>OX411548.1:13564785-14854800 GCA_948146395.1 Fragum whitleyi | reverse complement strand
GCCACCCACTTGGGCTTGATATGAAATTATGACGATTTTCTCAAAGTAAGGGGTTTTATTAACATTTTCGGTGTAAGATTTATATTTAATGCAATCATTACCACTTAAATTACTTAACATTTTTATATAAATCACTTGACACCTATATCGTAACTTACATCTTTTTTTCATTCAATCTTTAACATCTGCCAACTATTCATAAATAGCTGATATGTCAGGATCTTGATATTGGTTGCAGTTTTAGTGGGAATAGAGTACTGACAAGCGCATATTTTCTTCGCTACATTTCAAAAAACATTTTTTTCATATTCCAGAATTGGTCATTTAGATGAATATGTGAAGTCTTATTATAAAGTTTATGAAATTACCTGGATAATGAAACAATTGCCTGTGCTGCATACAGTTAGTTACATCGTGAAATTGACAATCATCTCAACGCTCCATTCATTCCATTTCATTCAGTCACCTTGTTAATTTCACGATGTTGTTAACTGTAAATAGCTGAAATGTCCGGATCTTGATGTTGGTTGCAATGTAAGTGTGAATAGAGTGCTGCCAAGCGCGAATTTGCATTGCTACATTTCAAAAACTGTCCTTTTCATTATCCAGAATTCGTCATATAGGTAATTATGTGAGGACTTTTATAATAAAGTTTATGAAACTATTTTGATTATGAAACAATTGCCTGTGCTGCATAAAATAACAACGTGAAATTGACACTCATCCTGATTTAAACCATTCTAAATCGCTGGATCAGCGCTCAATTCACGACTCCTTTAAAGCGTCCATACACGTTAACGCGTTTGGACGCAGTTGTTTCTTACGTAACTAACGTAGATATTTTTATCTGGTAGGAGAAATAAGCTGATACTAATTTCGTTTATTTTCTAGTGTTTCTATATTAACTCCCTGCAAATGTACTCAAAAATTACTCATTCCACATGTTAAATCTTATTCCAAAATCATTCCGAAATCATCTTTCTCGTAAATTGCACGATGGTATTAGTTGCAGCGGTAGTGCTTATAGAGGACGGGGGCTAGTTTTACTAAACATCTTACGATAAAAAAATAATCGCGAGTAAAAATTACTAATTGTCCTCGTTGTTTTCTTTAATTGTTAGATTCTGCCTCGCATCATCTCATTGGAAGCGTCTTCTAAAGACGAATCAAATGAGATGATGCGTGGCAGAATTTTATATTTAGTAACTACTGTAGAAGCAACTTTAATTTTTGACCTACGCAAAAAGTAATCGTCTGATGTCTAGTAAACCAGACCCCTGCTTATCAAAATGCACAGTGTTTTCATTTGACGCAAACTTGAAATTGTTTAAATATAGGACAATGATTTAAATGTATATGCTTTAAAATTGAATGTAATTTCATTTGCCAGGTGTTTATTGTGATTTATTGAAAAAAAAAAAAACGCGTTAGCTATGTACATTCATTAGTTTAAACCTATTTATCTTATTGACTAGGATACAACTTTTTTCTAGTAAATAAACCCCCTTCCGATTCTGCTTCCTGGAAAATAAACTACTAAACGCCCAAAATGTTGGGCCCCATGAAAGAACCAAGATTGATATACGCTCCAAGAGCTGCAGATAAAAGGGGTACTTTAAATTCTAGGGACTGTCAATGTAGAGGTTCCGGGTCGATCACCGAAAACCGCACTCATCCTTTCCGACTATTTGTCTACCACTATGGGTTGATAATCGTAGACCTATGTGGGATAGCAGTTGGAGGCTAGGAAAGGATGTGGTGGTAGTACTGGTGTGACAAATACCTGGAATCCATTGTTTCAGCCACCGCAATACGACTGAAACAATGTAAAAAGCGACGAAAAACCCAATTCGAACAAACAAACAAACAAACAAACAAACGAACTTTATATTTTAGATTTAAATATACCAATAAAACTTGCACAAAACCTCTATTAAGGGTACTCTTTGTAATCGTCTTGCCATAGGGTTTTAATAAAAAATGAAGATTGTATGCAGCCTTACTCTCTTTATCTGTACGTCTGTGGTCCCATGGAATGGACTAGGGACCTCTTCGTAAACAGTCCGACGCGCTTACTCTTATTCACCTTAAAGCCCCCGTCTGTCTTCTTGAACATTTCCGAAAACGCAAGACAATGATCTTCAAGCTGCTCTTTCACAGATCGGGAAAATGTTATTTTTTGAAACTTTCGTTAAATCAATTGGAAGTAACTACCTCATCATGTTGGAGCCTTTTAAATATTAAAATTCAATCTGGTAATGCATGGAAAGAAAGACTTATATTCCTAAATTTAGCGAAAAACATTCTGAAAGAATAAAGCATCTACTAACGCCTTAAAGATTATTCTTCAATTTCAAGCAAACTGTTTAGTGTTTACGCATGTGAATTCCGCACGATTGTCTTATTCAATCAAATATAAGGGTAGAATTATTTGACAGTTGGAAACTTCATATCATTACGAGCAAAAATGAACGATTATTTACAGAAAATAACGATTTTGTAATTCATAGACTGGAAATAAAGAGACTGGACCCCTTTCCGATCTTTCCACTTCGCAAAAATAAGTTACAAAATTATTTGAAACATGTTGTTTTTAGTGCCAATGCCCTTCGGCCATTCTTAATTGTCTAAAATACACACATTTCCAAATCTAAGAACAGGTTTTGTATTTTTCTATAAAAACTGTGAAAGAGCAGCTTTAAACGACTTTTAACTAGACTTTTATTTTCAAAGATAAGCTTTCATTTGTTTTTCCACTATTCAGTAATGTAAATAATTCTGACGCGATGTTCTAACTATAGACCTAGCTTGATAACTATTTTTGACATTTCGGACTACAATTTGAATACAGCGCATTACCGCTCCAACGCGTGTTCGTATTTCACGTGACCAAAATCTCATTTCCTGTATAAGGCAGATTATGCGTTTCCCGAAAAAGCCACCATTTGTCGATTGATTGGTATTTTAATGTTTAACTAATCTTTTATAAAACTTAATCAAGAATAATTATTCAAAGAATGTATGCGGTTTTCTTTCACTCTTAACGCACACGGGGTCTTTAAAGTCTTCTTCTAATGCTCAAAAATGCATAATCATTTACAGATATCTAACTGAAATATTAACGTCGACTTTTCACAATGAAAAACCGATCACATTCCTTTGTATCTCGAGTAATACAAATCCCGGCCCTCGAGATCAAAGGATATCGAGTGGATCGAAATCACAGTGGGTCAGACAATCAGACAGTCCATTTTGACAGTAATATTTGATAAAACAAACATCTCTCTTTTTTGCCGTCAAGGAAAAAAGTGTTAAATTGGAACCTTGTAACGCAAAGGATGACCAAACTCCGCCCCCCCCCCCCTCTTTTAGAGAGAAATGCTTGTGACGAGTCTTTGATCATATATCTCAAAACAATTAAAAATATCGTGAAATTGTTTCTCATCCCGATCAAAATCACATTTAATCGCTCTCTCAGCGTTTCATTAATTCATTCTAAGCACACACTCAAACCATTTAAACAAATCCAAATTCACTTAAAAAGGTAAAATCATCAACTACATTCAAAATAAACAAAAATTGTAAAAATCACGGTTTCATGGACATAATTGGAATTGTAAGTGTCTGATTGGTTCTTGAAGAAAATGGTCGCAATTTGTAGAACTTTCATACTATTTTGTTGAAGGGATATTAAATATCGCTAATTTTGTTTTTCTGAACAAAATAAGCGATATTGGATTACCTCCCTTCGATTTCACTCACAACTCACTCATACCACTCATTCAATTTCATTCCAAAATCAATCCAAAATCATTCTCCTTGTCAATTATAAGACGATTTTAATTTTATAACCGCACATTGACACGAATTCTCTTCAATGGGTTGATATTCAGTGTGAAGGGTACTGATAGAAACATTGTGCAATTGTCGCTCATCTCGATCAAAACCATTCCAAATCCCTTGCTCGTCGTTGGAATATTTAATTTTGGATTGCACTCATATCATTTAAAAACGCTCCAATACCGTTCGAAATACTTCGAAATTGCTCGAAACTATCAACAATCCATTCGAATCGATCTAATAATTCCATGACTTTATTGGCTGGTGTAGATTTCAAAGCAGTAAATAAAAAATCGATTATTTCGTCCAGGAAAAACCCGTCCTGGCCGTTCAGAATAATATCTTACATAGAAATGGATGTAACAATTCTTGTTAATGAAGTGGACCCGTAATAGATCCACAATGTTTTGGAAGTAATGAACTTGAACAGTGTTAACCAAGGTTTCCTAATGATTTTCATTAGGAAACCTTGGTTAACATTGTAAAATATTATGAGTTCCAATATGTTGCGAAACTATTACGGTTCCACTACCTTAATTCTAAGATGTTCGCATCCAAAAAGAAAAGGGGAGTAATAGAGATGGACGGATTACCGAACACAGCAGTGATGAATCAGTTTTCCAATATATCTCGTGTTATTAATATTTCATAAATATCATTTTCAAAATGGATGCAGTGGAACTGATAGGTGAAACAAACAAAAAAAAAACAACAAAAAACAAACAAACAACACCTAAATAATGAAGGCATTGTCATTCCAATTACATTATCGACCTTCAAGGCCTTGAAGAACTCAATTCCAGAAAAGTTCTTAATCTTTATAAACGATTCCCCGATCGGAGGTATTATATCATTAAGTTTTATGTGTCGTCTTTAACACGTAATTACTGACACCCACACATCAATAGATTCCTGAAGAAAACGAGACACTTCAAGCCGAAAAGTACCATGCCCGCCGCCCGCATTATGCGAACATTGGAAATAAATGAGATTGATTCCAGTTGAGGTCAAAACGTACGCCGCGTTGAAAAAAAAATGAATACAGTAAGGTAAAATGACCATTCTAGATTCAGAAATGCAGCCAAGTGCGAAAATTTTCGATCCTAGTCAGCCTGCGCCGTCCGCGCAGGCTAACTTGGATCGACACTTTTCGCTCTACCTGGATGTTCCTTTTTGGCATGACGGGTCACAAATGTATGTGATCTTTCTTGCATTGCTTCTTTTATTAACACCGACCTAAGACTTCTTGTTTTATTGAAGAGATTGATAAAGTATTTTTTATCATAAATTCATAGAGCTTTCAAGCTGATCAATTTCGCATATTCATGTGACTAGGTTCAGGCTGATCTATTACCTTTGTAAATCGAAAAATTATTCTAGCGATTTGTTAGAGGTAATAACAATGTGAAATTGACAAGATGAATGAATAAAAATTGATTTTGGAATGGAAGTGAATGAGCGGGAGGCGAGAAGTATCAGTAATTTCACAGTGGGGTAAAACAACATCGCTACCTAGCAAAATCATTTAGATTTTGTAACCTTGGGACCGATTGCTTAGGGAAATACTTTGTACTAAAGCATACAGTAAAACTTTATGATACAAATGGCGAAAATATGCTAAGGAAGTATGAATTACATTTTACTGCCGATTAGAAATTGTTTTGATAGATAAAGCACCTACCCCATGCATCCCCGACACACACGTACGCACGAACAAAAACGAAAAAATCACCACCAAATCACAGGCTGAAAACTGAGAATGTAAATAGAATCGAAAATATTGAATTGAAAGATGGTTGATGAATTCGAAAAAAAAAAATAAATAAATAAAATGGAGGAACGACCGTTTGAAGCTTGTGAATTTTTATTTATTTATTTTATTTATTTATTTTATTTATTTATTTATTTATTATGGATCTTGTTTATCTGAACTGATTTAACCCTTCTCATGTTTTCGATGTTTTAGTCATGCACATTCTTTCTTATTAACAATATTTGTGCCAAGACAATGGCTTTATTCGAAAATGCCATCACTCTTAAAAGTCGTCGGCAAATTCATCCAACTTCGACTTTTCTAAAATTAAAAAAAAAAAAGAGAAATGAGTTACTGCGGTCCTGTCTTAGATCAAAGATTTAGTGCTAAATTCTGGGACTGTATCTCAAAGTTTCTACTTAAAGACCGGCATTGTGTCCAAGATGATTAAACGGTGCGAACTGTTTGCAAATTATAACCCACTTTGCACGTGCACGTGCATGCAAAGGGGGGTGTAATTTGCTAATAGTTTGCATCGTTTAGTTATCCTGAACATAGGGTTGCACATGCCTGCAACTTTTGCTACTGCCTTTTTTAAATTAAGTGTATACTCTCACAAAATCCTAAAAGTTTAGTTTTCAACTGCTATTAAAGTGAAAGTTGATTACGTGCGTTTGCACTAGAGGAACCCAAGACCTTATGCACATACTTGTTTGAAAAATGTGTTTTAAATGAGACCGTGACCTCATATAGCGCATATCGAAAATGTTGTATCTTTGATCAATTGAAAACCGTTTCACTGGTATTAGCTGAATTGATAAGAATTAAATAGTCTACCCCCTTAATACATATCAAAAAAGGTCAAGATATTACAAAGGCGTTGCATTTTCGAAATAGAGATTTCAAGTTCATGTAATCTAAAAACATGTACTGTGTTTGTTTGTTCTTTTGTTCGTTCGTTCGTTCGTTCGTTCGTTCGTTAGTTAGTTTGTTTGTTTGTTTGTTTGTTTGTTTGTTTGTTTGTTTGAAGGAGCATACGATTTAACTAGATTTGTCAGTAATCGTGATCATACCTCCACAAAGGCCTCGCCACAAAAATGGTTAAGGCCACAAAATATATTAAGTTAAATATGCACATTTTGTTATATACATGTAAGTGAGACCTTTAATAGTATACACTGACTGTCATAAATAACGCCTCACATGCATTCAGCTGTGGGTCAATGTGGGACATTAAATATATAAGTACTATTTGTTTTTGACGAAAGACACTGATCGGGATGTTGTTCAAATGTGGAGTTAGGTTTTAGGCTAAAACTAAACCATTTGTCCCATTTTATTCAAGATAAGAAATGACCACTGCCTTAAAGGTGCCAGTAACGCGTATGTCCACCATGACTAGCAATCACTGCTTGCAGTCTATGTCTCATTGAGCCACACAGGTTACGCAGAAGGTACCTAGGTATGCGAGGCCACTCCTGATGAAGAGCGTAAGTCAGCTGTTGCACAGTTCGAGTTGGTGGCTGACGTTGACGCAAACGACATCCTAGGATATCCCACATGTGTTCGATTGGATTGAAGTCCGGTGAATAACTGGCGATGGTAGAATGTCAATATTATTGGCTTGGTGGAAGTTTGCGGTGAAACACGCCGTGTGTGGACGTGCGTTATAAGGCATAAAAGTGAGTCCAGGTTTTCGGCGAAACAGGGGTTGGACAACAGGCTGTAAAACTTGGTGTAAGTACCCCATTCAAATTGCCTTGAACAACAACAAGGTCCGATTTGAATGCATGGTTGAATGCGGCACACATCATTACCCGCCAACACCGAAGCGGTTATGCTCTAAAACACAATTACGCACATAACGTTCATTTAGACGTTGATATAAACGAACGCGTCCGTCGGCAGGTGAAAGATTGAACCTTGACTCGTCACTGAACACAACTGTTCGCCATCGCCGTCCGAGGTTATTTTGAGCCCATACGCGACGCTGTTGTCGATGACGTTTTGAAAGTATCATACCACGATAA
Organism: Fragum whitleyi; assembly: GCA_948146395.1. Classification (NCBI taxonomy): domain Eukaryota; kingdom Metazoa; phylum Mollusca; class Bivalvia; order Cardiida; family Cardiidae; genus Fragum; species Fragum whitleyi. Next base: position 14,847,177 of record OX411548.1, on the reverse strand, counting down.
GGCCTTCTGCAGACGACCCCACGTTCACGTAACCGGCGTCCCACTGTGTTTACACTAATATTCCTATCGTGATTACCAACAACGGCTGCAGATGTCGATGAAGCTGTTAAAAAGGCGTCACGAAGGTGCCGTTGACGGATAACGTTGTCTTGTCGTACAGACATTGAGCGAGGCCTACCAGATCTACGCCTGTCCTGAAGACTTCCTGTGGCGTTCACACGTCTAACCAAACGCACTATAGTTGGTCTTGATACGTTAAAACGTCTAGCTACGTGATTTTGGGAACTGCCCATTTCCAGCATGTCAAAAATGCGTGCGCGTTCTTCACTATTTAGTCTTGGCATTATGGATATGAATATTTGTAACCTTCTTGGATGAATTTCGAGTTGTGTTTTGACTAACGAAGCCACTTGTACAGATTTCGAAAAACAAAATCATTTCTTAAAGTCGCACGGGGCGCAGGAGTAAACCCTTATGCCAAATTTACCATAGGAAGCACGAGTTTGTAAAAAGAGTTTGCGATAGCAGGATATGTAGAGTTTGGGCTATAATTCAAGTTTATAGATAAAATAATTGTCTTCTGCTAATAGAAAAAAGTAATTTCAAAATTTCGGTGGGGCCTTTTAATGACAGTCAGTATAGTTATAGAATTTGCAAGCACAAAAATACTTACCATTACTTGTGTAAATATTTGAATGGTTTTCTTAGGGTAAATTATCCTAAAAACAATCATTCCACGAATTTGAAAAGTTCAGGTCTATGCAATGCATCAGCAAATAAAAGTTTGGGTGTGAAAATTGGACATGTCGGTTTAAACCTACATGTATTTATTTTATATTGACTGGGAAAAAAGTTCTTACAACTTTAGATTAATCACTCTCGATTCTGCTTTATGGAAAAGTGACCAGTACTTCCGTCGATTAATTGGCCAATTAAAGGATCAAGATCGATGGCCGCTCCCTGGAATCGAAATTGGGACCTTAAAGTGGTCAAGGGGTCGACGCTCTAACGCTAGACCACGTATACCACACACTTGTTCAACTGCACATTGACACGACAAACAATTCACATGCATCAGGGGTCAAAAAAAGGGGTGGTTAAGCCAGTCTAACATCTTTATTTTCAAATGAAACCCTATATTGTGGGTACTCATTTCGAATCGTCTCGACGAGACGTTTCAAATAAGAACCAACAACATATGGTTTGAGTTAGGAATAATGAAATATTTAAATTTGAAAACGAAAATATCACATCTTTCTATCTGTTGCTCTGATATATTTCAGGATATAAGCTTCATTATACTGGAACAAAAGCTTCATAAAAAAGGATTACCTTGCGCATAGACAGAACGACCTAAAACTTACAGTTATTATATATATTGTCAGTACAACTACTTCCAATTCGTTGTCGGAGGTTCTGAACTTATTAACGTACAGTTACAATCAAACCTGTATTAAGGTTTATTTCTGTTCAATTGCTCTATTTGGGAACTAAATGGTCGCTTGCTTAATACAGAATGCTTGCTGAATACAGCTGATCACTAATTAATTTGAATAAACTTGAAACTTGAAACTAAGAAAAGTTTAACTCAATAACATTGTGAAATAAACACTTATCTCGATGAAAACTACTCAAACTCACTCAGATAGCGATCCATCCATTCATTCATTTTTAAACACTCACCAACAAAACAATCGCTCAAGGCACTTCGAAACCGTTCGAAACGATAAACCGGGGTGTGGGAATACAACATTTCTCCACTTGTCCATGGACAAGTAAAAGTCAATTTTCTACTTGTTCAGGATCAAAATGAACTTGCCCACAAAAAAATGAAATGATAAATATTGAGATAAACCTTGTTTTTAATGAAGAAAATGCTGTAAGCCAGCATTTTCTTCATTAAAGACAATGTTTTCTCCCCTTTCATACAAACAAAAAGATGTCTTTCCTCCTAGATCTTTTTTGTACAGTATAAATATTTGCTCTGGTATATACTTGTCCATGGACAAGTGGCATAGAAAAATGTACTTGTCTGCAAGTGGAAAAGCCCGTATCGGACAAGTCGGGCATAGGAATTCCACACCCCTGGATAAACATTTCATTCAGAGATATCAAATAATTCCACGATTTTATTGGCAGGTGTTGATTTTAAAACGTCCAATTGACCGGCGAATGAAAAAAAAAATCAGAAAATACGCAGATTTTTTTAAATGAGGATTGGTTAGGTAAATTATCGCTTTTTTCGTTCAAGTGGAAGAAAAAAACCAAAATCGTATTACCTCCAATTAATTTCATCACAAACTCGCTCCTCCTACTCATCAGTTTCATTCCGAAATCATTCCAAAACTATTCACCTTGTCAATTTCACGATGTTAGTAGCTAGCTATAGTTTTGCCCAGCGTGGACAATTACATTAAATAACATCATGTTAATGACAATATGTATATTTTAGATGATTTTTAATGATTGAATGAGTGGGATATACATAAAGTATACAAAGTAAATATTGAATGAAGGAGTTTGGAATGATGTTAACCAGTTGCTGCACGATCCGCTTAGATTGAAAAAAATCAAAACAACAAAACCTGTCGATTAAGCCTCTTGCTTTACCTTGTGGGTAGAGAAGCTGAGAACAGCTAGTTATTTCGAAAGCTCTTATGATCAAATCAGCAATAATTAACACTTACGTAACTAACATAACATTTTCTGTGGAGACTACTGTTGGTATGGGGTATAAATTCTGCTCCAAAGAGGTTGTTCTCAAGTTTGTAAATCAATTTCTTCCGTTCAAAATGTTCTAACCAAAGCTATTTGAGCAAATATGTTTTCAGCTACGTGGTATCCTAGAGGTAAACAGCTATTTCAGGAAAAGGCACAGGCAAAAAGAAATGGCTGACGTCATTTACGTCAAGTTGATACTAAATGGTCCATATTTCCTGGATATGAATCACGATATCGTGAGACGAAAAACAGTTGTTTTCGTGATCGTGTATAATTGTTTTAAAAATTTCAGTAATTCGGTTTTACTATCATTTAATGCTTTGATACGCTAAGAACAAAAACAGCAACAATAATAACTATAAATGCCAAACCACTAAACGCATTGACACTTCGTACATTCACATGAAAAAAATGAGATTCGTGGCGTTGACCTTTGTGTCTGCTAAAGAGTTATTCCAGGGCCTGTTTTACTAAACATCTTAGTAAACGTAAAAAATAATCGTAAGTCAAAATCACAAATACTACCTGGTGTTTTCATTCACTGTAAAATTCTGCCTTGCAATATCTTATTGGAATCCCAATGGGATGATGCATGGCCTAATTCCATATTTAGTTAATACTGTAGATGCAACTTTAATTATCGACTTACACAAAAAAATGATCGTCAGATGTTTAGCAAAACGGACACCCGATCTCTTTGCAGTTGACGAGAAGCCGACACTCTGCAAGCTTTTTTACGGAATGAACGCTATGAAGCATGTTCAAGAAAACATAACATCCTCTATGTAGCATGTTCAGCAGAGGGAACCGATTTCTTGTAACATGATCAAGAAAAGGTGTCAACCTCTTTGTAACAAAATTAAGTGAAGGTGCAATTCTCTCTGTAACTTGTTCCGGATTAGATGTTAATCTCCTTGTGCCATTGTCAAAAAGGTATCGATCGCTGATGCCAAAAAGGTGACAAGCTCTATATGTAAAGTGTTCAGGAAAATGTGCCTTTCTCATTGTAGCAGGTTTCAAATAAAATTTGAAAATTAAGAAGATGGGAGCAGAAACCACTTTCTGTAGGGCTAGAATCGGTATTTTTACGCAGAAAATTAAACACAACAACACTTTGAGGTGTCTAGTTGGTGGAAGAAAGGTCCTTTCATAGACTTTGGGGCTTTGGTGATCCATACTTATAATATTATGTGGATATATCGAGAGTTACCCTGGACCAACTGGAAATGGAAAACAACAGAGTTTAGCTGGATATTTCAGACAGACATTGGGAAAATTCGCCAATAGCCCAAATAATGATCAGGTTCGTGCTGAAATCAGTACTAATTTTTCAGTCATGGATAACGACAGTGCAATCGTTGGACCCAATCCAAATCTTGACACCAATGTAGATATATATAATACGTACTTAGTGTTTTGTATGAATAAAAATATCTAACGAGGTTGGTAGAATTGAAAATTGTCGAGGCTCTGCCGAGACAATTATCAATTATCTCAACCGAGTTAGATATTTTTTTCATACAATACACTAAGTACGTATTATATTTATCTTATAACCTCTATTTGTCTTGTTTTCGTCGATATTTCTAACTGAAATGCAAGTTTCTAAAAATAACCGCATTATATCATTGTTCTAAAAATAACTATGTGATATCATAAAAATATCATACGGGATGTTATCACACGGATATTTGTATAGTTATAAGATAAATCCTTGACTATCTAATAAATAAAGCAAGAGTTTACTATTAAAAGCTCGTAGATACTAAATGATCTAGTATTGATAAAAGGAAAAATGAACTAAATTGAATAAGAAGTCACGTATCTCCAAACAGAAAAAAATAAGAGCACATAGACTAAATAACGCAGGACCAAGCGATTCTAGAACGATTATTGTTAAATTTACGAAACATAAACAAGTTCCAAGTATTTTATAGAAAAGCTATAAGACGCTGACAAGAAATAGTAGATATAATGTTCATCAAGACTTTACAGAAAAGGTCGAGGAGAGACTCATTGTGGATGATAAGGTATAAAAATGTGATTGTGAAAATGAAAAGTTGGTTTGTATCGGGTTTCGGCAAAAAGAATAAAAATTCTCAATATAAAGATCAACATGCAGCAGGTGGTCAGGGAGATTTGATGAACCAAAGTCAGGAAGGACAGTGGGATACGGAGGAAACAGAAGACACCTTGATTAGATAGGACAGTGGCCAAGGCCAATTTTATAATACATGTATTGACCATTTTCAGATTCACAATCAAGTGTTTAAAATACTAATTTCGGACATCTTTGGACTATATAAACATAAGTATAATAATAAATTGAAGTCCTATTTTAATACATTTGATTTCATTTGTCTAACTGAAACTTGGAATAAAAATAATAAAGATTTTGATGATTTTTACAGGGTTATATACATTTTGGAAATATCAGAAATGTCTATAGAAATAAAAAAAAAAAAAAATAAAACAGTGGGGGAGTAAGCTTATTTATTAGAAATGATAAAATACAGACTAGTCATATTGAACAAATCTATAAGAAATTCAAATATACTATTGTAATACTAATAATTGTGAATACTGAAACAGAAGACAAGGAAATTGTATTATAATTTACCTATGTCTCACCTGAAGGATCAAATATTTACAAAAACATTGAGAAAAAGATTGCATAATATATTAAAATAAGTTCAAACAAATACAAAATGATTATCATAATGCTTATTTCTTTCTATGATAAGATCTGGATGCTCGAAGAAAAGACTCCCTTGACTATATTCCTTCTGATAATATTAATTTAATGTTTGGTTTACAATATATGAAGGTAATTTATTCAATATAATTAGGAAAAACAAGGCTATGCAGAAGAGTAAACAAATTTGGCACTTCGTTTGTTAAAAAACCAGTAGATCAAGTAATAACATCTCTTTAATGACCGCATGTATATAGACACCAATGAAAACTTCACCTGTGTTTTCAACAGTGGGGCTAGTACAGAAGACCAGGCTGTTGGCAGCTCAGAATTATATTAACACTGAATAGATTTTATTTATGAAGAAAGGACAGAGTCTGACAACTTCCCAAATTATTGTCAGTTCACAAGTAAGATCAAAAGGATTGTTCCAAATATATATATTGACAATAACAAAGAAAACCCTACTGACTTGATCAAATATAAATGATCATCAGATAAAGCAAGTTTGCTTTTACAGAATTTTAAAGTGATTTTGTTAAAGAGGAAGATGGTATTTACAAAAAAGTCCCAACTGATATAGATGAGAGTATTGATACATGTATGATCATGAATATATTTCAGACTTCAGAAGATCGAGCCCCAAGTGGATCTGTGAGCACTAAGCCATTGTGATGGAAGCATGAACCCAAGTAAACTTGATTAGTTGTGTAGTATAGACGAGCAATTTCAACCGAGGGATCAATTTTACATTAAAAATGATAGGAGATAACGATTTGTCGAACCTCACTCTTTCTTGCGGATCAACAGAAACTTTACGCTGCCTCTATCTCGGGGACGTAAAAACATCTGCATTAAGTGTTCGGTATCCACTCTATAACCATTCAAAGTAAAAATAAAGTAAGGTAAGACTCACTTCAATGTTCATAAAAAATTGAACACTAAGGTAGCACTCAAGACACCTGCATTTATTTTCGAATAGGAATTTTGATATATTAATTTTAGTGACAGTTTAACAGTCTTGATATAATGCAGCTTTAACAACCCGCGACATTGATTTCCATTTACCGCAATTTGGCAAAATGGAGCAAAACATTGAAAATTTATAGGAGCGTACGGTATACACAATATACTTATAGGAAAAAACGTAAAAAGAGATTAGTGCAATGAAGTTAAATATTTACCCATATGAAAATATATTGACAATACAGTCGATATTGCTCGAGCGACCGCGTATAATCAACAACCAATCTTATAAAGCTACATCTCAAAAAAGTATCTTCAACGTAAATAAAATCTATGAAAAATGGACATTTTCAAGCGAAAACTTTTTTACTTTTCAATCTGATGTCGTTTGAATCCATTAGGATCGTCTAAATGAGACGATTCTAATGGGTTCAAATATCATACCATTCAATTTGATTTATATACGATAATCTATATGGTTCTCTTAACAATTGTCTGCCTTATTTTTTATGATAACTTGTATTAAGCGTCTAGTCCTATAAGCGAACGCTTTTTAGTTCGGCTGTTTTCGGAGAAAACCCGAGGTATTGCTATAGCCTCCGTGTCGTCGTCGTCGTTGTCGTCGTCGTGCGAAAACTTTGACATTTTGTTATATCTCTGGTTCTACTGAAGGCATTCACTTGAAACTTGGCACACATGTTCACCGTCAAAAGAGCAACCTATACTATCAAAGGGGATAACTCTAGATGCATTTTTTGCAAATCATGCCCCTTTTTCGACTTAGATTTTTTCCCATCATTCAGCACTCGACAGCCGAGCGTAGGCACCCGTAGGAAGGTGCTCTTGTTCTAGTTTCGCTGCAATTAAAGTGTCCGAAACTAATTGACACATTAAAACATCGATTGTAAATGAAACATGTTTTGTAAGATCTTGATTTGATAAAGTAATTGAAGAAGATCCGTATCATCTAAATGGGGTTTTAAATCATTATGATCGTTTATCAGTCATTCTGCAATAAAAACTTATATATACTTTTATAGAACCAATAAGACTGTATAAAGGGAACCATAAAATGCGGAGTAAAAGTCAGTACGGCTGGATTGAAAGCGAACTATAGACTTTTTGCTCTTTCCTGTTCATTATTTTTGATGATTTGGCAAAAAAAGATAAAAAAAATCAATACGCCATATACTGTAAGTAACATCGTGAAATTGAAAATTTGAATGATTTTTGAATGATATTGGAATGAAATAGAGTTTGAGCGATGAGTGAGTTTTGAGTAAGATTCAGGGGAGGTAATACAATATCACTTATTTCGTCATGATTGGACAAAATTAGCGATACCTTTTCCATCCATTTAATAAAGTATACGAACTTTTCTGTTTGGTTGTCTCTTTGGACCAATCAGACGCTAAAATATCCATAGCAGCCAATAAAATTGTGTAATGGTTTGATCGCTTTGAATGAAGAGTAAGTAGTTTTGAATGATTTCGAAGCGATTTTTGACAATTTTTGAGCGGTACTCATTGTTCGGAGTAAGTAGTTTGAATTCATTGACTGGAGTGTTGATAAAGAGATTTAGTAAGGTTTTGATTGAGGTGAATATAATTTTCACGATTTTATTAACTGTACGTTTTCTTTTATTCAGAGATACTGTGCATATGAGGTGATGTGGTTTCACATGCCAAAAGACGCAACTTCTAAAATAGATGGTTCCACTTCTTCTGAGAATCTGCTACATGCAGATAACAACAAAATTTCGATACAAGTTCATTTGATTTCCACAAATAAATATTTGGATAAAGTATTAAAAATAATTGTTTGTGCCCATTCTATGGCATCTTTAGCTCCATCGGGGCTATTATCGTGGTCTGGTGTTCGTCGTGTGTCGGTTCGTCCGGGCGTATGGGCGCCCGTCCGATAATTTTTACTTTAAGGTAGCAATGGACACATGGCGTCATTTTTTTCCGCCCAATGAATTTTTTTCTTGGTCACATATGTTGTAGATTAACATTGTGTAGTCATTATATCAAAATCTGAAGGTACCTTTCCACGCTCGTTTTCATGTTAGAGTAATCTGCCCTTGAGTGGTATAGGCCATTTTTCAGTAAAACGGTTAAATTCGTTTTAGGTCTAGCATAAACTCTGTACTAGGTTATAGCTATAAAACATTTACATTTTGATAGACCTTATACATGTACACCATGGCTAGTGACAAGAAAATTTCTCTCTGGCCAATTGCATTTGCACAATTTGCTTTCAAAAGTTAAAAATGCACTATTTTTTGTAATTTTGCTAGGTAAAAATGCCACAAAAACCTATTCTTTTTAAGAAATTACCCAATGAATTTTTCTTATTTTCCGATATGTTTATAATCCATATTTGTTCTTTATTTGGTAAAAAAATCAGCATACCTTTCCATGCAAATAGGAAAGTTTTTCGTTATTTTTCAGTGTTCCCCCCTAATCGAATGACGGTTTTAACGCATTTTTATTGTTAAATTTAATGATCCAGTCTTTCAATTTATATCAAATGTTGAAAAGAAGCTAAATTATGAAGTTTTACCATCATTATTCTACGTTATTTCCATAAGTAGAATCTTACGAAAACCGGTTTTTTTAAACAACGCGCAAAAAAGCCGTAAAATAAACGAAAACCCACTTCCGGTTTATAGAGTCGGGAGGCCGCTGTCCATTACCACCTTAAATATCTTCTCCTCTGAAACTACTTGGCATTTTCACACAAACTTCACAGGAATGGTGCTTTGGACATGTTATTTCAGACTCCTTCGTTTAATCCTGATAAGGCTGATAACACGAACACCCCCGTCTGGCGAGTCAACAAAAAGGGACCAATATGAAAAAATATAAAATAATGTTCTTCACTGAAACTACAGGGTAGAATTTAACCAAACTTCACAGGAGTGATTCTTAGGACAGGATTTTGAGTTACCAAAACGGTACCCCATATATTGAAATATAAAGAAATCTTTTACTTGAGATCTGTTATGATTTGTTAGATATTGATGCATTATGCGAGTAGATTTTTGAATGCCATTCTTTCATATCTCTTTGCTTTATGGAAATAATGTGTAACATCATTGGAAAATGGGCCTTCATGGCACGTAATTTGTTGTTAAATCTTCTTGTACAGTTGGCAAATTTTCAGGAAACTTTCACAAAATGTTGCTCATCCTGTCTGTTACCTTGAATAAATTGTAGTTCTTGTGCAACTTTGGTATGTGTCAAGGAAAAGGGTCCTTTATGTAAAAATATTTTCTAACACATCTCACACATCCGATTTATACTAATCTTACAGAATGATTGCTATTATGTTGCCCTTTCCAAATCATTGCAATTGATATCGTCCCTAAACCCATCTTCGCAAGCCAAGGGTTCTAACTCCACTATGTTCCTTACGAACTGCTTGTTCGTAGGGAACACAGTGAAGTTAAAACCCTTTGCTTGCGCTTGATCTTTGAAGATGATCTGCCTACAGATAAGATGCACCTACAAACTTAGACATAAACTTGAATGTGCCAGTAGAGGTATACTGGCCCTCTTGGGCCTCTTGTTTTCTTCTACATGTGTGAGAAACATCGATACTTATCCTATTATCAGATGACACAATTTTACACCGGTCCAACTTCAAAGAAGTTGCTGACAAAAATATCAGTTAGTTTATACTAAAGGAAAAAATATCTTTAGGGAACTTGGAAAGAATAATGGTTGTACTTGTGTGAGAAATACAAAATACAAGGAATCCATTGTTATGTGCTCCAGTCGCCGCGATATGAACGAGAGATTGTTAAAAGATTAGTAAAAGCACTCAAACAACCTTTTTGGGAATAGCGTTGTGGTTCTTGGAGATATGCTCGTGTTCTTGTAAAATAGCATTTTCTCCTATGTCCATATATGTTCTGCCTTCTGGATAGTAAGAAGTATCAAAAAGTGGGATTGTGGGGGAATTAGTTAAAAATTATAATCGGGAACCCTCGGCGATTCTACGGAATAAACTTTGGGAATAATACGGGCGCAGCCATGAAAGCAAGTCACTTCGCACGTGGGTTTACATGACGTCACAAACATCAGCGACCCTGCGAAGGATGACATTGGCAGTGTTTTACAGACGTTCGGAAAGAAATAACAAATGTGATTTTCTTCAAGCGTATTAAATAACCCAAGTACCACCAAAAACCTAAGAAATGACCCAAAATTACTACACGTCTTTCCAGTTTACGGAAAGTCCAAGCGATGTTCCGAATGAAAAGATTAGTCTATATTAGAAGGATAGTTTTGCTATTTCAGCATCCGAAAATAGGTCCATTCTCATGAGCTAATTATCGTACATAGTTTGAATAATTCGGATAACCCAAACAGTTGGAAAACAGCGTGATTAAATCTTATATAAATGTATATAAAAATGTACAAACAAACTTATATCGTAGTTTATAAAAATGGTCACGAAAAAATAAACTTCGATTATGATAAAGAACGAATGCTTTGCCAGGTCAACACATCATTTTCTTTCTCTTTTTTCATACTGTGAGATCAGTGCATATCATAACCATCGAACATACAAAATCAAAATATGTGTTTTTTATGTGCTTTTTTATAATATTTATTTTTTGTGATGGCCGTTTGGGTTAGGGTTGGTTCGAGAAAAGAATCAAAGAACAAATCGCGTTAACGTGTATTTTTTTTATAAACGAACATGTGTCCTCACCTTAAGAAGTTATACTTTAATGATAAATTTATAACTCCGGCTTTCAACGGCACAGCCGCCTTCCTCAACCCTGCGTTCAGGATGATAAAACAATGAAAAGTGTTTGCAAAATTATACCCCGCTTTGCACGCATTTGCGCGTGCAAAGCGGGGTATAATTTAAAAACAGTTCGCACAGCTTTTTCATCATGAACGCATGGCAGGTGAATCCGCTGGACTCACTGGATAAAGGCGAGCTTTCCGTTGACATATACAGCTAACAACATCGTGAAATTTACAAGGTGAATAATTTTACAATGATTTTGGAATGAAATTGAATGATTGCGGTGAGCGAGTTTTAAATGAAATAAAAGGGCGGTAATCCAATATCGCTTTATTTGTTCTGGATGAACAAACTTAGTGGTATTTGTTAAGTCTCTTTCATAAGATATGCATACAGGTTTTATGAATAGCCTTTTGTATCTTCACAAAGTCATCAAACATCAGTTATGTCAGTGAAATCGTGGATATTAACTACCGAATTTTATTTTAGTGAAGTTAGTGTAATTAGGAGCACTGAGCGAATGAATTTGAGTGCTTTTGGTCGGGGTGATTGTCAATTTCATGATGTTATTAACAGTAACTTTAAAAATATAACTTACTTTTATACTTGAGTTGTGAAAAAAAATATTAGAAAAGCAAGCTTATAACCATCTAAGAAAAACTAATTTTTTATATTTGTATTTCACCGGATATTACATGATTCAATCCATAAAATGTCTTTTTCCCATTTTTTTTCTGTTTTCGTCTCACAATTCGATTTATTTTATGAATGATATCTGCCCCCGACTTATTTCTAGATTTTCTATATATGTTCCTTTCAATTAAATGGATAATTAATTCCTAGATTGAAAATGAATAATACTTACGGGCGAATGCCACCTGCTTTGCACAATAGTAATGGAATTTCGGTCGCGCAGCCAGAAGAATTTGGAGTTCTTTGCACTTAACTCATTAATAAATCAGCATATATACTGCTGGCTATGGTCTCTCATAGCTCTACACAAGAGCGACTTTAAATGAAATCATGCGATTTATATATATATATATATATATTTTTTTTTATTTTAAGCATGTGCTGAATATCAAAGATGGGATTTCAATAAAATAAATATCATATTTAAATCAACATATAAGTGGAATTCGCTTCATTGGCATGCAAGACGTGATTACTATTTTTCTATGATCACGAAATAAATTTCTCGCCCGAAAAAGGCGAAAATGATAAAAAGGAAAACTCTTGATTCATTTACAACAATATTTTCTGACATTTTAGAAATCATTTGGATAATTTATATTTAAGGTATGTCCTGTTATTTTCGTGTTCAAGAAATAAAATTGTTCTGGTCCATAAATAGAAAATACAATGCCGTACGAGTCAGGCATGAAAATTCCCCATCTCTTCCCTGTGTACAGGATGACAAAACGGCTCAAACAATTTACCAATTATACCCCGCTTTGCACGCTAGTGCAGGTGAAAAGCAGGGTATAATTGGAAAACTGTTTGCACAGTTTTGTCATCCTGAACGCAGGACTGGTACCGAGGATGAAGGATGTTGAAAATATGGCACATTGCATCCGAGTTAAATATTCTATAGATCCGGTGTTCCTCTTTTTTTTTAAAAAAGTCTTACATTTAGTAACATCGAGGAATTGACATTCGTCTCAATCGAACATTCTAAATCGCTCACCTAGCGCCCCATTCATTTCTTGCATTCCAAACACTCACTCAAACCATTACAAAACGCTCAAAGTTGACCTAAGAGATAAGACCAACAACTAAATTAAAAATGAATATAGCTAGAAAGAAATAACTGACATAATTGAAATTGAAAGCGTCTGACTGATTCTTGAAGAAATATGAAGCTATTTATAGAACATGTATGCAAAAGTTGACCTAAGAGATAAGATCAACAACTAAATTCAACATGAATATAGCTAGAAAGAAATAACTGACATAATTGAAATTGAAAGCGTCTGACTGATTCTTGAAGAAATATGAAGCTATTTATAGAACATGTATGCAAAAGTTGACCTAAGAGATAAGATCAACAACTAAATTCAAAATGAATATAGCTAGAAAGAAATAACTGACATAATTGCAATTGAAAGCGTCTGACTGATTCTTGAAGAAATATGAAGCTATTTATAGAACATGTATGCAAAAGTTGACCTAGGAGATCATCTTGTCGAGCCACGGGTTACGAACGTTTTACTTATCTTACTATTCGAGAAGATCTTATCGATTCGATACCCCTTGACTCGTGAAGATGCTAAGAGATAAGACCAACAACTAAATTCAAAATGAATATAGCTAGAAAGAAATAACTGACATAATTGAAATTGAAAGCGTCTGACTGATTCTTGAAGAAATATGAAGCTATTTATAGAACATGTATGCAAAAGTTGACCTAAGAGATAAGATCAACAACTAAATTCAAAATGAATATAGCTAGAAAGAAATAACTGACATAATTGAAATTGAAAGCGTCTGACTGATTCTTGAAGAAATATGAAGCTATTTATAGAACATGTATGCAAAAGTTGACCTAAGAGATAAGATCAACAACTAAATTCAAAATAAATATAGCTAGAAAGAAATAACTGACATAATTGAAATTGAAAGCGTCTGACTGATTCTTGAAAAAATATGAAGCTATTTATAGAACATGTATGCAAAAGTTGACCTAAGAGATAAGATCAACAACTAAATTCAAAATGAATATAGCTAGAAAAATATAACTGATATAATTGAAATTGAAAGCGTCTGACTGATTCTTGAAGAAATATGAAGCTATTTATAGAACATGTATGCAAAAGTTGACCTAAGAGATTATCTTGTCGAGCCACGGGTTACGATCGTTTTACTTATCTTACTATTCGAGACGATCTTATCGATTCGATACCCCTTGACTCGCGAAGATGCTAAGAGATAAGATCAACAACTAAATTCAAAATGAATATAGCTAGAAAGAAATAACTGTCAAAATTGAAATTGAAAGCGTCTGCCAATTTCTTAAAAAAAATATGAAGCTATTTATAGAACATGTATGCAAAATTATAAAAGGGAGTAATGAATATCGCTTATTTTGTTCATCCTGAATAAAAAAAAACACTTCCCTTTAAATTCAATCAAAACTCATTCATTCTATTTCATTCTAAAATCATTCCAGAGTTATTTACCTTCTCAAACTCCGGTGCTGTTTGCTGTATATGAATTATTTACTTTTGTAAGGTGGACACCTAGAAGGTCTCTTTTAACTATATAGAATAAATGATTTCGATCAGCCCTTCGGGAACAGATAGCTTTTTGTAGTGCTTTCAATGAAAGATTCATCATTACAGTAAACAACATCGTGAAATTGACAAGGTAAATGATTTTGGGATGATTTAGGAATGAAGTTGATTGAGTGCGTGGAGCGAGCTTTGAGTGAATTTAACGGGAGGTAATCCTATATCGCAAATTTTGTTCAGGATGAACAAAATTAGCGATATTGATTACCCCCCCTTTAATAAAAAATGCCTACAGTTCTATTAATAGCTTCCTGTTTCTTCAAGAACCTATGAGAGGCTAACAATTTGAATTATGTCAGTGAAACCGCGATTTTTCTCTATCAAAATCTATTTTGAATGACGTTGTTGATTCTATATTTTTCAATGGTTTTGAGCGTTTTGAATGGTTTGAGTGAGTGTTTGGAATGAATGAATATAGAGCTGAATGATCGATTTAGAATGGTTTTGATTGAGGTGAATGTCAATTTCACGATGTAACTAACTGAATTGCACAGGAACGAACAATAACAATGATCCTTTATTCATTTCTTGAATATTTGGCCGAAACACTATATAAATCTTAAAATTGCTTCGAAAATGATGCAATTTTTAAAGAAAACTGACATCATTTGCATTTGCTGTTGTTAGTTACATTGTGAAATTGACACTCATCTCTACCAAAACCATTTCAATTCACTCGCTCAGCGCTCAATTCATTTTTTTCTAACAACCCACTCTCGCCATTTAATAATGATCCGAAATCGTTCATAATGATATTATTCTTATTCAAATAATCAAATAATTACACGATTCTATTGACTGGAAGGCATTGGTCCGTTAAGATACTAACACAAAATTATTCGAAGAGTTTTTCGTGGAGGCAATAAAATCTCGCTTTTTCGTCCAATTTGACAAAATATGCAATATTGAAATATTTCCTTCAAATTTCTTTATAGACTTCCCACACATCCATGCAATATCATTCCAAAATAATTCCAAACCCATTCAACTTGTTAATTACACGTTATTGTTAACTGTAGGCGCGATAAGAAAATATCCTCAAAGATGTAAACAGGTGATATTAAAGAAAGGGGATGCCCATCTTCCTATTAAAAATACAAAACACAATGTTATAATATCCTTCTATCATAGATTTAATAGAATCCGGCAAAACTTTGAGAACCTTGTCAAATTAATAAATGAAATAAAACGCACACGAAATTGGCATTTCATAAGGTAGTTTCTAATAACTTGCAACTTAAAATGGTTATTAATTTCAAGAAGAATCGTAAGAAATGTGATATTTGAGAATTGTATTAAGACAATTTAACATTTGTGCCACGTATATGGAATATGCCTTGCGGGCATTGAGTACAAATTCAATATATGGGTTTTAATTAGAATTAAAACCTAGCTTAACTTCTTAAAGAAGAATGTCTGATATCAACATTATTTTGATTCGCTGAGATTTGAATAATGTACCCCAAACCCGATCCAACAGACCCCGAATTGATCCCTATTTCGAAATTTTCAAATTCGGAGCGAAATCGGCTAGCTTTGTTAAAGGGTCGAATCGCAACCAGCCCTGCTTTCAGGATGAAAACGTTTGCGAAGCGCTTTCGAAATGATACCTCGCTTTGCACGTATGTGCACGTGCAAAGCGGGGTATCATCTCAAAGCGCTCGCGAAACGCTTTAAAAAAATAACATCCTGAACACAGGGCTGATTAAATGGTATCAGATCAGGATCAAATTCAAAACGGGGCAAAAGTTTCATTGCTCGACCATCGCTTTCTGATTTCAAATTTGTGACTCAATCGGCTTTCTTCGGAGTACCTCGTGCTATTGTCTTAAGCCAATCGGGGTGATTCTACAAACAAAATTGTTCTTATTGGGCTACTTATACAGTTAACAACATGGTGAAATTGACAACGTGAATAATTTTTGAATGATTTAGGACTGAAATTGATTGAGTGCGTGGAGCGAGCTGCTAGTGAATTTAACGGGAGGTAATCCTATATCGCAAATTTTGTTCAGTATGAACAAAATAAGCGATACTGATTATCTCCCTTTAATAAAAATGCCTACAAGTTCTATAAATAGCTTCCTATTTCTTCAAAAACCTATGAGATGCTAACAATTTGAATAATGTCAGTGAAATCGCGATCTTTCGCTATCACAATCTTTTTTGAATGACGTTGTTGTTTCAATTTTTCAAATGGTTTGATCGTTTTAAAATGGTTTGAGCGAGTGTTTAGAATGAATGAATGGAGCGCTGAATCATCGATTTAGAATGGTTTTGATTGAGAAGAATGTCAATTTCACGGTGTAACTAACTGTACCTTGGCGATGAACCCCGATAATGCGGCGATGAAATGCGAATATGAGTACACTACTCAAAAGTTGTAAGCGGCCACCTTACATTTCTCCATATTTTCGGCATTCATTTTGAAACTTGAACTTTGCCATTTCAAATTATAGGCCATTCAGTCACCACCCTATCCAATTGTTTTGTAAAATCATTCATCAGGAAATCCTAAAGACGGAATAAAATCGATGTATCCTCAAATTCAAAAGTCACAAGCATAACAATTTTTTTTAGTTTTATGAACTGATATCAGTGGTATAATACCTTTGGACTTCTAAAAATAAAATGAAATACCACAACCTTCTACACAATCCTTATCCTAACAAGAAATGTCAAAAATACCCCACCCACCAATGTTAACTTTGAAATCGAGGGTTCTTCTACTTAAGTTTTATTTTAAAACATTTCTTTTTGAGTTACATTACTGATTGTTTTCTTGTTGAGTCCATAAATGATTTGGCTACATTATTCATGCAAAAACGGGATCTAATCGTGCGGTCTTCATAAAATCTGACCAAAAAGGCAAACGGCCGCTTAGGAGTTTGGATGAGTGTTTTCCCGATTCTCTAGGCTGAACAAGACGAAAAAGGGACTATCACGACATGCATCACCGTTCGCCAAAATTACGCCATATATATAGTTCTTCGGCATATATGATCTGCAATTCAGGAAAAACCCTTAATAAGATAAAATTAACAATAAAGTTATACCTCAATTAAACACAAATGCAAATCATTCATAAAACATAAAAAATATGTTATTTTCCAAAAGAATTAGATGCCTTGTGTCTATTAATTCAGTTAAGAACATCATGAAACTGACCATCATTCCGATCAAAACTATTCTAAATCGCTCACAGAGGGCTCCTTTCATTTTCAAACATTCACTCAAATCATTAAAAAACGATCCAAAAATCTATAAAAAATTTAGATCAATAACTGCATTCGAGACGAATATAACTAGACAAAATCGCGATTTCACTGACATAATCAAAATTATAAACGTCTGGAAGGTTTTTGAAGAGATGGGGATCTAATTTTATAGAACTTGTATGCATATTCTAAAGGGAGATAATAAAAAGGGAACACATTGATTAAAATAAGAAATTATTTGTATGTAGAAATTTCTCTCTTCTAATCGATGTATTCTATAATATTTTGCATTTACTTTTTTTAATTTCAAAGCAAATTTGTAATGACGGTTAAAATCAACGGTTTCAATTTGGATTAATCTAAATTTGTTCGTTTTAAAAAATCTGTGTCAGCCAGCAAAGATAACCCAAATATTGTCATTTAAGCAGGTTTTCCTAGATAACGGATCATATGCAATAAAAAGAGACTGTTAATACCACTTGAAACATTTCAGTGACAATTTTTCATTTTACGGGAGACCACAGTTAACGAAGTACATTGAATACTAAAGGAGCAATATCATTTCAATCGCCAACCACTGAAATATACTATTTTCATTTGAATTAGTAAGATAAATTCTTAAAATAGTATGATAAATTCTTAAAATATGACCTACGTCGCGAGAAAAATAATCCCGTTGAATATTTTTGATATTACACGCATGTTATTACATTACTGGAATAACTACGCAAATCAGCTAAGAACGGATGTGAACGTTATATTTACGTTGTGAACATTAGATCTACGTCATAGTGGATTCGTTGAAGTCATTTCGCAAACGGCGTATTATATTTCGCGGATTTGCTTGAAAGGATAAATACATGTACCGTGATTTCCGCGTTTTACCACTAAAATTAACGTCAAATTACAAATAGAAAATCAAATTGGTGCTCAATAAATATCATATTTATTAAACTTGTCATCTTAAACAGATGAAAACTCGGCGAAGCCTCATTTTTATCTATTTATAGATGACTCGTTTAATAATTTCGGTATTCAATGTCCACTCATTCAATATTCTCTTCCTACATGTATTAAATCAGATACAATCCTCTGCTCAATATATCGGATCAATTCGCTACAATACATCATGCCCACATATAGGTTCGCCTCTTTTTATCAATATCTCTTTTAAATTCGATATTGTTAAATAGATAACTGGAATTGCAATTAATTGTTCCCTCCCAAACTATTTGAAACTATCTTGATTTCAAATCCTGCGGAATCCTGTTACTTTTCCATTGGTTTATATTTTATATTTGAAGTGTATCTATTTCTTATATAACTGCATTATAGAGAAAAGAAATCCGTTTGACATCAAGCATCAAAAGACTGAAGAGCAATTAAAGACCTTAATATATGAAGTAAGACAGGAAAGCTTGGCATTTGCAAAAAGGTTGACTTCTCTGAAAAGATAGTTATAAGGATGGCAGGGGTATAGTTTGGTGCAATTAAAGTACAGTGGTCTCGCGATAGCTCGAACACACACGGGACCGACCAATTTGATCGAGTAATCGCATGATTCGAGTTAATGCCAGTTAGCAGAATTGTCCTCTATGAAGACGCCCCACTTCTCTTTAAACCTACCTTTGCATAGTTTAGAAACACAATATAGTTTTTTCTGGAATGTATCAAAAAGTTTTGTTCAGCAGATTATAAAATGTTGATTGGCGACAGAAACATCATTGAAACTAAAGCTGAAATAATTTTAGTTTTGATCTTTAAGTTGTCTGGCTCGTCGAAACCCTGTGAAAAATGCATAAAGGTATTCTTTATGATAGAACGAAATAACAAAAACGCACAGTAAGTTAAACTTTGATACAAAACAATAGATGTCAGAAAGGTGCGAACCCCTTTGCTCGAGGAAATGCAGTAAAATTTGAACACGGGACTGAGATTGAAGCTCGAGCGATCGAGCAATCGCGCGTTCGACTTAGTGCAGTAATAACCAACAAGAAAATAGAGAAAGACGCGTCGGGACCGGAAGGAGGGCTCGAACTTTCGCAAGATTTCGAGATTTCGCCCTCTCGAGGTAACGCGAGACCACTGTATAAACAGATGAAACCAAAGGCTTCATCGTGGGTTCAAAGAACCGGCGGGGAAGGCAAATCCCCCTTTTCCATTTTCGTGTACAGCTCTCTAAGGACAATATATATATATATATATATATATATATATATATATATATATATATATATATATATATATATATTATATATATATATATATATATATATATATATATATATATATATATATATATATATATATATATATATATATATATATATATATATATATATATATATATATATATATATATATATATATACAGTTAAGAATATCATGAAATTGACAAACATTTAGATCAAAACCATTCAAATTTATTCGCTTAGCACTCCAATCATTAATTCCAAACACTCACTCCAACCATTAAAAACGCTCCAAATTTACTAAAATGATAAGATAACTAACTACTCTCAAAATAAATATAGGTAGAAAAAATCGGGATTTCACTGACAAAATTTAAATTGTAAGCGTCTGGTTGTTCTTGAAGAAATGGGATGCCATTTATTATAGGGATGAGTGTCTTTTTCACTGCGTTTATTGGGGTATAAAGTGCAATTGCCTTAGCACATGGCAAATAACGCCCGTAGGGCGTTATGATTAAGCCATGTGCTAAGACAATTGCACTTTATACCCCAATAAACGCAGTGAAAAAGACACTCGTCCCTTATAATTGCAATTATCTAGATCGAAGAAACTATTGAAATACTCAGCCAAACATTTAAGCTTCAAGTCTACTTTCTGTGCGTATAAATTACACGATCTATTTTTAGATCGTGTATTGTTTATCTAGCTATCGAAGTGAAATGTCATATAGTAAAACAAATGATACACAAATAAAAGACAACATTGAAATGCGTTGAGGTACTTATCATGACAAAAAAGCTTGTTTCTGCCAAGTTAGTCTGTATTTTTAAACGAAAACGGTGTGGTCGGTCTTAGTTGAGAGGGTTGCTTGAAGGTCTTCGTCGACTCGCTGTTTTGTAAGTTTAGGTCGGCTCAGAATCAGAACTGCATGCTTGTAATCGTAAATTCTTTCGAAAATATATTAATTTATAACAGTTCGAATAGCAATGTTGCGTTGATGATCGGGATCTAGGTTAATTCGAGTTCCTACAACACAGGACTTGCAGATCGAATTTCGGGGGTTTCCCGAAAGACCTATTGCATTTTATACAGAAATAAAGTGCAATGGATTTCCCCACGTGATGCGATTTAAACCAATCAAATTTCTTTATTTTATTGGATTGCAATTATAGAACTTTTAAGCATGTTGTAATAAAGGGGGGGGGGGGAATAAATATCGCTAATTTTATTCAAAACAGAACTTTAGATTCCTATTTCAACATTTTATTTCTTTGGGCGATTAAGTTGTTTTTTTTTTAAATAAAAAAAAGAGTGATATTTGAACCAACGCGGATTTGCAATGACTTGTACGGCAGATCAATGTCATTTATGATTTCCTCTTTCCACCTCTATTCGCTGTCACTCCAACGATATCTGACTTCCTTCGATTCCTCAACCATCTGATGAGATCCCGCTTTAAAAAAATATGTGACCATCACACAAAAAGGGACCATCTGGGAACTCTGTAAAATAAATATTTGAAAAAGAGATTGGGTCCAGCATTGGTCATCCAGAGGATGCATTTCAAAAAGTTCTTTCACTGGAAGGCAGATCGAACATTCTAAATTCAGAAAATAAGCACACTGCGAAAAGTTTTATCCTGGTCAATACAAGTTCTATAAAAGGCTTGCTATTTCTTCAAGAACCAATGAGATGCTAACAAGATGAATTATGTCAGTGAAATCGCAATTCTTCTCTATCAAAATCTATTTTGAATGACGTTGTTGATTCTATATTTTTCAATAGGTTTGAGCGTTTTTGAATGGTTTGAGTGAGTGTTTGAAATGAATGAATGGAGCGCTTCAAGTGATCGATTTAGAATGGTTTGTCAATTTCACGATGTAACTAACTGTAAAGTTTGATTTTTCCAATTGAATAAATAGAGGAAATTGAACGGGAGGTCATTGAATACCGAATTTACTAATCATGTCATATAGAAATAGATAAAAAAAAAACGAGGCTGCGAGAGTGGAATCTCTAATCACGGTGATGGTACTCCAAAATTGTTAACAGGATACTCCCATCACGGTGTGAAGATACACAAAAAAGAGCGGTAAATTTGCAAAATTGGCGCATTGTATGTCTCTATCGAGCAGTGCTATCTTCCACTATAAACATATATAAATTATATTACTTTTCATTTAACTTCTTCAAAAGGCAAATGAGTTTTAACATACATCAACATTGACGGCAATAAAGTTGCCACAAAATTCTTTTTTTCATTTCAATAGAAAATCGAGATTTCAAAATAGGTTCTCAGTTGATTATCTCAGAAAAAAAAAATGAATATATCAAAGGGATAAACCTACCGTTTGATATGCTTTTTCCGTCCTTATTTCATATAATTGTTCTCTCTAAGTTTGATGTTTTCTTTTTGTAATTATATTTAGAACCATCCTGAAATTGGCACTCATTCCATTTAAACCCATTCTAAACTGCTAACTCAACGTTCCTTCAATCCATTTATGTACTTTTCTTTTAGTGCGTCCTCTTGGGCCAATCAGACGCGTAAACATCCACTACAGCCAATGGAATGGTGAAATGGATAGTCGATTGGAATAAAGTCATAGTAGCTTTTTAATGATTTCGCAACGGTGTGAAGAATTTCGGAGCGATTTAGAGTGATTAATTTATGATGTTATTAACCAGATCTTTTAACATAACGGGTCTTATATATTCTTTCAAAAGTTTACGGATGCATTAAATGCTGCAGGGAAGTGTTTAAAAAAGAATGTCGGTGACAAGAAACACATTGCAGTCATGTCATCGGAATGTTGAAGTCTAAACCTTTGACAGTTCAAAACTTATTTTCACTCTTCTCCTTTAATATCAAGGTTTGTTTCGCAACTGAAACATAATTACAGTTAACAACATCGTGACATTGACAAGGTGAATGATTTTGGAATGATTTAAGAATGAAATTGAATGAGTGTGTGGAGCGAGTTTTGAGTAAAATTAATGGGAGGTAATCCTATATCGCAAATTTTGTTCAGAATGAACAAAATTAGCGATATTGATTACCACCCTTTAATAAAATATGCATACAAGGTCTATACACAGCTTCCTATTTCTTCCATGGGGACCTATGAGAAGCTAACAATTTCAATTATTTCAGCGAAATCGGGATTTTTCTCTTTCAAAATTTATTCTGAATGACGTCATTGATTCTATATTTTTCAGTTGTTTTGAGTGTTTTTGAATGGTTTGAGTGAGTGTGTGAAATGAATGAATGGAGCGCTGAGTGTGCGAATTAGAATGGTTTTGATTGAGATGAATGTCAATTTCACGATGTAATCAACTGTACGTTACAAGATCGAAGATGTCAGTTTTAGGTTTAGATTTGGTTTTTCTTTGAATGGGTTTTACGTCGCTTTCAACAATTTCGCAGTTATATCGCGACGGCCGGAGCACCTAACAATGGATTCCTGGTATTTCCTTCACCTGTTCTACCATTACATCCTTTCCTAGCCTCCGACTGCTATCTCACATAGGTTTACGA
Source organism: Fragum whitleyi (assembly GCA_948146395.1). Lineage (NCBI taxonomy): Eukaryota > Metazoa > Mollusca > Bivalvia > Cardiida > Cardiidae > Fragum > Fragum whitleyi. The sequence continues at coordinate 14,823,789 of OX411548.1, read as the reverse complement.
TTATCTACCCATTGGTGAGAGACAAACGTCGGAAAGGATATTTGCCGCCACCGGGGATCGAACCCACGACTTCCAGATTGGAAGTCTTATGCCTAACCAACTGCGCTATGGTGGCGGCTAAAATAAAATATTCGACTCCAATGGGATTCGAACCCGGGACCTCTACATCCCAAAGCGAGTGCTCTACCACGTCGCTATTAAGGCTAGCTTTTTGGGTTTAGAATGCAAATAAGTTTGCGAACTTTAAGAAATCGTACCAAGCTTTACATGTGAGGGCATGTTCATAGGAGGGAAATGCTTTAAACGTTCAAGGATATAGAGGATATTGAATGAGTGGTCATTGAATACTGAATTTATTAAACGAGTCATCTATAAACAGATAAAAACGAGGCTGCGCCGAGTTTTTATCTGTTTTAGATGACGAGTTTACTAAATTCTGTATTTTATCAGCACAAATTTTGTATTCTGTTTCTAATATGACCCGAATTTTAGCGAAAAATCGTCAAAATTCTTGAAATTCAACGTTTCAATTTTCCGCGAAACTAATAACGCCGTTTAAAAATGACGTCACAAAACATAGATTTTGACGTCATTTTCGCGGTTACAAAATAGCGTTGCTATTCGCTCTGAGCTCATTTGCATAGTTATTCCACTAGTGTAATAGCACCCGTGTAATATCAAAATTATTCAACAGGATTATTTCATCCCGAAGACGTAGGTCATATTATAAGATTTAATCTTGAATACAAGGAATGATCATTATAAAGGAATAATACAAGATACATTTTTTTGTCGCAGAACATAAGCCGAAACCAATCTACTTAACTTCTTACTTAAATACTTCTTTGCCTGATTATCGTTAAAAGATTGCAGAACTCGAAGAGGTATTTGTTACCTTATTTAAATTCTGTCTGTAAATGTCTCGTCGACAAATAGCCGATTTAAATTGAAGTGACTTGCTGCGTTGTACTTTGCACTTCTCTCATTCGTCAGTCACATTTTTACTGTATGTAACTGTCTTACAATTGTCATCAAAAACAAAGCTATTCGATTTTTTTACTCAATTATTTTAGGGTTAAACAGTAAATTGTTGCTTGGATGCAGGAATTACTTTATCATTCAAAACAAATAATTTATCACATTACTCTACAGAATTCAAGTTTAGAGGGTTAATGCCAGTATAAGATCTTTATTGTTTCTTGTAACCCTACGCTGTGGGTACTCATTTGAATCGTCTTAACGAGACGATTTCAATGAGTACAAACAATAAAGCATTTGACAAAGTTTAATCAATCTAATTCAATTTCAAATCCAAAATACTCCCCTTTATCTTAAGCTCTGATTTTGAATTCGTAAGATAAATACATTGATCTCTATCTCTAACTGCCTACAGTTAACATCGTGATATTGACAAGGGGAATGCTTTTGGAATAGTTTAGGAATAAAATTGGATGAGTGTGTTGAGCGATTTTTGAGTGAATTTCAAGGGGGGGGGGGGTAATCAAATCTCGAAAATTTTGTTCTGGATGAACAAAATTAGCGATATTGATTACCTCCCTTTAATAAAGTATGCATACAAGTTCTATAGACAGCTTACTATTTCTTCAAGAACCTATAGGCGGTTACAATTTAAATTATGTCAGTGAAATCGCGAATTTCTCTTTCCAAATTTATTTTGAATGACGGTGTTGGTTGCATATTTTTTAATGGGTTTGATCGTTTTTGAATGGTTTGAGTGAGTGTTTGGAATGCATGAATGGAGCGCTGAGTGAGCGATTTAGAATGGTTTTGATTGAGACGAATGTCAATTTCACGATGTAACTAACTGTATGCCTGCTCGTTTATCCGTTTGTTTATGCATATGTTTGTCTATCTGTAGGCTGTCTGGCTTTCTGGTTTTTACCGTCTTTCTGCGTACATGTGTCCTTATTACATTAAAAATTTATTTCTACTTAACTCAGTTGAAAATATCCAAGTATCCCGTAAAATTCATTTGCTCAAACAACTGCCTTGCCTAACGAGGTATTTAGTTATGTTATAAAAATTCATACATTTTTAATGCATACTCGTTAATCTTAATATGTTTTTATTTGGACGCATTTTGTTCCTATGGTAATGGAAAGCGACATTTATTGTCAAAAAAGAAACGAAAACTTCGTGCACATTTGATATTAATTTGTGGCTTAGTATTTAAATGTTTTCAAGATGGGTGTCACATTAAAACGAAGGAAAGAATAGATATTTCTACTCTAAAATAAAGTCAATCGATCACCTCATATTGTTTTTCGCGTTTGTTTTTATCATTTAAATTTAATGAAATCTTTAAGAAGGAGAGTTTTTTTCTTTATAGAAAACTAAAATCAGGGACATGCAACTTTTTCTATGAATGCGCCGCTCTTTTAAAGGAAATACTCTTAGAAAAGCACAAGCTGAAAACAAGAAAAGGTCATTAAGGACTTCAACTGATTATGGTGACTACAGTTAGTTACATCGTGAAATTGAATTTTATCTCAATCGAAACCATTCCAAATCACTCACTCAATGCTCCATTCATTCATTCCAAACACTCACCGAAATCGATCAAAAACGCTCCAAAATAGATAAGAAAATAGAGTCAAAAGCTACAATAAAAATGAATCTAAATAAAAGAAAAAAAGCGCGATTTCACTGACATAATTGAGCTTGTAAGCGTCAGAGTAGTTCTTAAAGAAATAGGAGACTACTTATAGAACTTGAATACATATTTTATTGAAGGGGGTAAATAATTATCGCTAATTTTGTTTATCCTGAACAAAATTAGCGGTACTTGATTAGCTACCTTTAATTTCACTCAAACCTCACTCATCACATTCATTCAACTTCATTCCAAAATCATTAATGTTGACAATTTCACGATGTTGTTAACTGTACATTCGCACTTTATCAAAATCTGCCTGTGTTATGTTCCTTTTTTAATCATCCCTAGTTTTGATGTTCTTGGATATTTTTTCCAGCTCCTTATAGCCGCATACAGTAAACAGTATTACTAGGTTTGGGTGTATGTGGTCTAGAGGTAGAGCGTCGGCCTCTTCAGCCGAAGGTTCAGAGTTCGATTCCCAGGATCGGCTATCGATCTTGGTTCTTTCATTGACTAACACAATCGGTGAAAGTACTAGTGAATATTCCAGGATGCATAATCGAAAGAGATTAATCTTAGTTGTAAGAACCTGTTCCCCTACCGATGTAAAAGAAATAGGTTTAAACTAGTTTTGCTAGCCTAGTTCTCGAACAACGGCTAGCATTGAGAATGAACAAGATGAGTAATGTTGGATTAAAGGTAACTTGTTAAGGTAACAAAATAATTATATTTTAGTCCGAGGCTCTGCGTTATATTTGTATTTTAGGGGTGTTTTAAAGTATTGCGTTTTTAAAGTCATCCACTTCCTTAACCCTTTCCTGTTTTACAAAATTTTAGACCTGTCTAAATTCAAAGGTTTTGCAGATTGGTGGATTTAATTTGAAAAATAACCATTCAGTAGGGTAGAAAATAGTGTGGAAAAGAAGAAATTGCTTGTCAGAAGCAATTTCTTTTTTTAACATGTTTTCTCAATCATAAAATCACAGACACGTAAAAAGCAGGGATTAAACAGCAAAGGGTTATTTTGATATTCTGCTTTCAGAGGTTTTGTCATTTGGGAAGGATCGATCCACTTTGTCAGCACCAAGATCCAAGATACTGCGGATATCTATTAACAGATGAAATAGTGAGGTAAAATCCTGTCACTCAAGCATCTAAACGATTTATTTTAACAAGCTAGCGATAAATATATAAAGTATTTGAAATATCCTGTGTAACTCTAGAATGTGCAAAATCTTGCAAGATATCAAGAATTAAGTAACATCGCTAACAACCGCCATATATATTAAATGATCGTGTGTGACCTATAAAACAGCAATGTGCTCTTTAAACTTGTTTTGCTATATAAAAAAAGCTTGGCAAAATTACTTTAAAACCAAAGTGGTTAAAGTACTGGATGCACAAATTATAAGGCAGTATTTCTTTTGAAACATACTTACATGCTTTTCTAATTTGAAAAGGAAAAAATATGTGGTATAGACTTAAATCGGAGTGCATATATGTGCGGGCTGATCCTTGCCTATACCTTCTGCCAAAGCAGGAATAATCCAGGTTCAGCATAACAAGGTTAAATATAGGACCAATTAGAGACTGGTGAAATTCTTTGATAATTAAAAAAAGGATAATAAAAATGAGTATTATAATAATAATAATAATAATAATAATAATAATAATAATAGTAATAATAATAAAAATAATAATAGATAAATAATATAGTAATAAATAAAATAACATTATTATTATTATTATTATTATTATTATTATTAATATTCCAACGATTAGTTATTACGTTCTGAGAGAAAAGAAAACAGGACGTAACTACTGTTCAGTTCGGTCTGGTTTTGTTAATATAGGGACGAGTGTCTTTTTCACTGCGTTTATTGGGGTATAAAGTGCAATTGCCTCAGCACATGGCAATAGGGCGTTATGTTTAAGCCATGTGCTAAGGCAATTGCATTTTATACCCCAATAAACGCAGTGAAAAAGACACTCGTCCCTTATAATTGCAATCCTATAGATCGAAGAAACTATTAAAATACTGGGCCAAACATTAAAGCTTCAAGTCTACTTTCTCCGCGTAAAAAAAATCACAGATCGTGTATTGTTTATCTCGCTATCGAAGTGAAAGGTCATAAAGTAAAACAAATGATACAGAAATAAACGACTACATTAAAATTCGTAGAGGTACTTATGACAAAAAAGCTTGTTTCTGCCAAGTAAGTCTCTGTTTTTAAACGAAAACGGCGTGGTCGGTCTTAGTTGAGAGGGTTGCTTGACGGTCTTCGTCGACTTGCTGTTTTCTAAGTTTACGTCCGCACAGAATCAGAACTGCATGCTTGTTATCGTAAATTCTTTCGAAAATATCTTAATTTATAATAGAAATGTTGCATTGATGATCGGGAACAAGGTTAATTCGAGTTCCTACAACACAGGACTTGCAGATCGAAGTTCGGGGGTTTCCCGAAAGACCTATTGCATTTTATACAGAAATAAAGTGCAATGGATTTCCCAACGTGATGCGATTTAAACCAATCAGAATTCTTTATTTTATTGGATTGCAATTATGTGCTTATGAATGTAAAGCACTAACACATATGGTCTCAGTTCGACGTATCACCCGCAAGACAATTGCTTTGTTGGTGTTCCAGCTCTGGAATCGGATCCATGGTCTCTAGGTTTGAAGTCAGCCAATTGGGCTGACCATGCTTCTCCGCACACATACACACAAAAAAAAAAAAAAAAAAAACGATAAAAAAATAGAATATGGAAAACACTGTTTTATTCTATTTCTTGTTAATCATTTTATTTTCCAGTCTGCGTTAGAATAAAGAAAATCGCTCTTTCGTGTATTTTCTTTGAATATTTTTTTCTTGATTTAGTCTTATGAAAGATATGTTATATAAAAAAACAAATCAATCGACCAACGGCGGCTTTTTCGTGAAACGCATAATTTGTCGTACAAAGTAAAATGTATAAATGCGATTTGGACGGTCACGTGAAAAACGCCCAAGCGGGAGCGGCAAAGGAGGGATTTTCAAATTGGAGTCTGATATGTTGCGGTTCATAAATATTCACCAAGTAAGGCCTATATTAAGATCATCGCGACATAATCATATGCATTACCCATGACAAATTAAAGCTTATCTTATAATGAAAATAATAGTTAAGTTTTTGTGAAGATGGGCGAAAAAGATCATTGTCTTGCGTTTCGGAAATGTTCACGAATACAGACGGAGGCTTTAAAGTATTTTTCGTGATCAACTTTGTTTTCTTTAACAACAAAAGAAAAAAAACTAAGCAGAGAATGCATTAAAGTGCGATTCTCAAGGGTTTGCCCTTTGCAATGTATTCTCACCTGTCTTTGTTGAAGCAATATTTTTGTAGAATATTTTTGTTATATTCTCTGTTCTTTTTCCTTCTCTAATTTTAAATTGAGTAGTAGTAGTAGAAGTATAAGTGATAGTAGGAGTGGTGGTAGTAGAAGTAAGTGGTAGTTGGAAATTTATTAGTTGCTGTTGTTGTTTTATAAAATATAATCAATACAATATATTCTCAAATATGCCATTTTCCAAAGTATCGCTGGGCTGATAAACGGAAATATTTGAGGCATAGCTTTGTATGTAAATTAGTTAAAATGTTGGGCTTTCTTGTGCGTATTTTACTTGAAGAAAGTTACTTTTATAGTCAAAATACAGTTCTTTTGGCTTTGAAATGCATTAAAGAAGCGCTCACATGTGAGATGGCACGTGCATACCTAGTAAAATAAGATACTGAAATCTTAGACGAGTCTTTGATTTGTCCAAGTTGATGGTTTTAATATCCGCGAGAAGTTTTAATTGAATAGAGCGTGGGAGCTGCTATTTAAAACTTTAAGTGGTATCAGGCAATAAATTTCTAATAGGAAAACCTGATTAAAAATGTACCTTTTCTGAGAAATGAACAACTAAATCCACTCTGGTATATCTATGCATTACAGTTAAGAACATCCCGAAAATGACCCGCAATCCGATCAAAACTATTCAAAATCGCTTACTCAGTGTCCCATTCATTACAAACACTCACTGAATTCACTCAAAAACGCTCAAAAATCACAAATAAATAAGATAAACAACATTCAAAATAAAAATGGCTAGAAAAAAACACTATTTCCTTGACTTAATTGAATTTTATAAAGGTCTGGTTGGTTCGGGAAGCAAAAAAAAAAACTGTTTATATAACTTGTATATAGGTTTTATTATAGGGGGAAATAAGTATCGCTAAATTAGTTCATCTTGAAAAAAATAAGCGATATTGAATTAGTTTCATTTAGATTCATTCAAACCCGACTCCTCTCATGCCTTCAATTTCGCTCCAATATCATTCTAATATCTTTTAGCTTGTCATTTTCACGATGTTCTTAACTCTTATCACTCTGGGCTTTCATTTTAACTCTTTCTTTTTTCAGGATATACACAATGTACTACGATATATACCACACTATATCAATGTTCTTGACAATGTTAATTAAAGCTGCTCTTGCACAGATTGGGAAAATGTGAATTTTAACATTTTTCGTAAAATCAATCGGAATAAACTACCCCATCATGTTGAAGCCTTTAAAATAACAAGATTCAATCTGGTAATGCATCGAAAGAAAGACCGATATACCCGAATTTAGGTTAGATTCATTCTAAAAAATAAAGTGACTACTAACGCTAAAAAAATTATTCTTCAATTTCAAGCCAACTTTTTTTGCTTGACATTCGGCATGTTTGTCTTATTCAATCAAAGATTAAGGTTAAAGTATTTGACAGCTAGAAACTTCATATCAATACAGGCAAAAAATGAAAGGTTATTCACGGAAAATAACGATTTTGTAATAAATAGACTAGAAATAAATAGACTGGATACCTTACTGAGCTTGCCACTTCGAAAAAATAAGTTACAAAATTATTGAAATATGTTGTTTCTAGTGCCAATGCTTTGGGCCATTCTTCATAGTCTAAAAATACACACATTTCCAAAACTTAGAACAAGTTTTGTATTTTTTCTATGAAAAACTGTGCAAGAGCAGCTTTAAAAGATGTTGGGAGATGTGATTTATTGCCAAAATATGGCCAATGATATTGGCAAATCAACAATATGGCATAAGAAGTTTATAATTAGCGTCAACTTGAATTTTGAAAAAAAAGTCAAGAATATTGATCGCGGGCGTTTCATTTAGAAGAATAGGAAAGCTATTAAGATGTTGTTTCGTTTGGTTATATGTGCAATCCTCTTGTCCAAGAGCGTTTTCAATTACACTTTTTTTCTTGTTCCAACGAGATATAAATGTCGCCCCAAAAACAACTTTTATTTTTTTCATGGAGGTATGAAAATGAAAAAACATAAGCACACTCTTTGAATACGCGAAGCGCATTCATATATCAGTGTTTTCCTTTTTTTGTTCCATACATCTATGGAATGAGTGTATTGTGTTTTATTTAATACCATCAAGCAAAAATTTATCGATAATGAGACAGATTTCGTTTGGGACTACAGTCAAAATTGCTCAAGCGACCACGTCTATTCAGCGACCATTTTTATTAAGCGACGGTTTTCAAAATCCCCTTTTGTAAATAACAATACCGCAAAAAGAAGGTAAAGTTGGTCTTAGAATTATTAAAAATGAATCCGATGTTGTTAAAACTAACAAGAATCGTCTCAGTGAGACGATTCTGTTGAGTTTGAACAACATAGGATTATTGAAAGTTCCGCAATTATTTGCATGTTCAATCAAAAAAGTATTTTTCTTTTTTGTAAACAAACGTGTACGATGCGACTATTTTCTATAACGACCGTATTTTTGTGGTCCCGTTAGTGGTCGCTTAATACAAGTTTAACTGTACTTTGTTTGGAAGCTTACGAAATACATGTAGCTAATCAATCAATATTGTATCATTGAAAAATTAATCGAAATTTTCAACCAATTAGAATGAACATATCTTATCAGACACAACTTAAATCAAGTTATTTGTGGTTTAGTATTATAGCATGCTTTTAGTTTGGGTTTGTTATAATACGGAGCTAGATTAGTATTTTCGCAATAACTGTCACAATTAAAGCCCCCGTCAACCGTACATCAACTGTATATATCAGATAGGCTACAGGCGAAAGACGACGTGTATGAAATGCTTACGAAATAAAAGACAAGAAATAAACATCAAACTTAGACCACTCATAAATATTAATAGGTTTATCCGTGAGGAAATATGGTTGTTCATTGTTTGCAATATGAGCCAATATCATGTAAAGCTTTGTGTGAATGCGTGGTCATTCTAATTATTGCACAAACTTTGTCACAACAGAACAGAACAGAACAGATCTTTTATTTTCATCCAAGTGCAATTTGGTACAATATGGACAACATACATAAATAATGTTATTTGTAATAATTTAAGTCAAAGGATAATTCGTTGCGTAAATTGTTTTTTCTTTTATATTTTCAAATATTAGTCGTAGTAGAAGAAGTAGTAGTAGTAGTAGTAGTAGTAGTAGTAGTAGTAGTAGTAGTAGTAGTAGTAGTAGTAGCATTTTCAAATATCAACTATCCGAAATTCAGCCACTGGTTGTAAATGATAAATCAAGGCGCCAAATTATCCATTAACAAATTCGTTGCAAAAATTGTTTTTTTTCTATTATATTTTCAAACATAAGCAGTAGTAGTATTTACAAATCCGCCAAATCATCCTTTAACAAATACAATGAATACGATTGTTAGGGTCTATCGATTCGAAATACATTGGATGGGCTTATTAACATGTTTTAACCCATTTGCAAATCATTATTAATTAAACGAATCTTATATCGCACTGAGGGCATATCCAATTTTCTGTTGCACCGTGGCCATATTCAAAGAAAATTATTGTACAATTTATACAATCTTTAAAACGACGCCGATTAAGACCCGATAATCGAATGATTATCCTAATTGAGCCAATGCGTGACATTTCCCACAAATTTACATGTGCGACAAGAAAAGATAGGTAGGTCCTTATGCATATTTCGACAAACAGACAATCTTCTAATTGCACTAAGTGAGTGTCTAGACTGCTCAATATTTGCGACTCACGCACATGTAATATTGTTGGAAATGTCACACACTGGCTAAATTTTCTTCGGTCCTTGGGATGAGTACCCGAAAAAGGAACCCAAATCACACACGCTGCTTAGACTCCGGGGAGTTTTTTTTTTTTTTTTTTTTTTTGCCTTTTTAAGATAAATCATCAAAGTACTGATGGTCTTCTGCCAATAAAACTGTCACTTTTTTAACTGTCATGGTACGGAATATAATTTATACAAAGTAGAAAACACCTGTCAAACTCAACGATGCATTAAAAGTGAATAGAATCAGGGCCTTTTTACGTTGAGATTCTTTTCTATTTGTAGTCTTTCAACATTTTTCTACCACTGTGAACAGTTCAAACTATTAACTAAATAGCCATACGTTTGTATTCGCAAGTATGTCGTTGTTTGAAAACAATGTAGCCGAGTATAAGGGGTGATTGTTCTGCCTTGTCGTACGAGCTAGCTTTTTAACGACGTGGAAGAGCACTAATCTTTGGACAAATAGGTCCAGGGTTCGGAGAAGTTTAATTAATTGCGGGTCACCACACCACACACGATACAGTTAGTTACATCGTGAAATTGACATTCACCCCAATTAAAACCATTCTAAATCGCTAAATTAACGCTCATTTCATTCATTCTAAACACCCACTCAGACCATTCAAAAACGCTAAAACCCATTGAAAAATATAGAATCAACAACGTCATTCAAAATGAATTTGGAAAGAGAAAAATCGCAATTTCACTGACATAATTCAAATTGTAAGCGTCTGATGGATTCTTATAGAAATAGGAAGCTATCTATAAAACTTGCATGAATATTTTATGAAAGGGAGGTAATCAATATCGCTAATTTTGTTCATCCTGAACAAAATTTGAGATATTGGATTATCTCCCATTAAGTTCAATCAAAGCTCGCTCCACACACTCAATCAATTTCATTCCTTAATTATTCCAAAATCATTCACCTTGTCAATTTCACGATGTTGTTAACTGTAACTTAAGAGTTCTACAAGATTGCAATAGAAGCACTAGATATACGTGATCCGTCACCCGAAACGGGAATTGCGAAGATTGTCGATCCAAGTCATCCCGCGCCTGTAGCACAGGCTGTTATTAGTCGAAATTTTTGCTGAAATACATATTTTAATGGAAAACGTCCAAATTATTTACTTTATAATCATTTTACATTTCAAATCCTCCCCTTGTTGACCTCTCCTGGGTCCAGTCTTTTTGAATTGAGCATGTGCGTGACATTTCCAAAAAATTGCCATGTGTGTCACCAACATTTAGGGCCGACAATTAGCATCCTAGAAAGCCACTCAGTGCAAATAGAAGATTGTCTAACTGTCTAAAACCACTTTTCTGTTTACAAAGCGCGAAGTGAAGACTTAGCTTGGCGGCACACATTTGAAAATGTTGCATATATCACGCACGGGCTCAATTACATATTTTACGGAGCTCGAATACGGTTATTCTATGTACACTTACCCTTACCTTTACACGTAAACATTGAGTTTGAACGAAATAGAACTACGTTTACGTTTTAGAGCAAAAGGTACGCTGTATGGCTGCGTGATTATGTGTTTGAACGCCCGGTCAACACTTTTTCGTTTGAAATCCTATGCCCCATAATCTAACCCGTTACGAAAATGCGACGTTTTGAATTTACTTACTGTAAATAATTATGCACAACAAACCACACAATTGATTCGATTAACCTGGAATTTGTTCCATGCTGTGCGATCAGTTACGAACTATTGATCAAAGCAGTGTTTCATCCGACCTAGGGCGCAAAAAATGCCGACAGCTCAAAATATGGAAATTAACATATTTTATAATCTTTCAATAGTTCAAATAAAGGAGGTGAATAACCCTTCATAAGATATTGAATATATAAACGGGATGCAGGTTCATAGGAAACCAACCTGTGGTGCAAAAAATGCAAATGTCGGGAATTGTTCCCTGCTTTGCAAGTGAGATTTTTATGTGACCCGCCATTCAAAAAGGAACGATCTAAGTATTGCGTAAAATATTTTTGAAAATGCGACCTCTGGTTGACCGGTTCCAGATATTCGTTTTCGGGTGCTCCCTTTTTTGCGTGACGGGTCGCACATATTTCTTAAACAAAATAAACCGAAGGTGTTAATGCCATATTCCATTCGTATTTTGAACCGTCAACAAAGCGTTGTCTGCGCATGTCATATTCTCCGAAGATTGTCCTGTCTTCGGGACCGTATCACTTATCCAGATTGGGATAAATATTGCTACCTCGTACGCATAACTGCGTATTCTATCGCCAAAAAGTAGTAAATGAAGAATTTCAATTAAAACTTCATTTTTGTGGAAATCAAACTTAATTTTGCCTTAAATTAATTGACAAAAATATTGGTTTAAATTGCGAAAGTATATATTTTTTTAAAAGAAGTTGTTTGCTTGAGATCTATTTATACTGTACACAGTTTCCTAATATAGATTTTGGGGAAACCGAATATTGATGCATTTCATGGCCGCTGACATTGTGAAAGTAGTTCGAGGGAATCGAGCGAGTTGTCACGAATGACACTACCCAGAATGCTCAAATCAGATAGGTCAGTATTTGAAAAGTGCCACCTATCGGAAGATAACGGTCAACAAAGGCTTAACAAAAAGACTACCAGTGTAATTCCTATTAACTAACATTAACATTTAAACTTGCCGAACTTGGATTGAAACATTTTACATTATCACAAATTTACACGGATAATTTCTTTTTCGTCTCGTTTTATTTCCACCATGATGTCACCAGAAACGTCCACCTCCAGTGCTTTCAGCGCTTTGATTTTTCATTCCGATAATGGGTGTACAGTCGATTCCTTAAGCTAAATAGCAGCATATTCAGTTAAAGTTCGGAATGAAACAGTCAGGCTTATCATTCAGTGGTGGTCGATTTTTAAGTTTTTACATCAATTTCATTCTTTCCTTATGCACGTTGTTTTCTGCAAAAAATATTTTAACTGCGATGGTATGATTGGTGAATTTTTTAACGCAGAATGTCATTGAAATGAGTTGAAACTATTTTGCGGTAGTTAGGTGGGACTTACAGTCTTAAACGGAAACCACTTCGTCATCATTATAATCAAAGATATTTTGATCTGCAAATGGGTATTTGATTAAATGCTACAAAAGAGAGTTTTTGCGTCGTGGGCGTGAGATTCTTAAATAATTTGCGGTTTTTTGACTGCACTATAGGGGCGTCATGTTTGCGAAAACAACATTGAACATCTGCATTGTGAAATGAACCTAGAGTAATCGAGTAATCTTCGTGAATTCTATCAAAGTTGTAGGCTAAGTTGTATAAAAACGTGTATTTTAGGCATCAAATTAAAGAACAAGCCTTCTTAAATCGAAAGATGTACTGTAGTCGTACATATGACATGTTGTCAGTTATATATCAAGGTAGTGGACCCGTAATGGTTCCGCAGCGTTCCTGAAGTAATGAACTTAAACTGTGTTAATCAAGGTTTCCTAATGATTTTCATTAGGAAACCTCGGTCGACATTGTGAACGTTGATGAGTTCCAAAATGTTGCGGACCTATTACGGGTCAACTATCATAAGACTCATTAAAATGAAACATATAAGTGCACTACCGATCAAACCGAAGGGAATTTAGCAATTCCATCATTAAACTCTAAAATGAAGAAGAGAAATTTTACTTTGGTTGCAAATCAAGTTACAAGATGTGTTTTTGATTCACGAATGCCCCAGAAACAGTTAAGTCTTCAGAACTATGGCCTTGAAAGATGACGTCGACTTTGTGACAGGATCCTGACCTTGGTAGGTACAGATAGTTACATCGTGAAATTGACATTCACCTCAATCAAAACCATTCTAAATCGATCACTCAGTGCTCCATTAATTTATTCCAAACACTCACTCAAACCATAAAAAAAGCCCAAACCCATTGAATAATTTAAAGAATCAACAACGTCATTCAAAATAGATTTTGATGGCGAAAAGTCGCGATTTCACTGACACAATTCAAATTGTTAGCATCTCATAGGTTCTTGAAGAAATAGGAAGCTATTTATCGAAGTTGTAGGCATTTTTATTAAAGGGATGTAATCAATATCGCTTATTTGTTCATTCTGAACAAAATTTGTGATATAGGATTACCTCCCGTTAAATTTACTCAAAGCTCGCTCCACGCACACAATCAATTTCATTCCTAAATCATTCTAAAATCATTCACCTTGTCAATTTCATGATGTTGTTAACTGTACTAGTAAATGCGTATCAATAAGATCTATGCTAAATTTGAGTTTTGTGACTTGAATAGACTGAAAGAAATAACCGATTGTAAGTTTGTTTAGTTTTATAGACAGACTGACAGACAGAGACGTACAGACAGATTGACAATTGTCAACAAATTATGCCCCGATCTCTTCGATTTGGGAGAAATAAAAAAATCATAAAACATACTTAATCACATTGTAAGTATTAACTCAACGTTTCGCTAAGGTTTCGACTCTAACGTAGGACAGATTTTAGTTGAACATAAAAGAATGTTTGTTTCGCTTTTTCGGAAGAGTTAAATTCTTTGATAGGTCTTAAGTGGGGGTATAAAGATTAAAAAATCACACTGTCATCTGTTACTTGACTTTTCAAAAAGATCAAAAGATAGCATCTTACATTCGGTTCGTGCCATTAGAAAAAAAAACCCTCGACTAACGATACGCATGTAAAATAGATATTTTGAAATGATTGTAACTACAGTCATTCGATGTAGTTTAAAGTTTACAGAAATCTTAGTCTGGTATTTCAATTGCGTGTAAAATGTAAAACTATGACCACAGCTTGTGCTGCCAAATACAGTCGGTATTGTTCAAGAGACCACTTTTATTAAGCAACCATTAAAAACCCCCTTTAGTGTAAGAAAAATATCCGAAAAAATGGCAATTTCTTAAACGTAAACTGATCTATAATTGAATCTTATGTTGGTCGAACCCCTTTTCCTCGTTTGTTTTGCGTGATTTATTAAGATCCAGATCAGATTTTATCGAAGCATAAATTGTTCTTAGGCTTTACTTGTACGCGTACGAAAGCGATTTTTGATAGTATTTGAGACCCGTTATGTGAGAAGTTATCATCCTCGAAACTAGAAAATCATCGATCCTGATCAGACTGTCGGGTCTATGCAATCTGACCTACCCTGTTTTTGGAATAACAAAACACAGGAAAGCGCCCACGAATGGCGCCGTGCATTAACCTGTGAATTGTATCTACATTTAAGAATATCGAGGAATTGACACCAATTTCGATCGAAACCAATCGAAATCGCTAACTTAACGCTCCTTTCATTTATTCAAAACTCTCATTCAAACAAATAAAAAAATCACAAATACATCAGATCAACAATTACATTCAAACATTCCCTTGAATTATTTCAATTTTGTAAGCGTCTGAATGGCTCGCGAAGACATAAATATGAAATACAGTAAAACTTGTGTTAAGCGACCACTAAAGGGACCACCAAAGAGCGGTCGCTTATGGGAATGGTCGCTTAATACGAAATACTATGGTAAATGTGACAGTTCATTTTGATAGCATTTATAGGTTGTCGGTCAAGTCGTACTGAATCTTATGATGTTCGAACCCATTAGAATCGTCTTATTGAGACGATTCTAATGGGTTCCAACAACATAATATTCAACAATGACCAACTTTTCGTTAAGAATGTCCTCTTTTTCAGAGATTTTGCTTACGGTGGAGGGACTTTTTATGGTGGTCGCTTAATTAAATTGGTCGCTTAATAGACATGGTCGCTCGAGCAATATCAACTGTACAGGCCCATGAGGGCCAAGTATCGCTCCACTGAATTGCTCCGAGAAGACCAGTAGAAACTTCAATTTGCTTAAAGTGAAATTTAAGTAAATGATGATTTTGGAAAGCAGGCTAAGGTCTGTGTCAATTTAAATCTTATTATTGATTCAATACAGTCCTCGACCCTATCAATCAAAATGTAAGAAAATGGGCCAGAGGTCATGGCCAGGGTCAAAGGTTCAACAGGAAACAAGAATCAGTGACAATCATTTACCAACACTTTTAAATAGTTGAATGAAGCCCCAGACCTTATAATTCAATAATTACGAAAGTAGGTCAAAGGTCAAAACATGGTTGAATATTAAACATGAAGCCAGAATCAAAGACAATCATCAGCTGACATTTTTAAGGAAGTTGAACCGTAATAGTTCCGCAACATTTCTGAACACATGATCTTTCACAATGTTAACCGAGGTTTCCTAATGAAAATCATTAGGAAACCTCGGTTAACACTGTTAAAGTTCATTAGTTTTGAAACGCTGTGCAACTATTACTGGTCCACTTCCTTAATACAGTCCTAGACCCTAAAAGTCAATATTTAAGAAAGTGGGTAAAGGTCAGTATCAGGGTCAATAGTTCAACATGATGCCAGAATCAAAGAAAATCACCTACCAAGCTTTAGTATTGATTTGATATAATCATAGACCAAATAATTCATTTTTTTGAAAGTAGGTCAAAGGCCATGATCAGGATCAATGGTTCCACAGGATGCCAGAATAAAAGGCAATCATCTACAAACACTTTAAAATAGTAATATATAGATCTTGATCTGATAATTAAATTTTTTAGAAAGTAGGTCATTCAAGGTCAAACATACATGATGATGCCAAAATCAAAGACAATCATCTACCAGTCGTTATTATTGACTTATTAAAGTCATACACCTAACCATTGCATATTTTAAAAAAGTAGGTCAGAGGTCAAGATCTGGGTCAAGGGTTTAAAAGAATGATGCAAAAATCAAAGACAATCGTCTACTAACTATTATTATTGACTTAATACTGTCATACAACTAACAAACAGTTCAATTTTTAAGAAAGTAGGTCAGAGGTTAAGATCTGGGTCAAGGGTTCAAAAATGATGCTTAAATCAAAGACAATTGTCTACCAACCATTATTATTGACCCGATCAGAAATTTACATTATTGGATAACATACTTTAGTTCTATTCAAAACTCATTCCTCTTGCTCATTAAAGTTCATTCCAACATCATTGAATTATTACTCAGCTTGTTTAATTCACAATGCTCTTTACGGTAACAAAGCACAGGCAAGCACACAGAAATGATATCCAAGATGCTGTGTAGTTTCGAAACTTTAAGTTTATTCCATTCCTTCTATAGACGTTTAATAATATGTTGGACATTTTCTCGAAATGTGACTCGTATTTTACCTCTGCAGGAGGCAACATCTTTCTCAAACATGTTTTTTTAAGGTAGTGGACCCGTAATAGTTTCCCAACATTTCGGACATCAAGATCTTTCACAATGTTAACAGAGGTTTCCTAATGAAACCTCGGTTAACACTGTTAAAGTTAATTACTTCTGAAACGTTGCGCAACTATTACGGGTCCACTGCCTTAAGGGGCTGACAGATAGTTCTTTTACGAATCATACCAGCAACAAAGTTGGGCGTACACCCGGAATGTTCAAATTTCGCCTGTTATAGGTGTTTCCTGGTGTGCAATTAATGATCCCGCGTTCTACAGTATAAATGCAGTGGTGACGATTGCTGTTTTGGTAGATATAATGAAATAATTCACGATCACCACCACAGGCAGTTGTTTCATAATCGAAACTTTGTCATACAGGTTATAAAAAAGATTAGAACTTATATCACAAAATTTGGAATATGAAACAATTGCCTGTAATAACCTACTGTAATCGTAGTCGAAATGTTCTACGACAAAGGTGTGTATCATGAAAAAAATATTTTTAAAAAATGTGAAAAATGGAGACATCTTTGCAACGAAAAATGTATTATATCTAAACTATAACATATTCAATTTTTAAGTAGATATATCGATATCTTCTTTAAGATATCGTTTTAACCATTTTACCTCATCAGATTAAAATGTCTTAATACTAAATAATGTTGTAAATTTGTGTAATTTTTTTCTTCAAAAGTTTGTATTAACTTGTAAAAGTCGTAACTTGATCTATAAAGTGACAGAGCCAGAAAAATACATTGAACGAAAAACAGGGTTAAACGTCTTTGAGTGCAAAACGTATTTCAAATTAATGATAATTTAATGGTTTTGATTTTAACATCTTCGTTTACAAGGTTTCATCCAGGGCGGGACCTACGAAAACATTTGATTTAATGAAAAACCAAGATTTGAGAAAAATTACAACCGCATATGGCACGTTTCGTGATTCATAATAACAAAGGCATTGAAAACAGGGTTGATCACAGTCTAAAACATTTATTCTCGATGAAACCCTATGTTGTTGGTACTTATTTGAATCGTCTCGGTGAGAAGATTCCCATGAGTACACACAGCATTGAATATGTGCGAATATTATTTAGACTTATTTTTTAGTCTAATGTATCCACTCTATCTGTAGCTTCATTAAATACAACAGACTGGAATAGCGTTATACTGCAAAATATTGCAGAAAACATTAAGGAAAGGGGATAAATTGCTTGCAACATTTTTTAGTACATAAAAGGTTTGGTTTTAAGTTTTATTTCAATTTTATAGCCAGTGAAAGATCCTCTTCGAAAGGTTATGGGATAACCGAGCGCTAAGCTCAAGATTCATAAACGTTTACATACGTTAAGAAATTGCACCCTGCCTTGCACGTAAATACACATACAAAGTGAGATACAATTTCTAAACGTGTGCAAACGTTGTTTTTTTTTCGTCCTGAACGTTTTGTTGGTGCGGAGCGGATCTTCAATCCTTGTAGCTCTATGATTACTCTTAAACCTTTAAAGCGGAACAATGTCATTTTATTCGTAAAACGATTTTAAACATCTATTTCTCTATATAAATCTTTTAAGCATGACATCATTTAATGAACACGTGCAAAAAAAGGTGCACCAACCATAAATTCATTCAGACTTGCCAAATTAATTTGTAAGTGCGATGGCCCGTCTCTTTACAAAGGTATGCAAATTGGTGAAAAAAGTACAATCGAGTGCAAATACGCTAAACATTGCACTAAGGAACCTAAACAATTGACACTTTACAGCGGCGGATCCAGGCTTTCTATTAAGGGGGTTCGATGTCGACTTCGAGAAATTAGTCGCACAGTACAGTTAACAACATCGTGAAATTGACAAGGTGAATGATATTGGAAAGATTTAGGAATGAAATTGATTGAGCGCGTGGAGCGAGCTTTGAGTGAATTTAACGGGAGGTAATCCTATATCGCAAATTTTGTTTAGGATGAACAAAATTAGTGATATTGATTACCTCCCTTTAATAAGAAATGCCTACAAGTTCTATAAATAGCTTCCTTTTTCTTCAAAAACCTATGAGACGCAAACAATTTGAATTTTGTCAGTGAAATCGCGTTTTTCGCTTACAAAATCTATTTTAAATGACGTTGTTGTTTCTATATTTTTTAATGGGTTTGAGCGTTTTTAAATGGTTTGAGTGAGTGTTTGGAATGAATGAATGGAGCGCTGAGTGATCGATTTAGGATGGTTTTGATTTGGGTGAATGTAAATTTTACGATGTATCTAACTGTATCCCTATCTATATAGATAGTAATACTATGGGACTAATTTCTCAAGTTCTGTGCATCAGATATTTTTAATTTATGAAATTTCAAGTTCTTGTGATTTCAAACTTTACAAAAAAAGTGGTCGTTTTTCTTGTGTTGCAAAATACTTTGGACACAGAGGGGGGTCGTTCGACCCCCCCCCCCCCAACCCCCAAGAACCCCCTCTGGGTTCGCCACTGCTGGAAAATTGTCGGCTAAACACATGGCTGCTTTTTTACCGAATACTTGGTATCAAATCGTTCATGATTCAAAAAAATATCTTCATATTTTACTCGTACAAATGAAGATAGAACTTGAAATTAGGGAAACGACTTATCAAAAAAGGAATCGAAGTATAGCTTTAATGATTTTTCAATCATGGTCGTTATAAATTATCAAGGTTAAAACCAGTTTGAATAATGAAATGTAAGGATAAACTGTTTATTCACGTGAATGCGCCTTGACGTTCCGAGTGACGTTATTGACGTTGCGAGACTCTACATGACGTTCACGCATTAATCTTAGACTATTTACTGTGGAAGACCTCCCATATTCAAGATCGACAACGTAAGCCGTTTGTCCTGCGACCAAAACGGTCGCGAAACGCCTAAGACATGGTACTGCGCTTTGAACTCGAACTTAAAGAGGGCTGTTGCAGTTTCGAGGGGGATAGGTGGGGTTGGGGGTAACAAGATGCATGTATCCACGAAACAGATGTATGTTTTTGACCATACATATGCATGTATATAGTGAAAAATAAAAGCGTACCTTTCCACGCATATAATTTGAAAATATTGACATTTTTCTTGAGGTGGTCTTTTTTCTAAAATTTGAAAGAAAATTCTTTACTTCACCGACCAATCATAACACTGATATACTAAATCAACATGAAACATAAAGGATGGACATAAAAAATCATATCAAAAGCAAAATAACATACAAAATACATTTCTTAGCACTGATAAATATCGTAGGCGAAAACTATGATGTAGAAACTCATTAGAAACCACAAATAATTATTTCAGTATCTAGTTTTTGTCAAATTACGTTATCATAATAACCTATAATGACAAAATTTGACTATGAAATAATAGCTTGTTTTAGATTCGACACCATTATTCGACTCAATGGTATCGAAGCCGACAAGGCTAAGAAATCTGACTACCTCCCTAGTACAATCAACTTCTTCTCTCCTTTAAGGTAGAGGAACTTTAAAAGCCCCATAATATTCCGGAACTCATCTTTGACAATATAGACTGAGGTTTACTAATAACAGGCCAACTACCTTAAAAAACTATTCGTAGTTCGAAGATGATCCATATTTACTCCACGGGCAAATAAAAGTTTGTTTGTTTGTGTATTCGTTTACTCGTTTGTTCGTTCGGTCGGTCGGTCGGTTGGTCGGTCGGTTGTGTGTACGTCCGTAAGTTCGTTAGTTCACCAGTCCTTTTCCTCATTTGTTTTTTCGTTCATATACGTGTTTGTTTGATTTTAAGTATGTTCGTACGTGTGTGTGTGTGTGCTTTTTTCTCCCCTTTTCGGTAGGGATTCTACGCCAATGGCAAAGCACGTACATGAAAAAAGAATCTGGCAAAAAGGCAGTGATTTCTGTTTTTCAACGTTTTAGTCACGAAAACTCGTTTTTCTTCCTTAAATACCTCAAAATGAAATTCATACCACAGGAAATAAGATCCTAATAAACAATAAATCCGCAGAATTTGTCTTATTTTTTCGGCGGTAAATATTTCAAAACAAAGGCGTTAATTGAAGTATTATTTTGTATTTGAATTATAAGGACAATTTTAATGACCGCCATTTCAACAATTAAATCTGTCACACATTCTTGTTGTCTAATTAAATGTCTGTGGTTAATTAAACACTGTTTGCAGACGGAAAAATACGCTGCAGCAGTAGACATTAATGATAATGATTTACTTGTTAAAAAGAGGGACAGAATAGCATAAGCCTATTTTTGCATAAGATTGCTTTAATCCTAGAGAATGTATTTAATGTCGTAACACGCATTTGTTACGTTAAAAAAACTGATTCATTAATCGCATGTACAATATGACATACGCAGCGGGAGTGAAATTACCGGGTTAAATAGTTTTCAAGTTACACTAGTGTAATAACTATGCAAAAGAGCCTAAGACTTACAGCAACGCGCATTTGTTTCCCTGAAATTGCTGTCATAATGTCATTTTACTAGCGACGATATATTTTACGCGGAAAATCATATTATATGAATTTTAAGATTTTTGTCTATCAATTCAGAGAATGCGAGACATATACAAAAGAACATAAAATGTGTGCTGATAACACAGTCGTATATCTGGTACAGTGTAGTAAAAAAGTACCTAGTGTAGAAGCATGCAAGATGGCGGACGTCAACAACGATCAAAGGTAAGTACATTATCAATCGCAAAAATACCGGTTAATTTAACTGATGGTGTTTATCCATCCCGACTTTTGACAGCCCTGAAACCCCATTGAGGAAAGTGATATTTTTAGTTTTTGAAAATGGACAACGGTCCAGTGCAGCAACAGGCCGTTTTTTCATTGGTACAGTGAAGATACAAGGTTTTTATGAGATATATTTTTGGAAAATGTGTAGATACATGGTTTGAAACCGTGTAGAACAAACACGGAATTGGTAAATAATGACTTGTCGTCGTGTTTTGAACGTATCCGAATTATTATTTTGAAAAGTTACACAAGGGAAATGTTTAATACATTTATCCATTCTTTAAATTTAGAACTATTTAATTTTGCCGATAAAGTTTGAAAGTTGATTGTACTTGATTCTGCCATTGTGTGGGCTCTGTAACTTGGACGGTGACATTTGAATTTTTTTTCTTAAATTTTTCGTTTTAAGTCTACGATAATATGCATGTATACGATGCTTGGAGTTGTATCCGTGGTACACACTTTAATACTGCTCTTTGAATGGCCAATATAATGCAAGCGTAATCTAATGAGGACATCCTCTGTTATATAAGTACGTTATCATATTTCTTAAGAAAGTAGACAAGATTATACCCAACACTTTATGTAGGCTAACACTCAATTATATGATTTGAAAAAAATAAATGTAACAAATATTTTCACCTTTCTACCGAAACTATGATGTCCATTTTAATCTTATTAGTACTGGCCAGTTCTTTATTCCAAAAAAAAATGTGAACTTATTTTTTTTCTAGATTTTAGTCTTAGTCTGGAAATTATACGGAGGAAGTCTTACGATAAGGTTTATGTCAAAGGTAGAAAATTATGCGAGAATTAAAGACAATCTTCTACTAATCTACTAATTTTAAGAAATATAGGACAAGGTCAATCAGAGACTATGGTCCAGAATGATATCAGTGTCATCGACAGTAACTTTTCATTACCTACCTTATATTATCGAAGACCAAATGATTCAACCTGGAAGAAAAATGGTTACAAGTCAGGGTCAGTCTCAAAGGCTCAACATAATGCCAGAATCAAAGACGATCATTTGTCACCCTTTTTGAGGACAAAGGTCAAGGTCAGTGTCAATGTTAAAATATGGTCCAATATTCAATGATGATCTTTCACCAAAATTTACTTTCCACTTCATATTATCGTAGATATAAAATTTAAAATTTAACTGTCTTAAGATACTTTCAGACCTTAGCTATCTACAAAGCGCACAGTGAAGACTTTGGTCAGTACATATCGTAGATAAGCCAACCCAACTGCGACTTGAAAATCAGTATTAGTTACGATATTTTGGTATATAATGATGATGCGCACTATAAACGGCATGCTGTTTTTGACTTTTCAAAAAGAGACCATTATCCTACGTTCTGGGTGGTAAACGGTGCACTTACCACCTTCCTGTTTTCATAAATTTTGGACCTGTCCAAATTCAAAAGTTTTGCTGACAAAAATTTAAAGTGGATTTAATTTGAAAAATAACCATTCAGTAGGGTAGACAATAGTGTGGAAAAAGAAGAAATTCCTTGTCAGGAGCAATTTCTTCTTTTTTCACAATGTTTCCTCATTCATTAAATCACAGGCACGTAAAAAAGCAGGGATTAAACAGCAAAGGGTTAAACTGATGGTAAATTAAATCCAGCTAGATCGATTGATCTTTCATTGAGTGAAAAGCAAAAGCTAAATTTTCAGGAGTGATATCGCCAGAGTTATCGATGTTGAAAAAATAAATGATTACTTTATTTCTTTAATACAAATAAGATACCAAATGTGAAATGTGTTTGGAAAAGTTTTCTTCAAGCGTGTCAATTTGCACGTGATTTGAACGTGTGTTAATATCGTGGAAAGATTATTAGAAAATTACAATTTCCTTAGGAGAAATCACATGGTGGAAATTCTCATATTTCACAGTAAGTGTAACAAAACCGAAATAACATTGGTCAAATCTTGACACTTATGGGCAGATTAAAGTTACATAAAGACCTCATGCACAGCTCTCCGCCCAGATGTACTTTAACAATCGTAAAAACACGACAGAAATGTTAATAATTTGAACTAAGGATGATGATAGCATTTTCTTCTATATAAGAATCTTAAGATATTTATATAAGGTTACGATGGTTTCATGTCAGTGGCTTAAACGAGTAGCGCTGACGACGTCGAATGTTTTCACTCAAAGTTTCGAGGGCTAACGCCATTTTATCTGACGTCATCGAGTTTTTCCAAGGGTTTTCCGTAATGTTTAAAAATTGTCCGTCTATGTACATCCTAGGTTGATCGTGAGATTGGCCGAGTGGTGTTCCGAATGAGTCATTATAATTTGATTTTAAGATACACCTATACATTTATCGAGATGGCAGAAATAATACGCTGAAAACGTCGCGGCATTTCCAATTATTTTCACAATCTTAAGTATATGTCTGTGTTCTGCTAACCAAAATTAATAATGGCAGGCTCTAGGTTCGAAGAAATTATTAAAAATTACAAATATCATGGCATTGTTTATCAAAAGGCAACTAAACCAATTAAAACTTACAGATAAAAAAAGCTGATAGGTGTAAAATAATTACTTCTTGTCGTAAACGCAGTGGCATTACATGAATAAGTAAAACATTTTTTATAGGCCTACAAAACCTCCATCAACACCATGTCATTTGCGAGAAATGTTATCAATGAATCGTTAAAGAAATTCAACTTTATATTCCGAAAGATTTCCCTTACATCGTTAAATTGACACTAACTACGACCAAAACCATTTTAAATCGCTCGATTAACGCTCTAACCATAATATAACACTCACTCAACACGTTCAAATGCTCCGAAACCATTCGTAAAAAAAATCGTTCAGAATGCTCTTCAAATCGATCCGACGATTCCCGGTTTTATTAGCTGGTATTGAAGCGCCTACAACGACCAACAAATCTATTTACAGAAAATACGTAGACTGTTCAAGATTGTAGAAAGATAATAAGATAACAAGAATTTTGTTTATTTGAACGAAATCCGAAGGCAAATCTCGTTCATTCCAATCCCTTTGACGTCATTCAAAACTCGTCCATTTCTCGTATTCAACTTCAATGCAAATCCATCCCAAAGTCAATCCCATTGTCAATTTCACGATGTTGTTATTTCGATATCATGGCAGATATATGTCGCTATACTTATCCATCAACTGGAACAATAATCACGGATAATTCGGTCGCAATTGTTACAATACATTACGAATTAGTGTTGACTTATATAGCAATGTAATATAGTTACCACCCACTCAGACAAGGACAAATAATCGAAATGCCATCCAATTAATACGATTATTAATATAGCCACACATTAAGACCCATCCATAAATAAACAATATGCTACAAAAGACGAGGGAAACATTTATTCGCCAGGAATAGAGTCAGAAAGTCGAGCGAATCGCAGATGTTGATTCCATAATAACTTCAATGAAATATTAAGTACAGACAATAAGATATCATGTCTCGTTAATAGCCAAGGTCATAAGATATGATGATGTTACAGTCGACAAATGGCGAAATAGAAACATATAAACAGGTAATATACTGGTATGTACATTGCTCTCTAAAAGCCCTTGGACAAACGTATTTGTCAATGTTTAAGTACTCTACCGTACAAAATATTTTACTGCTTAAACCAATAATGTACATTCGGCCATCTCCTTAAACTGCAACAGACCTCGGACGTATATAAGGCAGATGGTTATGAAACAAAATTGTGCTTTTTGTTAGGCGGAAACAGTGTAATAAAAACAATCGGCGCTATCTTTAGATTTATATTTTTAGGTAAATAACGGCTGAAAAATCTCTTTTTTTTGAGAATGAAGAATCAATCTCAAAAATTAAGAATCGTTCTTAGGCTTTACTTGCACGCGTACGAAAGCGATTAAATCATTACTCATAGGCTCGATTGTAATATTTCTTAGTTAATTAGATTTATTTACAAAAAAATGAAATTGGCATTTTTTTAATTTTTTGGGGTAATATTTGTGACCCGTCATGTGAGAAGTTATCATCCACGAAACTAGAAAAGCATTGATCTTGAACAGACTGTCGGGTCTATGCAATCTGACCTACCCTGCTTTTGAATGGCGCTGTGCATTATCTTGTGAATTGTACCTACATTTAAGAATATCGAGAAATTGACACTTATTCCGATCGAAACCATTTGAAATCGCTCACTCAACCCTGCTTTCATTTATTCATTCAAAACACTCACTCAAACCATTCAAAAACGCTAAAGAATACATAAGATCAACAACTACACCCAAAACAAAAATCATTAAAAAAATCGACGATTCCCCTGACTAAACTTAATCTTGTAAGCATTTTCTATCTTTTCATAATTAACGAAATATGATATCATTGTGAAAGATAAGCCTATTTCAATGCGACATTTAGTGTTCTTTTCAGCCCCCACCCCCCTCTCACCCACTCTGCATTGATAAATCGGAAGCAAGTTGTGTTTGTCGTGTATGTTTGCTTGGTTGTATATTTTCTGTTTGTCTTTTACACTGATCATTTCTTTTAATAGGTGCGACTAATAATTCAAATTTCAAGTGTTAGAGACTTCATATTATACAAGGGTATAGCTTATGACAAAATATTTCTCCTGGGACCAATTGAGAATCACTTTCAAAGTCAAACATGCGTTTATTTTAAACTTTTATTTTAGTCATAACTTTGGAATTGTAAATATATTTTGCATTTAAAATGATATTTCAGTGATCACCTAAGTTAAGACCAACAGTGAAGGTGTTACAATTTCAAGGGCATTTAAATTCAACATAAAACTTTTACATTAACACTATCTTAAAAATTTTAAGTAGTGTAGACTTCAAATTTCATACAGTTAACAACATCGTGAAATTGACAAGGTGACTGATTTTGGAATGATTAAGGAATGGAATTGAATGAATATGTGGAGCGTGGACCTTTGAGTGAATTTAATTGGGGGTAATAATACATCGAAAATTTTGTTCAGGATGAACAAAATTTGCGATATTGATTACCTCCCTTTAATGAAATATGCATACAAGTTCTATACATAGCTTCCTATTTCTTCAAGAACCTATGAGACGCTAATAATTTGAATAATTTCAGAGAAATTACGACTTTTCTCTATCAAAATTAATTTTGAATGACGTTGTTGATTCTCTATTTTTCAATGGGTTTGAGCGTTTTGAATGGTTTGGGTGAGTGTTTGGACTGAGTGAATGGAGCGCTGAGTGAGCGATTTAGAATGTTTTAGATTGGGCTGAAAGTCAATTTCACGATGTTATTAACTGTATGTGTCTTGATTATGACTAGACGTTTATGTAGGTACCGACTTATAGGTTATCATTAAAAGTCAAGCTCAATTTTCAAGGTCAAATACATGTATTTTTTTTTTCGTTCATATCTTTGGATAGGTAGGTTGTGAGAGTTCGTGACATGAGGGTTAAGGTCACATTGACAAGCCCATTTAACTTCAAAATAAAACTTTTGACATTTGAATGGTGATGAAATGTTAAAAATGCTTTTGACTAGACCTTGCTGTTGGTAACAGCTTCAACCTCATCAGGCAAAACAAATGTCTCATTTCAATGTCAATTTGGGAAAAATATATTTTTTTTTAATTTTTTCAGAACTTTGAATTGGAAAGTAATCGGATCATTGAATTTTACATGATAATTACTTGTTCGCGTATTCGAACAGTGAGATTCTGTTTTTAGTTTCATACCTCAATAAAATCATCAATTATTCTCCTCGTCTCCTAAGTGAAATCAATTCATGGTCACTGAAACCAGCCATGCGTTCAGGATCACAAAACGGTGAAAACAGTTTTCCAATTACACCTCGCTTCGCACGTAGGTGCATGTGCAAATCGGGGTGCAATTGGAAAACTGTTTGCACCATTTGGTGATCCTGACAGCAGGGCTTGGCAGTAGCTGATGATGTGCGCAAAAGGTTCAATTACAAAAATTCGTATACCCAATTCAGCTTAAATGGTGAAGATATTAAGGATATTCAATTTATACTCATTTACATACAAAACAGATGATTTAGCATTGTTATTTTTAGTTTCAAAGATTCTATTTTGGACTGATTATTTAATCAACCGAACGAAATCGTATAAACGGCATTTCGATATATCCTTATTCAAAAATTTGTTTATGTTGCTGTTATGCTTAAACGCTGATAGGATATCATCGTAAACCTATGTGAGATAGCAGTCGGAGGCTAGGAAAGGGTGTAATGGTAGTACAGGTGGAAGAAATACCAGGAATCCATTATTAGATGCTCCAGCCGCCGCGAAATAACCGCGAAATTGTTGAAAGCGGCGTTAAAACCCATTCAAACAAACATATTCAAACGGTGATAGATAATGTATCTGTATAAAAATACGCTAAGGGAAGTACATGTACTGAGGTCGATCGATACAAGTAAAAAAAAATATTATTTTTTTTCGAAATTTCTTTGGTAATGTAGCATAACAACATTAATCTTTTTTACACTAAATCTTTCTTATGGAAACTTTTATACATTTACTTTTCCAAATGCAATTTTCTTGTTTTCATGACCCCCTTATTTCCCATCAACCCCCGCAAAATGGCGAGGATAAAAATTGTACTAGTATGCGTAAGCATTACAATATTTGCTTATGAAAGTCTGAAATTTTTCATTTCATTTTTCGGGACCTTGCAAAAACTGTATCGGATTTTTTTTTTTACTTTTGCGCCAATTTAATATGAGTGACTGACATGAAATAGACTGGAAACACACAAGCTAACCGTGTTCTTGGCCTTCTGATAGCTAAATGTAAAAGTATTGGTGGTCTTAGTTACGACGTCTTTACGAAAGTTTATGATACAATGGTTTGGCCAGTGATTGAATACGGTTCAGCTATATGGGGAATAAAATCTTTTTCTTGCATTAATGCAATTCAAAACAAAGCTATGACGTTTTTTCTATGAGTTGGCAAATACACACCAAATGCTGCGATAGCAGGAGAAATGGGTTGGTATCCTCCTACTATCCGACAATGAAAATCGGTTGTTAATTTATGGGATCGACTATCCACCCTTTCATGTGAAAGAATAAACAAACGAATAGGTATTTGGGCTTAACAATTGGCTGGTTCTAAATGTAATACTTGTTTTTTTTACAGTAAAAGAAAAGCTTTTAAATTCCAACTGTTCTGAATTTCAGTCTATAGATACAGTGTGTGACAAAATCAAGTTATATAATATTTTGAAAAAGAAATTGGTCGTGGAATTTTAGTTGAATGGAATTTATCCCTTTCAAGGCAAAATGGCCGGAACAATATTGGAAGAAATAAGTTAAGGAATTATGCACTCTTCAAATCTAACTTTATCCCCGAGAATTATTGTAAGATAATTTTACCTATCGGCCATCGTTCAGCTCTAAGCAAATTTCGTTGTGGTGTTGCACCTTTAAGAATTGAAACAGGCAGATATGAAATCCTTAATTTAGTTGATAGAAAATGCTCTTTTTGTGACGCCTTAGAAGATGAGTACCATGTTCTTTTTCATTGTAACACCGATAAAGAATTTAGACAAGACCTTTTCCCAAAGGCTTCTTGTGAATACCCAAATTTTTCAAACATGACTGATCAAGAAAAGTTAAAAGTACTCTTTACAGAACCAAAACTAATAAGAACTATTGCAAAAACCTGCTACCTTATATTACAAAAACGACTTCTTATGTGTAAATGAAAAAGATTTCTTTGTAAATATTCTATCTCAAACTGTTTAATCATTATGTTTATATTTCTCATGTCTTAATTTAAATGCATAATTAATTGCAAGTATCAGTTGGTAATTGAAAACTAACAAGCATTTTTTAATAAAATCATTCATCCAATTTAAAGAAAAAAAAAACATCAGGAAATGTTCTGGACAAACTGAAGTCCATACAACACCTCCTATGATAATTCCATTTAAACATGTTTATAATTTATAATGTCATTTGCTTGTGGTTTAATCATTAGTAATTGATTCTTTTTACTAACACTACTAACTCATGTTTATAGTAATGAATTGATAGTGTGATATTTTACTTAAAGTCTCTTATAATTCATATTTGAATGGTCATGTATATTCTACTGTTTATTGTTTGTTTTAAATATATGTACATGAATGAGACTCTAATAAAGATATTTATATAGGTACCCCATGTTCATAGAGATACTAGCCTATGGTCCTCTTGTTTTTTTCCTTGGAGTAGGTAATGGTCAGAAGAACTGTTTTTCCTTGGGTCACGTCCTTTTTGACATCGCACCTCTATATTTATATGACATGGCGGTACACAAGAGACGACACTCTTTGATCGCAGAACGGTTCAGAGTACTTGTTGGTATACCTTCTAAACTGTCGGTAAATGAGGCGGCCACTTTACCAGGTCTTCGAAAATGGTTTTGAAAACATACAGTAAAATGTTTCGATACTGCGATATGCGCAAACCGGTCGGTATTGACAGTCTTTCGCATTGCCAAGATAGTCCATTTTCGCCTGACTTGTTAAATATGGCGACAATTTGTCTGCAACTGGCGACCGACGTGTTAATCCCAACAGAGGGGGCAGGGATTATCCGTCGTATTATTTACCCATTTTGGGTGTTTTGTGGGTTTAATTGTGTGAAAGCTTGCGGCTATGACCTTGCAGTGGGGCAGTTATTGGGTAATATAATTGATACAAGTAGACAAATATTATGTCATGGTGGTTTACTTGCCCATGAAGTGAAAATTGTCTCGTCATAAAAGGACGTAACTCGTTACTACGCCATCTCACATTGTCACGTGTCCATGAAATTAGTAC
This sequence comes from Fragum whitleyi, assembly GCA_948146395.1. Taxonomy (NCBI): domain Eukaryota; kingdom Metazoa; phylum Mollusca; class Bivalvia; order Cardiida; family Cardiidae; genus Fragum; species Fragum whitleyi. Next base: position 14,793,217 of record OX411548.1, on the reverse strand, counting down.
AAAAGAAAATAATAATGATAATTATAACCTATAACAAAATAAAATGTTGTTTGGCGTTTATTACCTACCATCTAGCTTGCGCAGTTTTTACCTTAATTTATTTTCAAACGTTTAAATATGAGGAATATATTTGCTCTAACAGTGTTTGATTTCTAGGATTATCAAATATAACTCAAGCGCTTTCGAATCATAATGTTTATTCTTCAGAGATTCTATATAAACTGAATTTCAGCTTATCAGTTAGCCCGATTAGCCCAGTTGGTAGAGCACCGGACTTCAAAACCATTGAAGTTCGACGGCGTTGGTTCAAACCTGGGCTGGCAAACCAAAAAAACTAATGGTATTTCGGATGAGACGTAAAACCGAAGCCCCGTGAGACGGTGCTTTACACCGAGCACGTTAAAGAGCCATTGCGGATCTCAGCAGTAGTTTCGACATGTATCCTTTTTCTATCCCCCATAACAACTAACCGTCTTCTGGGGGCGTCGCTCCTATGGGCATGTGCTACGGTAGCGACGATAAATAAACGGAAATACACACATTTGACATACATTCTACGCTAGTCAATAAACGTAAGAGCAGTAATCATATATGATCAAAATAGTCTACGTGACCTAATTAATCGATAATTTGACCTAAATTTAGCTTGAATCATTCAAGATATAGCGGGTGATTTGGCCTACGTGCTACCGGTAGTCAACCAAAGTAAAATCTTGATCTCCCAAATCGTTCAAAAACATTTCGAAATGGTTCCAAACGATCCCAATTTCATTTAAAAGGTCAAATAAGTATACGACTCTATTGGTGGTTTTGTTTTTTAGCGTTTAATGGGTCCGCGAAGACACACAAGCAGACAAGTACGCTTATGTTTAAAGAGAGGTGAAATATTACTTATTTCGTCCAATTTGAACGAAATTAGCGATATTGTTTTTCCTCCTTTTAAATTCACTCAGTGCACCCGTTCATTTGCATTCCAAAATCTTTCGTAAATCACTCACTTTGTCAGTTTGCAGAGTAGTTTAAGGTTCAAGTAGGGTAAGGTGTAAGTACTGGGGTGAGCAATACTAGGAACCCATGGTTAGGTGCACATATGGTCAATGCAGTGACCTTTATACGGGTACATTGGCTTTAAACCAATAAAAACAATAAGTGGAAATCCCCGTTCCAAAGTGAGGATTTGTGCAGAGTCTTAAATAAAACAATAATTAGCCACCAAAACTTTGATTATCATGACCGGGTTCAAAAAGTGATCTTTCAACGGATCTTTCATAATTATTTTATCAAGGAAACAAATTTGTCAAGCTTTAACTGGCACATGTATTCATCGTAGTGAAACATGTCCTCGGGTCAGGATGAAAACAACCGTGAAAAGTTTTCAAATTGATGCCAAGGTTTGCTCGATTTCAGAAAATGCCAAAGTTTGGCCATTTTTTTTTTTTACATACGACTAATACAGCGATGTAATCAAATGGATAATATGAAATGACCGGTCATGAAATACCAAATTATCATTCGAGTCATCTAAAAAAAAGATGAAAAAAAAACCGAGTCTCTTTCGAATTTCAGTTTTAAAGATGGCGACTTTTATAATTTTGACATTTTATGAAGTCAAGTTATAAGCAGTATTACATACCCCGTGCCAAGTATAGGGGTTATAGACTTGAGAACCTGAAAAATATTTTTAAAAACTTAATTCAATCATTAAAATATGTATGTATACATTGTACTTTATTTAGAAATTAATATATGCGTATAAAATTAATTGAAAGTTTACCATAATTAAATGTACATAACAATATCAACTATCATTGTAAAATCGGCAGTTGAAGTTCAAATGATACAATACGATCTTTAGACCTATCCTTTATCTATGGTGATCTATTTCTGTCATTAGTTAGGACATGGTCATCATGATTTGATTAAAACATAAACCTTAAAGTTTATCGAGATGACAGAGATATAGAGGATAATCATTTGTTTCAGTGTAAGATCGATTTATATTTCATTGAGTGAACAACAAAAGCTATATTTTCACGAGTGGTGAAGCCTCCAATGAAAATGTAGCTTTTGTTGTTCATGAAATGAAATATTAATCGATCTTACTCGAAAAACAAACGATTATTCTATTTCTTTATTGCAAAAATGAGACAAAATGAGAAATTTCTAGAACATATTTTCGTAAAGGTGTCATTTTGCACGTGATTGCTTTGCAACGTTCATTGTGACGTCACTTATTTCGCCCCGCATAGATGACGTCGGAAAGGATGAAATGCACAAAAGCTGGGTAAGAGTAATTGATAATTTCACTCCTTTCGCGGTGAGATTATCAAGTGATTATCTACCGTTTTTTCTCGATAAACTACCGAAAAGCGTTATAAAATACACTGAAAATGTCTTGAGTGATTTTGTGTACTGCTAACCAAAATGGATTATGTCGGTTTCTGGCTCTAGGGTCGAGACCATAATTTATTCAAGTTATGAATATCATGTTATTGTGAATCGTGCGGCAACTAAAGCTTTTGTAACTTACAGCTTACAGTTAAGAAAATCGCCAAATTGACATCGTTTCGATCAAAATCATTGTACATCACTCACTCAGCGCTCCATCGATTCATTCCAATCACTCACCCAAACCACTCAAAAACGCTTCAAAATTACGTTAAATGACAAAATAAACGTTTACATTAAAATAGAAATAGCTAGAAATAAAATCGCAAGAAACCTTACATAAATGAAATTGAAAGCCCTTGATTGGTTTTCAGTAAAAAGGATGCCATATATAGAACCGGTATGCATAATTACTTAACGGGAGTTAATATATAGAGGATCATCGTTTTGTTTCAGTGTAAGATCGATTTATATTTCATTGAGTGAACAACAAAAGCTATATTGTCAGAGTGAAATATAGCTTTTGTTGTTCACGAAATGAAATATAAATCGATCTTACACGAAAAACAAACGATGATTCTATTTCTTTAATGCAAAAATGAGACAAAATGTGAAATTTCTGTGACATATTTTCGTAAAGCGCGTTAATTTTCACGTGATTTCTATGCAACGTTCATTGTGACGTCACCTATTTCGCCCCGCATTTATGACGTCAGATAGGATGAAATGCACAAAAGCAGGGTATAAGTTTTTGATAATTTCACTGCTTTTGCGGAGAAATTATCAAGTGATAATCTATCGTTATTTCTCGATAAACCAACGAAAAGCATTAAAGAAATAGAGGATAATCGTTTGTTTAAGTGTAAGATCGATTTATATTTCATTGAGTGAACAACAAAAGCTATATTTTCACGAGTGGCAGAGCCACGAGTGAAAATATAGCTTTTGTTTTTCACGAAATGAAATATTAATCGATCTTACTCGAAAAACAAACGATTATTATATTTCTTTAATGCAAAAATGAGACAAAATGTGAAATTTCAAGGACATATTTTCGTTAAGCGCGTCATTTTGCGTGTGATTGCTATGCAACGTTCATTGTGACGTCACTTATTTCGCCCCGCATAGATGACGTCAGAAAGGATGAAATGCACAAAAGCAGGGTATAAGTTTTTGATAGTTTCACTGCTTTTGTGATGAGTTTATCAAGTGATAATCTACCGAAAAGCATTAAAGAAATATCGATAATTTTGTTCATTCAGAACAATTTAAGCGAAATTGGACACCCTTCCTCTAATTTCAATGAAAACTCACTATTCGCACTCATTTAATTTCATTCCAAAATCTTTCTCCTTTGTCAATATCATGATGTTATTAACTGTATTACAGCTTATGCTTATGCTAGTAATTTGTCGATCCAATAATTCTTTGTTTTAGTAGCTGGTATTGAAGCGCCCACAAAAACAAACAATATATTTACAGAAAAAGCGTATATTGTTCTTTAATAAAGATAATGTAAAAAAAACAAAAACAAAACAACTTTGTTCATTCGAACGAAATAAGCTATATTGAATTACCCCCCCCCTACCTTAATTATCTAGTTAATGCTACGTTTACACCATGTTCCCGGCAGCCACAGCAGCCCTGTTTCAGACGACCGTGGACAAAACGGCATGAGCGTGAGGCAACGTAGGGGGACGGGATAGGCAAACGTGACGGACCGTGATTGCCGTGGTTGCCGTGCCAGATTTTTTGGCTGTCAAAAAATTTGCCACGGCAATCACGGCGGAAATGAGAAACGTAGTAGGCCGTAGAAAAACGGGAATGAACGCAACTAACCGTGACAGTTCGTAGCAGACCGTAACGAAACTTGGAGGCGATCCGTAGTGCGACGGGAAGCATGAGTGTTCCCCCCGGCATCTCACGGTGTTTTCAAGTTGTGTCACGCTCTGCTGCGTTTTGGCACGGTTCTTCCATGGTTACTGCGCGTTCTGTCACGTTTTGCTAAGTTGTGCTACGTTCCTCACGGCAAGCTACGGTGTATGTTAACCGTTTTGTTGCGTTCGGTCACGGCGCATCCCGGCGAGTTGCGTTTACATGCCCGGTGGGACACGGCGCGTTCTGTTCTACTACGGTCTGACACGACGAGCACGGTCTGCATTTGGAGTATAAGAAGCAAGCCGTTTGTCAGTCAAGTTTCATTCGATTGACGAGAATAGGACGACATTGCCACCAAAAAAGCAAAGACGGGTAAGGGTACGATGCCCTGCACCATCCGAGCAGGAAAATACTGAAGAGGAATATACAGTTGTTGACCCGGTAGAAAATTATAAATGTTGTATAGTGGTCAAGTTGTTGTCGCCTGTATTCTGACAACCATCTGCGCACCCATTTGGTTCTTGGTCTTCTTGTCCGCCTTCTTCCTGACTGCTGCACTGTTGTCTCGCCTCTCTGCAACTTCTGATGGACAGACTTTTGCGCCTAGCAAACATTCAAATACAAAGTCTTCTTCGTCTGAAATATCCATGGTTTTATCAGTCTTCGGATGACAAAGATTGCTACTGCCTTTGGGGGTATTTATACCGTGGCAACAAACGCGATACAATACTTCCCGGCATCCACGTTTGTCCGTAGAAAGCCTTGACAGACCGTGAAATAACGTAACAGACCTTGATCCAAACGTAGGAATCGTGAGGGAACTTAACTGAACGTGGTATGCCGTAACGGAACGTACTGGCATCCGTCGTAGAGCGTGGACTAAAACGGGGACATCCGTGGTTGACCGTGGACTAAACCGTAGTGTGCCTTGGAGCCTCTGGGGCTACCCAGTCACGGTCGGTTACGAGTCGCAGGTAAACTTAACAAGACGTAACAAAACGTGAAAACGGAGACAAAAATAACCAAACTCTCACGGCGCGCTACGTTTCGGACAAACGGGGCTGTCGTGGCTGCCGTGAACATGGTGTAAACGTAGCATAAGGTTATAAAATAACGCCAATTTTATTCATTCACCCCCTTGATATCATTCACAACTCTTCCATTTTACTCATCCCAAAATTCAACAACCTTGTCAACTTCAAAATTATCAATTGTATCTCATGGCAGATATATGGCGCCATACTTATCCATCAACTAGAACAATAATCACAGATAATTCGGTCGCAATTGTTACAATACATTACGAATTAGTGTTGACTTATATAGCAATGTAATATAGTTACCACCCACTCAGACTCGGACAAATAATCGAAATGCCATCCAATTAATACGATTATTAATATAGCCACACATTAATACTCATCCATAAATAAACAATATGCTACAAAAGACTAGGGAAACATTTATTCGCCAGGAATAGAGTCAGAAAGTCGAGCGAATCGCAGATGTTGATTCCATAATAACTTCAATGAAATATTAAGTACAGACAATAAGATATCACGTCTCGTTTATAGCCAAGGTCATAAGATATGATGATGTTACAGTCGACAAATGGCGAAATAGAAACATATAAACGGGTAATATACTGGTATGTACATTGCTCTCTAAAAGTCCTTTGACAAACGTATTTGTCAATGTTTAAGTACTCTACCGTACAAAATATTTTACTGCTTAAACCAATAATGTACATTAGAACATCTCCTTAAACTGCAACAGACCTCGGACGTATATAAGGCAGATGGTTATGAAACAAAATTGTGCTTTTTGTTAGGCGGAAACAGTGTAATAAGAACAATCGGCGCTATATTTAGATTTATATTTCTACTGTAAATAACGGCTGAAAAATCTCATTTTTTGAGAATGAAAAATCAATCTCAAAAGGTAAGATTTTTCAGCCGTTGTTTAAGAATCTAAAGATATTTATATAAGGATACGATGGTTTCACGCCAGTGACTTAAACGAGTAGCGTTGGTGACGTGGAATGTTTTCACTCAAAGTTTCGAGAGCTAACGCCATTTTTACTGACGGCATTGAGTTTTTCTACGGTTTTGTCGTAAATTTTAAAAACAATCCGTCTATGTACATCCGAGGTTGATCGTGAAATTGGTCGAGAGTCGTTCCGAATGCAATAATGTACTGAAGTAGTCTCATCATTAGCATTAATATTTAATCAAACGTTTTCGACTTTTTCTTGTGTTACCAACTTACATAAGTATTATGACTAAAATGTTTCACTTCTAATTTCGGCTTTCCGGGCCCGAGGTTATAAAACCCTTCCCAGGCACAATTCAAAATTTCTCAAATTTCAATTTGAGATTAAATCCGAAATTCTGTTTTAATACTCATTTTAAGGTATTTGCATAAAAGGTAATATTAATAAGTTGTTATAAATAACAACTTATTAATATTAACTTTTATTTTAATACATTTATCTAAATATAAAATTTGAGAAAATTCTCAGTTGAGCCTGAGAAAAGTTTTATGACCTCGAGCCCTGATATGAATGAACATAATACTTTGACGAGACATCTCTCAACCTCTGTGATTTTGTGGGATCTAAGTTGCATACATTACCAAGTTGCAAAAACGTGCATAGAATGTGCAATATTTAAAGTTTATTATGAAAAGCCGTTGCTAAATATTTTGTTCTTTTTCTATTTTCTCTTAGGATGTCCAATAATTATAATTAGTCCAAAATGATTCCTGTATTATCAAAAGTTTAGATCTTCTTCATTTTTCTTTAATCTATTATGTAAAATGCTGCGTGAACATTTATTATTTATCATTGCATTTATTGACGATTTAAACCTGTCAACTGCATTAAAAATGCCTCTCACTAATTTTTAAAAGAGAAGAAAAAAAGTAGGGCTCGAAATTTGCTGCCAATAAAAATGTTTACTTTTTTATCGTGCATATTTTTTTCATGCAAAATCTAGCGCTTTCAAGAAGAAGCAAGGGTACTTAGATTTAAGAATTTATAACACAGTGCCTTCATCTGATATGTTGAAAAGTAGAGATGCTTATAAAAACACCCGTTCTGTCACGAAGTGGCAGCAACAATCTGAACTCGTATATAGATTCCCGAGCTCAGTTTTTAAAATACACCTTAACTTTGATTATATTAACTCTGACTATAAAGATATATAAAGAAGAAAATGTTAGCGTCCTCGAATATTAATGATAACTGGTCGAGGTTGAGAGAATTTATCATGAAGAGGTTTTGCTGAGTCATGATAATTTCGCACAGCCTAAACTAGAAAACATCGATATCTTAAGATACTGACGTAATATCTTATTTATCATGCATTCATTTTTACGGAATTTAAATGTTATGTTACCTTTAAATTCAAAATAATTTGGGTGATTATTGTTAATGGGTATAATCATGATTATTCAAACTGATTCTAAAAAATAGACTACTTGGTATAATTATATGTTATCATGTAGATTATAACTTTCATTATATGATTATTTGCACGATAAATGTTCGTAAGTTCTTATAAATTACTTATTCGAAATGGCTATGGCGTGGATGCGCAGGATTCATGTCGATTTATTGTATTGTATCCATATAATACGATTACGTTGATAAACCTAGACGATAGCACTTAGGTTGCAATCCGTTAATCCAATATAGTGTGGGAGTAATGATAATTGCAGTAATACGATAAGTGTAGAGGCTGAATGTCATTCTATTGTAAGGAGACTAATCTAATTATGACGTATAAACGGGAATCATCCGAGCATACTTTTCAAGAGAAGTAGTTATGTAGACTATTTAAAGGAAGAAACTAAAGTCCGAGGCCAAGCGATACATTTGCAGATTATGTTTAAGGCAAGTTTAGAAAAAATACTACCGGAGACCCGAGGAAAAGAGACATCTGAAGTTTTAAGTCTAACAAAAGAACTGTAAAGGCAATAAATCTTAAAGGTCATGAGTAAGGGTTTTCTACCTTTTATTTATTACTTGTTACAATAAATAGTTGATAACCTCTTTATAGCCGATGTGGTATTTAGATGCATAAATGTCACAAATGGACTGCTTTAACGAGGTTTCCATTTCATCTATTTGTTTTGACATTTTCTCGGATGATTTTGACCTAATGGATACAGTCGGTGAACTACTCAAATATAACAATTGCAATTTGAGCCTGTGTGTTACATTTTTAACAATTTCAAATATGCGCAAAGCAAAGTCACTGACCAGCCTGTGCATCCGCACAGTCTGACCAAAGTCTTCACTATGCGTTTAGAAGATAGATAGGGTCTCAAGTATCTGAAGATCATGAGGTACCTTTATATTTACAATATGTGGTTATCAACGCTACTCAATGTTTGCAAATAACAAACAATTCAAATTCTTGGAAATGTCACGCACAGATCTATTTATCGTCTAAGGCTAACGCTCAACAATAGACCAATGGGGGCCTTTCACGCTCTACTGGCTACCAAGTTTCCCTCAGGGTTAGAGGGAACCAATTCATTTCCCGTTTTCAACCATTATAACAAAAGTCTGAATAGCTCATCCCCAAAATTTCATCGGAAGTCAAGCCTTATATCAAATTAAAGAAAAATCTGTCGCGCAGCCAAATAGACCATTTCAAATATAGCATGAGCCCTTTTATCAATGAGTTATGACGTCATTTTTAAGATAACCCTTCCCACTCACCAAATTTCACAGTCGGTTCCGGAAAATACCCCAATGTCTAGAAAATGCCTCTCAAGACCCGAAATAGATTCTCACCGCTCCCATTTTGCGTCTAACTTGTAGAAAAAATTGTTAATCTCCAAAAATAAATTATCATATTTGATCATAATATATTATCGACCAATCAGAGGCCGCCCTTATCTTTGTTTACTTCACCGTTAATTCCCTAGACAAAATGTGACAGATGGCGGGAGATTGTATTGGTTCCCTGTGACCTAAAGTGTAATCTGCTATTGTAGTTATTATGCTGCTTTTTAAAGAAAATTGTAAAGTTAAATAAACAAAGAGACCAAGTGGGTTTCCCCCTAAATAGGTTTTTATCGTCATATGTTCTCGTAGGAGTTCGGATCGATCGAGTGTGGTCGGCATCGGGTGGGGTTCCTACACATTTTTTTTCTGACATGTCAAAAATGCTCGTTGAACGATCGAGTAAATGATTGATCGAGAAGCCGCCGGAAAACGATCTTTATAGATTGGTTGCAAGATCAAACTGATCATAAATTAATCGTGTAGATATCGAGCATGATCGGGTTAATATCTTTTACCCGATCTGTAACACGACTATTCTCGACCTGTACTCGAGTAAAACTCGATCAACTCGAAATGGTGAAAAACCGCACTCGACTATTATCAATCGCTTCTCGAGGGAATATCTGCAAGCGGATGAGTATCAAATGTTCGAAAAGCGATCGTGTAGAACTCTACTTTAGGTCGGGATGATCGAGAGGAAATTCGAAAGATGGTCGGAGATTCATCGGATAGCGATTGTGTAGAGATCGAGATGGAAGGGGTCGAGTTCATTCGGAACATCGATCGGACTTTTCCGTAAACTTGAAAGTACCTCGGACGTAAGTGTAGTAATTTTTGGTCATTTTGTATGTAATTCGGTTTCTGGTGGTACTTCGGTTATTTAATTCGCGTGAAGAAAATCACATTTTGTTCATTCTCTCCAATCATCTGTTCAGAAATTTCTGGCATATTATAATTTCATAACAAAACGCAGTAACATACTGCGTTTTGTTATCCAATTATAATATGGCCACTTTTGGCCTTTCCTTGATTTCGTTTTATGCATCGTCATCCTTAGACGGATCGCTGATGTTTGTGACGTCATATAAACCCACGTGCGAAATGACGCGCTTTTATGACAGCGCCCGTATTATTCCCGAGGTCTATTCCGTAGAATCGCCGAGAGTTCCCGATTGGGTCGAGTTGTGATCGAGTTCAGGTCGGGATGATCGAGCTGACAGTTTGCTTTCGACCGATTGCGATAGAGTCATGAATACTCGTGTACTGTAGGGGTCGGATACGGTCGACTAAAGATACAGAAGAAGTATTCTTCTTCTTCTTCCGTAACGGTACAGGCCACACTCTGGCGTATCATCGTACCATGATATGTACATGTGCGGAAACGAGAACATCTGGTGCTGATTAAAAGATTCCATAAGAACTGATAAAAATTATTTCTATTTATAGTGCATCTAAAAACTGAGTGGTACAATGCTAGTGGAACTCGGCAGCCTGAACCCTAGACTTGAATATGTCAAGGGAAGCACCGTCTATCACTGTCTGAGGTAGAATGTTTCCTAGACGTATGCTTGCTGGAAAAAAGGATGATTGGTAGACTTGTGTTCTTGTGAAGGGTAGATGGAATCTCTGTGAATGACCACTTCTTGTAGTGGTTGGTTTCAGATAGGACTGTGGGATATCTACCAATTGGTGTACGATACGATATACCATTGTTGTCCTGACTATGGCTCTTCTCTCCAGTAGTGATTGCCACGTACATGCATAATTATGCCTTTTGATTGAGGTTTGTCGGGTATGAGAATTTAGTCGATCGAATCGATCTAAACGACAGTGGGAACCTAGCATTAGCAATTATCTTTAGGCCCTCTTTCTTGTGTTGCATCAAATCTTTCCATAGAATCTTCCTTACAACCAGAGAATCATGTGACATTTTTAAAAATAATATTATGATATTTGTGTAATTTTTAGCATATCCGAAATTGTTTTGAGTGAACAATCATGAAGCCTCTTTCCTCGTATTTTTCTACAAATTCACACCATTTTCGAAAGGAACCTTCCTTGTGGTCCTTCAATTATACTGTGGAAGTCTCAAGGATACGAAATAAATCAAATCAATTTTAATTGGAATAAGAGTCCAGTCACAGGACTGTCTCCATTGACATACATTTTGATGGTAACAACAAGTACACACAGACAAATTCAAAAAACATGTAGGTACACTATCCAATGATTTATGACATCAAATAATGTCATCTAGTTAGTTCATAAAAAAAAATAATAATAATAATAACTATTATGGCAGTATTGCTTTCATTGACACCCTTCATCTTCAAGGCTATGTCAGTTAAGATAGAGTAAAGGAACCACACAAACAAGAAGTCCGTTGGGCACCCGTAATCTATCTAAAAGGATAAAAGAAAGGGCGAGCCTATGGAGGGATGGCGTCTAAGTAAAAGAGGTGTCAATAGTTATTGCAAAAAGCCACAAAATACCTTTAGATAATACTGCTGCTAATTATCAACGTTTCTCTATCTTTAAATGAACATTTTACAAATGTTCTTAATCCATGTACTAGCGATGGTATAATCTTTACATTCCATTATAAAAGCAAACTTCTCTTCAGTCGTTTTGAGACCGAAAGATGGGAAAATTTGATTCAATTCCTAATAACATCGTGAAATTGACATTCATCTCAATCAAAAACATTTTAAATCGCTCCCCTTAAAACTCCATTCATCCATTCCAAACACTCACTCAAACCATTAAAAACGCTCAAAGATGACCTAAAAGATGAGATCAACGACTACATTCAGAATAAATAAAGCTGGAAAAATCGCGATTTCACTTACAAAAATGAATTTGTCCGCGTTTGATTGGTTCTTTAAGAAATAGGAAGTTATTTAAAGAACTTGTATGCAAATTTCATTCAAGGGAGGAAATTAACTCGTATCAAAATCCGCTCATCACACTCATTCGATTTCATTTATAAATCATTCCCCATGTAAATTTCACGATGTTATTAACTGTTCTTCGGGTAAACAAAATTATCTTGACTGAAAATCCATACATCTGATATGTTGAAAAGTAGAGATGCTTATAAAAACACCCGTTCTGCCACGAAGTGGCAGCTACACCATAGGAAGATTTTGTTAGGTGAGCCGTGAAATCTATACTCGTATATAGATTCCCGAGCTCAGTTTTTTAAATACACCTATACCTTGTGTATATTATCTCTGACTATAGAGATATGTACGGAATAATATTTCAATGTCCTCGAATATTAATGTTATCTGGTCGAGGTTGAGAGAATTTATCATGAAGAGGTTTTGCTGAGTCATGATAATTTCGAACAGCCTAAACTAGAAAACATCGATATTTAAGATACTGACATACTGACATTGTATTTATCATTCATTTTTCAGGAGTTTAAATGTTATTTTACCTTTAAATTCAAAACAATTCGGGTGAATTTTGTAATGGGTATAAACATGATTATTCAAATTGATTCTTTCTCAAAAAATAGACTACTTGGTATAATTCTATGTTATCATGTAGATTATATCTTTCATTACATGATTATTTGCATGATAAATGTTCGTAAGTTCTTATAAATTACTTATTCGAAATGGCTATGGCGTGGATGCGCAGGATTCTTGTCGATTTATTACATTGTATCCATATAATACGATTACGTTGATAAACCTAGACGATAGCACTTAGCTTGCACGCCGTTAATCCAATATAGTGTGGGAGTAATGATAATTGCAGTAATACGATAGATATAGAGGCTGAATGTCATTCTATTGTTAGGAGACTAATCTAGTTATGACATATAAATCGGAATCATCCGAGCATATTTTTCAAAAGAAGTCTTTATATCGACTATGTAATGGAAAAAAAAACAAAAGCCCAAAGCCAAACGATACATCTGCAAATCATGTTTAAGGCAAGTTTAGAAAAAATACTACCGGAGACCCGAGGAAAATGACATCTGAAGTTTTAAGTCTAACAAAAGAACTGTAAGGGCAATAAATCTTAAAGGTCACGAATAAGGGTTTTCTACCTTTTATTTAATACTTGTTACAACAAATAGTTGATAATCTCTTTATAGCCGATGTGGTATTTAGATGCATAAATGTCACAAATGGACTGTTTTAACGAGGTTTCCATTTCATCTATTTGTTTTGACATTTTCTCGGATAATTTTGACCTAACGGATACTGTAGGTGAACAACTCGAAAATAACAATCTTCTAAAGCGCACGCTCAACGATAGACCCATGACGGCCTTTCACGCTCTCCTAATTACCAAATTTTCCTCAGTGTTATCTGCTGTTGTGGTTATCATGTTACTTTAAAAAGTACTTGTAAAGTTAAACATCCAAAGTAACCAAGTGCATTTCCCCCTAAATATGTTTTTATCTTCATACGAGTATGTTCTCAGAGGAGTTCGGAGTGATCGAGTGTGGTCGGCATCGTTCGGGCTTCCTATCCGTTTTTTTTTTTTTTTTTTTTTTCTTTTTTCAAAAATGCGCGTGTAACGATGGAATAAATGTTAAATAGAAGCCTGTCTTGCGGTCCGTCAATTATACTGTGAAAGTCGCATTGTTACATGTATCGATAAAATTTAAAGACTCCAGTTAGTAACATCGTGAAATTGACATTCATCTCAATCAAAGCCATTCTAAATCACTCACTTAGCGCTCCATCTCTTTATTCCAAACACTCTTACAAACCATTAAAAATGCTAAAAAAATACCTAAAAGATAAGATCAACAACTACATCACAATAAATAAAGCCAGAAAAAAAACACCGCGATTTCACTTACAAAATTTAATCTGTGAGCGTTTGATTTGTTCTTTAAGTAAAAGGAAGCTATTTATAGAACTTGTATGCAAACTTTATTCAAGTGAGGTAATAAATCTCGCTAACTTTGTTCACCCTGAACAAAATTATCGATGCTGTTTTACCTCCCTTTAATTTCACCCAAAGTTCACTCATCGCACTCATTCGATTTCATTAAAAAATCATTCACCTTGTAAATTTCACGATGTTGTTAACTGATCTTCGGGTAAACAAAAATGTTTTGGCTGAAAATCCTAAATGCTCTGTTTCCACTACCACTAACGATAAACGTGATCAAACCCGATCAAATGCTCGAGTACTGGTCAAATTTGGTCGGTATGAGTGATCAGGGAAATGTCCAATATACTCGTGTACGACCGAGTAAAATGATTGAGAAGCGGTCGGGAAGCGATCGTATATCGATCGTATGCATGTAAACAGTTTGTTTCCGAAATTGTAGACATAAATTGAGCTTCTTCTGGTAGTTTTATTTACAGTTCATTCCATGAAGGGTTGAACAGTTGATTCATTTAACTCAACAACAGAATACTTAAGTTTCCTAAAATACAGTTGTAAATTTTCACTTCGTGCCTATGAGAAAAAAGCTACAGAGACGGACTGTGGGGGAATTACATAATGTTTCCTCCTTGGAATTACCCCTTATAATACACGCTATTAACGTTCTCACTATTTTACAGAGTGTGTGTAAGTGTAGTGAGCACTCCTCTCTCTCTCTATCTTTATCTTGGTATATTTGTCTCTGTCTGGCTGTGATTTATCTACATACATGTTCTTTTCTGAAAACTTGCAACTACAACCTTTTTAATTTAACCATTAGACGTTGTTATCATATCAAATGATTAAGATTCCAACATGTACGTGTAGAGCTTTTCGGATAATATATATTTATATATTATTTTAATTCATTTAAATTGAAAATAAACGTGGTACTAGATATCATTGTCTAAATTTTCCAAAGACTTACAATACAGAATACCTTACATTTTTACAAGTAGCTTATTTAGCTGTCTGGACACTTTTTATCTTAAATTTTACGCACCAATAGATTGGAGATGTATTCGTCTGTATGTTCAAACCTAACACTATGGGAGAAGCGAATTCCAATGCTTATATTTGGTAGTTAGATGCTGAATTAATTTTGTCGAAGTCCTGGATAAAATCTTTGTCTAAGAGCTTTTCCCACAGAGTATTTCGGCATCTTTGAATGTGGCATGTATGGTTTAACTATATCTATAATAATAAATGAGTTTGTATGTGTTTTTTTAATTTGTTTAATTTTTTTTTCAAAACTGGATGTATATAAAGTCCTGAACCAACAAAAAGCGACTCAAAAGTCATTCAGTACCGCTCAATTACAATGCTTACATTAAACGAAAGTAGTTCGGCCTTGAGTTTTATTTTTTTTCCCCGTATCGAAAGATCGGGGGCATATTGTTTTACCGTTGTCCGTCTGTCTGTCCGTCCGTCCGTCCGTCTGTCTGCCTGTCTGCAAAAGTTAACCAAAAAACTTAACATTGCATATATCTTCAAGCCTATTCAAGATACAAGGCTCATATTTGGCATGATAATAGATCTCAATGATCCGCATCCGCTGGTACCAAAGTCAAGGTCATGTGACAAGGTCAAGGTCATCCGTGGAGGTCAAACTTTGAAAAAAATGCTGTTACAGGGGCGCATTCGTGTTTCACAAACACATCTTGTTGTTTTTGTTGTTGTTTTTTTAGATTCATCGACTCGCTACAAACGGCGGCTCATAAATAAACCTGTTAGGTCATGGATGAGAACCTAGGTTTTTTTGAGTGCCTATACCACTGAACTGATAGACCAAAGGTCGGGGGTGGGGTTTTCGGAAAGGTCTATTGCATTTTATACAAACATGAACTACAATGAATTTCCTCGTGTCCCCGATTGATTAAAGCAATCATAATATTTATTGTATTGCAATGAATTATCATTTGGCTACAAAGCGGTGTCATCGATTGAATAGGTGAGAGGAGCGAGTTTTGAATGAAAGCAAAAAGAGATCATATAATAACGCATATTTCTTCAAACTAGAAGAATTTGCAATATTCTTTTTCCCCTTTGTTTAAAACAAAATCTACTTGTTTTCGATTTGATTGTCTTCATAGACCAATCATACGCTTTACACATGCTCTGACACAGTTCTCCATAGAAAAAATACAAAACTGATTCTTAAATTCGGAATCTTTTGCATTTTTCGTTGTTTAAGAATCGCCCATTGGTATGGCACTAACAACAACTCATTTAAAAAAATGTTTCTTGAATGTTCGGATTGAAAAGGTCAGTGATGGAACCAATCTATTTATATCCAGTCTATAAATAACTAAATTGTAATAGTGGGAGCATATTGACCTGAACCTGGCCTTTGTGATTTTAATAAATTAAATATCGACCGTTTCCTTTCGGTAAAAGACGACTTACTCGCGGAATCCAATCATAAAGTTGAAGCGCACGTGTTAGTTAAGTAACTGCATATATATTTTTACTTTAATGCTGATATTTGGTCACCGAAATGCTTGAAAGTAAATACAAACCTGTAATTTGTACAGTATAACGCAACATTCATACTTGATCTCTACGTGCCGACGTATCTTCGGAATCGAATTCATGAGCTTTATTTTGTATTCTGAATAAAGGTCAGGTTCAAGTTAATATGTCCTCGCTTTTTTTTCGTGTATAATGTTTCATTTTTCGCATGTATCGATATGACGTTTCCCAATTGTCAAATACTTCGACCTCGATATTTGATAAGATGGGAAAAAACAGGAGGAATGAAATGCGTAAATAGTTGTCTCAAAATTGAATAATAATCTTTAAGGCGTTAGTAGATTCTTTATATTTTCAGAATGGAATTCCGCTTAATTCAGGAATATCTGTGGGTTTTTTTTTCTTACCTTACCAGATCTTATCGTATCATTGTAGAGTTTTCTAATCAATGGAATCATAATTTTCGATTACTTTGCGAAAAATAAAAATAAAAATAAAATTTTACCAATCTGTGAAAGAGCAGCTTTAATTAAGATTAATACCAGCCAATGAAATCATGATTTTTATTATCGATTTGAATAAAAATGTTGATCGTTTTGAATGACTCCGAAGCGCTTTGACGATTCCGGAGCGTTTTTAATGGTTTGCGTGAGTGTTTGGGATGACTGAATTGAGCGCTGAGCGAGTTATTTGGAATGGTGTTGATCGAGATGATTATTAATTTCACAAGTGTACTAAATAATACAATACAATACAATACAAGAAGTTTATTGCATTAAACAATATTACAATGTTTACAGCAAATATCAATGTAAGTTAGACAAATAAGAGAAGTGCATGGATTAACAGAAGAACATATAGTAAACGTGAACATGTTTGATCAATTTCTACGAGAAAATGCGTAATAAAGATATTTTGCTAAATCTAAAACAACAGACTTCGATTTGTTTGTCATAAGATTCGTAAATTTTTTAATAGTAGGCCAAGTATGATAGTATCTTTTAATATATTTGTTTCTAAGATCGGAGTATTTTGGACAAATAAGTAAAAAGTGAAATTCTGTTTCGACCAAATTTGTATTGCAGTGTCGACAAATTCTGTCTTTTCGTGCAATGTTAAGGTATCGACCATTTTCTATTTCTAGGTTATGGGATGAAACTCCGAATTTTGTTAGTGCACATCTTATTTTCCTATCATGTATAAAATCGAGGTAATTTTCAAAACTAAATTCGTGTTTAAACAATGAGTATGTTTCTAGGCGATTTGTATTGTTTATTGTAGAATACCATTGTTGCTGATATATATCAATCAATCTTTGTTGAATTAATTCATAATTAATTGGTGAGGTAAACTGGTTTTGCCAAATAAAATGTAGACCGCATTCATCAATAATACATTTTACTTGGTAAGCCCAATTGCATTTATCATAGTTTTGCCCTATTTCTACATCGTTTAACAGCATAATATAAGTATGATATAACAATGAATTTTGTTCAGAATTAATAATCTTAATCCAATATTTTACTATTTGAAATTTTCTTTGTAAAGATAAGGGTATGCGTCCTAGTTCACCATACATTGCTTCTAAGTTTGTAGATTTTCTAACAATCAGTAATTTACGACAAAATTTCAGAAAAACTGATTCTATTTCCGGCGCGGGGTTACTACCCCATATTTCTGCGGCATAATGTAGGGCTGGTAACAATATACTATCGAACAATTTTAATTTGTGCGAAATAGGAAGATCAATTTCGTTAAAAATGACAAATAATCTATGTTGCGAATATGAAGCGCGTTGTGCGATATCCGATTGAGTACGGTTCCATTTTCCATTTTTATAAAGATTGACACCCAGATATTTAAACAATTTGACAACTTCCAATCTGGTGTTATATAAATAAAAGTCATAATTAGTATGTCGACCTTTTTCAAAGATCATGATTTTAGTTTTGTTAACGTTAATGCTTAGTTTCCATGTATTACAATATCGTTCAATATCGTTTAGTATTGATTGCAGCGATACCGGGTCCTGTGTAAATACAGCCGCGTCATCAGCAAACAACAACAAAAATAATTGCATCTCGTTAACAGATAAAATGCCATTTAGATTATTACTGATACTGTTGATTAAATCATTCAAGTAAAATAAACATAAAATGCTACTTGATGGATCGCCCTGCTTAACTCCTATATGTGAAAAAACATAATCTGACTCTTCCGATCTGTATCGCACATAAGATTTGACTACACTATACATGGATTTAAATAAATAAATTTATATATTAAGGGTAACGTTTGGTTTAGATAGATAGTATCATATATTTCCATGTTATCGCTAAATGTTACACCGGAGTTGCTAAATAGTTTTTGACAATGTGCGAAGTTGCGCACTTTGTGATTGGGCAATGACGTCGGTAGATTTAAGTCTACAAAGGCCTGTTAAATGTCTAATCGTGAATAGGGTTTCAACTCGTTTCTTATCGTAAAAAAAACAAATCTTGACATTGATACAGTTAAGAACATCGTGAAATTGACAAGGTGAATGGATTTTAAATGATTTTGGAATGTAATTGAATAAGTGATTTGAGCGAGATTTGAGTGAATTGTGAGGGAGATGATCCAATATTGCCAATTTGTTCAAATTGAACAAAATCAGCGATATTTATTATCTCTTTGATAAAATATACGTAATTTTCTGTTTGTGTGTCTTCATGGACAAATCAGACATTTGAAAATCCACACCATCCAAACAATCGAACACTAATTCGATCAGTTTAAAATTTACACTAAATGTTGATCGTCTTGGATCATTTCGACAAAGTTTTCTCAAGATTTCGGAGCGTTTTTGATCGAGTTGAGTGAGTGTTTGGAATGAATGAATGGAGCACTGAGTAATTTAGAATAATTTCGTTCGGAGCGAGTGTCAATTTTACGATGTTTTAAACTGTATTTGGTCGGTAATGCTGAACCATTTTAATAAGCAATTAGGCCACACCAATACTTTTTTAATCAAGTTTCTCTTTATATAAACATAGAACTAAAACTTTGGAATAAATTCTTTGAAAATAAGAAGATGCCATTTTCGCCGTCAGCACACATTGTTATTATTATTTCATCGGATGACGTGCGGGTGAAACTTTGATGTACCTTAAATTGTTTAAAGGTAGTGGAACCGTAATAGTTCCGCTACACTTCGGAACTCATGATCTTTCACAATGTTGACCGAGGTTTCCTAATGAAAATCATTAGGGAAATCTTGGTTAACACTGTTAAAGTTCATTACATCCGAAACGTGGCGAATCTATTTCGGGTCCACTACCTTATAGCAACAGAAAGTCCTTTAGTTACAAACGGACGGAATGACACATGGACAGATTCACTATCGGGTTAGCAATGTGCTTCCCAACGTATGGGCTTTAAGCTGATAGCTCAGAATGAATGCATGTAGCGAAAGAGTTTCTAGTACATTAAGTTACATTGTGAAATTGTCATTCATCTTAAACAAAACCATTCTAAATCGCTCACTCAGCGCTCCATTCATTAATTCCAAACACTCACTCAATCGATCAAAAAAAAAAAAAAAAAAAAAAAAATCCGAAATCACTAGTAAAAATGTCGAAATCGTTTAGGCCGATCAACATTGATTCAAATCGCCTCGATTATTCTACGATGATTTTGTTGGCTAATAATGATATAAAAATGTCTGATTGGTCCTTGAATATGCAAAAACAAAAAATACGTATATTTAATCAGAGGGGGAATAATCAATATTGTTAATTTTGTTCATTTAGAACAAAATTAGCAATATAAGATTACCTTCCTCCAATTTCACTCAAAACAAGCTCCATACACTCTTTCAATTTCATTCGAAAACCACTCCAGATTCATTCATCATGTCAATTTCACGATAATGTTAACAGTACAGCTTAATGTTTGTTTCAAGATAACATACATTGTATACCAAGTAAACTCCTTCTATCAAGACCACCATTTGTCCTGACGAAATGGTCAACTAGTACTTTGTATAATAATATAGTGTTAGATTTGTTATATACGTGCCCTCTATTACAAAGCCGAAAGTTTTTTAGAGGCAGCGTGTATTGTAATTTTGTAATTACACACGTGTTACGTTTTAAAAGACTACTTTGTAAGATAATATTATTAATAGTATGTGTTTACAAACTAATTCATGCCACAAATTACAACGTCTGGGTCACCTTTGATGTATTTACTCTGTAATGAACTTTGTTTCAGAAAGGAGACTTAGAAACTTGAAAAGATTTTTTACCTTACGATTTAAGATCAAACATTTATAAAATCTTGGGCTACGGTTGTTTATAATGTTGTCTTTTTATGATTCTAAATTGAAAAAAAAAAAAATCATTGGAGATCCTGTTAGATAATAGCTATCGTAGGAAAAGAATTTGTCGTGAAATCGTTTTTACAGAAAAATCTTGTTTGAAAAGTTAGGCTTTGTCGCAAAAACATCCTAAAATTGTTGCAAAGCAAACCATTACCCCCAAAACAGCACGTTATCCCTGGAGGAGAGCTGTCTGTCAGCGCAAGAAAGTCAATATATAGAGGCTAATCGTTTGTTTCAGTGTAAGATAAATTTATATTCATTGAGTGAACAACAAAAGCTATATTTCACGAGTGGTGGAGCCACGAGTGAAAAATGGCTTTTGTTGTTCACGAAATTAAAATTAATCGATCTTACTCAAAAAACAAACGAATATTCTAATTTTTCATTGCAAAAATAAGACAAAATGTGAAATTTCTAGGAAATATTTTTGTAAAGCGCGTCATTTCGCACGTGATTGCTAACGTTCGTTGTGACGTCACTAATTTTGCCCCACATAGATGACGTCAGATAGGATGAAATGCACAAAAGCAGGGTATAAGTTTTTGATTATTTCACTGCTTTTGAGGTGAGATTAACAAGTGATAATCTAGGGGCCTACCGTTATTTCTCGATAAAACACCGAAAAGAACTTAAAAAAGATATATGACCCGTCACGCGACAATGGACCACCTGTGATCTCAGTAAAATGAAAGTTTGAAAAAAAAGACTGGTTCAACTAGATTTCGCATTTCAAAAATTATTTCATTGGAAGGTATTTTGATCATTCTAGATTAATAGATTAAGAAAATTAGTAAACTGTGTAAAACTCCGATCCTAGTCAGTCTGCGCAATCGGCGCAGTCTGACTAGGATCGACACTTTACGCACTGGTCCCTGTTCGCGTGACGGGTCATATGTTTTTCTTCAGATTATTCAGACTTGTCAGATGCGTGGCTCGGATAATCAATGTAAGTACTAGTGAATTTTGTAGAAAGCAGAAAAACTAAGGATGAATTAATTTAATTTGTTGGAGATAAAAAATGAATAAGAATAAACAGACCAAACACGTTTAGCCGAAGACTGCAAGCATATCAATGAACATGTACTTTCTTTTATTCTTTTGAGAGAATTAACGAGAAAAACCCATTATTCAGTTGGTACTTTAGTAAAAGCGTGGAAACAAAGGGTCTAGGGACAGAGGAATGGTGGGTTGACAGACAGACATGGTGAAACCAATATAAAACCTCTACTACGCTTTAGAGGGGTAATTTTCAAATGTCTAGTTATACTTCGACTTTAAAGAGGAGTCGACTCAAATTGATGTATAGATGCAAATCGTTGTGTGTGTGATCAAAGATCAATTTTGTCAATACAAGTTTATACAAAATAGACCTTTGATCACTTTTTTTAACTTGTGCACCTATAAAGCATGCGATTTATTGTCCATTGCTTAGCTTTGGTTTCTTCGTGAAAATAGTAACCAGATAAATTGCACTTATGAAATTTTCGGTTAATTCTACGGGGCCGTCCTCCACCCAACTTTAATTGAGTAACACTGGATGTAATCCTATACATAAAGAAAAAAAAGGATATGCTTCCCCTCTAATTTCTCGCGCACAGTTGCTCCGAAATTATAGATATAGAGGATAATCATTTGTTTCAGTGTAAGATCGATCTATATTTCATTGAGTGAACAACAAAAGCTATATTTTCACGAGTGGCGGAGTCACGGATGAAAATATAGTTTTTGTTTTTCACGAAATGAAATATAAATCGATCTTACACGAAAAACAAACGATTATTCTATTTCTTTAATGCAAAAATAAGACAAAATGTGAAATTTCTATGACATATTTTCGTAAAGCGCGTCATTTTGCACGTGATTGCTACGCAACGTTCATTGTGACGTCACTTATTTAGGTGACGTCAGATAGGATGAAATGCACAAAAGCAGGGTATAAGTTTTTGATAATTTCAGTGCTTTTGCGGTGAGATTATCAAGTGATAATCTACCATTATTTCTCGATAAACCACCGAAAAGCATTAAAGAAATTCGGCTAAAAGAAAAATATGCAGGTCGAGCTCGTAAAAGTATTTATCTTATAACTACACAAATATCCATGTGATAACACTCCTGTGATTTTTTTATGATATCAAATGGATATTATTAGAACAATAACATAATGCGGTTATTTTTAGAAACATGGCAAAAAGCTTGTATTTCTGTTAGAACCATCGAAGAAAAAAAGGCTAACAAATTGTAAGATAAATATACTACTCAAAGTTTGCTTAGCACCAAACTTTTTCGCTGTCCTACAGGAGCTGATTTTAAAAAAGGTCGTGTTCGTGTTTTAAATTGTACTATCCTATGTATACATATAAAATGACACGCAATTTTCTGGCGAGACTCATGCAAATGAGGAATCCCGGTTTCCTACCTGTCCCATCTCATTTTCTACATGTTAAGGTTTCGATGGATGCTTAGTTTCTGTTTTTCAGTGGCTAATCCAAATGTCAGACGACATTTATTTGTCGAACAATTGTGGCATGCTGTAGGTTTGGTGGAACAAGGGGCTTCCCACCGTGATGTTGGCATGGTACTGGGGGTACACCATATTGTTGTAACTAGAGCTTGGGCATGATACAACAGTATGGTACACCTGTAAGGAGACATGGTGGAGGTAGGAGTAGAGCTACCTCCGTCGCAGAGGACCGTTTTTTTTTGTTTTTTTTTTTTTTTTTTTGAAATTCAAGCCGAAGGAACAGGTTTGCTACGGCGACGCAGCTACGTTCCGACCTTTAAAAGGCTACGGGAGTGCGAGTTTCGACTCAAATCATACGTATAAGCATACCCTGATGTCAAGAAGACCATATATTCGTATTCCGCTGTCCCGAGATCATTGTCGGCGTCGATTAAAATAGGCATTGGACCTCATTGGCTGACGCATAAGACGCTGCACCGTGCTATTCCCGGGTGAGTCCAGATATTGCCTGGACTACGCTGATAAGCGGGCTTAGGTGTGAAGAAGGTCGGGGAAAAGGTTTCATGAAGCAAATATAGCTGAGTACGATCGTAATGGGGGTGGGTCCATCATGGTATGGGGTGACATCAACTGGGATGGGCGGACTGGTCTTGTTATCTTAGAAAGAGGTACTCTGAAATCCTCAATACCCTCGTAAGATTTTACGCTGGTGCTATTGGGGATAGATTCATTTTAATGGATGATAATGCCCCTCCACACACGGCCCGTATAGTCCAAGAGTATCGCCAAAAAGAGGGAATTCCACGTCTGAACTGGCCGGCTCGCTCACCGGACTTAAATCCGATAGAACATATGTGGAATGAGCTACAGGTCCGAGTTTCGGCTCGTCAGGTCCAGCCGAGGACGCTCCAGGAGCTCGACGAGATCCTTAGAGAAGAATGGCCTGATATTCCCCAAAGAGTAATCCAGAACTTAATCAGGGGTATGCAGAGGCGCTGTTAAACTGTAATTAACAGTGTCGACACTCATACTCGATATTGAACGAAAAACAATCGAAAGAACACCTTTTTTGGTCAAATTAATTTTTTTTAATTTTCAAAAAAAAAAAAAAAAAAAAAAAAAAAAAAACAATTTCTAGGGTCTCCCTGTTTGGTCTACATTTTAAGTCTTCTTATCATTATAAAGCTTTATTTTCTTCTTTAAATTTGATAAACGGATAACAATCGGCCATTTTCTAACAATCTTATAATCAAATTTCATTTTTCCTGAAATTATAGTATAAAAAAGTTTTGGTGCTTAGCAAACTTTGAGTAGTATATAATACAAACTTAGTGTATTGTGTGAAAAAAATATCCAACTCGGTTGTGGGAATTGATAATGTCTCGGCAGAGCCTTGGCGATCATCGATTCCCCTAACCTCGTTAGATATTTTTTTTCCACACTAAACACTAAGTACGTGTTATATACGTATCAAATTAACAAATTTCGAAAACATTTCGGGAAGTTTCCACATAATGAGAATTTCATTTTTTTTATTCAATGGTAACACCAATCCTAACTTACAGTGGAGACCTAAGGGTATGATTATTGTTGAACAAATTCATCTTAACCATTGCAAAGATTTTTCAGAAGTGGGTACTTCAGTAAATAACTTAATAATCCTGGGTGAATGTGGTAAACTCACATTAGCATAGGCTATCATTTTCACACCAGGTTTTGGGCCTGGTTTAGCAGGCCATAGGAAACAACCCTGTATCATGGAAATTGCCCAGGAAAAAGATAATCCAGTGAAAAACCGAACAACGTGTGCACTACGTAGCTTTTTGTGCTCATGTGCGCGCGAAAATTAGGTCTTGTATACGTCATCAACTTTTGTGCGACACAAAGTGCTTTTTGTGTTCATAGCAGTGCTTGCATATCACTACACTGTGCTCATATCAAAGTACCGATAGTACTGAAGGCGAGGGAACTAAATATACGAAACAACACTCGGGGTCAATTTTCTGGAATATAACCTTGATTACTCACCTTATCCTTATCATGTATACCAGATATTTTCTTACTTATCACTGCCAAAATCATTGCTGTGTTAAAGATACATAGCTTTTATATTTGATCTTGACAGATGACCTTGCTAATAGGGAAAAGAAAATAAAAAATCTGCTAACTGAAACTTTCTCCTTTCTCCCTAATATAACCTATCCTTTCTGCTACAAATTGTACTAATTTGCCCACATAGTGTATTTAATTTGCAACCCTTTACAATTTGGACCTGTCTAAACATTTGTTGTCTTGTAATGGATAAATCCAAATTAGAAAAAACCAAAAGCTTTGTCCCACCCTTTAACCCTTAAACAGACGACACAATTTTAGACTGGGCCAGCTGGGAACAGGTTGCAGCAAATAAATCAACACGAGTGTAATTTGTTATATATTTAGCGTAGAAATTAAAAAAATAATGGGGTATGGGTATAGGGTGGATCATATTGGGGGAAAGGGAGAAATTGACCCTATCTTATGGAATTCAATTAAATGTGAAAGAAAGAGCCGACGGGCGTGTATCCTTAGAAAAACAGCATCACTGCGATTGTTAGACGAAATGATCGAGTGGACAAATTGACTGACTAGTAGCAAACCAATCAACTCAACTAAAATTATAAAAACGCGAGTTGCGCCTGTCTGCAAAGCTGTATCGGGCGTAGAAATCAATACCTTGGGACTTAGTTGTTTTGGGCGGACTCAGCGCTAAATAGTGACCATACCGTTCGACATTTTTCCTTTGAAGGAATGTGGCTTACGATCCCTATAGATAAAATAGAACCCTTGGTTTCCCTCGCCTAAAAAGCCTTGCTAAAAAGATTAAAAAATTGGAGTGCATGCCTTCAAATGTCACCTTGCCTCTTTATAAACCAGGCCTTCAGCGCTTGTAGCGCTTTTATTAAAATTCAAGTTAAGACTTATAAAAATGAATCCCGCAAAAACTGTTTTGATATGTTCAAAAGATATAATGCAGAGGGAAATGTTAAACTGGGTATCCAACATTAGAAAAGTTTTATTTACATACGGCTTTGGATTCTGCAAGTTGGTATGCAACCCAATTTCTTCAAAATTTTAAACAGAGAGTTTAACACTGCTATTCAAAAATTTGGCGTAGCGTCATTTTTAATTCATCAAGATGTGATTTCTATCAAAATTTTAAAAGTATTCTAAACGCAGAAAGATACCTCATTATCAATATGCAACTTTATAATATGACCTACGTCGCGGGAGTGAAATAAACCCGTTGAATATTTTTGATATCACACGGGTGTTATTACACTAGTGGAATAACTATGCAAATGAGCTCAGAGCGATAAGCAACGCTATTTTGTAACCGCGAAAATGACGTCATAATGTGTATATTGTGACGTCAGTTTCGCGGACAATAGAAACTTTGAAATTCAAGATTTTTGACGATTTTTCGCAAAAATTCGAGTAATATTATAAATAGAATATAAAATATGTGCTTATGAAATACAGAATTTATTAAACTCTTCATCTATAAACAGATAAAAACTCGGCGTATCCTCGTTTTTATCTGTTTATAGATGACTCGTTTAATAAATTCAGTAGGCCCTATTCCATGACCACTCATTTAATATCCTCTATGTATCATAGGCGCTCATAAAGTCGTTTTGGGTGTTCTTATCATAATCTTAATAAGGGAAACTGGCCAATATTATAATGTAATTAGACAAGTCAAGTGTGTGTGCTTATTGTTTTTCTGAAAAAAAAAAAGAAATATTTTAGAATAAGATTTATGAGAAATGTACAGACCTTACAAAAAATTATCTACTTTTGTGGTTCCCAGGTCGTCATACGAGAAAACATTTAAAGCCCTATTTTGAAAAGTCAAAATTCTACAACTTTAACAAGACAGCTCAATATGGGACATAATTATTAGAAAGTATTTGACTTTGACACCACTGTTAATATATACATGTTCAATGTATATATGTTTTATTGGCCAGTGGCCTAATAACTCAATAGAGTAAATTGTATTGTATGGTATTATATTGTATTCAATAGCTGATGTTTAGTTAATTATTTACTATACTCTGTACAAATCAATATTAAGATCATTATAATTATTATCATTACAAGACGCAATACCTTGAAATACTAAACAACAACTTCAGTGTACTCGAAATCAACGGATTCCTTGTTTCTGCCAAAAAGTAAATATAGTGAGGGTTTAGTGCAATACCATTTTAAGTGCCTATAAATATATAGGCACTTACAATTGTATTGCAGTGACCCCTCGATATGTCTTTGATATTGATGGGATTTTTATGGTGCCATTTGTTTTCCTTGTGGCATTGCAATTTTTTCAAAACGGGCGATATTTTTCCAATAGTTTCCCAGTTTTTTCAGTTTTCAAATTTTTCACATTTTTTTTATATTTAAATTCCATTGATTGTGATTTATGATGAGTCACGCATATATAAATTAGTCAATTAGTGATGTTAAGTTTGAGTCTAAGTATGCTTATTAAGAGTCCAAAAGTGCGTGTGGTCAGAGAATTTTGATACATATCATTTTGCTATTTAATACCAATTACTTGACCCCCGTGTTTCATTTTTGAAAAGAATGTGGCCTTGATTGAAACCTAAGAAGTCGTGCCTGATAATAAAAGTTCATCACATATTCATTGAAATAATAAAGTTAATTTCATCAGCAATGCCCTAATTCTTTACAATCGTTGTTTTTTAACCTCTTATTTACCTTTCTTTGCTTGTTTGATTAGACTTAAGGTGGCATTGGACAGCGCGGCCCCCGACTCTAAAAACCGGAAGTTGGTTTGCTTTTATTATACGACTCTTTTTGCACGTTGTTTAAAAAGACCGGTTTTCATAAGATTATGCTTATGCAAATAGCTTTGAATAATGATGGTAAAATTTCGTAACTTAGCTTCTATCAACATTTTATATCAAATGAATGACTGGATCATTGAATTTTTAAACAATAAAAATACTTTATAAGTGTCATTCTAGGTAATTTCTCCAAAATATGTTGTTTTTTTGTTGTTGTTGTTGTTGTTGGTGTTTTTTTTGAGAAATTTCCGCCCTTAGAATTACAAAAAATGAGTTAATTTTTAACTTTTGAAATCACATTTTGCAAATACAATTGATCAAAGAGAAATTTCCTTGGCAACAGCCATTGTGTACATGTATAAGGTCTATCAACATGTATGTGTTTTATAGCTATCAGCTGACCCAGTATTGAGTTTATTCTAGACCTAAAACGAATATAAACGTTTTACTGAAAAATGGCCAAGTACCATTCAAGGACAGATAACTCTAGCATGAAAACAAGCATGGAAAGGTACCTTCAATAATTTATATAATAACTATACAATGTTAATCTACAACATATTTGAACAAGTAAAAATCATTCGGCGGGAAATGACGGCATGTGTCCATTGCTATCTTAAACGCCGTTTTTAACCGTTAGGCAAGACTATCTGATGAAAAATTCCTGGCATTTTTCACAGTACTACTATAACATTTTTCCCTAACCTCGGGCTGTCTCTTTTATTATAGATTTCCACTCTTTGGTGCGAGAGAAACGTCTTAAAGGATACGTGTTGTCGCCGATGATCGAACTCTTGATCTCTAAATTTGAAGATTGAGAGTGAGGGGCCTTCCTACGAACAATTTTTGCATCAGTCAAAAATTAAAATTGCTTCTTAATAATGAATTCTGCCATACATCATCTTATTGGAATCGTTTTTAGAAGACGATTCCAATGAGCAATAGCGTGGTGGAATCTAACAAAGAATGAAAACACCAGGTACGATTTGTGATTTTGACTTACGATATTTTTTGTGACAGGTTCAGTAAAACGGGCCCCTGGTGCGTCACTTTTTAGCGTTTTATAATGGTTTGAGTGAGAGTTTGGAATGAATGCACGGAGAGCTGAGTGAGCAATTTAGATCGATTTCGATTGAGATGAATGCCAATTTCACGATGTAACTTACTGTAATGAAAAACTATTGACTAGGTCTGACATTTTGCTTTTCTCATTTGGTCGCCTTTCGCGTTCCGTAGAGTTAATCTCGCGCTATCCAGGTCAATCTTTGACTAAGAGAAATATTGCCTTGATTTAAACGTAAGTAGGGACCTAAGAATTTCCTAGTGATCTTAAATAACAGACATAAACCTGAATTGGTCTCGTAAACAGTAATTAAAAACAAAAGGTCTACCCCGGCTGTGATGAAATATAAGTTATTGAGTAGTGTTATAATATATAACTATGTTAATTTATTACTGTTAGTTTATATTATTAGCATAATTTTTATTTGTCTCCCAGGTTATTTGAATTGTAGAGACGCTGACCTATTTCCTTGGTGCATGGACGCCGTGTGCGATGGTCGCACTACATTAGTTAACATTGTGAAATTTACACTCATCTCGTTCAAGGTCATTCAACTACACTCGGAATCGTTCAAAAACACTTCCAAATCGTCAAGAACTAACAACATTTCATTCAAATCGATCGAATAATTTAACGATATTATTGGTCGGTGTTGATTTCAAAGAATGAAGTTGAAGGAGATTGGGAGCAAGTTGTGGGTGTAATTAAAGGGGGGTATATAAAATCGCTGATTTCGTCCAACTGGACGAATATGTTGGACGAATTAAGCGATATTTTAGTACCTCCTTTAAAGATCTAGAACAGCAGCCATTAAAATCGTCGAAGAGTTTAATTTAATTTCATGAAGTGGTGACTCTTTTTAATTGATTGCGAAGTGATTTGGAAGATTTCGGATCGTTTTTGAATGTGTTTAGAATGAATGAATGGAGCGCTGAGCGAGTGATTTTGGAATGATTGTGATCTAGATTATTGTAAATTTTCCAGTGTATGTAACTGTATCTAACCTACTATTGAAATTGTACACAAATTTGAATTCAAAATGTAAAATGGATACTTTCTGGAATTTAATTTATTTGGCTTAGAAAGGCACGCGAGCAAATGAAGACTATGTAGAAAAGAGTAAATAATGACGTCGCATTTGACGTTCTAGCTCCCCCGCCTACGTGCCATCTTGTCGAGCCAAGTCTTACGAACTTTTTACTTATCTTATTCGAGAAGAAGCTATCGATTCGATACCCCTTGACTCGTGAAGATGCCTACGTGCGGAATCCATGTCTTAGATAAGTCATTTTACAACCGCTATATAATTTACACATTCGAAAATTTCCACATTTATTACACAGATATTGCATTAAATGAATGTATAAATTCTATTTTGAGTTTATTTTTTTATGAGTTTTATAACCCCATTATACGAATTTCTGGATCAACCCTCGTACTTTATGAACTGGTGCTGGAAGCATTCCAAGCGGAATCGTAAAGGAGTTCAATACTTCATTGCACACACTAACTTATTTTAGACAAAGACAAATACCTTACCTAAGACAAAGTGTGAACGGCTTGTGCAAGATAAGATTTGACGGATAAGATAAGTTAATGTTGCAATCGTTCAAAGTCTTAGCTTCGTAAAAAATCATTCAGTATGAAAATCCCCATAACGGATTCTTTTACAAAAATTACCGAAACATTATGGACGCCCGGTAAATACAGTTAACTATATGGTGAAATTGATTTAAGAAACATCGTGAAATTGACACAACATGAATGATTTTGGAATGATCTTGGAATGAAATTGAATGACTGCGATGAGTGAGTTTTGATGGAAATCAAAGAAAGGTAATCCATTGTCGCTTATATTTTTAGGCTGAACAAAATTAGGGTACTAATTACCTCCCTTTAACAAAAAAAGAACATACAAGTTCTATAAATAACTTTCCTATTAATTCAAGAACCAATAAAACGCGTACAATTCTAATTATGTCACGGAAAACTATTTTTTTTTCTAGCTATTTTATTTGAATGCAGTTGTTGATCTCATCTTTTAATTGATTTGGAACGTTTTTGAATGATTGGATGAGTGTTTGGAATGAATGAATGGAGCGCTGAGCTTTCGATTTAGAATGGTTTTAGTCGGCGTGAGTGTCATTTTCACGATGTTCTTACCTGTACCCTCGTCCCTT
This sequence comes from Fragum whitleyi, assembly GCA_948146395.1. NCBI lineage: Eukaryota > Metazoa > Mollusca > Bivalvia > Cardiida > Cardiidae > Fragum > Fragum whitleyi. The sequence continues at coordinate 14,761,859 of OX411548.1, read as the reverse complement.
AGATTGGTCTAGAATATAGCCCATGCGTGACGGTTCGAGTTATCAAGTTCAGAGTTTGATCAACCGCATAATGTGAATTAGACCGATTAGCTCAGTCCTTAGAGCACCTGACTTAAATTCTTGGGGTTCGGGATAGAATTGGTTCGATTCCCGGACTGGATCTCAGCATGTATCCTTGCACTCCGTAACATGTAGGGGCGTCGCACATATGGGTATGTATATGCTACACTAGCGGTGATTAATAGACGAAATCAAAGTGCTGTCAGCACTGTAAATCGAACAACATTGAGAGGCTGGGATAGTGTAATAGTTCGTCAATCAAAAGGGCTCAAAATTTGGACAATAAAAGTTAATAAAATATTTGCCCAATTTGTGAGTTTTTTGTCTTAACACTCCATCTTTTCGAGGACATTGCCAGCTCATCCAACTGGAGTTTACAGAATTATATCCACTCAACTTGAGAGATATGTCACAAAACATTTCCATTCAACTTGGGACTTAACCCAGTTCAACTATGATTGATTATCCAACATGCTACCAACTGCGCTATACGGTAAGACGTCAAGGGGGTAGAACCGGCATCAATTTGATGCCTGAGGGAAGCATTTATATAAGGGCAGATAATGGCAAATTCCGGTCATGTCTCTGCAGTGTATAGGCACGGTTAAGGTTGAGATGCCAAAATTGCATGTGAAATTTCAACAAAATTATTTAGCCTTGCTCCAGTGGACTGGAAAAGCCCTTTTTCGCGCAGAGAGCTAATAGTGAGAACACAATGGGGGACGATTTTATCCAGTTTACAATGACGCAATATCGGACAAACAATACTTTGTAGGTGTTGTTATAAAATCTCATAACTACGGCTTGAGTAAAGCCGTAGTTACGATATTTTATAACAACACCGACGGTTTATCAAAATGTAACGGTAATCCTAGGCCTTAGCGCAGTTTGTAACGCACCTGCCTCTCGTTCGAGAGGTCGTGGGATTGATACTCGGCCGCGGCAAATATCCTTTCAGACAAAAATGTCTCCCATCAATGGTTTGATATCGCGAACCTATGTGATGGAGCAGCTGGAGGCTGGGTATGTGTGTTGTAATAGTACTAGTATGAGAAATAATAGGAATCCATGGTTAGGTGCTCCAGCCGCTCATTATGATCACATCAGTCGAAAACGGCGTAAAGCCTTATAAACCGATCAAAATCAACGCAATGGCAAAGAAATCTGTGCTAAAAATAGACTAGGAATAAACCATGTCAACTATAGAAGCAGACGATTCCAACAGACGACAAATGAAGAAAGAACTCGAGACGAAGGAAAACGGAGAGGAAGGAGGGTTAGGAATTGTTGTTGGTGTTCTTTTATGAAATATAAGATGTTGTTTCCCCTTTTTCACAATGTATCCCCTCCGAAGGGATAAACATTGATCACAATAAACAGTTTTTAGAACAACAAATTAGAACAGCACGAAGATAATTTCAATTCCTCTACTCAACCGAAAAGCTTGTAAAAAACGCTGAAAATACAAATTGGTAATTACTTAAAACGAAAATTACATCAAATTATGTAAAAGTCTCTTCCTTTTTTGTCGCAAAAGTGAAAGAGGTAAAAATCATGTAGATTGTAACTAAAAAAGGCCGTTTTCTGCGTTGTTTGTCTTGAACAAATAGCTCAGTGGATAACACGCAAAATGTAAGTGTCCAGTCTCGGTAAGCGTGGGTTTTGACCACGTGATAATCATAACAGAATTTTATTGGTTGTCGGTCCGACACCTGGTAATTGACCATTCGAGAAAAAAATCAGAGCAGTAACATTGTAACTGCTACAAATTTATTAAACAGTGAACCCAATGTACGTTTCAACTCCTTTACTCAACCGAAAATCATGTTATAAACATTGAAAATACGAACTGGTAATTACTAAAAGCGAAAATTACATCAAATTTTGTATTAGCCTCTTCTTAATTTGTCGCAGAAGTATCTAAGATAAAAAAAAAAGTTTGTAGATTGTGACTGAAAGGTCGTTTCTTCGGTGTTTGAAAACACATAGTTTGGCTCGAACACATTGCTCACCGGATAAGGGTAAAAATGTAATGTCTACAACTGATGCGATTTCTGGAAAACGGTGTATATAAATCGAGTGAACTCGATTTAAAAACCGAAACAAATCATACGCAAATTGCGTTAAGAACATAGTCTGTGTGTTCAGACACTTTGAAACAGGTCTGTGTCAAGGGCGAAACTTGAAGACTATGATCAGTTTGTGCTGATGTATAGGTTGATTTGGGTTTATACTTTCCGTTCAATCGAAATTATTGCAATCGTCATGCATATGTTGAAATGAATTTTCTAACAGATGCATGTACTCATAGATGCAATGCCAGGGCTTAGGCACTAAGTAAAAGTTCATAGCAATATTCGACTGCCTCGGTTGCCTAGTTGTAAACGCGCTCGATCCGTGACACCGAGGTCCGTGGTTCGAGCCCAACCGTAGTAAATATATATTTTGTAATACATGAATATTTAGATTTAAATGATAAATATAACTAGCATTGCAAGAACAATGGACGATATATGCTTCAATATTTTGTTTTACCTAGTTGATTGCCTTTTCAAAATTCATACGCCGAGTTTTTCTTATTTGTATATCGATGTCGCCAATCAATGACAGATGAACAATACAGGTTTATCTACTTATCAACGAGATAAGATAAGGAATCAAGCTTGTCTGGTCGTCTTTCATGATCGCGTGGGGTCTTTCCGTCAACAGATTTGGTGAAACAATCGCAGCCTTTGTCTCTAATTGATCTGTCATTATTGTCATAACTGATAAGAATGCTTAAAAAGGACTGATGCAAGCACCGCCCCAAATTTGTTTACTACTGTTAGTTAAACCGTGAAATTGACATCTATCTCAATCAAAATCATTCTTATTTGCTCACTCAGCGCTCTATTTATTTATTCCAAACACTCACTCCAACTATTTAAAAACGCTCCATAATACTAAAAAGGCCAGATTTTTTTTTTTTTTTTTTTTTTTTTTTCTACTCGAGGATAACACGATAAAGGGTCGAATGACTCTTATTTCCATCGTGGTCCTAACTCATTCCAGATCTTATCCTACACATTGAGAGAGAGGCAATGGGTTCTAACCACTGCTACCCACTTTTACAGCTGGGTGGACTGGGGCCCTGTCTGTAAAGTGTCCTGCCCAAATACACTACCCGCCTCCGGTGGGGCTCGAACCCGTAACCACCAGGTTACGAGTCGAGCGCGCTAACCACTCGGCCAACGAGCCAGACAACAACAACTGCATTAAAAAAAATATAGGTAAATTGAATCGTGATTTTACTGACATAGGCTTACTGAAATCATTAGCGTCTGATTGGTTCTTGAAGTAATGGGGAGCTAAGAACATTTATGCATATTTTATTAAAGGGAGATAATAAGTATCGCTAATTTTGTTCAGCTTGAACAACATTAGCAATAATGGATTACCTCCCTTTAGTTCCACTCAAAAGTCGCTCAACACACTCATTCAATCTCATTCAAAAGTCATTCTAAAATTTTTCATCTTGTCAATTTCACGCTCTTCCTAACTGTAAACGTGATCTGCCAGGCGAAATGGGACCATCTGGGTTGTTCTTGAAATTTTGACACTAATCGGAATGCGCAGACTGAACAAGGTCAAAACTTTCGACTTGGAACGTTCCCTAAATCTAGAATGAAATTTTACTAGTATGTAAACGAATATATGAAATGCGACCTCCCATTGACCTGTAATGGAACCTATCTCTTTTTAAAATATTTTAAAGAAATTATGGAGTTCCAAGGTGGTCCGTTCGCGCCTGACGGGTCACGTTAATATGAAGTCGTCTATAAAATATGCGCCTTTATAGAGGGACATGGTTAGGGGAAGAGAGGGGGGCATCTGAAAGTTTGCCAAAACTGTAGTTATCAAATGTGAAAAATCCAGAAATACGAGTGCCGTATACCAGAATATTCGGGATATTTTCGTGTGAACCCAGTTAGCTCAGGAGGAAATACGTTGGGCGTTCAATCCTGATGTTGTAAGTTCGATTCCCGGACCTGCCAACTCTCATAAGACATTGACCATTAATGCGTGCGTCATTTGTCCCCGATCAATGAGTGATTGACAGTGTGCCTACGTGTAATGGGAAGCCGGAGACCGGTATGAAACGCTGTGCTTGTACTGGTGTGAAGCAAAAATGAAACCCTAGGTAGGTACCCCAGGGGCCCGTTTTACTAAACATCTTACGATCATTTTTTGCGTAAGTCAAAAATTTAAGATGCTTCTATAGTTGTAATTAGATATCGAATTCTGCCATGAAACATCTCATTGGAATCGTCTTCTAAAGACGATTTCAATGAGATATTGCTAGGCAGAATCCATCAATGCATGAAAACACCAGATACGATGATTGATATTGACTTACGATCATTTTTTTCGTAAGATGTTTAGTAAAACAGGCCCCAGGCTCAAACGAAAATGCAATACTGCCAGCAACAGTTCAAAACTCCATCTGTTTGATTTACCTTTAATTCTATAACAAATTGATGGAAAAAAAATTCTTGTCAAATCTTTTTTTTTTTTAATCTAATGCAATGTGTTTCTTCTCCAGATTTTTTTTAAAGTAAAATGATTATTTTGCCCGTCCTTTTTCTCCCAGTCATTCAAACCGACTAGCTTCTTTAATTAACGGAACGGTGAATGCTTGAATTGCGTTTTTACTATATATAGAGTATCAAACTCAGCAATAACTTTGGATTGTCCGAATTTAACGGACGTCCACAAATTGACAGACGATTCAAAGACAATGTTGAGTTGATTATTTTATTGATTTACTTATTTTTCTTCTTTTGCAAAAGAAGAAATCGTTGGAAATGATCAAATTGATTGTAAAAAGCTTTTTTTTCTTTTTCACAACATTTTACTTATTCTTTTTTTTTTCTTCTTCTTCTTCTTCTTTCTGGCGTTAAAAGATGTTTCGATTCAAAATGGGTTCAATAACTTACATTGTTGCGTTAACCCCTGGAATTAATCATAGAATTCAACCCCCTACCACCATATAGACCAATATTATAATACATTGTGGTATTCTTTATGGTGGTGGGGGTTGAATTCATACCCCTATGGAATAAATGTCGTAATTTCCCTCACAGGGAGTTGAATTGAAGCCGTATCTAAAATGGATTATCTAGATTGGAAAGAAAATTTTATCCGATAAATATACTACGAGTATAACTCGTAGTAATCGAAATTCTTTGAGAAACCCCATTCTTAAAAGAAAAAAAAACGAGAACAGGAAAAAAAGAACTGATTCATGAAATTATCTCAATATATATCATCGTTCGTTTTGACATGTGTATAGTAACAGTAAAGTACAAAAAAAATGATAGTGAAGGGAAATTATCCAAACAAATCGATTCAAAATTGACAGACGAAATTATCTCTCTTTGTTTATTCTAGAACCGTCCAGTGGTTCGATAACGAACTCATTTGCGTTTTTATTGTAAATATGTTTACATAATTGTGTGGCGGACTCCAGAATGTTCTCTTAAAGTATAAATAACGCAATCGAGAAAGCTTCGGTCAGTTCAAAAACGATACGAGGAGACGAAAACTAAAATATATAGAGAATACAATCACGTGTGGATTAATTTAAATTCGTCGAAAAGTTTTATACATCAGAAATGGCTCTTTTTCCTAGAATGTTTGTATCGGACTATCCCAGCCACTTGGACGATTCGTGGAGATTATTGCACGTGCCAGTTCAGTCTATGCGCAGATTCGAACAAGAAATGGACAGCATGTTGAAAAACGTTCGTGGCGACCACATGCTCGAACTTGAAGATCCCTTCGTGACTGACAAAGACGGTAACAGAAAACTTCAGCTCAAATTTGACGTTAACGCTTACAAACCGGAAGAAGTTACCGTAAAAACCGTGGATAATAAACTCGTGGTTCATGCCAAACATGTAGAAGAGGGACCCGGACGTAGAAATCATTCCGAGTTTACGAGAGTCGTGGGTCTACCAGAGGGTATGGATCTAAAACAGTTGAAATCGACGTTAACCAAGGATGGAATATTACAGATTGAAGGACCAGCACCGCCCGCCATTGAACCACCGAAAGAAAATATGATTCCGATTGAACATTTGTAAGTTTTGACGATTTTATATGGGCGAGTGAATCGGTTGATTACGTTGAACCTAGTCAAAGACTTATAATCCAATTCTATACTAGTTTTTGTTGGCCATTTATGATTCTGTGTGTTTTGTGAAGTTTTTTTTTTTTTTTCTTTTCTTATGTGAGTTCTTTGAAAGACGTTTGAGAGATATTTTTGAAAGACGATTGAGAGATGATAATGACATAATTAAAAGACGTTTTGACTTATTTTTGAAGTATTTTCCAAAGAATGGAGTTACATGTAAACATGAAGTGTATATTAGACTTAAGTAGAGTGTAAATTGAATCCAATTACAGCTATATAAGCATTTGAAAATGTTACATGCTTCATAAAATAGGATTCATCAGCTTATTTTTGTTTGTTTTCAGTCGCATTTGTTTATGAGATAATATAAACACGTTTTCACTAGTTGATTAATAAAACCTGTTTATCAATAAACCTGACTTAGTTGTTGTTGTCCCCATTAGCCCCCACATGGCGGCGAATCCAGGATTACTGTACATGGGGCTCGAACATGCAAAAGGGAAGGTTTGGTTTCAGAGTATTACAGAACTTTAACCATTTACCTGCTGAATTTAGATTTTGTTAAAACAAATGTCATATTTTTTCAAAAAGTTGACAAGTTCACCTCAAGATTTTTCCAAAAAGTCAAGTAGAAGACACCAGTGTATCCTGAGATCAGACTGCACAATTGTGCAGGCTGATCTTAGTCTATACTGTCTGCAAAGACTTTGCTCACACTATGAATATGTCTTGAGGAAAAAAGAGATATGTTAAGTGAAATGAAATAAAATAATAAGTCTTCAGAGGAGGCTTCGTCTGAAACACATTCCGAACCGCCTCTGCATCCGCCACTTGAAGTCAGTTGCAGTTTGTTTCAGCCAAAGAGCGATTCTATTAAACGTAAAAAGTTAAAATCAAACATGCGATTAACCCTTCTTACAGTTCAGAACATCGTGAAATTGACTCTCATGTTGATCAAAACCATTCTAAATTGCTCACTCAGCCTTCCATTCAGTCATTCCAAATACTCACTCAGACCATTCAAAACGCTCCAAAACCACCAAATGGATATAAAATCGTAAGAAAAACCGACGATTTCGCTAACTTAATTGAATTTTGTAAGCGTCCGACTGGTTTGATAAGCTTTTAATATAACTTGTAAACATATTTCATCGAAGGCAGGTAATAAGTATCTTGGATGACCCCCCCCCCCTCCCCTTCAATTTCATTCAAAACTCACTCCTTGCTCATCCAATTTCATTCCAATATCATTCAGCTTGTCAATTTTACGATGTTCTTAAGTGTATGCCGTTCAAGGCATATTTTTATTTACGTTCAGTCTGGTCCTAGCCTAACCTGCCTACTGTCTACTAGGTATTACGGGGAAACTTACGTCAGATTACGAAATGTCACATTAAGGTAGTGGACCCGTAATAGTTGCGCAACGTTTCAAAATTAATGAACGTTAACAGTGTTAACCGAGGTTTCCTAATGATTAGGAAACCTCGGTTAACATTGTGAAAGATCATGTGTTCCGAAATGTTGCGGAAGTATTACGGTTCCAATACCTTAAAAAGAAACATTATTTGATTCGTTCTCCAGGAAAAATCCGCCTATATGACGTCACTTTGTAATTTCAATTGTCTACCCAAGATTCTATAAAAAAAAATTTAGACGCATCCACCTTTGACGTTAGATTAATGTGCGTTGAAATTAAAAATTTACTGCAAAATATTGAGAAAAAACGTTAAGAAAAGTGTGAAATTGCTTGAAATACTTTCGTCGTTTTTTTCTCTATGATTTCCCGATAAATTACCTCCGGTACAGAAAGTTTTCGCTTTGTGGGGATATGGTATACAAACAAGTCAAGTTATATATTTCTTATTGGGCATATTTTTCTTGTTTGACGAATAACAAACGTTTCATTTTTTATATTGATTTTTGTCTATTGACAATTCAATTGTCACAAAATTCGTTACCAATTATCTTCATGTCTAAATGACCAACAGGGTACATTTTTTTTTCGGTGTAAGATTGATTTATTTCCATCGATTGAACGACAAAAAAGTGTATATATAACGTTTGATATCCACGAAATGAAAGTTTGGTCGATTTTCATGAAAATAAGAGACTGTTCCCTTTCAAGTAAGTGAAAAAAAGAGATGTGGAGATTATAGGATAAATCCATAAAGTACGTCATTTTTCGCAATGAGTACAGTAGGGAACATCGTGAATTTGACAAGTTGAATGATTTTGGAATGAAATTGAATGAGTGTGAAGAGCGATTTTAAATGATTTTCAAGGAAGGCAAACGTAATCGATAATTTCGTCCAATTAAAAATGCGTATTTTTCTAATTTTTACTTTTTCCCGGGCAAATCAGACGCTTAAAATTCAATGCCATCCAATAAAACCATGCAGTTATTTGATCGATTTGATTGAAATGGCGATCATTTTTTAACAATTTCAAAGCGTTTTTGAACAATTACTGAGCGTTTTTTGCGTGATTGAAGTGTAAGTTTGGAATAACTGGAGCGGAGCGCTGAGCGAGAGATTTTGAGAGGTTTTGATCAAGATGGGTGTAAATTTCACGACGTGGTTATATATCAAGAGGTGCGTTCGTAAGAGCGAGATGAAAAACTCGGCTTAATAAGAATTGAAAGACGTCATAATGAACGATTATCGATAATTTGATTGAAAATGTTCGACGTCGTCATGACTACTATTTTTACGCCAATACAAAACCATTTTCGTTTCCTAATTTAGATTTCTTAAGAGTCTTATTGTGCGGCTTAAAAATCTCGCTCTACCGAACGCTTTATCTTAAAAATCTTAATAAGAATCTTAAGAATCTCGCCCTAACGAACGCACCTCAGGTGATGCCTGGCGTCATACGGGCTAACGCTCAAATGACGTCCAATAACGTCGCAGTAACCATCGATTTAGAGAAGTCCAATCTACCTAGAAGCTTTGTTTACCACTTTGATATTTTCACAAGTCTATTCGGGTGTAATCATCAAGTGATATTACGTCGATGAATCTATACATGCTATTTGTTACAGCGGAAAAAGGTTAAAAATGGGTAGAAAAATTGAAAGGTTGGCATAATTCAAATATGGGCCTGTGAGATTTCCAACAAAAGCTAAAGCTAAAGAGAATATTTATCAATTTTATGGAGGAATGAATCTAAAAACCTAATCACACTGTGAAGCGGATTCAAGTGTGATACAGGTTTTAGTCTCATTCCCCCATGATATTAATAAATACTCTCATCATATCTTATAATTTGGGTCTGTGCGTGTGATTTCCAACAATTTCAAATATGCACAAAGCAAAAACTCTGACCAGCCTGTGCATCCGCACAGTCTGACCAGAGTCTTCACTATGCAGTTAGTAGCTAGATAAGGTCTTAAAGTATCTGTAGCCCATCTGGTTACGTTGTTTTCACACTATCTGGTTGTCTATATAGTTCATTGTTTGCACCTTACGCACATTTCAAATTGTTGGAAATGTTACGCACAGACTCAATTATGCAAGTCTCAGACGAAAGAATAACAACCCGATGGTTTTGACACGGGAAGGAGAAATTTCATTCCTAGCCAAAGTTTAGAAACTATTCCCGAAGCTGATAAACCGTCAACATTGTGCCCTGCTAAACTTAAACAACGTCTAATCCCACATGCCTCTTGTTAACCTCTCCTGTAAATATATATTTAAGAAAATTCTTTAAAAGTTAAACTTTGGCGAGGCGTTCAACCATAATCTGGGTATTGCCTTTTGGAAAGGGTTCGAATAGATAGAACAGCGGCGTGTCCGTACGAAGGTCGAAAAGACTCTCGGGTTGAGAAAGGGCTAACATGAATACTCGCCGAAGTGTTTTCTGTAAAAAAAATATTGCAATTTACTTTTTAAACCAGCGCCCCCCCCCCCCCCGCCCTCCATACACACACACCTGTACACGCAAACATGATCCTGTGTTCGTACGGGCCGTGTCTGAACCGAAACTGTTATTATTAGTTGATATTTGCCGCCGGATGATGTGTGGCATGGTCTGATCTTATAGCTTTCAGACGCCATTGGAAACCTTAACTCGAATAAGATAAAGTAACGAAAACATATTACCTCCCTTTAATAAAAGTTTATCCCTTTCGTTATTTTTTAAAGTGAAGATGAGTGTGTTTTGGCATTCTTACTTTATTGTTATTCTGTTTAGAAATCATATTGTAATAAAATGAAAATGAAAATAGTAACCAAATTTGATGCTGCTTCAATTTGAAAAAAAAGACAGTTTGCCCAGCTAAACAATATCTAACGGAAGATGTATATAAGCACAAGCAGTTGCACAACATTAGAGGTCCCATCTCATAATAGAATAGCCAAACCATTATGGAAAAGGGATATTCTGTGCAGAACCAACAATTTCATTACGGCTGGATAAAATTTGCCTAAATTTGATGAGAATGTAGACAAATGTTCCTACTAGGTACAACTACACACAACTCACATCTTACCTTGCACTATCCGTTCACACTTAAAAGTTGTGAAATGTTTGATATGAGATTTATCTTGCACAGGAGCGGTAATCTGACCCTTCAGCAATTATTTCATTTAACATAACTCATATTGTCTGGCTCGATGGCTGAGTTAATAGTGTGATCTACTCGTAATTTGGTAGTTTCGAGTTCGAGCCCCACCAGCGGAGGATAGTGAGTTTGAACAGGACACTTCGCAGACAGAGCCCCGATTGACCCAGCACTGAAAGTGTGTAGCAGTGGTTAAAATCATAGCAAGCTTTGCTGTCAAAATTTATTGATTGAAAACTTTGTATACAGAATTGCATCCATTTTTTGTTGGAAAATATCAAAGTCTACATGTATGATTTCTTTTTGCAAGGTTTTTTTTTTGAAAAATGTCGTACATGCCGTCACTGAATTTTCATATAAAACATCATTTATTTCTACTGGTTCCCTGTGCTGGGGAGGCTGACTACAGATTGTTTAGCGCATGAACACATTGCCGTCACATAGGGCATTAAACCATTCCCGAATGCAATATGACAAAACGGTGCAAACTGTTTGCAATTTACATCCTAATTTGAACGCATGTGAACTTACCTCTTTAAATTTCGACTGGATCATAAATTTCGAAATTTTGTAAACGGTTCGATGAATAAACTTCCTCTTAGCTTATTCAGAGAAGGATATTCCTATTGTCTGTTGTGAATAATAATGGAACCCCCCCCCCCCCCACCCCTTGTAAGTTGAAGTTGAAAAGGTTAGCATAAAACTTTTAGAAATGCATGTAACTTACAAAAACAAACAAACACACAAAAAACAAACAAACAACAAAAACTATAAAGTTAGGGAAAAGTCAAAATTCATAGAAAGAAGTTGTCAGCTAATGAAATGTAAATAATGCTTGTTGGTTAAGGTTAAAAACAGATGAATTAAACCAATATTAGATTTGTAAGAAATTTTGTTTAATGTTAAATAAATTTGATGAAGGATTATCACATTATTTCAGGGAAAAATGATAAAACTAAGCAGCTTATTTCAAACCGAAGTGTTTCTTTTCACGTTTTCACCGAATAACGAAAAATGACAGTCAAGGGAATCTATCCAAATAACATGAGATAAAACTACAAGACAAAGTTGTCTCCCATTGATTATTCTAGAATAATCTAGTGGTTCGATATTGAATAGTTTTGAGTTGCGCATGTAATTGTAAACATGTTTACCAAATAATGTGGCAGGCTCTAGAATTTTTAGTTAAAGTATTAATAAAGCAATCAAGGAGGCGTTTGCCATTTCAAAAAAAGAAACGAGCAGATGAATATCAATAGTCGTTGATTAAAAACGCGTTACTTTGTTATATTTTCAAGTTGTGGATTAATTTTATTCGGCGAAAAGTTAAATACATCAGAAATGGCTCTTTTTCCTAGAATGTTTGTATCGGACTATCCCAGTCACTTGGACGATTCGTGGAGATTATTGCACGTGCCAGTTCAGTCTATGCGCAGATTCGAACAAGAAATGGACAGCATGTTGAAAAACGTTCGTGGCGACCACATGCTCGAACTTGAAGATCCCTTCGTGACTGACAAAGACGGTAACAGAAAACTAAGGCTTCAGCTCAAATTTGACGTTAACGCTTACAAACCGGAGGAAGTTACCGTAAAAACCGTTGATAATAAACTCGTGGTTCATGCCAAACATGTAGAAGAGGGACCCGGACGTAGAAATCATTCCGAGTTTACGAGAGTCGTGGGTCTACCAGACGGCATGGATCTAAAACAGCTGAAATCGATGTTAACCAAGGATGGAATATTACAGATTGAAGGACCTGCACCGCCAGCCATTGAACCACCGAAAGAAAATATGATCCCGATTGAACATTTGTAAGTTTGTACGACTTTATTTTGGACAAGTGAATCGGTTGATTACATTAAACCTAGTCAAAGACTTGAAATCCAATTCTATACTACATGTATATAGTTTAGTGAGCCAGTTTTGCTTCTGTTTTTTGTGAAGTTTTTCCTTCTTGTTAGGAGTTCCTTTGAAAGACGTTTGAGAGGATTTTTTGAAACACGATTGAGAGACGTTTATGATTAAATGAATAAGACGTTTTGACTTATTCTTAAGTCATTTTCCAAAGAATGGAGTTAATCATGAATTGTATATTAGACTTAAGATGAGTGTAAACGGGTTCCAATTACGGTGATAAACAGTTGAAAATGTTTTGTATGTTTCCTTAAATAGGATTTATCATTTTGATATTGATTGTTTTCAGTCGCATTTGTTTATGAGATTATATAAACACGTTTTCACCAGTTGATTAATAAAACCTGTTATATAATAAGCATTACCTAGTTGTTGTTGTACCCATTTGACCCCGTGTTGCGGCAAATTAAGGATTACTGTACAGAGGGTTCAAACAAACAAAAATGAAGGTTCGGTTTCCGAGTATTGCAAAACTTTAACCCTTTACCTGTTGACTTTAAACCAGTATGTAAAAATAAATGTCATATTTTTTCAACAAGTCGAGCAGTCCTCCTTAAGATTTTTTTCTACGAAATCAAATAGAAGACAGACAGTATATCCTCAGATCAGACTGCACAAATGTGCAGGCTGATCTTAGTCTATATTGTCTGCTAAAGCTTTGAACACAATATGATTATGTCTTGAGCAAAAAAAGAAAGGTTGATTGAATTGAAAATAAAATAATAAGTCTTCAGAGGGGGCTTCGTTTGTCACCCTCCCCCAAACCGCCTCTGCATCCGCCACTTGAAGTCAGTCGCTGTTTGTTCCACCCAAAGCGCGATTCTATTAAACGTAAAAAGTTAAAATCAAACATGCGATTAATCCTTCTTACAGTTAAGAACATCGTGGATTGACTCTCATGACGATCAAAACCATTCTAAATCGCTCACTCAGCGCTCCTTTCAGTCATCCCAAATACTCACTCAAACCATTCAAAAACGCTCCAAAATTACCAAATGTATGTAAAATCGTAAAGAAATTCGACGATTTCGCTGACCTAATTGAATTTTGTAAGCGTCTGATTGGTTTGATAAGCTATTTATATAACTTGTATCCATATTTTATCGAAGGCAGGTAATAAGTATCTTGGATGAACCCCCCCCCCCTTCAATTTCATTCAAAATTCGCTCCTCTTGCGCATTCAATTTCATTCCAAAATCATTCATTCCAATATCATTCAGCTTGTCAATTTTACGATGTTCTTAACTGTATGCTGTTCATGGTATATTTTTCATTTACGTACAGTCTGGTCCTAGCCTAACCTGCCTTCTGTCTACTAAATATTACGACAAAACTTACGCCAGATTACGAAATATCACATTAGGGTAGTGGACCCGTAATAGTTGCGCAACGTTTCAAAATCAATTAAGGTGAACAGTGTTAACCGAGGTTTCCTAATGATTTTCCTTAGGAAACCTCGGTCAACATTGTGAAGGATCATGTTTTCCGAAACGCTGCGGAACTATTACGGTTCCACTACCTTTAAAAGAAACATTGTTTGATTCGTTCTCTAATTTTAAGTCTTCCCGCGCAAATCAGACGCTTAAAATTCAATGCCATCCAATAAAACCATGCAGTTATTTAATTGATTGGATTGAAATTGCGATCATTTTTTAACAATTTCGAAGCGTTTTTGAACAATATCTGAGCGTTTTTTGAGTGATTGAAGTGTGAGTTTGGAATAACTGGAGATGAGCGCTGAGAGAGAGATTTTGAGTGGTTTTGATCCAGATGAGTGTCAATTTCACGACGTGGTTATATGACAAGAGTTGCGTTCTTAAGAGCGAGATGAAAAACTCGGCTTAATAAAGACGTCATAATGAACGATTACCGATAATTTGAGTGAAAACATTCGGCGGCGTCATGACTACTTTTTTTAAGCCAATACAAAACTATTTTCGTTTCCTAATTGAGATTTCTTAAGATTCTTATTGAGCGGCTTAAAAATCTCGCTCTACCGAACGCTTTATCTAAAAAAGCTTAATAAGAATTTTAAGAATCTCGCTCTAACGAACGCGCCTCAGGTGATGCCTGAGGTCATACGGGCTAACGCTCAAATGACGTCAAATAACGTCGCATTAAACATCGATTAAGAGGAGTTTAATCTACCCAGAAGCTTGGTTTACCACTTTGACACTTTCACTGGTCCAAACGGGTGCAATCATCAAGTGAAAATCCGTCGATGAATCTATACATGCTATGTGTTCCAGCGGAAAAGGTTAAAAATGGGTATAAATATTGAAAGGTTGGCATAATTCAAATATGGGCCTGTGCGTGAGATTTCCAACAATTTCAAATATGCGCAAAGCAAAGACTCTGACCAGCCTGTACAACCGCACAGTCCGACCAGAGTCTTCACTATGCAGTTAGTTGCTAGATGAGGTCTTAAAGTATCTGTAGTCCATCTGGTTACGTTGTATTTACACTATCTGGTTGTCTATATTGTTCATTGTTTGCACCTTACGCACATTTCAAATTGTTGGAAATGTTACGCACAGGCTCATATGCACGTCTAAGACGAAAGAACAACAACTCGATGGTTTTGTCACGGGAAGGAGAAGTTTTATTCCTAGCCAAAGTTTGGAAACTATTCCCGAAGCTGATAAACCGTCAACATTGTGCCCTGCTAAACTTTAACAACGTCCAATACTACATGCCTCTTGTTAACCTCTCCTGTAAATATATGTTTAAGAAAATTCTTTAAAAGTTAAACTTTGGCGGGTCGTTCAACCGTAATTTGGGTATTGCCTTTTGGAAACGGTTCGAATAGATAGAACAGCGGTGTGTCCGAAAGAAGGTCGAACAAAGACTCTCCGGTGGAGCGGGAGAAAGGGCTAACTTGAATACTCGCCGAAGTGTTTTGTGTAAAAAAAAAAGATATTGCAATTCACTTTTTTACCTTCCCCCCCCCCCGCCCTCCATACACACACACCTGTACAAATATGATCCTGTGTTCGTACGGGCCGTGATAGGAGATTTGTCTTGCACTGGAGCGTTAATCTGACCTTTAAGCAATGATTTCATTCCATATAACATTACTCATATTGTCTGGCTCGATGGTCGAGTTAATAGTGTATTCTACTCGTAATTTGTTAGTTTCGAGTTCGATCCCCACGAGCGGCGGATAGTGTGTTTGGGCCGGACACTTCGCAGACAGAGCCCCGGTCCACCCGGCAGTGAAAGTGTGTAGCAGTGGTTAAAATCATAGCAAGCTTTGCTGTCAAAATTTATTAATTGAAAACTTGTTGTACAAATTGAATCCATTTTTGTTGGAAAATATCAAAGTCTACATGTATGATTTCTTTTTCCAAGGTTTTTTAAAATATGTCGTAAACGCCGTCACTGAAATTTCATAAAACATCATTCATTTCTACTGGTTTCCTATGCTGGGGACGCCGAATACAGATTGATTAGCGAATGGACACATTGCCGTCATATAGGGACTCAAATCATTCCCGCATGCAAAATGAAAAAACGGTGCAAATTGTCTGCAATTTACACCCTTATTAGAAATGCATGTGAACTTACCTCTTTAAATTTCGAGCGGATCATAGTATTCGAAATTTTGTAATCGGTTCGATGAATAAACTTCCTCTTAGCTTATTCAGAGAAGGATATTCCTATCGTCTGTTGTGAATAATAATGGAAATCCCCCCCCCCCATTATAAGTTGAAAAGGTTAGCATAAAACTTTTAGAAATGCATGTAACTTACAAAAACAAACAAACACACAAAAACAAGCAATCAACAAAAACTACAAGGTTAGGGAAAAGTCAAAATTCATAGAAAGAAGTTGTCAGCGACAATTTAAAGTTAATGAAATGTAAATAATGCTTGTTGGTTAAGGTAAAAAACAGATGTATTAAACCAATATTAGATTTGTAAGAAATGCTGTTTCATGTTAGACAAATTTGATAAAGGATTATCACATTATTTCAGGGAAAAATGATGAAACGAAGCAGCTTATTTCAAGCAAGTGTTTCTTTTCAAGTGTCACCGAATAACGAAAAAGGACAGTCAAGGGAATCTATCCAAATAACATGAGATAAAACTACGAGACAAAGTTGTCTCCCATTGATTATTCTAGAATAATCTGGCAGTTCGATATCATGAATAGTTTTGAGTTGCGCACGTTATTGTAAACATGTTTATAAAACAATGTGGCAGGCTCTAGAATTTTCTGTTATAGTATTAATAAAGCAATCGAGGAGGCTTTGGTCATTTCAAAAAACGTTACTGGCAGACGAATATCAATAGTCGGTGATTAAAAACGCGTTATTATATTTTCAAGTTGTGGATTTATTTTATTCGGTGAAGAATTCAATACATCAGAAATGGCTCTATTTCCTAGAATGTTTGTATCAGACTTTCCCAGTCACTTGGATGACACGTGGAGATTATTGCACGTGCCAGTTCAGTCTATGCGCAGATTCGAACAAGAAATGGACAGCATGTTGAAAACCGTTCGTGGCGACCACATGCTCGAACTTGAAGATCCCTTCGTGACTGATAAAGACGGTAACAGAAATCTTCAGCTAAAATTTGACGTTAACGCTTACAAACCGGAAGAAGTTACCGTAAAAACCGTGGATAATAAACTCGTGGTTCATGCCAAACATGTAGAAGAGGGGCCCGGACGTAGAAATCATTCCGAGTTTACGAGAGTCGTGGGTCTACCAGACGGTATGGATCTAAAACAGTTGAAATCGACGTTAACCAAGGATGGAATATTACAGATTGAAGGACCAGCACCGCCCGCCATTGAACCACCGAAAGAAAATATGATTCCGATTGAACATTTGTAAGTTTTTACGACTTTTTTTGGACAAGTGAATTCAGGTTGACTACGTTGTACCTAGTCAGAATACCAGTATTGTGGACCAATTGTGATTCTGTGTGTTTTATGAACTTTTTCTTTCTCGTTTTGAGTTATTTTGAAAGACGTTTTGGAGACATTTTTGAAAGACGATTGAGAGACGTTTATGACTCAATAATAAGACGTTTTCACTTATTTTTGAAGTCATTTTCCAAAGTATGGAGATATTTTAAAACATGAATTTTATGTTAGACATAAGTTGATTGTAAATGCGTTCCAATTACGGCTATAAACATCTAAAAATGTTTTATGATTCATGAAATAGGATTTATCATCTTTTGTTTGTTTGTTTTCAGTCGCATTTGTTTATGAGATTGAATAAACACGTTTTCACAATCTGATTAATAAAGCCTGTTTATTAATAAACCTGACTTAGTTGTTGTTGTCCCCTTTAGCCCCGGTGTGGCGGCAAACCCAGGATTACTGTACAGGGAGTTCGAGCATACAAAAAGGAAGGTTCGGTGTCAGAGTATTATGAAACTTTAACCCTTTTCCTGCTGAATTTAAATTAGTTTTTAAATCAAATTGGTTTTTTTTTTCAAAAAGTAGACAAGCCCACTTTTAGATATTTTTTCCGAAAATATCAAGTAGAAAGCAGACAGTATATCCTTAGATGAGACAGCACAACTGCACAGGCTGATCTTTGTCTATACTGTCTGCCACAGCTTTACTCACAAAATGAATAGGTCTTAAGCACAAAGAGAACGGTAGATTGAAATGAAAAAGAAATAATAAGTCTTCATAGCCCCCCCCCCCCCCCCCGAACCGCCTCTGAATCCGCCAATGGATGTCTGTTACAGTTTGTTCCTACCATAGTTCGCTTTTATCAAACTTAAAAAGCTTAAATCAAACATGCGATTAATCTATCCATCTATCAGTTAAGAACATCGTGAAATTGACTGACATGTTGATCAAAACCATTCTAAATCGCTCACTCAGCCTTCCATTCAGTCATTCCAAATACTCACTCAAACCATTCAAAACGCTCCAAAATTACCAAATGTATATAAAATCGTAAGAAAAATCGACGATTTCGCTGACTTAGTTATATTTTGTACGCGTCTGATTGGTTTGATAAGCTATTTATACAGCATGTATACATATTTTATCGAAGGCAGGTAATAAAAATCTTGGATGAACCCCCCCCCCCCCCTTCAATTTCATTCAAAACTCACCCCTCTTGCTTATTCAATTTCATTCCAAAATCATTCCAATATTATTCAGCTTGTCAATTTTACGATGTTCTTAACTGTATGCTGGTCATGGCATATTTTTCATTTACGTACAGTCTGGTCCTAGCCTAACCTGCCTACTGTCTACTAAATATTGCGGGAAAACTAACGCCAGATTTGGAAGTGTCACATTAAGGTAGTGGACCAGTAATAGTTGCACAACGTTTCAAAATTAATAAACTTTAACAGTGTTAACCGAGGTTTCCTAATGATTTTCATTAGGAAACCTCGGTTAACATTGTGAAAAATCATGTGTTCCTAAATGTTGAGGAACTATTACGGTTCCACTACCTTAAAAACAAAAATTATTTGATTCGTTCTTCAGGAAAAACCGCCCATAAGGCGTTTCTTTGTAATTTCAATTGTCTACCCTAGATACTACAAAACAAACAATTTTAAACGCATCCACTTTCGACGTTAGTTTTAGGCGCATTGAAATTGAAAAGCTACTGCAAAATATTAGGAAAACATTAAGAAAAGGAAGGAATTGCGTTAAACAATCATTTTCTTCTTATTTCTCTATGTTTTCCCTATTTAAAACTGCTTTCGGTACATAAAGATTTCGCTTTGTGGGAATGTGGTATACAAATAAGTCAAAACATATATAGTCCGTGGGCCAGGAGGGGTCACCGTGCACCCCCCTAAGGGCTCTCCGAGAGTGGTATGGAAATGTTCATAGGACTTCCCTGAGTGAGAATCACGATGTTAACAGGTGGTAATTTGGGTCCCGACTACCATTCCGAGTGTTTTTCTGGATGGCAGCCAAGAATAAATTAATTTAACCCTTGGTACACTATAGAGGGATTTTGTTCATTTTAAATATTTTTTGAGAGTCTAAAATATCTATATTTTGCGTTCTGGTAAAACCCTTAATTACTTAAAATGATTTTAAAGATCCCAACTTCCGAAATGGGAGATGGCAGCCAGTTCTAGATAAGATTTTTGCTATTTTTTTCGATGAATGCATTGAGATACAAGTGTTCACCATGTACTACACTATAGATCATATTGCAAAGTGCTATGATATTGTTGATATGACCTTCCCGAGTTCAAATCAAGTTGTTAACAGTCGATATTTAGGGTCCTTACTGCCTTTCTCGGCGTTTTTCTAAATGGCAGCCACAAAAAATACAAATTAACCAGGAGGCTTTTTATAGGCAGCCTTTGTTTTTTATCATATTTAAAGACCAAAACATGTATAGGTTGAATCAAGTTGTTTATAGTCGATATTTTGGGTCCCGACAGACTTTTGGGGTGTCTACATGGCAGCCAATGCAAATACAAGTCAATAAATTGGAACAACTTGTATACGAGCAACCTTTATTTTTGATATTTAAGGGCCAAAAAACATACCTATTTGGTGTTCTAGCTACAAACTGAAAAAAAAAATAAATTTTATTTGAAGATCAAACATCCTATTTGGTAGATGGCAGCTAATCTTGTATATGAATTTTGCCAATTTTTGCTGCAGAGCATAGCACAAGAGGAGACGAACAATCCTAAAAACCCTGAGAGTGCAAAGGAATGTTTCGCCGACCTCACTGAGTGAGAATCAAAAATATTTTTATCCATATTTTGTTTCCCGACTGCCTTTACGGGCATTTTCTAGATGGCAGCCAAGAAGATGCTTGAATTACATTAGAATCCCTATGCAAACATTACTTCACCTATATTTAGGGTTTAAACTAACGTTCTATCAATTAATGTCGAAATTGAAATTCCAAAAATACTGAATTTAAACATGAATTTAATTCGGGAAGGGGGGGGGGGGGCTGAAAAAGATTTATCAAATTAATTGTTCACAAGACCCTCCGCGGTAAAATCATGTATCAATATTAACATTCGGTATCTTTGGTTTCACCTTCTAATAAACGTTTTCAAACTGAAAGGGAAAAATATTTGATTTTTTTAAATTTTCTTCTTGATTATCTAGGGCTCATTTGATGTTCCCGTATTCTCAAAGCGAGATGGTAGCTAGATATTTATACGAATACGCCATATTTATTTTGGTCGATAAAGGAATACTTTCAAATTGCGACCGAAAATGTCCGCCAAATTAAGTAAATGTAAAAGAATCCGAAACAAATCCACCAATATTGCTTATTTCAATATCTTAAATTTGCTTAAGTCTGTTTTATTAATATTTCTCTTGAAGGGCTCAGCAGTGCTAATCCCTACGTAGCTGATACATTTAGAAATTCATGTATCAGTTTGTTTAGGACGTTTTACCTAGCATTAATTTATTTAATTTTTAAAACAACCTTGGCCGCCATATGGAAGTTTTCCTATATCAACTTTTCCAAAATATATCTTTATTATTGTATGGAAATGTAAGTCTGGATTTATCCGTTTTAAATTAAAAACATGCGCCCTGTTTGACAAAATAAACGCCTCACTAAAATATTCTTAGAACGAATGACTCCTTTTTTTGTGACGCAGCATTATATATGGACAAACGTTTAATGTATGCTCTATTCATATCATGAAGTATACTTCGAAAATGTCATCAAAAACCACCCTTAATGACAGTGACTATATAGCTTTGACAATAATGTGCTATGATTGTCCCATGATCAGGAACATAATGTGAAACCTTCTTACAAATCCATCAATAGTTTGATGAAATCAATGCATTGAAGTAGAAGGAGTAACATTTACAAGACAATTGATAATTATGCAGATTTTTCGTGATTTGGAATAATGTCATCCAACGGAGTTGATAAGCACACATAGTCACATGATTAGGAACATTCTGTGAAAGTTTCCCGCAAACCCATTATTAACTGCAAGACGAATGTGTGGACAAGAAGTTTTACATCAAGCCCCCCTTTTCCGTTACTCGGCATTATATAAGCAATCAACAACAAAATGAGTTTTGTTATATTCTGTGAAAGTTTCAGTCTATAAATAAAGTAAATGTTTTGAGGTAAAAAAACATTGTGTACTTGACACTAAGTCTATTCAAAACCATTCCTTATCACTTACTCAGCGTTCCATTCATGGCATTTTTTAAGCATTAACTCAAAATGCCCAAAAATCATAAAAAAAAAACCATTGAATCGACCGATTTTAACCACTCCGAAATCATTCAAAATTTTCCAATCATTCAATAATTCCATTAGCTTGCGTGGATTTGGAAGCTTCTGATTGGTCCTGAAGACAAACATATCTTCTAATAGAACAATACGTCATTATATTGTATAACTATGCTCAAGTTCGATCAAAAGTTGCTTATGCTACGAACCCTTGTCAATCAACAATGTCCTTAATCGAAACAAGAAATTTACTAACCTGTGTATGAACACACGGACTGACAGAAGGAGAAATGATACCATTATGCATCAATCTTCGACAGAAACATGTACATATAAAGATTTTTTCCAGAAATAAAGTGAATTCTAATTATGACTTGACTGCCATCTCATATTTCAGATATTATTTTATCACGTATTTTCTCGGAGACAATTTAAAACTACCCTTATCCGTCAGGTGAAACGAAAGAGACAGAATATTGATATCAGGGATATATGTTGAACAACTTGTAACACCCCCCCTTCCACAGGAGTGACATGCCCACCAAACTAGTTTCAGAGACTAACAGTTAAGTAAGCAAAAGTATGTGTCTAAAGTTGGCTGCCATCTTCATTTCAGTATGTTTGTTTTTTGGATTAGACACTAAATTGAAGAAATAATAAGAACTGCGCTTTTCTTAGGTGATTTGGTCCTGAAAATAAGATAAAAAAAATAGACCAATGTTAGCAAAAGGATTCTTATATAATTTATTCTTTTTCTTGGCTGCCATCTAAAGGAAAAATTCGGAAAGGCAGTCGGAACACCAAAAACATCGATTCATACTTTTTGCTTCTCACTGAGAAATACCGGTTAAACTTTCCTTTGTCCTGTCAGAGATGACTTTTATGATGATGATGGACTGAAAAAAAAAACAGGCAAATTTCTTATTCAAAACTGGCTGCCATCTACCATTCAGTATGTTTGATCTTTAAAAAGACATTAGCTATTTCAGCAGGTAGCAAGAACACTAAATATTTATGTTTCCTGTCATTAGAGATAATAAAAAAACATAGGTTGCTCATATACAAGTTGTTCCAATTCATTTACTTGTATTTACATTGACTGCCATCTAGAAAAACATCCCAAAAAGGCAGTCGGGACTCAAAACATCTACTGTAAACAATTTGATTCAACCTACGGAATGTTGAAGTAACAATTTTGTGGTACAATCAGAGAGGATTGATCGGCAAAGTTCACGGTCACCCCTCATATTTCACAGCTTGCAGCAAAAAAAATAAATTCCTATCTTAAACTGGCTGCCATCTCTAATAGAGGATGTTAGGATATCCAATTTAACATTACCTAATAGATATTGTACCAAGAACGTAAAAAACAAACTTTTTGGTCTTGAAATATGTTTTGAAATCAAGTGATACCCGTTAAGTGTCTCCTGATTAATTTGTATTTTTAGTGGCTACCATTTAGAAAAACGCCGAGAAAGTAGATCTATAGTGTAGTACATGGTGAACACTTGTATCTCACTGCATTCATCGAAAAAATAGTAAAAATCTTATCTAGAACTGGCTGCCATCTCCCATTTCAGAAGTTGGGATCTTTAAAATCATTTTAAGTAATTAAGGGTTTTACTAGAACGCAAAATATACATGTTTTAGACTCTCAAAAAATATTTAAAATGAATAAAATCCCTCTATAGTGAATCAAAGGTAAAATGAATTTATTCTTGGCTGCCATCTAGAAAAACACTCGGAATGGCAGTCGGGACCCAAATTACCAGCTGTTAACATCGTGATTCTCATTCAGGGAGGTCCTATGAACATTTCCATACCACTCTCGGAGAGCCCTTAGGGGGGTGTACGGTGACCCCTCCTGGCCCACGGACTAATATTTCTTTTACTTGGAAACAGCATAGTTTTATTGTTAAAAGAATAACTAACATTGCATTTTCTTTCATTTTGGATTTTTGACAATTTTATTGCCATTTATGAAGGCCTCAGAATCCGTTACTAATTATCTTACATGTCTAAATGACATACAGGATACAATTTTTTCGATGTAAGATTGATTTATTTCCGTCGACTGAACGACAAAAAGGTGTATATATATACATTTTCGTTCGTTGTAAGATTGATTTATTTCCATTGAGTGAACGACAAAACGGTGTCAATATAACGTTTGATGTTCACGAAATGAAATTTAGGTCGATCTTTACGTAATTAAGTGACTGTTCTCTTTCAATCAAGTGAAAAAAAAACGAAATGAAATCTGGAGATTATAGGAAAATCCATAAAGTGTGTCATTCTGCACCATGTGTACATTGAGTAAATCGAGAAATTGACAAGTTGAAGGCTTTTGGAATGAAATTGAATGAATGTGAAGAGCGAGTTTTGAATGATTTTCAAGGGGGGTCAAACGTAATCGATAAATTCATCCAATAAAAAATGCGTACTTTTCTAATTCTAAGTCTTCCCGCGCAAATCAATTAGCTTAAAATTCAATGCCATCCAATAAAACCATGCAATTATTTGATCGATTTGATTGAAATGGCGATCATTTTTTAACAATTTTGCAGCGTTTTTGAAAAAATTCTGAGCGTTTTATGAGTGATTGAAGTGGAGCAGAGCACTGAGCGAGAGATTTTGAGTGGTTTTGATCCAGATGAGTGTCAATTTCACGACCGTTGTTATATGACAAGAGGTGCGTACGTAAGAGCAGGATGAAAAACTCGGCTTAATAAGATTTGTAAGACGCCATAATAAACAATTTTCGATATGTTGGGTGAAGACATTCGGCGTCGTCATGACTACTATTTTTAAGCCATTACAAAACCATTTTTGTTTCCTAATTTAGATTTCTTAAGATTTCTTATTGAGCGGCTTAAAAATCTCGCCCTGCCGAACAGTTTTTCTTAAAAGTCTTAACAAGAATCTTAAGAATCTCGCTCTTACGAACGCGCCTCAGGTGATGCCTGACGTCATATGGGCTAACGCTCAAATGACGTCCAATAACGTCGCATTAATCATCGATTAAGAGGAGTTAAATCTACCCAGAAGTTTGGTTTACCACTTTGATATTTTCACTAGTCTATACGGTTGCAATCATCAAGTGATAATCCGTCGATGAATCTATACTTGCTATATGTTTCAGCGGACAAGGTTAAAAATGAATGGGTAGAAATATTGAAAGGTTGGCATAATTTAAATATGCGAGTCTAAGACAAAAGAACAACAACCCGATGGTTTTGTCGCGGGAAGGAGAAGTTTTATTCCTAGCCAAAGTTTAGAAACTATTCCCGAAGCTGATAAACCATCAACATTGTGCCCTGCTAAACTTTAACAACGTCCTATCCTACATGCCTCTTGTTAACCTCTCTTGTAAATATATGTTTACGGAAATTCTTTAAAAGTTAAACTTTGGCGAGGCGTTCAACCGTAATCTGGGTATTGCCTTTTGGAAAGGGTTCGAATAGATAGAACAGCGGCGTGTCCGTAAGAAGGTCGAACAAAGACTCTCGGGTGGAGCGGGAGAAAGGGTTAACTTGAATACTCGCTGAAGTGTTTTGTGTAAAAAAATATAGCAATTTACTTTTTTACCCCCCCCCCCCCCCGCCCTCCATACACACACACCTGTACAGACAAACAAGATCCTGTGTTCGTACGGGCCGTGTCTGAACCGAAACTGTTATTAGTTGATATTTGCCGCCGGATGATGTTTGGCATGGCCTGATCTTATAGCTTTCGGACGCCATTGGAAACCTTAACTCGAATAAGATAAAGTAACGAAAACATATTACCTCCCGTTATTTTTGGTGAACGAACGTCGTTCACCAGTGTTATAACCATGTCAGGAAAATCCTGTAGGATGTTAATACATTCGAAATAAAGTAGTGCCTCTTAACATTCAATTTAGTATCTTTCAAGAGATTTCTCCGCAAAATCACTGTTTATTTCCTTAATGGCGTGATACTAGTATTCTTCATCAAGTGAAGATAATGAAAATTCGCCTTGAAAAACACAAAATGATCTTGCTATGTTTATCAAGAGATTTTTTGATCGGCGTAAGCTTGTCGAGAGTTTAGAGCAAAAACAAAGTTTGTGTCTAAACACCGTAGAGACAGATACTATGTTTTTGACCCAAGCCTTCTCTGGTACAATTTGTAGTAATTAGCCGGAAATATGTGTTTATTTAGGTCATGTCCTCTTGAACTTACATTCGGCAATACTCGGGCGGTCTCCGACGTCTCCGACGTCTCCGATTTAAATGTAGGTTACAGAATCGGCCGAGTTGAGACGAATGACACATCAGGACACCTTCAGTCATCAGAAACGGTAACCCGGTTTTACATAACTTTTCAACACGCGACAGTCAGTCTCGAGACGGGTTTTAAGAATTATTCGACACGTGTTTTACATGTTCAACCTTTCTTGTACCTTTTATTTGAATAGGGATGAACGCCGCTATTAACTTTTTTTTTCTGTAAAATTGCGGTGGCTGAAGTAGAGCTGTAAGGATACACTCGAATATTCGGTGAACCGAGTATCTTATTCCAAGCGAAAACGTATCATATTCGTCTGTCTCAGAAGCGAATATTGGCAAATACCAAATGCGACAGGCACGGAAGATATTTCAATTGGGCTATTCTTCTTTTCATTTTTTTTGATCTGTAAAACCATATCAATTAAAAATTTTATTTGAAAATCAAATAAATGATAGTTAAATATTCAACCCTAGATACCACTTCAATTGCCTAGTAGATTTTGCCGTGGTCAAGGGGGACCAGATCCGTTATGCACTTGTTTACAATTCTACAGGCGGGTTTAATTGTTAAATTACTCTGGAAAAGTCATAGCGGTTTTTTACAGAAATCAAAAAAATTATAATAATAATAATTATAATCGATGAATAAAAACTGGCTCCATCCTTCCCCCCAAAAAACGTTTAGAAATGGTTAACTACAGTTTAAACTAGCTCCGAGCAGAAAAGTCTAATGTAAGCCGCAATACTGTAATAACTTATTGATAGTGAGTGATTTTACTGGCATCCAAACTCTTGAAGGTAAAAAATAGGTTCTCGTTCAAAAAATAAACCAACAATTGTAAGGATTCTCAATTCTTATTGGGAAGAAAGTCGGGAGGAAAAAAAACCAACATTTTATTATACTTATACTATTTGTCAGACATAGTCATGCAATTGTAACCTCCCTTTAAAAAAAAAATAATTTCTTAAATAAGATTCTTATTCGCTTTTGATGTGGAAATTAGGTTTCAAAAATATAATAATTATAAAGACTTTTAGTATGCAATTTACTATGAAGCAATTATTTAATATAAAAAAGTTATATTTTAATTTCTAAACCTTAAACAGAAATTATCTATGAATTTTACTAATAGGGCACTAGAGCTCCTTCAATCCATACCTATATACTTCTCATCCTGCAGATAGCCTGTGTTATAAAATTGAATAACGACATAAGTGCCAACCACGGAAGTGGATTTGGCTTCAGATATGATTAAAATGAATCTCCTAGGTTATGGTTTAAAATACTATTAATAAGTTAACAAATCATAACTTTAAACAATGAGTACAGTTTAACTCATGACTGACTGATATTCATAGGTGTTTCTTTGGTTGGTACTCAAAGACCTTTTCATCCTCTGAGAAGAAACAAAGATAGATAAAAAAAAATGTTAAAACAAATACAATAATTAATCTAATTGAAATAAGCTTAAACACAATAACAATTACTTTTGTAAAAACAAACAACCATTGAATATAGGTTGAAGACAGTTTTAGATAGGATAAATCTTTTTTTCCATTTATGTTTAATTAATAAATGTACCTATTTCAAGTGTGTAAAAAAAATTTCACAGAGTAACAACTCATATTCTAACAAATATTATTCTAACAGATTTTTTCCTCTCTTTCCTTTTCTTGGAATTTTCAGTGAAATTTCCGAATAACGGAAATTTTGTCGAGACAATCCCCCCCTTTTTTTACATTCATAATTTCTCTTTTTCTCATTGAATCCAATATATAACTCAAGAATGCCATCAGGCTCGTTCACCATCAGTACTTTCAATGCTTTGATTTATAGTGAAGGTTCGTGTGTTTTGGCATTCTTACTTTATTGTTATTCTGTTTAGAAATCATATTGTAATGAAATGAAATTGAAAATAGTAACCCTTGTTACGTGCGTGTGTTTTTTTTTTTTTTTTTTTTTTGTTGTTGTTGTTGTTGTTGGTTTTTTTTTTGTTGTTTTTATCATTCCACCTTGTTTTGCATCTCTTCTTTTATTTAACGTTTGATGTGACCTTGATGTGACCTTCTTTGTGAACGATTTCCAGTCCGAAAGGACGGATAACGGATTGAGTCGCCAAAGTAACTGTCCTCTTCATAGATGGAAAACAGGTGGTACCTATATTTAAGCTTGAGTAACCCGAGAGTTTGAGGGTTTTTACCTATGTATTTTCAACTTAAGTGTCATGTAATGAGTTTTTGAACCAAATTTGATGCTGCTTCAATGTGCAAAAAAGACAGTTTGCCTAGCTAAACAATATCTAATTGCAGCTGTATATAAGCACAAGCAGTTGCACAGCATTAGAGGTCCCATCGCGTAACAGAATATCCAAACCATTATGGAAAAGGGATGTTTCTTTGCAGAACCAACAACTTCATTACGGCTGAATAAAATTTGCCTAAATTTGATGAGAATGTAGACAAATGTTCCTACTAGGTACAACTACACACAACTCACATCTTACCTTGCACTAGCCGTTCACAGTTGAGTTATTAAATGTTTGATAGGAGATTCGTCTTACACAGGAGCGTTAATCTGACCCTTCAGCAATTATTTCATTCCATATAACATAACTCATATTGCCTGGCTCGATGGCCGAGTTAATAGCGTGTTCAACTCGTAATTTGGTAGTTTCGAGTTCGAGCCCCACCAGCGGCGGATAGTGTGTTTGGGCCGGACACTTCGCAGACAGAGCCCCGGTCCACCCGGCAGTGAAAGTATGTAGCAGTGGTTAAAATCATAGTAAGCATTGCTGTCAAAATAGATTGATTGAAAACTTGTTGTACAAATTTCATCCATTTTTTGTTGGAAAAAATTAAAGTCTACATGTATGATTTCTTTTTCTAAGCTTTTTTTTAAAATATGTCGTACACGCTGTCACTGTATTTTCTTAAAACATCATGTATTTCCACTGGTTCCCTGTGCTGGGGAGGCTGAATATAGATTGCTTAGCGCATGAACACATTGCCGTCACAAATGGGTTCAAGCTTTTCTCGCGTTCTAAATGACAAAACGGTGCAAACTGTTTGCAATTTACACCGTAATTAGAACGCATGTGAACTTACCTCTTTAAATTACGAGTGGATCATAAATTTCGAGATTTTGTAAAGGGTTCTATGAATAAACTTCCTCTTAACTTATACAGAGAGATATTCCTTTTGTCTGTTGTGAATAACTTGCTTTAATAACTTTAACTTTAAATTGCTTTAATAACTTGCAAACTGTTTGCAATTTACACCCTAATTAGAACGCATGTGAACTTACCTCTTTGAATTTCGAGTGGATAATAAAATTCGAGATTTTGTAAAGGGTTCTATGAAAAAAATTCTTCTTAACTTATACAGAGAGAGATATTCCTTTTGTCTGTTGTGAATAATAATGGAAATCCCCCCCACCCCCCTTATTATAAGTTGTAGTTGAAAAGGTTAGCATTAAACTTTTAGAAATGCATGTAACTTAAAAAACAAACAAACACACAAAAAAAAAAAACAAACAAAAAAACTACTAAGTTAGGGAATAGTCAAAATTCAAAGAAAGAAGTTGTGAGCGACAATTTAATGTTCATGTAATGTAAATAATGCTTGTTTGTTATGGTAAAAAACAGATGAATTAAACCAATATTAGATTTGTAAGAAATGCTGTTTTATGTTAATTAAATTTGATAAAGGATTATCACATTATTTCAGGGAAAAACGATAAAACGAAGCAGCTTATTTCAAGCAAGTGTTTCTTTTCACGTTTTCACCGAATAACGAAAAATGACAGTCAAGGGAATCTATCCAAATAACATTAGATAAAACTACCAGACAAAGTTGTCTCCCATTGATTATTCTAGAATTATCTAGTGGCTCGATAATGTATAGATTTGACTTGCGCATGTTTTTGTAAACATGTTTACAACCGAATGTGGCAGGCTCTAGAAATTTCTGTTATAGTACTAATAAAAGCAATCGAGGAGGCTTTGGTCATTTCAAACAACGTTACGAGCAGACGAATATCAATAGTCGGCGATTAAAAACGCGTTATTACATTTTCAAGTTGTGGATTTATATTATTCGGCGAAAAGTTCAATACATCTGAAATGGCTCTATTTCCTAGAATGTTTGTATCGGACTATCCAAATCACTTGGACGATACATGGAGATTATTGCACGTGCCAGTTCAGTCTATGCGCAGATTCGAACAAGAAATGGACAGCATGTTGAAAAACGTTCGTGGCGACCACATGCTCGAACTTGAAGATCCCTTCGTGACTGACAAAGACGGTAACAGAAAACTTCAGCTCAAATTTGACGTTAACTCTTACAAACCGGAAGAAGTTACCGTGAAAACCGTGGATAATAAGCTCGTGGTTCATGCCAAACATGTAGAAGAGGGACCCGGACGTAGAAATCATTCCGAGTTTACGAGAGTCGTGGGTCTACCAGACGGTATGGATCTGAAACAGTTGAAATCGACGTTAACCAAGGATGGAATATTACAGATCGAAGGACCAGCACCACCCGCCATTGAACCACCGAAAGAAAATATGATTCCGATTGAACATTTGTAAGTTTGTACGACTTTATTTTGGACAAGTGAATCTATTGATTACGTTGAACCTAGTCAGACTTGAAGTCCAGTTCTATACCAGTATTGTGGACCAAATGTGATTCTGTGTGTTATGTGAAGTTTTTCTTTCTCGTTTTGAGTTATTTTGAAAGACGTTTGGGAGACATTTTTGAAAGACGATTGAGATACGTTTATGACTTAATAAATAAGACGTTTTCACTTATTTTTGAAGATATTCTCCAAAGTATGGAGATAAACATGAATTTTATATTAGACTTAAGTAGATTGTAAATGGGTTCCAATTACGGCTATAAACATCTAAAAATGTTGTATAATTCATGAAATAGGATTGATCATCTTTTGTTTGTTTGTTTTCAGTCGCATTTGTTTATGAGATTATGTAAACACGTTTTCACAATCTGATTAATAAAGTCTTTTTATTAATAAACCTGACTTAGTTGTTGTTGTCCCCTTTAGCCCCGGTGTGGCGGCAAATCCAGGGTTACTGTACAGGGCGTTCGAGCATACAAAAAGGAAGGTTCGGTGTCAGAGTATTATGGAACTTTAACCCTTTTCCTGCTGAACGTAAATTAGTTGTAAAAACAAATGTTTTTTTTCAAAAAAGTCGAAAAGCTCACTTTTAGATATTTTTTCCAAAAATATCAAGTAGAAGGCAGACAGTATATCCTAAGATTAGACTGCACAACTACACAGGCTGATCTTTGTCTATACTGTCTGCCACAGCTTTACTCACAAAATGAATAGGTCTTGAGCGCAAAGAGAAAGGTTGATTGAAATGAAAAAGAAAAAATAAGTCTTCAGAGCCCCCCCCCCCCCGCTCCGTCGAACCGCCTCTGCATCCGCCACGGGATGTCTGTTACAGTTTGTTCCCGCCATAGTTCGCTTTTATCAAACTTAAAAGCTTAAATCAAACATACGATTAATCTTTCTTACAGTTAAGAACATCGTGAAATTGACTCTCATGTTGATCAAATCCATTCTAAATCGCTCACTCAGCCTTCCATTCAGTCATTCCAAATACTCACTCAAACCATTCAAAAACACTCCAAAATCACCAAATGTATATATAATCGTAAAGAAATTCGACGATTTCGCTGACTTAATTGAATTTTGTAAGCGTCTGATTGGTTCGATAAGCTATTTATATAACTTGTATACATATTTTATCGAAGGCAGGTAATAAGTATCTTAGATGACTCCCCTTCAATTTCATTCAAAACTCACTCCTCTTGTTCATTCAATTTCATTCAAAAATTATTCATTCCAATATCATTCAGCTTGTCAATTTTACGATGTTCTTAACTGTATACTGTTCATGACATGTACATTTACGTGCAGTCTGGTCCTAGCCTCAACTGTCTATTGTCTACTTAGTATAACGGAAAAACTTACGCCAGATTACGAAATGTCACATTAAGGTAGTGGATCCGTAACAGTTGCACAACCTTTCAAAATTTATGAACTTTAACAGTGTTAACCAATGTTTCCTAATGATTTTCATTAGGAAACCTCGGTTAACATTGTGAAAGATCATGTGTTTCGAAATGTTGCGGAACTATTACGGTTCCACAACCTTAAAAAGAAACATTATTTGCTTCGTTCTCCAGGAAAAATTCGCCTATATGACGTCACTTTGTAATTTCAATTGTCTACC
The DNA here is from genome assembly GCA_948146395.1 of Fragum whitleyi. Classification (NCBI taxonomy): domain Eukaryota; kingdom Metazoa; phylum Mollusca; class Bivalvia; order Cardiida; family Cardiidae; genus Fragum; species Fragum whitleyi. The sequence goes on along the minus strand of OX411548.1, from coordinate 14,729,447 downwards.
CCAGATACTACAAAACAAACAAGACGTATCTACTTTCGACGTTAGTTTAATGTGCATTGAAATTTAAAAAAAAAAACTACTACAAATGAAGAAAACATTTAGAAAAGGGAGAAATAGACTAAAACAATCACTTTCTTCTTTTTCTTTGTATTTTCCCTATTAACTTCCTTCGGTACATAAAGATTTCGCTTTGTGGGGATATGGTATTCAAACAAGTCAAATTATATATTTCTTATTGGGCATATTTTTCTTGTTTGACGAATAACAAACGTTCAATTTTTTTTATTGGATTTTTGTCTATGCCAATTTTATTGTCATCTATGTAGGCCTCAAAATCCGTTACCAAATAACTTACATGTCTAAATGACATATAGTAGGGGTGTGGAATTCCCATGCCCGACTTGTCCATCACGGGTTTCTTTTGCTTGTTGACAAGCTGATTTTTCTTTGCCACTTGTCCGTGAACAAGAAAACACCAGAACAAATCTCAGAATGGTACTAAACTGATCTAAGGGATAAATTATCATAATGTTTATACCAAAGGGTAGAAAACATAGTTTTAAGTGATGGAAATGCTGGAGTCCAGCATTTTGTTCTTTAAAAAAGAATTTTTTTTTTTTCAAAATTGATTGATTTCCTTTTTGTTGTTCTTTCTGATCCTGGACAAGTAGAAAATCAACTTTGACTTGTCCAGGGACAAGTAGAAAAAATCTCTTTTTTTCACACCCCTGCATATATATGTTACATTTTTTCGGTGTAACATTAATTCGAGAGAACGACAAAAAAGTGTATATATAACGTTTGATGATCACGAAATGAACGTTTGGTCGATCTTTACACGAAAAATAAGTAATTGTTCTCTTTCGAGTTCGTGAAAAAAACCGAAACGAAATGAAATCTGGAGATTATAGGATAGATCATTGAAGTGCGTCATTTTGCACCATGTGTACAGTGAGGAACATCGTGAAACTGTCAAGTTGAATGATTTTTGGGTGAAATTGAATGAGTGTGAAAAGCGAGTTCTGAATGATTTTCAAGGGAGGTAAAACGTAATTGATAATTTCGTACAATTGGACGAAATTAGCGATAATCTTTTACCTCCCTTTAATAAAATCTACGTACTTATCCACTATGATTTTTGGTCTTCATGGACAAATCAGACGCTTAAAATTCAATGCTATCAAATTAAATCATGCAGTTGTTTGGTCGCTTTTATTGAAATGTTTATCATTTTAAATAGCAATTTCGAAGCGTTTTATACATTTTCGGAGCGGGTTTTTTTAGTTATTGAATCGTGTGTTTGGAATGAATGATAGGAGTGCTGAGCGATAGATTTTGAGTGAACTTAGCGATATTATTTTAACCCCCCCCCCCCCTTTGCCATGATAAAATCAACATTCTTTTCTAATTTAGTGTCATCACAGACAAAATTCAATGCCATCCGATAAGATGGTGCATCTATTTATCGATTTGAAATGGCGATCATTTTTAAAGCCAGGTATACTTTCAGTATACTGGCTTTATTGCTGCCAGACGGGATGGAAATTGTTGACCTCTTCACCGCCAAAATCAAAAAGTAGTTCCTCGTGTGCACAGACCGAAAACCGCTAATTGCTGTATCATTTCGGCTTTAACTTGCCTGCCATTTTAGTTAAATCAAAATAAACGACAAGACAATTCTTTTGGGTCCGTAAACTATATGAATATTTTTTACACAATCGTAAATCGCGTAGGAAAGGATCCTATTTTAGGAAATCAATAATATATAGTCTTAAAATTCGCTAACGTTTAGTCGGAGTGGCCATAGCCTAACGTATACGTCTGAAGCCCATAAACTATTGTACATTCGCGGCGTGGATTCGAGGCGCATAATCGGCGGATCATGTGTTTTTTTGGTTTTTTTTTTTTTGGTTTTTTAACGTCTGTAACACCCTTAAAAATTTCAACAAAGATCCGATCCAGGGATCATTTTGGGGCAAGATATTGAGAAGTGTTCTCATTTTTCTATTATTTCTATTTTTCTTTTTTCTTTTATTATTTTTTTTATAAATTGAGACGCAACATATGCGACGTCCTTAAGCAATAAGCATGACCTTCGCAACAGCGGTGTGCTTTGCTGGGCTGATACGTCGGCAATTTTTATAATATCTTTGGATTTTTTTTATACCAAATGACTCATTAGGAGCATACTTTGCTTTTGAATCAATCTATTTTAAAGTCGTCTGCTACAGGATACAAGATGCTGGCTTTGAATAGTTAATGGGGTGATATAGGTTTATCTCAACCAATCATTTCGGAAGTACTGCATATCATCAAGAGAAAAAGGAAAACAATTTTCTATCGTTTGAAATATTTTTTATTATTTTAGATGTGTTTCATATCCTCTGACCAATACAATGTACTCATGTACTCACACACTGTGTGGTGTCCGTGGTCTAGAGGTAGAGCGTCTGCCTCTTGACCCAGTTCGATTCCCGGGAGCGGCTATCGATCTTGGGTCTTTCATTGGCCCACACATTCGGCGCGAGTACTGGTGAATTTTCCAGGAAGCAGAATCGAGAGGGATTAATCTAAGTTGTAAGAACTTGTTTCCCAATCGATGTAAAATAAATAGGTTTAAACCAAAACTCATGATATTGCGTATGTATATTTTTGTAATGCTTTTTTTTCTTTTGTGAGATTTTATGTAAGTCTCTAAAATTTGAGGTTACAATTACTTTTTTGTACTTTATTATGTTTTGTTTCCCCCTGAAAGGAGAACGAGTTCAACCATTTACATGTACTCAAGACCTGGCTTTCAGTACTGTCAGTACTTTGATTTATTTATTTCGAAGCCTTTTCGAACTATTTCGGAGCGTTTTTAGCGATCGGAGTGTGTTTTTGGATGAATGATAGGAGCGCTGAACAATAGATTTAGAGTATTTTTGACTGAGTTGAGTGTCAATTTCACGATGTGGCTATATGACCCGGTGATGCCTGGCGTCATATGGGCTTACGCTCAAATGACGTATAAAAACGTTGAATTAAACGGCGATTATGAGGAGTAAAATCTATCCAGATGCTTGGTTTACTACTTATTATTTTTTACCACGATATTTTTTACCTCCCTTTGATAAAATCAACACACTTTTCTAATGAAGTGTCTTCATGGACAAATCAAACGCTTAAAATTCAATGTCATCCAATAAAATCATGCATATCCTATAAAATCATGCATTTATTTGATCAATTTGATTGAAATGGCGATCCTTTTTTTTTTACAATTTCGAAGCGTTTTTTTGACAATTTCTGAGCGTTTTTGAGTGATTGATGTGTGAGTTTGGAATAACTGGAGCGGAGCGCTGAGCGAGAGATTTTAAATGGTTTTGATCCAGATGAGTGACAATTTCACGATGTGGCTATATGACCCGGTGATGCCTGGCGCCATACGGATTACGCTCAAATGAGTCCAATAACGTTGAATTCCAATTGAATTAACCGGCGATTGAGAAGAGTTAAATCTACCCAGATCCTTGGTTTACCACTTTGATATTTTCACCGGTCTATTCGGGTGGAATTATCAATTGATAATACGTCGATAAATCTTTATGTCCAGGCGGAAAGGGTTAGAAATGGGTAGATATATTTAAAGATTTACATACATATAATACATGTAATATGCAAGCCTGGGACGGAGGAACGACAACCTGATGCTCGTGTGCCGAGAAGGAGAACGTCTAGGAAATTGACGCCGGAGGGTCTTATTCCTAGCCAAATTTTAAAAAGTATGTCCGAAGCTAATAAACCGTCAACAATGATCATCATTGTGCCTCGCTTAACTTTAACAACGTCCAATCTTACTGTCCTCTTGTTAATTTCTCCTGTAAATATAGGTTTAGGTAAGTTCTTCTAAAGTAAAACTTTTGCGAGCCGATTAACCGTAATATGAGTATTGCCTTTTGGAATATTAGGCTTACTACTGTATGGTAAGGGTTCGAATAGATGGAATAGCGGCGTGTCCGTAAGAAGGTCGAACAAAGACTCTCGGGTCGAGCGGGAGAAAGGGCTAACTTGAATACTCGCCGTAAAAAATGTTGAACTTAGCTTTTATTCACACCCCCCCCCCCCCCCCCTAACCTCTATACACACAAATGTTCACACAAACGTGATCCTGTGTTCGTACAAGGGCCGTGTCTGAACCGAAACTGTTATTTATGATTAGTTGATACTTGCCGCCGGATGATGTTTTGCATACGTGGTCTGATCTTATGACTTTCAGACACCATTGGAAACCTTAACTCGAATAAGATAAGGTAACGAAAACATATAACCTCCCTTTAATAAAAGTTTATCCCTTTCGTTATTTTGTTATATTAAAGGTTCGTGCGTTTTGGTATTCTTACTTTATTCTTATTTTGTTTTGAAATCATATTGGAATGAAATGAAAATAGTAACCCGTGTGTTTTGTTGTTGTTATTGTTGTTGTTGTTGTCATTTTCGCCTAGTTTTGCATTTCTTCTTTGGTTTAACGTTTGATTTGACCTGCTCTGTGTAAGATAACCGTGATGGGGGTACCCAAAGTAACTGTCTTCTTCATAGGTTGAAAACAGGTGGTACCTCTACTTAAGCTTGGGTAGCCCGAAAGTTGAAGTGATTTTACTTAGATATTTTCTACTTAAATGTGGGTCATTGAATGAAGATGGAGGGTTAAAGATAGCCTGGCTCCCAGGCTGTCAGTTAGTTTTATAATTAATAAGGTAGACCACTCATGTGTAACTATTTTATTTATAATTACCTCCCATATTCCCAAAAACAGACCACTGATCAGCCAGTCAGAGAATATAAGCTGATGAGAAATTTTCTTTCTCTAGTTTAATTTTGCTTATTTTTTCACAATACTTCAGATCAGTGGGACGGGAGCCAGTCTAGGCTAAAGAGGTCAGAGCCCGCTCGAATCTTACTGTTGAACCTACCACAGCACCGGAAAAGAGTACAATTTTATAAAGAACAAAGAAGGCCCAAATCCGGTGGGGTCTGACCAGTAATGATGTATATTTACCAAGACGGTATTGACCAAGTGTCCACAATTTTTCGGTATACTATCCACACCCCACACACACCGTTCCCACAGACGGCGATTTCAAAAATAATCGTATAGGCTTGGTTACTGCCCCTAGATCAATATTAATTATTAGCCTCATATACATGATTAAATATCATGAAGCAAAACGGTAAATGACTGTAAGTGAAGAAAGAGATTTCTTACGGGACCAATTTTTGTGGAAACTCACAATTTTTTTATTTTTTTTATTTGGGGAATTAAACAGATTTTTAAGCCAATCAGAATGCACGAAAATTGGTGGAAACAAATAATATTAATTTATTCTTGTGCAACCTCCATCAGCATTCTTAGACAAGGGAAAGCAGTCTCTATGCCTAAAGGTTGAACTGAGGTGCTCGATTGAGGAGGCATACTTGTTGAAGTTGGAGGCCTTTTTTGTCGAGGGCGTCTTTTTTTTCACATAAAAATACTATATGAAACGATGGCAAAGTTAATTTGTCCTTTGATATTCCTCGGAAGTAATTCTTAGTGCTACGGGATGATTTCGTAACAGTTCGTATTTCATCTGTGTAGTCCGGTGTGACTCGAGCTGCTCGTGACGTATCTCGTCGTAGTTCATTAGCGAGAATCGGGGCAACTCGTAGTACATCCGAATTATTCGGATTTCAACTCCGAAGCAGACACACCTAATCAGTCCCCGAATAACATTTTGCTAACTACAAAGAACGACGACGTCGGCCGAACAGCGCTGAATTCGGAACAATCCTCGAAATCAGGAAATGATTTCGCATGTTGAAATTTCTGACCATTATATTTTTGATCCCGATTTGATGCCGATTTCAATCCAGAATCACCGAGACCCTCCTTAGACATGCCAAAGTATAAATTTTGAAATCGGGACCAAATCGGGGACAGTGGGAGCAAGGGGGTTATAACGCGATGGACCATTCAGCTTATCTTATCTCTCACATCTTACCTTGCACTAGCCGTTCACACTTAAAAGTTATTTAATTTTTGATAGGAGATTTGTCTTGCACTGGAGCGTTAATCTTACCCTTCAGCAATGATTCTATTTCATATAACATGACTCATATAGTTTGGCTCGACGGATAGCGTGCTCTAATCGTAATTTGGTAGTTTCGAGTTCGAGCCCCACCAGTGGATAGTGTGTTTGGGCCGGACACTTCGCAGATAGAGCCCCGGTCCACACAGCAGTTAAAGTGGGTAACAGTGGATAGAATCCTGTCTTTCTTCAAGTCCATGACAAAGGCCTGGAGTGATTTAGGAACGCGACTGAAATAATGGTCTATCGACCCACTATCGTGTTATCCCCGAGTATTTGGAAAAAAAACAACAGTAAGATTAAGGTTTTGTTCGAATTACACCCTTTTCAATATCTTTAAAGTTAAAAACATTGTTGTTGTTTATATGGAAATTGGGATTTTGAAAGTGTAGCATGGCCACAGCAAACTCTGGTGTCAAAGTTTAATGATTGAAAAAATATACAAAAATTGTATCCATTTTTGTTGGAAAATATCGAAGTCTACATGATTTCTCTTTCAGCATCTTAAAATATCTTGTATGTACACAGTCACTGATTTTTCATAAAACAGTATTTTTTCTATTAGTTCCCTGTGCTAGGGAGGCTGACTACAGATTGATTAGCACATGAACACACTGCCGTCACATAGGGGCTCAAAACCATCTCCGAGTTCAAATGAACAAAACTGTGTAAACTATTCGCAAATTATACCCCACTTTGAATGCATGTACACTTGCGTTGAAAACGGGTAACACGTGTTATGAGCAAACAGTTTGAAACGTTTTGAAATCGGGGCATATAGCCAAAGAGAGTTCCCTTGCCAAGCATCTTTAAAATTTAATGAAATGTTCCTTATCAAAGTTGGACTAATTATGTGCCCTTAAACATGTATAATGAAAATTTGAATATTGTTTAAGCTTATGTAGGCATATTTTTCTCATGTTGTAAGATAATATACCGAGAATGAATAAAGGATTGTGTATTGTATTGCATTGTACTGATTTATTGCTTGGAAATGGAGCTGTCATTTAGTATTTTTGTTATTACTTACTACTTCTAAGTACAATACATTTGTTCGTAGAGCAGAATTGTCCATTTTATTGTTGTGGAAACATCAAAACATCTTAACTACAGCTTAGTTATTTTCATTTACGATGTTTTTATCTTTCAGCAATCGTACTGAATCCCGCATCGATGATAATCACTCCCCCCCCCCTTTCGACCGGGGATGGTGGTTTGTTAGGAACGTTTTACATAAAATAGAAACACTTAAAAAAATAAAATACATATATGTGACCCGTCACGCGAAAAGGAACCATTTGTGGCCTGCGCAGACTGACTAGTGTCGAAACTTTTCGCACTTTGTTTATTTTCTAAATCTAGAATGATTCATCTACCTTCCTGTGAAAGAATTTTTGCGACCTCTAGTTTACCTATGCTGGGCAAAATATCTTTTTTTTAAATATTCATTTTACAAAATTCCCAAATGGTCCGTTTTCGCGTGACGGGTCATATATTTGAAGTTAGTAACATGGTGAAATTGACAAGACAGTTGATTTTGGAATGGTTTTGGAATGAAATTGAATGAGTGTGTGGAGCAAGTTCTGAGTGAAATTAAAAGGAGGTAATCCAATATCACTAATTTTGTTCAAGATGAACAAAAATAGAGATATTTATTACCTCCCTTTGACAAAGTATAGGTATTTTTCTGTTTATACAGTAAGTTACCAAGTGAAATTGACATTCATCTCAATCAAAACCATTCTAAATCTAAATCGCTCACTCAGTGCTCCATTCATTCATTTCAAACACTCACTCAAACCATTCAAAAACGCTCGGAATGACTAGAAAATAAGAGATCAACGAGTACATTCAAAATGAATAGAGCAAAAACCACATAGCGATTTCACTGACGTAGTTGTAATTTTAAGCGTCTGATTGGTTCTTGAAGAATTAGGAAGCTATATATATAGAGCTTTTATGCATATTTTATTAAAGGGATGTAATACATATCGCTAATTTTGTTCATCCTGTACGAAATTATCGATATTGGATTACCTCCCTTAGATTTCACTCAAATCTCGCTCCTCTCACTCATTCAATATCATTCCCAAATCATTCCGAAATCGTTCTCCTTGTCAATTTCACGATGTTATAAACTGTATTACTTCGTGTGTGTATTTCCGTTTATTTATCGTCGCTACCGTAGCAGATACCCATATGAGCGACGCCCCCAGAAGACGGTTAGTTGTTACGGGGGATAGTGCAATGATACATGACGAAACTACTGCTGAGATCCGCCATGGTTCTTTAACGTGCTCGGTGTAAAGCACCGTCTCACGGGGCCTCGGTTTAACGTCTCATCCGAACGACAATTAGTCTTTGTTAGTGTACCAGCCCGGGAATCGAACCCACGCGGTCGAACTTCAATGGTTCGGTGCTCTACCAACTGAGCTAATCGGGCTGCTATATTATTACTTCGTGGATAAATCAGAACCTTTAAAACCAGCACCAGCCAATAAAATCGTAGAAAAATCTGATCGATTTGAATCAAAAGTTGATCGTCTTGAACGATTCTGAAATGGGGTTTTTTGTTTGTTTTTTTTTTTTTTTTTTTTTTTTTTGTTTTTAATAATTTCGATTGTTTTTGATAGATTTGACTGAGTGGATGTTTGGAAAGAATGAATGGAGCGCTAAGTTTATGATTTAGAGTGATTTTGATGGGAATGAGTGTCAATTTCACGATATTATTATCTGTATATACAGAGTGAGGAATTTTTTAAATTGTTTCTATTGTCTGTTGTGTATAAAAATGAAAATTGTCCTTATGCCTAAGATACAGAGCTTCAGATAGAGGTGGTATTTTGGAATTTGGATCAAACTCTTTTTTCCAAAAAAAAAATATATATATACCACTACCGCTTTGTTGTTGGTACTCATTGTAATTGTCTCGCCGAGACAATTACAATGCGTACCCACAATTTAGGGTTTAATCGAGAAACATTACCCTCTCTTATCTGTACCTCTGAATTGATAATTGAAGTTGAAGGGTTAAGCATGAAACTTTTAGAAATGCTATAAACGAATCAAGAAAACACATAAAAAACAATCAATGAAAAACCCCTTCAGGGTTAGAGAATGGTTGAAATTAAACATGTTAAAAGACAATTTGGTGTAGTGTAATTATTGCTTAAAATATCGAATTTTAAAGAAATGCTGTTTCAAATTAAACGTATTTGATAAAGGATAAATACATTATTTCAGAAAAAATGATAATAAAAGAAACAGCCTATTTCAAGCACTGAGAGTTTCTAATAACGAGTCGCCGAATAACGAGAAACGGCAGTCAAGGGAATCTATCCAAATAACTTGACATAAAACTACCATACAAAGTTGTCTCCCATTGATTATTCTAGAATAATCTAGTGGTTCGATATTGAATAGTTTTGAGTTGCGCATGTTATTGTAAACATGTTTACAAAATAATGTGGCAGGCTCTAGAATTTTCTGTTATAGTATTAATAAAGCAATCGAGGAAGCTTGGGTCATTTCAAAAAACGATACGAGTAGACGAATATCAAAAGTCGGTGATTATAATCGCGTAAAATAAAATATATATTTTTGCAAGTTGTGGATTTATTTTATTCGGTGAAGAATTCAATACATCAGAAATGGCTCTTTTTCCTAGAATGTTTGTATCAGACTTTCCCAGTCACTTGGATGACACGTGGAGATTATTGCACGTGCCAGTTCAGTCTATGCGCAGATTCGAAAAAGAAATGGACAGCATGTTGAAAAACGTTCGTGGCGACCACATGCTCGAACTTGAAGATCCCTTCGTGACTGATAAAGACGGTAACAGAAAACTTCAGGTCAAATTTGACGTTAACTCTTACAAACCGGAAGAAGTTACCGTAAAAACCGTGGATAATAAACTCGTGGTTCACGCCAAACATGTAAAAGAGGGACCCGGACGTAGAAATCATTCAGAGTTTACGAGAGTCGTGGGTCTACCAGACGGTATGGATCTTAAACAATTGAAATCGACGTTAACCAAAGATGGAATTTTGCAGATCGAAGGACCAGCACCACCCGCCATTGAACCGCCGAAAGAAAATATGATTCCGATTGAACATTTGTAGGTTTGTACGACTTTATTTTGGACAAGTGAATCTATTGATTACGTTGAACCTAGTCAGACTTGAAGTCCAGTTCTATACCAGTATTGTGGACCAATTGTGATTCTGTGTGTTATGTGAAGTTTTTCTTTCTCAGTTTGAGTTATTTTTGAAAGACGTTTGGGAGACATTTTTGAAAGACGATTGAGAGACGTTTATGACTCAATAAATAAGACGTTTTCACTTATTTTTGAAGTCATTTTCCAAAGTATGGAGATAAACATGAATTTTATATTAGACATAAGTTGATTGTAAATGGGTTCCAATTACGGCTATAAGCATCTAAAAATGTTGTATGATTCAAGAAATATGATTCATCATCTTTTGTTTATGAGATTAAATAAACACGTTTTCACAATCTGATTAATAAAGCCTGTTTATTAATAAACCTGACTTAGTTGTTGTTGTCCCCTTTAGCCCCGGTGTGGCGGCAAATCCAGGATTACTGTACAGGGAGTTCGAGCTAACAAAAAGGAAGGTTCGGTGTCAGAGTATTATGGAACTTTAACCCTTTACCTGCTGAATTTAAATTAGTTTGTAAAAACATTTTTTTTTTCAAAAAGTCGACAAGCTCACTTTTAGATATTTTTTTTCCAAAAAATATCAAGTAGAAGGCAGGCAGTATATCCTAAGATTAGACTGCACAACTGCGCATGCTGATCTTTGTCTATACTGTCTGCCACAGCTTTACTCACAAAATTAATAGGTCTTGAGCATAAAGAGAAAGGTTGATTAAAATGAAAAAAAAAAATAAGTCTTCAGAGCCCCCCCCCCCCCCCCGGACCGCCTCTGCATCCGCCATTGGATGTCTGTTACAGTTTGTTCCTGCCATAGTTCGCTTTTATTAAACTTTAAAAGCTAAAATCAAACATGCGATTAATCTATCTTACAGTTAAGAACATCGTGAAAATGACTGTCATGTTGATCAAAACCATTCTAAATCGCTCACTCAGCCTTCCATTCATTCATTCCAAACACTCACTCGAATAACCAACTAGATATAAGATCATCAACATCATAAGAAATAAAAATCGTTAGAAAAATCGACGATTTTGCTGACTTAATTGAATTTTGTAAGCGTCTGATTGGTTCGATAAGCTATTTATATAACTTGTATATATATCTTATCGAAGGCAGGTAATAAGTATCTTGGATGACACCCCCCCTCCCTTCAATTTCATTCAAAACTCACTCCTCTTGTCCATTCAATTTCATTCCAAAATCATTCATTCCAATATCATTCAGTTTGTCAATTTCGGGATGTTCTTAACCGTATACTGTTCAAGGCATGCACATTTACGTACAGTCTGGTCCTAGACTAACCTGACTACTGTCTACTTAGTATTACGACAAAACTTACGTCAGATTACGAAATGTCACATTAAGGTGGTGGACCCGTAACAGTTGCGCAACGTTCAAAATAAATGAACTTTAACAGTGTTAACCGAGGTGTCCTAATGATCTTCATTAGGAAACCTCGGTTAACATTGTGAAAGATCATGTGTTCCGAAATGTTGCGGAACTATTACGGTTCCACTACCTTAAAAAGAAATATTATTTGATTCGTTTTCCAGGAAAAATTCGCGTCTCTTTGTAATTTCAAATGCCAGTCTATTGCCTACCCCAGATACTACAAAATAAACAATTTTAGACGTGACCACTTTCGACGTTAGTTTAATATGCGTTGAAATTGAAAATAACTACTGCAAAATATTAGGAAAACATTGAGAAAAGGGAGAAATTGCTTTAAACAATCATTTTCTTCTTATTTCTCTATGTTTTCCCTATTTAAAACTGCTTTCGGTACATAAAGATTTCGCTTTGTGGGGATATGGTATACAAACAAGTCAAATTATATTTTTCTTATTGGGCATATTTTTCTTGTTTGACGAATAACAAACGTTTCATTTTTTGTTGATAAGTTACTATAAAAAGAATACTATGAGAGACAGTGACATATATCACATAGCACATGTCGTGTAAAATTAAAATTATTTAAATTTACATATCAGATAATATGTAAGACAAATAAAGAAAAAAAATCAAGTCAAGCACAAACATTAAACAGACATCACATACACAAAAAACAAAGAGCATGACAAAGGCGAACTAAAAGCATAGCAGACAAGCAGAAATAAGCAAGAGATATGCATCTCCAGATCAGCAAAATTACCAGGAACCAAAACAGGCAATTCAACTGCACTTTTCCTATTCAAAATACATAACGAATTTTTAAACTGGTTAAATTTGCTATCTGTCTGAAGTGGTCCGGCAGCGAGTTCCACACAGCTGCAAATCGGAAGCTGTTCTTACCGAAAGTTGTTGATTTCACTCTAGGGATCTGTAAATTATTTGAGTATTTGAAATTAGGCCTATATGTGTTTTCTCTTTTCTGTACAAGGTTATTTAAATCAGGGGGAGCAATCCGGTTTAAAATTCCACACTTTCGTTTTTGCCTAAAAATTCTTAAATAGCCTACTGGGTGGGTTTCTTTGTTTAAGCAAAAATTCTTACCAATGTCGTTTGCAACCGTTTTTGCGAGAAAAAAATAAAAAAAAAAAAAAACAAACAAAAAAAAAAAAAAAAAAAAAACCACAAAACATTGAGTTTTTGCAACTTCCTTATTTTCCGAGATATAGCATTTATTTTCATTTAATAAAATTTACAGTTCTGGGATTGACATTTCTGTAACATAGATGGTTTACTCGTGTCAGAAAGATCCAAAACTGATTTACAACCCTAACTGACATCCGTGTCCTGAAAATATGTTCAGTTTAATTGTTTAGTGGCTTCTTTTTGAGTTTGTTCACAATTAATTCCTAGATTTTCTATTTTGAACATTTTTTTTTACAAAAGTTTGTTATAATTTATTTTCTTGTGATAAATAGCCTTTTCTTAAATCTCTTTTCATATAAGGGTAACCGATTTTTCTGTAAATATATTTGTTTTTCTGTCGAGTTATCGGAACTTTTTTAATAGTTCAGCTGTTCATTGTTACGACGTTTTCTCTCTGGCGAATACTTTTTATTTTTTTAATACGATTTTTTTAAATTCATTATCCATTAGGTGGGGGGGGGGGCTTTGTATTCCTGTGAGCTCATGTACTTGAATGAGTATGATTCAATCGACAGCGAACGGCAAATAAGTGGACGTGTACAAAGGGAGATAATTTGTATTCGAAGAAAGTGAGTACAAAGTACAGTTCACACTTTACCATTATTTACAGGTGAGAGTTCAGCATCCGGGGGTTGGTTGTCTAACTTCGGAAGGTGTAGAAAAACTTTTAAGACTCTAATATTTGACACTTAAAGTTGTGTACAAAATGCGCAGATAGAGTTTAACATATTTTGCTATCACCAAAGACAGGAATTTGACCAGGGAACTGCATGAGTAAGTACAAACTCGAGTTTCTTGCTCGACTTTCTAGAAAATGCATCCGTCAACACTCGGACGTTGTTGATGATAACCAGTGTACCCACAGCTTATAATTTGAATTCTTTGTGTTGATTTAACAGTTTTAGACCTAGTAGTTTTATTCCTTAATCAATCGGTTTAACCTAACTGCATGTCTATCTTTAGTTCGAACAAAAGCTGTCAACTCCCACCGGAAGTAAGTGAAAATAGGTCACGCCCCCTAACACAGTAGGTCTATTGTCAAATCCTTAATAGAAATTGAGTTTTTGATTTGTATGAGCTGTTACATTGTTTGTTTAATGGGATAAGAGCATGCCAATAGAAAGGCAGAACACATAATGTTGGAAAATGTTATTCTTTGTAACTTATTGTTAAAATGTAAAAGTGGGATTTAAGAATTAAGGGGATGCATAAGTCATTTTACTTAATATAAAGTCTACAGTTGTATTTATACATTTGCCTAGAGGTTGAAGAAAAAATGCCAAGCACTGATAAACAAATGTATTAGTGAGTTATCAAAATAAAATTTGAATTATCAGTTTCCAAAGTGTAGATAAAGTGATAACTTGAAGTTATGTGGATAGGTAGGCTGTCAAACAGCACAACAGATAAATCAAGTACTAACCCTATCTATCTGTATATACTGCCAACTCCCCTTTTAGGTATTACTTACCCTTCACTTCATCATATTAATCTTAGCTGTGACTTTGATATGAGCTGCCATCATAGCCCAGATAGTACCGGTACATGTATATCAGACTGTCAATCTAGAGGCCCCTGTTTGATCTCAAATGGCCGCACTATTCCCAACTATTTTTCTTCAACCAATGATATTTCCATGGGCACTCATAGGGAGATTTAGACCTTTTCATAGGGAAATTGGGTCTCAAATAGGGAGATTTTGCATAAAGCGTGTTGTGGCTAAAAAAGGGGGGGTTGCAATGCAATAGCTAAAAATGGGGGGTTTTGCAATGCACGTCTGGACCAAAAACTGATGATTATACATTCTCTTTTTTTTTTGCTAATAAAGGTTATCATTTAAAGTATTTTGATAGAGGATAGTATTGCAATGCTACAGAATTTGGTATTATATTTTAAGGGAAATATATGTTACAAATTCAATTTTTATTTCTATGCAAAATTCAGGATCCCAATGCATGTAACAACCTTTTTTGCACAAACAAAACTTTTTTGCACTGAAATTAACTATGTGGGAAAAAAATGAAGAAAAAAAGGAGAAATTGCTTGTCTCAAGCAATTTCTTTTCTTTTCTCAAAGTGCTCTCCAATATTGTGATGTCTTTTTTATTTCAATACACATCAAATTATCTTCTGCAAACTCTTTAAAACTAGGCTAGTCTTATAGTTTTTTAGCTAACCTGAGCACATGCAGCTCAAGGTGAGCTTTGGTGATCATTTAATGTTCGTCGTGTGTCGTCTGTCGTCAGACTTCAGCAATTTTAGTGTTTACACTCTAGTGGCCACAAATATTGTTCCATCTTCATGAAATTGGTTAGAATGTTTGTCAGTCCTCAAGGATGAACCCTTTTTGAAATAGGAAGGATCTGTGTCATATCGCAGGAAAAGGGGCCTAAATAACAATTTTCTTCTTTACACTCTAGAGGCTACAAACATGGTCCAATCCTCATGAAACTTGGTCAGAATGTTTGTCAGGTCACAAGGATGAACCATATTGAAATTGGGAAGGATCCATGTCATGTAATAGGAAAAGGGGCCTTAATGAAAATGTACTTGTTTACAGTCTTAAGAGGCCTCAAATCATAAAACTACAACTTTGCTGGAAATTTGATTTATTAAATGAGACAAAGATAGGAGATGAGCGATATAGGGCCATCATGATCTTCTTTTTTGGGAGGGGGGGAGGATACCACTTTAAATAAAGGAGGAATTGTAATACGGTATAATGAGCCAAAAGGTCATTCAGGCTGGTGGCAAAAAGTGATAAGTGTTGAATCCTCCTTCAGATTACCTTTAGAACAAACTTTGGTTGGATAAAGTTTGAAAGAAACTTGTTTTCAAAACGTTTATAAAAGTCACAAGTCACAATACTGAATATTTGAAATAAAACAGTTATACACTTTTGTGTTTTTGACACTTTATGTTTATGTTTTAGATCCACAAGCTTTTAATCCACAACCAGAAGCAAAGAGAATGATGGATCAGGCAGGACAATTTCAGGATGGAGAGAAGAAAGAAACCCCTGCTGAGGGTAATGAGGAGAAGCCAGCTGAAACCAAGCCAGATGCTGGGACTACAGAACCTGATGCACAAACCAAAACACCAATGAAGAAAGTTAAAAGTAAAAAAGGTAAAAAATGATAATAACACAGTCTTTATACTAGGATTTCAAAAATGTTGGGGATTTCAGTTCGAAAATCAAAGCAATGGAGAAATGTGGTATTTCATGTTCTTTGGTTATTGTAAAAATTCCTCCACAAATCCAAAAAATATGGGGGATCTTTGGAAAAAGTGAGGGAATTCCCCAATCCACCTGCCTAGAATAAACACTGATAACAATAAAGGAAAGGGACTTTTTGACACATTAACAGACAACAAAAAAGGACTTTTTAACACATTTACAGAAAACAAAAAAGGACTTTTTAACACATTTACAGACAACAAAAATTTAAACTAGTTCAATTTCAATGAGATGCAGACAACAATTTTAACCCTTTCCTGTTTTACAAAAATTTAGACCTGTCCAAATTCAATGGTTTTGTAGATCAAAATTAAAGTGGATTTAATTTGAAAAATTACCATTCAGTAGGTGAGAAAATATTGTGGGAAAAGAAGAAATTGCTTTTCACAAGAATTTCTTCTCTTTCCACAATGTTTTTTAGCTCACCTGAGCACGAAGTGCTCAAGGTGAGCTATTGGGATCGTAGAATGTCCGTCGTCAGTCGTGCGTCGTCCGTCGTCCACAATTTCTTTAAAAATCTTCTCCTCCTAAACCAGTGGGCCAATCTTGATGAAACTTGGCAGGGATGTTCCTTGGGTCAAGCTCTACCAAAGTTGTTCAAATAAATGAAATCCACCCTTAACTTTCCCTTTACCCTTAACAAAAAGGGTGAAAATATGAAAATCTTTAAAAATCTTCTTCTCTGAAACCAGAATGCAGACAGCTTCCATATTTGGTATGTAGCATCATCTAGTGGACCTCTACCAAGTTTGTTCATATCAAGACCCTGGGGTCATATTTGGGCTTTGCCCGGGCCGAACCCTTTTTGCATAGAATCAAAGAGTGAAAATCTTTAAAAATCTTCTTCTCTGAAACCAGATGGCAGACAGCTTTAATATTTTGTGTGTAGCATCACCTAGTGGGCCTCTACCAAGTTTGTTCATATCAAGACCCTTGTGTCATATTTGGGCTTTGCATGGGTGCATCCCTTTATCTCTTAAGGACGATTTCGGGAGTTCATTCTTGCGCAACGTCTTTGCGCATCGAACTCTTCAAAAAGGAGTAAGCGCTCCAAACTTGCACTTATCTCGGACGTAACAAAAACACAACAAAACCCCTCTTATTTTTCATATTTCGCGGAAAATGCTTTCATGAAGACGATAAACAAATCCTATCACTAAAAATAATTATATAAATTATCGCAGCCATTTTATTTTATTTAATAAAGGATATGACGTCAGCGTCGTTTTTGTAGGTATTTGTGACGTTAACGTTCCCGCGCATAATCAGACATCAAACAACGTTATCAGTCGTGAATTCGATAGCTACATATAACCGTCACATTTCATTTTGATGGGGTTCATTTTTGAAAGGTTGATTTTGATAAACGATCCTGTCGTTGACAAATGATCTTGTCAGATTTTTAATTTCCAATGTTTGGATTAAATTTTTAACAGACCTGGGTGTATTTGAAATTGGGGATGGGGTTGTGAGCGAGTTAGATGACCTTGATCTTATGACTTCGATCAAGGAATTTGATGATGCTTATTGACAAGATTAATTATCATTCCAAATGTGAGTATTCTATTTTCAATAGGCTTGAATATTTTTGAAATTACTAGATTTTTGCGTGATGTATGTAACGTTGACCTTGATATATGACCTTGACCTTTTCATATGATTTGACCTTGGGATTTTTTGACGCAAAACAAAAAGATACCCTATTTGTTGAGGAATTCAACTTCATAATCGACCAATTTAAGAACGATCGAATATCATTGATTTTGTTCATAAAATTGGCGCGAGAAAAAGAATCAGGAGGGAATTTTTTCCTTAGCGTCAAATATGGGTGACCTAGAATTTTGCATTTTTTCTAAAAGATTAGCACGGTGACCATACCTTTTCAATATCAATATCACGCGAACATATAATTATCTACAAAATATAGAAAAAATAAAATTTTCTATCTCAGGGTTTTTGAGAAATTTGATCAAAAGTAATAAATTTTGAAAATATTCTCGTTCATTTTCGATATTCCCGGTTGTTACAAATTGGGGAAAAATACCTAAAAAATCACTATGTTTCCTTTCAATCGATAATTGTGTATTATATTCAGTGCAAATAACTTCTTATCTTTGAAATCAAAATAAAATTGATATGAGTTGTTTAATAAGATTTGCTTGTGTTATGGTTTTACGTCATTACCAAGAAATGAAAATCGGCGAAAAAATCGGACAAAAATTTACTCGATACCTATGACATTCTATGACGTTTTACGAAAAATTTGATTCGGTGACCCCCTTTTTTCTTTCCAATTTTGCAATCGCCATACTTTAATCTACAAAATATGAAAATATAAGAAAATTCTATCTCAGGAAATAAAATCTCGAAATCGTCCTTAAGAGCACAAAGGGTGAAAAAATGAAAATCTTCAAAAATCTTCTTCTATGAAACCAGAAGGCAGACAACTTTCATATTTGGTATGTAGCATCATCTGGTGGACCTCTACCAAGTTTGTTCATATCAAGACCCTAGGATCATATTTGGGCTCCACCTGGGCGCAACCCTTTTTACATAGAATGGAAGAGCGAAAATCTTTTAAAATCTTCTTTAATCGAAACCAGAGGGCACACTGCTTTCATTTTTGGTATGTAGCATCATCTAGTGGGCCCCTACCAAGTTTGTTCACATCAAGACCCTTGGGTCATATTTGGGCTCCACCCGGGCACATCCATTTCAGCTCATCTGAGCATGAAGGGTGAAAATAGGAAAACCTTCAAAAATCTTCTTCTCTGAAACCAGAAGGCAGACAGCTTTCATATTTAGTATGTAACATCATCTTATGGACCTCTCCCAAGTTTGTTCATATCAAGACCCTGGGGTCACATTTGGGGTCCACCCGGATGCATCCCTTTTTACATAGATTCAAAGAGCAAAAAGGCATATCTGTCTTGCTCTTCGCTGAAAACGTTCCATGGTATTGATCTTAGGCAATTATCTTCTTTTTGAAATCTGCCTATCTAATTAATGTGTTGTCCCAGGGGTCAAATAGACTCAGGTGAGCGATCTAGGACCATCTTGGTCCTCTTGTTTCCATCATAAAATCGTGGTCACATAAATACAGGGATTATACAGTAAAGGGTTAATTGAACAGAATTAAAAAATCAAAACTGAATTAAATCTTGTATTAAAATCAAATTAATTTGTATAGAAAACATGGATTAAGAACACTTGACAATTTCAAACAATTTCTTCATATTCCCCAACCTTTTCTGAAGCTATTTTCATGAGGAGCGTCATAAGGTGAGACTGTGAGGGATGTAATGTATTGGTAAAACAAATGTGTAAAAAAGTATAGGAAAGAGACTAGAGTGTTTAAGGTATCTCTGACATTATTATGGTGTCAATACAACAGTAACATGTCCAATTAAATTGTCACCTAGTGCAGAATCTTTCATTCATGACAGTTCTGAACCTTATTTCCTACCTGTAGGTCAAAAGAGTGGTGTTAATTAGATTAACCTATTAATAGAAAATTCATTATTTTGTGAAGAAAGTGAAGAAAAACATCTGGGGCTACAGTCAATAAATTAATTTCTAGTAAATTTTTATGCCCCTGCATCGAGAGATCGGGGGCATATTGTTTTACTCATGTCTGTTCGTCTGTCCGTCGGTCCGTCTGTCCGAAAACTTAACCCAAAAACTTTGCCAATATCTTCAAGCCTATTCAAGATACAAAGCTAATATTTGGTATGATGATAGATCTCAATGATCCGCATCTGCTGGTACCAAAGTCAAGGTCATGTAACAAGGTCAAGGTCATCTGTCAAGGCCAAACTTTGAAAAAACTTAAC
Source organism: Fragum whitleyi (assembly GCA_948146395.1). Classification (NCBI taxonomy): domain Eukaryota; kingdom Metazoa; phylum Mollusca; class Bivalvia; order Cardiida; family Cardiidae; genus Fragum; species Fragum whitleyi. Next base: position 14,709,500 of record OX411548.1, on the reverse strand, counting down.
CTGAAAACTTAACCTTGCCAATATCTTCAAGCCTATTCAAGATACAAAGCTAATATTTGGCATGATTATAGATCTCAATGATCCCCATCCGCTGTTACCAAAGTCAAGGTCATGTGTCAAGGTCAAGGTCATCTGTCAAGGTCAAACTTTGGAAAAAAATGGAGAATATATTGTTATTGTTTTTCTAAATACTCATAACTACAGCTTTGATTAAGCTGCAGTCACGAGGTTTTAGAAAAACAACTATGATATAAATTTTGTCTGTTTGGCGAGGAATGCATATCAGAAAAAATGTCCCTGAAAAATTTCCACATGATCTTAAAATTTTGGGGGGTTTTGATAATGGGACAGAGTACTTTGTGCAGTTTGAAGCTGAAACCTAATTTGAAAACCTAGCCTGTCAAAATTTTCTTGTGTCCCCCTTTACCTTCAACTCTGATGAGTTGATTAGAAATCCTATTGTTGGTATGATATAGGCACCAGATTTTATTGATATTCACTACCTGGTCTGCCGAATTAGCTCAGTTGGCAGAGCACCTGACTTAAACTCACTTGGAATTTGATTTTCATGGGTTCAATTCCCAGACTGACACACTGTTAACAAACTTATTGTCTTTCAGATGAGACAATAAACTGTGTCAATGCCTTACATTGAGCATGTTAAAGAAACATGAGGATCTCAGTGTAATTTCATTGTGTATGGGGGTACCGTGTATGGTATGGTATCCCCCCCCTGTAAAAACTGACTGTCTGATGGTGATGCTTATACGGGGATGATGAATAAACGGAAATAGACACACAGGTTCAAGGCCTTTTACCAATTGACATGGTATTAAATGATAGATGGTACATTGTACTTGTGTTTCACAAACATGATGTGCCTTAAGGTAGTGGACCCGTAGTAGTTCTGCAATATTTCGGAGGTAATGAACTTTAACAGTGTTTACTGAGGTTTCCTAATGATTTTCATTAGGAAACCTCGGTTAACATGAAGGATCATGTTTTCCAAAATGTTGCGGAACTATTACGGTTCAACAACCTTTGAAACATTATTTGACTCGTTCTCCAGAAAAAAAAAACATATGACGTCACTTTATAATTTCAGTTGTCTACCCCAAATACTACAAAACAAAAAAATGTTGCAGAACTATTACGGGTCCTCTCCCTTAATAACATTACTCTCTTTTTCAGACATGAAGAATGATCCTAGCAGATTTGAGTTACCCGGTGTGAACTTTAATGCGAAGTTAATTGGTATAGATGATGTAGAGAGTGCTAGGGGAGATAAGATGTGCCAGGAGTCTATGCATAAACTGAAAATAGCGATCAAAACATCCGGACAACACAAACAGAGAATAATCGTCAATGTGTCACTGGATGGTATCAGAATTATAGATCTTCGAACTCAGGTTAATATCAGTCTGGTCTTAGCCTTCCCTGTCTAAATTTCATTTTCATTAGCTTTGTATGCATGCCTTATCATTGAATACGTTTTATTTTGCCATGTGTTAACATATTTAGCCTTTTCGCATGTCTTTCATATTTAAATGTTCTAACCTATCTTTTTCTTTTATACAGGCTGTTCTGTTTTTATTTTCTGTTTATTGATACACTGTTATTTAAGTCGGAAAATAGCTTATAGCTTATGTTTATTCTTTGTAAAAAAACGACTCTAAATAAAGCTTCTTGTATCTTGTACCCGCTTGCGGTGCTCTTGTTTGAAGATTGCCTTTTACTAAAGGAACTTTTGAAATCTGCTACTGATTGAAAGTGCTGGTAAAAAAATGCCACAAATGTCACAAGTTTCATTTCAAAGTAACGTTTCCATCAATTATTCATGTGTGTGTGAAGCTGGCCAGAAGCCTTGCTTTTTGCACGCATGATATTATTGGAATAATCATGCACAAGCAAAAATGTTTATGCATACCTCCCCCTCCCCTGCATAGAAAGATTTGGGACATGTTGCAAATAACTAGATTATTTTAGATACAAACCTTACATATCGCATAATGATAGATCTCAACAATAGGCATCTGCTGATACCAAGGTCAAGATCATCTAAAAGGAGGACAAGTTCAGGGCTAATGTTTGAAAAGAATTACTGTTTAAGTGGTATTTAAGTTTTATAGACACATCTTGTTTATTTCAGACTACCCATCACTCTCACCCAGTTCACCGTATTTCATTCATCTCACGAGATCTCACAGATGGACGAGCATTTGGATATGTATTTGGGGCAGGAGAAGGGAAACATAAATTCTTTGCAATTAAAACAGAAAAAGCGGTATGTAACTGTACAATTAGCTTAACAACACTGTAAAATTCATAATAATTATGACAAGACAAAAATCAATAATCTGCTGTTTTGAATTTGAAAGTCAAGCTATATTCATCCTTTTGGTCTGTTTTTATTTCTCATATACATGATTAGTATAGACTGCTTTGGTGGCATAATGGTGTAGCTGCTCTTCTTGTGATCTGAAGGTCTGTGGTTTGAGTCCCACCATTGCTGGGGTGTGTCTATGGGCAAAATACTTAATAGCCAGCCACAGTCCCATCTGTAGGATTTGGTAACAGTAGGTTAGGACCATTTTCTCTCTCAGGGACATAAAAGGATCGGACATCTTAAGAGGGAGTTGATAGGCTAGATAAAGCTTTTGTCGCAATCAAACTTAAATGAATTAGTATAGCTTGGTTATTTCTGTTTTACCATAGAGGATTTAGACTAGCAATGTTCCACCAGTGTTTGGTCTAGGATTTCATAACTGTGAGGGATTTCGGCACAAATTTAAGCACTTGGGAAAAAAACAGTACTCCATACTCTTTGTTCATAGTAAAAAATCACTCACAAATATAGAAAATATGGGGGATCTTTGAAAAAAGTGGGGCAATTCCCCTGCCTAGAATAAACACTGTTCCTCAGGGCTCAGGCTAGTGTCATAACTGATTTTAAAGGGGTCCAAAAAAATTTAAAGAGTAAATTATCATTAGAATTTACTTTCAAATTGAAAGTCTCTTGTAAAGATATGAAGTCAGCAATTAATATATAAAATTTAAGATAGTAATTAAAATACATCATTGAACGTTTGAGGGATAAAACCAAGTTTAGAAATTTCTCACAAGGGGGTCAAAATGACCTTTTGGGAGAAAATTTTAAGGGTTAAAAAGGATATTTTCAGATTTTCGGGGGTCAAAACACTGGTTTAAGTGTCCCACAGGAGCCCAGGTTCCTTAAATGTCAATTGAATTTTTGGTACACAGTTTTAAGCATTGAGTTGGTTGTTTTTGAATACCTGTACCTAAACTACATATCCATTCAGGCTGAGGCCCTGGTTCTAACACTACGAGACCTGTTTCAAGTGGTTTATGACTTCAAAAAGAAAGAGGTGGAGGAGGCTAAAACTAAAGCTGAGGAGAAAAAGGAGGAAACCAAGGAGGAGCCAGTCTATCAAGTAGGTGGAGCCTAATATTCACCAGCCAATACATGAGTTGACGGGTGACGTCACGGGTCACGTGATGTTTACATCCGGGTAATCGCTGTAGGCAGAAAGATCTACCAGTTGCATACACAAATAGTAAAATATCCAATATTCAAGTTATTGGATTGTACATTTCTAATGATTATTCCCTGTTGACAAAGGTGTCAAAATTTAGATAAATCATCCAACCTTTTGATTATGCAGTTGTCACCACATGGCATTGTCTGTGAAAAGAATATTTCTCGTCGAAAGATAACCACCCAGAAATGCAAATAAATGCAAACAAATCGCTGTTGAGCAAATGATATATCGTGCATTCGACATGAATTAAGCTGTATTTACGTTTTTTGTTCACTCATAAACGAAATATAGTATATCTTACCTACACTGAGCTGATTCGAGTTTCAATGCCGATTGTTCTTTATCCCATTTCCGTTATTCATCCTGTCACAGAAATTTCAAACATTTGGAAAGGTTTTATGGCCCTATTCCCTTATTTGTCTAAACATTATAATTAGTTGGTAAAATCCTATCAAAAAATTTTCATTGTGCAACATAAAAATATTATCCGCTATTAACACATACATGTGTCATAAGGTTCGCTGTTTCTAACGCAATGATATATACTACACGGCCGCGGAATCTCTTTCATCTGACCGTAACCGGATGCGCTAATCGATATTGCCCATGTCATAAAACAGTAGCCGCTAATCACACACTTGCATGTGTCATAAAGACAAACTTCTATAACACATGCCAAATTTTAATTAATCTGACTGTGACGATGCACACGCCACTGATCGATTGCTTTCAGCTGGGCACAACTTTTACCCATTCATTAGGCATAAAGTGTGAAGTTTCATTTGACACAAATCTTTTAATGCCTTATCAGTCATAGATTAAATCAAGCTTTTGATAAAAAATTTCATTTAGGATTCAATTTCAGCGGCGATAGATAAGGCATATTGCATATCTGAAACGCAGCGTTTGCTTCAGCGGGAAATGGAAGCCGCCAAATCGAAAATGTACTCAGAACCATTTTTCTATTTCGCTTCATGTAGTTCCCAATGAGTAATAAGAGGGTAAAAAATCGAATTGTAACGGGTAGGAAAGAAATTGAAGCATACGTAATTTCTTTATTTGTTAAAGATGAAATAATGTGATCGTTCTTTTGTAAATCTTCGTTTTTTACCACGACAAGACGACCAAAAATAATCTTGAAATTGAGAGCGTTGGTCGCGAACGAAACAATGCAATACAGCCTGATTAACATGGATTTGCGATCTTCTGTTGCTCAACGACGACTTAAACTAAATTAAAAAAAAAAAAATAAAATGAATGTGAGGAAAAAGAAGTAGAAAGTTCTGAAATTCTGGCGAGTAGACGAGTTAACGTTATAAGTCACCTTTTCCGCAAACGTTGTTCAACCTGAGTCATCTTAAACCCGGTAAAATTACTTTATTGGAAAGGGTTAATGAATTTTACTTATTCATCTTACGTTTTCCCCCAATAACATTCAACACGCATGACCATTTCGTCTGATTTTACCCTTGAAAACGGCGCGACTACGGATACAACAGATCTCGATCGGCTGTAGTTACGAAGTTTTATTCTACTTGACGCCGTGAACCGATAAATCTGAGTCTAACTTTTGTATTTAGTTCATGTCATACAAATTCATTACGTTATGGAAAGCGATAAGGAAAGTTAATTTGTTCAAGTGGCGGATGCAAAAAGGGGTTCAAGGGATTCAAACGAACCCCCATCTGTAGCCTAGTTGTTTCATTTTTACACAGAAAATCAAACAAAACTTTGTAATACTAGGAAAACGAATCTTCTCTCCCTTTATTGTACATATCCTTCATCGACCACCGTTTCCATCCAACTTTCTATAAAAATCTTAAAATGTAACTATTTCTTGGTTTGTTTACAGAAACGGTGCAACTACAGCTTTGTCAGATCTTTCATGAGTGCTGTAGACTGAGTTACGAATGCTTGAAAACCTAAACACTTACTATGTTTGATACATAATTTTCAACTTTCTTTATGAATGACGTGAAAATTGACAAAAAAGAACACATCAAGTTTACAAAGGAAGAATATTTGCGCTAAATCACGGACACGTGTTTAAGAGTCCCTCGAGCTAAATTGCGCAACTCAAGCGTCTTAATAAGACAGACCATAGGCCATGTTTATTCAAAGATTCTAGGTTACAATCTTTCTAAACAAATACATTAAAGAGACAAAAACACTAATTCTAAATAGCTAAAAAGATCTATCATCGATTGCAACGTCGTTCAATTAGTCGGAAGAAATAGTCTAATCCCGGGAAGCTTATAAAGGGCTATTACGTAAGAGATTCTTTAAATATCGATTAATCATTAACGGGAAACATACAAATAATATTTAATTTTCTTGTAATCTTAAATTTAAATGAACGGTTGATTTTGAACCAGTTTTAATTGTCATCTCGCATAGGGATCTGACTCTTTCTGCCTACCAGTAATGCGCATGCGCGGGAAATTCTCAATATAAACAATAACAATCAACTCTCCTATAGTAGGCATTGTTACAAAGTGAATTTTATTTACCCTTTCCATGCTGTTTTGGGCAAATTTGTGCTGAAAACAGTGTGATGGCAGACACTGTAGACAAAGATCAGCCTTCACAATTGTGACCTAAGTCTACAATGCCCACATTCTAATTAAATACTTTGAGAAAACTTTGAGGTAGACTTGTTGAAATGTCACAAAATTTGGTAATTTGTTTCAGACTAAATTTAAATTTCAAATACATGCCGGTTAATTGAAACGAGAATAAGAAGAAGCAGTTGATTCAGGATTTTTCAGTTCATATTATCATAGAAAAATCAAAATTGTTTACTTTGTTACACCTTTTCATTTCCTACATGCTTTGATGCATGCTGTTTGTAAAAGAAAATTGCCTAAATAGTATGAGAAACTCTCAGCTTAGTCTAAATGTCCTTAGAGAATGTTTCTATAATATCATGATAAGTTACACCGGCTGCTGTGGGATAGGTGAATAAAGTTCAAACAAAATTAAAGCATTACAATCCAAATTAAGATAATAATTGTCTTATTGCAGGAACTGAATGTGGTAATAGTTTTGTGAATTATGGCACAAAGTTCACCTTCATTAATTTTGTTCAAGGAATGGGCTTTCCTAGGAAATATCGATGGCTCAGCGCGAAACAGTTGTAACTCCCTATATATTTATAGGGAGTTACAACTGTTTTGCGCTGAGCCATTGATATGTCAAGGAGTCTGTGGTTCAATTTTGAGTTTGTGCATTGATACGGGCCCGGTTATAGTTATGAAAGATATCCTATGGTTAGATTTTAACCAGAATTGAATTTCAGCCAATCAGGATCGTTGGTTTAGTGATGGGCAGATTAATTGATCATAATCAATAATCAGTTGGTTTAGGCATCCGATTGCAATAATCGACTAAGAAATTTCGATAGATTAGGCAGTTCCTAACCCATAAAATAAGGCCATTATATATTGTTTTTGAAAGCAACATCAGTTTGATGGCTCAGGGTGAAACAGTTGTAACTGCCTATAGGTTAATAGGCAGTTACAACTGTTTCATGCTGATCCATAAAATTAGTAGGAAAATTTGCAGAAAGAGTCTTAAGGTCATTAGTTTTATCTAAACTTAAACATTTTATTCTTTAAAGGAATTTACTGGGAGTGCTGTATTATTGATTTCTAAAAACAATTGTACAATCGATCATAAGTTGATTCACTCTTACAACTTAAAACTAATTATCGATTGTGAATTGAAACTGATTGCCCAACACTATGTTGTTTTGATTGTTCCAAAACAACTAACTAACCTGATTTGTTGAGAATAAGTTCCAGTCTATATCTTACCAAAAGTTATCTTTTATACCACTGAAATAATGGTGTTCCCCTGACATTTTTCTGCATGAAGGGCCATGAATTTACTAGTCAATTTAATTCACTTTTAAATTATAACAGCTGCCTTCTAGAATTTTTGAATAACTTTTCACATCTAACCAAATCTCAAAGATCTTGGGCATAGTTTTCAGGGTTGTTGACGAGTTTATCTGCTATCAACCAGGGGTATGGAAATACTGGATTTCTCCACTTGTCCCTGGACAAGTCAAGGGCAATTTTCTACTTGTCCTGGATTAAAATGAACTTGTCCACAAAAAGATAGAGAAGAAAAATGAATGAGAAAACATTGATTTTAAAGAAGAAAATGCTGGAATCCAGCATTTTCTTCATTAAACAGTGTTTTCTACTCTTTGATACAAACAATAAGCTGATTAATCTCTTTGATCTTGTAAGTGCCAAACAAAGATTTGCCCTGGCATTAACTTGTCCATGGACAAATGGCCTTGCGAAATGTACATATCCCACAGGTAGAAAAAACCAAGTTGGGCATTAGAATTCCATACCTTTGTCAACAACCTTTATAAGCCCATTTCTTGTTCACAATGTATGAGTTCCTTCATGTTAGTGTCAAATTTAAGTACGGTATACAATTTTGTGAGCAAATAAAAACTGGATGCGACTATCACATTCATCTTTTCTCACAAATATTTCATCAGCTAAATTTCCTTAATCGAGTTCAAATTCAGGATTGACAGTTAAAGAATTGAGCCCAAGAAGATAGAGTGCTCTTTCTAGCTTGTACTTGAAATACCGTATTTCTCCTAATAAGCTTCTGAGAGCTATACATAACATGGTCAGGGAGTTTTCATTTAGTATACATTTTTTGATTTCAAAAATCATTAAATTTATCGCTTTAAAGCCCTTTTCCCTTTTATTTGAGGTAAATTTCCTCTAAACAATCATATAAATGATTGTTCAGAGGAAATTCACATCAAATTAGAGAAGAAGTCTCAGTAAGTTCTTAAAATTCAGGCTTTTGAAGTTGGTTTTCTTAGTAGAAATGTAGGGGTGTTACTATTAGGGAGGGAGCTATTATGAGGGGAAATACGATATATTTCATCAAATGGGTTTATAGCATCCTCTGACTTTAAAGTTCACAGTAATTTTGAAGAACTACATGTATGGGAAAGGGCATTTTATGGCTCATTTAATCAGCAACTTGTTCTACTAAAACCTTCACCGAAATGCTTTTGACTGTTAGCCTTTTTCTTTTCCCTTATGTTTCCAAACTGATTCCGGAGAGATATTTTTAAATTTAGATCGTATTATACTTAATATTTACAGAAATAGTGATTTCATATCTTTTTAAATACTGAAAAGGATTATATTTTCTTCTTGGCTGTTTTTGAAGAAAACCCAAAGTATTGCTATAGCATTGGTGTTCTTGTTGTCATCGATGTTGTTGTCGTCAATATTGTCGTCATGCAAAAAATTTGACATTTTATAATATCTCTGATTCTCTTGAAGGCATTCACTGGAAACTTGGCACACTTGCTCACTATCAAAAGAGCAAATTATACTATCAAGGGGGAAAACATTAGATGCATTTTGGGCAAATTATGTCCCTTCTTTGACTTAGATTTTTTACCCACAATCCAGCAATCAACTGCCAAGCATAGGAACCAAAAGGCAGTAGTCTTGTTGAAAATTTGTTATCACAATAATTTTATCTAAAATAATAATATAAAAGTCATTTGACAATGTCATTGGATGAAGACAAGCTCTTAAATTCTTAACACAAAACCTGAAACTTTGCCAATTAATTAAAGTCTGTTAAAGATGCAATGCTCATATAGTTAAGAACATAGTGAAATTGACATTCAATGAGATAAAAAAAAAATCAGAATAAAATTGGCCAGAAAAAATCTGTGATTTTCCTGACTTAATTGAATTTTATAAGCATCAGATTGGTTTGCAAAGACATAAAGAGCTATTTATAGAACTTGTAATAAATTTATTAAAAGGAGTAAATAAATATCGCTTATTTTGTTTGTCTTGAACAAAATTAGCGATGTTGGATTATCTCCCTTTAATTTAATTAAATACTCACATCTCTTGCTTATTGAATATCATTCAAAAATCATTCTAAATGATCCAGCTTATAAGTTTCACAATGTTGGTAATAGCATTTGGCATGGTGATAGATCTAAGAGCTTGCTGAATCAGGTGAATGGAAATTATATTGTTAGACAGGCATATTGATGGTTCAGTGTGAAACAGTTGTAACTGCCAATAAATATACAGGCAGTTACTGTTTTGCGCTTAGCCATGGATATAACTACATGTATGTGGAAATTATGTTACAACAAAACATGAGGCATTTCAATGAGATAATGTATTTTTTTATTTCAGGTACCAAATAAAGCTGTTCCAGTGGAGAATGGTTCTGTACCTGGATCAGAAGAATCTACATATGAGGTCAGCATGTTGACTTGTCTAATCAAAACATCTTAGCAAAATTGCAACAAAATCAAAGTGCTTCAAGCACTATTTTTGAGTATCTGTTCTGAAAATATGATTTTAAATCTTTTTTGTTTGTTGAGGGAATATGAGTAGGTATTAACTAATATCAGACTGCACATGTGTGCAGGCCGATCTTAGTTCATACCTCCCACCAAGGCAGGAATATTTCTGTTTTAGCATGACAAGGGTTAATAATTCTTAATTCTCTACAGATAAGGTTAAGTAAAACTGTTCTAAATATGGTACCTGTAAATGAGGACTTTTTAAAAAAAAATTGGGGAAACATCTGCCATTTATTAATTTTTAGTTCTACTGACAAGAGATTTGAAGAGCTTAAAGATTGTTTGTTTCCTGTCTGTCTGTCCATCTGTCTGTCTGTCCATCTGTCTTTGGATCAATTCATTAACTTTTTTTCCTTACACATTAAAGTGCACAAATATAATTGGATTTGCTTGAAACTTTCAGAATCATTCAAATATCATTCAACTTGTCAATCTCACAATTTTCTCAATTGTAGCATGGTTTGAAAAAATAGCTAAGGAAAATTCTTTGAATTTTGTTTTGTAGGTACCGCCAAACAATGCCCCAGTGAGAAATGAATCCAGCAATCTATTAATGTTAGAAACAGAGATGGAGGCGATTGAAAAGGTAAGAATCCCTTATCCTTTGAATTTACAAAGTTATTAAAACAAAGCTACTTGGAATTTTTTATAGGCCAACAGAGGTGGTCATGTATTGGTATCTATTTCTTTGTCCGTCTGTCTGTATAACCAATTGATCTTAACCCTTGTCATGCTGAATAAATTTTGGTTAAAAATGCCATCAAAATCAAAGGTCAAAAAGCACTGAAAGTACCAACTGTTTGTCAATTTTTCATTTGAAAAACTAAATGTATTGACAATTCTGGTTGGAAAGTGAGAAACAGGTGGTGTAGACTAACATCAGACTGCACATATGTGCAGGCTGATGATTGTCTATAGCTCCTGCCAAAGCAGGAATATTCCGGGTTCAGCATGACAAGGGTTAATAAAACTCCAATTATGAACAGTTCCATTAAACTTTCACAGAATGATATCATCATGTGACTATCTGCAAATCGTCAGAATTTTGTGATACTATGCCGTTCCACCTGGGACCTTCATTGAGAATTTTCATGTATATTGTGACTCTGGCTTTCTTGCTTGGCTAACTTAAAATAGAAATGATTATCTCTGAGTGAGCGCTTTAAAATGGTTTTGATCGGAAAGAATTTTTGCACATGCTTCTGTGACCATAATATCAGCCTCTAGACAAATAATCATTATTCTGATATTAAATTTAATGGAATTTTAACCCTTTTTGGACATAGAAATCTTGGTTAAGTATTTATGTGCAAATTTGTTTATCTGTAATATTTCTGTTTCTATTAAAGCTATTGCTTGGAAACTTTGCACATACTTCTGTGACCATAATATCAGCATCTAGACAAAGATTCATTACTCTGATATTGAATTTAGTGGAATTTTAACCCTCTTCGGACTTAGAAATTCTTGGTTAAGTTTTTACGTGCAAATGTTGTATACTGTAAACGGGGTAATTTTGGCGGTGGTTTTATTTTGGCTATATTGGCGGTCAAGCTAAAATGCGCCAAAATTAATCCACCGCCAATATTTGTCATTATGAAATAAGAAATTTCTTTAGTATGATAGATATGAAATCCATACATTTTAGTCAATGTTAATTAAATTTATATCAAAGGTATGTTATTATTATGCTGACAACTTTGACATTTCGACGGATTAGCGCAATACTATTGCAAGTGCCTATAAATTATAGCACTTGCAATAGTATTGCACTTATCCCTCAATTTGAAGATTCCAGATCCAAGTTGGTTGATACATTGTACTGAAAATCCCAGCGAAAAGGTGCGAAAAACTTGGACGCGTTAAAACTACAACAAAAGGTGTGAAAACAAACTATTGTCAAATTTGTAGAAAGTTAACATTATTCTAGAAATTGCCTTTCTTTTACTTACGTTGTTTTGACCGACGAAAAAATGTAAAATATAAAGCGTTTAATTTTGGCGTTAAAGTAAGATGCGCCAAAATAAATCAACGCCAATAAATCGTAATCGAAAAACCGCCAAATGTGGACACCGCCAATATAAAGCCGTTTACAGTATCTGTAATATCTCTATTTCTACCAAAGCTATTGCTTGAAAGCTTTGCACATGCTTCTGTTACCATAATATCAGCCTCTAGACAAAGATTAAATACTCTGATATTGAATTTAGTGGAATTTCACCCTTTTCAGTCTAAGAAATTTCTGGTTAAGTTTTTACATGCAAATGTTGTATATTAGTTATAGCTTAATTTTTAGCTCGGCTGTTTTCGGAGAAAACCTGAGGTATTGCTATAGCCTCTGTGTCGTCATTGTCGTAGTTGGTGTTGTTGTCGTCTTCGTCGTGCGAAAACTTTGACATTTTGTTATATCTCTGGTTCTACTAAAGGCATTCACTTGAAACTTGGCACACATGTTCACCATCAAAAGAGCAACCTATACTATCAAGGGGGATAACTCTAGATGCATTTTGTGCAAATTATGCCCCCTTTTCTTGACTTGGATTTTTTCCCATCATCCAGCACTCGACAGCCAAGCGTAGGCACCCGTAGGCGGTGCTCTTGTTGTCTAGAGTTTTGCTTTGAAGCTTTACACATGCTTCTGTTACCATGATATCAGCTTCTAGACAAAGATTCAATACTCTGGTATTGTATTTTATCAAATTTTAACCTTTTTCAGTCTCAGAAATTCTTGGTTAAGTTTTTAAGTGCAAATGTTGTACATCAGTTATATCTCTAATTCTAGTAAAGCTATTGCTTGGAAACTTTGCACATGCTTCTTTGGTTATAATAACATCCTCTAGACAAAGATTCAATGCTCTGGTATTGAATTTAGTGGATTTTTAATCCTTTTCGGACTTAGAAGTCTTGGTTAAGTTTTTACGTGCAACTGATGTACATCTGTAATATTCATGTTTCTACTAAAGCTGTTGCTTAGAAACTTCTTTGACCATAATAGTAGCCCACAGAAAAAGAGTCATTACTCTGATATTTAATTTAGTGGAATTTTAACCATTTTTGGCCGTAAAAATCTTATATTTTTATGTGCAACTGTTTTATATTTAAGTTGTATCTCTGTTCCTACTAAAGCTATTGCTTTGAAACTTTACTTTCTCTTTACCTTCATTTGATTGAATTTCCAATATCGATAGTGATTTGCTTTTACTATCCAGCACTAGGAATAGTCGAGCTTTGCAGTCCTCCGACAGCTGTTTTAACACCACTCAAGAAAATGAAATGAGACAACACTGTTAAAATAAAAAAACAGCCTTCAACAAGTTCATTTTATATGTTTTCTCACAACAATCCAGACCCTTGTTATGCTGAGCCATTAATATAACTACTTTGGTAGGAGGTATGTACAGTCTGATCTAAGTCTTTACCACGTGATTGACTTTTGCGACTGTCTAAAATTCATTTTCTTGTAATATGTTAATTTTGTCATTTAAAACAACTGAATAGGATGAAAGATTTCTAATCTGTTATATCAAGTATTTTTCCTTTCTATAGAGAATAGAGCAGATAGATACCATGGATGAGTTGTTTAAAGAGTTGGAAGCTCCGCCTGTAACGTCAGCCACACCCTCCTCATCATCATCTGGTGGGTCATGGTCCAGTGACCTTGCTGGTCTGTCCACAGCCCCTCCCACACAACCAACTTTCAGTATTGGGGGAGGATCATTCCCTGGGGCACAGCCATGGGGACAACAACCAGGATTTCCTCCACAAAATCAACCCTTTGGCGCTCCCCCTCAACCAGGGAATCCTATGATGGCCAATGTTCCATTTGGAGGACAGCCTGCACAGCCTAATCCTTTTGGGGTAAGTATCTTTACTTTAGATGGTTTTTTGAGAAAACCTGAGGTGCCGTTGTCATTGTGGTTGTCCTCATCATCAAGCAATAAACTGTGACATGTTGTGATATCTCTAGTATTACAGGAGGTATTCACCTGAAATTTGGCACATATGTTCTTTTTCAAAAGAACAAACTACTGTAAAGGGGAACAACTCTTAATGCATATTGTGATAATTCTGCCCCTTTTTCCACTTAGATTTTTATTTCTCTACCCAGCACCCTCAGAACAAATTTCGATAATTGAAAACATTTGATGTCATCTAAACTACTTGTATCTGCCAATGCCAACCAAGCTTTGTTTCCTTATTTAGATAACTTAAGGTTTTTAGCTCCACTGGCTGAAAGCCACTGGGGCTATTGTCATGGCGTTGTGTCTGTCGTGCGTCCGTCCGTCCGTCCGTCCGTGCGTGCGTCAGGTCGTAAACTTTTTCTTTAAAAATCTTCTCCTCAGAAACTACTAGATGAATTTCAACCAAACTTCACAGGAATGATCCTTGGGTGACCCTCTTTCAAAGTTGTTCAAGAAATTTTGATCCAATGAAAAACATGGATTTAATGGGCGTGGCTAATTTCCAAATATGGTAAAAAGTGACTTTTCTCAGATTCTAATTGATAGATACCAATTAAATTTTACATGAATGATCCTTGGGTGACCCTTTATCAGTCTACCAAAAATTATTTTGATTGGATGAAAAATATGCATTTTATGGGTGGAGGTCATTTCTCTATATGTTATATAGTGGAAACTTTGAAAATCATTTTCTCACAATGTAATAGATGTATATAAACCAAATTTCACTGGAATGATCCTTTGGTGACCCTTTATCAGTCTACCAAAAATTATTGTGATCGGATGAAAAATATGCATTTTATGGGCGGAGGTCATTTCTCTATATGTTATATAGTGGAAACTTTGAAAATCAATTTCTCACAATGTAATTGATGGATATAAACCAAATTTCACTAGAATGATCCTTGGGTGACCCTTTATCAGTCTACCAAAAATTATTGTGATCGGATGAAAAATATGCATTTTATGGGCGGAGGTCATTTCTCTATATGTTATATAGTGGAAACTTTGAAAATCAATTTCTCACAATGTAATTGATGGATATAAACCAAATTTCACTGGAATGATTCTTGAGTAAAGCTTTATCAGTCAGCCAAAAATTAATGTGGTCAGATGAAAAATATGTATTTTATGGGCGGAGGTCATTTCTCTATATACATAGATAGTGGCATTTTTGAAAATCATTTCAACATCAGTAGAACCCAAAATATCTTAAAATCTAGTCAAACCTTAGATTTGCTATTTCAAGAATTTCAAGCCTGTGGAGCGACTCAAGCCATTCATGGCTTTCTAGTTATTAAGTGGGTTAAAAGATAGCTCTAGCTAACACTTTATTATAAAAATCTTAAGAAGAATTTTGAGAATCCTGCTCTAACAAACTTAATTACCTCAGGTACTTTATTTCTGCATTAGAATTTCTTTTAAAGTAATCAAGCTTTTTCTAAGTCCCATCAACCTTTGTCATGCAGGAGAAGAACGTGGCAAAATTACATTCAAATCAAAGTGCTGAAATTAATGAAATATGTAATCATGAGTCTTTGAAAATGAAATTTTACAATATTCTTTGTAGAAATGGACTTGCATGGGGTGAATACTTAGATGAGACTGCACAGATGTGTAGACTGATCTTAGACTACTACACTGCCAGCACAGGAATATTCTGGGTTTAGCACATCAAGGGTTTAAGGTAGTGGAACCGTAATAGTTTTGCAACGTCTCAGAGGTTATGAACTTGAACTGTGATAACCAATGTTTCCTAATGATTTTCATTAGGAAACCTTGGTTATCATTGTAAAAGAATATGTGGTCCGAAATGTTGCAGGACTATTACAGGTCCACTAGCTTAAAAGAAAAAAAACTCTGTTAGTGGATTGTTAGATATAATAAAGTGGGCATTATTACAAGTTTGATGTGTAAATCATTCATTAGGTATTAATTCCACTTTAATAATAGACAGATCATGATCTCTTTTAACCCTTTCCTGTTTTAAAAAATTTTGGACCTGTCCAAATTCAAAGGTTTTGCAGATGAAAATTTAAAATGGATTTAAATTGAAAAATAACCATTCAGTAGGGTAGAAAATAGTGTGGAAAAAGAAGAAATTGCTTGTCAGAAGCAATTTCTTCTTTCTTCACATTGTTTTCTCAATCATAAGATCACAGGCACGTAAAAAGCAGGGATTAAACAGCAAAGGGTTAAGGATTTTGAAAAAAATAGCAACTCAAAATGAAAGCAACTTGAAGACAATCCAACAGCAAAGACATGGAATTGCTTATAAAAGTGATTTCTCAATTCTTCACTTTGCTTTCAAAAGTAAAAATTAACCATTGTCATGTATAATACATGTTATCTTGCCTTTTCGCTGTACAGGCCCCAGGTGTTCCACCGAGACCAGGAGTAGGATTTCCAGGTCAACAGCCAGGGGGATTCCCTGTTCAACAACCACCTGCACAGGGATTCCCCGGAACTCCCTTCCCAGCATTCCAGAATCAACAACCAGGATTTCCTGCTAAACCACAGCCAGAAATCAAAATTCAAGTATGATCAATATTAAGTTTGATGCTTTTATGTCATGCCATACCAAAAGAACTGATTGGGTTTGTAAAATACATAATGTGATTGTCTTTTAAGGTAGGGGACCTGTAAAAGTTCCACAACATTTTGGAAGTCATAAACTTTAAACAGATTGTCATTAGGAAACCATGGTTAACATTGTGTAAGAACATGTGGTCCGAAATGTTGTGGAACTAATAAGGGTCCACAATCTTAATCCTGTTGTCATGTATAAGGATACAATGGCTTGGCTAATATTTGTTGATCATGTGACACAAGTCATTGTGACAAGTAGTGAATGTCTCCCACTTTTTTGGGAAAAATAAGCAGTTTAGAAGAACTGCTTATTGCTCAGGTGGAATATTATGGTTGTATTGATGAGGAAAAGGACATGAAGCCATTGTCAAGTCTGTCACTTGTTGAAAAATTACTTATTGATTTATTGAATGGAGTTTTACGCCGCTTTCAACATTTTTAGCTCCACTGGCTGAAAGCCACTGGGGCTATTGTCATGGCGTTGTGTCTGTCGTGCGTCCGTCGGTGCATCAGTGTGTCCGTGCGTCCAGTCGTAAACTTTTTCTTGAAAAATCTTCTCCTCAGAAACTACTGGATGAATTTCAACCAAACTTCACAGGAATGATCCTTGGGTGACCCTCTTTCAAAGTTGTTCAAGAAATTTTGATCCAATGAAAACCATGGATTTTATGGGCGTGGCTAATTTCCAAATATGGTAAAAAGTGAGTTTTCTCAGATTCTAATTGATGGATGCCAATCAAATTTTACATGAATGATCCTTGGGTGACCCTTTATCAGTCTACAAAAAATCATTGTGATTGGATGAAATATATATATTTTATGGGCGGAGGTCATTTCTCTATATGTAATAAAGTGGAAACTTTGAAAAACATTTTCTCAGAATGTAAGTAATGGATATCAACCAAATTTCACTGGAATGATCCTTCACTGAACCTTTATCAGTATAACAAAAATTATTGTGATTGGATGAAAAATATGTATTTTATGGGCAGAGGTCATTTCTCTATATGTTTTATAGTGGAAACTTTGAAAATCATTTTCTCAGAATGTAATCGATGGATGTCAATCAAATTTCACTGGAATGACATTCACTGAACCTTTATCAGTCTACTGAAAATTATTCTGATCAGATGAAAAATATGTATTTTATGGGCGGAGGTCATTTCTCTTTATGTTATATAGTGGAAACTTTGAAAAAAATTTTCTCAGAATGTAACTGATGGATAACAATCAAACATTAGTGTATGATCCTAGGGTGACCCATTATCATGCAGCCTAAAATTATTGTTATTGGATAAAAAATATGTATTTCATGGGAGGAGGTCTTTTCTCATGTTATATAGTGGAAACTTTGAAAATCATTTTCAACATCAGTAGAACCCAAAATATCTAAAAATCTTTGATTTGCTATTACAAGAATTTCAAGCCTGTGGAGCGATCACAAGCCATTCATCACTTTCTAGTTCCAATTCTTATAGTCTGATGAACTTGGGAGATTGGGCTTAGTAAGCTAGATTTTACCCGTAGGCATTTGGGGCATGAAAACCTGAACTTTAACTTTCACCATCACAAGAGTTATCCAAGCTATTTAGGGGGGAGGGGTTGGGGGGGGGATTCTGCAATGTATTTGATAAAAATTATGCTTCTATATCAACTAGGATATATTTGCTACCAAGCACATGTTGCACCCACCTACTGCATTCTTGGTTATTCATTATCCAGCACCTATAGCTATGCATAGCATATCCATGTCTGTTACTCTTGAAAACCAAGGTTCCTGTTTGACCCTTAAACCCTTAAATTCCATTTTGACCCTCAAATTTTTCCATTAGGGGTCATTTTGGCCTTCGTTTAACTATGCACCCTATGCAAGATTATATAAATCATTTGTTTTCTTCATATTATTATGACAATCTGTATAAATGAGTTAACATAAACAATTAAGTGTCTTAGGACACTTTATTGATTAATTTGATTCATTTATGTATATTATTTGAAACTTTTAAACTGATGATGTGTATCAGTTTGAATCCTTTCTGACCAAATAAAAACTAGTTTTGACCCCCTAAATTTTATGTTCAAGGGTTGATGACTCCTGAAATTGAAAAGCAAGCACAAGTGCTGAATATTCTCCTTCTATCTTTAGCTCTTATTGCAACACTAGATAATTTGCATCAAAAAGGATGTGCATCAAAAAGAAAACTGTCTCTGTATGCCAAGAGTTTTCTCATTATTCATAATCATTTATGT
Organism: Fragum whitleyi; assembly: GCA_948146395.1. Lineage (NCBI taxonomy): Eukaryota > Metazoa > Mollusca > Bivalvia > Cardiida > Cardiidae > Fragum > Fragum whitleyi. Next base: position 14,690,751 of record OX411548.1, on the reverse strand, counting down.
TTATCATTGTGAATCAAAATAGCAACATGTGGGAAGTTTGTTAACTATTAAAGTTTTCAGGGCTCATGTTTTACCCTTACACCAAGGTTTTGACCCCCAAATCTGAAAATATTTTAATTTGACAATTAGAAATTTCTCCAAAGGGGTCATTTTTGACCCCCTTGAGAGGAATTACTAAAGGTCAAAACATAGTTTTATACCTAAGATTTTTAACAAATAACTATCTAAGTTTCTACAAATGAATTTCATGTTTCATATTTGTTTCAATACAAGAAACAGTTAAATTGACTCTTGATTTGCCTTTTCTGTCATTTTGACCCCTTTAAATTCAGATTTGACCCCAAGAATTTCTTAGGTGAGGAGTCAATGACTCCCCAAAAATCAAACACTAACACAAGCCCTGGTTTTATACAATTTCAGGGACCAACAAATGATCCGTTTGGGAGTGATCCTTTCCAGATCGGTGATCAAGGCTTCGAGGAGAACATTTTAACACCTGCAAAACTAGAATCTTCTGCAGAGGCTCCGACAGAACAACCAAAGAAAAAAGACGCATTTGATGACCTCGTGCTTAACATCGGATCAAAGACGGAGCGAGCCAAGTCTCCCAAGGACATGTTTTCAGACCTATCAGCTGCACCAAAGACGTCATTAAATGAGCTGAAGGCTGGAAATAGAACTCCTTCTCCAAAACCCCAGTCACCATTTGGAAATCAGGCAAGTCGGCAAAGCCAGACCTCTATTAAATCCAATGTATCAACATCTAGTCTTCCCCTGACTTCTGGAGATCCATTTGCAAATGATCCATTCGCTTCAAATATTAGTACAAATGCAGCTTCGAGCTTTGATATCAAAAGTGCACTGCAAAATGAACATATTGCACCTGCTTTCTCAAATGATTCTGTGATGAAAACTGAAGTATTTAGTGATGATGACTTTAATTTGCCTTCCCCAGATGGGCCTCCCCCTCCTTTACCAGACAACATTATGAATCAAAATATCAAGAGTGAATCTCAGAAAGGTCCAGAGCCCCCACCTCGACCCCTGTATAATACTCACCACACCCCTCCTTTACCCCCTAGACCAGGATCTGCGCACAGTGATAGTGCTAAAAATAGAACAAACTCAATGATAGAATCTCAGCCAATGCAACAACAAAATACTCCCCCACTGCCTCCAAGACCAAGAACTGCGTACAGCACAGTGGCTGTGCCAAGGCCTAAACCTAGGTCCTCTGCAAACAAAGACTCAGTTTTAAATAATGCAGCCAAAGATAAAAACTACTTGTCAAAGGAACTAGAAAAAGCCAAAAATAATGTTGGGGATTTTAATGCAAACACGAAACTGGTGAATAATAACAGTGATATAAATAGTGATTTCAAATTGCCAGAAACTTCATGGAGATCCTCAGTTTCATCACCAAAGATAGCTGATCCATTTGTATCAACAGATCCGTTTGCCACAGAAGATCCATTTAATGACTCAGATCCTTTTACCAGTGATCCTTTTGCCTCAGATCCTTTTTCAGATCCCATGTTTACAAGCAATACTCAACCTTCCAACTCATGTGATCCTTTTACCTCAGTAGTTTCCAGTCCGAAACCTACCCAAGATGACAGCGATCCATTTTCAGTATTTGATAATAAGGTCAGCAGCGATGCCTTCAAGTTTGACAAATGTTCATCCAAAAAGGTGAAGTTGAAAGGAACTGGTGAGTAAAATAAGATTTTCAGATCACATTCACAGATCACAATCCTTTCTCAATTTTTTAGCTATAATATGTTTTTTTTTTATTTTAGAAAAACTTGATGGCTCTGCGTGAAACGGTTGTAACTCCCTATTTGTTTATCGATTTTACTGAGCTATTGATATAGCCTTGGTGCAGTCAATATTGTCATGCTAAAAACCGTTACATTTTGTGATGTCTCTGGTACTTCCAAAGACCTTCACTAAGAATTTGGCACACATGTTTACTATCAAGAGAACAACCAATAATATTAAGGAGGATAAGTGTAGATGCATTTGGTGCAAACTAAGCCCCTTTTGATTATTTTACCTACTATACAGCACCAAACAGCAAAGTGTAGACGTCCATTTTGGACTCTCCAAATTAAAGGAATTTGCTGATGACATTGATCATTGACTATAGTTTCAAAACTCTGTTTCAGAACTATTTGTTTTTCTCAAAACTTTTTCTCTGCACATTTACAATATATTCAACCCTTATCATGCTAAATAAAAAACGTTGGCAAAATTATATGTGACCCGTCACGCGAAAAGGGACCATCCGGGAATTCTATAAAATGAATTATTGAAAAAGAGATTTGATCCACCATAGGTCAACCATCAGTCGCATTTCAAAAAATATTTCACTGGAAGGTAGATTGATCATTCTAGATTCAGAAAATAAGCACAGTGCAAAGAGTTTCGACCCTAGTCAGTCTGCGCAGTCCGCGCAGTCTGACTAGGGTCAACATTTATCGCACTATTCTTATTGTGAGTCAGCATTTGATTTTGAAAATATAATTTCTGAAACTTTTCTTGTTTAATAAGGAAAATCAGGTTGTATGGACTAAGATCAGACTTCACATATGTGCAGACTGATAATTGTCCAAACCTCCTGCCAAAGCAGGAATATTCCAGGATCAGCATGACAAGGGTCAAATTGCCACAATAAAAAACAGAAGCAGGTCTAGTAATTGCATGTTAAAGCTTTTTGAAAGTGCTTTTTACCAATATAATATGCATGTGCAAGCATGGTCTTTCAGAGAAAAAATATTTCAATATGAGAATCAAGAGTCAAATTTATTTTCACTAAATGAAACTCAAACTAAACTATAGTTTGTTGATGGTAAGTATTCTACGGCTGTTCTAAATGATTTACATTACTTAACTCGACTATTCATGTCTAGACTATAGAATAGGGGGGGCTATTCCAGTCACCCGGGTGGTGTTGTTGGAGTTGGCATCAGCAACGGCGTCTGCATTATGCTTTGGTTAAGTTTTTACATGCAAATGTTTTAAATCTCTGTTTCTACTAAAGCTATTCCATTGAAACTTTGCACATATTTCTGTGACCATAATATCAGCCTCTAGACAAAGATTCATTACACTGATATTGAATTCGTGGAATTTTAACCATTTTTGGTCTTTGTTAAGTACATGTGTATGTGCAAATTTTGTTTATCAGTTATAATTCTTTTTCTTATTAAGCTATTGCTTGGAAACTGCTTCTGTGACCATAATATCAACATCTAGACAAAGATTACCTTTTTTGATTTTCATTTAATGGAATTTTCCAATGTCGATATTGATTTGCTGTTACTGCCCAGCACATGGAAAAGTCGAGCTTAGCTGTCCTCCAACAGCTCTTGTTGTGATATTTTTATGACATTTTTATAATATCATAATTGATATTTTTCTAACTATGACACAATGAGGTTATTTTTAGAAACTTGCATTTCTCTTCAAAACTTTGATGAAAATTAGGCAAATAGAGGTTATGTGATAACTAAAATACGTACTTATTTTATTGTATGAAACAATATCTTACTTGGTTGTTGGATTGATATTTGTCTTGGCAGAGCCTTGACAATTATCAATGCCCCCAATCTAGCTAGATTTTTTTCTCATACAAAAAAAACACTTAGTATGTATAATACGAGGGTTGATCCAAAAGTTTGTAAAATAAGGTTATAAATCATCAGAAAAGTTAACTATCAAAATTAAAATTATACAGTCATTAAATGCATCATCTATGAAATAAACGTGGAAAATTTTAAATGTTTACATTCAATAGCGACTGAAAAACACATGAATTAAGGCAAAGACCCCTTACTAACGCGGGGGAGCAAGAACGTCAAATACGACGTCAATGATATTTCTCATCTCCATAGCCTCCGCTTACTATCATGTCATTCTGTGCCTGATATAATAACTTACAGAAATTATCCACATACCTTTTGAATTAAATTTGTATTCAATTTTCATATGCATGGTGTTTCTAATAAAGTGGAGAGCCAAAATCTGGACCTTTAATTTTTAGAAAATAGTGAGAATCAATTAATATATATGTGTTCGTTGAAACTGTAATAGACAATTCTAAATACTTCTTTAAAGCCTTGTCCTCTGCGAATAGCCGGAATAGGTTAAGGAAAGATTTTCTTCTACACATTTTTATCATTTTTATGAACTATCTGAAATGTTGGGTTGGTGTATAACATAGATCATGGCGAAATTCGAAAAATAAACGGTATTCATATTTTGTTGTTGACGTCTTGTTAATTTTTCCTCGAATATTCTGCATTACTAAAATATTCTGTGTCCATAAGAAATCTCCCAATAAGCTTTAAAATATGACAAATAATTCCTATTTGCTTCCTATTTAATTTAGCCAAGGAATTCCAACTAAAGTAACAGAAAACTTACTGAAAACCTGATTTATGTAACAGATTTTTAATATTTTTCTCGCTCCCCCGTCTTAGCATACACAAGTTTCTATGGTAACGTATTCTAAGGCTGCTAAAAATAATTGTACAAAAATGATAACATTAACGATCTCCATTGTTACATAGCTGCATATTGACCAAATTATATACTGAACAAGCTATAAATGCGAAAGTTTAAAGCCCATTTTAGGAAGTTATGGATCATCCCTCATATATATACCAGATCCTATGATACACTCTAGAGAGAAGAGGCAATAGATTCTAACCACTTGTATCTTTTTACTCATCTTGGTGAACTGAGGCAGATCACAAAAATATATTAATCCTTATCCTGCTGAATTTGTATTTTCTGGATTTTTCAGTTTTATCCCCACAATGATTTTGGACAAAGCAGAAAGTTTAGACCAAGGTCAGACTGCATGTCTATGCAGCCTGACCTTAGTCTTTACTGTCTGTCATAGCTTTGTGTACTGCTGGAATTTATCTTGAACAGCATGAGCAGGGTAAGATGAATTTTTGAGGTCATGTATGAATTGTTTCCCCCTCCCCCCAACTATGTTGTGGAGGTATATAGAGGTCAGTTTGTCTGTCTGTCCATCCGCTTGGCTATAGCTCTTTTTTGTCTGGAAGTTTTCTCAGCAACCAAAGGGCGGATTTCATTGAAACTTTACTGAAGTGATATTCTTCATGGTCCATGAACTTTTAACAGAGTTATGGCCCTTTGATGTAATTTTTTTTAAATTCCTGAATATATGCAAGAGATTTGATAAATTTTACCAACTAATTTCATTTACTTAATGCTTCTCTATATTCTTTTTTTTCAGCCAAATGATTTATTTGGGATGCAACCACCTCAGTTCAAATAAGGTAGGGGGAAGTCAGTATTTACATTATTAACTTTTCACAAACACATAATTGTTAAGGAACGAAACTAAATTTTTTGTCAATTAATGCATGAATCTTGATTGAAAACTTCTTTATCGTGCTGTCAAAAACCTTTACTAAGTTTAAGCATAGTCTCACTTACTTTTTTGCTGAGATTAGGAGATTTGAAACTAAAAACTTATCACACTCGTGTATGAATGGCACTTAAACTTGGAATTGTATTGTGCTGTGCCATTGATATGCACAAATTTGTCAGGGAAACAAGTTCTTTCTCTTACTCTCAGACTCGATATAAGTTGTATAAAAAATAAGACAAAAAGAATAATCAGAAAATCTGACAAATAGAAAAAAAATGGCCAGAAGCAACCTGTAGAAACAGAACAGGGTTGAACAGGGTTGATACTTGTTGAAACTGAGCATGGTTGATACTTCCTCCCAAGCTTGTTGGTTTTCTATACATAATGGGAGAAAGAAAAACTCGTAATTAAAGCTTGAGAAAAGCCTAATTATGTTGTTTTGACTTTCCATAGATAATTTAAAATTGTATGCCCCTGCATCAATAGATGAGCAGAATATTGGTTTTTGCCTTGTGTGTTTATCTGTTTGTTCATTTGCCACTGTTTAAACTTTAACATTGGCCATAAATTTTGATTGGTTAGTGATGGACACTTCATATTTCATGTGTGATTGCTGGTTAGAAGAGTTTTCTGTTAGAATCAAATTCAAGGTTATTTTTCTAGGTCAAATATTTGAAAAAATTCTATTTTTACCTTGAAATTTGTTTTGCATTTGATTTCCATATTGTCACTTGAAATTGGACTTTATTATGCTGATGATTCTCTTACTGAATTGAATTACTGGGTTAGGGTATTGGTACAGTAAAATTTATGTTAAGCTACCGCTTAGGGGACTACCAAAATGCGGTTGCTAAATGGGAATGGCTGCTTAATGCATTATTTCATGATAAGACTTGTCATTTTGATAGCATTTTTAGATTGTGGCATAATTCTTACTGAAATTGATGTTCGACCCCATTAGCATTGTCCCTCAGACGAATCAAATGGGTTCCAACACCATAAGATTCAGCTGAAGAATGTCTAATTAGTCCCCTACCGGTGTTCACACCGGAGGGGACTATAGGTTTGCCCTCCGTCTGTCCGTCCCTCCGTCTGTCCGCTCAAATCTGGATCCCGCGATAACTTAATAACTAAGCAAGCGTTTTTGATGAAAGTTGGTATATGACTAGATGGCAATGTGTAGATTATGCACATCATTTTATTTTTGTTTTTCGACTTAAATTGAGGTTGCTATGGTTACAGAAATAGTGAAAATATGGCCAAAAATGGGATCCTGCGATAAGATAATAACTAAGCAAGCTAGTTTGATGAGACTTGGTATATGACTATATGGCAATGTGTAGATTATGCACATCATTTTATTTTTGTTTTTAGACTAAAATTATTGTTGCTATGGTTACGGAAATAGTGAAAATATGGCAAAAAATATTGGATCCTGCGATAAGTTAATAAGTAAGCAAGCTAATTTGATGAGACTTGGTATATGGTTTGGGAAAGGGTTAAGGTCTTTATAACTTATTAAGATCGCTGAAAACTTGCTTGCAAAAAATATCACTAAACATTTAGATTACCGTTGTTCTTATTTTATAAAATTACACTTGCTATGGTAGCAATTACAAATCATTGATCTTTTAGTAACTTTATTCAAGTCATTTGAATTATATTTCCGAAATTTTGGGCATAACATTTCATATGTTTGACAATTATTTTGATGTCTTGTTCATCTTAATCTATTATTGATTACCATATTTAGTCAATGTGAAGCCGGTAGGGGACTTTATGTGTTGCATACAACACCAGATACTTGTTTTTCAAAGATTTTGATTTTGATTGTGAAGGGACTTTAAAGTTGGTCACTTAATAAAAGTGGTCTCTTAATAGAGAAGGTTGTTCGAGCAATATTTACTGTATTTAACAAATGCATCTTGTTTATTATGTTTCAGGTTTGTAGCCAAAGAAAGATAATCAATAACATTCTACATGCTGGACATTGTATTATGCTAGAGTAAACCTACAACTCTCATTCATTCATACAGTTAAATGGATTTGTGCAACACTTTTGTAACTGCCTATGTATATATAGACACTTATAATATGACCTACATTGCCAGAGCGAAATAACCCTGTTAAATGTTTTTGTTATTTCAATGTAGAAATGATATCATATTGCATTTAATGATGTGATGTTTTTCGGAATAACTAGAGACAATAAATTTCTGGAATTTCCTCAATTCATTGCAAAATTTCAGGTCATAATATAAATAGAATATCAAAGTTGTACTCATTAAATACCAAATTTATTTAAATCATTATTTTGAGCAGATAAAAACTTGGTTTTATCTGATTACAGATTATTCATATAATAAATTTCTGTATTCAATGACCATTCATTCAATATCCTCTATATACAAAGTTGTTGAGCTGATCCCCCAAAGTATCTTTACTTGGATGTCTTCTCAATAATTTAAAATAAGTCTAAAATATTTTAGACTGGTTCTTTTTTTGAAGATGTTTCAAGTGTTGAAAAAATCAGTGAGTACCCTGTATATTGGAGTGGCTTGGTTAAAAGCATAAGACAGCAAATATATATATATAAAAATCTAAAATGAAATTGAGCCTGTGTATGACATTTCCAACAATGCCACATGTGCAGAACGTTAAGACTCAGATCAGTCTCTGCTGGTGCACAGTCTGATCAGAGTCTTAATTATGCACTCAATAGATGGCTATGGACCTAAATTGTTATTCACAACCCAAAGCTAATTTCAATGCACTGGGTGAGTGTCCATGCTACTCAACACTTTTTATGCCCCCGTATCGAGAGATCGGGGGCATATTGTTTTACTCGTGTCCGTCTGTCTGTCCGTCCGTCCGTCCGTCTGTCCGAAAACTTAACCCGAAAACTTAACCTTGCCAATATCTTCAAGCCTATTCAAGATACAAAGCTAATATTTGGCATGATGATAGATCTCAATGATCCGCATCCGCGGGTACCAAAGTCAAGGTCATGTGACAAGGTCAAGGTCATCTGTCAAGGTCAAACTTTGAAAAAAATGCCGTTCCGGGGGCATTCATGTTTCACAAACACATCTTGTTTTTATTATGCACACATGAAATTGTTGGAAATGTCACACACAGGCTCAATTTTTATTCTTAATTGTATTCAAGCTTTAAGAGTAAGTTTTATTACATGCTAAAGCCATACATGTATGCTTAATTTGCTGCATGAATTTAGGAATATTTTAACCTAACATAACTTACAAATATACAATACTATTTACTTCTTGAATTATTTGTTTCTAAAATTAAAAACAACCCCCAAGGCTATAGAATACTAACATTTACATCCAAAGTTTGGTGCAATCTGTTTGTAACTGCCTATAAATATGCACTGACAAAAGTTTTGCACAGTTACCTCTTTATTTGTGTTTCGTTCTATATATTTCTATAAAAGCATACGTTCTGCATAGGCTTAACAAGGAGTCTCAGATTCACAGACTATCCTTATTGTCAAACCCTGATTGTGTGCTGAGAGTTAAATGTTTTTGACTATGTTCTTTCTTTACAAATGGCAAAATATTTTATGGTTTTAAATATTTCTGGGTCAACTTATATGTACATGTGGTTGCAAAACTCTGTATAAGGAAACATTCTCGGGACAGGTTGTTTTATTGTGATAATGTGTTACCAGTGAATGTCATGTTTCTACTGATTTCTATTAATATAACATAGATGGTAGCTTTTGTTTAAGTTTAAGTTTAGCAGTCATTCATTTGAGCATACTTCCCCATCATACTTTTATACTGAAATAAAAATAGGGACATAATTACAATTTTTGTTCATTTTGATGACTCGCCGCAAAACAGTAGTAACTGCCTATATGTTTATAGGCAGTTACAATTGTTTCATGCCAAGCCATTGGTTTTCTGTATTTCTCCTTTATAATGCTGCTGAAAGCTATGCAAAACATAGAAGTGTCCTCTTATTCATACCTCATATTGTTGGGGAATTTTTTCCAGTAATTATCAGCACATTAATGTATGAATTTCGCCTGAAAATCAGTTAAAAGTAATATTAATACAATTGTAAATCAATTTATGCATGTACAGTCTATTTTGTTCAAGCGACCATGTATATTAAACGACCATTTTTATTCAGCGAACATTTTCAAAATCCCCTTCTTCAAATCAAAATATCTTGAAAGTGTAGGTGTTTTTTGTCTAAATCTTTTTGAAAATAAATCTTTTGTTGTTGAAACTCACAAGAATCGTCTCAATAGACGATTCGATTGAGTTTTAACATCATAGGATGACAGATTTTTTCAATAACATTATTTATTCAAAACATTTTGTTTCTGTTTTGGAAACAAATGTTTATTAAGTGACTTTTTTCTTAAACAACCGCTTTTTTGTGGTTGCTTAATACAAGTTTAACTGTACTTAATGTTCCTATTTGATGATTATTTTCTCTCAACATTTATTCTAATGATTGTTAAGATGAAATAATTGTCAAAATAGACAGAAAACTCAGTGGTGTAATGACACATACTTGTTATTTCCAGTGCAATAATTTGTAGATTTAGAAACTTGTAGCTTTAGATTAATAGATACCTTTTGTTACTTGGTTTGTTTATGAAGTTTACAGTTGAGTTGTTCAAGAATTGTTTTCTATCTTTTTGAGATTTAGCTTTTTACATTTATGCTTGTATGTTGTATTTAAGCTACCTATTAAATTGGCATTAAAATAGGGCCATGTGATATGAATGTCTAGTATTTTGTAGTGGTCTTCAAATAGGGTGACAAAAGAAAAAAATTAAATGATTAACTTTAAAAGTCAGATTTTTGTCCCATTCTAAGAGTGACAATAACAATTAACCCTTTCAAAATATATACACTTGTTCTGATATACAGTAGATATGAAGAAAAAATGCTGAACTGAAAGTTTACTCAAATTTTATCGAGATTAAAGCAATAATTCTCCTTCAATGCTATGATAAAAGCTTGAAATTGAAAGATTATGTTTGTAAATTGTTATTGGTAACTCTAAGCACTTAAAGTAGTGGACTAGTAATAGTTCCACAACCTTTCGGAAATAATGAACTTTAATAGTATTAACTTAGGTTTCCTAATGATTTTCATTAGGAAACCTCGGTCAACATTGTGAAAGTTCATGTGTTCTGAAATGTTGCAGAACTCTTACAGGTCCACTACCTTAAATACTTAACCCTTGTCATGCTGAACCCGGAATATTCCTGCTTTGACAGGAGGTATAGACAAAGATCAGCCTGCACATATGTGCAGTCTAATCTCTGTTTATACCACCTGATTTTCCTTTTTACATAAAAAAAAATTAGAAAAATAATGTTCTCACAATAAAAACTGACTCACAATCAGGGAAATCAGTGCTTTCAGGACTTTGATTTTGATACAATTTTGCCAAGGTTTTTATTCAGCATGACAAGGGTTAATGTGCAGTCAAACAAAGGTCAGATTCATCATTTATTTCAGTGAAATTTCAGTGAATTATGACTCTTTGTTAAATTACATGTACTCTTTATTGGTGTTGCTGCAAAGGTTATTTACTGGAACTGGGCCAAAATATCTGTGCAGGACCAAAATGGCATAATTAGAGATTTACACAAACTTTATTTATGACCTTTTGGTTGCCATGGCAAAAAAGAAACACAGCGAAATTGTGAAAATGGGATTTCAGATGTGTGTGTAAAGAATGCCAAATGGACATAAAAAACAAGTTTCAGTGATGAAAAAGAAAATTTGGTAAATGAAAAAATAGAAAAAGAAGGATTGATGTTTCAGGAAAGGGTTAAATAAGGGACTTATTTGTTACTTATGCATATTATGCAAAAATACTTTCAAATGTGATTCTCTTTTATATCTGTAAATTATTTCTTTGGTATAATATCTATAGTCTTTCCCATATAAGGTTGTATGCATAAACTGCCAAATTGTTTCAACTCTTGTCTTCACAATAAAAATAAATCAAATAAACATTATTTACTGTACATGTTTTGTCTATCAATTCTCCATACTGCACATTTGTAGCTCAGCTGTTTTCAGAGAAAACCTGAAGTATTGCTATAGCCTTAGCGTTTTTAGCTCACCTGAGCACGAAGTGCCCAAGGTGAGCTATTGTGAACGTAGAAGTCCGTCGTCAGTCGTGCGTCGTCCTCAATTTCTTTTAACATCTTCTCCTCCTAAACCAGTGGGCCAATCTTGATGAAACTTGGCAAGATGTTCCTTGGGTCAAGCTCTACCAAAGTTGTTCATATAAATGAAATCCACCCTTAACTTTCCCTTTACCCTAAACAAAAAAGGGTGAAAATATGAGATCTTTAAAAATCTTCTTCTCTGAAACCAGATGGCAGACAGCTTTCATATTTGGTATGTAGCATCATCTAGTGGACCTCTACCAAGTTTGTTCATATCAAGACCCTGGGGTCATATTTGGGCTTTGTCCGGGCCCAACCCTTTATACATAGAATCAAAGAGTGAAAATCTTTAAAAATCTTCTTCTCTGAAACCAGATGGCAGACAGCTTTCATATTTGGTATGTAGCATCACCTAGTTGGCCTTTACCAAGTTTGTTCATATCAAGACCCTTGGGTCATATTTGGGCTTTGCACGGGTGCATCACTTTATCTCTTATGAGCAGGAAGGGTAAAAAATGAAAATCTTTAAAAATCTTCTTCTCTGAAACCAGAAGGCAGACAGCTTTCATATTTGGTATGTAGCATCATCTAGTGGACCTCTACCAAGTTTATTCATATCAAGACCCTAGGATCATATTTGGGCTCCACCCGGGTGCAACCCTTTTTACATAGAATCAAGGAGTGAAAATCTTCTTTAATCGAAATCGGAGGGCACACTGCTTTCATTTTTGGTTTGTAGCATCATCTTGTGGGCCCCTACCAAGTTTGTTCAAATCAAGACCCTTGGGTCATATTTGGGCTCCACCCGGGCGCATCCCATTCAGTTAATCTGAGCATGATGGGTGAAAAAAGGAAAACCTTCAAAAATCTTCTTCTCTGAAACCAGAAGGCTGACAGCTTTCATATACTGAGTTCCATAAGAAAGTGTGCACTTTTACCTTTTTCATTTATCTAGATTTTTACAAAATTGGAGGAAAATTATGGAGTAAATTTGATACCATCCTTTAGTCAAGGCCTTTTGAAATTAAAAGTCAAATCAAATTTGGATAAAGTATCGCATACTGAATACGCACACGCAGAACTAAAATTGTTGAGATTTTACCTCCTTACAACTTTTTCTATGGTAAGAGCTTTGTGTTGATGTTGCCTTATACAGTTTAAGAAGCCATTTCCAAACAAAAGTTTTATTTTTATGCGGACGTTATGTGTACGTCGACGTTAGACATTGCTACGTTTTTAGGCCAGTAACTTGTGGTTGAATGCTGCTATGGCGTTCTATGACATCTCGATTTGCTATTTCAAGACGTTACAAAATGATGACATCGATTTCTATTGGAACATGAATGCTCAATCAATTTTAATGACGTTCTTAATCTGACAAGGTTCGATTTTATTCAACGACATTTATTGGTAGCCAAACTACGCTGTAGCATCATGCACAATTGTATTGAAGATGTGATTTTATGCTTAAGAAAGTCGCAAAGATTGAACTGAATGCATTTTCAGACAAATTATTCATCTAAAGTGTGTTGCAAATGCAAAACATGCAAAATCAAATGTCTCTATAAAGTAGAAAATTTTTGCTCATTGCGTGATTTTTTGTTTGCAAATATAGTTTGCACATACTCTTGGGGATAGTCATGCGACATTTCATGATGAAAGATTGCATAACTTCAGAGATATTGCAAAATCAAAAGTGCACACTTTCTTTTGGAACTAAGTATATTTAGTATGTAGCATCATCTTATGGACCTCTTCCAAGTTTGTTCATATCAAGACCCTGGGATCATATTTGGGGTCCACCTGGGTGCATCCCTTTTTACATAGAATCAAAGAGCAAAAAGGCGTATCTATCTTGCTCTACGCTGAAAACGTTCCATGGTATTGATTTAAGGCAAGTATCTTCTTTTTGACATCTGCCTATCCAATTAATGTGATGACTCAGGGATCAAAGAGACTCAGGTGAACGATCTAGGACCATCTTGGTCCTCTTGTTGTTGTTGTATTCGGCATTTGAAATTTTGTGAAATCTACAGTTCTACTGAAGGTGTTAACTTGAAACTTGGTGCACATGTTCACATTCAAGAGAGCAACCAATACTATCAAGGGGTACAATTCTAGATATTTTTTTGTGCAAATTATGCCCCTTTTTTTGACTTAAATTTTCAACCACCTTTCAGCAATCAACGGCTGAACATAGGCATCCGTAGGCAGTGCTCTTGTTCACATAGTCCATCATAGCCTGTGTTCCACATGTCATTTTGACTTGGCCACGTCTGGAGTACCTACCCTTCCAAATCTATCAAGCCAGGGTAAGAAGGACTATGAGGGATAAGTTTCAGTCTAGTACAGTGAAAATTGACACTCATTCGAACCAAAATCATTCTTTATCATCCACTCAGTACTCCACTCATTCATTTCAAACACCAACGCACATCGTTCTTAAATGCTCCAAAATTATTAGAAAATATTACAGAATCGTTCAGGGTGATCATTTTTTGCTTTACCTATAGACGTCAGATGGTCTGGAGGATGCCAAATGAGTGTGTTTCTCAAGTGAATGTGGCAGAACATGATTTGTTTGGCAACAGTTTAGTCATGGTTATGGCGGGAATTAGTGCTCAGGGGAAAACAGATTTCCACTTCATTGAAAATACACATTGATGGCTCTCAGTGACGTAAATGAGATCGCAGATGTTAATTTTCAACCATATGCAGGAGCAGGTGGTGAAAATTTCATTCTAATTGATGACAATGTGCGTGCACATAGAGCTGGCATCGTCAATCAATATCTCGAGCAATTCACAATAGTCCATATGGATCAACAAGCTAGATCCCAGGATCTTAATCTTTTAGAGCATGCTTGGAACATGTTAGAGACAGCTGTTCCATCCTGTCCAGAGCAACGGGCAACGGTACAGGAGCTCAGACAGGCTTTGCTTGAAGAATGGGTTCAAAATCCAGAATATAATATTAGGAGGCTTATAAGCATTATGCGCAGGTGTTGTCAGGGCATAATTGAAGCAGCAGCCTAGACAAGAGCCATGTCAAAGCTTGATAGTAAACTGAAGCCTATTAGATTAAAGCCTCTTTTGTACTGAGCTTCCTCATCATGAGTTCTATGCCCTGACAAAGAGTAAGAGGTTAAAATACTGTAAACGCCTTTATATTGGCGTTGTCCACATTTGGCGGTTTTTCAGTTTCGTTTTATTGGCGATGATTAATTTTGGCGCATCTTACATGAAGCGCCAAAATAAATTGTCTTATCCATTTTTCCTTTTTGTCGTTTAAAACCTTGAAAGTATAAGAAAGCCAATTTTCTAGAGTAGTGTCAGTTTTTATAAACCAAACAATAGTTTGTTTTCACACCTCTCGTTAGAGTAATCATTTGTGAACCAGTTTTTCACAAATTTTTTCTCATTGATTTCCGTGACAATGTATAAACCAACTTGAATCTGGAATTTTGGAATAAGTTTTTATTAGACATTTACTAACGTTGTCAGCCGATTTTCTTATTCCAAATCGAATGAGAATGGTCTGCATATGTTTGAAATAAAGTTAATCGATATAACCCTAACAGTACATCGCCCAAGATAACATTTTCCTTTACATTTACAAAGGAATTTTTCCATTTCATAATGGCAAATATTGGCGGCAGAATAATTTTGGCGCATCTAAGCTTGACCGCCAATATAGCCAAAATAAAACCACCGCCAAAATTACTCCGTTTACAGTAATAAAGGGCAATAACTTCAAAATTATGCAAGAAGGAGTTGTTTTTCTTTTGCACTGCACTCCTCTATGAGATTTTTCACCTATAAAGTTTTATGTTAATAACTTTTTAACTTTCAGAGATATGTTCTGGACAAAAATCAAAGTATCTTAAATAACAGATGGCAATTATGCAAACAAGAGTTAAAGTTCTTCTGCTCCATGAGATCTATCCACCTATAAAGTTTCAAGTTGATGGCTTTTATACTTAAGGTTCATGAAAAGTGTTTGAGACCCAATTTTAAGGGCACTTCCATTTGCCAAGGAAAATCAGTATGTCCATGTACCGGTACATTTTATATCAAAATGAAGCTATTTATGAGCACTAGTAGTTAAGCACATAAGACTGCCATAGCTATAGCAGTATAGACAAAACATTGTGAAAAAGGATCCTTTTGTACATTACAGACAACTACATGACTGTTGGATGAAATTGGCTCATATTTTAAAAAAGTAGTCTAAAGTACTGCTCAGGTACTACTACAACCGTTGGTATGAAACTCTGGCCTTAAATGAAGTT
Organism: Fragum whitleyi; assembly: GCA_948146395.1. Classification (NCBI taxonomy): domain Eukaryota; kingdom Metazoa; phylum Mollusca; class Bivalvia; order Cardiida; family Cardiidae; genus Fragum; species Fragum whitleyi. Next base: position 14,674,881 of record OX411548.1, on the reverse strand, counting down.
ATGCAAGCAATTTATTTTGACTTATGTTATAAACACTTCTTATATGTCTTCCTAATTTACAAGTGTATTATCCATGATGCAAGCAATTTATTTTGACTTATTTTATAAACATGTCTGTTATGTCTTCCTAATTTGCAAAAGTGTATTATCCATGATGAATGCCCTGGCAGGGTGGAGCCAAGGTAACAGGTTGTTGCACTTAAGGTTAAGGGAAATCAGCTTTTATCTAAAATAACCTACTTCTAAAGAGAGTCGACATAAATAACATTGAGACCTTAATTCGTAGATTGGTAAACAAATACTTGTAACTTCAGTTCAATAAAGCTGAAGTCACGAGGCCTTGCTAACCAAACGATGAAATGTGTTCATTCTCTAAAAGCATGTGAATCCTTTAGGTTTTAGGATACAGTTATTTGCATGAGTTAACGATGATTACTGACTAAAATTTAAAAGTACCCAAACTATTGAAAAGTGAACTTGCCAAATTACCTCTTGGTTAAGCCCCGCCCTGCTGGTTCATTGATTACGCAGAATAGATTTATGTAAGGCATTGTGTGTTATCACAACATAAATGGACATTAATAGTTTATATACCTGTAAGGTAGTTTTGCAATATATCAATTACTATTTCACAAAAATATAAATATTTAGTAATTTATTATAGATCATTGAATAAAAAAAAACTAATTTGAAATAAACCACAGAAACTGTATCAGATTATTATGGTGTGATGTGGCATCATACCTAGCATCTATTTTAAAAACAGAAAAAACTGGTTCGACAAGTATGTCGACAAAATAAAAGGAAATTGATTGTTTCAGAGTTTTATATCTAAGGTTGTAGTATTACCTAGTATGAACTTTTGTCTACATTCTGACAAAATTTAGCCAAATTTTATCCAGCAGTAATAACATAAAGTTGTTGGTTTTGAACAAAATATCCCTTTTCCATAATGGTTTGGCTATCCTGTCATGAGATGGGCCTCTAACCTTGAGCAACCACTTGTGCTCATCTACACCTTCAATTTGATATATCATTTAGCTGGGCAGACTTTTTTTGTTAATAGTAGCAGCATTAAATTTGATTCAAAAACTTTACATTAACTTTAAGGAGATATGCTCTGGACAAGTTTAGTGACAGAAAGACGGACCAAGACCATTACTATATATATATATATATATATATATATATATATATTTATCCACTTTGCTGAACGGCAGGGGATAATAATAATAATCACTATCTGAAGAGGGGTTAAAACCTGATATATCGAGGGTGCATAGTGAAGTCTCTGGTAAGCCTGTGAAAATGGACAAGCTGGTCAGAGGCTTAACTTAAAACTAGTGTTGGGCAATCGGTTTCTTGGGAATTATTACAGCACTCAAAGTATCATTTCTTTGAAGAATAGAATATGAAATTCTAGTTAAAACTCATGACCTTGCTCATGCAGATTTTTCTACCAACTCCATGGCTCAGCGTGAAACTGTTGTAACTGCCTATAAACATATAGGCTGTTTCATGCTGAGCCATCAAACTGATGTCAGTTCCGTTAACAAAATATGATGGCTTTCATTTGTGAGTTAGGACCTAATTAATCAATTATGAAATTTCTTAGTTGATTATCACAATCGGACGCCCAAACCAACTGATAATCTGCCCATCACTACTTAAACCTCATGTGGAAATGTTATGCATGTATTCATTTTTTATTAGATAAATCAGAATTGTTCATTTCCAAGAGTTTATCAGTTGTTTAGTTCAAAAACCTTGAAACTACAGCTTGAATTAAGCTGTAGCAACTTTGTTTTAGAAAATTAAATGTTTTGAGAAGATTGCATGAAATGCTATGAAATGCTGTTTGCTGGAAGTTATTGGTGGATTTGTTTGCTTGCATAGGGCTTAATGCCACATAAAACATAGTAATGTTTGGGTGATGGATGCACCTGCCTACGGTTTCCTGTTGTTTCTCACACCAGTTCAACCACATTTGATCCAAGCCACAAACTCCCACTTTAGCATACAGCTTCTCACACACACATAGTTGAGAAACAAATAAGTAATTTCACAAATTGAATACAGAATTTACTAAACGAGTCATCTATAAGCAGATAAAAACGAGGCTTTGCCGTCATCTCTGTTTTAGATGAATTGTTTAATAAATTAGTATTAAAAGAGCCCAAATTGACATTCCATTTATACCCTTCAAAAAAAGTTCTTCGACATTTGATCTTTATGCAAATTTTGAATTCAACAAAATATCTATATGTGTGTGTAAAGTCAATCAATGAAGGTGATCTCAATGCATCTTCACACTGTATTAAAACAGAGTTACATTTTTTTTATCAAAGATATGTAACAGACGTTGATTAAGGACGTTACTTTGCACGTGTCTTACAGTGGCAAACACAACCTCATGTATCTGGTTCAAAACTTTCTAACCGAAGATTCTACTAAATCCTGAGACGTAGCAGTTAGATTGAACAGTCCGAAATGCCATTACGTTTTTCGACGTCCTGGACGAACGTTGTTATCCAGCGTCAGACTGATCTAGGTCTATACATTACGCTATGAGTCATGTTATTGCGGTGCCAGAGATACAAGATAATCTGTCCGGAAACAACAGTCATTTGCAACGGCTGGTCTTATAGAGCCTACCTTGTGGCGACCATTAACTTTATGGTGTTGTTCCTCTGTTCGCTTGACATGTTTTTATTACAGTCGTGTGCCTAGACGTTCAATTTCAGAAGCAATCAAGTTGTGGCATTTCATCCACAATATAATGGAGAGCTATCTGGCCTGTCCAGTAAATTGGAACTGCATGTGCTGAATGAGAAATTCAGATTTTACATAATTTGACGTTGACATCTTTATCAAGAAACGCTGTCCAGTAATTCATCGCAATTACATATGATATTCTTAAATCATAATTACTGTTCAAAAATCAATTAAAATTTATCGAAGATTTTACATGAAATCAGAAAAATCGAAAGTTTTATCAGTGTCAAAGAACTTTTTTTGAAGAGTATATTATATGAATTTCATCATTGAGATAATACCTGTGTAATATCAAAAATACTCAACAGGTTTATTTCACTCTTGTGTTGTAGGTGAAAGGGTTGTAATTAATGAAATGACACAAGCTTATAAAAAATAAGGTTTAATTACCAATTCCGTTCAAAGTTTACAAATCTCCACCAGACAGCATCATTCATAAACAACTTGATTTATAAAATAACCCATAAACAAAGCATACAAACTTCACAAGACACCTGTCTTTCTAAACCATAACAAAAACTTAAACAAAGAAACTCTCTCACAAAACCAAACACTCATAACTTACGCTGTTCATGAATAATGCATTTCCAAGGAGCTTTGCAATTCAAACAAGTATTCACAAACATGCATACAATCACAGTTTAACTACCAGAGCTGGTTCAATAATAGAACATCAAGATTGTCCACTGAAATTCTACATGGAATCAATTGAAGCAATAATGAATGATTCTTTTGCTGTTCAAAATGTCACTGAGGAGTCGATTCAAAACTATTGTAAGTGCTTATAAATATACAGACACTTACAAGAGTTTGGAGTAGACTCCTCAATTTACTGGCAGAGTAGACTAGGTCAGCATGTACATGAATGCAGTCTGATTAAAACAATAGCACCCAACACACTATCTATACATTTGTTGAGCTAAAATCAATGCCATGAAATTCAGTGGCTTATCTTCTACAATTGAACCTTTTTTTACTATCTATGGGTCAAAGCTATCTAGGAGTTAATCACATTTAATATTACAGTGTGCTGTCAGTCTGTGCCCAAAAGTGCACAACTACAGAATTATTGAAGCCGTAGTTACAATAATTTGTTCGGCACTGACAATGTATCATTAATTTACTATGTAGAAACTTCAAATAAGGAGATGTTTGGAACTCAGATACCAAATATCAATGACTCTGCACAAAACAGCTGTAACTGCCTATATAATAGGCAGTTACAACTGTTTTGTTCCGAGCAATCGAACATAATAAAACATTTCATATCCTCTTTACTCAATTGTTGATACAGTTCTTTAAACTTTGGCACTAATCAAATGTTACAGGGCTTTTTTTTGTCATTTGGAATTGAGCACACGGCCATTCACAACCAAAATGGTTTGTTTCAGTCATTAATACATGCATCGACAAGTATACAACATGTACGCTTTGGAAGTAAAATGAATTTACATTGGATTTAACCAGAATCTTGTACAAAACTCCCATTTCAATAATAATTGCCCATATCAAATTTTAATTACTTGGTATATTGGTGGCAAAATCTTTCTACTTAATCTTATTCAAGCTTAAGTTCAAAGGATGCTCAACCACCAACATAATAATGATAGTTGTTATTCTTATATGGGCAGATAAATACCTTTTCTGAGAAGAAAATCACATCCAATCAACAAGGTTTAAAGAATTCTATTATTTAAGTCACTTTGGCCTGAATACTAAATGAAACAGAAATGTAAATCATATGCTTCCTTTTGATACTTCATAAAGTTGAAGTTTGTAATTTATCTTGCAAAAACAAATCCTGATAGTTTAATATTTGCAAAATATTAAGACTTAAATGAAACATTTACTTTTAAGTTTAAGGTCCATGTGATAGTCATGATTTAGTAATTCATAGTGGGAGTATCAAAAACCTCTTCACCATTTAAAAAAAGCTGTAGTGGTGGAGTTTGGATTCCTCACTGTAAAAAATCTAATTTGAGCATTTTTTATTTCTTTGTAATTTTGACAATCAAAACCTCTGATGCATTTATTCATATTTGTGTACAGGTGGTTAGCAAAAACTAATTGCAAGGACATACAAGTGATCTATGTATATCTACAGTTGTTTTAAGTTTACACCAGAAATTTCGAAACAATTCTGTCATCCCAATGTCTGATTTATATAAGTAGTTTTTTAAACTTTCCACTAGACAGAGACCAATAGCTTGGCGTCAAACTGTTGTAACTGCCTATATCATAGGCAGTTACAACTGTTTTGCACCAAACCATCAGAGAAGCACTAGATCTAGGTAGCAATCCATGTTCCAAGATGGACTTTTCTGCATGAAGGATCATTTGTATGCAAAATTTCAAGTTTAGTGCAAAACCATTGCAAGAGCATTCACATTGTAAATTCACTTACAACAATCTTGAACTACGCAATTCAATGTACTGTTATGATGGATGAATATGGATAATGGGCTGATATGATGAATGGATGACAATTAAAACAATGTACGCTAGAAGATAAGTTTTGGTCTACAACTCGTCGTGAGCATCTGCGCCCTCGTCTGCGTCGTCTTCCTCTTCTTCTTCTTCTTCTTCATCCTCACCTTCATCGTCTTTAGCTACAAAGTAAAAATATACAGCGTTAAAGTTAAGAATACTTGTGAAAATGACAATGGGGATTATTTGGAAATTGAAATGAAATGAGTTGGATCAGAGACCTTTGGATTATATGAACTTTTTTTATTTAAATTATATAATAGAGATGTAATATTCTATAGATAAATTTGTATGTCTTCACAGACCAATCAGAAACTTCAAAATTCACACTAGTCAATTAAATCTTCAACAATAGTAGTGCTTTTAATTTCTGTGCATTTTAAACGGTTTTAGCCCATCGAGTCATGGTTTAAAATGCCACAAATGGAGTACAGAAAGAGTCCATCAAAATGTTATTTCCCAGAAATATTTTGAAGATTGAGGAACTGTTTTAATATATGTCATATCTTTGTTTCTGATGAAACAACTTGATGAAATACTGCCGGTCCCACTGGCATGTCCATTACAAATCATGAACGTCTAATGATCAAGTACAAGATTATACGATTAACCCACAAGTCAAAATCTAGCAACATAAAGCTAAGTGTTTTTTTCTGACAATATTTAGTTCAACCTGGTAAAAAATTCTAATTTTACTTCACCCACTGTACTGTTAAATATTTAGGTTATTCATGAAGTCTGGAATGAATTATGATAATATTCAAATTGTCTCTCACTTTTGCTTTTAAGAAAAAGAATAATCAATTTATCTCTTTCCCAGGGTTTGACAATAAGGGAAGTCCAGGAGTCGGAGACTCTTTGTTTACCAGGTGGGGCTCCTTCTATTTGCAAGTAAGAAATCCAATGGACTCCAAGGGTCATATTACAATATTTTGAAAAAGAAATGCACAGAGCAGTGTCCTTTCTAATATTTGCCAAAACTATTTATTTTCACTACAAAAGTTGTTGAAGAAAACATTTGGTTGCATCCTGTAGTGTTTGAGAAAAAAAACTCTACTTCGGTAGAACATTGTAGAAAAGAAGAAATTGCTTATAACAAGCAATTTCTTCTTTCCACAATGTTCTCCCATTATGAAAATTTGGTCTCCTTACTTTGAACTTGGACTCCTAAATTTCACGTCCAATTGACTCCTAAAACTCAGGAGTTAGTGTCGACCCCTGCTTTCCCTGAACAACATAAGCTTTATTTTCATGTGAAAAATAACTTCTCCACTAAATGAATGATAAATATCTCTGTACTGAAAAAATTATAATCTAGGTAATCTACAAACTTACGTTTATTTTTCTCCTCTTCTTCTCTGGCTTTTCTTTCTTCTTCTTCCTGCTTCTCTTTCATTTTCTTTTCTGGATCTTTGGTTGCTTCCCATTTTTTAGCATGTTCTTCTGCTTCTTTTATATCGTCAGTAATTATAAAATTGTCAAAAATTGTACCAGATTTTACCTGAAAAATAAATTATAAAATCAAATTACTGTTCACAGCAAATTTTTTGACTAGATTCCTAAAACCCCATAGTGAACTCTGACTTACATTTGTATGGTAAGGAACAATAAAACAATAAATAATCTTTACAACTACCAATTTCTCTTCCTTTAATTATGCCTTTAAGGCATGACTTGAATACTAAAATTATTTAAAACCATTTTATTTAGTTATCTCAAACAAAATTGAGAAACAGATCCAATGTCAAATGACACTTATTTCTATAAGTGAAGGAAACTGGAAATATTTTCCAGGGCTTGAACATTCTTGAAATTTCTACTCGTCCTGCTATATAAGAAAACAGAGTGATACATCAATTCCCAAGTGAAATTTTGCAAAATCGACTCTTCCTGTTTTTATTACCAAAGAAGGGAAAAATCATGCAGGATGAGCGAAAGAATAGAATTTTTAAGCCCTGTTTTCAATATAGATTAAGTATTTTAATGGTCTACCTCGTCCTCGGATTACCTCTGTTGGTTTGTAAAAATATTACTGTAGTGGGACTGTAACAGCTATGCAACATTTTGGAAGCGATGAACTTTAACAGTGTTAACCAAGGTTTCCTAATGATTTCATTAGGAAACCCTGGTCAACATTGTGAAAACTCAAGAGTTCCGAAATCTTGCAGAACTATTACGGGTACAGTACCTTAAACCATTGACTTGTTATGTCAGATATTTAGAAAGATAACCTTACCTGCCATAAATCTAAACCAATGACTCCAAAATCATCATATTTGTAGAGAGCATCATCTGCTTCATATTCTGGGTTGTCAATTTCTGGATGAATCCATTTTCCTTTGTAATCTGGATTGTCAATCTGTTTTGGTTTCCATTTGCCCTGTCAAATGAAAGAAATCAATGCATTAACTCATTAAAGCGATTGGGTTTTTCTCTCTCTCTAAGTTTAAATTGTCTATATATCTGCCCTTTAAAATGATCTTGACAACAACTGAGAACTTTCAGGTTTTGTTTGTTGAATACACACATGAAACTCATGGTCAAATTTTTGGGTACAAACAGTCAGGGCAAAAAAATGACAGCACAACCTACATGGGAAATGCTTGGCTGTGGGTACTGGAAAATGCAAAGAATCTAAGTGAAAAAAGGGATATAACTGTTACAAACATGTTTCTAGAGTTATTCCCCTAAATAAGTCTGGTTAGCTCTTGTGCTGGTGAGCACATATGCCAAGTTCCATGAAGAGATCTTAAATTACAACAGGGATATGACCAAAGTTAAATTTTGTCATGCCACCAACACCAACAACAATAAGGTGATCACAAAACCTTTGGTTTTCTCTGAAAAAAGCCAAACTATCAATGCCTCTGTGCAGATATTACTTGAATTCTGTGCCAATAGAACTGAAAACAGCAAGCCAATTATTCATAACAGCTCTCTTTATTTTACCTTGTATTCTGGGTTATCAATCATTGGTGGTTCCCATTCACCGTCCATCTCATCATCCCAATCGTCGGGTTTCTTTGCGTCTGGGTCAGGAATGTGTTCAGGTTTGTCCCAATCTTCTGGTTTGGTGTCATCAGGGTCGTCGATCTTTTCACGCTCATCCCAATCTTCTGGCTTCTTGGCTTCAGGATCCTGATTGAAGATTTGAAGATTGTTGATAAATGATTTTCGTGAATTATCTAGAAATTATGATAAAGTCGCAGCCTAACCAGTGCAATTATCAAAACCTTACACCCTGCCTTTCTTAATTTACCATTTTGGACATCATCTAAGCAGGGCCCAATAAGTGAAGTTGCAATGAATATTGCATAGAAACCACATGCAAAATGACAAAAAAAAAAATTCCCAAAGTGTTCAAACTTTGTCTCAAGAAGTAGAATAATCATTTGCATTTCACATAAGATTGATTGATATAATATGCACAAGTGACTCTGTCAGTCATGCAGTTAACAACATTGTGAAATTGACAAGTTGAATGATTTTAACTGATTTTGGAATGAAATTGAATGAACGAGATTTGAGTGAAAATAGAGGGAGGTAATTTTGTCAGGATGAACAAAATTAGTACTGTTTATAACTTCCCTTTAATAAAATATGAATATAAGTTCTATAAATAGCTTTCCACTTCTTCAAAAACTAATCAGGCACTTACAATTTCAATTTTAGAATTCAGAGAATTCACATTTTATCAGCCTTTTCTCTTTACTTTGGTTGTAACACTGACCTTAATTTTCTTTGGTTTCAAGAATTCCCAATCATCCTCTAAACTGCCGCTTTCTGCCTTTGATCCATCAATGCGTACCTCGTATGTGTTGTCAGAGTTTACAATGAGAGTGTAGAGATGGGTATATACATCATCCTGAAATAAACAAATTAATGTGTCAATGTCAATCCGGATGTGTGGAATTCACATGCAAAACTTGTCTGACACTGGCTTTTCAACTTGTGGGCAAGAACATAATTTTTCTGGGTCAATTGTCTGTAGCAAAAGAAAGAGGGGGAGGGGGGGCAAACAAACAGAATAACATGAGTACCACCTATGGGTGCCAACTCTCTGCTGCAGGTGCTGGATTATGCAAAAAATCATAAGTTGAAAAAGGCATAACTCCTACACTTGTTATGGAGAGCACACTTGCCAAGTTTCATGAAAATTTCTTCAATAACAACAGAGATCATATGACCAAGGTTAAAGTATATCCGGCCAACACCTACCCCTACCATGCCAAGAAAATGACAAAACAAGAAATTAATCAAGCTAATAACCTCATGCCCACAGATCTACCAATGCGGGTAGTGTTGGGCAATCGGTTTCAAATCATAATCGATAATTGGTTTTAGCTGGAAGAATATGATTCTACAATCGTTTTCTTAGAAATTATTACAGAAAATCCAAGTATCAATCCGTTTAAGAATCAGAGGTGTGGAATTCCCATGCCCGACTTGTCCGACTCGGGCTTTTGTACTTGCGGACAAGTAAATTTTTCTAAGCCACTTGTCTAAGGACAAGTAAATACCAGGGCAAATCTTGGAATGTTACGTAAAAGAATTAAGAGAGAAATCATCCTAATGTTCATATCATAGGGTGGAAAACATTGTTTATAATGAAGAAATGCTGGATACCAGCATTTTCTTCATCAAAAGGCAATCTTTTTTTTCATTTTTTTCTATTTACTCTGTAGCGGACAAGTTCATTTTGATCCTGGACAAGTAGAAAATCCACTTTTACTTGTCCAAGGACAAGTGGAGAAAACTCGTATTTCCACAGCCCTGAGAATAGAATCTGGAAGTTTAGTTAAAACTCATGACCTTAAGACTCGTACAGCAAATTTTTCTTTTTAATTCCATGGCTCAGCATGAAACAATCGTAACTGCCTATAAATATATAGGCAGTTACAACTGTTTCATGCTAAGCCATCAAACTGACATCAGTTCCATAAACAAAATATAATGGCTTTCATTTATGTGTAAGGACTCAATCAATCGCTTATGAAATTCTTGATCAATTAGCACAATCTTAAGCCCCAACTAACTGACCATCCATTAAAATTGATTAATCTGCGTGGGTGTAATTATAAGGCCATACCTTGCATCTAATATCCTTTTTGACAAGCAGGTTATTTCCTTTGTAGTTAAAGATGACATGAACTTTCTTGGTTCCTGGTCCACAGATATCGGGTCCTGAAAAGCACAAACAGCAAAATTCACTGAAATGTATTCTCTTGACTTTGCTACAAGTGTTTACAATTGATTAGGGGTTACAAATATACAAGAGGGTCATTGGACCTAAAGAGCTTAACTTGAGTATTGTTCACAAAGCTTTGAAAATGCAAAACTACTAAAAGGTTTAACAAAGATTTTAACCCATGGCCTAGCTTTTACTCCATATAACCTCATTTTGAAGTTTAAGAGCAACCTAAACAAAAATCCTATATAACATGTCGATAAACATCTGACAAAGTTTCAAGACATTTGGGCCAAACATATGGCTTTTATAATACACATAAGAAAGCTCACCACTAGCACTTCTTGCTCAGGTGAGCTTTTAGACTTTGAGGGTGGGGGAAGGATGAAATTTTTAATACACATTTTCTCTTCATGTTTTTTCACATTTTATTCATTTTACAAGCATTTCAATCTTGAACAAAGTTTTGCTGTCTAGCAATGATTTGGGTTTCATATTTACTTATAGTTATTTGAATGTCTTTCATTGATTCGTTATAATTATGTAAATAACTTGGCCTTAACATACAATGCAAGACTATCAAGTCTAAGCTTATATACTTTGCTCATGACAACCCGAGTTTTGTAAGCATACCTACCAAACATAATATTGTATGGTGATTCTCCATGCATTTCTTTAGGGTCTACACTGCTTGGGAATATCTTAACATAACCACCACCACAGTCAATGTTCTGCTCATGCTTTACAGTAAACTGCACAACCAATTGTTTTCCTTCATTGCTGAATTTATCAAACTTGGCAGAGAGGGCGTAAAACTTGGCATCTTGTGATGTCTTGAGACCTGAATGGAAAGCAAGAAAAATTATTTTACATTTCCAATGTAATTAATCTTAATAGATACAAGATATTGAAATCCTTTCTACAGAATATGGAACTCTTAAAATAATCAAATATTTGATGATTGAAGTCTGCAAGAAAATGATAATTTGAATTCAAAGTTAGAATTTCCTGACAAAATCCTACAACTAATTGAACTGGCACTTCTAATAAATATGTTTTTAGTGAAATGAAGGAAAAAGAAACTTGAAAAGATATGATTCAGCAGATTCCAATAATAGAAGATTCAATCCTGATCTATCACCTGCATTCAAGATCACAAAATGGTGCAAAGTTTTCCAATTATACCCTGCTTTGCATGTGTACTTGCGTGCAAAGCAGGGTATAATTGGCAAATTATTTGCAAGTTGCAACATTTTCTCATCCTGAACAAAGGGCTGGTTACCCTGTGCAGGCCTACACGAATCAATACTCTTCTTGTCCCTCCAAATTTTTCACTTTATTGTCCTTATAAAAATGTACTAGCAAATTGGTTAAGTAGGGAGTATCTATTGCCAATGCTATCATAAAACAAGCTTTTACCTTTATCTTTCTCAGCATCTCCATAGAATTTTCCAGCACTCAATTCAAACTTCCCCAGGTCAGATTTCTTTGTTGATTGGACCCATCTATCTTGCCAGCCATCGCCATCTAAAAGTAGAGCACAATATTTGTCAGTCGTAAATTTATTAAAATTTCTTACCAGTGGCAGTTACAGTTGGGGGTTCAGAGGAATCGGACGACCCTTCTCTCAATCCCAATTATTTCATTTTCAACTAACCCATCTACTGTTCACATACATGTATTCCTGGTGTGAACAAAGTTAAGGCAGACAGTATAGAATAAGTCAGCCTGCACACTTATACAGTCTGATTTTAGCATACAGTCATACACTGCATGCCTGCTTCTTGATTTCTGTGGAAAAAACAACCACCATTTTGAATGTATGAAACCCTCTTTACAGAAATCCTGGTTCTGCCATTGCTTACTAATCCTGCACAAGAAAATGTATAACTAACTTTCAACAGTATTTTTTTCTAAATCCTTATCGTTATCTTCATATTTATATATACAGTGGTTCTCCAGGTTGTCCAAGTTGTCCATTAAGCTGCTAGGACTAGCAGATTTTCATTCCTAAATTGTCCGTGGACAAGTGAAAAAAATCAAGAATAAAAATGTAATTTTTTCACATCTTTATCAATGGTTTTGATAAATAATGGACAAGTACGGACAAGCCAGTAAGTGATTGTCACTTTACGCCAGCAAGTGATTGTCACTTTACTCACTTGTCCATGGACAAGTTGAATCTCAAAATATCCCCCCCGGATATAGTCAAAGGAAAAGGAGCTGGAAAATATATATTCTGTTGACTCGTATGGTGTATCATGTTCATTTTCTTAATTATTTTTTGAACACCCCCCCCCTTCTCCCACAAACTTAGAATTGTAGAGAAATAAAGATTAAAACGGTACTTGTTAAACTTACAGCAAATTAACTTATTGTACAAGCCATCCACCGAGAGATTTAAATGAAAAGATTATTAGTCTTTGAACTTTAAAAGTATAAGTAAGCTTCTGTCACTGCTAATGGACATGATTCAATAATTTTGACAGCAGTGGTTATGTCCACATAACTTTCATCGCAAAAATTATCAAAAGAACATTAAAAAAATTAATTTTGTTTACATACCTTCAAAGGTCTCTTCAAAATATATTGTTGGCTCAACAAATTTTACGCAGAGCAAAGCTAGAAGACAGAAAATCTTCATCTTGATGTTGTGCGTCCACACAAGTCAACCAAAATGCTGCTCCAATGCCGGCAATACCCACGTGACTAGACAGATGGTAGGAGCCCATTGGACTAGGATCGTTGAAGTGGACCAATGAAATCTCACCACGCGCCGAGACTGGATTACCCCACTCTAAAAATATCTTTATCCGGGCGACTAATGACGCAAATGTCAACATAAGCAGTGTCGTCTTTTGATTGGTCAGTGGCGAAACACTAGAGGTTGGTGGACGGGGGGGGGGGGGGGGGGGGGGGGGGAACATTGCGGAAAAACTACCTTTCTGTTGGTTTTTTTTCTACTGTACATAATTTAATTTAATCGGTTTAAATTTTGGCCTGACAGTGTGAAATGTTTGTGGGAATTTTTCTGAGACATCTAATAAATGATATATTCATATATGTAGGCCTGAAAATGTAGGCCTACTGCAGTAGTGGCCGTCCTTTCAATGGGAACCAGAATTTCTGTAAAGGGGGTTCAAACATATACTGACTTCGAGAAAAACGCCTTTATGAAAAATTAGCAATTTTTCTAGTAATCAATTAACACGATGAAAAATAGGGGCTACTTTAATAAACATCCTTTGCATACTTTAGAATGAAAAGATTTTGATTACTTGAATTTTCTTTGCCTTAACGTGAGTATGAATCACTAGGTTTTAGAGCAGTACTTTCCCGCATTGTTTTTTCGAAACAAAATTACACATGTGTTTTGAACATTCGAAACGAAAGTGATTTATGCAAGGTGCTTTTAAAAATTCAGACTTGTTTTGTTGCACAGTCAATATAACAATTATATATTCACGGTATCCATGCCAGTCCGAGCCTTTTGGTCTCTTGGAATGGGGCTGATCAAAGAAAAACATTTTTAATTCGAAAAATTACTTGTATCTGACACTTCTAAAATTATTGTGTCTTGCAAACGCTAGAAAGAGATAATTTTAAGGTAAGGTCGATGTGGACCGCTTGTGACGCATGTACGGCAAAGCAACTTCGTGGGAAAACGTCGTGATTAATGATAATCGTTGTGTGCCTACATAATCGTTGGCAAAAACTTTTATTTGGGCCTGTGGTCAATCAATAAGTCTAAAAGTTGTCAGAAATCTCAGAAATCTGAGATCTCCTGGTCTCAAGATCGGCGGCCTCGTCTCCAGTGTAGGCTAAAATTTACATGTATCAATGTTATCATGGACTCAGGTCTTGAAGATAAATCACATCCGTTTTGGTCACTTGCTACAAGAAAGCTTTTCACCAAATTATGCGTCAAAACTATGCCCTTATCAGCTTTTATTCTGGTATGTAATCAAAGAGCGGAACCTATGCGTTGCGTCTTTTGGATAACGTTTCCGTTACCTTGTAAACCTATAGACCCGATACCACGGTTATGGAATGCGGAGTTGCTATTCCAGAATCATGTAGAGGAGCAGATTCTCACTAACCTTGTGTGCAATTTTCATTGATCACTGAGTAATCAAGTTAACCTGGTGCTTTGATTGCCTCTGAATGAGGGATGCACACCAGCCTTGGGTGCTGAATAACTACTCTACACCTCAGTTTCCACTGAAAAAACAGTTCGTGCGCGTTTTGAACTGCCATGAATCAGTATTCGGCAAAATGATGAAATATTTTTAAAAGTGAAATTTGTCGTTTGTAAACTATAGCCCTTTCTGTATGACTGATGCGTTTTTATTGACGTCAGTATACAAAGTCAGATATTGGATTTAAAAGGACACAGGACCGTTTGGTGTCTGCGAGTCTGTGACTCGCAATTAAATAACCAAGACACTCAAAATTATATGGAAATCAAACCCAGAAAAGAATTTAAGACTGTTTTATACAGTCTTTGAACAACTCTTTTCTGAGATGATCCCCAAAGGTACATAGTGATGATACAATAGTAGGCTAAGGTCGGTTACGGGTTACGGGTTTTTGAAACACCCGGATATGAACATTACCGCACCCGATACCCGAATACTCGAGTAGGCTACTCATCACAGCTCTATTTTGACAGGTGACATTTGATACCGGCGTCAGTTGGGTTGAGATAAATTTTTGCCAGATGATCATGCATTTGATGCAAAAGCCGCGGGCTAAAGATCATATTACATACACTTCTGATCAATGGAGATAATCATGAGATAACCACAAACCTGTAGCCAGGCTAATGTTTTCGATTGAATATTAGTTTCCTTTTCAAATTGCCATTTTTCACTATGAGACATTTCCGCCAGAATTTCAATTATAATTCGGAGTAAAAATCAGGCAGTGAAGACCAAGATGGATCGGATTGCACATCTTTGCAGACTAATATACGTCTTATGTCTGTGAGAGGAATATGTTATTAACATCAATAGAATGTAAAGACCATAATGGACGACCATGAATATACACGCATATTGAGATCGAGCCCCTGCTTGATGGTACATTTGACAGAGTTGGTGGCAAAGTTATTGATCCAGCCGCGAAGTATTCTGAAATAGATTTGAAAATCATAAACTACCGTTTATTATTGTTGTCGAAGTTTCGTGCATTTAGCGCTGACCATTAAATTGATAAATGATAAAGACATTTGCCCTAAGCACCTTCAGCTTTAGATCACCGAGATTTTTAAAATCTTGTCAAATCGACGCGACATTTGACAGGACGGCGAAGAGTTTATGGCTTATTTAATTAACTATATTGATTGTAAAGGTATTTAGACAGTGGCTAGCGGAGTATAACTGCTTTTTGCTGCTAACGGGCCCTGCTCTGCCGTTCAGGGTGCAATTCAAACGTTTGAAAACTGCGACGATTTAGAAATTGTACCCCGCTTTGTACACGAGTACCGATCAAAGCGGGATAAAATGAATGAAAAATTCGCGAAATTTGTCTTCTTGTGACGAAGGTCTAAGCAGCCCTGCATTCAAAATTAAAACGTTCGCAAAACGTTCAAAGACATGTGGTACATCCCGCCTTGTCTGTGCACTTGCGTGTTGTACGCGGGGATGCTTTAATTGCGATGATTGCGACTGTTTTTTATTTGTTTTTTTTTGTGTGTGTTTTTTCTTTTTTATTTATTTTTTGTTTGTTTGTTTTTTGTGTTTTTTTTTTTTTTCATTTTGAACGTTTGGTAGGAAGATCTAGCATTTATAGTAATCATTTACTATATTTTAATTAAAAGCTAGAGAGAATTTTTATCAATTTTATGGCGGAATGAATCGAAAAACCTAATCACACTGTGAAGCGGATTTAAGTGTGATACGGGTTTTAGTTTCATTTCCCCATGATATTAATAAACACTCTCATCATAATTTATAATTTGGGCCTGTGTGTGAGATTTCCAACATTTTCAAATACGTGGTAATCAAAGTCTCTGGCCTGCCTGTGCATCTGCACAGTCTGACCAGAGTCTTAATTATGCGCTCAGTAGATAGATAAGGTCTTAAAGTATCTGTAGACAATCAGGTCACTTTTATATTAACAGTATATGGCTGTCTAAATAGCTTAATGTTTACACCTTACGAACATTTAAAATTTTTGGAAATGTCACACACAGCCTCATTTAATATTTTGACGCAAAAATATTAAAATTTCGTCATTAAAAGACAGATTAATTGTCGGAATATTTTGTGCGCAAGCTTAAACAGTAGCTGCGTACTCAAAAATGTTTTCATTGGGGAATAAAACCAAAATTTCAGCCAACCAGAATGCACGGATATTGGTGGACTCAGTTAAATTGAATTGTTTTTCGCTGTCTGTAAGTGTATCCGGTTTTTAGAATGGACCCAACTGGGCTAGAATGTTGGTCCTTGATGGGAAAACGATTTCAATGACCAGTATGGATAATTAAATGCCATTATGGGCCCATTATTAGTTCCCAAATAGATTTTCTTCGGCTTTTATAGCCATATGGACTCACCGTGTGTTGGCCATCTGTGTCGTCAGTCGTGCGTCCGTGCGTGTTTTTTCTATTTTTATTTAAACATCTTTATCTGCAGGATTATATCGGATATCACATGACTGATCCTTGGGGCGTGCTCTTTCAGATATCTTCGTTTTAACACTTTCCTGTTTTACAAAATTTGGACCTATCCAAATTCAAAGGTTTGCAGACGAAAATTTAAAGTGGATTTAATTTGATAAATAACCATTCAGTAGGGTAGAAAATAGTGTAGAAAAAGAAGAAATTGCTTATCAAAAGCAATTTCTTCTTTTTTTTTCACAATATTTTCTCAATCATAGAAACACAGGCACGTAAAAAGCAGGGATTAAACAGCAAAGGGTTAATCTGTTTATGTTGATAACACAGAACTAGTGCTACGGGCTCTCACGTCACCAGAATGGACCCATATGGTGAAACAAGAAACAGTCTTCTCTAAAACAATGGTCGGAATTCAACTAGACTTCACGGGAAGAACACACTCATATTTAAATGTACTGGTTCAATTTTGATCGGGTTGATAGCATGGGCTCTACGGGCTGTCGCTGCCGTGTCACCAAATGAAGATTGTCATGAGGACCTGGGAGGCTCTACTGGTACCATTGAAAGTAAATGGCGTGCTATGTCTTTATAAGACAAAATCACATGATATGTATTAGTGTTCAGTAAGGAAAAGCCATTTTTCTAAGGGCAGTCAAATGCCAAGGATGTCAATAACTTTACAATCAAGGCCCCTTTCGCCGTGATACTTGAAGGACCTGACCCATTTTTGAAATTAATGACCCTTCTGATGGTACAATCATTCTTCAAAGTAAACATTTGAATCAAATAGGGTGAAAACGGTGGACTCTATCGCGATAACGAGAGAAAGTTAACGGACGGGCGGAAAAACCGCCATCGCTATAGCTCATCTGACTTTCTGACCTTCAGTCAGAAGAGATAAAAATAGTACCTTATATGGTGAAATATGAAAAAAAAACTACTTTACTGAAACTACTGATTAGAATTCAATCGATAGGATTGATGCTTAAGACATGTTCTTTCAGATCATTCTTCGTTAAATTTTGACCCGGTTGATAATATTTGTGCTATGGACAGTCGCAAAACCAAAAAAAATGTTCCTTGTGGTGAAATATACATGTATATATATTTTTTAAAAATAATTCTCTGGGGCTAGATTTGAACCAAACCTACAGGATTATTATTCTTTGGACATGCCCTCTCAATTTTCTTAATTAAAATCTGATTGGGCGACGAATATAAGCTATACCGGCGGTCTAGTAGTCTAAAAAAGTTCAATAGGGAAATATAAAGAACAAGAGGACCGTAATGGTCCTAGATCGCTCACCTGCGTCTCTTTGACCTCTGGGACATCATATTAATTAAATAGGCAGATGTCAAAAAGGAGATAATTTCTATATAAGATCAATACCATGGAATGTTTTCAGCCAAGAGCAATGCAGATATGCCTTTTCGCTCTTTGATTCTATGTAAAAACTAAAAAGGGATGCACCCGAGTGGAGCCCAAATGCGACCCCGGGGTCTTCATATGAACAAACTTGGTAGAAGCCCATTAGATGATGCTACAAATTAAATAAAAAAGCTGTCTGCCTTCTGGTTTCAGAGAAGAATTTTTTTTGAAGGTTTTCCTAATTCCCCTATCGTTCTCAGATACGGTAAAAGGGATGCGCCTGGGTGGAGCCCAAATATGACCCCGGGGTCTTGATATGATCAAACTTGGTAAGGGCCCACTAGATGATGCTACATACCAAATATGAAAGCTATGTGCCCTCTGGTTTCGGAAGAGAAGGTTTTAAAAGATTTTCGCTCTTTGATTCTATGTAAAAGGGTTGGGCCAAGGTGGAAACCAAATATGACACCAGGGTCTTGATATGAACAAACTTGGTAGAGGTCTACTAGACGATGCTACATAGCAAATATGAAAGCTGTCTGCATTCTGGTTTAAGAGAATAATATTTTTGAAGATTTTCATATTTTCACATTTTTTGTTAAGGGTGAAGGGAAAGATTAGGGTGGATTTCATTTATTTGAACAATTTTGTTAGAGCTTGACCCAAGGAACATCCCTACCAAGTTTCATCAAGATTGGTCCACTGGTTTACGAGGAGAAGATGTTTAAAGAAATTGTGGACGACACACGACGCACGACGCACAACGGACGACGGACGACTGACGACTGACGACGGACATTGTACGATCACAATAGCTCCTTGTGCTCAGGTGAGCTAATAAGTTACCTGACATGGATATCCTCTTGTGTAATAACTGTAATATGACATTTTCTTGTTAAGCCTTTGTCAGGAAGTTTGTTATATATAATACGTACTTAGTGTATTATATGAAAAAAAATATCTAACGAGGTTGGGAGAATTGAAAATTGTCGAGGCTCTGCCGAGACAATTATCAATTCTCACAACCGAGTTTGATATTTTTTTCATATAATACACTTAGTACGTATTATATTTATCTTATAACCTATATTTGTCTTGTTTTCGTCGGCGTTTCTAACTGAAATGCAAGTTTCTAAAAATAACCACATTATATCATGTTCTAAAAATAACTATGTGATATCATAAAAAATATCATACGGGATGTTATCATATGGATATTTGTATAGTTATAAGATAAATAAATAAACCATTGTGAATGAATAACGAAAATCTGAATATTAAAACCCGCTTTTATATGCAGCGAAATGTGTAAACTTATGTATATCGGTATCATCTTTTCCGTCCGTCCCGCCGTCCGTCTATACGCCCCTATCTTGTGAACGCAACTCCTCCTTGAATTAAGGACTGATTCAGATAAAACTATCACAAAATGATCCTAGTCACCCGACCTTGCGCATATAATCGTGGTATGGTGAAATTGAGCGTCGTCCTGGAAATGGGAGCCTCGCAGGTTCACTAACTACAGAATTTGGCCCTAAAAATTCTTGATTTTTTAATTTGATTCAATTATTGATATTGATATATCATACATGCAAGAGGAGATTGAACTTCTAAATACTGGCATCGAAGTGTATGTCGAGCGTCACCTTCTTGTAGAAAATGGAAGAGAAGCACGTGCAAATTATGCAAATTCCTAGAAAAAAGGTGAAAATCACAACTTAAGACCCAGTATAACCATGGGCGCCACTGCTCAACCAACTTTATTTCATTTATAGTGAAATTCTTACAATTTATAAAAACTAAAACTTACTAGCAATTTTTGGTAGTCGGGTGGCTCCCAGCTTAAAAATGAACTTTTTGCCCTCAGAGGTCAAAGGTCAAAATTCGGGTATGATATTCATTTTTGGTCAATATCACAGGCATTTGACAATGGATTTCAACATAAGTTGGCAAAATTGTACATAGGCATAAGACGTTTTGTTTTTCCTGAACCTCGTGTTTTGGTTTCAAGGGTCAAGGTCACAGAAAGAGGTCAAAGGTCAAAATTGGGGTATAATATTTATTTTTGGTCGTTTACCCTCCTATCTATGGATGGATTTTCACATAAGTTGGCAAAATTGTCCATGAAAAAATATTTGTGAATATCGTGTTTTGTTTTCTCTGAACCTTGTGTTTGAGTTCCAGAGGTCAAGGTCACAGCAAGAGGTCAAAGGTCAAAATTGGTTTATAATATTGTTTTTGGTAGTTTACCCTCCCATCTTTGGATGAATTTTCATATTAATTGGCAAATTTGCCATGGAAAATGTTCTACTGAAAAGATGAAAGGTGAAATGCTATTAACTCTTGATAAACCTGTAAGTGGTTGCCATGGTAACATATTTCCTTTTGTTAGAATAATAGAATTATCTATCTAACTTCTAATAAATGGATATAAGTATATACATGTTATATCTATGAATTCAAAAAAAAAAATATAAAAAAATAAAAAAAAATAAAAAGGTTCTGTCATTAAAAAGAATATTGTCAAATATGCCTCATTTTTTTTTACCGATTTCTGATATTTTTATATTAAAATTGGTTGTGTTTCCATGGTAATATGTCTCATCATATTTTGATGTTAAAATACATTTTTTTATAGCCTGTTCAAAGTTTTTCACACATTTTACACATACCTAAATCTGTATTATATCAAGAATGGGTGAAAATGGATAAATTTGTAGATCAAGGGTTTATGGTTGCCATGGCAACGCAAGATAGAACTATCATGTTTTCGGCTTGTATTTTACATATCATAGATCATAAACAAACTCATGAGCAAATTTTTATTAAAATTTGTAACAGGGCCAAAAATGCCACTTTCTGAACCTGCCCCTTTCTTGTGAATGCATATCTTCCTCCATTTATTGACCGATATTAATGAAACTTTGTCGATAATCAGCGGTTCCTTGTCACCAGACCTTGGACATATCCTAGCGGTTTGGTTTTTTAAGCCGCGTCATGGAAAAGGAGGCTTTCACATCAGATTTCTTTCGAACGCAACTCTTCTTTCATTTATGGACTGATTTAGATTAAACGACAAACGGTTCCTATTCATACGACTTTGTGCATGGTTAAAGTTTTGTGAAATTCTACCCTATCAGAGAACTTGGGGCCATTCGTTTCAAATTTTCCGTATGTCTGTACGTCTTCACCTTTAAAATATTTCTAGTCACCTGACGTCGCACATAAATAAAGCCAGCCTTGTTGATATTCTCTTATGTCTCAGAAAAACTAATAATGAAAATTGTCTTGTAAGCAATACCGTTTTTTTTACACGATCCTACATGCTCTTCATTATCATATGGCTATTCGTATATCGCTTGATTATGGCCATTTGCATATTGTCCTAATATAGTGAACTATGCCATGGAAAAAGTGGTATCATTGTACATTTTCTTAATACATAATTTGTACATTTGAGCACGGACCCTAAATACACGTGTACACTGAGAGTCCGACTTGAGATAAAAGGAAACATCTCTCCATTTAAGGATTGATATGGTTGAAACTCTCTTGAAAATGTAATGAACAGGGGCATAATTCCACTTATCATTCAATAGTGATAAGCTTCCAGTCTATGAAAATAAATTGTATAGATTGATCTCCCCTGTCTCTTGCATGACCGACGAAAATATTAATGAAAATCGCCTGTCAAAGAGTCTTCAATCGAATTGAATAGCAAATAAAGGTGATGTCTATGGCTTTTAATCATAAATCTTATTTAATGATCCTGAAAACTAGGTTTATACGAGTAATATTATATGTATGAAATCGATGTTGTTTCGGATGAAACCTGTTTTTCGGATGAATCAAAATAGCATCAATACACTCATGTCGGGTAATCCTGCGCGTCGTCTTAAGCTGCGCAGCTATATGACGTCATGTAAACTAAGAAGATGGTCGCTCAACATAAAGGCAGAACAACCTATTTTTTCATACACAAAATTCGATCGATTCCACCCTTTTAACTGTTAAACAAAAAGTTCATGTTTGTATTTTTAAGCAAAAAGATTCCCGTTTTTGTCTCGGTGTTTGTAATTTTAATTTTAACAGCTTACGGGCATTAATTTTAGGTTCTTTCCTCAACTGCGCAGGTTTAGCCGACTAAAACTGCGTTGATAATACGCAACGGTGCCTCTGTTCATCTCCGGATTGTGTAATTCTAGTGACATTTTGTTCTAGATAAAATGTCTTTTACATAGCAAAAATGGTTAACGAGTACATTCGTGTATTGATTTGTTTTGTAAAACCGATATCTTTACAAGAATTTTGTACTTGACTTTCTTAAGTGCACAAGGTTAGCCGACAGCACTGTATATTATCTCGTCTAACAAGAAAATGCATGTGATTTGTAATAGTTTGTGGTATATTCCATTTTAGGCATGAGTTAAATGCTTTGACTTAATCAGATATTACTATAATTGACTAGCTGTCCTGTTCAAACATTCTAACTTCACTGGTGGATACAAAAACCAAAGCCTGAAATCTGAATTACTTCATATTTCATCTTACACATGAATTATAATTTTGACATTCTTGATTAACCTCCCAACAATTGTAAAATGATCAGTAGAATGCCAAAAAGTTAAATTAGCAGTCCATGTATGTACCAATATATTCCCAAATTTCCAAATTAATACCAGACTAATTTCAAGATCAAGGATAACATTTAGTTTGATTTTTTTTTCTCAAATAAATGTCATTTATCACATATAAAATAACTGACATAACTACCAAAAATAGGTAGCTGGTGGTCAAGAATGTTTATGTTTGCCATACCAATGAGAATATGAAAAGAAGCCATGGGCAGATGGACAGGCCACTACACCATTATTGAAATACAGTCAATCTTGCTTGAGCGACCACGTCTATTAAGCGACCACTTTTACTAAGCGACCATCGTAAAAAGTCCCTTTGCCATAAGTAAACTTTCCGAAAAAGTGGACATTCTTTAACAAAAAATGTTTTTCGTTTAATCTTATGACGTTAGAACCCATTAGAATTGTCTCATTAAGACGATTCTTATGGGTTCGAACATCGTAAGATTTAGTTAGAATTATTTTACAATCTGTATTTTGCTATAAAAAAAATACGGCTTTTTATCATTAATTTATCATTAATTATTGTATTAAGCGACCATTTCCATAAGCGACCGTTTTTAATGGCCCCCTTAGTGGTCGCTTAACGCAAGTTTTACTGTACTGTTGAAAGCAGCTATTGCCCAAGATGAATCAGAGTCCTGAACATTAAAGGATTACATTTTAAGCTAAACTTTAGTCTTGTCCTTATTGTCAGCTATTGCCCAAGACAAATCAGAGTCCTGAACTTTAAAGGGTTACATTTTAAGCTTAACTTGTCCTTATAGTCATTGAAGATGTTATCACAACGCTGTGATAGTGCATTTGATTGTTGTTCAAAAAGGTCCTGGTATCAATCCCTGACAGCGGCACTCATCCTTTCCAACAATTTGTCTCCCACCAATGGAAGAATCAAAGATCTAGGTGGGATAACAGCTGGAGGCTAGGAAAAAATGTAATAGTAGCAGGGTTGAGCCTAGGCCGCGCCATCGCGGGATTCCCGCAAATTTATTCCCAATGTCCCCTAAAATCTAAGCCATTGCGGGATTTCGGGCGCACTCAGAATTCCGCGATCTTTTATTTTCCGTAATAGACTTACGAAAAAGTCCTGCTCGATCGGCGTTTATATTTGTTATGATTGTATATTTCACGCATTGTCTATTGTTACACGTACAATGACAATGACAATGACAATACTTTTATTCCAATCAAGGGCCCACGAGGGGCAGAAAATCAAAGGAGATGATCTCCATACAATGATTAAGTGTGATTACAAAGAAAGAAATAAACAAAAAAGCATCAAAAGAAGAAAAAGCAATACATCATTAAATCCAAGGCGTGTGCTAGCTATTTAAATTCAAGAGCCACTGACTCTACACCAGCCGAACTCTACTATAGGATCATAAACATTAAATGAGAAAATAATAATCATTACTAAATGCTGAATGCTAGACTGCTTACATTGTGTCGCTAGCATCCCTACAAGAGATCCTCCTTTAAGGATACAAGGGAGACAATCAAATTCTTTTACTTTTAAAACCTGCAGTAATAGTATCAAGATGAGATAACATAGATTAAAGGGGTCAAAATGACCCCCTTAACACCAAATCTTAAAGGTTGAAATAGGATCTATATTTTTAGGATCTAAAACCTGCTTAATAGGTCATACACAAGCCTTGGATCAATCAAAACATATCATGTACTATATCTAAACTTAGTATGCTATGAAATCATACCACATTATATTTCAAGTATCAAATTAAAACCAGTTGTTATGAGGCATGTATAGAGAATGACTCAAATACAAAATTTGATAGTGCAATAATAACATCATAATCAGTGTTAGCCAATAGCCAATTAAATTTATATTTGTCAGTTAATGAATGAAAGTTGCTGCAATGTTTCTGCACAATTCCAAATAAGCAATTGCGAATATGAGAATATTTGGGACACTGAATTAAAAGGTGAAATTCATCTTCTATTTCCGAAGGACAATTATCACACACTCTATTTTCAACTGGGATAGGTGGTTTTGAGAATCTACCCCTTTCTATTTGCAGCCTATGAGAGCTTATACGGAGTTTAGTTAGTGATCTCCTTCTGTCAAAATTGTTAATAATAGTTAAATACTGTTCAAATTCAAAGTGTTTTTTGAATGAAAAATACGTCCTTAATTTTCCATCGATATTATTAGTTCTAAATTCGGCCCAAAACATTTTATACTTTTCTAAAACATGGTTCTTTATAAGTTTTTTAAAAGATTTCAGATTCATATCTAGCAGCTTGTTGGTTGAAACAGGAAAATTGAGCAACTCAATAATATTACCAATAGAAGTAAACCAACTTTTATAACCTTGACCATGTAGTATCTTAGAACATGTAAATGCATCTGTGAGAAGCTCTGAAGTAGTAGTTTCGAGTCTATGCCAATACGATAAGGCTGAAAAAAGTATATTCACTTGGATAGGGTATCTAGCAAGTTCAGATAGTACAGCAAAATTAGAGCTTCTTTTGTGAACTCCCAAAATGTATTTACAAAAATGAATATGAAGTTTTTCAGAATTAAAGGTTCTACTAATTTTAGAAGAATCAAATAAGTCATCAATAGTAACTTTTTTGGGAATAGAACTGGACCAGATTTCCGATCCATATAATAGTATAGGTTTGATAATGTGATCAAAGACATGCACACTTGTATGAATACTTGGATTAAGAGATAAAATATTCCGTTTGAGTGAATATAAAGCTTTTACTGCCTTATCATAGAGTTGCTTTTTTGCTGGTGTAAAGGTTCCTGAGGCAGAAAACAAGATTCCTAGATATTTATAAGAATTTGTACATGACAAAGCATTTCCAAAGATAACAAAGTTATGGTTCTTTATCAGTCTCCCTGCCTTATTAAAAATTAAGATTTTAGTTTTATCAATATTTATAGATAGACACCATTCTTCACAGAAATTCTGTAATATATCAAGTTTTTGTTGTAAACCAGTAGCAGACGATGATAATAGAATCACATCATCAGCATACATCAGGCAATCTATCCTTCTATTATTCAGATAAACCGGATCTTGAGATTTTAATAAATATGTAGGTAAATCATTTATAAAAATTTTAAAGAGATTTGGGCTCAAAACATCCCCTTGTCTTACACCAACTAAAGATTGAAAAGTCTTTGTTATTTTACTATTCACCTTTACACACAGCAAAGATTGAGAGTACATACTTTTAATAACATTGTAAAACAATCCATGAATATCCATTCTCACAAGTTTTATGAAGATAGCAGTGTGTAAAACAGAGTCAAAGGCTTTCTTAAAATCTACAAAACAAGTATATATTTTTGAACCTTTGGAAAAATAATAATCAACAATACACTTAACAACAAACATATGATCAGATGTACGGGAGTTTTTTGAAAACCCGATCTGACATTTATCTATAAGATGATTCTCAGATAAATACTTATCGAGTCTAGAATTAAGTATGGTATTAAATAATTTGCCTAAACAACCAGTAACAGTGATCCCACGATAATTGTTGGGATCCTCCCTACTGCCTGTTTTAAAAATTGGCGAAATATAGCCTATTACCCAATTCTTAGGGTAACTACCTGAGAGTAAAATTTTATTGAAAATAATCCTAAGACTAGGTAAAATAAAGTTTTGAGCTGATTTAATCATATTATTGCTGATTAACTGGAGTCCACCAGATTTATTGCATTTCAACTTTCGAATGGCATCACATATCTCTTGATCTTTAATTTCAAAATCAAGTATGTTAAAGGTTGAAACACTCTGATGTTCAAGTTTTTGGAGAAGCTCTTTCAAATTTTCTAATCTATTATTAAATCTATCAGGTACAGAATTTAATGATTTAAAATAACTTTCCCAAATACTGGGATCAATCTGAGATTGAGTATCATTTTTATTTTCTTTTAAGCTATCAATAAGGTTCCAATAAGCTTTAGGATCAGAAGACTGCAGTTCATCTAACTGCTGAAGAATATTTTGTTTAAAATTTCTTTTTTTAAATTTTCTTAATTTGTTATATTCACGGTACAATTTAAAATAACCGCCTTTAATCCCAGGATCAAATGGGAATTTGCTCATTAGTTTACCTTTATTTAGAAGTCTGGTTCGTAGAGAGTATAAATCGTTATCAAACCATTTCTGAGAAACTCTTTTTTTATGCCGAATAATAGGCTTTCTTAAAGTTTTGTCAGCGACAGAAAGAATAATGTTTTCAAAATTAGTGCAACAAGTATCAATATCATTATTTCTACATGACTTATTGAAATCTATCAATTTTCGTGACGTATCAACATTAGAAAAATAAGAAGTAAATTTAAAAGCAGAATCAGAATTCCATGCATACTGTGTAGGCATAGACTTCAAATTGTCTTGTTCACATGAACTATCATAATGAACATATGAGGCTAACATCCTAAAAGAAAGCTTACAATGTGTATCAGACAACAAGTGATTAAAACTTGATACCTTAAATGTCATAACCTGTTGAAGAATACTTTCAGATACAATGACATAATCAACTACACTTTGGCCATGTATATTGAAACATGTAAAATTACCACAACTATCTCCTAACACTCTTCCATTTAAAATACGTAAATTGTTTCCAATGCAAAAATCAAGCAATTCTTTACCTCTTTGATCTAATTTATAATCTCTACTATTTCTCCTTTTAGAATTGTCTGCAATATAGTGTAAATTTGTGGGGACAAATTCATCTAAATCATCAATAACAAAATCATATTCCAGACCACAACGCGCATTAAAGTCGCCACATAAAATAATGTCACCCATATTTCGATAAGAAAATATATCTTTCTCAATTAGCTGAAGAATATCACTTTCTTCGGATAAATAGGATGATGTGCTAGGTGGATAGTATACGGTACATAAGAAAATATCACGACTAAGATTAAAGAAGTCTTTCTTTAACTTAATCCAATGAAAGCTTGTATTTCTAATAGGTAAAATTTTTATACCATTTTTAATATAAGACTTAAATAATATTGCAATTCCACCAAAATAACGATTATTCCTAGAAATTGGTCTACATATTTGAAAGTAATGATATCCATCAAGTGAAATGCTATCATTGTAACCTAAGTGTGTCTCAGCCAGTAGAATTATATCATGTGCCAAAATGCTCTTCTGAAATACGTCATCTGTAGTTTTATCATGGGTTTTTGACTTTAGACCTCCTACGTTCAGGAAACAAATATCGAGGCCTTGTATAAGCATAACTTGTCAAGAAATATAATATCTTTCCACTTAGGGTAAAATGGAGACAAATAGAAGAGAAAAAAAAAAAAATAAAAAATAAAATGATATACTGTAGTACTATTTTGTACTTAAACAACTAGAAAGTCACTTGATGAGAATTCAATTAATTATAAAAGCCATTGTCCGGGCTTCGATACCGTAACCATGGTGGAAAATGACCACCAAAAGGACGTCTATGATGACCCCTACCTCCAGGAGGTTGAAAGCCCCTTCCTTTTGGAAGAGAATCTCTACCTCCGCGAGGTGGTGACTGATAACCTTTTCCAGCACTTCTTAAACCAAAATGGGCATCCACAGAGGCACGAATATTAGATGCCAAGATTGAGGTCCCTTGACGACTAAGATGAACCTTATCATTCGCATTTAGGAATCTAAAGATGGGCTGACCCTGTAAAGCCATATTACTATTGTCAATAATCGATATGTTGTCCCTCTTATAGAAGGTACTTCTGATAAGACCATTAGCAACCAACACTTTGTCATTAAGGGCGTCACTATCACCTCTTGGGGTTTCCATGGAAACCATAATCTTGGTCGAAGGCCACTTCTTAGCAGATTTATCAATGATGTCTTTCAGTTTTTTAACACAAGTATCAGGGTCTTCAGACTTCATGTTATTTGTCATTGAGTGAAACACAACCACGTCTGGTTCTTGTTTAGAGGCCTCAATCACTTGGGAGGTCTCTTCCAATGAATAGGCGGGCGATTTGGTTACGTCATAATCTCGTGACAAGAGTTTTGGGTCTATATTTCTTATGATAGAGGTGCCTACACGGTGCACCCATAAGACTTGACTGTGGACCGAAATTTACTATTCAATTTTGCAGATTTTTATGTAAAATATTGTGAACCGGTCGCATAATTAGCGCACTTTCAAAAACTTAAAAAAAATTACTTAAACCAAAAAATTACTATTCGATTCAGCCGATTTAATATAGAAGAACGAGAACCAGTCTTAAAATTGTTACTAAATTTAAAATGACGAAACGACAGATGCGCTTGACTGACTTTATGTCGGGAAAAAGTAGAAAACTAGCAGACGACGCTGAATCGACGGAGACGGCTGCGAAACCTCCGATCCATGTCGCCGTCTATGTCTGCCGATGCAGACAGCGACATGACCCAGTCATCTTCTTCCATAAAAAAGGGAAGGAAATTTCCAAAAGAATTTGACTTGAAACCAGCATTGAAGCTATGGAAATCCAGCAAGGACAGAAAATTATAGATCTACTCAATTTAGAAGGTTGAAATAGTTGTTTTAGTTTGTCCCCCAAAATTACTCAATGTCCCCTTGAAATTTAGGTAGGGGGACACCTGTGTCCCCCAAAAATTCTGACCTAGGCACAACACTGTAGTAGTACTGGTATAAGAAGTACCAGAAATCCATTATTAGGTGCTCCAACCATCAGGGTATGACTGAAAGATTGTTAAAAGCAGTTTTAAAACAAACGAAGAAACAAACAAACTAGTGATCATGAAAGAATCGGATTATGGTTGGAATAACTTTTAGGCAATTAACTGAAAACTATGAATACAATGATGCCCTAGGGAAAGAAGTAAATGAAACATTCCTTGAATATCAATATATTTGACTATGACAAATGTTTGCTCTAAGAAATTATCGGCATATAAAAGCTCATTTAAGTATCTTGTCAATTTCAGTTACTGGAAACCATGTCAAAAGCAACTAAAAGAAAACATGTTGTGAAAGAAGTTTTGGATGAATATGTTTTGCCAGAAAATGGGCAAGAAATAGTCAGGGTACGTATTCTCCTGTATAATTCAAGAGCTACAGATCTATAGAGGGGATATTTTTATTTTAGATCAAAGTATATCAAGAATATATATAATACATACTTAGTGTATTATATGAATAAAAAATATCGAACAAGGTTGGGAGAATTGAAAATAGTTGAGGCTCTGCCAAGACAATTATCAATTCTCACGACTGAGTTTGATATTTTTGTATACAATACACTAAGTACGTACTAAATTTATCTTATAACCTCTATTTGTCTTGTTTTTGTCGATGTTTCTAACTGAAATGAAAGATTCTAAAAAAAACGCATTATATATTTGTTCTAAAAATAACTATGTGATATCATAAAGAATATACCGGTTGTTATCACACGGATATCCGTATAGTTATAAGAAATAGTATGAATACTATGTTGTTGGTACTCATTGGAATTGTCTCATCAAGACGATTCAAATGAGTGCCCACAACATAGAGTTTCATTGGGAATAAAAGATTCTATACTGGCTTTACCCCCTCTTATCTGTACCTCCATTAAGTCTGTAAAGGTATTCATCATTTCCCACCATTCCATATTTTGGACTTGTCCAAATTGAAAGAAGTTGCAGACAAAAATGAATGTGATTATGATTTAAAAGTAGGTGGTAGAATTACTGCTGAACAAGAACAATTTTGTTGAAATTGCCTGTCACGAGCAACCTCTTCTTTTTCTGTGTTTTTCTACCATTAAATTTGAGGGACATAAATTCTAGTACCCTACAGAAAAGGTTAAAAAGCAAAGACATAAAATACCTTGAATTTCTTTTATGCTTTTTGGTGGATAATCTAGAAATAAAGGTAGTTTTTCATTTGATAAACTCACTGCCTAACCAGTGAAATTATCAAAAACTTATATCCCGCTTTTGTTCATTTCACCCTATCTGACGTTATCTAAGCTGAGCCCAATAAGTGACCTCATTATTAGTGTTTCAAAGAAGTCACCTACAAAATGACACGCTTTAATAAAATTTGTCCTAAAATTTTCATGTTTTGTCTCTTTTTGCATTAAAGAAATAGAATAATCAGCAATTTTCAGTAAGGTCCATTGATATTTAATTTCTTGAACAACAAAAGCTATATTTTCACCTGTGGCTCTGCCACTAGTAGAAATATAGCTTTTGTTGTTCACTAACTGAAATATAAATTGATCTTACACTGAAAAAATGATTATCATCTTTATATTTTTTATAACAAATTTTACTGTTCTCCTGCTGTTTACCACATACATGTGTATTGAGATTCTGAGGCTTACAGTCTACTTTTTCCTCAGCCAACTCATAGCGATTTAGGCCAACTCACGTCCCTCAAATAGTCAACTCATTCCCCAATTTTCCTCAGTCAACTCATTCCCCCAAAAATTCAATTTTTACTTGAAAAAAAAAGAATACCGGTAATAAAAAGAAAAATGAAGAACACAAAGTTATTGGTGACACATAGAAAAATATACCATACATTCTTGATATTGTTTTCAGGACTTGAAAGTGACCATCAAAAGCAAATTAATGTAAGAAAAATGAAAAAAATATTGAATTGAAATTATAACACATATTACGAGGATTGTTCTGAAAGTTTTGAGACTGCTGTAATAGAATCAAAATTACAGTACCAAGTTAGCTATGAAATAATAGAGAATGAGACTTCAGAGAGGAGATGAATTGAACAAATTCTTTGTTCGATTCATTTCTGATAGAATCATCTATAGCACTTAAGATTGGTATCTCGCCCTTTTTTGGAAAACTTGATGCCCTAGGAATCTTTGCTGGAAATTTTGCTAATTTATTTTAGTCATACAGCTGATATCTCATCTAGGTTTGTAGAAAACACTTATCTTTTTAAAAATCTTGTTTACAAGGTATTTGTAAAATTATCTGGTAACTAGCCATCCACTTATTAGTAAATCCCTCCCCCATCGCCTGGATATGCGAATTCAAAAGAAGCTATGACATCATAGAAAAAACCCATTCAAACTAAATTGATAAAGGGTGCAGTTTTGTCTATGTTTAACCATTTTGTTTTGACACCTTTAGGTATATGGAGGAAGAGGAAACAATCTCCATGAAGTTGAGAATGCAGCTGGAGAGAGATTCCTAGTCAGTATGCCAACAAAGTTCCGTAAAAATATCTGGACCAAAAGAGGTAACTTGAACCTGAAAGGGTGACTGATTTAAGAAATTCTCTAAATGAATCTTTCTTTTTTAATCATTCAAAAAATAGTTTGTACCTTCTTTAAAGAATAATTGTTCTATTCCAAACTATTTTGAGAATGTTTCCATACTGTTTCAAACAATGAGCTGAACCTTAAAGCCATCATGTTGATGACTCAGCGCTAAACAATTGAAACTGCCTATAAGTTACAATTGTTTCGAGCTGAGCCATTGATGTTTGCTTTTACAATAGTCAACCACTAATAAAAAAATATCCCAACAGCTACACTCATTCTTTCCTACTATTTGTCTTGCACTTATTGGTCGACAATCGTAGAGCTATATGGGATAGCAGCTGGCAGCTCGGAAATGATGTATTGATAGTACTGGTGTGAGAAATACTACAAATCCATTGTTAATTTCTCCTACCGCCGTGATTTAAATGAAAGATTTGTTGAAATCAGTGTAAAACCCATTCAAACAAACAAACCAAAATAAAAATGTTGAAATCAGCTTGATGTGTGGAGGCTTTGGAGAATATTTTTATAAATCGTTTTAACCAAACATTTCTGCTTTTAAAATGTATAGACGCTTTAAGCACTAGCATGACATAATCAATGTATTTTAACCCTTGTCATGCTGAATAAATTTTGGCTAAAAATTTCATCAAAATCAGAGGGCAAAAAGCACTGAAAATACAAACTGAAGGTCAATTTTATTTGAAAAACTAAATGTATTGATAATTCTTGTTTGAAAGTGAGAAACAGGTGGTGAAGACTGTTTTCATACTGCACAAATGTGTAGGATGATGTTTGTCTATAGCTCCTGCCAAAGCAGGAATATTTCGGGTTCAGCATGACAAGGGTTAAATATCTTGTTTTATCCACAGGTGACTATGTTATTGTAGAGACCATAGAAGAAGGAGACAAAGTAAAGGCTGAAATTGCTCATATACTGTACAGAGAACAGATTAAATATATACAGGATCAGGGACAATGGTATGTACGGGGGTTGGATCCCTGACAGCAGCACTCATCCTTTCGGACTACCACCAATGGGTTATTAATCATAGACCTATGTGGGATAGCAGCTTTGGGCTATGAAAGGATGTGATGGTAGTACTGGTGTGAGTAATACCAGGAAACCATTGTTAGGTGCTCTAGCCATGTGATATGACTGCAATAATATTAAAAGCGGCATAAAACCCATTTAAACAAACAAATGTATGAGAGTTGATCCACAAATTTGTACATAGATTGATAAATATTATAGAATGTTAATAACCAAAATAAAAGCTATATTAATGGCTCAATGCTAAACAGTTGTATCTTCCTATGTGTTTACTTCAGCCTTAAAACCATTTCTCGGTGAGCCATGTATATATTCATTTAAGGAGGTATCTATACAACAAACACCATAATTTGGAAAGTATACATATGACAGTATTTTAGTAGGCCCTACCTCTGGGCGGGGGAGCTAGAACGTCAATTGGGATGTCTTTATTAACTTTTCGCTATATGTTCCCCATTTACTCTGATGCACTTCTCTGACAGACAAACAAATTGTTCTAACACCATTTGGCTTCAAGTCTTATGTAATTTTATTCTATTAATATGACCTTTCTAGTAATGTAGAGCCCTTAAAGTAGGGCTTTTACAACAGGAAAAAAAGTGAAAATGTATTTGAACAAAGTCCTTGTAAAATTTCTTAAGACTACAATACAGAATATCTTAGATTATCTATAATTCACTGTGTAATTGTCAAGGTAGCTCAATGTCTTTCCCACACACAGATTATCTATAATCGACTGTGTAATTATCAAGGTAGCTCAATGTCTTTCCCACACACAGATTATCTATAATCAACTGTGTAATTGTCAAGGTAGCTCAATGTCTTTCCCACACACAGATTATCTATAATCCACTGTGAAATGTTATGGTAGCTCAATGTCTTTCCCACACACAAATTATCTATAATCCATTGTGTAATTGTCATGGTAGCTCAATGTCTTTCCCACACACAGATTATCTATAATCGACTGTGTAATTGTCATGGTAGCTCAATGTCTTTCCCACACACAGATTATCTATAATCCACTGTGTAATTGTCATGGTTGCTTAATGTCTTTTCCTCACATAGACATACAATTGTTGGAATTGTTAAGCACAACCTCATTTGAAATAATATGTGACCCTTCATGCAAAAAGGCACCATCTGGGAACTTCGTAAAATAAATATTTAAAAATGGATTGGTTCTAGAACAGACCAACTAGAGGTCCAATTTCAAAAATTCTTTTACAGGAAGGTAGATTGATTGTTCCAGATTCAGAAAATTAGTTAAGAGTGAAAAGTTTTGACCCTAGTCAGTCTGCGCAATCCGTGCAGTCTGACAAGGGTCAACACTTTACGTACTTCCCAGATGGTCCATTTTCACATGACAGGTCACATATGATTGACTTTACTTCTACAGGAAAGGTAGCCAGCTGTCAATTATAAATTCTCAGGGTTCAATCCCCGATGACAGCTCTTGTCCTATAGAACTGTTAGCCTTCCTTGAATGTGCTGATAATCATACACATATGTGGCATAGCAGCTCAAGGCTAGGAAAGGATGTAATGGTAGATTGGTAGTACAGGTGTGAGAAATACCAGAAATCCTTTGTTAGGTGCTCCAGTCACCGCAATATGACTTAAAGATTTTTAAAGTAGGGTAAACCCCCATTCAAACAAATAAACAAATCTATTTTTATCTCATTCAGGCCTGCAGGTTTTACAGAGGATGTGAATGATAAGAACAGTAATTCAGTGATACCAGATGATATGCTTCCACCAAGTGATAGTGACTCAGACACTGAACACCTTGGTGAAATGGTAGTGAACACAAACAGACCAACAGTTGCATACGATGATCAGTCCAGCGATGAAGAGGATTCTGGGAATGAGGACGGTTGAACATTATAACAAAAATCTGATTTGTATTTGTAGGACAAGTCTAAAATCTGATAATGATCATTCAATCATGCTTAATTGGATTATTTAGGCGTGAAAAAAGACGATTATCAATATTTTGAGTGAAAACATTCAATGTCACCAAGGCTACATGATTGAAGCCAATACAAAAACTTTACTTCCTCATTTAGAAATCTTAAGATTCTTATTTCACTGCTTAAATTTCTTAATCTCAAAAATTATCCAGAAATCTTAATTAGATTCATAAGAGTCTTAATATAAAAATACACCTCCAATTCAAATCTTCAAACTTTCGCTTTATATATTTCTGTTTTTTGAAGGAAAGTTAAATGCTATGTTTTGTTAGGAATTACATGGCATCAAAATCAGGGTTTGACACTTACAGTTTCACCAGATCCCGAGGACTCCCGAGGAAATTTTTGATACATCATATTTCAGCCTGTGTGTGACATTTCCAACAATTTGAAATTTGTGCCAAGCAAAGGCTCTGGCCAGCCTGTGCACCTGTACAGTCTAACCAGATTCTTCCTTTTGCACTTTGTAGAAAGATCAAGTCTAGAAGTGC
Organism: Fragum whitleyi; assembly: GCA_948146395.1. Lineage (NCBI taxonomy): Eukaryota > Metazoa > Mollusca > Bivalvia > Cardiida > Cardiidae > Fragum > Fragum whitleyi. Next base: position 14,639,039 of record OX411548.1, on the reverse strand, counting down.
CTTCAGACAGACAGCCAATCTTCCTACTATGGAACTGTTGAGGCTGTTCGTTGTTTGCACCTCATGCATGATTCAAATTGTTAGAAATGTAATGCACAGGCTCATTTATTAAACCATTTATGAATTCCATGTCTCCATCTTTATATAATAAAATCTAAATAAAAAAATTCAAGCCAAGGTTCTAACTCCATTTTGTTCCTTACCAAAGATAAACCCTTGACTTGCAAATATATCACTCACCTTTACTTTTCCTAAATTTTCCATAAAAATCTACCAGTATAAATGAATAAAGGAATCCCTGATTATGTGGAAGTTAAATGATCATAAGAAAGGGTTAAAAAATCAAATGTTGTGATAAAGTGCATTTGCTATAGCTACTGAATGATGAAAAACCACCTAAAAACCTGCCCTGCATTCAGGCTGACAAAACGGTGCAAACCATTTGCCCATTATACTCTGCCTTGCCCACTCACTTGCATTGGTATAATTGGCATATTGTTTGCTCTGTTTTGTCATCCTGAATGCAGGGCTGATACTATGGCAGGGAGCATCTTGGAAAATTTAGTTACAGTTAAAAAACAAAACTTAAAATGACTTTGAAATGATTTGGAAATGAAAATGAACAGGTGCAATGAGTGAGTTGTGAATGTTTTGAAAAGGAGGCAGTATAATAAAAAAAAATGACAATATTTGAAAACCTCCCTTTAGCAACTTCTACATAATGTTTTTAGCTCCACTGGCTGAAAGCCACTGGGGCTATTGTCATGGTGTTGTGTCCGTCGTGCGTCTGTCCGTCTGTCTGTGTGTGCAGTCGTAAACTTTTCTTTAAAAAATCTTCTCCTCAGAAATTACTGGATGGATTTCAATCAAACTTCACATGAATGATCTTTGGGTGACCCTCTTTCAAAGTTGTTCAAGAAATTTTGATCCAATGAAAAACATGGATTTAATGGGTGTGGCTAATTTCCAAATATGGTAAAAAGTGAGTTTTCTCAGATTCTAATCAATGGATATCAATTAAATTTTACATGAATGATCCTTAGGTGACCCTTTATCAGTCTACAAAAAATCATTGTGATAGGGTGGAAATGTGCATTTTATGGGCGGAGGTCATTTCTCTAAATGTTATATAGTGGAAACTTTGAAAATCATTTTCTCAGAATGTAACTGATGGATATCAACCAAATTTCTTTGGAATGATCCTTGAGTGACCCTTTATCAGTCTACAAAAAATCATTGTGATTGGATGGAAAATGTGCATTTTATGGGCGGAGGTCATTTCTCTATATGTTAAATAGTGGAAACTTTGAAAATCATTTTCTCAGAATGTAACCGATGGATATCAACCAAATTTCACTAGAATGATCCTTTAGTGACCCTTTATCAGTCTACAAAAAATCATTGTGAATGGATGGAAAATGTGCATTTAATGGGCGGAGGTCATTTCTCTATATGTTATTTAGTGGAAACTTTGAAAATCATTTTCTCAGAATGTAACTGATGGATATCAACCAAATTTCACTGAAATGATCCTTGAGTGACCCTTTATCAGTGTATCAAAAATTATTTTGATTGGATGGAATAGCATTTTATGGGTGGAGGTCATTTCTCAATATGTTAAATATTGGAAACTACGAAAATCATTTCCTCAGAATGCAACCGATGGATTTCAATCAAACTTTTTTGGTATGATCTTTCAGTGCTCTCAATAAGGGCCAAAATCAGGAATTTTTGTAATTCCATGGTGGGATTTCAGGAATTTTTTCTACGAAGTAAGGAATTTTAAACCCCTCCCCCTGCTATCCTCCCCCCCCCCCCCCCCCCCGCGCACACACCTTCTTTTTTTCTGTACACTTTGTAAATGCTCGTTTCCTTGTTAAATGTAAGTTAAATTTTGCTCCCAAAGTCCATGATTTTGGTTGGTTCTCTAAGAATAAACGACTTCCGAGCCTTAAAACTTGTAGCTTTGACTTTAAGCTGTAGGGACGAGATTTGGTTTCACAAGCCCCTTTTATTACTTTCATTGAATAAATTATGGAAACTAATATGAGAAAATGTGGACTTTCTATTTGGAATCGGTCCTTAGCTGTATGTTGAGAGGTGGGCCAAGGAAATGCGGCTTACTCAAATTTTAGTTACGATGTTTTGGTATCCGGCGATATTACGGTAATTAATGCAGCTTTAATTTTCCTCGGCCTGTCGTTCCAAAGGTGGCGAACGTTCTAGGTAGTGTGCTTATAAAACTTAACTTTTCTAAGCCTATTTAAACTTACGCAGAATTATCCAAATAGCATAAGTCAAGAAAAATTCGTCATTTCAAATCTCTCGTCGGACATGTTGCAGACAACTTAAATGACGTTATTGGGATTTCCCCACGTTCTCCGAATATGCCGATTCTACACGTATTTAAACGAGGACAGTCGAATGACCTTTCGTAAATGTTTTCCGGTAGCGTCTTTTTCACTTCGGATGAATTACCTGTAGATCTATTCTAAGAGTTTTAGGAAGCGATGTTTTGAAAATTTATCGGTCTGAGCTGCATGAACTACATTTGATATAACGAATTTTCCCCTGATTTGAATTTTGTTTGTTTCAGTAATCCTATCAAAGGACCCTCGCGATCTGTATCCGACTAAGAAAGATAATGACAGAAGCGGTAATGACGCCTCGCTAACCCGACAAGATTGCGTAATCAGAGACTGGTTGTTATGGCGACAGTTTACTACCCCGCGCGTTACACATGACCTTTGGTCAGTCATAATGTGTATGCTCGCGTTGATTATCGATTTTTTGCACGTGTAGACTTGCGTTAAATCCTTTATTAGGTAAATTCGTAAAACGTCCGGGGTCAAATTGCAGGACGTTTTCCTCGAATCTCGGACGTTTTTTTACGTCCGGGTTTGATTTTCCGGACGTAATTTCTGAAATTCTGGACGTGTATTACGTCGACGTCCGCTTATTGAGAGCACTGATCTTTGGGTGACCCATTATCATGCAGCCAAAAATTATTTTGATTTAATGAAAAATATGTCTTTTAAGGGTTGAGGTCATTTCTCTATCTGTTATATAGTTGAAACTTTGAAAATCATTTTCAACATGAGTAGAACCCCAAATATCTAAAAATCTAGTCAAAACATTTATTAACTTTTATTAGAATTTCAAGCCTATGGAGCGACTCAAGCCATTCATGGCTTTCTAGTTTAACAGAACTTTCAAAATCCATGACGGCGAATAAAAATTGATCAATTTAAGTTTTAGAGTATTTTGAGAAATTTGGTGGTGTAATTGAATGATTTCTTAGTGTTTCAACTGGAGGGTATCAATGAGTAGTCAATGAATACCGAATTTTTTAAACAAGTCATCTATAAGTGGTTAAAAAATAACAAGGCTGCACAGAGTTTTCATCTGTTTTAGATGAAGAGTTTAATAAAGTGAGCTCCATTTGATGTCGCATCACCAAAAAATGGTCCCATGATAAATGCATTAAAAAATTCTCCTCTGAAACTACTTGCCAGAATTCAACCAAACTTAACAGGAATGATGCTAAGGACATGCACTTTCAGATTTCTTTGTTAATGTCTGATGAAGTTGATAACATGGGCTCTACAGGCTGTCATGTTGCAAAAAAAATGGTCCATATGACGAAATTTGAAAAAATCTTCTTCTCTGAATCTACTGATCAGAATTCAACCAAACTTCACAGGAATATTCCTTAGGAAATGCTCTATCAAATGTCTTTGATTTTGGGTAATAAGATACTACATTTGTGATAGGTGGCCTTTGTGATGCAACATTTCTTGTTAAGACATCTTGTACATTTATTGACAGATTATTGTGAAATAAAATGTTGCTAATCATATGACTATGGGCACATCAAAACTGCTAGGAAATATTATTCCTTATCATTGAAAATGGACTTTCTTGTAAAATTGATGACAATCTGTTTGCAAATAACCTAATGCCAGTGGAGCAATACTGACCCTCTTGGGTCTCTTGTTTATGTCTATTTCAGGATGTTACTAATTGAGCTTGGATGTGAGATTTCAAACAATTTCATATATGTACATAGAAAAAGTCTCTGACCAGGCAGTGCATCCACACAGTCAGACCAGAGTCTTAGCTACTGTAAACGGTTTTATATTGGCGGTGTCCACATTTGGCGGTTTTTCTATTACGATTTATTGGCGGTTTTATAATTTGGCGCATCTGACTTTAACGCTAAATTAAAACGCTCTATCTATATTTCACTTTTTTCGTCATTCAAAACAACGGAAGTAAAAAACGGTCATGTTTCCATGATAGCGATTGGCATACTATATTATGAGAGCACCTTCCCCGATAGTAGCTCCCACGTCTCTACTTACTTAAAAACCAACTTTGGACTGTTGATTGAAAAAACCCACATGTTATAAACTTTGCGATTCCTCTTCTCTAATTTAAGGCAAATTTCATCTAAACAATCATGTGAATGATTGTTTAGAGGACATTAACTTTAAAACAAAGGGAGAAAATCTATAAAAAAAAAATGATAATTTTATTGAAGAAAAGTATTGTGATTGGATGAAAAATTTGTATTAAACAGGTGGAGGTTAATTATAGATAGATCTGGGACATATTGTTTTTGGCCTTTCTGTTTGTCTGTTTATCTGTTCCCTTAGAAAACTTTAACTTTAGCCATAACTTTTGAATGGTAAGTGATAGAGCCTTCATACTTTACATTATGATTGCTTGGGACAAGACCTTTCTGTTGATACCAAGCTCAAGGTTATTATGTCAAGGTCAAGGTCATTTTTATGCCTCTGTATCGAAAGATCGGGGGCATATTGTATTATAGTTTTACAAGCAAGAGAGAGGTTCCAGAAACGTTATCTCCTATTATTTTCAATGTAGAATTGATCTTGAAATTGCTGGTCTATACCCTTGTCCGTCTGTCTGTCTGTTGGTCTGTCTGTTAACCAAAAAACTTCACATTGCCATTTTTCAAGGTTATTCAAGATACAATGCTCCTGTTTGGTATGATGACAGATCTAAATGATATGCATCTGTTTGTACCAAGGTCATGGTCATGTGACAAGGTCAAGGTCATCTTTCAAGGTCAAATTTCTAAAAGAAATTGCTGTTTCAAGGGCATTCGTGTTTCACAAAAAAATCTTCCCCAAGGTCAATTTGTGGAAAATTAAGATTTTTACATTTAGCATATATTTGTTATATAGCCTTCATATTTCACATTGCTTGTGACAAGACCTTTTGTGAATACTCAAGTCAAGTTTGTCTGTGAAGGTCATTTTTTTCAAGGTCACCTTTTTTAAACATAAAAACTTAAACATTGGCTATAACTCTTGATTGGTCAGTGATAAAGCCTTCATATTTCACATAATGATTGCTTGTGACAAAACCTTTCCAAAGGCACCATCTCCAGGTCATATTTTAAGGCATAGGTCATTTTTCAAGTCAAATTTTGTAAGATTAAAACTAACCTTTGCTATAACTTTGGATTGGTAAGTCAAAGAGCCTTGATATTTCCAATATGCATTGCTAATTACAAGACCTGTCACTATATAAAATATAGTCTTTATCATATATTGTGATAAAAAAGATTTATATGATATTTTTTGTTGTTATTTCTAGCTCACCTGAGTACATCGTGCTCAAGGTGAGCTTTTGTGATTATTGAATGTCCGTCGTGCATCGTCAGACGACAACAATTAAAGTTTTTAGCTCCACTGGCTGAAAGGCTAGCGGGCTATTGTCATGACGTGGTGTCCGTTGTCTGTGCGTGCGTCTGTGCGTCCGTCCGTAAACTTTTACTTTAAAAATCTTCTTCTCATAAAGTACTGGATGGATTTCAATCAAATTTCACAGGAATGTTCCTTGGGTGACCCTCTATCAGATTCCTTCAAAGAATTCTTATCGGTTGAAAATCATGGCTGTAGTGGGCGTGGCTAATTACCATATATGGTAAAAGGTGAGTTTTCTCAGATTCTAATTGATGGATACCAATTAAATTTTACATGAATGATCCTTGAGTAAGCCTTTATCAGTCTACCAAAAATTATTGTGATCGGATGGAAAATATGTATTTTATGGGCGGAGGTCATTTCTCTATATGTTATACAATGGAAACTTTGAAAATCAATTTCTCAGAATGTAATTGATAGATGTCAACCAAATTTCACTGGAATGATGCTTGAGTGACCCGTTATCAGTCTACCAAAAATCATTGTGATCAGATGAAAGACTTTTCTTTTATGGGCGGAGGTCATTTCTCTATATGTTATATAGTGGAAACTTTGAAGATCCTTTTCTCAGAACCTAACTAATGGTGTTTTATGGGCGGAGGTCATTTCTCAATATGTTATATAGTGAAAACTTTAAAAATCATTTTCTCAGAACCTAACTACTGGATAACAACCAAATTTCATTTGAATGATTCTTTAATGATCCTTTACAAGTCTGTAAATATACATTGTGATCAAATGAAAAATGAGTGTTTTATGGGCGGAGGTCATTTCTCTATATGTTATTTAGTGAAAACTTTGAAAATCATTTTCTCAGAACGTAACTAATGGATAACAACCAAATTTTACTGGAATGATCCTTTAGTGACCCGTTATCAGTCTACAAAAAATTATTGTGATCAGATGAAAAATGTGTATTTTATGGGCGGAGGTCATTTCTCTATATGTTATATAGTGGAAACTTTGAAAATCATTTTCTCAGAATTTAATTGACAGATGTCAAACAAATTTCATTTGATTGATTCTTTAATGATCCTATACAAGTCTTTAAATTTATATTGTGATCAGATGAAAAATGAGTGTTTTATGGGCGGAGGTCATTTCTCTATATGTTATATAGTGAAAACTTTGAAAATCCTTTTCTCAGAACCTAACTAATTGATTACAACCAAATTTACTGGAATGATCCTTTAGTGACCCGTTATCAGTCTACAAAAAATTATTGTGATCAGATGAAAAATGTGTATTTTATGGGCGGAGGTCATTTCTCTATATGTTATATAGTGGAAACTTTGGAAATCATTCTCTCAGAACCTAACTAATGGATAACAACCAAATTTCATTTGAATGATGCTTTAATAATCCTTTACAAGTCTGTAAATATATATTGTGATCAGAAGTAAAATATATTTCTCTATATGTTATAAAGTGAAAACTTTGAAAATCATTTTCTCAGAATCTAACTGATGGATATTGACCGAATTTCACTGGAATGATTCTTTAGTGATACTTTATCAGTCTGCAAAAAATTATTGTGATCAGATGCAAAATATGTATTTTATTGTCAGAGGACATTTCTTTTGATATGTTATATGGTGTAATACCCAATATGGGGTAAAACAAACTTTTTTGTTTTGGTGACTAACAATTATTGTGAAGTTACACCCTTATAGTGGTATTTAATGAAAAGGGGAAAGATCTACAATCAAAATTTTGTGGACAAAATACCAGTATATTATGCATAAACATTCTGTTAGGATTGAAATTTTTATTTTTGGATTTCAAACAAATTTCACTGGAATGATCCTTATTTTTTAACAACCTTATCATCCTCTAATAATCATTATCAGGATATTCAGGCCTGTGGAGCGAATCAGGCGCTCAAGCGCCTCTAGTTACAATCTAGAGGCCACAAATATTCTCAATCTTTATGAAACTTGGTCAGAATGTTTGTCAGGTCACAAGGATGTACCCTATCGAAAATGGGAAGGATCCATGCCATATCACAGGAAAAGGAGCCTAAATGACAATTTTCTTGTTTACACTCTAGAGGCCACAAATATTGTCCATTCGTCATGAAACTTGATCAGAATGTTTGTCACGTTACAAGGATGAACCCTATTGGAAATGGGAAGGATCTGTGCCATATCACAGGAAAAGGGACCTTAATGACAATTTTCTTGTTTACCCTCTAGAGGCCACAAATATGGTCCAATCTTCTTAAAACTAAAACAGAATTATTGTCAGGTCCCATTAATGAACCCTTTTTGAAAATTGGAATGATCCGTGCCATATCACAGGAAGAGGGGCCTGAAAGACATTTTTATTGTTTATGCTCCAGGGGCTGCAAATATGGCCCTATCTTCGTGAAAATTGGTCAGAATGTTTTCAGGTCACAAGGATGAACCCTATTGAAATTGGAAAGGATCTGTGCCATATCACGGAAAAAGGGGCCTTAATGACAATTTCAAATCTCAAAACCTCAAATCATAAAAGTACAATTATGACTTTGCTAGAAAATTTGATTTTTCTAATATGAAAAATATATGAAGGTGAGTGAAATAGGACCATCATGTTCCTCTTGTTTTGTAATATTACACTATCCTCACCTAGGTTGGCTACCTGTGGTTTTAGACAATAAAAAAAACTTAAATTAAGGATTTCTATATTCATGATTCAAAGTACTGTAAAATAGGCAGTTGCGGGGTTATTCGTTTTTAACAAACACATCTTGTTAGCTCACCTGAGCACGAAGTGCTCAAGGTGAGCTATTGTGATCGTAGAATGTCCGTCGTCAGTCGTGCGTCGTGCGACGTGCGTCGTGCGTCGTCCGTCGTCCACAATTTCTTTAAACATCTTCTCCTCCTAAACCAGTGGGCCAATCTTGATGAAACTTGGCAGGGATGTTCCTTGGGTCAAGCTCTACCAAAGTTGTTCAAATAAATGAAATCCACCCTTAACTTTCCCTTTACCCTTAACAAAAAGGCCGAAAATGTGAAAATCTTTAAAAATCTTCTTCTCTGAAACCAGAAGGCAGACAGCTTTCATATTTGGTATGTAGCATCATTTAGTGGACCTCTACCAAGTTTGTTCATATCAAGACCCTTGGGTCATATTTGGGCTTTGCCCGGGCCCAACCCTTTTTACATAGAATCAAAGAGTGAAAATCTTTAAAAATCTTCTTCTCTGAAACCAGAAGGCTGACAGCTTTCATATTTGGTATGTAGCATCACCTAGTGGGCCTCTACCAAGTTTGTTCATATCAAGACCCCTGGGTCATATTTGGGCTTTGCACGGGCGCATCCCTTTATCTCTTATGAGCACGAAGGGTAAAAAACTGAAAATCTTCAAAAATGTTCTTCTATGAAATCAGAAGGCAGACAGCTTTCATATTTGGTATGTAGCATCATCTAGTAGACCTCTACCAAGTTTGTTCATATCAAGACTCTAGGATCATATTTGGGCTCCACCCGGGCGCAACCCTTTTTACATAGAATCAAAGAGCGAAAATCTTTAAAATCTTCTTTAATTGAAACCAGAGGGCACACTGCTTTCATTTTTGGTATGTAGTATCATCTAGTGGGCCCCTACCAAGTTTGTTCATATCATGACCCTTGGGTCATATTTGGGCTACACCCGGGCGCATCCCTTTCAGCTCATCTTAGCATGAAGGGTGAAAATAGGAAAACCTGCAAAAATCTTCTTTTTTGAAACCAGTAGGCAGACAGCTTTCATATTTAGTATGTAGCATCATCTCATGGACCTTTTTCAAATTTGTTCATATCAAGACCCTGGGATCACATTTGGAGTCCGACCGGGTGCATCCCTTTTTTACATAGAATCAAAGAGCAAAAAGGCATATCTGTCTTGCTCTTTGCTGAAAAGGTTCCATGGTATTGATCTTAGGCAATTATCTTCTTTTTGACATCTGCTTATCTAATAAATGTGATGACCCAGGGGTCAAAGAGACTCAGGTGAGCGATCTAGGACCATCTTGGTCCTCTTGTTTTCTGTATGTTATTCATCGATCATGACTTTTTTTCTGTCCAGAAATATTTCAGCATGTGACACTTAAAGACATTTATTTACTTCACATAAACATTCATTTACTTTAGTTTAAGGCGTGTGAATCAAATCAGCTGCTCATGCAGCGCTAGTTTTCCAAAGGTCTTACGACATGTCGCACATTATAAATTTCCGTTTTAATCGGCCGTACGATGTTTGATAAAGCGGGCCCCAGGATTGTCCAGACGGGGTTCCGGGGTTCGTTCGACCCCCCTCTGTATCCAAATTTCTTCATTGAATTGGACAAATTTAATCAAAACTTTGCAACACGAGGAAAATAATTCTCTTTTTGAAGTGTTCGAATCACAGGAACTTGAAATTCCACAAATAAAATATATCTTATGGACAGAGTTTGGGCAATTAGTCCTGTTGTATACCTATACAGATTGGGATACAATAGGACTAATTACTCGATTTCTAGGCCGGACCCTATATAGGCCGATATCCGACCCCGTTTTTAGATAACCTGGATTCGTCGCTGCACTTGAAAAATATTAATTTGGTCCAGTCAGCTATTTAAATCTCTATCGCTTGACAAGGCGCAAGTCATCGTTTGACAAAGTTCAATACGAAAGACAACTCAATTATGCATGTCAGTATTTATTTTGATAATCTCCCTTGATATTGGTCTTTGACTTATTTTATGGGTTTTCCAATCGATAACGTCAATAAATGGGTTGGGCGGCGTTTGATTGACAATTTATTTTTAGATATAGAATATCCGTGTTCTAATTGAACACGCCGATGGTCATCGCTCTATGATAAAATAAAGATATTCGAAAATGATGAAAACTTCCATATATGGTATTATTAACAGATACATGAATTTGGATGTATTCAACGTTTTGTATATAAAGGCGAGCCAACTTTTGAGCTGCCGGACGGATGGATATTTCAAGGACGGAAATATTCATCAAATTATTTGGAATCCTCGCTTAATATTCTGAGTGAGGACAAAAACAACCCAATCTATGTAATGTACAAGAGCGTAAACTCCTCTACGTACACTACGCATGAGCGTAATACAAAAAGATATGACATCTTGCGTAAAATTTTGTAATCGATGAATGATCATAACACCGTAACCACAGCTTAATGAAGCTACAGTTACGATGTGTTGATCATTCACAAACATTAATGCGAAAATCATCACCCATGAAACATATTCACTAATAGGATACGAAAGAATCTTCCTAATGCATAAAACGTGCGTTTTGGGGCCGTTTTAGACATGCGTTTACGGACAAAACCCGAGCGTTTAACGATTTTTTCGGGTCTCTACAAATGTTCCCTCAAAAACATAATTAACCTTACATTATACACCGGGGGAGCGGATGGGTGGTTGTGGAGAGAGGATTTTTTTGCGCTTATACATATATCATCCAATGGTCCCCTTCTGTGCGGTGCGTATTTAGGTAGTGGACCCGTATTAGTTCCATAACGTTTCGGAAGTAATGAACTATAAAGGTGTTAACCGAGGTTATGATGACTTTCATTAGGAAACCTCGATCAACATTTTGAAAGTTCATGCCAAAATGCTACGGATCAATTACGGTTCCACTACCTTAATACCAAACGCTGCCCTGCGTTAAGGATCCCAAGACGGTGCAAACAAATAGAGGATAATCGTTTGTTTCAGCGTAAGATCGATGTATATTCATTTCGTGAACAACAAAAGCTATATTTTCACGAGTGGCGGAGCCACGAGTGAAAATATAGCTTTTGATGTTCACGAAATGAAATATTAATCGATCTTACTCGAAAAACAAACGATTATTCTATTTCTTTATTGCAAAAATGAGACAAAATGTGAAATTTCCAGGACATATTTTCGTAAAGCGCGTCATTTTGCGCGTGATTGCTATGCAACGTTCATTGTGACGTCACTTATTTCGCCCCGCATAGATGACGTCAGATAGGATGAAATGCACAAAAGCAGGGTATAAGTTTTTGATAATTTCACTGCTTTTGCGGTGAGATTATCAAGTGATAATCTACCGTTATTTCTCGATAAACCACCGAAATGCATTAAAGAAACGCAAGTACACGCGCAAAGCTGGGTACAATTTGCAAACAGTTTGCAACATTTTGTCATCCAGGACGCAGGTCTAGCTTTTTATATAATACTGTTTTTGTTCTATTTCGAATCAAGGCTGAACCGAGTACATGTACGGATCAGGGGCCTGTTTTACTAAACATCTTACGAAAAATATGATCGTAAGACAAAATCACAAATCGTACCTGGTGAATTCATTCATTGATAGATTCTGCCTTGCAATATCTCATTGAAATCGTCTTTAGAAGACGATTCCAATGAGATGTTGCATGGCAGAATTCCATATTTAGTTACTACTGTAGAAGCAAATTTAACTTTTGACTTACGCAAAAAATGTTCGTAAGATGTTTAGTCAAACGGGCCCCAGGGGCCTGTTTTACTAAACTTACGAAAAAAATAAAAATAATAATGATAAAAATCGCAAGTCAAAATTAAAACCCGTATCTGGTGTTTTCATTCATTGTTAGATTCTGCCTTGCAATATAGAAGACGATTCCGATGAGATTATGCATGGCAGAATTCAATATTTAGTTTCTCCTGCAGAAGAAAGTTGAAATTTTGCCTTACGCAAAAATGATCGTAAGATGTTGAGTAAAAACAGGCCCCAGGGGCCAGTTTCATCAAAACATTTATGACGTATTTTTGTCTTTCTGGTTACTTTCAAACAAGTAACAACAGCAATCACTTTACATTAGGTATTAATAGATTGGTGATACGTGGTTTTTGTACTTAATATGTGGTAAGACACAGGTAAGACAAAAATACGTCCTAAATGTTTTGATGAAACTGGCCCCGGGTGTGATCGGATCTCAGGAACCATTGCACTGCAGAAATATTGTTTAGGCTTTCGAAGGAGACATTAAACCGAAGTCCCGCATGTCGTTGCTTTACAACGAGCACGTAAAAGAACCGTGGCGGGTCTCGGCAATAGTTTTGTAATGTGTCCTTGCATTATCCCCCGTAACAACTAACAGTCTTCTTGGGGTGTCGCTCATTAGGGCATTTGCTGCGGTAGCGACGATAAATCTTGAAATACACGTTGCTATATAAAACACGGTCACCAAACCTTCTCATTCCAAGTTACAAAATGCTATGCACGAAAAGATGAGCTTTCCGCAATGTATAAGAGGAATTACTTTTGAGTAAAAAAAAACTTAATGTATTCTTTCTTTTGTTCTGACTTAAATATGGTCGATATTTTTTGCACGCATTAACAAATTATAGACTTAACGTGAGCATTGGGCATTTTGTTATCATTCCCACAAACAATGCTGTTCAATAGAGGACTTCGTGTAATATTCCTTGGGCTTCTTTAAGATAAGAATTTTAGTCTTGTGTCGAAGTATATTGTTTCATTGACAGTCTTGATGATTAAGAGTACAGAAACACAACTAGAGTCTCTTGAAATTGTCACAATGTCATTTATATATTTTATACATACTCGGTGTTTTGTATGAAAAAAATATCTAACGAGGTTCGGGGAATTGGTGCTTGACGAGACTCTGCCAGGACAATTATCAATCCCACAACCGAGTTAGATATTTCTTCATACAATACACTAAGTGCGTATTATATTTACCTCATAACCTCTGTTTTCCTTGCTTACGTCGATGTTTCTAACAGAAATTAAAGTTTCTATAAATAACCACATTATGTCATTGTTCTAAAAATATCCATGTGATACCATAAAAAATATCATATCTTTATAGTTATAAGATAATTGTTTGTTCGAAGACATGAAAGATTCGTCCAAAAACACGGGGATGTTATGGAGCGAAACAAAAGTATAATAGAGGTACAGATAAGAGGGGTTGATACCAGTCTAAAATCTTTATTTCTTTTTGAAAACCTATATTGTGGGTACTCATTTGAATCGTCTCGAAGAGACGATGACAATGAGTACCAACAATATAGGATTTATGCAAGTATTAACTCAAATGATTTTATTTGAAATAGAAAATTCACCCCCCCCCCCCCCCCCCCCCCTCTATCTGTAGCTCTAAAAACATGTTGACCTTAAGAGCAGAAACTCGCAAGTATATATTTCATAGGCGACCAGCTCAAAGTTGTATAACACGTAACCGGTAAAGGTAGTGAGTAGTTTCGGAACTTGGTCACGAACTTTTAACAGTGTTACCCGAGGTTTCCTAAAGATTTCATTAGGAATCCTCGGTTAATATTGTGAAAGATTATATTTTCCCGATATGTTGCGGAATTATTACGGGTCCACTACCTTAGATATAGATCGGCTATTTGAACCAAACAGGCTTGTTGTTTCATAAGTTGTCAATTGAAACAACAAGGCCGAGTGGTTGAAATAACTTCCGTTACTAACTTAACAATGGTTAATTTTCATACAACTTAGATTCATGGGGCCTGTTTTACTAAACATCTTACGATCATTTTTTGCGTAAGTCAAAAATTAAAGTTACTTCTACAGTAGTAACTAAATATTGAGTAATGCAATGCACCGTCTCCTTGGAATCGTCTTCTAGAGACGATTCCAATGAGATATTGCAAAGAAGAATCTAACAATGAATGAAAACACCAGGTACGATTTGTGATTTTGACTTAGGATCAATATTTTCGTAGGATGTTTAGTAAAACGGGCCCATGGTCCTTAACGCTTAGAGTCTCTGCTAGGATGGAGCTGTAGTTACAATGTTTTGGTCACTTATTCGATAAGTAAATTTCAAATAATCGTTTATGGTAGTGGATCCGTAATAGTTCCGCAATATTTCGGAATTCATTAACTTTCACAATGTTGACCGAGGTTTCCTTATGAAAATCTTTAGGAAACCTCGGTTAACACTGTTAAAGTTTATCATTTCCAAAACATATCGGACTTATTACGAGTCTACTACCTTAAGCTTCAAATATTCAATCCATTCATAATTCAATAGTAAAGTTCTAAACTGGGTGAAAATGTTTCTATGGTCATACATTTAATAACATAAAATTGACAATCATTCTGATCAAAACCATTCATTCATTCCAAACACTCACTCCAACCATTATAAAACGCTCCAAATTTACTTAAAATGATAAGATCACTAACAACACTCAACATAAAGTTCGATAGATAAAATCCACGATTTCGCTGTCATAACTGAATTTTGAAGCACGTGGTGAGTTTATGAAGATACTTAAAGCTTTTCATTGAACCTGTATGCATATTTTGTTATGGGGAGGTAAAAATACCACTAATTTTGTCCATCCTGAACAAAATTAGCGATATTGGATTACCTCCCTTTAATTTCACCCAAAACTCGCTCATCGCACTCTTTCATTATCATTCCAAAATCATTCACCTTGTCTGTTTCACGATATTGTTAACTATGATAAAGATGCCTTTTAGAAATGGTGACTTTCGGACCAGCGTAAAGGAAATGGGACCAATTCAAAATCACAATCAGTGGACAATCAAGCTGCGGGGGTTCAAACGAACCCTAATTTGAGATTATTTTATGCAAAAATTTCAATCTAGATTTGTCTTTTTCTAGGAACCAGACCCCATTATTTGCACGTGCGAACCTCCCCGACAGATATCCTGGATTCGATGCAGACAAAGTTCCTAGTAACCACGCTAGATGTCACAATTTTGGGACAATCTTTTTGAACTATTTTTTTTATTCATTAGTAAAATGTTTGTTTGATTCAATTTCATTCTGATTAAAGTCACTGTAATTATGATTTTGGCCCAAGCTTGTGGAAAATGTTTATATGCGGGAGATGCCAATGGAATATGGTAACGTTGTAACCAATGTCTTTGGAACTGACAATTCACATTGCAATGATAACCCAGGTGAGCGATGTAGGGTCATCGTTGCCCTCTTTGTATTAATTCATCTATTTTCAAATTGGCTCAAATACGAAGTGCTCAAGTTGAAATTGTTTGCCCGTGTTTAACAGTTCCTTTGACCTTGTTCTAATGCATTTGGTGAATTCTGGTGCAACATGGCAGGAATAAGGCTTTTAGTGAGTTCTACCATGTTGCAACAAAAAGTGGAAATTAATACAACCTTTACATTTTTTTCTGTCGAAATCAGAAGGTCTTGATAGATTCTTTAGTAACGGGACCTCTACCAAGTGTGTTCACGCCATGCCCTCGTTGTCATACTTGGTGTCTGGCATGTGTATCCCCCGTTTGCATGGAACTTGGCATAAACATAGAGGAAAATATGAAACTATAAGGCAGACAACATTTATTTGATTTAACTTATGGTGAATGGAATGGTTTAAGGACACCAGCGAAGGAATAAATGCGGATTTTTTTAACCTTTTTTATCTCGTGTTCATCGCTTAAATTAGTAGGAGTCCATTTGATGCGAGGATCCAAGAATTTTTCTCGATGGCCAATAAAAGGTGTTTTCGTAACATATTCCTTATTTCTGGTTACAAGGTCGTAACTACAGCTCAAACAAAGATGTAGTTACGATATTTTGCTCCCTCAGGCCACTGATACAGGAAATGATCATTTGATATTGTGGAGTTTACTCAATAAACCAATCTCGATCGAACATTTCAGGGGTGCCATGGGTCTGAGCCCCACACCCCTACCGTGGATACACGCACGCATTTCAAGTTCGAAACATGCTCGTTCACTTCTATTATGTCTAAAATTGAACGATCGCTAGTCTGGATTCTGCTCGAGGTGAGTGCATTCAATATCCTGAACATTAAGCAGGGGTTTTATACATTTTGTGACCTGTCAGGCAAAGAGGGGTTATCTTGGAAGCGCGACAGAATCGATCCCAATTAGACTGTACCAGCTGTGCGGACGGGTGTAGGACAAAAGCCCCCTGGGACAAAAGCCCCCCTAGGACAAAAGCCCCCTGGACAAAAGCCCCATGGGACAAAAGCCCCCTAGGATAAAAGCCCCCTAGGACAAAAGCCCCACAATATAATAAATACATGTATTGGTGTATAAATTTTGAATTTCTTTATCTTTTAAGTGAATCATTTAAATAAAATGGGTCTTTTTTTGTTTTATTTGCAATTGTATAAGGTGAATTCTTTTTATAATTCTTAGCAATAAAAACCACCATTTCTCTTTCTAACAACTCAAAATCAGTTTTGTTTGAATTTCATTATAAGAGAATTTATTAGATATTCCAGCAAGCAAAGAAATATACATTTAAAAGGAGAACCCTAAACATTAATTCCTTAATTCATACTTTTTCTTTTATTCACACATTTTACATTCTTGACATCATTTAAACTTAATCCATATTTGCTATTGACTTATTTCACAACTACAAGAGCGCAAGAACAACTATACATGTAGTTCACAATATAGAAGGTGTTGACAAATTTGATTATGAAACAGTATATTTTTTGTCTTTTCCCATCTGTTATGCCTTTTTTTTTTTTTGACAATTATTTTTTTATAACAAGTCAATTATGAAATATAAACCAAATGGGAGATATTTTCCAAGTCATCTTTTCACAGATATTTTCACACAAGGGAATACTTTATCTGCCCCCCCCTTAAATGTTTATTTTCATTCAATTTAAAATGACTAAAATATGAATTTCCTTAAAGAATTAACACATAAATATTCATAAATTCATATTAAAATCATAACTGTTTAAGACTTTTTCAAAAAATTCACAAAAAACACAATTTTCATAACCATGGGGCTTTTGTCCACTTTTCAGTTAAGGGCATGGGGCTTTTGTCCCATGGGGCTTTTGTCCATGGGGCTTTTGTCCCAGGGGGCTTTTGTCCTAGGGGGCTTTTGTCCGTACCCCGTGCGGACTAACTATTTTATTTTAGACCGAAAGGAACTTCCTTCGATAATTTCATGATACTTCGAATAAAGAGGTAAACAGGATGTGCAATTATAACTTAACTTACATTTGTTTTTTGTTTTTTTAATTAGGCTTTACATCGTTTTTTATCAATTTTCCTGTCATATCTCGGAGGCTGGGACACCCAACCATGGGTTCCCAGTATTCTTCTTACGAAGATATGCTTTCCGAATCTCCTACCGCTCATCCCACATAGACTTACGATTATCAACCCGCTAAAGTGATACATATGTGGGAAGCTATGGGATAAAAGAAATATTACCCCCCACCCCACACGCACCCTCCCCACCATGTTTTCGAGTCTGACGCGCACCGACGGTTGATCTTCTAAAGTAAGCGGCATCTTATTCCATGTCTTTCATGTTCACGTCGGGAGTATTTAACGGAAAAAAATCTAAACTTTGACATTTTGGGGAAATTTCGATTTGTCAGTTTCCCCAAGTGTATGACTTAAAGTTTCTTTTTACAACAAACTTGTATTTGTGTTTGTACTAGCTCAATGTAATTCAATGCTAGTGTATTAAAAAGTGATATCCTTTGTACTACATATAGAGTAAGCAAATCACATAGCACGAAAAATTGCCATATTAGAAAATGCGTTGTATTATAATTCCTTTGAATATCAAAATTCAGTTTTGTCATTATTATGATTGTAAGTTTCTTTTAGTCAAAACAAGGATTTCGAGATTCAACTCAAATATTGTTGTTTAAAATAGACGTGTTGTTAATGATTTTGTTGTTAAGAAATATTTTTGAAACATGAGAAATTTCTAAACTAAAGTGTTTGTGTAATGTGTCTTTGTTTTTGAAGTGTGTGTGCTCATTACAACCTCCCATGCTTGATGGGGATCACCATGACAAATATATTGTGATCAATCAAGGTAAAAGATCATCTCAGAGTAACAACAAAATAATCGTTCCCAGGCAAACTACACCAACTATGTAATCTCAACAGTCTCAGTAATTTTCACTCGATGTTTTAAGCCATTCTACCATAAGGCTTTGTTTGTTTGTTTTCAAAATATGAAACTTGATCATCATAGTTTGATGAATACTATTTCTCTTTAAAAAATTTCTTTTCAACCTAAAGACATACACGCATTAATTTTAAATAAAAAAATCGTAAGCTGTAATTATAACTCTAAACAGCTCTTTATTTGTCAATGAGTTCTAGAAAAAAATATCCTGTCAATGCTTATATAAGTAATGTCCCGGGGTAATAAATATGCGACTCCGTTGGGATTCGAAACAGGGACCTCTTTGTCCAAAAGCGATGGCTCTACTGCGTTGTTAT
The DNA here is from genome assembly GCA_948146395.1 of Fragum whitleyi. Classification (NCBI taxonomy): domain Eukaryota; kingdom Metazoa; phylum Mollusca; class Bivalvia; order Cardiida; family Cardiidae; genus Fragum; species Fragum whitleyi. The sequence goes on along the minus strand of OX411548.1, from coordinate 14,620,072 downwards.
AAAAAGCTAGCTTGCACGGCAAGGCAGTACAAACAGTCCTTGTTCACAACCCGGCTATAGTAAAACATCCAAACCGTTACACTTGAAATGTAAGACGACCTTCAAAAAGAGTGGACCTTAAGATTGAAGCTTGAAGCTAAATGAATAAAAAAAAATATTATGTAAATTTGAAGTCGCTAAATAATTTTGATAAAACAAAATAACCCATTTATCATAAAAAAAAGGACATCATAAATAGTAAAAACAATAGCAATCATAACATCATAAATACAGCTTAGTTCAAGCTTTAGCTACAAGGCTTTGGTAGCCGTCTGACGAAATTAATAAAAGAATTTTGTTAAGGCAAAAATACGTTTATAACTTTGAAATTCAATTTTGGGTTAAACTATACAGCGTTGCCAATTGCATGTTATCAATTGAATAATTAGTTTAAATCTTATCCAAAATTTTAGCAGTCTGGATGTGTTGTAAGTTCATGTTAACAGAGTTTCTTGAGGGAACAAAATATATTCAAAACCCAAAAATGAGGTCTCGAGTCAAACTAGACACTATAGTGCTCTACTAATACCATTTAGAATCAGCCCCAGCCCTGGTTGACTAAAGAAAACAAACCCCGGGAGTAATGGCTATTAACGGATAACAAGTCAGATTTATGACATTAGTTCCAGTGCTCAATTCACCTATCTACGGTCTCCAGTGCATTTCTTAATAGGGAGCAATATTCTTCGCATGTTACAGTTAAATTCCCGATTTCAATATATACGATGAAAGAGACCGCGGTCTTGGAATCGCGTGTCATGTATATTCAGCGTTGAAACATCTGGGCTCCCTTCTTTCCGAGACATGTATAAAATAAATATTCAAATTCTCTCTTTCTCTTAACTCTATTTCGTTTAAATGATTACCCAGTTTTTTTTAAAATGTATTATATCTTCGATGGGCCACTAAAGTCACGCAGGTATAGTTAAAATAAAACTGTAGTTGCGCCACTTTGGTAGCACATCGACGATTAATTATCCAAATTTTCTTATGAAAACTAACCGGTATTTGCACAAGAGAAATTTTCACAATCTTAATTATCTTACATTTCAATTTTAACATTTTTGCATTACAAAAAATGGAACATGAACCTTATGACAGAAAACATACTTTAATTGCACGTTTAAACGAACGTGACATGAAGATTATTTTTGTGTAAATAAAAAGTTTTGACTCGTTTCACTTAGTCATTCGCGTCTCGCGCTGTCAGATAAGTGATTATGAATTTCCCTACATCGCTCTGATTGTTTCTTCTGTGAAAGCCACTGATTTCGCAATTTAAATTACCAAAATAATCACGAAAGATTGAATAATATTAATAGACAAATAAATAAACGATACATACATGTAGAGAAAGTAAACAATGTCACAGTCATGCCGTATAAAAGTAGATAAAAAGTAGATAAGTGTTTGTCGGAAGAAAATAAAAGAAAAAGACTTTGCTTGTTTTTTTGTAAAAATGTTTAATGGCGAAGCGTGATAAAGTTTTGTATTTATGAAAATTTTATGCTTTCCAGGCAAAATGGATTTCTCGTCTTTCTGTGCTTATTAACCACAAACATTACAATCGGAAAAAGAACAAAAAACTCTTTCAGGTAACCGAATGCTGGAAACAAAAATTATTCAATCAGTGGTCTAAACGTTTTCCGTTGCAAACGAATGCTAATGTCACATTATAAAGAAATTGTGTAAACAGAAGTTTTTCTAAACATCATTTTTATCATATTTGAATTTATTTTCTCGTCAATGATGAATAAGATTGGTCATATAAATAAAAATGTTTATAAGTGAACAAAAAGCGGTAGAGTATTATATCATAAAGTCATTTCCTTTCCCATCTTCACGAGTCAAGGGATATCGAATCAATAGTAAAGCGTTCATAACCCTTGGTTCGACAAGATATTTCGGTCTAAGGGAACTAATTCATTTCCAACCACTCTGGTAGAAAACTTTAGGGAAACTCCGGTCCATATACTCAAATGTTGAAGGTGATCTCTGATTGGTCAATATTATTGAAATCCAAAATTGTTTGTATATTTTTCAGCGATTATAATCCGTTATTGAAATACAATCGAACAATTAAAGATTCTAAACTATTTTCCGGGTCCAAAAGCTATTTTTAAACATGGGTACATTTTTTTGAGGGGCCGGTAAAAACAGCTTCGCGGTAAGGGTCATCTCAAAAATGGCCCGAAAAGTCGTAGAGAAAAGGGATCATGCCATACTAATTTTCAATTCATTTCATGCGCAAATGAACGGGCCTCAATTTAAGACAGGTTTGATCACTCTCGCAAACTCTTGGACTGAGCTATGACCGGAAAGGTTATAATGGCCGATAACGGAAAATGAATTAGTTCCCTTATACCTAAATGGTAAATATGCAAATAAGTGCATGTTCTCTTATTAATGGTCTTGTAAGAGTTAACTCGTCCGCTTAGAGATTTTATTTCAGGTTACTTAATCACCAAATATCGAGAAAAATATTCTTTAAATGATATGTCAAGCTAAAAGGGCCAATTCGGTATTCATTTAGTGCTTTTTGACAGTAAAAACACCACGCTCGCCGGACAATAGCACCCATTTCTTGCATTTTTTAGTCATTGAATGTGTGTCAGTGCCTTGCATTCTTTGCATGCATATATTGCAAAATAGTTTTCTTTTAGTTTGACGGTCGATTTTTGTACCCGGAAGTAATTAGGACTATTACGTAATAAGATAAACTTAATCTTGGGCCGTCTCTAGAAGGAAAAATCTACTCCACTGGTTCGTCGTAACTTGATATTGATTGGATATTTTTAAGTCACAAACAACAAAACTTTATTTTAAGGGTAGAACTAAAGAAAACCGAACAAAATCCGGTCTAATTTAACACTTTTTGACAGAAACATTGGAAAAAAATAATATTTTTGACAAAAAATATATGAAAAAATAAAATTTCAACAAAAGATAAGGGTTAATTTTACAAATAAATCCGTGTTGAATTATATCGGATTTGCAAAACATGCGCTTTAAGTATTCATTGAAACAAAATAATAGACAATAGTGAAAAGAGAATGGTATTTTTGGAATATTTTTAGTTAATTTCGGCTTTTTTAACGGGGGGGGGGGGTCAACCAAGTTGATGTTTGCCTGGCTGGAGTGAAAGATAAGCGCTAATTTTCAAAAACTACTCAACCAATTGCACTTTTTTTCTTAAATGTGGCAAACAACATTTTTTTTATGTTATTATATTCTTAATTTGGATTAGTTATACTGTAAAAATATATCATTAGCCCCAAAATAAGAGAAAAGAAGATTTTTTGCACAAAAAGATAAGGGTTTTTTGATAATAATTTGCAACCGAAAACAAACATTTTGCGCGAGGTGTCTCAAAATAGTGAAATGCACTCTGGAAAACATTATCATGTAAAGAAAACACAGTTTGAATGTTATGGGGTTATGTCCGGCGCGTTTTAACCGCTCAGAGAGATAGCTTTTTAACTTTAACAGGGTTAAGGGAGTTCGTTGATTTTTCAAAACCTATTTGACCGATTTCTTTGATTTTTTGCATGGTTATCAGGCATATGCTTGTGTAATATTCCATGTGTTACATTGAGGAATTAGCTGATAAACAAACACCGTGTAGGCTGAAAAAGGCGAAAACTCGTAAATTTCTTGTGAAAGATAAGGGTTACGACAAAAGAGAATCCATGAAAAATAGAAAATGACAATTTTCACCCGCAAAACACCATTAAATGCATTGAAAAGAAGATATTTAATTAAATTGTGATAAAAAAATACTCCTAAATAGAAAACAACCTTCAGTTTTTGTGTATAGAAAACTCACGTTTTTCAAAGAACAAATTTTCGCTTGGGACTATATTTGATGTGAATTTTTCCCCGACCGGGTTAAGGGTAACGGCCATTACTCATTAACTATAACACGTAAGCGCCTGAAATTTTCAGATTTAATCCAAAAAAGGTAATTGTACGTAAATATGTGCAATTTTTATATTTCATTGGCAAAAAAATTCTTCTTTAGGTCTAAGGGAACTAATTCATTTCCAACCACTCTGGTAGAAAACTTTAGGGAAACTCCGGTCCATATACTCAAATGTTGAAGGTGATCTCTGATTGGTCAATATTATTGAAATCCAAAATTGTTTGTATATTTTTCAGCGATTATAATCCGTTATTGAAATACAATCGAACAATTAAAGATTCTAAACTATTTTCCGGGTCCAAAAGCTATTTTTAAACATGGGTACATTTTTTTGAGGGGCCGGTAAAAACAGCTTCGCGGTAAGGGTCATCTCAAAAATGGCCCGAAAAGTCGTAGAGAAAAGGGATCATGCCATACTAATTTTCAATTCATTTCATGCGCAAATGAACGGGCCTCAATTTAAGACAGGTTTGATCACTCTCGCAAACTCTTGGACTGAGCTATGACCGGAAAGGTTATAATGGCCGATAACGGAAAATGAATTAGTTCCCTTATACCTAAATGGTAAATATGCAAATAAGTGCATGTTCTCTTATTAATGGTCTTGTAAGAGTTAACTCGTCCGCTTAGAGATTTTATTTCAGGTTACTTAATCACCAAATATCGAGAAAAATATTCTTTAAATGATATGTCAAGCTAAAAGGGCCAATTCGGTATTCATTTAGTGCTTTTTGACAGTAAAAACACCACGCTCGCCGGACAATAGCACCCATTTCTTGCATTTTTTAGTCATTGAATGTGTGTCAGTGCCTTGCATTCTTTGCATGCATATATTGCAAAATAGTTTTCTTTTAGTTTGACGGTCGATTTTTGTACCCGGAAGTAATTAGGACTATTACGTAATAAGATAAACTTAATCTTGGGCCGTCTCTAGAAGGAAAAATCTACTCCACTGGTTCGTCGTAACTTGATATTGATTGGATATTTTTAAGTCACAAACAACAAAACTTTATTTTAAGGGTAGAACTAAAGAAAACCGAACAAAATCCGGTCTAATTTAACACTTTTTGACAGAAACATTGGAAAAAAATAATATTTTTGACAAAAAATATATGAAAAAATAAAATTTCAACAAAAGATAAGGGTTAATTTTACAAATAAATCCGTGTTGAATTATATCGGATTTGCAAAACATGCGCTTTAAGTATTCATTGAAACAAAATAATAGACAATAGTGAAAAGAGAATGGTATTTTTGGAATATTTTTAGTTAATTTCGGCTTTTTTAACGGGGGGGGGGGGTCAACCAAGTTGATGTTTGCCTGGCTGGAGTGAAAGATAAGCGCTAATTTTCAAAAACTACTCAACCAATTGCACTTTTTTTCTTAAATGTGGCAAACAACATTTTTTTTATGTTATTATATTCTTAATTTGGATTAGTTATACTGTAAAAATATATCATTAGCCCCAAAATAAGAGAAAAGAAGATTTTTTGCACAAAAAGATAAGGGTTTTTTGATAATAATTTGCAACCGAAAACAAACATTTTGCGCGAGGTGTCTCAAAATAGTGAAATGCACTCTGGAAAACATTATCATGTAAAGAAAACACAGTTTGAATGTTATGGGGTTATGTCCGGCGCGTTTTAACCGCTCAGAGAGATAGCTTTTTAACTTTAACAGGGTTAAGGGAGTTCGTTGATTTTTCAAAACCTATTTGACCGATTTCTTTGATTTTTTGCATGGTTATCAGGCATATGCTTGTGTAATATTCCATGTGTTACATTGAGGAATTAGCTGATAAACAAACACCGTGTAGGCTGAAAAAGGCGAAAACTCGTAAATTTCTTGTGAAAGATAAGGGTTACGACAAAAGAGAATCCATGAAAAATAGAAAATGACAATTTTCACCCGCAAAACACCATTAAATGCATTGAAAAGAAGATATTTAATTAAATTGTGATAAAAAAATACTCCTAAATAGAAAACAACCTTCAGTTTTTGTGTATAGAAAACTCACGTTTTTCAAAGAACAAATTTTCGCTTGGGACTATATTTGATGTGAATTTTTCCCCGACCGGGTTAAGGGTAACGGCCATTACTCATTAACTATAACACGTAAGCGCCTGAAATTTTCAGATTTAATCCAAAAAAGGTAATTGTACGTAAATATGTGCAATTTTTATATTTCATTGGCAAAAAAATTCTTCTTTAGGTCTAAGGGAACTAATTCATTTCCAACCACTCTGGTAGAAAACTTTAGGGAAACTCCGGTCCATATACTCAAATGTTGAAGGTGATCTCTGATTGGTCAATATTATTGAAATCCAAAATTGTTTGTATATTTTTCAGCGATTATAATCCGTTATTGAAATACAATCGAACAATTAAAGATTCTAAACTATTTTCCGGGTCCAAAAGCTATTTTTAAACATGGGTACATTTTTTTGAGGGGCCGGTAAAAACAGCTTCGCGGTAAGGGTCATCTCAAAAATGGCCCGAAAAGTCGTAGAGAAAAGGGATCATGCCATACTAATTTTCAATTCATTTCATGCGCAAATGAACGGGCCTCAATTTAAGACAGGTTTGATCACTCTCGCAAACTCTTGGACTGAGCTATGACCGGAAAGGTTATAATGGCCGATAACGGAAAATGAATTAGTTCCCTTATACCTAAATGGTAAATATGCAAATAAGTGCATGTTCTCTTATTAATGGTCTTGTAAGAGTTAACTCGTCCGCTTAGAGATTTTATTTCAGGTTACTTAATCACCAAATATCGAGAAAAATATTCTTTAAATGATATGTCAAGCTAAAAGGGCCAATTCGGTATTCATTTAGTGCTTTTTGACAGTAAAAACACCACGCTCGCCGGACAATAGCACCCATTTCTTGCATTTTTTAGTCATTGAATGTGTGTCAGTGCCTTGCATTCTTTGCATGCATATATTGCAAAATAGTTTTCTTTTAGTTTGACGGTCGATTTTTGTACCCGGAAGTAATTAGGACTATTACGTAATAAGATAAACTTAATCTTGGGCCGTCTCTAGAAGGAAAAATCTACTCCACTGGTTCGTCGTAACTTGATATTGATTGGATATTTTTAAGTCACAAACAACAAAACTTTATTTTAAGGGTAGAACTAAAGAAAACCGAACAAAATCCGGTCTAATTTAACACTTTTTGACAGAAACATTGGAAAAAAATAATATTTTTGACAAAAAATATATGAAAAAATAAAATTTCAACAAAAGATAAGGGTTAATTTTACAAATAAATCCGTGTTGAATTATATCGGATTTGCAAAACATGCGCTTTAAGTATTCATTGAAACAAAATAATAGACAATAGTGAAAAGAGAATGGTATTTTTGGAATATTTTTAGTTAATTTCGGCTTTTTTAACGGGGGGGGGGGGTCAACCAAGTTGATGTTTGCCTGGCTGGAGTGAAAGATAAGCGCTAATTTTCAAAAACTACTCAACCAATTGCACTTTTTTTCTTAAATGTGGCAAACAACATTTTTTTTATGTTATTATATTCTTAATTTGGATTAGTTATACTGTAAAAATATATCATTAGCCCCAAAATAAGAGAAAAGAAGATTTTTTGCACAAAAAGATAAGGGTTTTTTGATAATAATTTGCAACCGAAAACAAACATTTTGCGCGAGGTGTCTCAAAATAGTGAAATGCACTCTGGAAAACATTATCATGTAAAGAAAACACAGTTTGAATGTTATGGGGTTATGTCCGGCGCGTTTTAACCGCTCAGAGAGATAGCTTTTTAACTTTAACAGGGTTAAGGGAGTTCGTTGATTTTTCAAAACCTATTTGACCGATTTCTTTGATTTTTTGCATGGTTATCAGGCATATGCTTGTGTAATATTCCATGTGTTACATTGAGGAATTAGCTGATAAACAAACACCGTGTAGGCTGAAAAAGGCGAAAACTCGTAAATTTCTTGTGAAAGATAAGGGTTACGACAAAAGAGAATCCATGAAAAATAGAAAATGACAATTTTCACCCGCAAAACACCATTAAATGCATTGAAAAGAAGATATTTAATTAAATTGTGATAAAAAAATACTCCTAAATAGAAAACAACCTTCAGTTTTTGTGTATAGAAAACTCACGTTTTTCAAAGAACAAATTTTCGCTTGGGACTATATTTGATGTGAATTTTTCCCCGACCGGGTTAAGGGTAACGGCCATTACTCATTAACTATAACACGTAAGCGCCTGAAATTTTCAGATTTAATCCAAAAAAGGTAATTGTACGTAAATATGTGCAATTTTTATATTTCATTGGCAAAAAAATTCTTCTTTAGGTCTAAGGGAACTAATTCATTTCCAACCACTCTGGTAGAAAACTTTAGGGAAACTCCGGTCCATATACTCAAATGTTGAAGGTGATCTCTGATTGGTCAATATTATTGAAATCCAAAATTGTTTGTATATTTTTCAGCGATTATAATCCGTTATTGAAATACAATCGAACAATTAAAGATTCTAAACTATTTTCCGGGTCCAAAAGCTATTTTTAAACATGGGTACATTTTTTTGAGGGGCCGGTAAAAACAGCTTCGCGGTAAGGGTCATCTCAAAAATGGCCCGAAAAGTCGTAGAGAAAAGGGATCATGCCATACTAATTTTCAATTCATTTCATGCGCAAATGAACGGGCCTCAATTTAAGACAGGTTTGATCACTCTCGCAAACTCTTGGACTGAGCTATGACCGGAAAGGTTATAATGGCCGATAACGGAAAATGAATTAGTTCCCTTATACCTAAATGGTAAATATGCAAATAAGTGCATGTTCTCTTATTAATGGTCTTGTAAGAGTTAACTCGTCCGCTTAGAGATTTTATTTCAGGTTACTTAATCACCAAATATCGAGAAAAATATTCTTTAAATGATATGTCAAGCTAAAAGGGCCAATTCGGTATTCATTTAGTGCTTTTTGACAGTAAAAACACCACGCTCGCCGGACAATAGCACCCATTTCTTGCATTTTTTAGTCATTGAATGTGTGTCAGTGCCTTGCATTCTTTGCATGCATATATTGCAAAATAGTTTTCTTTTAGTTTGACGGTCGATTTTTGTACCCGGAAGTAATTAGGACTATTACGTAATAAGATAAACTTAATCTTGGGCCGTCTCTAGAAGGAAAAATCTACTCCACTGGTTCGTCGTAACTTGATATTGATTGGATATTTTTAAGTCACAAACAACAAAACTTTATTTTAAGGGTAGAACTAAAGAAAACCGAACAAAATCCGGTCTAATTTAACACTTTTTGACAGAAACATTGGAAAAAAATAATATTTTTGACAAAAAATATATGAAAAAATAAAATTTCAACAAAAGATAAGGGTTAATTTTACAAATAAATCCGTGTTGAATTATATCGGATTTGCAAAACATGCGCTTTAAGTATTCATTGAAACAAAATAATAGACAATAGTGAAAAGAGAATGGTATTTTTGGAATATTTTTAGTTAATTTCGGCTTTTTTAACGGGGGGGGGGGGTCAACCAAGTTGATGTTTGCCTGGCTGGAGTGAAAGATAAGCGCTAATTTTCAAAAACTACTCAACCAATTGCACTTTTTTTCTTAAATGTGGCAAACAACATTTTTTTTATGTTATTATATTCTTAATTTGGATTAGTTATACTGTAAAAATATATCATTAGCCCCAAAATAAGAGAAAAGAAGATTTTTTGCACAAAAAGATAAGGGTTTTTTGATAATAATTTGCAACCGAAAACAAACATTTTGCGCGAGGTGTCTCAAAATAGTGAAATGCACTCTGGAAAACATTATCATGTAAAGAAAACACAGTTTGAATGTTATGGGGTTATGTCCGGCGCGTTTTAACCGCTCAGAGAGATAGCTTTTTAACTTTAACAGGGTTAAGGGAGTTCGTTGATTTTTCAAAACCTATTTGACCGATTTCTTTGATTTTTTGCATGGTTATCAGGCATATGCTTGTGTAATATTCCATGTGTTACATTGAGGAATTAGCTGATAAACAAACACCGTGTAGGCTGAAAAAGGCGAAAACTCGTAAATTTCTTGTGAAAGATAAGGGTTACGACAAAAGAGAATCCATGAAAAATAGAAAATGACAATTTTCACCCGCAAAACACCATTAAATGCATTGAAAAGAAGATATTTAATTAAATTGTGATAAAAAAATACTCCTAAATAGAAAACAACCTTCAGTTTTTGTGTATAGAAAACTCACGTTTTTCAAAGAACAAATTTTCGCTTGGGACTATATTTGATGTGAATTTTTCCCCGACCGGGTTAAGGGTAACGGCCATTACTCATTAACTATAACACGTAAGCGCCTGAAATTTTCAGATTTAATCCAAAAAAGGTAATTGTACGTAAATATGTGCAATTTTTATATTTCATTGGCAAAAAAATTCTTCTTTAGGTCTAAGGGAACTAATTCATTTCCAACCACTCTGGTAGAAAACTTTAGGGAAACTCCGGTCCATATACTCAAATGTTGAAGGTGATCTCTGATTGGTCAATATTATTGAAATCCAAAATTGTTTGTATATTTTTCAGCGATTATAATCCGTTATTGAAATACAATCGAACAATTAAAGATTCTAAACTATTTTCCGGGTCCAAAAGCTATTTTTAAACATGGGTACATTTTTTTGAGGGGCCGGTAAAAACAGCTTCGCGGTAAGGGTCATCTCAAAAATGGCCCGAAAAGTCGTAGAGAAAAGGGATCATGCCATACTAATTTTCAATTCATTTCATGCGCAAATGAACGGGCCTCAATTTAAGACAGGTTTGATCACTCTCGCAAACTCTTGGACTGAGCTATGACCGGAAAGGTTATAATGGCCGATAACGGAAAATGAATTAGTTCCCTTATACCTAAATGGTAAATATGCAAATAAGTGCATGTTCTCTTATTAATGGTCTTGTAAGAGTTAACTCGTCCGCTTAGAGATTTTATTTCAGGTTACTTAATCACCAAATATCGAGAAAAATATTCTTTAAATGATATGTCAAGCTAAAAGGGCCAATTCGGTATTCATTTAGTGCTTTTTGACAGTAAAAACACCACGCTCGCCGGACAATAGCACCCATTTCTTGCATTTTTTAGTCATTGAATGTGTGTCAGTGCCTTGCATTCTTTGCATGCATATATTGCAAAATAGTTTTCTTTTAGTTTGACGGTCGATTTTTGTACCCGGAAGTAATTAGGACTATTACGTAATAAGATAAACTTAATCTTGGGCCGTCTCTAGAAGGAAAAATCTACTCCACTGGTTCGTCGTAACTTGATATTGATTGGATATTTTTAAGTCACAAACAACAAAACTTTATTTTAAGGGTAGAACTAAAGAAAACCGAACAAAATCCGGTCTAATTTAACACTTTTTGACAGAAACATTGGAAAAAAATAATATTTTTGACAAAAAATATATGAAAAAATAAAATTTCAACAAAAGATAAGGGTTAATTTTACAAATAAATCCGTGTTGAATTATATCGGATTTGCAAAACATGCGCTTTAAGTATTCATTGAAACAAAATAATAGACAATAGTGAAAAGAGAATGGTATTTTTGGAATATTTTTAGTTAATTTCGGCTTTTTTAACGGGGGGGGGGGGTCAACCAAGTTGATGTTTGCCTGGCTGGAGTGAAAGATAAGCGCTAATTTTCAAAAACTACTCAACCAATTGCACTTTTTTTCTTAAATGTGGCAAACAACATTTTTTTTATGTTATTATATTCTTAATTTGGATTAGTTATACTGTAAAAATATATCATTAGCCCCAAAATAAGAGAAAAGAAGATTTTTTGCACAAAAAGATAAGGGTTTTTTGATAATAATTTGCAACCGAAAACAAACATTTTGCGCGAGGTGTCTCAAAATAGTGAAATGCACTCTGGAAAACATTATCATGTAAAGAAAACACAGTTTGAATGTTATGGGGTTATGTCCGGCGCGTTTTAACCGCTCAGAGAGATAGCTTTTTAACTTTAACAGGGTTAAGGGAGTTCGTTGATTTTTCAAAACCTATTTGACCGATTTCTTTGATTTTTTGCATGGTTATCAGGCATATGCTTGTGTAATATTCCATGTGTTACATTGAGGAATTAGCTGATAAACAAACACCGTGTAGGCTGAAAAAGGCGAAAACTCGTAAATTTCTTGTGAAAGATAAGGGTTACGACAAAAGAGAATCCATGAAAAATAGAAAATGACAATTTTCACCCGCAAAACACCATTAAATGCATTGAAAAGAAGATATTTAATTAAATTGTGATAAAAAAATACTCCTAAATAGAAAACAACCTTCAGTTTTTGTGTATAGAAAACTCACGTTTTTCAAAGAACAAATTTTCGCTTGGGACTATATTTGATGTGAATTTTTCCCCGACCGGGTTAAGGGTAACGGCCATTACTCATTAACTATAACACGTAAGCGCCTGAAATTTTCAGATTTAATCCAAAAAAGGTAATTGTACGTAAATATGTGCAATTTTTATATTTCATTGGCAAAAAAATTCTTCTTTAGGTCTAAGGGAACTAATTCATTTCCAACCACTCTGGTAGAAAACTTTAGGGAAACTCCGGTCCATATACTCAAATGTTGAAGGTGATCTCTGATTGGTCAATATTATTGAAATCCAAAATTGTTTGTATATTTTTCAGCGATTATAATCCGTTATTGAAATACAATCGAACAATTAAAGATTCTAAACTATTTTCCGGGTCCAAAAGCTATTTTTAAACATGGGTACATTTTTTTGAGGGGCCGGTAAAAACAGCTTCGCGGTAAGGGTCATCTCAAAAATGGCCCGAAAAGTCGTAGAGAAAAGGGATCATGCCATACTAATTTTCAATTCATTTCATGCGCAAATGAACGGGCCTCAATTTAAGACAGGTTTGATCACTCTCGCAAACTCTTGGACTGAGCTATGACCGGAAAGGTTATAATGGCCGATAACGGAAAATGAATTAGTTCCCTTATACCTAAATGGTAAATATGCAAATAAGTGCATGTTCTCTTATTAATGGTCTTGTAAGAGTTAACTCGTCCGCTTAGAGATTTTATTTCAGGTTACTTAATCACCAAATATCGAGAAAAATATTCTTTAAATGATATGTCAAGCTAAAAGGGCCAATTCGGTATTCATTTAGTGCTTTTTGACAGTAAAAACACCACGCTCGCCGGACAATAGCACCCATTTCTTGCATTTTTTAGTCATTGAATGTGTGTCAGTGCCTTGCATTCTTTGCATGCATATATTGCAAAATAGTTTTCTTTTAGTTTGACGGTCGATTTTTGTACCCGGAAGTAATTAGGACTATTACGTAATAAGATAAACTTAATCTTGGGCCGTCTCTAGAAGGAAAAATCTACTCCACTGGTTCGTCGTAACTTGATATTGATTGGATATTTTTAAGTCACAAACAACAAAACTTTATTTTAAGGGTAGAACTAAAGAAAACCGAACAAAATCCGGTCTAATTTAACACTTTTTGACAGAAACATTGGAAAAAAATAATATTTTTGACAAAAAATATATGAAAAAATAAAATTTCAACAAAAGATAAGGGTTAATTTTACAAATAAATCCGTGTTGAATTATATCGGATTTGCAAAACATGCGCTTTAAGTATTCATTGAAACAAAATAATAGACAATAGTGAAAAGAGAATGGTATTTTTGGAATATTTTTAGTTAATTTCGGCTTTTTTAACGGGGGGGGGGGGTCAACCAAGTTGATGTTTGCCTGGCTGGAGTGAAAGATAAGCGCTAATTTTCAAAAACTACTCAACCAATTGCACTTTTTTTCTTAAATGTGGCAAACAACATTTTTTTTATGTTATTATATTCTTAATTTGGATTAGTTATACTGTAAAAATATATCATTAGCCCCAAAATAAGAGAAAAGAAGATTTTTTGCACAAAAAGATAAGGGTTTTTTGATAATAATTTGCAACCGAAAACAAACATTTTGCGCGAGGTGTCTCAAAATAGTGAAATGCACTCTGGAAAACATTATCATGTAAAGAAAACACAGTTTGAATGTTATGGGGTTATGTCCGGCGCGTTTTAACCGCTCAGAGAGATAGCTTTTTAACTTTAACAGGGTTAAGGGAGTTCGTTGATTTTTCAAAACCTATTTGACCGATTTCTTTGATTTTTTGCATGGTTATCAGGCATATGCTTGTGTAATATTCCATGTGTTACATTGAGGAATTAGCTGATAAACAAACACCGTGTAGGCTGAAAAAGGCGAAAACTCGTAAATTTCTTGTGAAAGATAAGGGTTACGACAAAAGAGAATCCATGAAAAATAGAAAATGACAATTTTCACCCGCAAAACACCATTAAATGCATTGAAAAGAAGATATTTAATTAAATTGTGATAAAAAAATACTCCTAAATAGAAAACAACCTTCAGTTTTTGTGTATAGAAAACTCACGTTTTTCAAAGAACAAATTTTCGCTTGGGACTATATTTGATGTGAATTTTTCCCCGACCGGGTTAAGGGTAACGGCCATTACTCATTAACTATAACACGTAAGCGCCTGAAATTTTCAGATTTAATCCAAAAAAGGTAATTGTACGTAAATATGTGCAATTTTTATATTTCATTGGCAAAAAAATTCTTCTTTAGGTCTAAGGGAACTAATTCATTTCCAACCACTCTGGTAGAAAACTTTAGGGAAACTCCGGTCCATATACTCAAATGTTGAAGGTGATCTCTGATTGGTCAATATTATTGAAATCCAAAATTGTTTGTATATTTTTCAGCGATTATAATCCGTTATTGAAATACAATCGAACAATTAAAGATTCTAAACTATTTTCCGGGTCCAAAAGCTATTTTTAAACATGGGTACATTTTTTTGAGGGGCCGGTAAAAACAGCTTCGCGGTAAGGGTCATCTCAAAAATGGCCCGAAAAGTCGTAGAGAAAAGGGATCATGCCATACTAATTTTCAATTCATTTCATGCGCAAATGAACGGGCCTCAATTTAAGACAGGTTTGATCACTCTCGCAAACTCTTGGACTGAGCTATGACCGGAAAGGTTATAATGGCCGATAACGGAAAATGAATTAGTTCCCTTATACCTAAATGGTAAATATGCAAATAAGTGCATGTTCTCTTATTAATGGTCTTGTAAGAGTTAACTCGTCCGCTTAGAGATTTTATTTCAGGTTACTTAATCACCAAATATCGAGAAAAATATTCTTTAAATGATATGTCAAGCTAAAAGGGCCAATTCGGTATTCATTTAGTGCTTTTTGACAGTAAAAACACCACGCTCGCCGGACAATAGCACCCATTTCTTGCATTTTTTAGTCATTGAATGTGTGTCAGTGCCTTGCATTCTTTGCATGCATATATTGCAAAATAGTTTTCTTTTAGTTTGACGGTCGATTTTTGTACCCGGAAGTAATTAGGACTATTACGTAATAAGATAAACTTAATCTTGGGCCGTCTCTAGAAGGAAAAATCTACTCCACTGGTTCGTCGTAACTTGATATTGATTGGATATTTTTAAGTCACAAACAACAAAACTTTATTTTAAGGGTAGAACTAAAGAAAACCGAACAAAATCCGGTCTAATTTAACACTTTTTGACAGAAACATTGGAAAAAAATAATATTTTTGACAAAAAATATATGAAAAAATAAAATTTCAACAAAAGATAAGGGTTAATTTTACAAATAAATCCGTGTTGAATTATATCGGATTTGCAAAACATGCGCTTTAAGTATTCATTGAAACAAAATAATAGACAATAGTGAAAAGAGAATGGTATTTTTGGAATATTTTTAGTTAATTTCGGCTTTTTTAACGGGGGGGGGGGGTCAACCAAGTTGATGTTTGCCTGGCTGGAGTGAAAGATAAGCGCTAATTTTCAAAAACTACTCAACCAATTGCACTTTTTTTCTTAAATGTGGCAAACAACATTTTTTTTATGTTATTATATTCTTAATTTGGATTAGTTATACTGTAAAAATATATCATTAGCCCCAAAATAAGAGAAAAGAAGATTTTTTGCACAAAAAGATAAGGGTTTTTTGATAATAATTTGCAACCGAAAACAAACATTTTGCGCGAGGTGTCTCAAAATAGTGAAATGCACTCTGGAAAACATTATCATGTAAAGAAAACACAGTTTGAATGTTATGGGGTTATGTCCGGCGCGTTTTAACCGCTCAGAGAGATAGCTTTTTAACTTTAACAGGGTTAAGGGAGTTCGTTGATTTTTCAAAACCTATTTGACCGATTTCTTTGATTTTTTGCATGGTTATCAGGCATATGCTTGTGTAATATTCCATGTGTTACATTGAGGAATTAGCTGATAAACAAACACCGTGTAGGCTGAAAAAGGCGAAAACTCGTAAATTTCTTGTGAAAGATAAGGGTTACGACAAAAGAGAATCCATGAAAAATAGAAAATGACAATTTTCACCCGCAAAACACCATTAAATGCATTGAAAAGAAGATATTTAATTAAATTGTGATAAAAAAATACTCCTAAATAGAAAACAACCTTCAGTTTTTGTGTATAGAAAACTCACGTTTTTCAAAGAACAAATTTTCGCTTGGGACTATATTTGATGTGAATTTTTCCCCGACCGGGTTAAGGGTAACGGCCATTACTCATTAACTATAACACGTAAGCGCCTGAAATTTTCAGATTTAATCCAAAAAAGGTAATTGTACGTAAATATGTGCAATTTTTATATTTCATTGGCAAAAAAATTCTTCTTTAGGTCTAAGGGAACTAATTCATTTCCAACCACTCTGGTAGAAAACTTTAGGGAAACTCCGGTCCATATACTCAAATGTTGAAGGTGATCTCTGATTGGTCAATATTATTGAAATCCAAAATTGTTTGTATATTTTTCAGCGATTATAATCCGTTATTGAAATACAATCGAACAATTAAAGATTCTAAACTATTTTCCGGGTCCAAAAGCTATTTTTAAACATGGGTACATTTTTTTGAGGGGCCGGTAAAAACAGCTTCGCGGTAAGGGTCATCTCAAAAATGGCCCGAAAAGTCGTAGAGAAAAGGGATCATGCCATACTAATTTTCAATTCATTTCATGCGCAAATGAACGGGCCTCAATTTAAGACAGGTTTGATCACTCTCGCAAACTCTTGGACTGAGCTATGACCGGAAAGGTTATAATGGCCGATAACGGAAAATGAATTAGTTCCCTTATACCTAAATGGTAAATATGCAAATAAGTGCATGTTCTCTTATTAATGGTCTTGTAAGAGTTAACTCGTCCGCTTAGAGATTTTATTTCAGGTTACTTAATCACCAAATATCGAGAAAAATATTCTTTAAATGATATGTCAAGCTAAAAGGGCCAATTCGGTATTCATTTAGTGCTTTTTGACAGTAAAAACACCACGCTCGCCGGACAATAGCACCCATTTCTTGCATTTTTTAGTCATTGAATGTGTGTCAGTGCCTTGCATTCTTTGCATGCATATATTGCAAAATAGTTTTCTTTTAGTTTGACGGTCGATTTTTGTACCCGGAAGTAATTAGGACTATTACGTAATAAGATAAACTTAATCTTGGGCCGTCTCTAGAAGGAAAAATCTACTCCACTGGTTCGTCGTAACTTGATATTGATTGGATATTTTTAAGTCACAAACAACAAAACTTTATTTTAAGGGTAGAACTAAAGAAAACCGAACAAAATCCGGTCTAATTTAACACTTTTTGACAGAAACATTGGAAAAAAATAATATTTTTGACAAAAAATATATGAAAAAATAAAATTTCAACAAAAGATAAGGGTTAATTTTACAAATAAATCCGTGTTGAATTATATCGGATTTGCAAAACATGCGCTTTAAGTATTCATTGAAACAAAATAATAGACAATAGTGAAAAGAGAATGGTATTTTTGGAATATTTTTAGTTAATTTCGGCTTTTTTAACGGGGGGGGGGGGTCAACCAAGTTGATGTTTGCCTGGCTGGAGTGAAAGATAAGCGCTAATTTTCAAAAACTACTCAACCAATTGCACTTTTTTTCTTAAATGTGGCAAACAACATTTTTTTTATGTTATTATATTCTTAATTTGGATTAGTTATACTGTAAAAATATATCATTAGCCCCAAAATAAGAGAAAAGAAGATTTTTTGCACAAAAAGATAAGGGTTTTTTGATAATAATTTGCAACCGAAAACAAACATTTTGCGCGAGGTGTCTCAAAATAGTGAAATGCACTCTGGAAAACATTATCATGTAAAGAAAACACAGTTTGAATGTTATGGGGTTATGTCCGGCGCGTTTTAACCGCTCAGAGAGATAGCTTTTTAACTTTAACAGGGTTAAGGGAGTTCGTTGATTTTTCAAAACCTATTTGACCGATTTCTTTGATTTTTTGCATGGTTATCAGGCATATGCTTGTGTAATATTCCATGTGTTACATTGAGGAATTAGCTGATAAACAAACACCGTGTAGGCTGAAAAAGGCGAAAACTCGTAAATTTCTTGTGAAAGATAAGGGTTACGACAAAAGAGAATCCATGAAAAATAGAAAATGACAATTTTCACCCGCAAAACACCATTAAATGCATTGAAAAGAAGATATTTAATTAAATTGTGATAAAAAAATACTCCTAAATAGAAAACAACCTTCAGTTTTTGTGTATAGAAAACTCACGTTTTTCAAAGAACAAATTTTCGCTTGGGACTATATTTGATGTGAATTTTTCCCCGACCGGGTTAAGGGTAACGGCCATTACTCATTAACTATAACACGTAAGCGCCTGAAATTTTCAGATTTAATCCAAAAAAGGTAATTGTACGTAAATATGTGCAATTTTTATATTTCATTGGCAAAAAAATTCTTCTTTAGGTCTAAGGGAACTAATTCATTTCCAACCACTCTGGTAGAAAACTTTAGGGAAACTCCGGTCCATATACTCAAATGTTGAAGGTGATCTCTGATTGGTCAATATTATTGAAATCCAAAATTGTTTGTATATTTTTCAGCGATTATAATCCGTTATTGAAATACAATCGAACAATTAAAGATTCTAAACTATTTTCCGGGTCCAAAAGCTATTTTTAAACATGGGTACATTTTTTTGAGGGGCCGGTAAAAACAGCTTCGCGGTAAGGGTCATCTCAAAAATGGCCCGAAAAGTCGTAGAGAAAAGGGATCATGCCATACTAATTTTCAATTCATTTCATGCGCAAATGAACGGGCCTCAATTTAAGACAGGTTTGATCACTCTCGCAAACTCTTGGACTGAGCTATGACCGGAAAGGTTATAATGGCCGATAACGGAAAATGAATTAGTTCCCTTATACCTAAATGGTAAATATGCAAATAAGTGCATGTTCTCTTATTAATGGTCTTGTAAGAGTTAACTCGTCCGCTTAGAGATTTTATTTCAGGTTACTTAATCACCAAATATCGAGAAAAATATTCTTTAAATGATATGTCAAGCTAAAAGGGCCAATTCGGTATTCATTTAGTGCTTTTTGACAGTAAAAACACCACGCTCGCCGGACAATAGCACCCATTTCTTGCATTTTTTAGTCATTGAATGTGTGTCAGTGCCTTGCATTCTTTGCATGCATATATTGCAAAATAGTTTTCTTTTAGTTTGACGGTCGATTTTTGTACCCGGAAGTAATTAGGACTATTACGTAATAAGATAAACTTAATCTTGGGCCGTCTCTAGAAGGAAAAATCTACTCCACTGGTTCGTCGTAACTTGATATTGATTGGATATTTTTAAGTCACAAACAACAAAACTTTATTTTAAGGGTAGAACTAAAGAAAACCGAACAAAATCCGGTCTAATTTAACACTTTTTGACAGAAACATTGGAAAAAAATAATATTTTTGACAAAAAATATATGAAAAAATAAAATTTCAACAAAAGATAAGGGTTAATTTTACAAATAAATCCGTGTTGAATTATATCGGATTTGCAAAACATGCGCTTTAAGTATTCATTGAAACAAAATAATAGACAATAGTGAAAAGAGAATGGTATTTTTGGAATATTTTTAGTTAATTTCGGCTTTTTTAACGGGGGGGGGTCAACCAAGTTGATGTTTGCCTGGCTGGAGTGAAAGATAAGCGCTAATTTTCAAAAACTACTCAACCAATTGCACTTTTTTTCTTAAATGTGGCAAACAACATTTTTTTTATGTTATTATATTCTTAATTTGGATTAGTTATACTGTAAAAATATATCATTAGCCCCAAAATAAGAGAAAAGAAGATTTTTTGCACAAAAAGATAAGGGTTTTTTGATAATAATTTGCAACCGAAAACAAACATTTTGCGCGAGGTGTCTCAAAATAGTGAAATGCACTCTGGAAAACATTATCATGTAAAGAAAACACAGTTTGAATGTTATGGGGTTATGTCCGGCGCGTTTTAACCGCTCAGAGAGATAGCTTTTTAACTTTAACAGGGTTAAGGGAGTTCGTTGATTTTTCAAAACCTATTTGACCGATTTCTTTGATTTTTTGCATGGTTATCAGGCATATGCTTGTGTAATATTCCATGTGTTACATTGAGGAATTAGCTGATAAACAAACACCGTGTAGGCTGAAAAAGGCGAAAACTCGTAAATTTCTTGTGAAAGATAAGGGTTACGACAAAAGAGAATCCATGAAAAATAGAAAATGACAATTTTCACCCGCAAAACACCATTAAATGCATTGAAAAGAAGATATTTAATTAAATTGTGATAAAAAAATACTCCTAAATAGAAAACAACCTTCAGTTTTTGTGTATAGAAAACTCACGTTTTTCAAAGAACAAATTTTCGCTTGGGACTATATTTGATGTGAATTTTTCCCCGACCGGGTTAAGGGTAACGGCCATTACTCATTAACTATAACACGTAAGCGCCTGAAATTTTCAGATTTAATCCAAAAAAGGTAATTGTACGTAAATATGTGCAATTTTTATATTTCATTGGCAAAAAAATTCTTCTTTAGGTCTAAGGGAACTAATTCATTTCCAACCACTCTGGTAGAAAACTTTAGGGAAACTCCGGTCCATATACTCAAATGTTGAAGGTGATCTCTGATTGGTCAATATTATTGAAATCCAAAATTGTTTGTATATTTTTCAGCGATTATAATCCGTTATTGAAATACAATCGAACAATTAAAGATTCTAAACTATTTTCCGGGTCCAAAAGCTATTTTTAAACATGGGTACATTTTTTTGAGGGGCCGGTAAAAACAGCTTCGCGGTAAGGGTCATCTCAAAAATGGCCCGAAAAGTCGTAGAGAAAAGGGATCATGCCATACTAATTTTCAATTCATTTCATGCGCAAATGAACGGGCCTCAATTTAAGACAGGTTTGATCACTCTCGCAAACTCTTGGACTGAGCTATGACCGGAAAGGTTATAATGGCCGATAACGGAAAATGAATTAGTTCCCTTATACCTAAATGGTAAATATGCAAATAAGTGCATGTTCTCTTATTAATGGTCTTGTAAGAGTTAACTCGTCCGCTTAGAGATTTTATTTCAGGTTACTTAATCACCAAATATCGAGAAAAATATTCTTTAAATGATATGTCAAGCTAAAAGGGCCAATTCGGTATTCATTTAGTGCTTTTTGACAGTAAAAACACCACGCTCGCCGGACAATAGCACCCATTTCTTGCATTTTTTAGTCATTGAATGTGTGTCAGTGCCTTGCATTCTTTGCATGCATATATTGCAAAATAGTTTTCTTTTAGTTTGACGGTCGATTTTTGTACCCGGAAGTAATTAGGACTATTACGTAATAAGATAAACTTAATCTTGGGCCGTCTCTAGAAGGAAAAATCTACTCCACTGGTTCGTCGTAACTTGATATTGATTGGATATTTTTAAGTCACAAACAACAAAACTTTATTTTAAGGGTAGAACTAAAGAAAACCGAACAAAATCCGGTCTAATTTAACACTTTTTGACAGAAACATTGGAAAAAAATAATATTTTTGACAAAAAATATATGAAAAAATAAAATTTCAACAAAAGATAAGGGTTAATTTTACAAATAAATCCGTGTTGAATTATATCGGATTTGCAAAACATGCGCTTTAAGTATTCATTGAAACAAAATAATAGACAATAGTGAAAAGAGAATGGTATTTTTGGAATATTTTTAGTTAATTTCGGCTTTTTTAACGGGGGGGGGGGGGTCAACCAAGTTGATGTTTGCCTGGCTGGAGTGAAAGATAAGCGCTAATTTTCAAAAACTACTCAACCAATTGCACTTTTTTTCTTAAATGTGGCAAACAACATTTTTTTTATGTTATTATATTCTTAATTTGGATTAGTTATACTGTAAAAATATAACATTAGCCCCAAAATAAGAGAAAAGAAGATTTTTTGCACAAAAAGATAAGGGTTTTTTGATAATAATTTGCAACCGAAAACAAACATTTTGCGCGAGGTGTCTCAAAATAGTGAAATGCACTCTGGAAAACATTATCATGTAAAGAAAACACAGTTTGAATGTTATGGGGTTATGTCCGGCGCGTTTTAACCGCTCAGAGAGATAGCTTTTTAACTTTAACAGGGTTAAGGGAGTTCGTTGATTTTTCAAAACCTATTTGACCGATTTCTTTGATTTTTTGCATGGTTATCAGGCATATGCTTGTGTAATATTCCATGTGTTACATTGAGGAATTAGCTGATAAACAAACACCGTGTAGGCTGAAAAAGGCGAAAACTCGTAAATTTCTTGTGAAAGATAAGGGTTACGACAAAAGAGAATCCATGAAAAATAGAAAATGACAATTTTCACCCGCAAAACACCATTAAATGCATTGAAAAGAAGATATTTAATTAAATTGTGATAAAAAAATACTCCTAAATAGAAAACAACCTTCAGTTTTTGTGTATAGAAAACTCACGTTTTTCAAAGAACAAATTTTCGCTTGGGACTATATTTGATGTGAATTTTTCCCCGACCGGGTTAAGGGTAACGGCCATTACTCATTAACTATAACACGTAAGCGCCTGAAATTTTCAGATTTAATCCAAAAAAGGTAATTGTACGTAAATATGTGCAATTTTTATATTTCATTGGCAAAAAAATTCTTCTTTAGGTCTAAGGGAACTAATTCATTTCCAACCACTCTGGTAGAAAACTTTAGGGAAACTCCGGTCCATATACTCAAATGTTGAAGGTGATCTCTGATTGGTCAATATTATTGAAATCCAAAATTGTTTGTATATTTTTCAGCGATTATAATCCGTTATTGAAATACAATCGAACAATTAAAGATTCTAAACTATTTTCCGGGTCCAAAAGCTATTTTTAAACATGGGTACATTTTTTTGAGGGGCCGGTAAAAACAGCTTCGCGGTAAGGGTCATCTCAAAAATGGCCCGAAAAGTCGTAGAGAAAAGGGATCATGCCATACTAATTTTCAATTCATTTCATGCGCAAATGAACGGGCCTCAATTTAAGACAGGTTTGATCACTCTCGCAAACTCTTGGACTGAGCTATGACCGGAAAGGTTATAATGGCCGATAACGGAAAATGAATTAGTTCCCTTATACCTAAATGGTAAATATGCAAATAAGTGCATGTTCTCTTATTAATGGTCTTGTAAGAGTTAACTCGTCCGCTTAGAGATTTTATTTCAGGTTACTTAATCACCAAATATCGAGAAAAATATTCTTTAAATGATATGTCAAGCTAAAAGGGCCAATTCGGTATTCATTTAGTGCTTTTTGACAGTAAAAACACCACGCTCGCCGGACAATAGCACCCATTTCTTGCATTTTTTAGTCATTGAATGTGTGTCAGTGCCTTGCATTCTTTGCATGCATATATTGCAAAATAGTTTTCTTTTAGTTTGACGGTCGATTTTTGTACCCGGAAGTAATTAGGACTATTACGTAATAAGATAAACTTAATCTTGGGCCGTCTCTAGAAGGAAAAATCTACTCCACTGGTTCGTCGTAACTTGATATTGATTGGATATTTTTAAGTCACAAACAACAAAACTTTATTTTAAGGGTAGAACTAAAGAAAACCGAACAAAATCCGGTCTAATTTAACACTTTTTGACAGAAACATTGGAAAAAAATAATATTTTTGACAAAAAATATATGAAAAAATAAAATTTCAACAAAAGATAAGGGTTAATTTTACAAATAAATCCGTGTTGAATTATATCGGATTTGCAAAACATGCGCTTTAAGTATTCATTGAAACAAAATAATAGACAATAGTGAAAAGAGAATGGTATTTTTGGAATATTTTTAGTTAATTTCGGCTTTTTTAACGGGGGGGGGGGTCAACCAAGTTGATGTTTGCCTGGCTGGAGTGAAAGATAAGCGCTAATTTTCAAAAACTACTCAACCAATTGCACTTTTTTTCTTAAATGTGGCAAACAACATTTTTTTTATGTTATTATATTCTTAATTTGGATTAGTTATACTGTAAAAATATATCATTAGCCCCAAAATAAGAGAAAAGAAGATTTTTTGCACAAAAAGATAAGGGTTTTTTGATAATAATTTGCAACCGAAAACAAACATTTTGCGCGAGGTGTCTCAAAATAGTGAAATGCACTCTGGAAAACATTATCATGTAAAGAAAACACAGTTTGAATGTTATGGGGTTATGTCCGGCGCGTTTTAACCGCTCAGAGAGATAGCTTTTTAACTTTAACAGGGTTAAGGGAGTTCGTTGATTTTTCAAAACCTATTTGACCGATTTCTTTGATTTTTTGCATGGTTATCAGGCATATGCTTGTGTAATATTCCATGTGTTACATTGAGGAATTAGCTGATAAACAAACACCGTGTAGGCTGAAAAAGGCGAAAACTCGTAAATTTCTTGTGAAAGATAAGGGTTACGACAAAAGAGAATCCATGAAAAATAGAAAATGACAATTTTCACCCGCAAAACACCATTAAATGCATTGAAAAGAAGATATTTAATTAAATTGTGATAAAAAAATACTCCTAAATAGAAAACAACCTTCAGTTTTTGTGTATAGAAAACTCACGTTTTTCAAAGAACAAATTTTCGCTTGGGACTATATTTGATGTGAATTTTTCCCCGACCGGGTTAAGGGTAACGGCCATTACTCATTAACTATAACACGTAAGCGCCTGAAATTTTCAGATTTAATCCAAAAAAGGTAATTGTACGTAAATATGTGCAATTTTTATATTTCATTGGCAAAAAAATTCTTCTTTAGGTCTAAGGGAACTAATTCATTTCCAACCACTCTGGTAGAAAACTTTAGGGAAACTCCGGTCCATATACTCAAATGTTGAAGGTGATCTCTGATTGGTCAATATTATTGAAATCCAAAATTGTTTGTATATTTTTCAGCGATTATAATCCGTTATTGAAATACAATCGAACAATTAAAGATTCTAAACTATTTTCCGGGTCCAAAAGCTATTTTTAAACATGGGTACATTTTTTTGAGGGGCCGGTAAAAACAGCTTCGCGGTAAGGGTCATCTCAAAAATGGCCCGAAAAGTCGTAGAGAAAAGGGATCATGCCATACTAATTTTCAATTCATTTCATGCGCAAATGAACGGGCCTCAATTTAAGACAGGTTTGATCACTCTCGCAAACTCTTGGACTGAGCTATGACCGGAAAGGTTATAATGGCCGATAACGGAAAATGAATTAGTTCCCTTATACCTAAATGGTAAATATGCAAATAAGTGCATGTTCTCTTATTAATGGTCTTGTAAGAGTTAACTCGTCCGCTTAGAGATTTTATTTCAGGTTACTTAATCACCAAATATCGAGAAAAATATTCTTTAAATGATATGTCAAGCTAAAAGGGCCAATTCGGTATTCATTTAGTGCTTTTTGACAGTAAAAACACCACGCTCGCCGGACAATAGCACCCATTTCTTGCATTTTTTAGTCATTGAATGTGTGTCAGTGCCTTGCATTCTTTGCATGCATATATTGCAAAATAGTTTTCTTTTAGTTTGACGGTCGATTTTTGTACCCGGAAGTAATTAGGACTATTACGTAATAAGATAAACTTAATCTTGGGCCGTCTCTAGAAGGAAAAATCTACTCCACTGGTTCGTCGTAACTTGATATTGATTGGATATTTTTAAGTCACAAACAACAAAACTTTATTTTAAGGGTAGAACTAAAGAAAACCGAACAAAATCCGGTCTAATTTAACACTTTTTGACAGAAACATTGGAAAAAAATAATATTTTTGACAAAAAATATATGAAAAAATAAAATTTCAACAAAAGATAAGGGTTAATTTTACAAATAAATCCGTGTTGAATTATATCGGATTTGCAAAACATGCGCTTTAAGTATTCATTGAAACAAAATAATAGACAATAGTGAAAAGAGAATGGTATTTTTGGAATATTTTTAGTTAATTTCGGCTTTTTTAACGGGGGGGGGGGGTGGGTCAACCAAGTTGATGTTTGCCTGGCTGGAGTGAAAGATAAGCGCTAATTTTCAAAAACTACTCAACCAATTGCACTTTTTTTCTTAAATGTGGCAAACAACATTTTTTTTATGTTATTATATTCTTAATTTGGATTAGTTATACTGTAAAAATATATCATTAGCCCCAAAATAAGAGAAAAGAAGATTTTTTGCACAAAAAGATAAGGGTTTTTTGATAATAATTTGCAACCGAAAACAAACATTTTGCGCGAGGTGTCTCAAAATAGTGAAATGCACTCTGGAAAACATTATCATGTAAAGAAAACACAGTTTGAATGTTATGGGGTTATGTCCGGCGCGTTTTAACCGCTCAGAGAGATAGCTTTTTAACTTTAACAGGGTTAAGGGAGTTCGTTGATTTTTCAAAACCTATTTGACCGATTTCTTTGATTTTTTGCATGGTTATCAGGCATATGCTTGTGTAATATTCCATGTGTTACATTGAGGAATTAGCTGATAAACAAACACCGTGTAGGCTGAAAAAGGCGAAAACTCGTAAATTTCTTGTGAAAGATAAGGGTTACGACAAAAGAGAATCCATGAAAAATAGAAAATGACAATTTTCACCCGCAAAACACCATTAAATGCATTGAAAAGAAGATATTTAATTAAATTGTGATAAAAAAATACTCCTAAATAGAAAACAACCTTCAGTTTTTGTGTATAGAAAACTCACGTTTTTCAAAGAACAAATTTTCGCTTGGGACTATATTTGATGTGAATTTTTCCCCGACCGGGTTAAGGGTAACGGCCATTACTCATTAACTATAACACGTAAGCGCCTGAAATTTTCAGATTTAATCCAAAAAAGGTAATTGTACGTAAATATGTGCAATTTTTATATTTCATTGGCAAAAAAATTCTTCTTTAGGTCTAAGGGAACTAATTCATTTCCAACCACTCTGGTAGAAAACTTTAGGGAAACTCCGGTCCATATACTCAAATGTTGAAGGTGATCTCTGATTGGTCAATATTATTGAAATCCAAAATTGTTTGTATATTTTTCAGCGATTATAATCCGTTATTGAAATACAATCGAACAATTAAAGATTCTAAACTATTTTCCGGGTCCAAAAGCTATTTTTAAACATGGGTACATTTTTTTGAGGGGCCGGTAAAAACAGCTTCGCGGTAAGGGTCATCTCAAAAATGGCCCGAAAAGTCGTAGAGAAAAGGGATCATGCCATACTAATTTTCAATTCATTTCATGCGCAAATGAACGGGCCTCAATTTAAGACAGGTTTGATCACTCTCGCAAACTCTTGGACTGAGCTATGACCGGAAAGGTTATAATGGCCGATAACGGAAAATGAATTAGTTCCCTTATACCTAAATGGTAAATATGCAAATAAGTGCATGTTCTCTTATTAATGGTCTTGTAAGAGTTAACTCGTCCGCTTAGAGATTTTATTTCAGGTTACTTAATCACCAAATATCGAGAAAAATATTCTTTAAATGATATGTCAAGCTAAAAGGGCCAATTCGGTATTCATTTAGTGCTTTTTGACAGTAAAAACACCACGCTCGCCGGACAATAGCACCCATTTCTTGCATTTTTTAGTCATTGAATGTGTGTCAGTGCCTTGCATTCTTTGCATGCATATATTGCAAAATAGTTTTCTTTTAGTTTGACGGTCGATTTTTGTACCCGGAAGTAATTAGGACTATTACGTAATAAGATAAACTTAATCTTGGGCCGTCTCTAGAAGGAAAAATCTACTCCACTGGTTCGTCGTAACTTGATATTGATTGGATATTTTTAAGTCACAAACAACAAAACTTTATTTTAAGGGTAGAACTAAAGAAAACCGAACAAAATCCGGTCTAATTTAACACTTTTTGACAGAAACATTGGAAAAAAATAATATTTTTGACAAAAAATATATGAAAAAATAAAATTTCAACAAAAGATAAGGGTTAATTTTACAAATAAATCCGTGTTGAATTATATCGGATTTGCAAAACATGCGCTTTAAGTATTCATTGAAACAAAATAATAGACAATAGTGAAAAGAGAATGGTATTTTTGGAATATTTTTAGTTAATTTCGGCTTTTTTAACGGGGGGGGGGGGTCAACCAAGTTGATGTTTGCCTGGCTGGAGTGAAAGATAAGCGCTAATTTTCAAAAACTACTCAACCAATTGCACTTTTTTTCTTAAATGTGGCAAACAACATTTTTTTATGTTATTATATTCTTAATTTGGATTAGTTATACTGTAAAAATATATCATTAGCCCCAAAATAAGAGAAAAGAAGATTTTTTGCACAAAAAGATAAGGGTTTTTTGATAATAATTTGCAACCGAAAACAAACATTTTGCGCGAGGTGTCTCAAAATAGTGAAATGCACTCTGGAAAACATTATCATGTAAAGAAAACACAGTTTGAATGTTATGGGGTTATGTCCGGCGCGTTTTAACCGCTCAGAGAGATAGCTTTTTAACTTTAACAGGGTTAAGGGAGTTCGTTGATTTTTCAAAACCTATTTGACCGATTTCTTTGATTTTTTGCATGGTTATCAGGCATATGCTTGTGTAATATTCCATGTGTTACATTGAGGAATTAGCTGATAAACAAACACCGTGTAGGCTGAAAAAGGCGAAAACTCGTAAATTTCTTGTGAAAGATAAGGGTTACGACAAAAGAGAATCCATGAAAAATAGAAAATGACAATTTTCACCCGCAAAACACCATTAAATGCATTGAAAAGAAGATATTTAATTAAATTGTGATAAAAAAATACTCCTAAATAGAAAACAACCTTCAGTTTTTGTGTATAGAAAACTCACGTTTTTCAAAGAACAAATTTTCGCTTGGGACTATATTTGATGTGAATTTTTCCCCGACCGGGTTAAGGGTAACGGCCATTACTCATTAACTATAACACGTAAGCGCCTGAAATTTTCAGATTTAATCCAAAAAAGGTAATTGTACGTAAATATGTGCAATTTTTATATTTCATTGGCAAAAAAATTCTTCTTTAGGTCTAAGGGAACTAATTCATTTCCAACCACTCTGGTAGAAAACTTTAGGGAAACTCCGGTCCATATACTCAAATGTTGAAGGTGATCTCTGATTGGTCAATATTATTGAAATCCAAAATTGTTTGTATATTTTTCAGCGATTATAATCCGTTATTGAAATACAATCGAACAATTAAAGATTCTAAACTATTTTCCGGGTCCAAAAGCTATTTTTAAACATGGGTACATTTTTTTGAGGGGCCGGTAAAAACAGCTTCGCGGTAAGGGTCATCTCAAAAATGGCCCGAAAAGTCGTAGAGAAAAGGGATCATGCCATACTAATTTTCAATTCATTTCATGCGCAAATGAACGGGCCTCAATTTAAGACAGGTTTGATCACTCTCGCAAACTCTTGGACTGAGCTATGACCGGAAAGGTTATAATGGCCGATAACGGAAAATGAATTAGTTCCCTTATACCTAAATGGTAAATATGCAAATAAGTGCATGTTCTCTTATTAATGGTCTTGTAAGAGTTAACTCGTCCGCTTAGAGATTTTATTTCAGGTTACTTAATCACCAAATATCGAGAAAAATATTCTTTAAATGATATGTCAAGCTAAAAGGGCCAATTCGGTATTCATTTAGTGTTTTTTGACAGTAAAAACACCACGCTCGCCGGACAATAGCACCCATTTCTTGCATTTTTTAGTCATTGAATGTGTGTCAGTGCCTTGCATTCTTTGCATGCATATATTGCAAAATAGTTTTCTTTTAGTTTGACGGTCGATTTTTGTACCCGGAAGTAATTAGGACTATTACGTAATAAGATAAACTTAATCTTGGGCCGTCTCTAGAAGGAAAAATCTACTCCACTGGTTCGTCGTAACTTGATATTGATTGGATATTTTTAAGTCACAAACAACAAAACTTTATTTTAAGGGTAGAACTAAAGAAAACCGAACAAAATCCGGTCTAATTTAACACTTTTTGACAGAAACATTGGAAAAAAATAATATTTTTGACAAAAAATATATGAAAAAATAAAATTTCAACAAAAGATAAGGGTTAATTTTACAAATAAATCCGTGTTGAATTATATCGGATTTGCAAAACATGCGCTTTAAGTATTCATTGAAACAAAATAATAGACAATAGTGAAAAGAGAATGGTATTTTTGGAATATTTTTAGTTAATTTCGGCTTTTTTAACGGGGGGGGGGGGGGGTCAACCAAGTTGATGTTTGCCTGGCTGGAGTGAAAGATAAGCGCTAATTTTCAAAAACTACTCAACCAATTGCACTTTTTTTCTTAAATGTGGCAAACAACATTTTTTTTATGTTATTATATTCTTAATTTGGATTAGTTATACTGTAAAAATATATCATTAGCCCCAAAATAAGAGAAAAGAAGATTTTTTGCACAAAAAGATAAGGGTTTTTTGATAATAATTTGCAACCGAAAACAAACATTTTGCGCGAGGTGTCTCAAAATAGTGAAATGCACTCTGGAAAACATTATCATGTAAAGAAAACACAGTTTGAATGTTATGGGGTTATGTCCGGCGCGTTTTAACCGCTCAGAGAGATAGCTTTTTAACTTTAACAGGGTAAAGGGAGTTCGTTGATTTTTCAAAACCTATTTGACCGATTTCTTTGATTTTTTGCATGGTTATCAGGCATATGCTTGTGTAATATTCCATGTGTTACATTGAGGAATTAGCTGATAAACAAACACCGTGTAGGCTGAAAAAGGCGAAAACTCGTAAATTTCTTGTGAAAGATAAGGGTTACGACAAAAGAGAATCCATGAAAAATAGAAAATGACAATTTTCACCCGCAAAACACCATTAAATGCATTGAAAAGAAGATATTTAATTAAATTGTGATAAAAAAATACTCCTAAATAGAAAACAACCTTCAGTTTTTGTGTATAGAAAACTCACGTTTTTCAAAGAACAAATTTTCGCTTGGGACTATATTTGATGTGAATTTTTCCCCGACCGGGTTAAGGGTAACGGCCATTACTCATTAACTATAACACGTAAGCGCCTGTAATTTTCAGATTTAATCCAAAAAAGGTAATTGTACGTAAATATGTGCAATTTTTATATTTCATTGGCAAAAAAATTCTTCTTTAGGTCTAAGGGAACTAATTCATTTCCAACCACTCTGGTAGAAAACTTTAGGGAAACTCCGGTCCATATACTCAAATGTTGAAGGTGATCTCTGATTGGTCAATATTATTGAAATCCAAAATTGTTTGTATATTTTTCAGCGATTATAATCCGTTATTGAAATACAATCGAACAATTAAAGATTCTAAACTATTTTCCGGGTCCAAAAGCTATTTTTAAACATGGGTACATTTTTTTGAGGGGCCGGTAAAAACAGCTTCGCGGTAAGGGTCATCTCAAAAATGGCCCGAAAAGTCGTAGAGAAAAGGGATCATGCCATACTAATTTTCAATTCATTTCATGCGCAAATGAACGGGTCTCAATTTAAGACAGGTTTGATCACTCTCGCAAACTCTTGGACTGAGCTATGACCGGAAAGGTTATAATGGCCGATAACGGAAAATGAATTAGTTCCCTTATACCTAAATGGTAAATATGCAAATAAGTGCATGTTCTCTTATTAATGGTCTTGTAAGAGTTAACTCGTCCGCTTAGAGATTTTATTTCAGGTTACTTAATCACCAAATATCGAGAAAAATATTCTTTAAATGATATGTCAAGCTAAAAGGGCCAATTCGGTATTCATTTAGTGCTTTTTGACAGTAAAAACACCACGCTCGCCGGACAATAGCACCCATTTCTTGCATTTTTTAGTCATTGAATGTGTGTCAGTGCCTTGCATTCTTTGCATGCATATATTGCAAAATAGTTTTCTTTTAGTTTGACGGTCGATTTTTGTACCCGGAAGTAATTAGGACTATTACGTAATAAGATAAACTTAATCTTGGGCCGTCTCTAGAAGGAAAAATCTACTCCACTGGTTCGTCGTAACTTGATATTGATTGGATATTTTTAAGTCACAAACAACAAAACTTTATTTTAAGGGTAGAACTAAAGAAAACCGAACAAAATCCGGTCTAATTTAACACTTTTTGACAGAAACATTGGAAAAAAATAATATTTTTGACAAAAAATATATGAAAAAATAAAATTTCAACAAAAGATAAGGGTTAATTTTACAAATAAATCCGTGTTGAATTATATCGGATTTGCAAAACATGCGCTTTAAGTATTCATTGAAACAAAATAATAGACAATAGTGAAAAGAGAATGGTATTTTTGGAATATTTTTAGTTAATTTCGGCTTTTTTAACGGGGGGGGGGTCAACCAAGTTGATGTTTGCCTGGCTGGAGTGAAAGATAAGCGCTAATTTTCAAAAACTACTCAACCAATTGCACTTTTTTTCTTAAATGTGGCAAACAACATTTTTTTTATGTTATTATATTCTTAATTTGGATTAGTTATACTGTAAAAATATATCATTAGCCCCAAAATAAGAGAAAAGAAGATTTTTTGCACAAAAAGATAAGGGTTTTTTGATAATAATTTGCAACCGAAAACAAACATTTTGCGCGAGGTGTCTCAAAATAGTGAAATGCACTCTGGAAAACATTATCATGTAAAGAAAACACAGTTTGAATGTTATGGGGTTATGTCCGGCGCGTTTTAACCGCTCAGAGAGATAGCTTTTTAACTTTAACAGGGTAAAGGGAGTTCGTTGATTTTTCAAAACCTATTTGACCGATTTCTTTGATTTTTTGCATGGTTATCAGGCATATGCTTGTGTAATATTCCATGTGTTACATTGAGGAATTAGCTGATAAACAAACACCGTGTAGGCTGAAAAAGGCGAAAACTCGTAAATTTCTTGTGAAAGATAAGGGTTACGACAAAAGAGAATCCATGAAAAATAGAAAATGACAATTTTCACCCGCAAAACACCATTAAATGCATTGAAAAGAAGATATTTAATTAAATTGTGATAAAAAAATACTCCTAAATAGAAAACAACCTTCAGTTTTTGTGTATAGAAAACTCACGTTTTTCAAAGAACAAATTTTCGCTTGGGACTATATTTGATGTGAATTTTTCCCCGACCGGGTTAAGGGTAACGGCCATTACTCATTAACTATAACACGTAAGCGCCTGAAATTTTCAGATTTAATCCAAAAAAGGTAATTGTACGTAAATATGTGCAATTTTTATATTTCATTGGCAAAAAAATTCTTCTTTAGGTCTAAGGGAACTAATTCATTTCCAACCACTCTGGTAGAAAACTTTAGGGAAACTCCGGTCCATATACTCAAATGTTGAAGGTGATCTCTGATTGGTCAATATTATTGAAATCCAAAATTGTTTGTATATTTTTCAGCGATTATAATCCGTTATTGAAATACAATCGAACAATTAAAGATTCTAAACTATTTTCCGGGTCCAAAAGCTATTTTTAAACATGGGTACATTTTTTTGAGGGGCCGGTAAAAACAGCTTCGCGGTAAGGGTCATCTCAAAAATGGCCCGAAAAGTCGTAGAGAAAAGGGATCATGCCATACTAATTTTCAATTCATTTCATGCGCAAATGAACGGGCCTCAATTTAAGACAGGTTTGATCACTCTCGCAAACTCTTGGACTGAGCTATGACCGGAAAGGTTATAATGGCCGATAACGGAAAATGAATTAGTTCCCTTATACCTAAATGGTAAATATGCAAATAAGTGCATGTTCTCTTATTAATGGTCTTGTAAGAGTTAACTCGTCCGCTTAGAGATTTTATTTCAGGTTACTTAATCACCAAATATCGAGAAAAATATTCTTTAAATGATATGTCAAGCTAAAAGGGCCAATTCGGTATTCATTTAGTGCTTTTTGACAGTAAAAACACCACGCTCGCCGGACAATAGCACCCATTTCTTGCATTTTTTAGTCATTGAATGTGTGTCAGTGCCTTGCATTCTTTGCATGCATATATTGCAAAATAGTTTTCTTTTAGTTTGACGGTCGATTTTTGTACCCGGAAGTAATTAGGACTATTACGTAATAAGATAAACTTAATCTTGGGCCGTCTCTAGAAGGAAAAATCTACTCCACTGGTTCGTCGTAACTTGATATTGATTGGATATTTTTAAGTCACAAACAACAAAACTTTATTTTAAGGGTAGAACTAAAGAAAACCGAACAAAATCCGGTCTAATTTAACACTTTTTGACAGAAACATTGGAAAAAAATAATATTTTTGACAAAAAATATATGAAAAAATAAAATTTCAACAAAAGATAAGGGTTAATTTTACAAATAAATCCGTGTTGAATTATATCGGATTTGCAAAACATGCGCTTTAAGTATTCATTGAAACAAAATAATAGACAATAGTGAAAAGAGAATGGTATTTTTGGAATATTTTTAGTTAATTTCGGCTTTTTTAACGGGGGGGGGGGGTCAACCAAGTTGATGTTTGCCTGGCTGGAGTGAAAGATAAGCGCTAATTTTCAAAAACTACTCAACCAATTGCACTTTTTTTCTTAAATGTGGCAAACAACATTTTTTTTATGTTATTATATTCTTAATTTGGATTAGTTATACTGTAAAAATATATCATTAGCCCCAAAATAAGAGAAAAGAAGATTTTTTGCACAAAAAGATAAGGGTTTTTTGATAATAATTTGCAACCGAAAACAAACATTTTGCGCGAGGTGTCTCAAAATAGTGAAATGCACTCTGGAAAACATTATCATGTAAAGAAAACACAGTTTGAATGTTATGGGGTTATGTCCGGCGCGTTTTAACCGCTCAGAGAGATAGCTTTTTAACTTTAACAGGGTTAAGGGAGTTCGTTGATTTTTCAAAACCTATTTGACCGATTTCTTTGATTTTTTGCATGGTTATCAGGCATATGCTTGTGTAATATTCCATGTGTTACATTGAGGAATTAGCTGATAAACAAACACCGTGTAGGCTGAAAAAGGCGAAAACTCGTAAATTTCTTGTGAAAGATAAGGGTTACGACAAAAGAGAATCCATGAAAAATAGAAAATGACAATTTTCACCCGCAAAACACCATTAAATGCATTGAAAAGAAGATATTTAATTAAATTGTGATAAAAAAATACTCCTAAATAGAAAACAACCTTCAGTTTTTGTGTATAGAAAACTCACGTTTTTCAAAGAACAAATTTTCGCTTGGGACTATATTTGATGTGAATTTTTCCCCGACCGGGTTAAGGGTAACGGCCATTACTCATTAACTATAACACGTAAGCGCCTGAAATTTTCAGATTTAATCCAAAAAAGGTAATTGTACGTAAATATGTGCAATTTTTATATTTCATTGGCAAAAAAATTCTTCTTTAGGTCTAAGGGAACTAATTCATTTCCAACCACTCTGGTAGAAAACTTTAGGGAAACTCCGGTCCATATACTCAAATGTTGAAGGTGATCTCTGATTGGTCAATATTATTGAAATCCAAAATTGTTTGTATATTTTTCAGCGATTATAATCCGTTATTGAAATACAATCGAACAATTAAAGATTCTAAACTATTTTCCGGGTCCAAAAGCTATTTTTAAACATGGGTACATTTTTTTGAGGGGCCGGTAAAAACAGCTTCGCGGTAAGGGTCATCTCAAAAATGGCCCGAAAAGTCGTAGAGAAAAGGGATCATGCCATACTAATTTTCAATTCATTTCATGCGCAAATGAACGGGCCTCAATTTAAGACAGGTTTGATCACTCTCGCAAACTCTTGGACTGAGCTATGACCGGAAAGGTTATAATGGCCGATAACGGAAAATGAATTAGTTCCCTTATACCTATTTCCTTCCAATAAACTCCGCCCATCCTTGCGCATGCGCAATTGTTACCATGCAGAAACCTGCATGGTAAAAATTAGGTTTTTCCTGTCCCAGTATCGGAGGGTAGCGTAGATTGGGACAGGTTAACCAGTCTATTCGTACCCAAAGTAACAGTCCACTTTCATAGGTGGAAAAAAGACGGTACCCCTACTTGAGCTTGGGTAGCCCGAAAGTTGAAGAGGGTTTCCCTAGATATTTTTTTTACTTAAAGGTAGGACATTGAATGAAGATGAAGGGCTAAAGAGGTCAATGGTCAAACCTTTCTGTGGAACCTACCACATCACCGGAAAAGAGTGCAATTTTATATAAAACAAAGAAGGCCAAAAATCCGGTGGGGTCTGACCTGATAAAGCGGGTCCCAGGATTGCGTTACAAAATGGGTTAATCCATTCTCACTTAATTGTCCACTTCAGTGGCAGATCCAGAGGGGGTTCGGGGGTCCGAATTAGCCCCTCTGTATATCCAAATTACTTCATCAAAGTGGACAAATTTAATCTAAACTTTGCAACACATGGAAAACAATTCTCTTTTTGAAGCGTTCGAATCACCTGAACTTGAAATTCCACCAATGAAATATATCTTATGGACAGAGTTTGAGCAATTAATCAAATAGTATCTCTTTCTGTATAGATAGGGATACTACATATAGGACTAATTACTCGATTTTTAGGCCGAACCCCCTATAAAGGTCGATATTGACCCCCTTATATAGAAAATCTTGATCCGTCGCTGCTCTTGAAAAATATTAATTCGGTCCAGTCAGCTATTTAAAAATCTGTCGCTTGACAAGGCGCAAGTCATCGTTTTACTAAGTTCAATACGAAAGACAACTCAATTATGCAAGTCAGTATTTATTCTGATAACCTCCCTTGATATTGGTCTTTGACTTATTTTATGGGTTTTCCAATCGATAACGTCAATGAATGGGTTGGGCGGCATTTGATTGACAATTTATTTTTAGATTTAGAATATCCGTGTTCTAATTGAACACGCTGTTGGTCATACCTCTAGGATGAAATAAAGATATTCGAAAATAATGAAAACTTCCTTATATGGTATTATTAACAGATCTATGAATTGGGATGTATTCAACGTTTTGTATATAAAAGCGAACCAAGTTTTGAGCTGCCGGACGGATGGATATTTCAAGGACGGAAATATTCATCAAATTATTTGGAATCCTCACTTAATATCCTGAGTGAGGACAATAAAATACCCAATCTATATAATGCACTTGAGCGTAAACGCTCTACGCATACTACGCATGAGCGTAGTACAAAATCTGAAATATAGAAGTTCTCGTTGGTGAATGATCATAACACCGTAACTTTTTATTAAAGAAGCTGTAGTTACGATATGTTGATCATTCACCAACATTTCATGATGCCAACATTATCATCCATGAACAATAATCACTAAAATGGTACGGAAGAATCTTCATTATACAGTTAACAACATCGTAAAATTGACACGATGAATGATTTTTCAATGATTTTGGAATGAAATTGAATGAGTGTAGGGAGCGTGTTTTGAGCGAATTTAATGGGAGGTAATCCTTTATCGCAAAGTTTGTTCAGGATGAACAAAAATATTTTTGGCGATATTGATAAACTCCTTTTAATGAATTATACATAGAAGTTCTATACGGATAGCTTCCTATTTCTTCAAGAACCTATTAGACGCTTTCAATTTTATTTATGAAGTGAAATCGCGATTTTTCTCTCTCCAAATTTATTTTGAATGACGTTGATTCTATTTTTTCAATGGGTTTGAATGGTTTGAGTGAGTGTTTGAAATGAATGGAGCTCTGAGCGAGTGATTTAGAATGAAATTGATAGAGGCGAATGTCAATTTCACGATGTAATTAACTTTACAACCAGGGAGGGGATGGGTAGGAGAGAGAACATTTTCTTCTAGTCGCTTATTCAGGTTTATCATCCGATGGCGGCACTCATTCCTTCCGACTTTTTGTCTCCCATCAATGGGTCGATTTTTAATTTCACCCCAAACTCGCTAATTGCGCTCATTCAACATCATTCCAAAATCTTTCACATTTTTCACAATTTCACGATGTTGTTAACTGTAAGAAAGATACCTTTAGAAAAAGGTGACTTTCTCACCCCCTGTTTTCATGCAGAGGTATTTGTCAGTTGTAACAGTTCTTAGGGGGTGTTTCTGACCAAGTTCAAAGGAAAAGAAGCCATTTATAAATCACAATTAGTGGGCAATCAAGAGGGGGTTTAGGGGAGGGGGTTCACACAAACCCTCATCCGAGATTGTTTTATGCAGAAATCCAATCTAGGTTGTTTTTTTAGAAACGAACCCC
The DNA here is from genome assembly GCA_948146395.1 of Fragum whitleyi. NCBI lineage: Eukaryota > Metazoa > Mollusca > Bivalvia > Cardiida > Cardiidae > Fragum > Fragum whitleyi. The sequence continues at coordinate 14,581,475 of OX411548.1, read as the reverse complement.
ATTATTTGTACATGCGAACCTCTCCGCCAGATATCCTGGATTCGATGCATACAAAGTTTCTGGTAACCACGCTAGATGTCACCATTTTAGGACAATCTTTTTGAAATATTTCTATGGTCATTAGTCAAATGTTTGTTTGATTTGATTTCATTCTGAATAAAGGCACTGTAATTATGATTTTGGCCCAAGCTTGTGAAAAATGTTTATATGAGGGAGATGCCAATGGAATATGGTAACGTTGTAACCAATGTCTTTGGAACGGACAATTGACATTGCAATGATAACCCAGGTGAGGGATGTAGGGTCATCGTTGCCCTCTTTGTATTAATTCATCTATTTTCAAATTGGCTCAAATACGAAGTGCTCAATTTGAAATTGTTTGCCTGTGTTTAACAGTTCCTTTGACCTTGTTCTAATGCATTTGATGAATTCTGATGCAACATGGCAGGAATAAGGCTTCTAGTGAGTTCTACCATGTTGCAACAAAAAGTGGAAATTGATACAACCTTTATATTTTCTCTCTCGAAACCAGAAGGTCTTGATAGATTCTTTAGTAACGGGACCTCTACCAAGTGTGTTCATGCCATGCCCTCGTTGTCATACTTGGTGTCTGGCATGTGTATCCCCCGTTTGCACGGAACTTGGCATAAACATAGAGGAAAATATGAAACTATAAGGCAGACAACATTTATTTGATTTAACTTATGGTGAATAGAATGATTTAGGGACACCAGCGAAGGAATAATTGCGCGTGATTTTTTACCTGTCTCGTCCCATTTTCATTGCTTAAATTAGAATTAGTCCATTTGATGCGAGGATTCAAGTTTTTTTCTCGGTGGCCAATAAAAAAGTTTTCGTAAAATGTTCCTCATTTTGCGAGCACAAGGTCGTAACTACAGCTTAAAAAGATATAGTTACGATATTTTGCTCGCTTAGTCCACTGATACAGGAATTGATACTTTGATATTGCAGACTTTTCTACTTAAGGTAGTGGGCCCGTAATAGATCTGCAACGTTTAGTGAGTAGTGAACTTTAACAGTGTTTACCGAGGTTTCCTAATGATTTTCATTAGGAAACCTCTGTCAACAATGTGGAAGATCACGAGTTTTGTAATGGTGCGGAACTATTACGGGTCCACTACCTTGAAACCCCATCTCGACCGACCATTTCAAGGGTGCCATTGGTCCGAACCCCACTCCCCTATCGTGGATCTACGCACGCATTTCAAATTCGAAACAGGCTTGTTCAGAACATCACTTGTGCAGAAAGTTTATGCCGCATGAAATCGAGTCCAGCAACTTTTTCTCGCGGCAAAGCCCGGCTTGTTCAGCGGTAATGCATCAATCAAGGGTCGTGAGTTCTCTTTTCTTCCGAGTAAAAAGCAAGGGGCCTGGTTTACTAAGAATCTTACAATCATCATTTTTTGCGTAAGTAAAAATTAAAGTTATTTCTACAGTAATAAGTTAATATGGAATCATGCCATGCAGCGTCTGATTTGAATCGTCGAAATATTGCAATGTAGAATGTAACCATCAATCATTCAATGTAAATACCAGGCACGATTTGTGATTTTGACTTACGATTTTTTTCGTAAGATGAAATGAACCCCAGGATCCTCATGGAACATAAAGGCTCTGCGTCAACGTAGTATTCAAAAAGTAAAATCAGCTATCTCCAACTTGCTTTGAACAGATAATTATTATAATAATTTATCTTATAACTGTACAAATATCCGTGTGATAACATCCCGTATGATATTTTTTTTATGATATCACATAGTTATTTTTAGAACAATAATATCATGCAGCTAATTTTATAAACTTGCATTTCAGTTAGAAACATCGACAAAAACAAGACAAAAAGAGGTTATAAGATAAATATAATACATACTAAGTATATTGTATGAAAAAATATCTAACTCGGTTGTGAGAATTGATAATTGTCTCGACAGAGCCTCGACAATGATCAATTCTCCCAACCTCTTAGATATTTTTTTCCATACAAAACACTAAGTACGTATTATATATATATATAAAACCTTTTACGACCTGTTGTAGACAGCTGGTGGCGGAACTGGAAAACAGGCTCTGGCGGATCTCTTTGATCACTCTGCTTAGATGGCTGGGTGTTATTACACTAGTGGATTCACTATGCAAATGAGCTAAGATCGTATAGCAACGTTAATATATTCGTTGTGCAAATGACGTCATTATGCATTTGGTGACGTCAATTCGCAAACGGCCTATTTTTCGCAGATTAATCAGCACTCGTAAATGTTTGGAATTTCCGCGATTTATTGCGAAAATTCAGGTCATACTATAAATAGATTATAAAATACCGAATTTATCAAACCCGTCATCTAGTAAACAGATAAAAACTCGACGCATCCTCGTTTTTATTTCTTTATATAAATAGATGACTCGTTTAATAAATTTGGTATTGTCTATGATAACCACACATTCAATCATCCTCCATATTAGTCTGCTTGCTGTACGTCTCTGCTCGGGAACGCTTCCCAGCCAAACCCTGTATTCAGGATGTTATAACGGTACAAACTGTTTGCAAATTATAGGCCTATCCCTCTTTGCACACCCACAAGTGTTTGTGTGCAAAGCGGGGTATATAATGTAAAACGCGATTTTCAGCGTTTGCTCATCTTGAACACAGAGCAGGTCCTGCTGCATTTTGGTTAAACATCCTGGAGTCCTGTTGCCATTTTTGACAAATCTGGCAGCTCTTTTCTGACTTTGTTCCAAGGGTTGGGTGTTTGACTGGGTTTTTAAGTCTGGACAGACAGAACAAGCATATTTACGGATTGGTCGAACTAGGGCTGTATAACTGGCTCGGGCACTGCTTTGATAGGCCGGTTTGGTGCGGATTTTCGGGTTCGCTCTCAATAAGGCTTGGGGTCCTGTTTCCCGCTTTTGTCGCTAAACTTTTGATGTGGGTATTCCCGGAGAGGTTGCTAGATAGGGTGAATCCCAGGTTTATGTCAAGGGCGTAACTCCCATTACGCCCATTACGCAAGTGCGTTATACATTATGTAATCTCTGTATAAAGATATATTTGATAAGTGATCATAACATCGTCACTACAGCTTTTTCAAGCTGTAGTAACGATGTTTTGACCATTCATCAATGTTGAAATCATTAAAATAGTCTTTGGAGACCCCTAACTTTATCCTCCATTTCTCGCCAAAACGAGTGGATGGGCTAGAGTTCGATTAGTTCCATTACGCCAATATATTTTCGAGCGGTCGCCAATTTTGTGCGTATGAATTTTAAAATCCTAGCTACGCCCATGCATGTTATTGAGTCTGTGCGTGTCATTTACAACGATTTGATGTATTCGTGATGGACAGAGTATTAAGCTATCTGAACAACACTTCACTGCTTCAAAATTTGTTCTGTCATCGTGCACAGCCAGAAAAAGGTCTATGGCTATCTACCAAGCTCACACTGAAGACTCTGATCAGGCTGTGTGACTCTTAAAATGTGTAAAAATGAGATTGTTGGAAATGTCACGTACAGGCTCAATTATAAATTCTCTTCTCTAGATTATAGCCTTCATTCGGAACGTGATAGCCTTGTGCTTCCTGGCGGCCGGCACAAGAACGTCCGGAAACCGTGGGTGGGTGTACCAGTCGCACCATAAAACTTTAATAATGTTGAAAATGGCGTTTTCACCATAAAAAAAAATTTTCTAGCGAATTTTTCTTTAAGAGCAAGTCCGCTTATCAATTTTCAAATATGGATGCCTTTTAGCTGTAAACACTTAACGATAGGCCGGAGTCTCAATGAAGTGTATTTTTATGGTTCATGCATACGGTAACAAAAATTAACATATTTAATTTCATTACAATCAAAATTGGGAACAAAAACCGAACAATTTGTAAGCTTTGTCCCCTGTACATAAATCCAAAGCTCGCCAAATATCGCACGTGCAGGGTAAAATTTAAGAATGCGGTTGTTCGGTAAGAACAAATTCTCTTTAATGAAACAGGTTATAGTATCAGAACGAGGCTGATTTGCATCCAGACGTCAGCCATTTTGGATGTTAAAGAACAACAAACCCCGCGATTAGTTAGAGAGCAACAGATCTTTTCCGTAATAAAGAATAAGATCAGAAGCATTGCGGACAGAGGAAAATAAGCGGTGAGGCTAAGTTTATTGCGGTTATATTTTGATGTAATTGGGTATTTAGTTAACGGATGTTTTGAAGAAATAACAACGTGAGCGATAAAATGGGTTTGGCACTCGATCTGTCATGTCATTTTCCGTGACGAATGGACCAGAACATCCTACATCAAATATCAGCAGTTTTAAGAATCACTAGAACCTTTCACCAAAAGTTGTTCCCAAGAATCTCTTTTTACTATTGTATATGCTACTGTAGAGTAACTGATAGAATTTGAAATTAATTTCCTGTCATTTAAGTTTTCTGAATTTTCCATGATAAACATTTAATTCTTGGATTTCAAATAACCAGATAGTCACGGATCTACCAGGAATCAAATCAGTGAGCCCCATTGCCTTCGGGAAAGATGGGCCATTTCAAAAATTGTGGGGCTTAACTAAATATGTTTGCAATCAATAAATGGTTTCCAGCCTGCATTATGTTATGATTTCTTGGCTTGTACTCTAACAAACTTATTGTCTTTTGGACAAGATGTTAAAACAAAGTTCCGTGAGAGAGGTGGTACTTTACACGGAGCGGTGCTTTGCAATGAGCATATTAAAAAACCATGGTGGATCTCGGCAGTAGTTTCATCATGTGGGTCATTACACTATCCCCCATTTAACAACCATCCGACTTCTGGGGTTGTCACTCATATGGGCATATGCTACTGTAGCAACAATAGAAACGAAATAAATAATTTATGTTGTCACTTAATAATAGGTATGCCTACTGGACTGCTAGGCTCTTTACTTTTTTAATTCTCATGTTGCTTGACAGATAAGCACATTTGTTATTTTTGTGTAGGCAAAATCGCTATTGTAGCCGACACTGTATTTGAAAAATTTGTCTTGCTGTTTGGCTCGTGTCTTTGATATTTCTGCGCCATCTGCATTTTTGTAACAGCATTTTGGCAATGGTGCTGCCTGGACAGAACACTGGGTAGTGCACAGATTCCATTCGAGGATCTAGGGTGTTCAAAGGAATCCCCTATAAGACCAGTTAATGCTTTTGGGTGGATTTGTGAAATTTATGTCAGATTGGTGTGCCTTGCCTTGAACAAACACGTCTCATGCTCTTTAAAAGCAATTTTCAAGGGATCTGTTTTCAAGTTGGCCAGCCCTTAATCAACGCAGACATCTGCGAGCTCTGAATACTTCCATGAAATTGAGATTGTCATCTGTTTATTATACTCGTCAAAATGATAAGAACCTGTCCATCCTAAATTGATTACTGCCTTATTGCTTTACTGCTTCCTTGATTATACTGATACAACAGCGAATCAGGGACTAAATATAGAAACAGGAAAAGTGTTGATAAATAATTATGCTTCAAGTAAGTCTCAAAATTCTCAAACAAGGAAGTGGCCGAAATGACCTGAGGAAAACATAAATTATCATTCTTTTATTTGTTTTTCAATAATTTTATTTGAAAGACTTACCAACATTTCAAAGATGATTTTTAAAGGTTTATACAATTTTCCGACTTTGATTTTGGAATCAGATTTTTTATGTGAGAAAGTGACTTGATCCAACCTCCATTTTGGCAGGTCCATTAAACCTTCCCCAGCTTTTTTTGGCTAGTCTAAATCAAGAACTTGAAAGTCCAGGAACTTAGACTACTACTATTTTCTAGCCTTGGAAAGGAGGCAATGAGCTGAAGTTGTGCGATATAGGACCAATATAGTCATACTTTGTGATGCTTTGAAAATTATACATATAACTTTTTTGTTAGACTTTGATAGTAATATCAGGATCAAAGTAACTTGGAGAAATAGAATTCTCTATAAAACTTTTTTTTCCCTTTTGTTTCAGTGACAGGCTACATAATTTGCTGTTGTTGGAGTATTGTGGGAGAAAGTTATACAAAAACCACACTGGTAAGTTAATTATACTGTTAATACCATTATAAGGCATCTCATGAAACATTGTCTTTGGGTTCTAGACTTGAGGTCTTATTCATTTGAATAAAAACACCAATTATTTCATTGAGTTTAATTTTATTGGGTTTAAAAAGTGCTTGTCACCTGCAAATTTTCGAAATAAAAGAGACAATGTATGGTTCTCCTAACAGTTGGATTAATAGTGAAAACGCTTTGTAAAATTGAGAAATTACACTAAAAAAAAAAAAGAATCACTGTAAATCTATGGCTCATTTCTAGCTATGGCACTTGTTACATTCACAATCATATTGTCCTCCAAAAGAATACACAAGTTTGTCAGTTTGAGTTTTCAACTTGTCAATTTGCAGTGCTCCAGCTAGGCCCTTTCAGAAGGGCGCCCTGCCCTGACGACGAAAATCGGCGCCCTGCCCTTTTTTCCGTGGCCCTGTCCTAAACTAATCCATTAATTGTAGCATTAAATTATTTGTCAAATCAGTGATTATCTTTAATTTAACGCCTTTTCTCGATCGATTTGCAAACTTTGACGCGTTCGCTGATGCGTATAATCAACCTGCGAAGGCCATAACTAATTACGGCCAGTAGAGAGGAAGGGCGGGACTTAAAATAGCAAGCCAACCAATCACAACGCGCGATTCTTTATCGAGGAAGCAGTATCCGATAATATGTGGGTGGAAATTAGCACGTGCCCGTAAACCAATGTGACAGTCGAAAACAAATATCGATTATCGAGTAAACGCTAACAAGAAGCTATTAAAGAGGTTAACATGGGTGATGATTAACCTTTACACCTTTCATTACGAAAATTTAGAATCGTTGCAGGTCTCAGAAGCATATATTTCAAGCCCCGAAGCCCGTTGTTTTGCCCCGTCCTTTACGTTTATTTTGTGTGTGCTCGAAAATTTCTGTAATTTATCATCTTCGGTAAACTTAATCTGAAAAATAAAGGATGCTATTCGTAAGGGAATAGAAGCCACGGTCAATAAAATCGAGTCGCTTTGATGTTTTTTTATCGGTAACAAAAAAGACATGCAAAAACAGCACACATATTGAAAGGACTCATATAAAGAAAGTAGACTGAGGTTTATTACTGTTGACTGAGCAAAAATGAACTTTCTTGTCTGCATGTTCAGTAATTGTAATGAATAATTGAAAGTGTGCTTGAGCATGTCTCATAAAAAAAAATAAAAGTAAAAAAAAAAAAGACTGTAGCAGGGGAGTATCTGCAGTATTTGCACCTTACCCTTTTTGAAACTTAGCTGGAGCACTGATTTGTATCTATAAACAGTCTTTTTATTAAAACAACAGGTAAAAAATCAACAAAACAGTTCTTGTTTTTTAAAGTTTACTTTATCACTGAAATTCAGTACCTTCTTTTATCATGATTGTGATTTGAATCTAGATTTAATTTAGCAGCCATGCCTTCAGGTCGACAAAATGTTTGCAAACTTTCAAATACGATATACCCATTTTGCCTACATGTGCACATGCAAAGCCTGAAATATACTAGATTGTTGATACCAGACATAAAGCGTATCTATCAAGTAGAGTCCAAAAAATAGGTGGACGGGTCACCCGTAATAGTTTCACAACATTCTGAAACTCATGTTCTTTCGAAATGTTGATCAAGGTTTTCAAATGAAAGTCATTAGGAAACCTTGGTTAACACTGTTAAAGTTCATTATTTTCAAAATGTTGTGGCACAATGTGCAGTGAAGACTTAGATGAGCCTCTGCATACTAGACTCAAATCAGACTGGGTGGTCCTCTTGAGGTTTTGAGTATTGATGTTGTGCACTCATCAGGGCACACACATAAAGTTGTTGGAAATGTCACACTGTGCTTGGCTCAATCGTATTCTTCTTGATATTGGTTTAAACAAGCTATCAAGATGATTTGTTTGTTACAGGTTCCATCTAAGTGGAGTGTGTGGTCCAAGGTCTGTGTGTTATAGAGTAGGACATCCTGTAGAAATTAGGTAAACAAAATTATTCCACAATTTATTGTCAGAGCTACAGATAATAGGGGGTTATATGACTAATGTCAGTTTAAATACCATTTCTCAGTGAAACCCTAAATTGTGGGTACTCATTGGAATCATCTCGACAAGACGATTCCAGTAATTACCCACAATATAGGGTTTTTGTTGTAAGTTTTATTGAAAATTTTTAAAGAAAAAATCAATACACCCCTCTATCTGCAGCTCAGTATTTTTGTATCCTTGTTGGTAATGTTGTAGTTAACTCTTCACAGTAAGAGCTCACTTCTATTGTTTTGTGCTTTAAATAGAATATTCTCCTTTCTCTGAATTCTATTTGCCCTTCTTTATAAAAAGAATGAGAAGAAATCTCAGGATTTTGCACTCAAAATATATATAGGTACCATAGAACTTAGGCCCACAACTTAACAAACTTTTTTTTACCTTACCTATTTTGTCTAGACCGTAACTGAGTAGTTCTGGAATTTCAAATTCTTGTGTGATTATACTTATGATAATAATGATAAATATTGTTGAAAAAGAAGAAATTGTTTGTAAAAAAAAATTTTTGCTTTTCCCACACATCATTTTCTACAAAGTATTATAATTTCACCTCAAATTGCACACACCTTCAACTTTTCTTTGGCATCTGCAACCGTTAGGTAGTGGACCCGTAAATGTTCTTAACACTTTGGAACATGTGATCTTTAAAAATGTTATCCAAGGTTTCCTAATGACATCATTAGAATACCTATGTTAACATTGTTAAAATTCATGACTTCCAAAAGGTTGGGGAACTAACTACTATTTAAACGTTCACTACCTTTATTACGTTTGGATCAGTCTAAAGTTTGGAAGATGGTAAAGGATTTAAGGATTGGAAGTACATGTATTTCAAAATGTATAGGTCTGTAGAGATATATTGTCAGATGCTGATAAGCAGTGCTCTCAATAAGGGTTAAAATCAGGAATTTTTGTAATTCCATGTTGGGATTTCAGGAATTTTTTTCACGAAGTAAGGAATTGCTTCCTCCCCCCCCTCTCCACACACCTTCCTTTTCTGTACACTTTGTCAATGCTCGTTTCCTTGTTAAATGTAGGTCAAATTTTTGCTCCTAAAGCCCATGATTCTGGTTGGTTCTCTAAGAACAAACGACTTCCTAGCCTTAAAATTTGTACCTTTTACTTTAAGCTGTAGGGACGAGCTTTGGTTTCACAATCCCCTTTTATTACTTTCATTGAATAAATTATGGAAACCAATATGAGAAAATGTGGAGTTTCTATTTGGAATCGGTCCTAAGCTGTATCTTGCGCGGTAGGCCTAGGAAATATGGCCTACTCAAATTTTAGTTACGATGTTTTGGTATCCGGCGATATTACGGAAATTAATGCAGCTTTAATTTTCCTCGGCCTGTCGTTCTAGGTAGTGTGCCAATAAAACTTAAAAAAAGTTCTAAGCCTATTTAAACTTACGCAGAATTATCCAAATAGCAAAGGTCAAGAAAAATTCGTCATTTCAAATCTCTCGTCAGACATGTTGCAGACAACTTAAATGACGTAATTGGGAATTCCCCACGTTCTCCGAAGATGCCGATTCTACACGTATTTAAACGAGGACAGTCGAATGACCTTTCGTAAATGTTTTCCGGTAGCGTCTTTTTCACTTCGGATAAATTACCCGTAGATCTATTCTGAGAGTTTAAGGAAGCGATATTTCGAAATTTTATCGGTCCGAGCTGCATGAACTACGTTTAATATAACGAATTTTCCCCTGATTTGAATTTTGTTTCTTTCAATAATCCTATCAAAGGACCCTTGCGATCTGTATCCTACTAAGAAAGATAATGACAGAAGCGGTAATGACGCGTCGCTAACCCGACATGATTGCGTAATCAGAGACTGGTTGTTATAGCGACAGTTTAATACCCCGCGCGTTACACATGGCTTGTTTTGGTCAGCTATAATGTGTATGCTCGCGTTGATTATCGATTTTTTTCACGTGTAGACTTACGTTAAATCCTTTATTAGGTAAATTCGTAAAACGTCCGGGGTCAAATTACAGGACGTTTTCCTCGAATCTCGGACGTTTTTTTTACGTCCGGGTGTGATTTTTCGGACGTAATTTCTGAAATTCTGGACGTATATTACGTCGACGTCCGCTTATTGAGAGCACTGGATAAGTGGAACTTTTGTTTACAAGTGCCTATGATAGTACATGTATAAATGTTATTTAGGCTCTAAAATAGTTTTACAATTACCCCTGGATCAGTACACATTTTTGATAACTCATTGATTTACCTTGGTTGGATGATTTCATAGGTACAGATAAGAGGGAATAAAGCCAGTCTTAAAAATGTATTTAGCAACAAAACCCTTTATTGAATAGTGGGTACTCGTTCATTTTATCAGTATGTAGATTCAAATGAGTACAAGCAACATTGGGTTTGTGCTCAAATAATCCAAATACTTTGATCTACAATCCAAAAAACCCTCTTTCTGTAGCTGTCTGATTTGACTGGATATCTCAGCCTAGACAGAGGTAATGATTGGCTGTCACCTAAGCCAGAACACAGTATATATCAATCAAACATACTTGTCCTGTTGATTGTGAGGTATCCCTGTTGTGGTCATGGCAATGAGCAGCATCAGAATAAAAATATAGTTAACTATTCTTGGCACAAATTAATCATTTGAACAAATAATTGTAATGTGGGATTAAAGATAGGGTGGGGGGGAACAGATTCAGAATTTTAGGTTAGCTGTTTTTGGAGAAAACACAAGGTATCGCTATGGCCTTGGCATTGTTCTGTTTGTCACTGTTTTCCAAAAAACCCTTATTTTTTTTAGATATCTCTGGTTCTATTGAAGGCATTTACTTGAAATCTAGCCCACCACATGTTTATTATCATGGGGGATAATTTAAATGCTTTTTGCATGCATTTGCCCCCTTTTTAGACTTGCCTTATTTATCCATTAACTATCCAACATTTAGGTACCTGTAGACTCTGCTCTTGTTTATGTATAGAGATAGCTTCTGTACTTAGGTATATAGTTTCAGTGTTTTCAATAAAATGGGTGCCTTGCTCAGGAATAACAATGATGGCAAACTTGTCAACCATGAAAAATCGAAGGTCATGAATTTGTATCTTAGCACTGCCACTAGTCACAATGGAACCTCCTTGGAAAAGCATTTAGAAGAGTCCTGATTCCCATCATGTATTTTACTCGTAATATCAGCGATGCACATGCTTAAGGCAGTGGACCTGTAATATTTCTGCATTATTTCAGGATTACCGGTAATGAACTTTTAAAGTGTTAATGTTTCCTAAGGATTTTGTTTAAGATCATGAGTGCTGAAATGTTACAGAACTATAACAGAGCCGCTACCTTAATTGAGTGTTGTGACTGAAAGATTTTTATAGTTTTGCATAAAGAACCATTCCAGTCAACCACTAAAAAAAATCTAAACAAAGGCATGGAAAAGGGTTAGCAGAGGCCCAGTTGCCCATGGCCCCCAGATTTTGGGCTGGCCCTGTGAACTTTTTGAGAAAATGCCTGTACATGTATACATACTCCTAATGTTGAATATTGTATTTGGGATGTCTGGGCCCATAGGTAAAACATGTCAATGTTTTAACACTCAATTGAAAAATGTCCAGAAAGCAATGTGGTAGGGAACATGATGAAAAAGTTTGGAAAAACATTGTAGAAAAAAAAGAGAATAATCATCCCATAATTTTCGGAAAAGAAAATTTTTCATTTATGCTATAAAATTGGATCAGTCAATCTTTTTCAAGTCTGACACATTGAATGACTAATCATGCATGCCCAGTGTCCATGAGCCTATTCTAAAATGCCATTTCACTCTGAAAGTCAAAGTATTCTTCTTTAGTATCAATATCAGTCTTTCTCACTTCTACATTGTTTATCTCATGAAAGTACAATGAAATATTATCAGAAAAAAAAGTTACACTAAAAACATAATGAATGAAACAGCACTTGAGAATTCATCTTAACCAATGTGTATGAGGCTATATACCCATTTTAAGGAAAAATAACTTGCAAAGAATTAAGTTAGAAACCTTGTGATAATAAATTGTAAATTACCCTACAAAATGTCCTTATCACCAAGTTTATTGATTCTACCTGAGTAGTGCCTATTTATATAGCATCATCAAGCCAACTTGAGGTCAACTTAGTTTTATGTTGTGATAAACAAGTCAGTATTATTTTATAGAATTATCAATAGATATCTTCTGTCATAAATTTGACATGCCAAACATGTGAAACTAACGTTCTGCAACTTGACATTTTTTGCACATTCTACCATGACAGATTATCCACAGGGGTGTGGAATTCCCATGCCCGACTTGTCTGACATGGGCTTTTCTTCTAGAGGGCAAGTACATTTGTCTAGGCCACTTGTCCCTTGACAAGTAAATACCAGACCAAATTTTGAAACAGTACTAAAAAGATCTAGGACAAAAAAATCATTGTATTGTTTGTACCAAAGGGTAGAAAACATTGTCCTTAATGAAGAAAATGCTGAGTTACAGCATTTTCTTCATTATTAACAATGTTTTTCTGACTATTTATCAATTTGTTTTTAATGGGCAAGTTCATTTTGATCCTGGACAAGTAGGAAATCGACTTTTACTTGTCAATGGACAAGTGGATAAAAGTCCTATTTCCACACCCCTGATCAACCTGATACAGTTCTAAGAGTTTACATATTATCTTGAACTAGAAGAGCATAAAAACCCTAAAACTTACTCTTTACGTCAATCTTACCCAATTATTATATTATGGGTACTCTTAAATAAAAAAGTCTGGTAAAAAGATGATCCCAGTTTTCTCAAGAACGGATGTTTACAAAAGAAGGTTTAAGCTTATATAGCCAGCATTCCTTAGAAAAGAGTTTCAACCAATTCATGAATAATTTGGCTAATCAGTTATAGATAAGGAGCCATTCTTAAATTGTTTTTTCTCAATGAAATGATATGAAGTTGGTAGTCATTTGCATGGTCTCAACTGATTGATCCATAGCATGTATGTACCCACAATAATGGGTTTGTGGCATCATTATTGAAAAAATTAGATTTAAAATCTGTTTTAACCCCTCTATCTGTAGCTTTCCTAATAATAATGGCATTATAAACAGGTAGCTGTAGGTGATTTCTGAGAGAAAGAGATCTGGCCACTCCCTGACCATGTGATTCACTGTCAGAATGATTGATCTCCAGTTTGTGTGTTAATTATCAGGATTTTCCCCTCAGTGATTAGTCTTATTGATAATGTATACACAAGTATTGATCCCGACAGCCTGCACTCTTACCTGTACAGGTGTGTTGATATCTGACTCTTACATCAAGAATAGGTAGATTTTTACTGTTAGATTCTCGTGCCATTTGTGTGAAATAGACAAAACAGGTTAAAATATATATACTGGCCAAAAGTCCTAACCGGCCACTTTAAAAATGACGATAACTTTTTTAAAAGTTCTAACATTTTAATGAAATTTGATGTGTGAATTTTTAAGCATAATGTACATGGATTTCCATTATGATTTACCAAAAGTTATCAAATTTGGATGTGTAATAAAGGAAAAGCTCAAAAAGCTCTAAATCTTAATAGAGCTCGGGATATAACACTTTCAACAAACCAAAGTACGCAATTCGTTAGCTGCAACCCAGACCAAGAAAAAAATCAGAAAACATTGTCAATTTTGTGTGACCTTTGACTACAGGAGAATCAGAAAGAATAGGAGGCATGGTAAAATGGTGTTTAAATTCAACCGGCACACCATTTTATCTAGCGATTATGCTCAAATATGGTCTGGTGTGAAAAAAACGATGTGTCAAACTGATTTTTTTACATATCCTACATTTTGTAGCTCAACGGGAATTATCAGTCTATATTTTATGCATTTTTGAAAAAAAAAGTGTTTTAGGTGTTGTTTCTAGGAACCGTTTTTCTGCATACATAAGCTCTATCACTTTCTTCTAGGGTCATATGCCGCGCACAATTGTCGAACTTTTTCAGTTTTTTTCCTAGTCTATGTTGCAGCTAACGACCCATGAGACAAAAATCGCTACATTGACAATATTTTGAGCTCTGTGTAAATTTAGAGCTTTTTGAGCTTTTCTGGTGTTGCGCTTTAAATTCAATGAAATAACGGTTACTTTTCGCCAAAATCATCTGGAAAGTTGCTTAAAAATTCACATAGCAAATTTCACGAAAATCCACACACCAGAGAAAAAATTATCTTTGTTTTTAAAGTGGCCGGTTAGAAGTTTTGACTAGTATATAACACATTTATAAAGTTTAAACTTAACGTCTTTACCCTTTAAACCTCCATTTTTGCTTGTCTTTAAACCGAAGGTTCACTCAGGTATGTAATTTCGTAATTGCAGTGAAATGACCAGGTAAATTTTTATCATTTGCTTTTTAATTATACCCGATTTACCTATGGTAATGGACTCAGCGCCTACGTCAGAGCTCAGTTTTGGATATACACCTATATTGGGGGAGATCTTTAGTGTGATCTTAACCCCTATCTTGCTGGATTGAAAACTGTTTAAAAACAAATATCAAAATTTTCGCTACCCTGCTGTGGGATAAAATATGAGGGATTGTCTTCACCTGGGCATCTTTGGCATTGTTGTTGGTGTTGAAATGACAAACCGTTAACTTTTGTCATCTCTCTGTTGGTATTAAAGATGATTTAATGAAACTTGGCATGTGTGTTCACCATCACAAGAGCTATCCAAACTTTTAAGGAGGAGAAAACAAAGATAAAGTTTGTGTAAGAGTATACACTTTTATCATTATTCAGCACCTGCAGACAGGCCTTTTCTCTTGTTGGAACATTTTGATAAGTCTGGCTAAGTCTTTTTCTGAAAAAAATCAAGTAAAAACCTGCTAGTATTGGATAAGATCAGACTGCATTTCAATGCAGGCTGATCTTAGTCTATACTGTCTGCAAAAGCTTTGTTTACAGTAGGAATATGTTGTAAAACCCTTTTCATGCTGATCCTAGTCTTGACCACTTGGTTTTCCATTTTAAACCAGAAGAATTTCGGAGTTATACTGAGCTGCAGATAGAGGGCCTATTTTGGATTTCAAATTAAGATAATTCAACCATACTTTCACAAATCCTATATTGTTTGTACTCGATGGAATCATTCTGTCAAGACAATTCCAATGAGTACCTACAACAAAGGGTTGAGAAACAAAGATTTTAGAATGGCATTACCCCCTCTTATCTCTTCCTTGGATTATATTTTCTTGGGTTCATTGTATGGAAATTTAAGACCAAAATCTTGTATTGAATAAAGACTTACTTTGGCTAGTTTTTATCTTCCAATATAGTAAAATACTTTTGTTTAAAGTTCAATGAACCTTATTTAAACTGTTGGTACTTCATCAATCTTTACTATCCTGGGCAATTTTGTAACTCAATAATTACTTTTATTGCATGTCCTTATGGTGGAAAATTATTTTTAAAATATTAATCCAAGGTTTTATGCTAGTAACATACAGAGAAGTTATTAAAAAAATTTAATCAAAGCTCAGCCAAAATAAAACTGATCATGCCCATAGATAGACATAACCAATAAGAATGGCTCAGCACATAACAGTTGTTACTGCTTAATTATTTGGATAGGCAGTTACAGCTGTTTCACACTGAGAAATTCATCGGCAATCAAGACGCAAACTTTGAAATGACATAAAGTTAAGAAATATTCAAACTGATAATAAACTTTTGTAAAGAAGCTTTAAGCAATGAAATGTGAAGCATAATGATCGAATGCCTTAGTATAAAGATTCAGAAAGCTGATAGATTTGATGATAACTTGATAAGGGTTGATATGTAAGTTCAGGTAACCATTGGCAAAATATAATCACCTTTGACAAAATGTGAGAATGAGATGCTGTGAGTGTGACAGTGATCAATACATTGTTGTTAATACTGTATTGCTCCTAATAAATGCTCTCGGTAACTATACATTACATGGTAAGAGAGCTTCTATTTAGTATGCATTTTGTGATAAAAAAAGATATTGAATTTATGTCTTTTAGGCCTTTATCCTTTAATTTGAGGTGAATTTCCTCTAAACAATCATATAAATTCACATCAAGTCAGAATAGAAGTCTTTACAGTTCATAAATTTTAGGCTCTTGAAGTGGGTTTTCTGAGTAAAAAATGTTGAGGTGCTACTACAAGGGAGAGTGCTATTTTTGGAGGAAATACAGTACTAGTAATTAAATATATGTAACAGATTCTTCCCTTTTTTGTGACATGATATCATTAGCATAGCTTAAGGCTTGACCCTTGCCATGCTTCCAATAAATACTTGTAAAGGCATCGCTGAAATGAAGGGAATTGTAACATGTTATAATTTTTTTACTGTCTTTGAAAAGCAAGCTATACAGCATACATGGGTCACCTTTGCAATCCAAGGGTTTTTCTCCTTTTAGTTTCTTGCATTTAATGTGGGGGAAAAAAAGGGTAAAATTTTTGGTCTGCAACATATGGTTTTGTCAATTTCATCATTGTGATTTCATGATTTTCTTTGATGCCTTTTAATGAAAGTTTAACAAGTCAAAGAAGTTGTGCATTTCCCTAAAACAGCTACTTTGTTGGAAAAATGCATCTTGTAAGTAATAACTAAGTTGAAAATCAAGTTTGTCAAATTTTGCTACAATGAATGTTACATATTATCAAATAAAAAAAGCTGTTAATTTGAGATGTTTCAAAAGGTCATCTTTTGAAGTGCATGCTGAAAAAACACCACCAACAACAGTAACAACAAAGCAGCACCAACAAATTTTTAAAAAAAGTTTCTGCCTCACAGTTTTCTCCTACAAAGATAGTGAGAGAAGACATTCTCCAGACAGGGAATATATATCCTAATGCAAAATGTGTTTGCATTATTAATACCATTTCTATTCAGCAACACATTCAGAGAAAACCTTTAATATTTGATGGTATCATTCCCCTGTACAACATGTCTGCCTGTCTTCCCCCTCACATTTGGATATTGATCTTTGACAACAACTTGAATTAGACTATAGTGTTTGCAATAAGTGCACTTGATTTCCAAATCAAATTTTATCTAAAACCAAATTAATATGGTCCTCCATCTGTTTTGGAATAAAAATAATAAAATCCCTCAAATTGAAGGATAGAGTTTACTTAATGGATTGTTTCATGTATTCAGGGTAAATTTCAAACACAAGGTATATTTAAATGCTGAATAAAGGATACATAATACTACAATAACCTAAGGTAATCAATTGTTATTAGTGTGAGAAAGCTCAAAAGCTTGAAACTTAAGGCCAAATAGAAAGATACATAAACAAAGATAAAAAACAAAGTAAAGAAATGAACAAAGATTATCCTGTATTGTCTTTATAATGATGATATCTTATAGAAGTTTTATTTGTCAGAAAATCCAGATTGCAATAAGTTGTATGGCTGTTTTTCAATTGAGATCTCACAGAAGCCTATACTAATTATGTTACCTTGAGGGTCCTTCTGGATAGTGCATAGATAGATTTCTAATGAAAGTGTGCCAGGAAAAGCATGGGTTGGTAATATATTCTACTATCTGTTCAAGCTAATAAGCATAGGTTGGTAATATATTCTACTATCTGTTCAAGCTAATAAGCATAGGTTGGTAATATATTCTACTATCTGTTCAAGACAAAAAGCATAGGTTGGTATTATATTTTTGTACCTATTCAAGCCAAAAATCATTGGTTGGTAATTTATTCTTGTATCTGTCGAAGCCCTGAAGCATAGGTTGGAAGTATATTTTTGTACCTATTCAAGCCAAAAATCAGGTTGGAATATATTCTTGTATCTTTTCGAGCCAAAAAGCATAGGTTCGGTAATATGTTCTAGTATCTCTGCAAGCCAAGGGGTTTAATCCTTTGCTGTTTAATCCCTGCTTTTTACGTGCCTGTGATTTTATGATTGAGAAAACATTGTGAAAAAAGAAGAAATTGCTTCTGACAAGCAATTTCTTCTGTTTACACTATTTTCTACCCTACTGAATGGTTATTTTTCAAATTAAATCCACTTTATATTTTTGTCTGCAAAACCTTTGAATTAGGACAGGTCCAAAATTTTGTAAAACAGGAAAGTGTCAACTTCACTTTGTTTCTTACAAATGTAAGGAACAAATTTGAGTTAGAACCTTAGCTTGAAAAAAAAAAGAGATTCTGACTAAAAGAACATCTAAATTTTATGGGTATGGAAGGATCCTGGGACATTGTAAGTGTTGAATCATGTATTACAACAAAATGAAGACAAGCTGATTAAATTATGTGGTTTGATGACGATGCAAGAGAATTGTCAAGCATAATAATATAAGTGATAATATGAACAAAATTGATAAGATGAGTATATGTCTCTCATGATTGCATATAAATCATTATCATCACCATGCATGAGAAGTAGTCCATAGTTGTATGCTATTATATGTCTCCCAACTTTAGTTGCATGTCATAGCTGTTTCCTGCATGTTGAATACAGTAAGTTACATCTTGAAATCGACGTTTATCTTAATCAAAATTCTAAAACACTTACTCAGCCCTCCATTCATTTCAAACACTTTCTCAAATCATAAATGTTCTAAATCTTAAAAAAAAAACCCACTTTGAAATCATTTTAACCCTTTGCTGTTTAATCCCTGCTTTTTACGTGCCTGTGATTTTATGATTGAGAAAACATTGTGAAAAAAAAGGGGAAATTGCTTTTGACAAGCAATTTCTTCTTTTTCCACACTATTTTCTACCCTTCTGAATGGTTATTTTTAAAATTAAATCCACTTTGAATTTTCGTCTGCAAAACCTTTGAATTTGGACAGGTCCAAAATTTTGTAAAACAGGAAAGGGTTAAACAATTGCCATTTCATTCAAATCAATCAAGTCACTCCACAATTTTATTGGCTGGAATAGATTTGAAAGTGTCTGATGCTTGCCAGAAATACACAAACAATTTATTATGTAAATTATTATGTATACATATATTTTATTTTTGGCAAAATAAGCAATAATGGAATACCTCCCATATAGGTTATTCAAAACCCTCACTCTTTCAATCTCATTACAAAATCATTTAACATGTAAATTTCGTGATATTATCAACTGTAAGACCTCTAAAATTGCTGAATGATCTTCTAGAGATATGAATGATGTGAAATTTGTGTCTTAGAGCAAACAGTGAGCCTCTAATCATTGGAGAATACTTAGGGCTTACATGTAATTAACCCTTGTCATGCTGAATAAATTAAAAATCGCATCAAAATCAAAGGGCAAAAAGCACTGAAAGTACCAACTGTAGGTCAAATTTGATTTGAAAATCTAAATCTATTGACAATTCTTGTTTAAAAGTGAGAAGCAGGTAGTGTAGACTAAAGAAGTTGTCAGAGTATTGTAAAACCACAAAAACAAACGCTGGTTGGGAACAATAACCAGGCCATCATGCAAATATATATAATACGTACTTAGTGTTTTGTATCAGAAAAAATATCTAACGAGGTTGGGAGAATTGATCATTGTCGAGGCTCTGCCGAGACAATTATCAATTCTCACAACAGAGTTAGATATCTTTTCATACAATACACTTAGTACGTATTATATTTATCTTATAACCTCTTTTTGTCTTGTTTTCGTCGGTGTTTCGACTGAAATGCAAGTTTCTAAAAATAACTACATGATATTGTTGTTCTAAAAATATCTATGTGATACCATAAAAAATATCATACGGGATGTTATAACACGGATATTTGTATAGTCACAAGTTATAAGATAAAATACAATATGAAAATACCCAAAATATAGCAGATAAGAGTGCAAAATAAAGTTAAGTGCACGAAGAGCTTAACCCTTTGGGATATATTTTGCTGACTTAGTGTTAAGCATAATATATTATAATATGTGTTTGGGGAGGGGGGGGACTTCTTCCATTCCATTCAATCAGAAATAGATTGTCCGGTGTTTCTTTAAATTTCTCTCTTGCATATTATTTAAGGGAAATTAAGCCCTAGATGAACTTTTTAAGAAAAAGCAGGCTTTCTGTTATCATGAAATAACTGAACTTTTAAAAAAATGGATCCACAATACTTGTAATTGCTGTAGAAGGAATCTTTTTACGGATACTACAATATGACAGAAATACCCTTTAAGATTTTGTCATTATGAAATTGAAAGACAAAATTTGTGTTAATAAAAAACAAAATTTAAAAAACTTATCATCTTCACTTTGGCAGATCCAGGATATCTGTAATGGGGGTTTAAACATTAAAAAAAGTGTGTGTGTGTGGGGGGGGGGGGTATTCTCAGTGTAGGTAGTGTATGTATTACTCAATTTAATTTGAATTTCTGCATGAAAATGAAATAAATATGCTACTGAGGGGGTTTGCTTGAACCCCAAGGGACCCCATGTGGATCTGCTATTGCCTAAAAAGATGAAAATACAACAAAATCTTGTTTACCTGTTTGAAGATGACTTGTTGAATAAATTTAGTTTTTCAAGACCACTCGTTTAATCTCCTCTATATTGTATGTTTCCTTGAATGTTGTTATGGCATGACTTAGCTTGTTTATATTTATGTTGTAACTCCTTGTTTTAGTTCTCTTCTATTTTGTTTGCATCACAGGTTCTTGTAGCCTTCCCTATCCCCAAGCATGCCATACCAGAACAAAAGCGAGCAGATTCAAAAAAAGAAAACAGAGCGTGATGATCTGAAGCGACATTACGAGATGAAAAGAATAAAAGTCTCCGCTACGGTCAAGGAGATGACTTCGTTCTGTGAGAGCCAGAAGGCCATGGACCCACTTATATTTCCTGTAAAGGACAATCCATTTAGGGAGAAGAAAACATGTCAATTATTGTAGAAAAACACTGAAATTTGTTGATCAATTAGGGACTGAAGTGCTAGGTACATGTTTGGAATATATTGCTAAAGAATTTCATTGCATCAGTATCAATATTTTATATAATTATATGTGTCTGTTTCCTATTTATTCATTTGAATTAATGATTTTGATCTTTCCTTGGAAGCAGAACAACAAAGTTAAAAGTTAAGGACATTTTCTATACATATGTAGAATACTTCATTCCAAAATTGGTATTTTTTTAGTTTTGTTGGGTTTATTTTCAATCATGTAATATAACTGGTTTGTTAAATTATTTGCTTTGCAGTGCAGTATTTTCTTTTACATCATGCTTTATTCTCTTAAACAAGAAATATGCCATGAACAAAGTTTATTGAGAGTAAAAGGGAAAATTGCAAAAGCATTTTCTTAAGGGAAGTCTCTTGAAATTTTTCCTTCTTAACACTGCTTTCTTGTGTTCAAGTATCTTTATATTGTGTGCTTTCTAGTAGTATAGTATATTTTATAATATGACCTATGTGGCTGGAAAAGAATAACTCTGTCAAATATTTTTGATACTACATGGGTGTTATGACACTGATAGAATTACTAGACAAGAAGAAGGCTCAGTGCAAAATGGTTGTAACTCCCTATAAACATATAGGCAGTTTTAACTGTTTCACGCTGTGCCATCGAAATGAGGTTAGAGCCCATAGAAACACTACTTTAACACCATGAAAATGATGTCATAATAAATGTGATGACATAATTTTACTAATGGGACTACATGTAATACAGAAGATAAATGATTCAGATTGAGAAGTTTCTTGAATTTACTTGATTTGGCCCAAAACATAGGTCATATTATAAATTGAAAAACAAATTTGTGTTCAGAAAATACCAAATTTAATAAACTCGTCATCTAGAAAGCAAAGTTTTTATCTGCTTTAGATGACTTGTTTAATAAGTGTGATATTTCATGATCACTCATTCAATATCCTCTATATATTGTTATATGCATGAATTATGTGCTTGATTAGTATATATATTTACTATGAATGAATGAGTTCATTTATTTCATTTCCATTTATACAACCATGAGACATATTTTCTCATTTTGGTCCTGGCTGATTCAACTGCAAATTTTGAAAAAAGTCATACAGAAAAAAATTAAAACATATTTAATCATATATCTAGATGCTTAGCAGTGAGCTGATACATGTATAGTAAAGTTGGTCATGCTGGTTACTTGAGTAGATTGGATGACATATTCGAATAGGAAAACATGAGTAGATGCACCAAGATTTGAAGTATGAATTCAATTCAGTGAGCGGCTGCATGACACTTTGCATGGAACTTCCAACAATCTCATTTGAGAAATTGACATACATTCAGTAGCCACATGTCCCACAGCAAAACTAAAAACTGACAGTGATTTTCTCTCCATTACACTGGGTCAGTACTTTATAGCAAGGGTTCAGTGCATTACCATTGTTTAGTGCCTGTAGATTTTTAGTCACATACAATACTCTTGTGCTGATCCTTCAACATGTAGTGAAGACTCGGGTCAGACTGGAAGAGCACAGTTTGGATGCATAGGCTTATTCAAGTCATATCTGTGTGTGCTTTGGAATTATTGTAAATTTATGAAAAACACAATTTGACAGCTGAGAAGGAAACAGTTGTAACCGCCGGTATGGTTACAGGCAGTTACAATTGTTATGTGCTGAGCCATCAAAATAGGCTCAAATATGAATGAAATCTTACTGAGAGTAGTTCTTAACCACATGCAAGTCAATTTTGACTACCTCTACAATCTGTTGGAAGCTTAAATCATTCCCTGTCTTTGGGACATTATTTAGACTCTATGAATACAAAATGCACACTAAAATGAAATGCATCTGTATTTTCTTGTTATTATCCAATTTGCATATTCATAATGAACTAATCTCCCGAGGAAAATTGGTCTAAGTACATGTTGAGTTTGTATAATTGAAACCTCACTGGATTGCAAACTCTTTCCTGTGTACAAAAAATATGTTTTCATCATTCTATGAAGTAATGAAACAGTGATGAAAAAGAAGAAGTCACTTTCTTGTCAGAAGTGTTTTGTTCTTCACTTTCAAACGTTCAATTCAGTCTTTTTCATTGACTCAAAAAGTGAAACAAATCCTCGAAAGGCTCTTAAGAATCTCATCCTCTTTCCAAAAGTGCTCGAGTAATTGTATGTGAACATCTCTTTTTCTAGGATAGCTTAGGTAGGCCTAGCTATTGGAGCTTTTATCTCAGATGAGAGATAAAGGGGCCTGTTTTACAGGTTTGTCGAAGTTGTCTCATTGTGATCTGAGAAATTGTTGAAAATGAAATACACAATTTGCTTAGATAGGTCTAGCTGATGTTGTTTTTATTAGCTCCACTGGCTGAAAGCCACTTGGGCTATTGTCATGGCGTTGTGTCCGTGCGTGCGGTCGTCTGTCCGTGTGTGCGGTCGTAAACTTTTTCTTTAAAAATCTTCTCCTCAGAAACTACAGGATGAATTTCAACCAACCTTCACAGGAATGATCCTTGGGTGACCCTCTTTCAAAGTTGTTCAAGAAATTTTGATCCAATGAAAGGCCTTGATTTAATGGGTGTGGCTAATTTCCAAATATGGTATAAAGTGAATTTTCTCGGATTCATATTAATGGATACCAATTAAATTTTACATGAATGATCATTGAGTGACCCTTTATCAGTCTACCAAAAATTATTGTGATCAGATGAAAAATATGCATTTTATGGGCGGAGGTCATTTCTCTAAATGTTATATAGTGGAAACTTTGCAAATCATTTTCTCAGAATGTAATTGATGGATATCAACCAAATTTCACTGAAATGATCCTTGGGTGACCCTTTATCAGTCTACAAAAAATTTATTGTGATCGTATGAAAAATATGTATTTTATGGGCGGAGGTCATTTCTCTATATGTTATATAGTGGAAACTTTGAAAATCAATTTTTCAGAATGTAATTGATGGATATCAACCAAATTTCACTGGAATGATCCTTGAGTGCCCCTTTATTAGTCTACCAAAAATTATTGTGATCGGATGAAAAATATGTATTTTATGGGCGGAGGTCATTTCTCTATGTGATATTTAGTGGAAACTTTAAAAAAACATTTTCTCAGAATGTAATAGATGGATATCTACCAAATTTCACTGGAATGATCCTTGAGTGAACCTTTGTTGTGCAGCGAAAAATTAATGTCATTGGATGAAAAATATGTCTTTTCATAGGCAGAGGTCATTTCTCTATATGTTTATAGTGGAAACTTTGAAATTCATTTCAACATCAGTAAAACCCAAAATATCTTAGATTTGCTTTTTCAAGAATTTCAAGCCTTTGGAGCGACTCAAGCCATTCATGGCTTTCTAGTTTCAGATGAGTAATCAAGGGCTATAATCTGTGTAGTCTATTCTTACTTCTTAATAGTCTTGACTTGTAAAATTGGTGGATGAAAATGAATGAAAGAATTTCAACTGTTGTGCAGGTTGATGTTTGTCCCTACCTCCTGCCAAAGCAGGAATATGCCGGGATCAGCATGACAAGGGTTAATTATTGGTTTAAAAATGAATAAGAAACTAATTAATCATTTCTTTGAATATTCAAACAAACAACATGTAAATAAGTGACAAACATTGTGTAAAAAGGACATAATGTGATCGATCTTCCTGTTCTTATTAGCTAAATGGTTAACAACTGAACTTGCCTAGGCAATTAAGACAAAATATTAATGATGAAAGAAATACCATTTAACATTACCTCTGAAGGGGTCCATAAAATATAGAAATTAAAATTTATATTGACAGGAATTGGAACCTTTCACCTGGACTCATCCATCTCTGCTTTTTTAGGACAAATATAGATTTAAAGTATGAAAAAACTGAAAATTCAAGGTACTTCATCAGTATGGAGGTAAAATGCAGTATCTACATTTTTTATTCCCCACAATACTATGTTTTTGGGGTATATAGGTGTCAGCTTGTCTGTTTGTAAGTCTGTCCGTCTATAGCTTTTTCGTTTCAGCGCAATTTCTCAGCAACTTAATGGCAGATTTCATTCAAACTTTACAGAAGTGATCAGTATCATGCAGAGATGTGCAAGCACTAGTAGGGGGTATAAGACTGCTTTGCGACAGTCTAGTTGAAACTGTAGTCAGGACATTTTGCTCATGCACTTGATATTATCAGCTAATTTTGATTGAAATTGTTCAGAAAAAATAGGTATTGTCATTAATATTTACAATATTATTTTCTGTGTGAGAAAAATAGAATATTGATCAATATTTGCAATCAAATTTTCATTATATTGTCAACAATATTTACGTTAAAGGAGTCCTTAAGCAGAATTTGCTAAGATGTGAAAGATAGAATGTGCGAGAACTGGAACACCTTCAAGATTTATTTACATTATTCATTGACGTTAGTAGGTTTCTTTATACACGCTGTTTTGTTTAAACATGTGGTAAATATATGGAGAAGATTTGTATTGTTTCTAATAAAATGAAGATGGTTCATCTAATTTGTCTTAATAATTCTCATGTTGAATACCCATAATATGCTTTAACATTCAATTAACTTGATGCTAATAAAGAGAGAATTTGGAGTATCGTGTAAGAGGTCGACACAAAAATATTGTAAATACGAATAGTTTAGTGCTCACCCCTCGATTTGTTATGTCTGTCATGTTGAACTTGTACAAGTTCGTGTATAAAACCTCTTGAAGTATGATTGGTAAAGGTTTGCAGCCTTCTCTAGTTAAGATTGGATTGTACTGTTTTCCCAAGATCTTTAAGTATCTACCCCTGCATTCAGATATCATTCGGTAACAATGACTACTCAGTTTTTAGCTCCACTGGCTGAAAGCCACTGGGGCTATTGTCATGGCGTTGTGTCCGTCGTGCGTCTGTCTGTCCGTCCGTCCGTCCGTGCGTGCGTGCGGTCGTAAACTTTTTCTTTAAAAATCTGCTCCTCAGAAACTACAGGATGGATTTCAACCAAACTTCACAGGAATGATCCTTGGGTGACCCTCTTTCAAAGTTGTTTAAGAAATTTTGATCCAATGAAAAACATGGATTTAATGGGCGTGGCTTATTTCCAAATATGGTAAAAAGTGAGTTTTCTCAGATTCTAATCAATGGATACCAATTAAATTTTACATGAATAATCCTTGGGTGACCCTTTATCAGTCTACAAAAAAATCATTGTGATTGGATGGAAAATATGCATATTATGGGCGGAGGTCATTTCTCTATATGTTATATTGTGGAAACTTTGGAAATCATTTTCTCTTAATCTAACTGATGGATATCAACCAAATTTCACTGGAATGATCCTTGAGTGACCCTTTATCAGTCTACAAAAAATCATTGTGATTGGATGAAAATTATGTATTCTATGGGCGGAGGTCATTTCTCTATATGTTATATAGTGGAAACTTTGAAAATCATTTTCTCAGGATGTAACTGATGGATATCAACCAAATTTCACTGGAATGATCCTTGAGTGACCCTTTATCAGTCTACAAAAAAATCATTGTGATTGGATGAAAAATATGTATTTTATCGGCGGAGGTCATTTCTCTATAAGTTATATAGTGGAAACTTTGAAAATCATTTTCTCAGAATGTAACTGATGGATATCAACCAAATTTCACTGGAATGATCCTTGAGTAAGGCTTTATCAATTTACCAAAAATCATTTTGATTGGATGAAAAATATGCATTTTATGGGCAGAGGTCATTTCTCTATATGTTATATAGTGGAAACTTTGAAAATCATTTTCTCAGAATTTGATTTTTGGATATCAATTAAATTTCACTGGAATGATACTTGAGTGACCCTTTATCAGTGTATCAAAAATTATTTTGATTGGATGAAAAATATACATTTTATGGGTGGATGTCAATTCTCAATATGTTGAAAATCATTTTAAACATCAGTAGAACCCCAAATATCTAAAAATCTAGTCAAAACATTTATTTGCTTTTACAAGAATTTCAAGCCTGTGGAGCGACTCAAGCCATTCATGGCTTTCTAGTTAGGACTGTTTTATATTACGCCAGAGGTGGTCATATAGTCTGCGTCTGTCTCTCCGTGCGTCCGTTTCTTGCTAACGCAAGTCCTCCTTGTTTGATGTGGCTGATTGTCTTGTTAGGATTGATGCAAAACACAAAGCCGCCGTCATAGCGCAGTTGGTAGCGCGTCGGACTGTCAATCTAGAGGTCCAGGGTTTGATCCCCGACGGCGGCTCTCATTCTTTCCGACAATTTTCTCTCACCAATGGGTTGATAATCGTAGACCTATGTGAGATAGTTGCTGGGGGCTAAGAAAGGATGTGGTGGTTGTACTGGTGAGAGAAATACCAGGAAAACATTGTTAGGTGCTCCAGTCGCCGCGATATAACTGAAAAAATGTTGAAAGCGGCGTTAAACTCCATTCAATCAATTCAATGCAAAACACAAATTCTCATACTGTAAGCCTACTACCTAATTTCCTTATATAGGTTGAATGAGCGAAATCGCCCGGGTTCGTTGGTCTTCTGGAGTTCAGCTTGTCTTATCTCTCATTACTTCTTGAAACTGCATCTTCTTGCTCTTCCCAAACAAACCGGCCAGTTATTTGGCAGGGATGTTTCATATGGCATGGTTCTCTTCAAAAACCCTGAAAATGATTAAAATCGGTTAAAATTGTAACTGCTATGGTATTGAAGGTATCTAGACCTTTGAAGCAATTTTCGTTTTCAAGAGCCACTAGTTGTTGAGCATTAGAACCGTCAGGAATGGGCATGAGTTATATATAAAAAATGCTTAGTGTTTTGTATGTAAAAAGTATTTAACGAGGTACAGTTAACACCATCGAGAAATTGAGAAGGTGAATAGTTTTGGAATGATTTAGGAATGAAATTGAATGGATGTGGGGAGCGAGTTTTGGGTGAATTTAATTGGAGGTAATCCTTTATCACAAATATTTGTTCAGGATGAACAAAATTAGCGATATTGATTACCTCCCTTTAATAAAATATGCATACAGGTTTTATAGATAGCTTCCCATTTCCTCAAGAACATATGAGACGCTAACATTGTGAATTATGTCAGTAAAATCGCGATTTTTTCTCTGTCATAATTTGTTTTGAAAGACGTCGTTGATCTTAAATTTTTCAATGGGTTTGAGCGTTTTTGAATGGCTTGAGTGAGTGTTTGGAATGAATGAATGGAGCGCTGAGTGTGCGATTTAGAATGGTTTTTGTTTGAGTTGATTGTCAATTTCACGATGTGACTAACTGTAGGGGGGATCTGCCGAGACAATATCAATTCCTACAACTGAGTTGGATACTTTGTTTCATAGGATACACTAAGGACGTATTACATTTATCTCTTAACATCTATTTGCCTTGTTTTCGTCGATATTACTAACAGACATGCAAGTTTCCAAAAATTACCACATTAGGTCATTGTTCTAAAAATATCCTTGTGATATGAAAATATATGAGATGTTATCAATTGGATAATTGTATGGTTATAAGATAAACCTAAGATTAAGAAAACAAGAAGACGATAAGATTTTAAGGATGGCGAAAAAACGACTTAATGTGGTAACTTCTACGAAACTACGGTGTTATTCGGAACATCGCTAGGACTTTTTCCGTAAACTACCGAAGGTAACTGACTGCTACGGAATAATTTTCGATGAACTTTCCGACATGCCGGAGTGTATGTAATACTCTGATCTTAATTTGACGAGGTCATGCCGAATATGCAAGATAATTTGTCGTTGGGTGATGTCGTTGTGTGACTTTAGCTTCGTATATTCAGCTTGAATATAACTGTAATTGCGACACTTTTCACGCCGAACGTTTTTTGCTTCCTTCACAACACATATTCGCGTAATTGCTATATACGTCACGGCCTTGTCGTTCTGTCCAACCGCGGAGTTCAAACTCAACGTGCAATAACCATAAATAATAACTATTAACTGGCGAACAAAAAAACCCTCGTAATTACAACTTGACTAATTTGGAGTTACGAAGCTTTTATAGCTTACTAACAGTTGGCTTGCCTATAGGTAGTGGATTCGTCATAATTCCACGACGTTTCGGAAAAAATAAACTTTAACAGTGTTATCCGAGGTTTCCTAATAATTTTCATCATGAAACCTCGGTCGACATTGTAAAAGTTCATGAGTGCCGAAATTTTGCGGATCTATTATGGTTCGACTACCTTATAGTACTGAAAATCAGGCGCATTGGACTAGAGAGTTTCAATGTTAACGTATATAAATGTCGTTCATATTCATTGGATGGTAAAAAGATTGTACTTTCGTCAATTAGAAACGTATTACTGAAAAGCTGAACTTATTTATCTACCAAAGGATTGCTCAAATTAAAACACGGAACATTTTCCACATTTTGTTGTTTTCGTGTAAGATCGATAAATTGTTCATACGTGGTCAAAAACTTATATTTTCACCAGAGGCTTCGCCACTCTTGAAAAATAGCTTAGGAAACCTCGGTCAACATTGTGAATGATCATAAAGTCCGAAATGTTGCGTAGCTATTACGGGTCCACTACCCTAAGTATCAACTATCTCGCTCACCGCCAGCGGGCTCGACAAAGATGTTGTTATTTTAAAATATTGTAAGGGCTACTAAATACAAATGAGCCTGTGCGTGACATTTCCGACAATTTGGAATTTTTGTGAGTTGCAAACATTGAGTAGCAAAGACAGCCACATGCTGTAAATATAAAGCCACTTGATGGTCTACAGATACTTTTAGACCTTATCTATTTACTAAATGCATAGTAAAGGCTCTGGTCAGACTGTGCGGATGCACATATTGGTCAGAGTCTTTACTTTGCGCATATTAGAAATTGTTGAAAATCTCACGCACAGGTTCAAATAAAGTTCTCAAATGGATTATACTGTAGCCTGTGGGTTTTGGCGTCCGTCTAGGATTTTGTGCATGGTGATTACATACTAACATAATCCATAATTAATAAAATTGTTCAAGGATAGTAAACATAAGAACAGCCCTATGCCCTGTTTGTTACAAACGAAAATTTGACAAGATTTTCTTAGGCTTAGACTTTTCCATATATGAATAGCTAAAGCAAAGTACTTGCAATTAACTGAGTTCAGCAACGATTAGGAAATCATTACTGCATGTAGCCGAGTCAATTTGCATGCAAATGTTCTCATTATGTTGTATTACAAATTTTGTACAGATGTATTATTCTAAGAGGCTTGGTGTTAATATAAAGGTAGTTTAAACATGTTAAATATTGTGTTATGTTTCAAGGATGCTCCACTGCGTTAAGCTTAAATATGGATAAATGAAAATGAGCCTTTCTTTAAGAAGAAGAAGAAGAAGAAGGAGAAGAAAAGAAAACATTCAGAAAGCGATAACGCATAAAATGTCCAGAGTTCAGGATACGAAAACATTTGCGAACGTTATGAAATTGTACCCCGCTTTGCACGTGAGTATACGTGCAAAGCATGGTACCATTTCATAAACGTTTCTAGAACTTTTTCATCATGAACACAGGACGGATTTTAGTGCCATAGGAGATGACGCGAGCCTGAGATATGACGTCTTAGATTTTTGGAAAGGAAAATTCTTGTGCTTTCATTCTTCCAATAAAGGCGCTTATCAAATGGTCAGAAGCTATAATTAATGGTCTTTTTCTTTGTTTTTGCAAAAACGAAAGGTTCATTTTCAGGGGGTGGGGGGGGGGGGGGGTATGTATTTTGTACCCTATTTTACAAAATTTAAAAGTAGACAAAACGTTACACAAATATAAACCAAATGATATACTTTTTCGGTGATTTTAGAATATTTTACCAGTAAAGTAGAAATATTTTGTTGTGAAACAGAAATACAAGCTGTGATCTTGAACATTTACTGATTGAGGACAAATTTGTTCTATTTTTAAACGATTTGGACTTGAACTGTTTGAATAAAGAAAAATGCAATAGAGCATCTTACAGAGTTCACATATGCTTATATTAATTTTGAAATCCGGCATTTTTGCTTATTTTTAGTTTACATTTGTATTCATGTATAAATTATTACTTTAGGTAATCTTTTTCATTTGTAGTGAACGTTGTACTTATTGTGAATGTTTTTCTTTTCTTACAATGATTTTTGCTCCTTTTGCAGATTTTGTATATATATTTACGTATAGCCATTTAAAAAGACACGCTATCAGGAATGTCAATGGGTATGTATATGTTACAAGTGAACATTTGACCTCATACACGTTAACGCGCTTGTATACAGTGAACAACATCGTGAAATTGACAAGGTGAATGATTTTGGAAAGATTTTGGAACAAAATTGAATGGGTGTGTGGAGCGAGTTTTGAATGGATTTAACGGGTGGTAATCCTATATCGCAAATTTTGTTCAGGATGAACAAAATTAGCGATATTGATTACCTCCCTTTAATAAAATATGCATTAAATTCTATAGATAGCTTCTTATATTTTCAAGAACCTACGAGATGCTTAAATTTTTGATTATGCCATTGATTTCGCGATTTTTCTGTATCAAAAATTATTTTCGAATGACGTTGTTGATTCTATATTTTTCGATGGGTTTGAGCGTTTTTGAATAGCTTGAGTGAGTGTTTGCAATGAATGAATGGAGTGCTGAGTGAGCGATTTAGAATGGTTTCGATTGAGATGAATGTCAATTTCACGATGTTATTAACTGTACATGTATCTCTCGACTATTTGTTCCTGCCTGGTGATGGAATCAGCCCTTTGCTTGAATTAGCTCACTTGAAGCACCCTGCGTTCAGGATGAAAATATTTCGTAGGCGTTAAATTGATTCAATGCCTGTTTACGTGCAAGGCGTTGTATCATTTTCAAGAGCCCATGCGTGATATAGCCAACAATTTCGCATGTGCGCAACGTGATTATCCAGATACGCCTTTGAAGCCTCACAGTCTGATAGTTTTTACTACATTCTAAATAGATAGCTATGAACTTTAAGTCCCTTTTCACAACATGGGGGTATTCTTTATGCACTGAATTTTTGGTTGCCCAGACTGCCGAGAGTCCATATAACAAGCTTACATAAAATTGTTGGAAATGTCTAGCACATGTTCTTTTCATAAACGTTCTCAGCATGAACGCAGGACAGACGCTCAACGTAAACGTGATCGTTGAAATAATTTTTATTTTATTTTCTTTTTAGTTTTTAATAACGTTCCGTTTTCTGCCAAGAAATGTACACTATATCGCGTCTGCGACCGTGGGATGGCAATTTCATGCAGGACTCTCATTAATCACGTCTTAATAAGCAGTTTTGCAGATTAAATTCGGTTAAATTACATTTAAATAATAATTTAAATTACATTTATGTAAATTGTCTTCTTTTCGATCAGGCAACTTTAGAATTGAAAACAAATTTTAAATGTATTGAGAAAATCTATACCAACCCTTTTGGACAAATGAATATGTGGTCAAATGTTAACAAAGCATGTTTAAACGTGTATGCCTTATAAACACCTTTCGAAAGACCCGAGCGGGTCCCGTTGTTGTTGTTTTGTCAGCCGGAAACCAGGTGTGCGTTCAGACTGAAAGATGTTGCAAACCGTTTTCAAATTATATCCGCTTTGCACGTAAGTGCAAGTGCAAAGCGGGGTATAACTTGAAACGTTTTGTTATCCTGAACGCAGGGCTGGTGTCCGGTTGAGAAAAACAACCTCAACGAAACCCGCTTAGGCTAGAAATGAGGTGGCCCTTAGATCCTATCTATGTTTTGCTTGGGTTATGTCTTAAGTTCATGTAATTCTAGCTTGCATGGGTCCTTTGCTACGTCATAGATGACTAAATCCTTCTTTTTAGAAAAGTGTACTTGTACACGCCTTATTGATCACGAAAATAACGTGAGTTAATCACCTTCAGTTAATGTGATCCGCAAATGTCTACCGGTCGAATTACGCTATTGTAAGAATCTTTCAGAATTTACATCTCTGACAAGAGACGTTCTGGAGAATTGACCGTCACTAGAAGACCTCCTGCTAAGTTTTTTTGTCCGAGGCCATTGGGTTTATTGTAAATGCGTGGTGTCCATCGTGCGTCCGTCCTAAAGGCTTTACTTTTTATCGGGTGATATTATCCATGATTAATGCCCTGGCAGGGCGGAGCCTAAGTAACGGGTCGTTGCACTTAAGGTTAAGGGAAATCAGCTTTTATCTAAAATAACCTTCTTCTAAAGAAAGTCGACATAAATAACCCGAGACCTTAAATCGTAGATTGGTAACCAAATCATCGTAACTTCAGCTTTATCAAGCTGAAGTTACGAGGCATTGGTAACCAAACGATGAAATGTGTTCACTCTCTCAAAGCACGTGATTCCTTTAGATACAGTTATTTGCAAGCGGCAACTATGATTACCGACTAAAATTCGAAAGAATAAAAACTATGGAAAAGTAAACTCGCCAAATTACGTCACAGTTAAGCCCCGCCCTGCCAGTTCATGAATTACGCAGAATAAAAAAGGCCTGTACGAGCGGAGGATGATTTTCATGGATGGTAAAAATAACGAATTCTCATGTTCATTTGACCGATCTCAACTAAAGTTTAGAGGAATAATTCTTGAATGACCCTTAATCACACTGAATTAATATGATGGGGTGTAAAAGTATGCCTTTATGACAAATGGCATTTCCCCGTATGGTTTATAGGGAAACTATTGAAAACTTTTTTTTAGAAAGAAACTATCGCATTCTTAGAAAAAAAAATAAATAAAAAAAATCAGAAGTTATATGTATGTGCCAAGTGTGACCTTTTTTATTAAACATCAAAGATTTTAATTGCGTGAAAGTCTGTCTTTTATGGACCGAAGTCAATTTCATTTGTTATTTGAAGAAATCATTGAACTTTGTTTTAACGGGAAGAAATAAATAGTTTTCCACCAAATCAAATAGCTTAACAAGTCATAAAGTACATTTATTTTGAAAAGATAAAACACATGTCTTTGATAGACGGAACGAATTCCCATATAGCTTGCAGTGAAAACCCTTTAGGACCTACCAGCCCGATTAGCTCGGTTGGTAGAGCACCGGACTTCAAAACCATTGAAGTTCGACCGCGTGGGTTCGATTCCCGGGCTGGCACACATTCAAAAACATATTGTCTTTCGGATGAGACGATAAACCGAGACCCCGTGAGACGGTGCTTTACACCGAGCACGTTAAAGAACCATGGCGGATCTCAGCAGTAGTTTCGTCATGTATCCTTGCACTATCCCCCGTAACAACTAACCTTCTTCTGGGGCGTCGCTCTTATGGGCATGTGCTACGGTATCGACGATAAATAAACGGAAATACATACATACATTTTAGGACTTGTACGATCACCTTTTAAACGTTAGGG
Organism: Fragum whitleyi; assembly: GCA_948146395.1. Lineage (NCBI taxonomy): Eukaryota > Metazoa > Mollusca > Bivalvia > Cardiida > Cardiidae > Fragum > Fragum whitleyi. The sequence continues at coordinate 14,547,105 of OX411548.1, read as the reverse complement.
TGTGTTTAACCACCTTGCATACAGGAGTTGCGATCAGACAAATAGGGAAATGAACTAGTAAACACTGAATGTGTTTTACGTTAAGAAGACACCGAGCATGCAGAGGTGGGTTTCATACGATTAAGAATTTTGAGATTCCTTAAGGTATTTAATCAGGATATCTTGCGCCGCGTCGTAGAATTTCAACTTAATCTCGCGGGATATCCCGATTGGAAATTTTGGAATTCTTAACCTAAAAAACGCACCCCAGGTCTTCATGGCTTGTTATGCCCCAGCGAAGAAATTGCGACTCGAATTTAGAGTAACCTCAATCTGCGAGTGGTTGCGTGCGTAGGTGAGTAAGGGTGGGTGGTTGGTGGGTTGATATGTGTGTCCCATTCTTGGTATACTGGAATCAGGTTGTCCGTCCGTAGACATAATTTTGTGTCCTCTTCTCCTCCCACAGTTTTGGACCAAATTTACTGAAATTTTATCTGGTTGTTTCCTATCATATGAAGTTGTGCACCTGCAATTTTCATCCAGATCCAGTCATTAGTTTTAGAGTTTTGTCACTTTGAACTTTTTAAGGAGGGGGGGGGGGGGGGGGGAGTAGTCAAAATTTAAAATTGCAAATATCATAAAAAAGGGGTCATAAAATGCCCCTTTAAATTCCACTCCTTCGGAGAAAAGCCTTTGTGGCGGTGTGGGGGATATTCTCGTCAGCCCTTGGTGGCGACAGCTCTAGTTTCAAATGATTTTGTCAAATATCTTCAATAATGTATACAAATATGAAAAATTTATATATAGATCTATATATATATTTTAAAAAAAGTCATCGTTTGCATCCACACCGAGGTTATGAATATTGACTTCCAGGATCTTGTTTTTTAAATGTAACCCGTCAAGCGAAATAGTACAATGTGGGAACTTTATAAAATAAATGTTTTAAAAGGAGATTGTATCAAGAATAGGTCAATCAGCGATCGCATTTCGAAAGTTCTTTCACAGGAAAGTATGATTGATCATTCTAAAAATCATCAAATAAGCAAAATGAGGTTACGATTCTAGTCAGTCTGCGCAATCCGGATCTACTTTTTACGCGCTACCCAAGTGGTCCCTTTTTGATGAACGGGTCACAAATATTTTCCAAGTCATGAATAAAGTGATTCTGATATTGCACTTTATCTTATAACTATACAAATATCCGTATGATAACATGCTGTATGATATTTTTTATGATATCACATAGTTATTTTTAGAACATGATATAATGTGGTTATTTCTAGAAACTTGCATTTCAGTTAGAAACACCGACGAAAATAAGACAAATATGGGTTATAAGATAAATATAATACATACTTAGTGTATTGTATGAAAAAAATATCAAACTCGGTTGTGAGAATTGATGATTGTCTCGGCAGAGCCTCGACAATTATCAATTCTCCCAACCTCGTCAGATATTTTTTTTTATACAAAACACTAAGTATGTATTATATATATGCCAACCGTTTGGACACGGAGAGTGTGCTACAATTTAGGAACAGGGAAAAATGTCAAAATTAAGCTTCCATAGCAATTTTTACAAAATCACAATATGTACACTTAATAAATTCTATTCATTTTATGGAACTAATCGATATACAAAGTGAGTATCTCGCATCATCAACCTGATGGCTACAGAAACGTACTTGAGCGTGCTCAATGTCCGTGTTCAGCAAGTATAAAAACGAACTTTGTATTATGATTATATAACGATGATTCTAATTGGTTGAAACATATATTCATGTATCACAGCCCTTCTTTTGAAATATGATAATGCACGTTATTGAGCACTGCCTGTTGAAATTAGAAGTTATACTTACAGTGTGGTATCCGTGATCCAGAGGTTGTTTGTTTCATTGGCCCACTTATTTAGCGTAGGTACTGGTAAATTTTCGAGGAAGCAGAAACGAGAGAGATTATCCAATTAACCTTTTCAAATCGATGTAAAATAAATAGGTTTAAATTAGCTTACAATACCGAAATTTACCCTATGCTTGCTCAAGTTCACTTTGAGGAAAAAGCTTCAATATTTTGATATGAAACATTTATTTAATCAATCAGCACAGTTTCTTATACATGTATTGTATCTTTTCTTACTTAGATCAGCTAGGGCACAAGTGTCCGTCTCCATAAAAACAAAAAAATCGCCTATACAATTTACCATGGCTGAACTTCCAAAATCTAGAAATAGAAGAGTAGATTAATACAAGTGTTGCCCATCAATATCTTTGAATTCTGGTTTGGTTAAAAGATTAATTCCATTCGCCAATGAAAAAAAAGTTTTGATGACACAGCTATTACGTAAATTTGCCCACAAAGAAGTCCAAAAAAAGAAACCAGTTTCATTGTTGAGAAAAATTTCCGTTTTTGCTTCATGATTTAAAGTCATAAAATAATAGTACGTGTCTTTTATTTCACGGAGTTATGAAACTAGAAACTTTATCACACATAAATATTATATGAATCTGCTTTGCGAATCATACAGTGTGTTCAGGTTTTAGTTTCATACCTGTTTGCAATAAAAAAAGTCTCTTAATCTCTTTGTTGAAATACAGGGTTTCCTTGTCGGAGCTTAGATTGTTTAACCTCATTAAAACGACGAAATTCAATATGATGATCAGAGTAACGATAAACCAAATCTATTTGAAGAAAATGAGAAATTTATCATTTACCGAACAAATGAAGATTGATAATTTTCTTCCTTTTGATACAGTTAAATGTTGGTTAAAAAGTGATTACAACTATATTGTATTGCATCATGTAAACGTTTATTTGAATTGGGTGCTTCGGATTTCATACATATTTTTTTCTATAATAGATTAAGCTCTTTTCATCTGTACATGGACCATGTTACGAAAAAGATTGGCTGCTCACCAATTCGTCTGTCTTGAGTTTTTCCAAAGATAACTTCTGAACAATGATTTCATAATAGTTCAGCATAATTTTTCACAAAGCCAGCAAAAAATAGTCTCAATAGATTAAGAACAAATATTGATATTTGCCTTGGAAGAAAGTATATCATTTTATAGGTAAGAAAAGAAAGGGAAAACAGTATGCAGTTGTTTTAATCAAGGTAGACGTGTCAAGTTAAAGTTATTCTGTTATTTGTTTAACACTTTCCTGTTTTACAAAATTTAGGACCTGTCCAAATTCAAAGGTTTTGCAGACGAAAATTTTAAGTGGATTTAATTTGAAAAATAACCATTCAGTAGGATAGAAAATAGTGTGGAAAAAGAAGAAATTGCTTGTCAGAAGCAATTTCCTCTTTTTTCACAATGTTTTCTCAATCATAAAATAACAGCCACGTAAAAAGCAGGGATTAAACAGCAAAGGGTTAAGGTCACGGGTCAAGGTAAATTGTTTAAATTGAGTTTGTTTAGGGCTAACCGCCTCCTTGATTACTTGTATGATTGATGTACTAGTTGAAATAGGGTTTTTGATAGGGCTCTTCTTGAAAACATTCTTTACATAAATCCTCTTACAATTATTAACGGATCTCTGGTAAAATATCAGGAAATTTTAGTTTTGAGGACATTGTTTTTTTGAAAATGCTATTTTATGTGCCAAACCCATATGTCTTTTGTATAGTAAAAAACTAAATGCAAATTGTGTCAAAACATGCCAATAAATGTATGTATATGTGCATATGGTATTAGACTTTCAATGAATATTTCTCATCATTGAACCATGTGCATAGTGTTGTTCATTGGGATAATACACGTATAATGCTGTATCGCAGAAAAAGAACCTTCATGTAAATATGAGTCTGTGCGTGACATTTTAAACAATTTGAACTATGCGTGAGGTGCAAACATTGAGCAGCGTAGACAGCCACCTACTGTAAATATGAATTATCCCTATGGTTTACAAGTACTTTTAGACCTTTTCTATCTAATAAACGCACAGTGGAGACTCTCGTCAGCCTGTGCATCAGCACATGCTGGTCAGAGTCTTTGCTATGTACATATATGAAAATATTGGAAGTCTCACGCACAGGCTCATAAATGATACGTACTAAGTGTTTTGTATGAAAATAATATCTAACGAGGTTTGGGGAATTGTTAATTGCCGAGGCTCTGTCGAGATATTATCATTTTCCGTAACCGGGTCAGATATTTTTTTCATTCAATACACTTAATTCGTATTACATTTATTTGTTTATACATATTCTTGTTAGCCTTGTTTTTTTCGATGGTTCTTACAGAAATACAATTTTTTTGCCACGTTTCTTAAAATAACCGCATTATATCATTGTTCTAAAAATGTCCATGTGATATCATAAAAAAATATCACATAGGATGTTATCACACGGATATTTGTAAAGAAATAATATAAAACTTCTTCTAACACTGTTCCTCTTACAACTATAATCAGAGAAAGTTCCTCTGTGTGTACAGTTAGTTACATCGTAAAATTGACATTCACCTCAATCAAAACCATTCTTAATCGCTCACTCAGCGCTCCATTCATTCCAAACACTCACTCAAACCATTTATAAACGTTCAAACCCATTGAAAAATATATACAATCAACAACGTCATTCAAAATAGATTTTGACAGAGAAAAATCGCGTTTTCACTGACATAATTCAAATTGTTAGCTTCTTGCAGGTTCTTAAAAATTGGAAGCTATGTATAGAACTTGTATGCATATTTTATTAAAGGGAAGTAATCAATATCGCTAATTTTGCTCATCCTGAACAAAATTTGCGATGCAGAAATACCTCCCATTAATTTCACTCAAAACTCGCTCCACACACTCATTCATTTTCATTCCAAAATCATTTCATAATCATTCACCTTGTCAATTTCACGATGTTGTTAACTGTACCTATGCAAGGAAAAGGCGCTTTACCTTTTTTCTGCGACGGCGTATATCGTGACAATGACACTTTTAGTTGTTTCACCCTCTCCCAAGCTAACCCCATGTTATATCTCTTAAAAGAACTTAAGATCGGTCCACAGGCTCGCTCATAAATTGAAAATGATATAATTTACTTATAAAATATGAGCTTCTTTAAGATATTATTTTATTTATTTGCAAGTTCTGATTTAACGAATATAACGAACTTATTGAATATGAACGGATTGTATTTTCGCTTCATTCAATTAAGTTTCATAACTTTGACAGTCCGTCCCCAGTAATTAAGAATTAGATAATGTTAAATTAGATCAAATTTTAATTTATTGGAAAACAATGTAATAATCTTCTTATTCAGTTAGATGATTTTAAACGAACTTTTGAATATATTTCAACGTAAGAATTGTTAATTTTCTTTCTTTCTTTCTTTCTTTCTTTCTTTCTTTCTTTCTTTCTTTCTTTCTTTCTTTCCTTTCTTTCCTTTCTTTCTTTCTTTCTTTCCTTTCTTTCTTTCTTTCTTTCTTTCTTTCTTTCTTTCTTTCTTTCTTTCTTTCTTTCTTTCTTTCTTTCTTTCTTTCTTTCTTTCTTTCTTTCTTTCTTTCTTTCTTTCTTTCTTTCTTTCCATCCTTCTTTCTTTCTTTCTTTCTTTCGTTCTTTCTTTCGTTCTTTGTTTCTTTCGTTCTACTTTCTTCTTTCTTTATGAATGTATTTATGCATTTATTTTTCTTTTTTGTTCTTTCGTTTTGTTCTCCATATGATACTTCATTCGTGTCAGACAAAGACAGCTTTTTTCTTGTCTAGCAATTTCAAAGCTTTGAAAGCAAACAGAACTTGATACAAATCTCAGGTTCCGGGGCCGGGTAAAATCGACGGCATCAGCGAATATATTTGTATCCATCTTGGTGTATTATCGTTAATCTATGTGGCATGGGTAGCTCGGGGCTCGAAGGGGGTACCGTGATTGTACTGCATGGTATAACCCACAGTTTTGTGCTTCAACCTCTGCGGTTGTCTTATATATGGTTTGGGGTGGCGTTAAGACACATTCAAACAAGCAAACGGCGCTATAGATAATGCAGTGTATAGATGCTTTGAAGAGTGATCAAAGGTCAATTATGTCTATACCAGTATAGACAAAATATATCTTAGAAGACTCAATAAAATTTGATTCATTTCATTGTTATCGATGTAAACAATCTCTACTTCTTATTCACTAGTCCATTCGTTGATGTTTTTGGAACGCTGGAAAATTGTCCCTAATATATATCTAAATTTAATTGATTATTTCTCATAATTGTTCATGTAGTTCTATTTTATTATTTCAGAACAAAGAATGAATAAATTTCAAGAAGGCCTTCAACAGCAAAGAAAGCTGGTCGAGCAACTGCGCCTTGAAGCAGCGGTTCCCCGGGTTCGAGTCTCTGAATGTATAGAAGATATAATGAAGTACTGTGAACAGCATAGTGCAGAGGACGTGCTCATTAACGGATTTCTGAGACCAGGGGACAATCCGTACAAAGAGAAGGGTGGTTGTAACATTTTATAGACCAAAATAATTTGTTTATATATTATAATAGTATTGAAACTTACAAGGGGGCATGATTTTGTTTCATAATGGTAGATTTGCGTTTTGTTTCTGTCTTTCATTCTCTATCTTAACTTGGAATATATTGTGAGTCAATGCCTTAAATAAATGAATAGATTGAGATTGAGAGAAAAGGGGATAAATTAAGGGAATCGAATTAATATTTTTGGGAATTATTTTTATCTTTTTGGAATTAATATGTAAAATGGTTTTGAAAAAAAAATAAAAAAAAAAACACTTAAGCATGTTATTTGCTTTAAATTATAATCCCTTGTGTGAGCATCGGATTGCCATTAATTTTGTACTTTCTGGGCTCTGGAAAGTTCATTATAGGAATAATGATATTACGACTCGGCGGTGGGATTATACAACATCTTAACTAACCATCATTAAACCCAATACAAACGTGCTTGATACAGAATTTTACGAATCTGTCGAAAATTGTCGGGGTTCAGTGCAACACTATTGTAATTGCCTATATATAGGCACTTGCAATAGTATTGCACTCACCTCTCGAATGATCCAGAAGATCGTTACAACATCTTGCGTAAGATGTGTAAATGCTGTTTCGATCATTTTTTAACGTTCATATTATCAAAATGATCTTATATGGACTCCCTGAACTGGTACTCCGATGTCTGTGAGAGACAACGGGTAGTGTATAAATCTTACGGCAAGCTGATTGGATGTGTGTTTTTCACGACAAGTAAGTTATTACAAACCGTAAGAATTTTCCCATCATTCATGTCGATATCCGTTGAAATTTGGCGGCATTATTTAAAATGGAAGGACGGAAATTCTGTTGCTTATATAAATATGCTCTTTACGAGATAAACATACGAAAGAAAAACAAACAATCAACTCATTATTTGTTGTTTTTCGCTGCATTCATCGTGCTTTTCGATCAACTGCATGTCGCAAATCCGCTACCAAACGCTTTATGATTTTCTAGCTTCCATTTAACGTTGATCAAATGACGTCACTATCGGGTCACATGACCTTACGAAAATTTGTAAAATACCTGTCTCTAGTATCGATAGATCTAGGGGCAGTAACCCAGTCAATTGGACTCCCCTCTCCCGGGGGAGGGGTATATGTTTTTAGGCATATTTCTTTAGTGCCCACTGTCGTCTTTTTATTCTCTGATGGTCGCCTTTTCATGCGTAAAATTTTCGAAAAGATGGTTACGCCCGTGCTTCTTGGTTTCCTTACATTCCAACTTAATTTATCTTATACGCCGATGTTCGCCTTGTGAGTTTCAGTACCGGAATGTGCAGTGTATTCTGAGTCTATGGTGTATTGTTTGTATGTGTATTGAATATGAGAGATACCATGATCGCCTTTCTTCATACAGTATCTTTGAGTAATAACTTTAAGAAAGTGGATCCCTTGTAGTTCCGCAACATTTCGGAAATGATGAAATTTAACAATGTTAACCGAGGTTTCCTAATTACATTGTATTTCATTAGGAAAACTCGGTTCACACTGTTAGAGAGCATTTTTTCCGAAATGATGCTTATCTATTTTGGGTCTAGAAGCTTAAAATGCGAAATGCGATTAAAGACCATATTGGAAATATGTGAATTTATATGTTTGAGTATTACTTATCTACCAAACTCTTGTTTTAAGTGCAAATTTATGAATGGTTCACCACTTTTTATGTGCCCTTGTGTACAAAGCAGGGTACCAATTTCAAACTTTCTTCAAAAATATTTAAGATAATTGAATTGTTTAAAATTAGCTGAAATTGCCACCTTGTGTACTGTTCAGTTGTTCAGGAACGCAAAAATTTTGTGCTCTATTACATATTTTGACTAGATTCTGTGTGACTTTACTGCTTTTGACAATGATGATATCTGCTGAATTGTTTAACTACATTTGATTAATTGAATTATAATTTTCACTTATATATTCTTAGAGTACTCAAATATGACATAATTTCACTTATATACTTAAAATTCACGTAAGTTCATTTATCTTTTGAATACTTCGCGCGAAGAAGCTAACGCTTCATACATTTACTTCTGTCACTTACGAACGGCAGTTTAGCCAATTATTAGACGAAGATTTTTGGACTCGTCCATATTTGATGTTGAAGACATCACTTCACATTGATGTTTTCTTGTATCGAATATGAAATAACATGTTACATGTATTATAAATTCAATATTAAACTTCCATTTCTTTGTTACTTGTTAAAATGACATTGGCATTCTGGTACCCGTATATTGTGACCTGACAAACAGAAAGGGAACATCCGGGAATAAAAGAAAATAAATTAGCCCTCATTCAAGTGGGGTACCATTTTTATACATTTGGCGGTCGATATTACATCCTGAACGCAGGGCATATCAAAAGTTGCCATTTGAAAAAAATATAAAAAGAAATTGTCTATTTGAGACTTCAAATGACTGATAGAATCATGAAATCGGAAAATTCTTGTTGTCACGAAAAATGTTTTCAGGCAAAATATGATCGAATAACGCATTCGGGTCAAATATGGTCGGTATATATCGCGCATGCAATGTGTTCTTTTCTGGCCGACGGGTCACTCTTATGTATTTTTCAATTTTTGAGGCTTTATTTTTCACTGTATACGAATAAAACACAACGTCATTGGGCAACAAAATTGTCGTAAATACAGCTTTTTTCAAGCTGTATTTACGACTTTCGGTTGGCCCGTCGACGCTTATCAAATTTTTCATGGTTCATGTATGTATGTTGGTGTAAAATTGTGTTTATTGTTTCATGAAAAGTGCAATTTCAACTTTCTACATTCGTCGTCGTTTTTGAAAGAAATATTCATTGTTTTTCACTTTTAATAAGTATTTCAAAGCATATTCTCCTTTTTATAAATATTGAATTTTCTTTTGCATCTCTTTATAGAAATAGCACACAATAGAATTAAAGAAAAACAACATATTAAAATAATGTCAAATGGATTGATCGATGCTATAAATTAAGGTTGTGGACCCGTAATATGTCCACATCTTTTCGGAAGTCACTTACTTAAACAGGGTTAAATGAGGTTTCTAAATTATTTCATTAGGGTACCTTGGTTTACGGTGTGAAAGATTGTAAGCTCCGAAGTGTTGTGGAGTTATTACGGGCCCACTACCTTAAAATACCAATTTAACATCCAAATATTTCTCTTTAGAAATGAAATTTAGCACTGTCCTTCGAAATGTTGCGACATTTATTTTGAACTATTTACATATACTAGCGACTACAACCGCGTAGCCATAGCTAATTCCAGTTAAAGTTACGACGTTTAGGCTATAACAAGAGTTGTGCATTTTGTTCGACGTCTCTTCGGTTCAAAGTACGCGTGACAAGCGATCCGTCTGTTGCATTTTCGAAGACTTTTATTACTTTTCTATGAAAACCTTATTTGGACTGATTGGAAAATCTATGTTTAAATTTATTTATAGCCCATCAACGAAATTTCAAAGGATTGATGAGAGCCTGCGTTCAGAATGCAAAAAAAAAAAAAACACGTTTGCGAACGTACAGAAATTGAAACCCGCTTTGAGTGTAAACACGTCCAAAGCGGGGTATTATTTCTCAAACGTTTCGCGAATGTTTTCATCCTAAACGCAGGGCGAGATAGTAAAAAGTGCCTGTACACTGTATAGACGTATGTCTCGTTCGCGTTGAACCCTTTTCAATTACCCTGAAACTCTGTTCATATTTTATCTTTGCTTAAGAAATCTTTGATAAAGATATCCAATTAATGGCAAAAAGTTGAAATGCATTAGGAGATGAATTCAACTGTTATCATCTACAGTTCAGCCTGTCATAGGAAAGCACCTAAGGGACATTGAAAACGTGCTTGCTAAAGACAGGTGATTGCTCTTCGAAAAAATGCATTTCATAAAAGTGCGTAAAGCACTATATGCACTAATTGTGAGTTACCATTTATTTTGAAAATGCATTTTCTTAAACATTTCTGAATCGATACAGAAATAATATGTGGTTTAGACAAAGATCATATTGCACATATGTGCAGGATGAACTTTGTCGATACCTCCTACCAAAACAGGAATATTCCGGGTTCAGCATGGCGAGGTTTCATCATTCCAACTCTCTAAGTTTGATAACAAATATCTTGAATAGGTCAATCACACTATATTTATATTTTCTTTTCTTTGTACAAGTGATATAGTATCTTTTTTATGTTGTAAAGTATGGATATAAGGAGAAAGACGTTGGATAGCAGAACACGAGTAGGAACTTGACAGTTTTGTTGTCATTCTGTTTTAAATTTTAACTAATTATAAATCCGATTACAATCAGATCGTTTAAAATTTTGTGATAATAGTTTGAACGCCATGCTTAATGCTTATATAACGCATTTTAGCGGGGAGTTTCGTAAAATATGTTAACCATTTGAATGCCATTCTGTATACTTAAATTTAGGAAAAAATGCATTATTTTACGTGAACCTACGTAAAATATTCATACTTGAAGTATAGGTGAAGGGGAAAAAAGCTACGACGCATTTTGAAACTACTCGATGTTAAAATACTTACCAGTATATAGCCCGTCATAAATAGCCGGGGACAATTGCATAATGCAATGACCCCGCCTGGTGGATGTTTTATCTAAGACGCTCAACCAACGGGCATTGCCCCAGAAAAATAATTTGATCCTTGTTAATATTGATAGACTATACATGAATTTATAATACGTGTTTAGTTTTGCGTTTATGTTTTGCTCAAAGAGCAGGCGAATTTAAGTTGAATTTCATGCCTTCTCATTCAGTACCCTTGTTATTCTGCTATCCAAAATCTTAAATATTTCTGATATGCTTTGTGACGCTGTAACACTCATATGGAAATAAACTAAACATAATAAGTAATTTTTGTGTTGATACATGTACTTTTATTTGTTATACCTGTTTCTACAATGGCTTCTACAATGACCACACGATAGATTCCCTATTCTGCTGTAATAGTCGTCTATACCTCACCATTTATACATGGCGTGTTGATTCTGAAATAAGGAAATTAAATGGTTGTTGAAATAGGCGAAATTTTTAAGTATAAATTTTTGTTGAGTGACCACAATCTCCCTTTGTCTCCTTTCACTTTTTTGTCTTCTTCAATAAGGTCTATAACTCCCATCAGAATGAAAACCTTATTATTGCAATAATCGATTAAATAACTGAAGCAATGCCACAAATGTAAAGACAACGCTCTCAATATAAACAATTTGAATACACCGAGGAGTCAGTGTTTATCCATTGTAAATACCTATATAATATAGGCACTTACAATAGTTTTGCACCGACCCCTTGAAATACATATTCATGTTAGCAAGATCTTTTTGCCATTGCGCATTACAATGAGACTGCAACGCAATTTCGTCTAACACTTGGCAACCATGGATTTTTCATAGTTAAACAAGTTTTACAAAATGTGTACGGATTCAAAATACCCACTAAATCTTGTGATGGTAAATCGTCACGTAACTAAGCCAGTGACAACAGATTGCTGACCCTACCCCTTGACCTCGGTCATTCCACAACGGCTCACGTCGGGTATTTTCAGCTATGCTTCGGTTGAGGACAGTTCGCACGTAACATGGGGGCTCGTCCGGGATTGGTCATTGAGCCATTTATGTCGGCATTGTACCGACTTGGTTAGTTCAGAAAGCACATTACTTGGTGCCTAGATAGGGTTATCGTCATCAATATATGATGACTCTTAAGAGGGGGTGTGTTATGTGAGACCACTCTCACCACTGCCCTGCATAGCTTCGTAGGTTTAAATACAATATCTGACACCTGCGTCTGGGAAGATCTTCTTTGGCACAGTGGTTAGCGCGTTGGACTTGTACACCAAGTATTTATATATTATTGTCCGCGTGGGTTCGACAACGGCTCACGTCAGATATTTTTCAGCTATGCTTCGGTCGGAGTCAGTTCGTACGTAACACGAGCGATGTTCCGAATGCGGTCAGGCGACTCTCGGATGTCAAAATGTCGATTATCTGCAGAATAAGTGTTGGAAAGCGACCTAAACATCACGGTTGAAGCTACGGCGTTCAAGAAAATGGACCCGTAATAGTTTCGGCAACGTTTGTAATTGGTAATAGGATCACAAAACGGGACAAACAGTGTTCCAATTATTCCCCGCTTTGCACGCAAGTACACGTGCAAAGCGGGGCATAATTGGAAAACTGTTTGCACCGATTTGTTATCCTGAACGCAGCTGAAAAACGGCAAATGACAGTAAGAAAAAAATATAAACTTACGAATTGCTTTACACTCATTTTTTTCTAAACCCTCCTTCGACTGCTCCCTTCTATCAGTAAAGTGTTGGATAGTCTATGTAAATGTCAGCAGCCGACCCTCTTTGCTCATGCTAGGACATGTAAGACAATTTGATAATTAGTGTTACTGGATCTTAAATCCAGTTTGATTGCCTCGACCACTTGTAGCACGATTTAACTGTTAACTTTATTAAAATATTCTAGGAGTTGAGGAATTGCAACATTTTTTTTTCGAATAAAGACATGAACCAACTATAATCTTATCAACGTCAAACAGGAGTTTTGAAGGAGGAAATTTCTACGGATCTCGTTAGTTTGACCCGAACCTCATAATAAAAAGGGTTTCAATTAAGCAAAAAGCTGCCAAAAAGTGTCACGCTAACTGACATCAAAGAACACCATTAGCAGAATAAATACAGTGCTGAGAAAATGGAATATTTCTATCTTCTGCTAGTGAAAACTAGTACATTTTTTTCGACAGATATAGGAAAATTAAACGGAGGGGGGGGGGGGGGGGTGTCAACCGGAACCCTTAGTTTAGGATGCGAAAAGTTGAAACTGTTTAGAAATGCTACAGTTAGTTATATCTCGTGAAATTATTTTCATCTTAATCAAAACCGTTCTAAATCGCTCACTCAGCGCTCAATTCATTCATTCAAAACACTCACTCAAACCATTCAAAAGCGCTCAAAAACAATAAAAATAGTATTAACAACTTCATTAAATACGATGGCTGTTAAAAATCGCAATTTCATTAACATAATTGAAATTATAGACGTCTGATTGGTTCTTGAAGAAATATGAAGCTATTTATAGAATGTGTATGCATATTTTATTAAAGGGGGCAATACATATTGCTTATTTTGTTCATCCTGAACAAAATTAGCAATAATGGATTACCTCCCTTTAAATTCACTCAAAACTCGCTCCACACACTCATTCAATTTCACTCCAAAATCATTCACAATGTCAATTCCACGATGTTGTTAGCTGTTGACTATGTCATCTACTTATAAGAATTCAGCATTCTGTTTGCATTGTGTTCTAACCACTGTCAAGGGCGTTGCCCTTGTTCTGTTATCGGCTCTTATGACTGTACACGATTATCGATTGAAGTTTTGAAAAAATGATGAGACAGAAGGACAGATACCAGTATTGGTGACATCAACAAGACAGCTAAAATTCAATGAATCAGTCCGACTATCTGAAGTTGGCATAACAGAAAGATGGATAGAGGTAAATATCATTTTCTTTTCTGTTTTTTTCCTTTTGAATTTGGTCCAGTGGTTGGTTACTAGAGTGAAAAAAAAACCCTCTTTTTCGGAAATTCAAAGTATAATGATCCATTATTATGCGTAATTTGTTTAAGGCATTTTAGCCGATAAGACAATTGCATTAAGGCTTTTCTAATTTCCATATACAGACTTTAAAATTGAAAATCAATTTCTGAAATACTGTCCGATTGATTTCTACCTTTTTCACCGAAATCGTCCGTTGGGTCAATGAGTCAAAGCTGATCGCATGAAACAGGCAAATACCAGCTTTAAAGGTAATGGCCTATTTCACACGTAAATAGCGAAAAGAAAGTTATTTTCTAGGAGTTATCTAATAAAACTTAAAGGGAAAGTTGCTGCTTTGAAGGTGTTTTGTTACTAGAATATCCGGCATGGCATACAGCAAAAGGTAACAACCTAGAAAGGTATAGAGAATACATTCGGACAGAATTGCAGAAAATTGACCATCAGTCAAATGACCTAGAAAGTAATATAGAAATGTATTACTCTTTTATTGTAAAAACCCTAATAAGCTCAGCTCAACGAGCGATACCACATTCCAAACCTAACCCCTACACCAAACCATACTGGTCTAAAGAAGTGAAACACAGTCATACTATAGCCAGGAGAGCTAGAATAGACTGGATACTTAATGGGCGATCTCGTGATCCAGAAAATTACCATTATAAAAGATACAAGATTGCGAAATGCGGTTTCAGAAAACAACAGAGATTTGCAAGTAATAATATCCTAAATAACTCATACAGAAAGCTCGAGAAAGCTGCAGAAATTGATTCAAAACTTTTTTGGCACCTAGTTAAGAAAAGCAAAGGAACCAGTAAGGCAAATATCACCAGCATCTCCGTTAACAATGAAACAACCTATGATAACAGTCGTATGGCAAAAGCGTTCGCTAATTATTACGAGAACCTTTATACACCAAACTCGGATATTATCGATAAACATTCGGCTAATAAAATCACCGAAGATCTACGTCGTTTCAGCGTAGAAACCGACCGATCCATACACAACGTTATCCTTGACTCACCTATTATCCCAAAGGAAGTACAAGATCAAGTAAAAACACTTAAAAAGAACAAATCCCCGGGAAATGATCAAATTCAGAACGAACATATAATACATGGCGGGGAGGAACTCGTCCAATGTATAGCTAATTTATTCAATCTGGTGCTTAAGCATGAAAACCTCCCATCCGCTTGGAACTATGGGCTAATCATACCCATATATAAAGGAAAAGGGAAGGCGCAAAACGACGTAAAAAGTTATCGCCCAATCACCCTTCTAAGTTGTTTGTACAAACTATTTGAAAAGGTTTACACAGCACGCCTGTGGAAATTTACAAATATATTGAATAAATCCTTCCCGCATCCGTATCAACACGGGTTTCAAGCCAACTTAGGCTGCACAACAGCATCATACGTATTACAAGAAACCATAGATTATAACATTTCGGCGGGAAACGATGTTCACGCAGTTCTCCTCGACACTAAATCGGCTTTCGACACCGTGCGACATGACGCACTGCTCGTAAAGCTATACGAACTGGGAATATGCGGCAAATTATGGCGAATCATATACGAATCATACAAAAATATCAGAAGTGCTGTTGTTGTAAATGGCAAAAAATCGGACTGGTTCCCGATTAGACAAAGTATCAGACAAGGCGGATCAGCCTCTGGGTTCATGTATCTAGTCTTCATTGATAATTTATTGTCAAAACTACATGATAGCGATTTAGCAGCAAAAGTATGTAATATCGACGCAGGCTGTCCAGCACTCGCCGATGACATAACACTTACCGCATTAAACCCTTCAAATATGCAAAATTTGATATCTATCGCCGAAAAATATGCGAGCCAATGGGGGTTCGAATTTAACACAGAAAAAACAGTCGGTATAGTTTTCAAAGCAAGGCCCTCAAAGCAATTCATACATCCGAGATATACCCTAAATGGAAATGAAATCCAAATGTGCGAAACAGTTACCCACCTCGGGATAATTCTCACATCTAATCGTAAAAACTCTGAGACCGTTAGAGAATCGGTTAAAAAGGGGAGATCATCCTTCTTTTGCTACAACACTGTTGGGTTGAGACCAAAGGGAGTTAACCCAATAGTCTCTCGATCCCTTTATCAAAAAGTTGTTATACCGACTACCTTGTATGGCTGCGAATTATGGTCAAATCTTTCGAATGATGATATAAAATATATCAACAAATTTCAACACTTCGTGGTGAAGAATATTCAAGACCACCCTCGACAAACCAGATCAATTATGACAGAATCCATGCTAGGGCTTTATCCACTAAGCACGGCCATAGATAGTAGGAAATTGGGCTTCTTACAGAAACTCATATCCCTCCCGCCCACCTCTACTGTTAAACAAATATTTTTAAAAACGCTCTACTTCTTCATTGAAAGGCCATTATTTTGCCGCGGTTTTGCCCCAGACATCTATAAATGCCTCTTAAAGTATGGGTTAGAATATGAAATTCAATCGTTTTTAACACATAAAACATTTCATAACAAAATACAGTGGAAAATAATTGTCAAGAATGGAATAATCGGGTACGAAAGTCACAATTTACAACAAGCGTGCGATAATGACCCCGACTTTTCGAGATTCCGAACTATTCATTCATGTAGCAAGAACGCGATAGTCTGGAAGATCGCCACAACTACGTACGAACTAAACAATGCGTATATTGTATCGAAGTTATGGGTTAAACCACCAATTTACAACATTGATAATATATGCACCCTATGCAACTGCAATATAAACGTTGAAAATCTAATCCACTGGCTAACAACCTGCTCTGTCACATCTCCAATACGAAACAACTTCCTCCGAACCATAAGATTACAGTGTGGTGATAACATTTACTTTGAACTATTGAACGAACAGAACAGTGAAATTGTATACCAGAAACTTCTCGCAAAACCTCCGATCTCTTGGATACCCTCCATGAAGACATTTCATCAAATATGTCATACTTATATCGCAACAATTTATAGACATTATATGACAGTATAAACTATACAACAGTAACCGATAACCAAAAACGTTGGTGTGATTCAACGTCGTAATTGCAGCCCGGTTATAGCTGTGGTTATGAGGCTTCGATAACACACCAACCAAAAAAAAAAAAAAATGAACGGGCATCCGCATGTGGAAAAATGTCGTCGTTGGACGAGTGAGTGTCGTAAATGCAGCCTTAACGGGCTGTACTTGCGACATTTCGATCACCCAACGACATAAGTTGGTACCATGCAGTAAAATAAAAGCACTGTGATATACGCAGACTCAACTATAAAGTCAAGTATATTCTTGATTGTGTACCATCATTTTGTTTGTTTGTTTGTTTGTTTGTTTGTTTGTATGTTGTTTGTATGCTCTTTGTATGTTTGTCCATGTCTACCTTGTCCTTGTTTAAATATGTTTGTTTGTTGCTAATCTCCGCATAGTCGGGGGAATTAAAATAAATGAATGAATGAATGAATGCTGCTTTGAAGGTGTTTTGTTACTATGCGAAAAGTTAAAAACATCGTGAAATTGACACTAGCTCCGAATAAGATCATTCTAAAACACTCATTCAGCGATACATTCATTAATTCCAAACACTTTCTTAACTCGATCGAAAACGCTTCGAAATCGTGAGAAAACAATTTCGAAATAGTTCAAGACGACCAACATTTAATTTAAATCGATAGATTTATTCTACGATTTTTTGGCTGGTGTGTTTTTTTTAAACTTTCTGATTTGTCCAAGAAGAACAGAATAGTACGTATATTTTATTATAGGGAGGTAATAAATATCGCTAATTTTGTTCATTTTGATCAAAATTAGCGATATTGCAATACCTCCCTTACAATTCACTCAAAACTCGCTCCAATCACTCATTCAATTTCATTCCAAAAAAATTCCATGATCATTTATCTTGTCAATTTCATGATGCTCTTAACTGCACAACTTGTTTAAAGGCTTGTGTTTAGGGACTTATGGTACAAATTAACTTCCTAATCGGAATCGTCATTATGTGTTTAAAGCTCCACTGGCCGAATGGCTAGCACGCTGTTGTCATCGAGAAATGTCTGTCGTGCATACTTGCATACACCCCGCCGTGAACCTTGAACATCTTCTTCTGAAGCATTTTAACCATATTTCATATGAATGATCCTTTGGCGAAAACTTTTCAGATTTGCTCAATATCTTTTGATCGGTCGATACATATTTTTTATTCATTATGGTATGGTAAAGAATGACTTTTCTGAGAAAAAGAATAATTGATTTTATTAAAAAGACCAATGTAATTAGCCTAGGGTGAAGATTTATATATAAAAAAGATATTTTGGTCGGTCCACAAAATACACTTAAATGGGCGAGGGATATTTTAATATATGGTATATAGTGAAAATAGACAATGATTTCCTCAAACCAAATTTCTCTTGAATTATCTAGAGTGACCTCTAATAGGACTGCAAAATAATATTTTGATCGGTTGAATACCGAAGCCAATCGCAACATCTTGGAACAAAATGGGCATTTCGAATAATCGGTAAATTACTCTGTCGAAAGGCCACAATCATGTTTTGGTCGATTTTAGAAGAAATTTTTGTATGCAAATGATTTATTTTACGCAATGCATCAACAGATATTAACATGAAATTTTAACAAATACAGTTGGTTGGTGTAAACAGACTTTGAAAATCGACAAATTTGACCTACCTACCTACGTCTTGCTCGATTTTCAAAATCCGGTTATACTGGTGGACTAAATCATCCAAAAATATTTCATCATGAGTTATGTAATATTTCAAGTTCAAGTTATTAAAGATTTAAAGTCAAGGACGGAACAAAAAACACCAACAAAGAGTATCGTCATTGTGCGACAAAAACCTGGGCCCGAGGTTATAAAACTTTTTTCTTTCTCAACTGAGATTTTTTCTCAAATTTAAAAGTATGAACATATTAGATAATATAAATAAGTTGTTATTTTTAACAATTTATTTATATTATCCTTTATGTTCAAGTATTAATATAAGCAATGCAACAGAATTAAGTCTTTAATATCAAGTGGAAAGTTGAGAATTTTTTGAGTTGAGAATGAGAACTGTTTTATAACATAGGGCCCTGATGTTATTACAAGGCTTTGGCCTACCCCTAAAGATTCATGTCTTTCTAAATTTCAGCGAGGCGATTATCTAAATACGAAATTGAGCTTGAGGAGCTTCGATGTCTTAACGACCAGCTGAATGTTGAAATATATGTGAAGCCCATGCTCGTGTCAGAGGCCATAGCTGAACTGAAAAAATATCTGGAGCTCAATAAAGATGATGATAGACTTGTCTCGGGGTTCAAGGACAAGAAAGAGAACCCTTATGAAGAAAAGGCCGGGTGTAATTTATTGTGAAACATTGCGAATAAAGATATCTCACAAAGTGTAATTTCTGTATTATCAATCATTTCTAACTTGTTTGTTTTTAACTGGACCTACGTTACAAATTATTCTGCGTAATAAATGAACTGACAGGGCGGGGCTTAACTGTGAAGTACTTTGGCGAGGTTACTTTTCAATATGTTGGGTTCTTTCAAATTTTAGTCGGTAATCATCGTTAACGTGTGCAAATAACTGTATCCTAAAACCTAAAGGATTCACGTGCTTTGAGAGAGTGAACACATTTCATCGTTTGGTTACCAATATCTCGTAACTTCAGCTTGAAGTTACGAGGATTCGGTTACCAATCCACGATTTAAGGTCTCGAGTTATTTATGTCGACTCTCTTTGGAAAAAGGTTATTTTAGATAAAGCTGATTTCCCTTAACCTTAAGTGCAACGACCAGTTACTTTGGCTCCGCCCTGCCAGGGCATTAATCATGGATAATAAGACCACCATTTTTATTACAACGACTCAACGACTGTTAAGGTTCATGTAAAGAGTTTGAGACCCAATATTTAGGGCACTTCATTAGCCAAGAAAAAGCACTATGTCCAGGTATATTATATATCAAAATGAAGCTATTCGTGAGCACAAGCAGTTAGGCAACATAAGACCGCCATAGCTATAGCGGTATAGCGAAAACATTGTGGAAAAGGGTCATTTTGTACAGAACAAGCAACTGCATGACGGTTGGATAAAATTGCCCCGTACTTTAACAAAGTACAGTCTGAAGTACCATCCAGGTAGTTCTACAACCTTAGATATAAAACTCAGTCTCAAAAGGGTATTTTGAAACAATCAATTTCCATTTATTTTGTCAACATACATGTCAAACCGGTTTGGTCTGTTTTCAAAATAGATGTAAGGTATGGTGCAACATCACACCATAATATTGTGAAATATTTTCTGCGATTTATTTCAAATTATAGTTTTATTTAATTCAATGATCTACAATATTACTATATATTTATCATTCTGTGAAATAGAAATTGATATATTGCTAAACAACCTTACAGGTATATAAACAATAAATGTCTATTTATGTTGTGATAGCACACCATACCCTAAAAAGATCTACGCGTTTACAAAATTAGAATGACATATATGACATATGTGTTTATAAAATAAGTCAAAATAAATTGCTTGCATAACTGCGTTTTGCGGCTGAGTTTTATACCAATGGTTGTAGCACTACCTGGATGGTACTTTAAGCTAGACTTTGTTAAAATATGAGCCAATTTTATCCAACAGTCGTGCAGTTGCTTGTTCTGTACAAAATGACCCTTTTCCACAATGTTTTGGCTAAACCGCTATAGTTATAACAGTCTTATGTTTTTCAACTGCTTGTGCTCATAAATAGCTTCATTTTGATATATAATATTCCTGGACATACTGCTTTTTCTTGGCAAATGAATGCCCTTAAAATTGGGTCTCAAACACTTTACATGAACCTTAAGGAACATCCAAAAACGGTGATTTGTATTATTTTGAAAAGTCACAATGCTTCATGTTGTATTTTTTTTTGTCGCTTTTTTATTTGTTGCATTTTTATTGTGAAACATATGAACAAAGAGATATCTTCTGCTATATTACCAAACAATCTAATTAGGCTTAATCCCCAAACATTTAGAAGTAGAATCGTTAATATGAATTAACTACCTCTTAAGTAGTGATATATATGATTGGTCAAATATCTCACAATCTTTTTTCATATTTTAGTTGTTCTCGCTTTTTACTCATAGTTTCATCATTGCAAATATATAACAACTGTTCCGGTGACATGAAATGCGTAGTTGCATTATGTATAAATAGTTTGCCAGTAAGTTTAACAATGGATGAATTATTATGTCAAGGAATTTAGTCGAAATTCCCAATGAAGCCAATAAGCTTTGGGAGTCTTGGTACACGAGCTTTGGATATACT
The DNA here is from genome assembly GCA_948146395.1 of Fragum whitleyi. NCBI lineage: Eukaryota > Metazoa > Mollusca > Bivalvia > Cardiida > Cardiidae > Fragum > Fragum whitleyi. The sequence continues at coordinate 14,525,707 of OX411548.1, read as the reverse complement.
CAGAATTATTCAACATGTTTAGGACTTACTCTCCAGTATTATCCTTCATTTGATATTTGCGATGAAACCATCGTACTTTATACCAAACATCTGTTAATATGTAGATCTATTGACTTTGTTTTACAGTCACCATTGCAAAGTGAATCAAAACTAATAAAACAGAAAAACAAACAACTTTGGTCATTATTTTAAATGGTATGCCAGAGGGATATTATATTTTATGTGTATACTTTCTGTAGCAGAAATCAGCTCTATGCCAAGGAAGTCAAAGCACAAACGGTTAATTTCTTTAAACATGTCTTGGTTACGTTTAATGTTCACAATGCCCCGGATGCTTATTCTGACGGACGAACGAGTGATTTGTTGTTTTGAACGCAGGACATATTATTCAATTTATCATGCAATCAGTTTTCACCTCTTATATTTTATTAAAAGGTTTCAATCAGAAATTCGGAACATCGCTCGGACTTTTCCGTTAACCGGAAAGTACCTCGGACGTAATTGTAGTAATTTTGAGTCATTTTTTAGGTCATTCGGCTTCTGGGGGTTCTTCGGTTATCTTATACGCTTGTCGCAAAAATGAATCTTGTTAATCATTTCCGATCGTCTGTGGATATCTTTTTGGCATATTTAAATTTGACGACAAAACGCAATAAAACACTGCGTTTTGTTATCAAAATGTTATATGCACAATTTATCATTTGTTCGATTTTTTTTTCGCAACGTCATCTAAGTCATGTCTGAGACGTCACATAAACCCAAGTGCGATATGACGCGCTTTGTCTGCACCCTCATTTTACCCGAGGTCTATTCCATAGAATCGCCGAAGGTTCCTGAGTGTCAATAACAGATATTCAGGTGAAAGAAGGTCTTGTTAGGATGATAGACATGTAAATTGTATCATTAAATAAAATGAACATATCGCCCAGGGGATATCTATTCAATCCGTTACATGATAGAAATAGAATATTATGAAAAATAAATAGACAAAAAATAAGTAAGATTTTATGCATAGATCTCAATTTTACGTATTTATATGTGACCCGTCACGTGAAAAGGGACCATCCGGGGATTCTATAAAATGAGTTATTGAAAAAAGAGATTTGATCCACCATAGGTCAACAATAAGACGCATTTCAAAAAATCTTTCACTGGATTGTAGATTGATCATTCTAGATTCGGAAAAGAAGCACGGTGCAAAAGGTTTCGACCCTAGTCGATCTGCGCAGTCCGCGCCGTCTGAGTAGGGACGCCACTTTAAACACTACCCAGATGGTCCCTTTTCGGGTGACAGGTCACATATTTTAAACTATATCTATAAAGAATGCAAACTTTGAAAAAAAGGATACTGCTGGAATGCTGGTTTCCTTGTTTGCTAGAAAACTTTGCGTGGTTTTGTGATAAGTTTTATTATAGCCTGGATAATTTGACCCGACTTTGACCTCTGTGGAAAAAATGCTTAAACAACAGTTACCGATACAGATTATCAATTAACAAATGTATAATACATTCAATATCGTTTGTTATTCATTCCTATATGGCACGAGCAAAGGCGAGTAGGAATAATCAGATTTTTATTCATCTTAATAGCAGGGGTTAGATTCAAGTCAATAAAACCGCACTATATTATTGCATAAAATGTTTGTTTTCGGGTCGTTAAACGGGAGAAAACGTGGATAAATCAGTATATCCACGTGCCGTTAACGCTCGGCTTTTTAATTTAAATATTCTTGGTCTGGGCCTTTACACTTTATCAGTTTCCTTATCAATATTATTGTAGAGCATACCTAAAAACGTTGCTCTAAATCCCGCGTTAAACTGTGTGACGTCATAAAATTACCGTTGCATGACGGCATATAAGTAGGTTTGTATATGGTTTTATATCGTTTCATTGTAATTATTTTACTCTTATCTATCTTTTTATGCAATATGTTGCATCTATGGCATAACCAAATCGAACTTGTAATAGCGTCAATTCACGCTTTTTTGGGCACTACCATTTGCAGTGACCCTCAAAATGCTGTAACGCCCTCGTGCTTTGCACTCGGGCGTTAAACCACTTTCTCGGGTCTCTGCAAATGTTAACGCTCTCAAAAACGTGAATTAACCCTATAGTAAACACCAACATAGTTACATTGGTGCTTTTAACATTTTCAAAGTCTCTTTTTTGGCCCCCAAAGATCGATGACAAAATGCAATAAGAACCAAATCTAGATTAATTTAATTAACGCACAAACAAACAATATAACTCAAGTTAATCAAACTGATTCGCAAGCTTCTTAGGAGTAGTCTCGCCATGAAAAAGTTCTCCCTGACTATAATAAACGACGTTTTGGATAAAAAAGTACTTTGCGTTAGCGTGACTTTCAACAAAATTATTACCGAAAAAGAATAGTTTGCAAGATTACCAAGTATAGTTTTGCCTTGTAGAATTAGTTTTTATTTAAATGAACATTGATGAAATTATGATACATCGTGATTGGGTGTATTAAGGCCCTTTCGTTACTGGCTTTTAATTAACCCATGACCAACTTGTTGTTCATTTGATTGATTTGTTTCTGACCATAACACATGATATACGGTCTACATTTCGCAATGAGAAATATGATAAAGGAAAGAAGTAAGACTTAAAATACCGCATTTCGCACATCAATACCCTGTTCTGAAATTTACTGATTTCGGCGAAGCCATTTTCTAATGTCTCGCCTTAAACACGAATTAGTTAGTACTTTCTCAAGAACCAACTCGCAAGCATATGAAAGGGTATCCCGAAAGTCGAAAAACAACCTGGTTCGATATTAAAAAGTGCTCTTTTGTTCTACGTTTTGGTGACAGAAAAATTAAACCCGAGGGAATTTGGTATCATGGAAGGTAAGATCTTATTGTACTATCTACTTGTATTTGGTTTTAGAGTTTTGTAAGCAAGGAAGATAAGATCTTCATTTACTTTCTGCCTGTATTTGGGCTAGAGTCTAATAATTTATTAAAGTTTCTATATGAAATTTCGGGTATTGGAATATATAGATCTATATAACTTAAAATTGAAAAAGAATTGACCAAAGGTACGATGCGTGTTTGATAATATGCAGTCTATTTCAGCAAAGGACACATGAAAAGTTCTACTGTTTCTAATATAAAACTTTCTTTTAGTGTATTTAATTGTTTCTTTACAAGAGAAGCACCAATTTTTAGTTTCATGACACATTATCCATGACACAATGTTGGTTGTCATACCAGAGATTGAATTAAGCATTTCAACAATTAGGTTTCATATTTCAAATATTGATGTCATCATTTATACTTCAAAAATAATTGTCTAATTTTGATTCAGCGACCCGAAAAATGAACATTTATTCAAAACAGAAATACCCCTTACAATAAGTTATAAATCCGAAATAGAGTTGTGTCACCATGTGATTGTCGAGGTGTAATCTTTTTGTCTCACTCCTAAATCGTTCTTGTACAAGAGTATTAACACTTCAAAAGTCCCTATGTCTTGATTTCCCTATTTCCTCGGTGGTTGATCCAAAACTCGTAACTACAGCTGAAATAAGCTGTAGTTACGAGGTTTGGGTCTCCAGCCCACGAATTAAGGACGAATTCAAGACCTTTGTTAGCGCATCAACACCTTTTGTCCGTGCATTAAGACCCTTTGCTAGTGCATCTGATTTCCTTCCAGGTAGACGGCAGTCCGCTTATGACCACGAGATAGCCGAACTTCGTGCACTAAAGGAGCAACTTCAGCACGAGCTTAATACGGAGCCAATGCGCGTGTCCGACGCTATAAACGATATGATGAAGTTCATGGAAGAAAATAGAGAATCGGATAGAATAGTGAGCGGATTTTCGAATAAAAAGGAGAATCCATATGAAGAGAAAGGGGGTTGTACTGTGATGTAGAAAATGGGTGTCTTCAAACAGTCTTTACCAGCTTCCTGAATCGAAATGCAGCATTTACACCGATAAAGGAATATCTGTATGCATAATAGGAATTTAGAAGACTATTTTCACTTTTCCATTTTTTAATGTTTACTAGAAGGCTTTGTTGAGAAAACAGGGTTTGAGGTTATCGAAGCGGAACAAAATTTACAAATGAAGTTATGAAGGTGTTGAGTTATTCGCAAACTGACCCCTTTTAAAGAAAATTTGTCTTAAATTAATTGAATAGATAGAAAAATCGTTTTTTGTTTATTTTCGATCGATTGACCTTTCAATTCGTGAACGAAAAAGCTATATTTTCATTCGTGGTTCTATAACTCTAGTCGAGAAAAAATCTTTTTAGAAAGCCTTGGTGAGCTTAACAATTTTTCTTTTCTAGACGAGATTAAGATACGTCTGTCGCAAACAACAGCGAGTTTAAGCGTGTTTTATGTTTCAAATTTGCGCTTTTAAACGCACTGATTACCCTCCGCACCAAAGAAACTTAAATTGTAAACGTTCGTTTCTGAAGATTTTGATATGGTGACTTTATTGAAAGATTGATCTGACACATATCTGCGATAAAGATACCGTAAAACTTGTGTCAAGCGACCATTTAAGGGACCAGCAAAAGGCTGTCGCTTATAGGAATGATCGCTTTAAACAATACTTCACGAGTAATAAGATAGATAATTTTGATAGCATAAATTGTTTGTTACACAATTTTTACTGATTTTATAGAGAAACCTGGATGCCTTATTATCACCTTTGAGTCGTTGGTTCCAACATCATAAGAATAATTTTAATAAATAACTGTTCGTTAAAGGATGCCCTCTCTCCGGGGTCTTTTGCTAACGATGAAAGGACACTTTTATGATGGGCGCTAAAAAGTGGTCGCTAAATAGAGTTGGTCGCGTGAGAAATATCGACTGTATCTCTTAATGGCTATCGAACCATTTTCATTTAGTTTCGCTCGGACTTCTAAATACAATAAAGTGTTTCTTTATAAAATCCAGTATAAGTTTATCACATAAATCTTAATGTTTTATTGCGATTTTTTTTTCAAGGGAATAATGTGCATTTCAGTTTTACCTTGACTGTTTTCGGAGAAACCTGGATGCCTTTTTATCACATTGAAGTCGTTGATGTTGGCATTATTGTTGCAGTGACGTTGGCGTCACAAACTTTAACCTAGGTCATAGCTCTGTTGTTATTGAAGATATCCTCTTGAAACTTGGCATTTTGTTCAACACCACAAAAGCTGGCCAAATATTCAAGGTGATAATTCTTGCAGTATTTTTGTTAGTGTTATCTCTATTTTAAGACTTAAATTTTCTTATCATTCAGCACTTGCAGCCGAGCGTTTACACCCATTTGAAGTATTCTTTTTATCCCAATTGTTTAGAAATGTACAAATAACAACATCGTGAGAGTGATAAGGTGAATGATTTTGGAATGATTTAGGAAATTGAATGTGTGATTGGAGCGAGTTTTCAGTGAACTTGATGGGAGGTAATCCTATATTGCAAATTTCGTTCAGAATGATTTGTTTAGATTTTGTTCTATACATATCTTCCTATTTCTTCAAGAACCTATGAGACGCTTACAATTTGAAAAATGACTTTGAAATCTCGATTTTTCTCTATCAAAATTTTTTTTGAATGATGTTGTTGACTCTATTCTTTAATGGGTTTAAGCGTTTTGAATGGCTTGAGTAAGTGTTAGGAATGAATGAATGGAGCGATGACCGAGCGATTGAGAATGGTTTTGATTGAGATGAATGTCAATTTCACGATGTTATTAACAGCATACTTAAATTTGGATGTAGTTTGTAGATGTAGGCTTTACAAAAACTAATTGCACAGTTGGTCACATCATGAAAATCGACAAGTATAACGATTTTTTTTATTATTTTTGCATAAAATTGAATGATGCGATGTGGTTTAAATGTAATACAAGCAAATTAATTTAATTTTGTAATTTCCGACGCAATTATCCATATTTCTACCCCTCTTTAATAAAATATACGTCTTATTCTTTAAGTTCGTCTCACAGACCAATAGCTCGCTTCAAAGAACATTACTAGCCAATAAATCCGTGGAAAAATTTGATCGCTTTGAATGAAATGTCGATCGTCTTCACCGACCTCGGTGTGCGTTTTTAATCAATTCGTAGCGTTATTGACCGATTTGAATAATAATAATAATAATAATAATAATAATAATGATAATAATAATAATAATAATGATAATAATAATAATATCTTTATTTTATGAAGGTAAAACATTAAGACAAAACTTTCAAAATTAACAAATTGAAATTTCTCTTTTTTACAATGTTGCCTTCAGTGAAAGAAAAATTAATGAAAAGTGATAATCGGTTTAAATAATGATACCATGATAAAAAATATGATGAAAGCGCCGAAAAAAATTATGACAAATGATGACATATGAAAATAACAATGGACACAATATACAAGAAAATCAATGTATTAGTAAATCTTCGGACAGATACACCATTTACTTAAATAAATTAGATGCTCTCTGCATCGACTGTTGATTTAGTAAAGAGCAAATACTGTTTAAATTTGTTTTTGAAGCTAGATAAAGAAGATGCATTTCTAATAGAAATTGGGATTTCATTCCACACATGTATACTACTGTATGAGAAAGAACGTTTTTTGTACAACGTATTATATTTTGAGAGTGTGATGTCATTATGTGCAGACGACCTTAATTTATAGTTACTGTTTTTACAAAATGAAATAACCTCATTCATGTATTTTGGTAAAAGGTTATTAAAGCATTTGAAAATTAAAACACCAAGATAATAATTACATCGGTTGTCAAATGTCATCCAGTTTAGTTTAGTGAAAAGTTCAATCGATGGTGTTCTTGAAGAAGCGCCCAAAATAACACGAGCTGCTCTTTTTTGAAGTATAGATAATTTAGCAGTCCTATATTTAGCACTTTTCCACCAAACTGTACAGCAATAATCAAAGAGAGGAAGTATATACGAATTATAAAACAGTTGCTTCATTTCTAAGATGAGATAATTCGATATTCGTTTGAGTAATGTAATTTTACTGTTGATTTTAGAACTTGTTTTTTCAATGTGTGTATTCCAAGATAGATGGTTGTCGACATGTACACCCAAAATCTTATGAGATTCAACGACTTCAACGCAAACACCGTTTAGTTGTAAGCATAGGTTAATATTCTTTAATCTTTGTTTAGATCCAATAAGCATATTATTATTTGAACACCAAGAGAGTATATATTTTAAACTTCTTTGTAAGTTGGTTTGTATTTCGTTAATGTTTACTCCAGACTTATATAATGTTGAACCATCTGCATATAGATCTAAACTTGAGATATTTCCATACAAACTCATGTCATTAATATAAATCAGAAATAGAAGCGGTCCTAATATAGAGCCTTGTGGGACACCACTAGATATGATTTGTGGGGTGGAAAAATTATCACTACTCTTAATATACTGTTTTCTGTCGGACAAATAAGATCCAAACAATTCTAAGGCTTTGATAGAAAATCTATGCAACCTTAATTTATACAACAAAATTTTATGATCCACACGATCAAATGCTTTCTGCAGATCAACGAAAACTGTACCAACGATTTTTCCCGAATCAATATCCTTTGACCATTCACCGATCATTCGGATAAGGGCCGTCTGACAAGAATGCTTTTCTCTAAAACCTGATTGGTGCTCATTGAAAATATTATTTTTGTTCAAAAAGGATAACAATTGATTCGATAAATGGCGTTCAAAGATCTTTGAAATAGTTGGCAAAATAGATATTGGTCTAAAGTTATTTGGATCCTTCCTATCGGAGCCCTGATGTAATGGAAGAACATACGCTTCCTTTAAGGCATCTGGAAATATACCTTTTGCAATACTGTTGTTGATGATAGAATGAGTTGTTGAATGAGTGTTTTGAATGAAAAAAAAAGAGCTCTGAGTGAATAATCTAGAATGATTATGATCGTGATGAGTGTCAAATTGTTAATGTTTATATATGTATCAATTATTTATTAGTCAATCATTGAAAGTATTACAGTAATCTTTGTTGCACCAGCAAATTAAGGTTGCGTCTTCTTCCTGACATCTGTCGTCTTCGAAAGAGTCATCTGCACAACCCCGAAGGTAATAAACACCTGAAAATAAAATTAAAAAATAACAACAACAACATAACAATAGTAATAATAATAAATGAATAAATACATAATAAAAAACATTTATCGCTTTTTTTCTTTAAGGTTGACCACCCTCATTGCATATTTAAAAATACCCTGAAAAGAAAATTAGAAAGAAAAATAACAACAATAAATATATAAATAAAAAATAAATAAATAAATAAATATAAATAAATAAATAAATAAAGAAAGAAAGAAAGAAAGAAAGAAAGAAAGAAAGAAAGAAAGAAAGAAAGAAAGAAAGAAAGAAAGAAAGAAAGAAAGAAAGAAAAAATAATAATAGTAATAAAAAAACATTGAACGGGTTTTATTCTACAAGTAGTGGAACCGTAATAGTTCCGCAACATCTCGGAACTTAAGACCTTTCAAAATTTTGACCGAGGTTTCCTAACGAAAGTCATGAGGAAACCTCGATTAACACTCAGGCTGATAAAGTTCATTATTTCCGAAATGTTGTGGATCTATAACGGGTACACTACCTAAATGTAGACCACACTCATTAAACATTTATGAAATCGGCATGATTCGTGTTTTCTTGAATGATGCCGTTTCTTCTTAGGATAACTAGCGGAAGATGATGACGTTGAAACGTTGTAAATGATTACATCATTGCAATACTTAGACTTCTCATGTGTAGGTATTTGCGACATTTCGGCGTTCTACGACGATGGTGGTATAAACGGAAAAGTTTGGTAAAACCTAATTTAAATGATGTCGTCCGAAAAAAAGTGAGATTTTTTTTGTGTATTTTTTTTTTTGTATGTGTTTTTTCTCTCTTCTAGCATATATTTTTCGTATTATGTGATTTTTTTTTAGCAAGATCGAAAGTCTTTGATTCCGTGAACCAAAATAGATGGTTGTCAATTCAACACTGAAACCACCAGCAGTTTTTTCGTGTATCAAAGTCACACAACCTTTTATATGGGTAAGTAAATGCATTAGGCCCTACATCCATTATTTGCTTAGCCTTATTCACACTTGTTACAGTTAAGCACATCGTGAAATTGACCCTCATTCCGATCAAAGGCATTCTAAATCGTTAACTCGGCGATTTATAGAAATTGTGTGCATATTTTATTAAAAGGGGGTAACAAATATCGCTAATTTTGTTCAGCTTGAACAATATTAGCAATATTAGATTACCTCCCTTTAATTTCATTCAAAACTCACTTCTATCGCTCATTCAATTTTATTCTAAGATCATTCGATTATCATCCGGCTTGTCAATTTCACGATGTTCTTAACTGCTGTTACACATCATCAGTTCACAACATTTCAAGTTAGGTTAAATTGAAGACCATTTTTGAGACGATAATTTCTGTTTGAGGAAAACTTAAAAATATTTATCTTTTGAAATTTTAAAAAAGAAAGAAATTATTAGTATCAAGTAATTAATTTCTCATTCAACAAAAGTTTTCCAAAGCCCCCCTTTTCATGGTTGTCAAACAGAGGAATCGTACGGAATGAATCAAAGCGTAAACGAATCTTGTACTATTTCCAAAATGTACGATTTTCAGCGATTATAGTCAGGGATTCAGGCTCTGTATCTAGAAGTGTTACTTACAAGGGAGATAACTAAGTTGAACCTTTCAGAATTTGAATGGGGTCACTTCTCTTCAAAGGAAGCAGGCTTTTAGTAACTAGACATCGACTTGTTGTCATATATTTTCAATGTTGTATCTCTCTTAGGAGACGGCTTCTTATCTCAGTGCTTTTGGGGCGTGCATTGTCTATAAACTCAGCCAGTGTTTGTATGGAAAAGTAAGATTTATAAGCAGTATAGAGGCTCAAGTTAAAGTGATTGATCAAATGTCAATATTGTCTATACAAGTATAGACAATATTGACATTTGATCACTTACTTTAACTTGTTATTCTTTAACTTAATTAATACATGAAACTTACCAAGTGTCAGTGCCAAATAGCACGAACCGCTGCATTCAATCACGTCTGGACGAAACAGTACGTCATTGTAGCACTTTGTACCTCCACCTTAATAAGACGAAAAAACAAGTGTACGAAAAACAACAACAAAACATTCAATTACGATAAAGGCATAGTCCGTAAGCTATTCAAATCTCATAATCATTTACGAATGAATCCATAATCTTTTGGTTTTCTCGCTGGCGTCGCCCATTGACCCCCGTTATTACACAGCCCCAGATATGACAACTTAATCTCGATGTAAACTGTATTTTCTCTGACATTAAATAATTTTCATTCGATGATGGGCGACCTACACACCCTAAATAATAAAAATAATAATAATAATAAAGTTAAATAATGATAATAATGAAAATGTCAAAAATAATACCAACAACAAAAGTAATAAATAATAGTACTACTACTACAACAACAACAACTACCACTACTACTACTACTACTACTACTACTACTACTACTACTACTACTACTACTACTACTACCACTACTACTACTACTACTACTTCTACTACTACTACCACTACTACTACTACTACTACTACTACTACTACTACTACTTCCTCCACTTCTACTACTTCTTCTTCTTCTACTACTTCTACTACTACTACTACTACTACTACTACTACTACCACTCTTTTCACTTCTACTTCTCTTTTCACTACTACTACTACTACTACTACTGCAACTACTTCTGCTACCACTACTACTACTACGACTACTACTACTACTACTACTAAAACTACTTCTACTTTTAAAAATGATATTAATGATAATAGTTAGAATAATAACAAAATAATAACTCAAAATCTCGGAAAATGATGGTAGATGAAAGAATGAGTATTTAATTAGAGGGTCAATTATCTGATTGACAACAGGGATCCATATGTTTATGTTTGGATTTAAGTCCGGTGAGCGAGCCCGCCTATCCAGACGTGGAATGCCCTCTTCTAAGCCCTCTTGGACTATACGGGCCGTGAGTGGACGGGCATTATCATCCATTATAATGAATCTATCCCCAAAAGCACCAGCGCAAAAACTTGCGTGGGTATTGAGGATTTCATCAATGTACCTACGAGTTGTCAGAGTACTTCTTTCTAAAATAACAAGATCAGTCCGCCAATCCATGACACCCCAAACCATAATGGACCTACCCCCATTACGATCGTACTCAGCAATGTTTGCTGCATGAAACCTTTCCCCCGGCCTTCTCCACACCCTTGCCTATCAGTGTAGTTCAGGCAATTCCTGGACTCATCCGTGAATATCACGGGGCGCCAGCGTCTTATGCGCCAGCCAACGTGGCCCAATGCCCATGTTATTATTTATCTAAAATGACCTGGCACTCATTAACTTCCGTCAGTACTCGAGTATATCCGTAGCGTAAAATTTCGTTTTACCGATTTATTCATTCTATCTCACATGATCTGTGTAAGTCGCTGTGGTACATTGGTTACAGACGCCTTCCCGGAATGCATTAACGTGGCGGGACGAGTTCGATACCTGCCAGGGAAAAATGTTTTAATTTTGTGCTTATTTTTTATTTTTTTTATTCATTTCTTACATTAACCATTTCAATTATTCCTTTGCTTTTAGTTTTTGTCAGTTGCAAGTATTTTTCATTTCATTCTAATATAATTTAATTTTGGTTCTGCATCAACCAAGACTATTGTATTCTGATCGACCAAAAAAAAAAGAGTTTCATACCCAAAAGAAAATATTAATTAGTATTTAGTAAGCCTGCACTAAAAGTTAGCCACAATGGAAATCTCATTTGCTCTGTTATATTGAATTATAAAATACGATAAAAATCAGTTTATTTTACATTAATAACGCAATCACGCCTAAAAGAGAATTCGATTGACGCAATCAAACCAAGTATAGGCTTTTATTTTCATACCGTCATAAATTGTATAATGAACAAGAAAAAAAATACTTTTCATCTCTTAAATAAAGATACTTTTCAAAAATTTAATTGTTCAGTGTTTGAACTACAAAACGAAATACATAATTGTTATCGTTTCCATATTTCACTATTATTATTTACAGTGATGGATGGACAGCACTTTGCAATGATCAAATCTTATATAAAAAAAAGTCTGACTGTCAGAATACAGATAGCTTAATGCTACACTATTGGCTCAAATTAGGTAAAACATTGTTATCGTAAAAATGGATTTAAAATCGATCGATTTCCCGGCTTGAACTCATGGCATTTCGGATTTGGGACGACAGCCATGCCACCTGCGCTAAATTTCCGTTTGCATGCCGAGTTATGATACATTTTATTGGATCTAAACTTTGCGAGTTTAAGTCTATATTTAGAAACATAATATCCGATTATCAATAGGGGTCAAAAGGAATATTTAATGAGTGCCAGGTCATTGTAGATCAATAATAACCGACGCTGACAATGAACTCGGGACAGTGGAATACGAATACATGGTCTTCTTGATCTCAGGTTATACTTATGCAGCCGTGTCCGTATGGTTTCGGTCGAAACCCGCAATCCCGAGGCGTTTTGAAGGTCGGAACGTAGCTGCGTTGCCGTAGCAAACCTGTTTCTTCGGGTTTGAATTACCAAAAAACGGTCTTCTGCGACGGAGGTAGCTCTACTCCTACCTCCACCATGTCTCCTTACAGGTGTACCATACTGTTGGTATCGTGCCCATTGAATGGAGTTTTTTTTACACCGCTTGCAACATTTTTTCAGTTATATCGCAGCGGCTGGAGCACCTTATAATGGTTTCCTGGTAGTTCTCTCACCAGTACAACCACCACATCCTTTCCTAGCCTCCTGCAGCTATCTCACATAGGTTTACGATTATCAATCCGTTGGTGAGAGACAAATAGTAGGAAAGAATGGGTGCCGCCGCCGGGGATAGAACCCTGGACCTCTACATTGACAGTCCGTCGCGCTACCAACTGCGCTATGACGGCGGCCGTTGGTATCGTGCCGAAGCTCTGGTTTCAACAGTATGGTGTATCCCCTGTGCCATGCCAACATCACCTTGGGAAGCCCCTTGCTCCACTATACCTACAGCACGCAACACTTGTTCGACAAATAAATGTCGTCTGACATATGGCTTAGCGATGAGTAACGACTTAAAAGTCAACTGAAAACCAGAAACTAAGCATCTACACGAACCTGTACATGTAGAAAATGAGAAAGGACAGGTAAGAAACCGGGTTCCTCATTTGAACGAGTCTCGCGAGAAATTTGCGTGTCAATTTTGGTAATGTATACATTAGACATCTTGTCAATATATTATTGTTCAATTTTAAACACGAATGTTTTTTTGGTTTTTTTTTAAACCCAGCTCTTGTAGGACAGCGAAAAAGTTTGGTGCTTTGAGTAGTATATTTGCGTAATATACAAGCTGTTGGAAACTTAAACATTGCGCATTGTTTCTACGATGTGTAAGTGAAAACGGAATAAAGCTGCTTTTATATTCAGTTTATATTGAATCTTTCGAAAAAGTATATGTTAACAGTTATTTCAAACGCTTCAGAAGTCTTTTTTATTTAAAAAGAAAAATAAGATTTATTTCATATTTTAAAGTTGAATGGAATAATGTTCATTTAACGCCATGCAGTCTTCGTCTAATTTAAAACTATTTCAATACCTAATTGCGTTTTTCTTTTTTTATATATATAAATCATCGGAAACTCATTAGATCACGAAGACCTAATCACCATGAATTTCTAAATACCTTGTTTCTACGTCCACGTAGTGCGTTTCTCTAGCGTTCTTATGGTGGGCGGGACATGTGATGCACGTATGCATACAAGTTCTTTATATGCCCAACGGGAAATCACTCGGACATTCCTTTAAAATGGAGAATGCCTCTGAAAGTCTAGCGATATTAGGTAAATCTTTTTCTGACTGTTCTTTGAAAATGTGCTTTACAAAAAGGGGGCACACAATTGGGAATATTCAATCCCACAATCCCAAATTCGATAGCATGCACATGGTCACATAACGGGGGAAATTTCTATGAAATTTTCATAAAAATCTGTGCAAAATGAATGAGGAGATATGTAAACATCAAATGGACGTATGAACGTTCGGACGGACACGGCAATAGACAGAGAGAGAAGATGATATCAATATACGTTTACCAACGTCGGACTACGTTTAAAAAATAAAACTAGCTAATGCGTTATTTACCAACAATATCAGATTTGAGGGCATTCAAAGAAGGCGCACAATTTAGTCCGAATATTCACTTTGCGTTCCATAGATAGCTACTATGTGAAATCAATCTCAACGAGTATATTTAACGTGAGTCCTAGCGCTATTGGGTTGGCTCGCAATCGGAAACAATCGATGGTTTTACGGAAAAGACCTAGGAAATACTAAGATGACAGTCATAATAGCGTGTCATCTAGGACGCTGTTGCATAAACAAAAATCAAAATAACTACACTTACGTCTCACCTACTTTCAAGTTCCCGGAAAAGTCCGAGCGATGTACCGAATGGGTAGCTCGATGACCATTCGGAACAACGCTCTGACCTTTTCGTAACTGGAAAAAACCTCGGACATAAGACAAGTAAGAGGGCTGTCACACCTTAACGTTTTAGCCAGCGTGAGTGGAACGCGTTGAATTTTTTATAACACGCTACCGAAACGTCGGGTACGCTATAGACAAGTTCCGCGCACACTATCAGCACGCTGAAACACGTTGGCACACGTTGCGATACAGTGGGTATATCGAAAAATTTTGTGCATGCACAAAATTTCTCAGCTAGTGCCCAACGTGTTGAAACACGTTCCGCACACGTTCCGCTCGCGTTCCTAACACGCTCAGCCCGCTAGAGAAACGCTACGAGCACGTTCAAATACGCTACGGGTACGCTAGAAACACGTTGACCAAAAATTTAAAGTGCTTCTAGGATGTCTCTAGCGTACACAGAACGTGTGCGTAGCGTGTTTCTAGTGTACTGAACGTATGTCTAGCGCGTTCCCATCGTCTTCATAATGTTTTCTTTGCGTATTACAGCGATTAAATACTCACGTTTAAGTACTCAACATTTTTTAAAGATTCGCTGCATATTTGTTTCGAAGTTCTACCATTACCTAGGCTTAAATATATGTATATGTGTTTATACGTGCGTATGACCCCTGTACATAAATATAATTGTATGTTTCCTCACGACCAGTATAAGATCGTCTTAAAGACTCGATTATAGCCTGCATCCTCTATAGTCCGTGGGCCAGGAGGGGTCACCGTGCACCCCCCTAAGGGCTCTCCGAGAGTGGTATGGAAATGTTCATAGGACCTCCCTGAGTGAGAATCACGATGTTAACAGGTGGAAATTTGGGTCCCGACTGCCATTCCAAGTGTTTTTCTAGATGGCAGCCAATAATAAATTCATTTTACCTTTGATTCACTGTAGCGGGATTTTGTTCATTTTGAATATTTTTTGAGAGTCTAAAACATGTATATTTTGCGTTCTGGTAAAATCCTTAAATCCTTAAAATGATTTTAAAGATCCCAACTTCCGAAATGGGAGGTGGCAGCCAGTTCTAGATAAGATTTTTACTATTTTTTCGGTGAATGCAGTGAGATATTATTGTTCACCATGTATTACACCATAGATCATACTGCAAATTGCTATGATATTGTTGATATGACCTTCCCGAGCTCAAATCAAGTTGTTAACAGTCGATATTATTGACCCTGACTGCCTTCTCCGTCTTTTTCTAAATGGTAGCCACTACAAATACAAATTAACCAGAAGACACTTAACGGATATCACTTGTTTTAAAATCATATTTAAAGACCAGCAAGTGTGTATTTTACGTTCTTGGTACAATATCTATTATATAATGTTAAATTGGATATCCAAACATCCTCTTTTAGAGATGGCGGCCAGTTTAATATAGGAATTTTGTTATTTTTGCTGCATGCTGTGAATTATGAGGGATGATCGTGAACTTTGTCGATCAATCCTCTCTGATTGTACCACAAAATTGTTACTTCAACATTCAAAAGGTTGAATCACGTTGTTTACAGTAGATGTTTTGAGTCCCAACTGCCTTTTTGGGATGTTTTTACTAGATGGCAGCCAGTGTAAATACAAGTAAATGAATTGGAGCAACTTGTATATGAGCAACCTTTGTTTTTTATTATCTTTAATGACAAGAAACATAAATATTTAGTGTTCTTGCTACATGCTGAAACAGCTAATGTCTTTTTAAAGATCAAACATCCTGAATGGTAGATGGCAGCCAGTTTTGAATATGAAATTTGCCTTGTTTTCTTTCAGTCCATCTTCATCATAAAAGTCATCTCTGACAGGACAAAGGAAAGGTTTAACCGATATTTATCAGTGGGAAGCAAAAAAAGTATCAATCGATGTTTTTGGTGTTCTGACTGCCTTTCCGAATGTTTCTTTTAGATGGCAGCCAAGAAAAAGAATATATACATAAGAATCCTTTTTTGCTATCATTGGTCTATTTTTTATCTTATTTTCAGGACCAAATCACCTAAGTTAAGCGCAGTTCTTATTATTTCTTCAATTTAGTGACTAATCTAAAAACCAAACATACTGAAATGAAGATGGCAGCCAACTTTAGACACCTACTTTTGCTTACTTAACTGTAATAGTCTCTGAAACTAGTTGGGTGGGCATGTCACTCCTGTGGAAGGGGGGTGTATCAAGTTGTTCACCATATATCCCTGATATCAATATTCTGTCTCTTTCGTTTCACCTGACGGATTAGGGTAGTTTTAAATTGTCTCCGAGAAAATACGTGATAAAATAAAATCTGAAATATGAGATGGCAGTCAGGTCATAATTAGAATTCACCTTATTTCTGTAAAAACATCTTTATATGTACATGTTTCTGTCGAAGATTGATGCATAATGGTATCATTTTCTCCTTCTGTCAGTCCGTGTGTTTATACATAGGTTAGTTCATTTCTTGTTTCGATTAAGAACATCGTGGATTGACAAGGGTTCTTAGCATAAGCAAATTTTTTTATCGAACTTGAGCATAATTATACAATATAATGACGTATTGTTCTATTAGAAAATATGTTTGTCTTCTGGGGCCGTATTCACCAACGCATTTTGCATCAATTTAGCGCACTAAATCCCAAGAATAAAGAATTTAGAATTTAGTACGTATTCACCAACCCATTCTAAATTACGGAATGGACTAAATTCCTAAGAATAAAGTCGTTTTTCCAAGTCTAATACCTACCGTGCTAAATGTGAAAAAATGGCGACTGTCCGCCTCGCTTCGAATGGAAAACATTGTTTTATATCGAAGTATTGACAAATAACATGTCAAAATAGAAAGAAATTCCACTTAATTTTCCTTTCTGACACATATTTTATGTTTTCGGTCGAATTATTTATCAAATGACGTCAAACACATTTGTGACGCAATCTAACCTTGAAGTGTATGTTTACATATGGACAGAATGTTAAATTTTACAATATTCTCAGCGAGTTTTCAGGGACTCACGTTGGATAATTACATTTACAAGGGAGGAGGATGGTTAAGGAGTAATATATTTTAAGCGAAGTAAAGTTTTCAGGGGTGGTGGTGTGAGGATATGAACAAGACAGATGGAGGAAAGATTGCGAAGGCAGATTGTCATTTCAACTCGAGCAATAGAAAACTTGGTGCATTTTAACTCAAGATTCTAGTTGTTTGGGTGCCGATACTTTCTGCAAAACAGCATCATGAATATGGGACAAGTTAAAGGAGACAGATTTTAATTCTCACATCTTCAAAAGCGACTTGTTTTTGTTCAAAAGTTGGAATGCTCTCTCAGTGAAAGATTTAGGTATGAATCATGTTGACCTCGTTGCCAAGTTTGTGTTGAATTAAGTTTTTTTTTTCTTGTTCAATGTTTTATTTCTTATTGTAAAGTTTAATTTTGGTATCGGAACAGCCATACTGGCGTACATTACTTAAAACTAGGCCTACTCAGAAATAATCGCCGTATTTACTCTATAAAGATGATAAACAGTTTGTCAATCGAAAATATAAATCCCGTAACTACAGCGAGTAGTTTCACGTTTTATCGATTGCCAAATAAACGCATGTTTCTGTCAACTGTAATCGAAGTTACATTTGCTAATTTAATTGATCCCTGCATCCAGCCAATCAAATGTCTGAACATTGAACAAGATATTGAATATTTAGATATGACAATTTATTTCGACTGAAAAATTACACGAAAATGTCATTTTTAAACAAGGAGGGAAATTTAGAGTGAAGGACAGAAACTCAATGGTTACTCGTTTTGGCCTAGCCTAATTTCTAAAATTTAGAATGGGTTGGTGAATACGACCCCAGGACCAACAAGAAGTTTCCAAATCCACCCAAGCTAATTGAATTATTGAATGATTAGAAAATTTTGAATGATTTCGGAGTGGTTAAAATTGGTCGATTCAATGTTGGTTTTTTTTTGTGTGTGATTTTGGGGCATTTTGAGTTAATGCTTAAAAAATGCCATGAATGGAACGCTGAGTAAATGATAAAGAATGATTTTGACTAGACTTAGTGTCAAGTACACAATGTTTATTTACCTCAAAACATTTACTTCATTTATAGACTGAAACTTTGACAGAATATAACAAAACTAATTTTGTTATAGATTGCTTATATAATGCCAATTAACGGAAAAAAGGGGGGCTTGATGTAAAACTTATTGTCCACACATTCGTCTTGCATTTAATGATGGGTTTGCGTGAAAATTTCACAGAATGTTCTCAATCATGTGACTATGTGTGCTTATCAACTCTGTTGGATGACATTACATGTATTCCAAATCACGAAAAAGCTGCATAATTATCAATTGTCTTGTAAATGTTACTCCTTCTACATCAGTCAGTGCATGTATTTCATCAAAATATTGATGGATTATTGATGTTCCTGATCATGGGACATTCATAGCATACGAAGTATACTTCATGATATAAATATGAGCATTCATTAAGCGTTTGTCCATATATAATGCTGCGTCACAAAAAAGGGTCATTCGTTCTAAGAATGTTTTATTGAGGCGTTTATTTTGTCAAACAGGGCGCATGTTTTAATTTAAAACAGATAATTCCAGATTTACATTTCCATACAACAATAAAGATATATTTTGGAAAAGTTGATTTAGTAAAACTTCCATATGGTCAAATGGCGGCCAAGATTGTTTTAAAAATTAAATAAATTAATGCTAGGTAAAACATCCTAAACAAACTGATATATGAATTTGTAAATGTATCAGCTACGTAGGGATTAGCACTGCTGAGCCCTTCAAGAGAAATATAAATAAAACAGACTTAAGCAAATTTAAGATATTGAAATAAGCAGAATTGGTGGATTTGTTTCGGATTCTTTTACATTTATTTAATTTGGCGGACATTTTCGGTCGCAATTTGAAAGTATTCCTTTATCGAACTAAATAAATATGGCGTATTCGTATAAATATCTGGCTGCCATCACGCTTTGAGAATTTCGGGAACGTCGAATTAGCCCTAGATAATCAAGAAGAAAATTTCAAAAAAATCAAATATTTTTCCCGTTCAGTTTGAAAACGTTTATTAGAAGGTGAAACCAAAGATACCGAATAATAATATTAATACATGATTTTACCGCGGAGGGTCTTGTGAACAATTAATTTGATAACTCTTTTTCCAGACCCCCCCCCCCCCCCCCCCACCGAATTAAATTCATGTTTGAAATTCAGTATTTTTGGGATTTCAATTTCGACATTAATTGTTAAAACGTTAGTTTAAACGCTAGATATAAGTGACTGGCCCTTAAATGTGAAGCAATGTTTGCATAGGGATTCTAATGTAATTCAAGCACCTTCTTGGCTGCCATCTAGAAAATGCCCGTAAAGGCAGTCGGAAAACAAAATATCGATTAAAAGATTTTTGATTCTCACTCAGTGAGGTCGGCGAAACATTCCTTTGCACTCTCAGAAAGGGTTTTTAGGATTGGTCGTTTCCTCTTGTCTTATGCTCTGCAGCAAAAAAATGGCAAATTTCAAATTCAAGATTAGCTGCCATCTACCAAACAGGATGTTTGATCTTCAAATAGAATTTTTTTTTCAGTTTGTATCTAGAACACCAAAAAGATATGTTTTTTGCCCTTAAATATCAAAAATAAAGGTTGCTCGTATACAAGTTGTTCCAATTTATTTACTTGTATTTGCATTGGCTGCCATGTAGACACCCCAAAAGGCTGTCAGGACCCAAAATATCGACTATAAACAACTTGATTCAACCTTTGGGATGTTGCATGAACAATTTCATGGCACAATTAGGGGGATTTTTGGCAAAGATACATGGTGACCCTTCATCTTTCATAGACTGAAACAGTAAATAGCAACATTTTTATCTTAAACTGGCTGCCATCTCTCTTAAAGGATGTTTGGATATTCAAATTATCTTTAACTAATAGGTATCGTACCTAAAACGCAAAATATACATGATTTGGTCTTTAGATATGATTAAAAATCAAACGGTGCCTATAAAAAGCCTCCTGGTTAATTTGTATTTTTAGTGGCTGCCATTTAGAAAAACGCAGAGAAAGGCAGTCAGGGCCCAAATTATCGACTGTTAACAACTTGATTTGAACTCGGGAAGGTCATATCAATAATATCATAGCAATTTGCAGTATGATCTATGGTGTAATACATGGTGAACACTTGTATCTCACTGCATTCATCGAAAAAATAGCAAAAATCTTATCTAGAACTGGCTGCCATCTCCCATTTAGGAAGTTGGGATCTTTAAAACCATTTTAAGGAAATAAGGGTTTTACCAGAACGCAAAATATACATGTTTTAGACTCTCAAAAATATCTAAAATGAACACAATCCCTCTATAGTGTACCAAGGGTAAAATGAATTTATCCATGGCTGCCATCTAGAAAAACACTCGGAATGGCAGTCGGGACCCAAATTTCCACCTGTTAACATCGTGATTCTCACTCAGGGAGGTCCTATGAACATTTCCATACCACTCTCGGAGAGCCCTTAGGGGGGTGCACGGTGACCCCTCCTGGCCCACGGACTACTAAGCTGCATGTCTTTTCTTCTACATAAACGAGTCTTACTTGAAATATATATTTATAAATGAATACGCGTACTTCTTTAACGGATTTTCTCCATTCACTAGATTGTCAAGGTGGAAAAAGTAGCCTAAGTATCATCTTACAAGCGCGTTTATACCTTGTGCATCTGCTCTGTGGTAAGAATGATAAACCGTTCGCGAAGTACTTGGCACATTGTACATTTATTCTACTTATTTGATCATAAGACCAGTACTTCGTTGTACCTAGTGGACATAATAAAAAGGCGTGTTCTACTCGATTCTGTTCTGTTCAGAATATTTGTCTTTATGATATGTAATCAAGTTTGCTATTTGGAACACCGTTTTTCCTTCTAAATCTTAGACTTATCAAGATTGAAAGAGGTTCTAGACGGGAATGAAAAAAGGTTGAGATTTTCAAGAAAAGCCATCCTATGTGGTAGAAAATCATGTGGAAGAAAGGAATTTTTCATGAAAAGTAGTTACTTCCCCTTCCGCAATATTTTTCCAGTTAGAAATCCCAGACACTTTGTTCAGTCTGTAATCGTTTCCTTTACATGAACCAATGGACACTGTAGTTTGAAAGTAAAAAAAAAAAAAAAAAAAAATGTGGCCTGTGGCCTGTTGGTATATTAAAAGAATTAATTGAAGAGGTCATCAAGAACGTTGGTTTACGCTGGCATACCTTATCAACACGTTTTTGACACGCTACTTACGCCTTACTCATACGTTAAACTCGCTATGAACACGCTACAAGCGCGTCGTGAATTGGCAAAACAATATGTAGGTCAGCGTATGTCGACGTTTTACAGACTTAATCGTTTTCTCAAACGCGTTAGGCACACGCTAGCTAAAACGTTGAGGTGTTACAATGCCATATTTTTTTTCATTTCTGAGGTAATTTGGCCTCTGGTGGTACTTCGGTTATGTAAAGCGCTTGAAGAAAATCACTTTTTTTTCATCCTTTCTTATTTTAATTTGATAACAAAACACAGCAAAACACTGCGTTTATCATCAATTGAGAATATGCCTATTTTCGTCCCTTCGTTGGTTTTGTTTTATGCATCGTCATCATTAACGGGATAGTTGGTAATTGTGACGTCGTATAAACCCACGTGCAAAATGACGAGCTTTTATGGCTGTGCCCTTATTATTCCCGAAGTCCTTTCCTGATTGCTCGACGACTGCGCTTCACTTACACGGGAAATTGTATGAAATTTCAAGTAAATGCTCAAACTAACTGAGCGTACAGTTGACAACATAGTGAAATTGAAATTCACTTCAATCAAAACCATTCCATATTACTCGCTCATCGTACCATACATTCATTCCAAACACTCACTTAAACCATTCGGAAACGCTCCCTATTGTTCATCCTGAACAAAATTTGTGATATTGGATTACGTCCCATTAAATTCACTCAAAGCTCGCTCCACACACTCATTTAATTTTTATTCAAACAAAAATAAAAAAGAATTCCTCTTGTCAAGTTCAAGTTATTCTTAACTGTACGCACTCACCTGGATAAAAAATAAGTATAAGAAGTAAACCTATATATGACACACAGTAACCCTTTCCTACCGCTGGCATATTTATTTCTATGAAGACAAAGCGAGATGAAAACGGACTCCTCTAAAGACTTTCCTTGTCGATCGACCACCAAAATCTTGTAACTGTAACTTTTTTAACACGAGTATACGATTTGCTTGTCACTCTGAATGATTCATCCTACGTGAGTATAATACTTCAAAGAGACTTGTACTAATTCGTTATCAGTCGAGTAACTGTTGGAATAGCATCACATACTAATGTGAGGATAATATGCTGAAAATGTGCTTTTCCGAAAATAACAACAACAACAACAATAAAATCACGTACATTTATCTTTTAATCGTCTACGATTAACTCAAAAATCAGTCTTTTTCTCTTTCGAAAAAGAATGAACAATCTTAATTCAATCAATCATTAGTCGAAATAAGACGTTTAAAACAACGAGTCAAAACACTCTTTCGAAAGATGGTTAGAAGCGCTGATCTTTGGATAAAAGGCTAATGATTTATTTATAAGTTTGACACACCATTACCCGAACAAATGTCCCCTTTTCGGTGCTTTCCGTGCGACTATGGCAAGGGTGTCGAGACGTAAGCACACTATATCTTACAAAATTGAACATCGACGAAAACGGACGATCATTTCATAATAACGGCAATACAAATAAAGCTTAAAACCAATTATTCAATATCACGTGATTTTCCGCAACTAGGGAATGGCCTTAGTCGACTCTAGATACATGTTTCGCAAAACAGTTAAAATACAACTAAGGTTCATCGACCTATCACAATATGCACATTTGTGAAGTCTGATCTTACGATACACAGTCTGCATTCTACTTGATTTTATGTGAAAACAATCATGAGGCAAACTCATTGATATGTCCAAAAGAGGAAATTTAAATTAAGCAGGATAATGGGTGAAACGGTTCAATATAATAAGATCGCACACCCCTTTTTTATTTTCGACCCCCCTATACAGAAACCCAGGACCCGCGCTTGTTTCACAGTTAATATCACCGTGATTTTTAAACTAACCAGAATCAAATCGATTCCAAATTCATAGCATTTTTTTCACTCATCCAATTCGTTTAAAACATCTCGAAATCGTTCAAAATACTTCGAAATCGTTAAATCGTTAAAAAAAGCTCGACAATTTAGTTCGAACTGGTCATATCGTTCTATAACTTATTTGGCAAGTGTGGGATCGGAGCGTCTAAATGGTCGGCTCTTCAAAGGAACAAGAATCCAAATGTGATCCGTCGAGCGAAAAGGGACCATCTAGGAGCTCCGTTACATAAATATTTGCAAAAGAGATTAGTTCTCTTACAGGCCAACCAGAGGTCGCATTTCAAAAAGTCCTTCACAGTAAGGTAGATTTATTATTTCAGTTTCAGAAAATTGGCAAAGTGCAAAAAAGTTTCGACCCTAGTCAGTCTGCGCAGTCCGCGCAGTCTGACCTGGGTCGACATTTTACGGACTACCATGATGGCCCCTTTTTGCATGACGGGTCACATATATTGAACATTGCGTACATTTTACTAAGTTGTGAAATTTTGTGACTGTTGAAAGTAACACGTAGCGCCCGAACCTCACTTCAGGATGTTCTTTTTCAGGTATATTTGCTTTCATTTCAAATTTTGGTATAAATTACATAACCCATCATATGTACCAGATTAAGAATTTTCTTCCGACATAAAGGATTTTGTTCAGAATTCAACCATTTCATTAAACACATTTGAAATCTAAAAGGCAACTGCTTGATTCGTTAATACATGTAATCCGAAACACAAAATATTCTTTTTCTATCGAAATTGTACACATCTATGTTTCCCTTTTTATGAAAGGAAATATCAATTATGAACTCTGCTTTTGTGTGCTTCTCTTGGTTGAGTAGGGTATTTTATGGTGCCTATAGGGAAAAGAACAATAAATCTAATACATGTTACCGATTTGAAAACTTATGACAACGAGCAGGTGCTCTTAACATTAAAAGAGTATTTGATGAAATGGCGGAAATCTTAGAAAAAATTGATGAAATGGCGGAAATTTGGAAAAATCCTTGTTGGAGGAAGAAACTTATTCATCTTGTTCATTTGATGTTCTATCTAATTAATACCAAACCTTTCAAAGAAAGAAACTATACCTCAAAACATCCTGAAGTGAGGTTAAGCCGCCACTTTTAGTATATATTACCTTCACAAGGCCCTTGATTCCCCACCTTGTTTACTAAAGGGAGGTAATAACATATTGCTAAAGAAGGTGATTTGGAAAGAAATAAGCAATATCCTATTACCTGTTTTTAATATCCTTCAAACTTTGTTCATTAAACTCACCACCTTTAATTCCGAAATCATTCCAAAATCATTCACATTGTCAATTTAGCGAATCAGATACGCTTTACCAATTATCAATCCGGCGTGTCTGATGGCAAACTGTCACTTTTTGTTGTGATTGATGAACGTCCTGAGGCTTTCAAAAAGGGATGAAGTTACAGTTAACAACATCGTTAAATTGACAAGATGAATGATTTTGGAATGATTTTGGAATGAAATTGAATGAGTGCAATGAATGAGTTTTGAGTCAAATTAAAGGGAGGTAATCTTATACCGCTAATTTTGTTCTACCTGAACAAAATTATCGATATTTATTACCTCTTTTTAGTGAAATATGCATACAAGTTCTATAGATAGCTTCCATTTTCTTCAAGAACCTATTAGACGCTTCAATTTCAATTCTGTAAGAGAAATCGCGATTTTTCCCTCCCCGAATTTATTTCGAATGACGTTGTTGATCTATTTTTTCAATGGGTTTGAGCGTTTTTGAATGGTTTGAATGAGTATTTGGAATGAATGAACGGAGCGCTGAGCGAATGATTTAGAATGATTTTGATTGAGGCGAACGTCAATTTCACGATGTAACTAATTGTATTATTTCGCCCACTATTCACTGCCGATAATGTATATCTTTGGTTAACGAGAAGCCTCATGATCACGTCTACAATAGGATTAGTGATTCAAAGGTTTTTTTTCGTACCAGAAGTATTTAAAATCAAAGCGCTGAAAGCACTGGAGGTGGACGTTTCCGGTGGCATTGTGGCGAAAATAAAACGAGACGAAAAGAAATTATCCATGTAAACATGTGATAAATGTAAAATGTTTCGACCCAAGATTGAACTGATACTCCTTTTTTTGAAAAACTATTAATAACTGACAGGATTGTTCTAACGTAGTACTAACACTGGGTGACGTAGAAACGTCCCCCAAAATATGTCAAAACAATGGTTTGCGAATACGGTTATATATAGTTTAAAATCGATAAATTTTGAAGTCCCATTAATAAGATTTCTATATAAGTACTGGATACATAGTCCATAAAATGTAATGCTTTTTTTATAAAGCTAACACGTTTTTTTTTAAAGCTAAGCATTGTTTTAAAAAATATCCAAATTTTACAAAATTCAAAAAGTGTGATTTCAAATTATCACAAATCTATAAATAGCACCAGTGAGGTTGACGGATTTCCGTCAAACTCCCCGTGGCTATTTATAGTTTTGTTCTTAAATGTTATTCAGTGGTGGTCAGCAGTCAATCGGGAACCCTCGGCGATTCTACGGAATAGACCTCGGGAGTAAAACGGGCGCACCCGTGAAAGCGCGTTATTTCGAACGTTGGTTTAAATGACGTCTCGAGCTTCAGCGATCCTGCTACGGATGACGTTGCATAATAAAAAATCAACGAATTAATGAAAGAGGGCATATTATAATTTTCAGCATTTTGTCAGCAAATTGTAATATGCCTATAAGAACTCCACAGACGATCGGAATAAATAGCATAATGTGAATTTCTTCAAGCGCATTAAATAACCGAAATACCACCAAAAGCCGAATTACTTAAAAGATTACCTAATTAGCCTACGCCTGAGGTACTTTCCAGTTTACGGAAAAGTCCGAGCGATGTTCCGAATGGGTCAGCCGTCACAACATTTGGAACATCGCTCGGACTTTTCCGTAAACTTGAAAGTAACTCGGGCGTGAGTGTAGTAGTTTTGAGTCGTATTTTAGGTATTTCGACTTCTGGTCGTTCTTCGGTTATTTAATACGCTTACGGAAGATTATATTTAGTTAAATCTTTCGTCACAGTTAAAAAAATTCTACGAGTTTACGTAACAATAAATAGTGACAATTAACCATCCTTCGGAACAACACTCGATCAATCTGACTATCAACCTTGGATGTACATAGACGGACTATTTTGAAAAGTGAGAGAAAGCCTCGAAAAACTATATGACGTCACTGAAAATGGCGTAAGCCCTCCAAATTTAGAGTGAGAACATTCGACGTCGCTAACGTTACTCGTTTCAGCCAATGTCGTGAAATCTTCCTTTCCCCGTTTAAACCTCTATAGATTCCTATACAACGGCTCAAAAGTCTCATTTCTTTGAAAATTTTCGTCTTTAAAGTCGTTTAGACTCTTAAAGACGTCATTCAAAAGGACTAGTCCACGATTGATGCACTAGTTTCTCTAACCCTCTTCCTGGCTTATAAATGCACCATTTTGTTACACATCAGTCTGCCTTATATACATCCGAGGTTTGTTAGTAAAATCATTTAGGGAGAAACTTGATTTAGTAGCGACGTGAAAAAACAAAACAAAAACAAAAAAAAAAAAAAAAAAAAAAAACAAAACAGAAATTGTCCCAGAATGGGACTTAATACCCCCGCAAGTGTTTTTAGAGAATGAGATATTTTACAGGAGAGGCAAAAAATGATTCAAATATAATGATAACTCTTGAGGGATTTGAGGCTTCAAAACTGTGTCTTGCAAAAATTCAACATGTGATAAATGTTTGTATAAAGTTTTAAAGCTATTTAAAGAAACATGAATTATTAGAAATGAAATAAAAAAAAATCAGAAGTTCAAAGGCAGATACTTCTTGAACCAGGAGGAATTGGGACCTTAGAATTGCTTCTTGGTAAACTAAGTGAGCACAGAAAAAGAAAATGTCTTACGTTCATGGGCAGAAAATTCTTGAACCAGTAGGAGTTGGGACCTCAAAATAACGTCTTGCAAAACTTCAACATGTCATAAATTATTTTATAAAATTTCAAAGCCTTTGAAGGAAATCTGAAGGAGGAGTTCCCGACACAAAATTACTAGTATAAGTGAGAAAAGAAAAAAAAAATGTCTTAAGTTCAAGGAAAGATAATTCTTGAACCAGGCGGAGTTGGGACCTCAAAATAACGTCTTGCAAAACTTCAACATGTGATAAATTATTGTAAAAATTTCAAAGCTTTTGAAAGTAAACTGAAAAAGGAGTTCGCGACACAAAATTACTAGTATAAGTGAGAAAAGAAAAAAAAAAAATGTCTTAAGTTCAAGGAAAGATAATTCTTGAACCAGGCGGAGTTGGGACCTTAAAGTAGCGTCTTACAATACTTCAACATGTGATAAATCATTTAAAAAAAATTCAAGCTTATGAAAGTAAACTGAAAGAGGAGTTCGCGACACAAAATTACAAGTATAAGTGAGAAAAGAAAAAAAAATGTCTTAAGTTCAAGGACAGATAATTCTTGAATCAGGAGGAGTTGGGACATCAAAATAACGTCTTGCAAAACTTCAACATGTGATAAAATATTGTAAAAATTTCAAAGCTTTTGAAGGAAAACTTAAGGAGGAGTTCGCAACACAAAATTATTAGTATAAGTGAGAAAAGGAAAAAGAAAATGTCTTAAGTTCAAGGGCAGATAATTCTTGAACCAGGAGGAGTTGGGACCTCAAAATAACGTCTTGCAAAACTTCAACATGTGATTAATCATTGTAAAAATTTGAAAGCTTTTGAAGGAAAACTTAAGGAGGAGTTCGCAACACAAAATTACTAGTATAAGTGAGAAAAGGAAAAAGAAAATGTCTTAAGTTCAAGGGCAGATAATTCTTGAACCAGGAGGAGTTGAGACCTTAAAATAACGTCTTGCAAAACTTCAACATGTGATAAATTATTGTAAAAATTTCAAAGCTTTTGAAAGTAAACTGAAAGAGGAGTTCGCAACACAAAATTACTAGTTTAAGTGAGAAAAGGAAAAAGAAAATGTCTTAAGTTCAAGGTCAGATAATTCTTGAACCAGGAGGAGTTGGGACCTCAAAATAACGTCTTGCAAAACTTCAACATGTGATAAATCATTGTAAAAATTTCAAAGCTTTTGAAGGAAAACTTAAGGAGGAGTTCGCAACACAAAATTACTAGTATAAGTGAGAAAAGGAAAAAAAAATGTCTTAAGTTCAAGGGCAGATAATCCTGGAACCAGGAGGAGTTGGGACCTCATAATAACGTCTTGCAAAACTCCTACATGTCATAAATCATTGTAAAAATTTTCAAGCTTATGAAAGTAAATTGAAAGAGGAGTTCGCGACACAAAATTACTAGTATAAGTGAGAAAAGAGAAAAAAAGGTCTTAAGTTCAAGGACAGATAATTCTTGAACCAGTCGGAGTTGGGACCTTAAAGTAGCGTCTTACAATACTTCAACATGTGATAAATCATTGTATAAAATTTCAAAGCCTTTGAAGGAAAACTGAAGGAGGAGTTTGCGACACAAAATTACCAGTATAATTGTCTACAGACGGACGGACGGACAGACGCACTGACAGACAGGCTGATTCTTGTTTACCCCCGAAAACATTCGATATGCGGAAGTAAAATGAGCAAAGAAACGCATTTGAAGGGAGTTCATGGGTACCCTTGATTTCAAAATTTACCTTGGTGGGTTGGTTAATTCTGCCATTTTATTACGCCTTTGACAGGAAATCAGTCATCGCAGTGTTATCTTCTTCGATTTTCGACATCTGACATGACAATGTCAACGAAGTTTGTCACTTATAGGTTAGTTTTCGAGTATTTTCCAAGACTAAAATTCAGAATTTATCTAAGATTTGCGATTTATGCAACTTTTGCATAGAAGGGTCTTGTGTTTGACCGTTTACAATAGACATCAAAAACAAAAATTCAAATCCACCTTTCTTTCAGAATATTCCAAATTAAAAGGTCGTTCATATGTAAATAAAATATATTCTATTGAATGACTAAATATGATAAAATGAGGTATAAACAAGGTGGCCGTTTAGAAGTTCGTTTCGGTGTATATTGCCCTGTTCATCGTTTTGTTTGGATTTGGCTGCCATCTACATCATAATATGATTACAGTAATCTGTGTTACACCAACATATTAAGACCGCACCTTCTCCATGGCATCCTGAATCGTGAAAATAACCATCTGCACAGCCCCGAAGGTAATAAACAACTGAAAGAGAAATAGAATCAAGGCATTTATAGTTAATAATCATTTGTTTCAGTGTAAGATCAATATTTATTTGATAGAGTGAACAAGAAAAGGCATATTTTTTGCGTCTGTTGAAGCCACGAGAGTACTTATAGCTTTAGTTGTTCACGAAAACGCAGACTTGCATTCATTTTCTCAGATGCGGAAAGACAAACGTGGCTCGCCAGTTTGCAAGTAAATACGGAGTAACGTCGTGACGTCATATATCCGATGCGCCTTCGATTACGTCAAAAATGGCAAAATAAACAAAAAATATAAGAGTGTGAGTTGATTCTCTGGGTATGTATTGAGATTATTAAGTGATGATATACCATGGATTATTAATGGAGCCTTAGAAATTAATAGAAATGAGGTTAAATGTTAAGAGGCAATTGTTTCGCATTATAATTCTGTCATTGTCAATATTTAACAATTCCATCTAATGTAAACTCGGACGTAGCGCATCAATTTTAATTGCAGTTTAGATTTCCTTGATAAAATGCTATTCTTTTCCCCTCGTTTAGCGAAGGTAATATCTAAATCGATAAAATATGCTTCTCGAAAAGTTCGATTAAGAAAGGAAAAATTTACTCAATGACTAAAAACTCGTCCAAGCCAGTATGTGAATAGATAACATAAATATACATGTAAATCTATACGAATTAAAATCAACAAGCAGTGTTACTAGAATTCACCCGTATACAATCTACTACGAGTAGCCAAAAAAACGACTTCTACTTTTACCTTAACCCAAATTCGTATGACCTTAAAACTAACCAAGAAATTCCATCATGAAAGCAAAATCGGGTTATAAATTGATTACTTACGTAGGGTCATAGCCGAGTAACACGAACCCCTACATTCAATCACGTCTGGACGAAAAAGTACGTTGTTAAAGCATTTGAATCCTCGACCTAAAATGAAAAATCAAAGCACTGAAATACTGATGGTGGACGTTTCTGTTGGCATACTAGAGTGATTCTTCCCGATGATTTGTTGAGAAAAGAGAAATTTTACATGTTAAATTACGATAAAAGGAAAATGACCTGACCCAAGTTCGCATCTTGCTTACGATATACATTTCTTAACATATATCGTCGATCGTCAACCAAAGTCATGTAATTACAAGGTTCGATAACCTTTGGCATTATGCCGGGTGTTGTTAAAAGAGTGACTGTTTGATCCATTGGGTATAAAAGGAAAGAAACGACAATTAGATTATATAGGTATCATTATTTTTTGCAACACTTATCGATACTCCGTGATCACAATTAAAATTCTGTTGTTATCTGCTTGAAAAAATCAATAAAGGGATAATAAATTAATGTTCCGCGATTTTCATTTGCAAATGAAAAAAAGAAAGGGTTAGCACGAACAATAATTGCAGGCACTCTCGTGTGTTGAAAAGTAGTGTAAAACCCCATTGCATAAACCTTTATCGCACGACCTAACTGCTTTACACTACCTGCTCGCGTTGTATCCGTACTCATGTGTGTGAATTAGGTTATTATTCTATTATTATTAGTGTCAGGAGAGGTTACCATTCCAGTAATTCTATTTACCATTTTTTCATAAGCCTCCCATAGACCATTGGGAAACAATGGGAAAATTACTAACTCTGTCTGAAAAGTAGTTCTACGCAAGCAAAACATTCACCCGATCTCAGAACTGCATATGATTTCGCACTTAAAAGATGTCTTTGAGGTTTCAACAAGTTATGTAAATCCTTGTTTCACTCTATTTTTGAAATGTATAGTTGTCAGACGGACACAATTCTTGAAAAAGTGTAAACTGAATCTAAATGAGCACTACTGCTTTGAAAACCTATTAACATCTGACAGGATTGTTCTTACTCGGTATTAACACTGGTGAACGTAAACGTCCACCAATAATACTTGCTTTGACCAAACAATCTCTAATCATTCGCAAACCTCTTGTGCACCCTAAACACAGTGATGGTTTCAAACCGGAAACCAAATAAATTAGAGGATACCCTTAGACGTAGCCTGGGATTCAGGCCCTGTTTTTAGAAGTTTGTAACAAGGTAGATAACTAAGTTGAACCATTCAGACCTTAAAATGAGTTAACTTCTCTTCAAAGAAACAGAAACAAATCTTAAATCAGGCTTTCAGAAACTAGACATTGCTTTCATATCACATATTTTCAATAATGAACCTCTATTTAAGAGACGGCTACCAGTCTACCTTAGACGTCGCGCACGTAAATGCGGCACTAAAATGTAACGTCAAAATAGCGAACGTCGATTGTGTAGTGTCTAGTGTTTTTTGGTTTTTTTTTTCTGTCTGAAAAAAGTTCACAATATCATTATATTGCTCACTCTTTCTACAGCTATAGCAATGTCAGAATATATAGTCAACATTAAAAAATCAAAACTCGTCCCTATCCCTCGGGAAGAATACAATGTCATATTATTTTCAACTTCGCATAAATGTTTAGACATGTGAATACTGGATTAGGCCTTTTGTAGAGTTAGGCTTATTTCCACTCTATATATGAAGAAGTATTTGGGTAAAGCCTTTTTTGTAAACATTATTTATGTTATAATGTAGAGGTAAATCTGACATTATGAAATCAATATTCACCCTATTTTATTGCAATGATCAATTCGAACCAACAGCAGCTTGTTCATAAAAAGTGATGTCATCAATACATGCATTTTTTAAAGGAATATGACGCACCCCCCCCCCCCCCCTTATTTTTGAATTTTCGAAAAAGATTATTACAATTTGCTAAGTTTGCTTCGAACTCACTATTCTTGGGTCTTTAGAACAACAAGTTACAGTCCGAGAATACAATTCTTTGCGAAAAATGTATAAAATATTCTTTTTTGCTATCCGAAATTAACATGAGCGATTTGGGGCAATATTGACCTCCTTGTTTATATCTTATTTTTCCCTTCCCCGACTCACATCGACATTTCCACACAAATATTCTTCTCGCATGATATTACGCTTTTTTTTTTCTTTTTCTCCCCTTGAATTGCGGATTTAATCTAACCTGTATTCGCCTGAAGGCACGTCGGTTTTATAATTCAACGAATCAAACATAACGTCGTTGTAAGAAAATGCGCGTTTTTTTAGAAATCGTTCCACACGAACTAATATCAATATCTCTTTATTTGTAAATATTTTTTCATGAAATTTTAATATGATTTATAAGAGAAAATGAATATTTCTTAGCTTTAATTAAATTATCATATGAATAATGGAACTTCTTTTAAGCGTATTAAGAATGGAAAAAAACAGTTTTGTAACAGCCTAAAAAGATTTCGTTCCACACGAATTTCGGCTTATCAATTTTCCGATTGAAACTCAAATTGATATCTATTTACATATTGAAGAAAAACAGAAAAATAATATTTTGAGTTTAAAGATTGGTTGCAATTGAACCATTTTTAATTAAAATATAAAAGAAAATCGTCATTTTTTCGGCGTCTTAAAGTTTGATGTTACGCTTCACTTTTTGTTAAGCATAAAGCGGTATGTTTCTTATTTGCGGTTAAATTTCGATTTCCGTTGGTAAAAGTGTTGGATATCATGCCAGTTTAGATTTGATGCACTTTCAAGCAGTTTAAACATTATTAAACTGTTTAAAATATAAGATGTGTATCTTCCGGTGATGCTTTTTTGTTACATGTTACACGCGTTTTTTCGCCTAAATTACATTTTGAAACTCCTTTTAACGAAATCATACGAAAATAGTTTGCAAAAAAAGTTTGATTTATAAATTGGCCATGGTTTAAGCGTTATTTAGATATAAGGTATATGGATGGTGCGACCAAGGAGTCTTGTTATGATAAGTTTTAAAATACAGAGGGTGACGTTTATTAAAAAGTGCCGCAATACCGTGCGCGACGTCACAATGATTTTGGATGGTTTGTCGAGGAATATCACTTTATAATCTCATCTCCAACTAGTCCAATAACCAAAAATCAGACGATTTCAATGAGATATTGTAAGGCTGTATCTAACAATGAATGAATCTCCAGGGACGATTTGTGATTTTAAATTACGATTAATTTTTTTTTCGTAAGAAGTTTAGTAAAACGGGCCACGGATGATTCTCTGGTGTAGTTTTGTCCTGTATCTTTGCACTGCAATGACTTTTAGTAGAATGAACAGTCGCACAATGAATGATTTTCTCGACAGATGGATAAAGAAGGCTCACAATAGGCTATACCGATACACGACCCCACCCGTCTCTGTCTGTATATCCCCCTCTCTCTCTCTCTCTCTCTCTCTCTCTCTCTCTCTCTCTCTCTCTCTCTCTCTCTCTCTCTCTCTCTCTCTCTCTCTCTCTCTCTCTCTCTCTTTTTCTTTCTCTCTCTCTCTCTCTCTTTCTTTTTCTCTCTTTCACTCTCTCTCTCTCTGTCGCTCTCTTTCTCAATTTGTCTCTCTGTTCCTTTTTCTTTCTCTGTCACTGTTTATTTGTCTCCCACTCCTCTCTCTCCCTCTCTCTTTCACTCCCTCTTTCTCTCTCTCTCACTATCTCTCTCTCCTCCCCCTCTTTCTCTGCCATGAATGATGCAGCTTATTACCGGTTAACTAGTTTAAATTAATTTTTTTGTAAATACGAAAAGAATACGAGGGTGAATAAAAAAATTCGTAGAGTTTCCTTACAGAAATTTTGATTGTACTGATTAAAAAACAAACAAACAAAAAAATCTCTGTTATCAAATTGCAGCATTTGTCTGTTTATCATGTTAATTTTGATGCAATCCAACTCGTTGGTCACCTATAGCAACCATTCTAAATCATGTAGTTATTTGGTACCAGCGCACGGTAATGACGACAATATCACGCTAGAGTAATGACAACTTCCGTTGGATGTCAACACTTTTCAAATACACAACTTAACAATCAACACAATTTCTGTTTTGCTTCAAACTTTCGAAAATTACTTTTTTCATACCAATCTGATCCTAACTGATGGACTATAGTAGGTATTATTTGTTTAAGATGACAGCTACATTCAACGTAAAGGAGACGTTTCCCATTTTCCGAGTATCATCCTTCAGTAACTCTTACCATTCCGTAAAAAAGAACCTCTTATGCGATTTAAAAAGAAGACATTAACTTCCATTTTAAGACTTTTCAGCGTATTTTTTTTTTAATTTTTCATTTTAACGTCTCTGTTAGGTTTTCCATAGGTCTACTAGAACTAAATCATTGCCCGGTTGTCTATACGGTGACGTTTTTTCGAAGTTAAAAAAATGATATGTGTCCTTACCTTACTGACACCTACTGACATTGCATTCGAAAATACCGAATGGGTTGCGCTTAGATTTGAAACATTCTTACAGATTAAGTCAACACGTAAATAGACGAAACTTGGAATCGTTTGGTACAGATTGAAGGGACAATTACGAGTAGTAACACTAGGAATGAACGTTGCAAAATTGGTTGCGCCGGTGGCGGCTTATCAGGAATATCAGACTTTGGAATTATTTTCATTACGGTCGTAGTAAACTCTTGTAAAAAATAGTATAATGTCAACATTAAATGGTTTATGACGTATACAAAAGTTTATTCATTTCCGTCGGAAAATTTCAAAGTAAAAGTAAAAGTCCACGTAATTTTTGATCCACCCTCATATTTTCTTTATATAAACAAACAATGAAATTTAAAGAAAATTAGCATATGCATGACTTAAAGCAATATCAAATATGCTAACAGTCAAGTCTCAGAGAAGAAAGTGTGATTTTCGCATCGGAATCTTCACTTTTCCATACAAAGCGTCTGACCAAAGTCGCACCAGGCGCTCCATCGAGTACCAAATGTAGCTTTGTATCTGTCCAGACAGCTTCACAACTGCAACTCTATTCGGAACATCACTCGGCCAATCTTACGATCAACCTCGGATGTACATAGACGGAATATTTTTTAAAAGTTACGCGAAAACCATTGAAAAACTCAATGACGTCAGTTAAAATGGCGTTAGCTCTCGAAACTTTGAGTGAAAACATTCCACGTCGCCAACGCTACTCGTTTAGGTCACTGACGTGAAACCATCGTATGCTAATATCAATATCATTAGATTCTTAAATAACGGCTGAAAAAATCTTAATTTTTGAGAATGATGAATCATTCTCAAAAATTAAGATTTTTGCAGCCGTTATTTACTGTAAAAGATATAAATCTGCAGTTTTAATTTTTCTTACACTGTTTCCGCCTAACAAAATGTACGATTTTGTTACATACCCATCCGCCTTACATACATCCGAGGTCTGTTGCAGTTTACGGAAATGGCCGAGTGATGTTCCGAATGCTGCAAATCATAGTACAAAATGTTGGAAATATCTCGAATAGACTCACATAAAAATCAGCGTTCGTACATACCTGAACCAACAGTAAGTATCGGAAGTAAGATCGCTAGTAATACACAGATACGTTTTCCTGCCATCTGTCTCTGTTGACCAATATCCAGATAAAATGGAACCTAGTATCACTTTCTTCGTCGATGGACGGCCAAACCTCGTATATACATCTTTAATAAGCATGAGTTACGGTGTTTAGTTTGTATACCAATGATATCTACTACTCTGTGACCCTGAATCATTCATTCTACAAAAGCACAGTACTTCAAAAACCAATTGAACACCACACTCATGTTAAACAATTAAATTTATGTAAAACCTGTCTTAGCGGCCATTGAACAAAGCCACTTGTGTAGAGCTTGCAGTGCATGTAAGGGCTTATTTCCCGAAAATACCAATAATTAACTAAAGCAATTTAGACCAATCGGGGACCGTCGGCGTCGTACATAATAGAACTTGAAAAGAATAAGGGCGCAGACATGAAAGCGCATCATTTTGCACGTGAGTAGCATGATGTCAAGAGCAAAAACGTTCCTGCTCAAGATTAAAACTGGGAATATTTTAATTTTGTTACAAAACGCATTATTTTAATTAGTTTTAATAACTTAAGACGAAAACACCACCGCTCTCTCTTTTGTCTCAACATTTGAAAAGCTAATTGTAAATACATAATATGTATTTAGTGTTTTGTATGAGAAAAAATATCTAACGAGGTTGGGAGAATTGATAATTGTCGAGGCTCTGCCGAGACAATTATCAATTCCCACAACCAAGTTAGATATTTTTTCATACAATACACTAAATACGTATTATATTTATCTTTAACATCTATTTGCTTTGTTTTTGTAGATGTTTCCAACAGAATAACCGCATTATATATTTGTTCTAAAAATAACTATGTTCTATCATAAAAAAATATACGGGATGTTATCACACGGATATTTGTATAGTAATAAGATAAAACATGTTAGCAAATATGTATTGTAAGCATCTGTCAAATTCATACAATGGTTTCTGGTGTTACATTTATTTTGAAGTGACACCACGTAAAAAGACGAATCCAATGAGATGATGAATGGTAGAATTCCATATTTAGTTATTTATGTAGAAGCAAATTTAATTTTTGTGTTACGCAAAAAAATAAAGTAAGATGTTTGGTAAAACAGGCCCCTGGGTTCGATCCACTACGGTGGCGCTCGTCCTTTCCAAATATCTGTCTCCCAAATTTGAGTTGATAACCGTAGACCTATGTGGGATAGCAGCTGGGGGCTAGAAAAGGATGTTATTGTTTAAACATATTCATTCTAAATCGATCTGGATACAAGTTTGTAAAACTTAGATTAATTTCTCTCGATTCTCCTTCCTGAAAATATCAGTACCTGCGTCGAAAGAACCAAGAACCAAGAGCGATAGCCGCTCTCGGGAATCGAACCCGGGACATCTTGGTCAAGAGGCTGGCGCTCTACCTCTAGAACCTAGACACCATGTATGTAATGGTAGTATTGTTGTGAGAAATACCAGGAATGAATTGATAGGCGATCCAGCTGTCGCGATATGACTGGAAGATTGTTAAAAGCGACGTTAGCCCCCATTAAAAAATAAATCTCGGATCATAATGAATGTAAAATACCTTAATACCGACATTAGAACATTTTTTTGACCCAAGGTTATAAAACTTTCCTCATTCTCAGCACATACTTTTCTCATATTTCAAATTAATATTAAAGCCGTAAATCTATTGAAATACTAATATAGATGTATTTACACAAACATTATACATATACAATGAATACTTAGTGTATTATATGAAAAAGAAATCTAATGAGGTTGGTAGAATTGAAAATTGTCGAGGCTCTGCCGAGACAATTATCAATTCTCATAACCGAGTTTGATATTTTTTCATACAATACACTAAGTATGTATTATATTTATCTTACAACCTCTATTTGTCTTCTTTTCGTCGATGTTTCTAACTGAAATGCTAGTTTCTAAAAATAACCGCATTATATCTTTGTTCTAAAAATAACTATGTGATATCATAAATAATATCATACGGGATGTTATCACACGGATATTTGTTTAGTTATAAGATACTTATAAATAACAACTTATCATCATTTTTTGTTATTTGAATTCTTAATTTGAGAAAATTCTCCGTCGAGAACGAAAAGATGACTTTTATCATTTTATCAGCTTTTGAATGATTTTAGAACGTTTTTGGAATGATGTTAAATGAGTGTGCGGAGCGCGTTTTGTATTAAATTTTATGGGAGCAATACATATCGCTAATTTCCTCTAATTTGAAGAAATAAGCGATGATTTATTACCTCCCTATAAAAAGCCTTTGTATTTTCCTGTTGGTGTATTAATTCAGGCTAAACAGACGCTTTGAAATTCACATATGACAATAAAATTCTGGAACGGTTCGATCGATTTGATTAAAATGTTGACCATTTTGAAGCGTTGAACACTTTGAGTTGGTGTTTGGAATGAATGATTGAGGCGCAGAGAGAGTGATTTTGAATGGTTCAGATCGGAGTGATTGTCAATTTTACGATGTAATTTTAAAAACTGTACAACGTTCTAACGATACAGTGCAAGGTCTAAATATAGGATTATTATTACTGTTAGTATAGCGCGGTTTAATTGACCCGCATCTGACCCCTGCAAGTTAGATGAATAAAAATCTGAGTTTTCCAACTCGCCTTTGCAATTGCTTTCATAGGAATGAAAAAACAACCGGTATTGAAAGTAATATATATATTTTGTTAATCGGTAAAATATGTCGGTAATTGCATTTTAATAATTTTTCCAAAGAGGTCAAACTCGGGTCAAATAAACCGAGGTGTTTTATCACGATACTGTCACTCATCCCGATCGAAATCAGCCCAGCGTTCAGGATCACCAAACGGTGCAAACAGTTTATAAATATACCCCGCTTTGCACGCGTGTGCACGTGCAAAGCGGGGTACAATTGGAAAACTGTTTGCACCGTTTGGTGATCCTGAACGCAGGACAGTTTAAATCGCTTGCTTAATCGGGCCTCTATAGTTGTGCAACTGCTTGTGCTCATCTTCAGCTTCAATTTGATATATTTTTAGCTGGGCAAACTTTTTTTTTAGTAAATAGAAGTAGCATTAAATTAGGTTCAAATCGAATCGGTTAAAATCTTTCAACGGTTTAATTAGCTGGTGTAGAGTTAAACATGCCTGATTTGTCCGTGAAGAAATTAAAAAAATCCTGGATTTTAATAATGGGGGTAATGGAATATTTCATCCAATTTTGCGTAATTATATATAGTATCCTTCCTCCCATTAAATCATTCAAAAATTGCTCATTCCATCAAATCAATTTCATCCCAAAACATTTAACCCATTAGGTTCACGATGTTGATAACACTGACAGGATGTGGAATATATACTCCTCAAAACTCCTGAGCGGCCACTTGCCTTTTTGGCAATATGTTATAAATGTCGCATGGTATCATCTCGTTTTTGCTTGAATAATGTAGCCAAATCATTTATGAAGTCAACAAGAGAAAAAATCAGTAGATTAATTCAACAAGAAATGTTTTGAAATTAAACGAAAGAAAGAGTACCCTCGATTTCAAACTTAACATTGGTGGGTGGGGTATTTTTGACATTTCTTGTTAGGATAAGGATTGTGTAGACAATACTGGCATTTCTTATTAATTTTAGAAGTCCACAGGCGTTGTACCACTGATTTTAGTGCAACAGATTGATAGACTTTGCGTTTTTCAAGTATCGAAATATTAACATTTCTTTTAAAAGTGTCAATTTTGTGACTTTTGAATTTGAAGGTACGTGCATTTAATTCCGCCTTTAGGACTTACCGATGCATAAGTTTACAAAACAATTGGATAGGATGATAACTGCATGGCCACTCTATCGAAAGACAAAGTTCACATTTCAAAATAAAAACGGAAATGTGTGAAAAATCGTGAAGGGTCAGGTGGCCGCTTAGAACTTTTGAGAAGTATATATCCACTTCATTCCTACGTTTACTTCTTGATTTTGAATTTTCAACTTCTTTTGTTTGACACTTATTTGATTTTATCTTACACACGGGTGTATCGTGATCGATGGAAAAAAGTTCTTATAATTGCGATGAATCAAGTTTCTTTATTTTTTATTTCACTTAGGCTGTTACAGCTAAGATTCACAATACATTTACGAAGTGGAGTTGCGTACTTTCAGTTCAAATTTCAGATCATAAAAAAAATCATTTTCGACACTCTACAAGAAAAGTCAACATAATTTGTTTACTATTGGTGTGAAGATAATAAATAGATTGTGCACTGAAGTCAAAACAGCCGCTTAATGTTGATGTCTCGCCACTTTTCTTTACTTACAGTCGACAACATCGTGAAATTGACAAGGTGAATGATTTTGGAATGATTTAGGGATGAAAGTGATTGAATACGTGGAGATAGCTTTGAGTAAATTTCACAGGAGGTAATCCTATATCGCAAGTTTTGTTCAGGATGAACAAAATTAGCGATATTGATTACACCCCTTTAATAAAAATGCATAAAAAATTCTATACAAAGCTTCCTTTTTCTCCAAAAACCTATTCGACGCTTACAATTTGAATTATGTCATTGAAATCGAGATTTCCCTCTTTCCAAATTTATATTGAATGACGTTGTAAATTCTATATTTTTCAATGGGTTTGAGCGTTTTTTAATGGTTTGAGTGAGTGTTTGGAATGAATGATTTCAGCGCTGAGTGAGCGATTTAGAATGGTTTTGATGGAGGTGAATGTCAATTTCACGATGTAACTAACTGTAGCTAAGACTGAATCACAACGCACTTTGACCAGTAATTGAAATCCAATTAATTAAGGTACTAAGAGCTATTTTGAAAAAAAAACTTAGGCCAATTAGTGTTTTTGAGGTCTAACTTTAGCACTTTTTGTATTGCCCCTAACCTAACAAACATTGTTAACTGAGATCAAAGTGACCCACAAGGAGCATTTTAATAAGCGTCACCATAGTTTGCCCATCAGTGAGCTCATGAGGACAATATTAACATGGTTCGAGTGTTATCTCCTAGAAATCTAGATCAATAATTAACCATTTTTCGTATATTTGAATTT
The DNA here is from genome assembly GCA_948146395.1 of Fragum whitleyi. Taxonomy (NCBI): domain Eukaryota; kingdom Metazoa; phylum Mollusca; class Bivalvia; order Cardiida; family Cardiidae; genus Fragum; species Fragum whitleyi. The sequence continues at coordinate 14,484,253 of OX411548.1, read as the reverse complement.
ATAGGGTAAGCATTTAATAGAGAACAGGTTCTGTGTATTTAGTTTTACTACTTATTGAGCACACTTTTGCCTATACTATTACAATAATTCCTGTTACACCAACATATAAGGACTGAACCTTCTTCTTGGCATCCGTCCGTGTGGCTATAGCCTTCTGCACAGCCTCGAAAGGAATAGAAAACTGAAAGACAAATGGAATATATCATATAACGCGTACTAATGTTTTCCTAAGCATCATGAAAAATCCTTAAATATTCCTACTTTATAAGTTCACCGTCGTTTCTTGGAAAATTAATGACGTCACAAAAATAACGCGGGAATAGGATCGACGTATTCATTTATGCTCTATATAAATATTAGACAAAGAAACTGAAAAAGTGTTTAAACCTAGATTGAGGATATTTAAGTGAAAAAGGCCGGGCGTTAACGGCACGTGAATTAACTTATTTATCCGCGTTTCTCTCGTTAACGCCCGTTTTTCCCCGGTAATGTATGCCTACAACGATCCGAAAACGCACATTTTATGCAATAATGAAAACAATTTGGCAGGTTTCTTCCTGCACTAATCCAGTTTAGGTTATTTGACGTCATCCAAAGTGCGTCCATTATACTAATGATGGCAAATGACTTCTTTTTAAGTTTTTATTCTAAGGGTTATTGTTCTTTTCCTCTTCTAACATAAAAATGTTAGAATAAATCATTTTGTGGCCGTTGTTATTATTTTGGCAAGATCAAAAATCTTTGCTGCCATATAGAAACATAATAGTTATATTGTATGTAGCAAAGTTCCATACATTTTTTTATCTAAACTAGGTAGCAGACCGATAATACAAAATAATCATACCAGTTCACTTTCGATTTGTCCAAATTGAAAGATATTGCAGAATACAATTTCTTGTTGAAAAAAATATTCGTCTTTTGAAAAAATAAAATGATTTTGGGAACTGTATAAATGAAAACAATACGGCAGGAAATGACGCCAATTAAACATCTTCAATAACATAATTTTGTCATTTTCAGATAATTGGCTTTTGTGGCATTAAATAACAGACACAGTGGCCTTAAGACCCCCAAAACATATGAGCACAAATCCAAGCCTTGATAACCATGACAAGGCATTTTTAACTGTGCGGAGCACCATTAGAGTGGTTTTGTTAATATGGCTACTATTCGTAGACGTTTCTACGTCCATCAGTGTTCGGACGAGATTTTTTTAACAGCCTTTTAACGTATTCGAGTGAAATATTTTTCATATCAAACATAACCAGTTGATTATCCTCTATGTATTCGTTAGTCACAATAATTTGAGTCTTCAAATATCGTTATTCAAATTGTGTGGTTGACCTCTTATATACATTCTCAATCTTTATCGTAAGATTTGAATCGACAAATGAAAAACACACTATGTTATACGTGTTGTTGCTTTTTACGATTTTGATAAATAAAGTATAAAAAAATCGTTGATGTAGTTATTAAATTCAAAGTTGGTTGTTAAGTAGGAAGCTTAATTAACGTATTGATGAACAAATTCGTCCAAAATTTCAATGTTTGTTACAGTCAAATATTTTGTCAGTGACAAGTTTTTAGAACTAACAGATCTATAATTATTCATTTTAATCAATTTCATCTATGTGAATTACGAAGGTCAGCCCTGCGTTCAGGTGTGACAAAACGGTGCAAACAGTCTGCCAATTGTACCCTGCATTGCACGGATGTCCTCATGCAAAGCAGGGTAAATTTGGCAAACTGTTTGCACCGTTTTGCCATCCTGAACGCAGGTCAGGTTCAGGTTATTATTCTTTCATTATACCACGTGTACAGCTGTATAGATATTGATAACGAAAAGGTACTAAATTGATACTTACAAAGAAAGCTAGAAAAATAACATGGACCCCTACATTCAACGACGTTTGTGTGAAATAGTGTGCTAGTAAAGCATTTTATTCCTCGACCTAAATAAGAAGATAAAGTAAGGAAACAATTTCAATTATTTGGTGTTAAAAGTATTAGGTTGTAGATTACGTCTTCTTGTAAACAATCCTCATAATAAACAAGAGATGTTTGTAAAACATTTTTGCTCCACACACTCCACACCCCCATTCGACCAGGTCGAAAGCGTATTATTTGTCAATTGACAAAGGGTAATATCACAAAAGCATGACGAAGAGTGTAATACTTCTTTTGCACAGTACTTTTTCTTAATGTGATTTATTCATCCTTGAGATTTCGGCATTCTAGTTTGCATACTTTTTAAGACATGCTCCATACAAAAATTGATTTATAAATCTAACAAAGGATAACAACTAAAAATATGATAAGAAGAGTTATGGTGACTATGAACTGCATTTCTCCCCAAAAAGATTTATCCACCTTTGAAGTTTCATGATTCTAGCTTGCATATTTTTTTTTAGATATGCTCCGGAAAAAATCAACTTATAAATCTAACAAAGGGCAACACATAAAAAGATCGACAACAAGAGTTATGGATCTTGTGCACTGCACTTTTCCTCAACAAGATGTATCCACCAATGAAGTTTCACGATCGTAGCTACATGTATCATACTTTCTGAGATATCGGACAATCTTCTAGTATGAAATCAACAAAGGAAAAAAACTAAAAAAAAGCAAGGTAGAGTTACGGTTTTAATGCACTGCACTTTCCCTTGATATTATCTATCCACTCACGAAGTTTCATGACCATAGCTTTTTATTCTTTCTCAGATATGCTCCGGACAAGAATGGTCTACGGACGGCCCGACCGACGGACCGACCTACAAGTGCAAAGCAATATTCTCCTCTTCTTCTAAGGGGGCATGATTATATAGAATGAGTGATTCCATGTTAATTCTGGTTGTCTGATTTCATATACGTAAATAACTATCGAACTAATTTTTCAGAAAATGATAACCACTGTTTTGTTTTTAATTCGCAAAAAAAATGACGCATAATTTCACGAACTTCTCGAAGTAGACTTCGTGGCATTTGGTCAAATTGGCCTGGGACTTAAATATACAGACGCTGGTGTAATAATGTCGGATTGAATGTCTCAAAAGACTTAACATTGAGAATATGACAACTCATCTTGTAGGCAGTTTTTACAAGGTGACGTTGACCTTCAAAATTCATACAAATAGCAGATTCTTTATATACGAGGGTGGATTAAAAATTACGTTTTTTTTTGTATGTCTGTGGAATTTCCCGACGGAGTTGAATAAAATTATGTACACCTCTCTTATCATTAAATGTTAACATAATACTAAAGTTACAAGAGTTTGATTGGACTATGCTGAATAAAATCCGAAGGTTGATATTTCTGGGTAGGCGCCACTTAACTACCCTTAATTGTCCCCTCAATTTGTACCAACCATTCCAAACATCGTTCATTTACGTATTGAAGTACTCTTTAAGTGTGTTTAAAATTTAAGCGTAATACATTAATTGTTTAAAGTTTTTTCGGAATGGTTGACACGCAGAGAATGGCAAACGTCTCCTCAGCGATTGATCTGTAGCTGTCACAGAACAACATCAGTGCACTATCTGAAACATACATCAATTTGGATCAGATTGGTATGAAAATAGTACTTATCCATTGGATGAAGCGATACAGAAATTGTGTTGATTGTTGAGTATTTTAAAATGGGGACTTTCAATGAAAGTTGTCAATACAATAGCGTCAGATTGACGTCATTACCGTGTGCCAGTACCAAAAGACTAAATGTTTAAGAATGGTTGCTACATGTTACCAGCTGGTTGGATTTCATCCAAAAATACATGATAAACAGAAAAAATACTGCAAGTTAAAAACAGAGTATTTTTCCTTTCAAAATTCAAGATCATATATTCAAGATAGAGAACAATTGAGCAGAGCAACTTTGAAATAAATGAAAAAAATCCTTATGAAAGACTGTCGTATATTTTGCGAAAAGTTGTCTTTACATAAGTCAAGGGGAGTAAGATGGTCCTATATCGCCCACATAAGTTCTTCGACTCTCAGAGCTTGGATAAAATATGCATACAAGTCCTATAGATAGCTTCCTATTTCTTCAAAAACCTATTAGACGCTATCATTATGAATTACTTTTGCTCATTTAATTTATTCTGAGTGACGTTGTTAATTCTATATTTTTCAACGGGTTTGAACGTTTTTGAATGGTTTGAGGGAGTGTTTGGAATGAATGGATGGAGCGCTGAGTGAGCGATTTGAGAATGGTTTTGAATGAGGTGAATGTCAAATTTACGATGTAACTAACTGTACCCGTGTACCCGAGATCTCGCTAGCCGCGGTTTCTCGATTACCATATGATTACTGTCTGTATATTTACAGAATTTCTGTAAAAGGGATTCGAATATACAAGTTCTGACATGGTTTTAAGGGAATCAGGCGTTTCGAGGATTCTCAAAACTATCTGATATAAGTCTGTAGGACCGTCTGGAAATAAACTTCAGAAAATAATTTGAGTATGGTTTAAATAACGGCCGATGGCATAACGCGCATGGAAAAGCGAAAGTTTGTGATCTTGAAGCTTTAGCTAAATGAAGTATTTCTCACAAAATTTATTTGAAAGAAAACGGTTGAAAGTGACACTAAAATCCTTAGAGGATGGTTTGATTCATCAAACGATAATTTCATTGACAGTGGAGACACATTAATTATCAACGTGAACGTCACCTTAAATGATGTCAGCCCTTCAAGCTCAGTCGTTAGAACACCAAACTTCAGATGAAAGGGATATTAAAGGTTCGATTCTCGGATTAGTACTCCAACAAACAAGTTAAGACGTTTAAACCGAGACTCCAACCTGTAACGCTGCTTTACAAGGGGCACGTTAGAGAACCAGGGACTCTTTTTACCAAACTCGATTATTTTTTGCGTAAGTCGAAAATTAGAGTTGTTTCTACAGTAGTAACTAAATATGGAATTCTTCCATGCATCATCTCATTGGAATCGTCTTCTTTAAGACGATTCCTTTGAAATATTGCAAGGTAGAATCTATCAATGATTGAACACACCGGGTACGATTTGAGATTTTGACTTGCAATTATTTTTTTCGTAAGACGTTTAGTAAACGGGCCCCAGGCGATTCTCAGCAGCAGTAATGAAACAGTCAACATTTTAACATTCACAAAGTTACATGTAACAGACATTTAGCAGAAGGGAAAGTCACGGGAAAGGTACAAAATGAACTGAGAAAATATGGTATTTGCCACAACTCGTTTAGTGAAGACTCGAACACGACTGTAAGGATACACAGACTTATCTCTTTACTCTGTGTATAATTATATGAAGTAATGCAGCATATGCACACAATTGTAATAAATGTTGGCGAAAAGAATGTCATTTAAGAAATTAAATAAAATGAAACAAAATTAGCAAGTGCGTGATATTCAATCCAAACGCTCGAGCGAGTATTCAACGTAAACTGTGAAGTGTATGAAGCAGTCCAAACTGTTTTATGTCTGCACTTCAATTCGCATTAGTTGTTAATGAAAATGTCATGCACAGACTATCATAAACTAAAGGGGCCTGTTCTACTAAATTTCTTACGATCTTTTTGCGGAAATCAAACATTAAAGTTGCGCCTCAGAAGTGACTAATATGGAGTTCTGCCATGCATCAACTCATTCGATTAATTGATTCATTAGATGGAGTTTTACGCCGCTTTCAACAATGTTTCGGTTATATCGCGGCGGCTAGATCACCTAACGATGGACTCCTGGTGTTTCTCTCACCAGTATTACCGTAACATCCTTTCCTAGCCTCCAATTTCGTTTTCACTTAGGTCTACGATCATCAACACATTGCTGGGATACAAATAATAGGAAAGAAAGATAGCCTTTTTAAAACGATTTCATTGAGATATTGCAAGGCAGAATCTTACAATGAATGAAAACACCAAATGCGATTAGTGATTTTGACTTTCGATTATTTTTTGTAAGAAGTTCAGTAAACGTACCCAAGAGCTCGTACATACCTGAACCAAAAGTAAGTATAAGAAGTAAAACTGTTGATAACATATATTTTCTCTTTCCTGTCATACTTCTTTCTGGTGATCCAAATGAAGATAAAAGGATCCCTCTTAATACTATTGTCAAGGATTGGCAACCACAAGCTCGAATTAACATCTAAGATAACCAGTACATGTATTAACGAGGTTTTTGAAGCCTACCGATGTTGTCTAATATCATTGTGACCCTGAATGATTAATCTAAAGAAGTTTAGTACTTGAAAGCATACTTGAACGCCAGTTTTTATTTTATAGTAAAATATGTGAAACCTGTGTTACGGTTAACAACATCGTGAAATTGACAAGGTGAAAAATTTTGAAACGAAATTGAATGGGTGTTGAGCGAGTTTTGAGTGAAATTAAAGGGCGGTAATCCGATATCCCTTATTTAAAAATATGTAATTCAACCAGCGAATGAGAGCAAGATGTGATAGCTCAGACGGTAAATGTGTATCGCTCTTAGTCACTAATCTATGATTTCAAGTCTCCGACACGCTCGTTTTTTTTTCTTTTGTTTTTTTTCTTACTCGTACTCTTTTTCCTCTATAATACAAGTTCAAATTAAGGAAATATTATTTTTGTTGAATAAATAAACGACAACTTTACGATGATTCATATCACGACATCTATGATAGAAAAGAAATTTTACTTTTTTATAAAAGTGAATCATACACTGCGCTTACTTTTCTTTAACCGCGAGGAAAATATATTTCCAAATTAAAAAAAAACAAATAAAAAAAACAATCAGCTTAATTTTAAGCCTTGTCTCGAACCCCATTTCAAAAAGGAAACTTACAAACAAAACAAAACAACGCTGTTGCCAAATTTTCCACAAAGGCACCCGGTATCAGCAAAACCACCTATGTTGTTGTTGATTTATTCATCCATCAGAAATGACCTCGTTTTTTAAAAAAAAATATCTAAGATTTACAAGAAAGTGGATAAACCACAATACGTACAACCTCAGTATACATGTATATATAAAAACATATGTGATTGTTAGATACAGAAAAATGAAAACTTGAGTGAGAAAAATATACTTTCCTCTGACGTGGTTTGATCATGCGTTCTCTATTATTAGAAAAGGATGTCTTAACCTCTATACCACAGGTCTGAGTAGTTATCATGCCCCCAGTTAACAGCTCAATTTTAATTCAAATTGGCGGAAATCATTGATAATCGGCGATTTTCCGATTTCAGGCGAAATTAGCCGAGGAATATTTGCTTCCAGTCGATCTTTATATTCGAAAATGTAGTATTCTTCTTTTTTTAATACATGGCGCTTCGTCATTATTTGTTACCAAGATGTTGTAAATTATTTTTAATTCGGGGTAGGCCTAATGCTTTGAAAGAAACAAAAGCAGTTATTTGAATGATGAAACCCTGGTACAGAATTAGAATTGTTCGAGAATGGGACACTCTGAAAATGAATAAAATATTTTCTTACACTCTCCTTGATTCCAAATGACGTCAAAAAGTAGTGCACAACAGATCTTTCTTTAGACAAGATAAAAATACTTTCGTTCTCTTATACATTGTGTTTTGCACGGGTTTATCAATAAATTGATGGAATAAAAGCATACTAAAATACACTGTACTAATTAACAATTGCGGCGGTACAGTAAAACTTGCGTTAAGCGACCACTTAGGGGGCTATTAAAAAGCGTTCGCCTATGGAAATAATTTAATACAATATTTAATGATAAAATAGAGGTGTTTTTTGATAGCATATAAAATTGTTACATAATTCCGACTGAATCCTGGGATGTTCGAACCCATAAGAATCGACTCAATGAGACGATTCTAATGGGTTCTAACGTCATAAGATTCAATGATAAACATTTTTTGTTTAAGAATGTCCATTTTTTCGGAAATTGTACTTACGGCGAATGGAATTTTTACGATGGTCGCTTTATAAAAGTGGTCGCTTAATAAAAGTGGTCGCTCGAGTAAATTTGACTGTATTTTTAATCATGTCTACTCTCATGTATTGATAACGCCGTTCACATGGATGTCCTCTATACGCACGCACATTACAGTTAATCTTGAATCATTACATAATTTATCGCGACTCCCGGGCTGTCATATGAATTTCCCCTTAATTTCCCCAAAGTTTTCATAAAACTTCTACGTTTTTCACACACAACGGTTTCATTCGATTTTCGATAAAAAATGTCAATGTCCCTTTTACTTTCGTCAAAGCACTTTGGTTCAGTGTACCTTGAGCATTTGGTGTCTTTTTTTAAATTCTCGCCTTCACATTTCTAGTATTGACCTTAGGAATTGAGATAGACAGACCAGACACTTTGATCGATATCTTTAAGCATTAAACAAAAACATTTGTCCGTCTTTCGGATGTCCGAATTCATTAAGCAATTGGTGGATCGCCTGCACCGCCACACATCGGAAATCCTCAGCGATTCTAAGGTATAGACAACGGGAATAGTACGGGCGGAGCCATGAAAGCGCATCATTTCGCACGTTGGTTTATATGGCGTCACAAACGAAAACGATCTCGCTTAGGATGACGTCGCATATAAAATCAACGAAACAATAAAAGTGGGCATTTTATAAATTTGAAACAAAACGCAGTGTCTTACAGCGTTTATTATCAAATTACAATATGCCCAGAATACTTCACTGATGATCGGTTTTCTTCAAGCGTATTTAATAACCGAAGCACCAACAGAAGCCGACTTACCTGAAAATTACCCAAAATTACTACACTTACGTCCGAGGCATTCGGAACACCACTCGGCAAATCTCACGATCAACTGTTGCAGTTTACGGAAATGGCCGAGTGATGTTCCGAATGACGCCCAAGGAACTTTCCAGTTTACGGAAAAGTCCGAGCGATGTTCCGAATAACACCGATCCTCGGCCTTCTTCATGGCATTCGCCTGAAATGATTAAACGTGATCTTTTATGCAAATTATTTATTCATTCACACGAAGCTAAGAGGAAAGCGTTATCCTATTACAATAGTTCCTATTACACCAACATGTTAAGGTTGCACCCGTTCCTTGACATCCGCCAGTTTGGGTATAACCATCTACACAGCCCCGAAAAGTATAAAATACTGAAACAAAAACAGAAAAGATCATATAACGGATTTGCAACACGTCCCAGTTCAAATTTTCCATTGGATTATCATTTGATAGGCCCAAAAATCAAACCATTGGAATAATCAAATGCGTACATGTAAATTCAATGAGATTTATTTCACTTTGTGAAAATCACCACATATTTAATACTGGCCAGGCAGATGCACAGCCTGGCCAGAGTCTCTGCTTAGCGCACATTATTAGTTATACGGTTTCTTGCCGGGGTCTATGACGATTTATACCCGGCTGGAAAAAATGTTGTCACCCGAGCCGTAGGCGAGGGTTGACATCATTTTTATTGCCGGGAATAAATCGTCATATATACTGGCAAGAAACCGTATTACGTATTTATTATACTTCAAAGTTTTAGGGCTAAAAATCTGTCTTTTGCCTATTTAAGGCGTTGGTATAAACCTATTTCTTTTAAACCACCAATATCATTGTTTGTTGGCTGAACCTGCGAGAAACTTGACACTTTAAATGGACAAATTTGTAAACAATTCAAGGTATTTATTTATATCTATATCGTTTATTATTTGCACATTATTAACTGACATGCTTATCAACTGTATCGTAGTATGTATATTCGGGCCGTGTTATCAGCGAAGCGAGAGAATTTTGTCTGCCATGACCGTTTCGATTTTTTGTCTATGTTCCCGGCGAGGCGTCTGAAGGAAACATTAGAAGTTTTACTGGAGCGGCCGTAGATATCAATGTTTGTCAGGTCAGCATTTACCAATGAAAATGCTAGAATTTTCTTTGCAGTATAAAAATATATGTTATACGGTTTCTTGGTGGGGTATATGACGATTTATTCCCGGCTGGAAAAAAATGATGTCACCCGAGCCGTAGGCGAGGGTTGACATCACATTTTACTGCCGGGAATAAATCGTCATATACCCAGGCAAGAAACCGTTTTACACATTTATTATACTTCAAAGTTTTAGGCCTAAATATCTGTCTTTCGCCTATATAAGGCCTTGGTTTAAACCGAATTCTTTTAAACCAACATCCCATAATGCGCCCCTATGAAAAGTAAGCATGTACGAAGTGACGTCATATATAGCTGTGACGTCACAATGATACACTCTGCGATGTTGTGATATGAAAGCGGTTCTTGGCTGAACCTGCAAGAAATTTGGCACTTTAAATGTACAGATTGGTAAAAATTTTAGGTATTTATTGATATCTTTTTATTTGCACATTATTACCCGACATGTTTTATAAATGTAGTATAATGTGTATACTCGGATCGTGTTATCCGCGAAGCGAGAGAATCATGGCTGCCATTACCGTTTCGATTTTGTGTCTATGTTCACGGCGAGGCGCCTTAAGAAACATTAGAGGTAATACCGAAGCGGCCGTAGATATCAATGTTTGTCAGGTCAGCATAAACCAATGAAAATGATAGAATTTTCTTTGCAGTTTAATAATTGATATTGTTAGAAGCGTCACGAACAGGCTCAAATAAATATGCTTTATTTTCCATTACTTAACAGCACCATTGAAAGTAACCCCTATTTTTGTTTATGATAATGTGGTCACATCTATTGTTGTTATTGTCTGTTCTCTTATTTTGATCTACACAGTGCCCGAAATCGCTACACTGTATCAAGTGTACATGTTTTCGTCTGTATCGGTGAAGATAGATCTCAATACGAGGTTAAATGTTCAAGCAATACTAAATGGATTACTTACAAAAGGTGCTTGTAAGATAACACGAACCCCTACATTCAACCACTCGTGGAGGAAACAGAGGTACGCTACTGTAGCATTTAATTCCTTGACCTTAAAAGTAGATAAATAGTAGAAAGAAGAATTTCAATGTGGTTTTTATTAGCTTATTACTTAAACCAACTTGAGTTCAAATTTCAGAATCATTTGTATTCATGATGGATGCCATATTCTTTTTAAAATCTAAATAACATGTCTTAACCAATATCATACTGAAAAAAACTTGACAAATTAGATAAACGTCAATATTTTGAAAGGACTGGAGGTACTTATTATGAGTCATTATTTATTTTACTTAACTTTTTATTATTATTTTTATCATTTATTGATTACTTTTTTTAGAAGAAATAAAGCTCTTAATCTTTTCAAGTCTAAGAAGGAAATTTGGGTCACAAAGACTACAATCAAGAACATCATAAAATTGACAAGATGAATAATTTTGGAATGAAATTGAATGAGTAAGTGGAGTGAGTTTTGAGTGAATTGTAGGGAGGTAATCTAGTATCGCTAATTTTGTTCAAAATGAACAAAATTAGCGATATTTATTACCTCCATTTAATAGAATATGCTTACTTTTTTGTTTGTGTATCCTCATGGACAAATAGGACACTTCCACAGCGAAAACCCACAGCGAAAAAAAATCGTAGAATAATTCCATCGATTTAGAGTAAATGCTGATCGTCTTAAACCATGTTTCTTACATTTTCGGAGCGTTTTTTATCGATTTGAATGAGTGTTTGGAATGAATAAATGGAGCGCCGAGTGAGTGATTTGGAATGATTTTGATAATTCGTCCATTTCACGATATTTTTATTTGTAAGGTCAGACAGCACAAATGAGCAGGAAGCAAAGTACAAGTAAATGATTTTCCAATGATTTTCGAATGAGATTGAATTAGTGTGTGGAGCGAGTTTTGAGTGAATTTAATGGGATTTATTCTTATATCGCATCGTCCGAAAGCTTGTTACTCAAGCTAATAAAAGATGTGCAGTTAATAACATCGTGAAATTGACAAGGTGAATGATTTTGGAATGAAATTGATTGAGTGCGTGGAGCGAGCTTTGAGTGAATTTAACGGGAGGTAATCCTACATCGCAATTTTGATCAGGATGAACAAAATTAAAAATATCCATTTCCTCCCTTTAATAAAATATGCATACAAGTTATATAAATAGCTTCTTATTTCTTCCATCAGACGCTTACATTTTGAATTATGTCGATGAAGTTTTTTCTAGCTTTATTTATTTTGAAATAACGTTGTTTTTTCTATATTTTTCATTGGATTTCGTGCGTTTTTAAGGGTTGAGAGAGTTTTTGGAATGAATGATTGGAACGATTGGCGAGTAATTTGGAATGTTTTTGATTGAGCTGAATGTCAATTTCACGATGTTACTTACTGTAACCTGTTGGAAAAGACGTTCTTAGAATTATCTTAATTACAGTTAGTAACACAATGAAATTGACATGGTAAATGATTTTAGAATGATTTTGAAATGAAATTGATTCAGTGGGGGGATAGACGCTTTAGAATGGTTTACATATTCTTTTTTAAGGGAGGTAATCCAATACTGCTAATTTTGTTCATCCTGAACAAAATAAGCGATATTGGATATTCTACCGTTAATTTCACTCAAAAGTCATTCATCAAACTTATTCAATTTCATTCAAAAATCATTCCAAAAACATTCACCTTGTCAATTTCTCGATGTTGTTAACTGTAAGTCACTATGAAAAATGGTGAACACGACAATTACAACAACAAAAACAAAAACAACAATTACAAAATTCACACAACTGCCTCTTTCTTAGGTACGTTAAACCATATGGTTAGGGTGTTCGATAGCGACTCTATAAGTTTAAGCTTTCGGTGCAGTCGAACAAAAATAAATTAGAAAATTTAGCAAGTGATATTTACGATCGTACATACCTGATTCAAACGTAAGTATAAGAAGGAAAACCATGAGTAGCACACAGTTACTTTTTCCTTTCGCTGTCATAGTTGTTTTGTTGAGACACGGTAAATGGTAACCTCTGAATACTTTTATTGTTCACCAATATCTGGTGTTACAGTAAGTTACATCGTGAAATTGACATTCACCTCAATCAGAACACTACTGAATTGGTGACTCAGCGCTCCATTCATTCATTCATTCCAAACACTCACTCAAACCATTCAAAAACGCTCAAACCCATTGAAAGATATAGAATCAAAAACGCCATTCAAAATAGATTTTGATAGGGAATAATCGCGATTTCACTGATATAATTGGAATTGTTAGCGTCTCATAGGTTCTTGAAGAAATAGGAAGCTATCTATAGAACTGTAGGCATTTTTTATTAGAGGGAGGAAAACAATATCGCTAATTTTGTTCATCCTGAACAAAATTTGCGATATAGGCTTACCTTCCGTTAAATTCACTCAAATCTCGCTCAACACACTCGTTCAATTTCATTCCTAAATCATTCCAAAATCATTCACCTTGTCAATTTCACGATGTTATTAACTGTACATCTTTTATAAGCTTGAGTAACAAGCTTTCGGACGTCCAACGATGATTTCTCATATCCCCGTGACTCAGAATGATTCATTCACTGTCCAGAGCAAAGTCCTTCGTCAAACAATAGAACGATAAATATTATCAAATATACTACATTGGAAATCTATTTTAGCGGCCAGCCGTATTTAGCAAGCACTCTTTGATTCGCCGACAGAAGCAAATATACAGAAACTATTAAAGCCGCCACCATAGCGCAATTGGTTAGGCGTTAGACTTCCAATCTAGAAGTCGTGGGTTCGATCCCCGGTGGCGGCAAATATCCTTTCCAACGTTTGTCTCTCACCAATGGGTAGATAATCGTAAACCTATGTGAGATAGCAGTCGGAGGCTAGGGAAGGGTGTAATGGTAGTACATGTGAAAGAAATACCAGGAATCCATTGTTAGGTGCTCCGACCGCCGCGATATAACTGCGAGATTGTTGAAAGCGGCGTTAAACCCAATCAAACAAACAAACAAACAGAAATTATTAAATAAAGAAATGATACACAACTTTGATATAGCGGCTTCATTTCTCACAGTTGATATGAGATAAGAGTTTAGCTGCTGTTTTTTTTTGTTTTTTTTTTTTTTTTCATTTTTTAAAACTACTTCAAAATATATACAATTTAGCCTTCCTCCCTTTACGTGAGACGGTATTTTTTTTTTCCAATTCTGTTTGTCATAAATACCTTATCCGGTTATAACATCGTTTTTGTAAAAGAAACTGTTGGAAAAGTACAAAACAGTTAATACGGATAAGCCTTATTACTGATTAGGACACTTTTTAAACTGTTGAAGAGTCACTCTCGAAACTTAATCTTAATCGAGGATAGGATGTCCCTGTGAGGGCGATGCATGGGCTTAAAACCAACTGCTACCCATTTCTTAAAGCTAGGTTGTCCGAGCCTGCCTCTAAGTTTTTTGTCCATAAACCTCGGCCAATTATTTCACAACTTGATTTTGTCAAATAGGTTATAAAATAAGCCTTATGTAATAACATATTTGACAAAACAAACTCTTCTACCATAAACACCCAAGTGACAGTAAGGTCCGGGGCCACTCGTCTTCCAATCACTCAAGGTTCTGGAAATAATTAGTGAGCAAAAGAGTTTCGACCATAGTCAGGCTGCCCAGATTTTAGACTGCGCAGTCTGTCTTGAGTCGATACCTTTTTCATTTCCCACATTGTCCACTTGAAACGGGTCACATTCTACTTAAAAAAATCTAGGCCTATCATTATACTCTTCTAGGCCTAGTTTCTTTTTTAATACAATGTGAGTTTAAAGATTAGCCGAATAGTCTCTTTTTCGCCTGGCAGTTCACTTACAGACAAATGAAATCATCTCTATTTTCTTAGCCATGATTCAAATGCTAACATTTTCACGGCATTGTTCAAAATTGTTTAGTACTACGCAGACAAACTATGGATATTTATCAAGGTTGTGTGCTGTTTTTCAGTTTGGTTTGTTTGGGTCCCATAGGGTTGGTCGATTGCGGATACGTGAGTGACTATGCTATTGAAATGCGATTACAGAATCTAGAGAAAAGGGGTATGTTGGTACTTATTTAGGCACATTTTTCTTTTTAATTTTGTAAAATATGATACTTGATCTGACACGCGATTAGAGATTATCTTTGCACACCTTCGTGTACCTAAGTCAAAGTTGACTCCAGAGTATCTTAAGTCATTTAAATCACATTATTTTCTCAAAATGTATGTTGTACGTGGTAGTTTTCTGGAAAGTGTCCTTAACGCTTTTTCGACTCTGAACGCACATGTATCCGATCCGATGAATTCGACACTTTGTATAGTTTCGAAAGGATGTTAGTACTCTCGATAGATCATAACAAATCGTCTATTGATTTAATTTGATTTTGAAAATGGTTTATGCCACTTTTAACAATCTTTCAGTTATATCTCAATGGCTGGATCATCGTCCGATAGACTCCTAGCGTTTCTCACACCATTACTACCACTTCACCCTTTCCTAGCCTCCAGCTGCTATTCAACATAGGTCTTCGATTATCAACCTATTGGTTGAAGACAAAAAGTCGAAACAAACTATCCTTGGAAGAGAGAAAATGCCTGCAACAGAGAAAATGCATGGAAGAGAGAAAAATGCTTCCATTCATCTAACTTTTCAGTTCCAAAGGGAACTAGGTAAATGTAGGTAAACCCGTCGCGCAAAATGGGACCAACCGGGTAATACGTAACGTGTCGACCCTAGTCAGACTGCGCAGACTGACTAGGGTCGAAACTTTTTGCACCGTGCTTGTTTTTTCTGAATCAGGAATGATCAATCTACCTTCCAGTAAAATAGTTTTTCAAATGCGAGCTCTTGTTGGCATGTACTAGAACCAATCCCTTTTTCAAATATTAAATTTACAGAATTACCAGATGTTCTCTTTTCGCGTGACGGGTCACATATATATTTGCTGTCTGTTTATAGTCACACAGCTTAAATTAAGAATTATTTGCAGACCGCACCCAGTTAGAAAAAGACTGAATGCGGTTGCATTTGCAGATCTGAGTGAGTCTGAACATTATGCATGCCGGCGGGCACACGTAGAATTGCTGCATTTTAATGCGCAGACTGTTTAAAATGTGCAATTACCTTGGAAATTATATTTCATAAAGCCTTAATGTTGTGAACGCAAATCGCACCGTTCACCCTATAGTTTCACTTAAACTATATTTCGATTTTTATCAGAAAAAGCTCACATCCAGTTAACGAGAACTCTGCAAAGCAAAATAAGAGAGCAAAGCCGAACGATCAAAGAACTTGAAGAAACAGTGAACGCTCAGACCTCCATCATTTCTGATCTTCAAGAACCGACTGACACGGAAAGTCAGTCGGTTACATGGCAAACCCAGGAAAACAAAGATGTGAAAGCGTTAATGGAGGATCAGCGGAATGAAATTGGCGAACTTAAGGAGCTTGTTAGACTCGTCATGAAAGACATCGAGTCTGGATCCCTGAAATATACAGCAGACGATAGAAACGAAAACAATACGAGATCCCTTGGTATTTATTTTTGTTTTTTGTAAATATATGATACGTACTTAGTAATTTGTAAGAGAAAAAATATCTAACGAGGTTGGGAGAATTGATCATTGTCGAGGCTCTGTCGAGACAATTATCACTTCCCACAACCGAGTTAGATATGTTTTCATACAATACACTAAATACGTATTTTATTTATCTTGTAACCTCTATTCGCCTTGTTTTTGTAGATGTTTCCAACAGAAATGCAAGTTTCTTAAAATAACCGCATTATATAATTTTTCTAAAAATAACTATGTGATATCATAAAAAATATCATACGGAACGTTATCACATGGATATTTGTAAAGTTATAAGATAAAAAGAGAATATTCAATGATTGGTCATTGAATACCGAAGTAATTAAACGAGTAATCTTAAACTAAGAAAAGCGAGGCTTTGCCGAGTTTTTATGTTTTGGATGCTGAGTTTAATGAACGCGGTATTTTATGCGCCCAAATAATTGGAGCCAGGCTGATTTCATTTTCGCAAATCTAAATACTGAGACTTTTCTTTTGTGGTTCAGTATATCATCTTCAAGTACAGTAGCTATGTGTTTATTGTAGACCTGTTCAAATTACTCATCTCCATCGAAGGAACAAAACTATCACAAAACTAGGTTATTCAATATACTGTAAAATGTTTTTTTGTAGTTTCTTTAAATGAGGTTTTACGCCTCTTTCAACAATCTTCACAATGGATTCCTAGTATTTTTCACATTAGTAATACTATTTCATCACTTCCTAGCCTGAAGAGCTGCTATCCCAAATAGCTCCGCGATTATCAACCCATTCGTGATAGACAAATAGTCGGAAAGCATGAGCGCCGCCATTGTCCTCTAACTTTTCCTCTGGTTATTATTATTATCATTATCATTATAATTATTATGATTATTATTATTATTATTATTATAACTATTTATTTTAAGGTTTACTACCTAAAGGAGTTGCAGTACATCAAGAAATGCAAGTAGCCTTTCACGCAAAATTTTTGTATTGGAATGCAGGGCCTACAAAGGTCGGCCAGAGGATTTCGTTTGACATCATCATGTTGAACATCGGCGATGCTTACACGTATGATGGAATTTTCCGAGCACCAGTAGACGGGCTCTACCTCTTTTCAGTGTCCATTTGCATGCTTCATGAGGGAAAGGAAATCCGAGCAGAGCTTATAAAAAGTGGGAAGCGAATTGCGGGAGCTTACGCAAAAGGCTTTAACCAAGGCTCGATCTCAGTCGTTGTTCCATTAGTGCGTAATGACACAGTATGGGTGAGTGCTTGGAACAACCCAGGCACGTATCTGTATGATTCATCTTTCAACAGTTTTATAGGCTATAGAATAGCGGGATATTAAGGAAGTCGAACCGTTATAGCCCGGCAACATTTCGGACATGTTCTCCCACAATGTTAACCGAGGTTTCCTAATGAAAATCATTAGGAAACCTCGGTTAACACTGTTAAATTTCACTACTTTCGAGACATTCCGAAACTATTACGGGTCCTCTATCTTAAAACAAACGAAAAAACATTAACTAAAGAATTCAAATTGGCTAAAAAAAAAATCTTAAACGCTTTCCGGTAGATTATCGAGAAAAAAACACAGAAGATTATCATATGATAAACTCGCCGCTTCACCAGTGAAATTATCAAAAACTCTATCCCCGCTTTCGTTCATTTCACTCTATTTGACGTTATGTAAGCGGAACCAAATTAGTAACGTCATTATTAACGTTCCACCGCCCTGTGTTCAGGATGTAAAAACGTTTCGCGAGCGCTTTGAGATGATACCTCGCTTTGCACGTGCACATACGTGCAAAGCGACGTATCATTTCGAAAGCGCTTCGCTAATGTTTTCATCCTGAACGCAGGGCAGTATTCACGTGCATATTATAGAGCTTGGAGAACATTTGTCCTATTTTTTTTCAATTCCTGTCTTATTTTGGCAATAACAACATAAAATAATTGCTTGTTTTTGGAGTTAGATCGAATTGTATTTCATTTCGTGTACAAAAAAAGCTTTATTAAATTTAAAAGTGTTTGTTGTTCACTTACACGGAAACAAACGATTATCACGGGGGGTGATGTCCATAATCGGAGCCACCGGCTCCGCTTTCAAAATCATGTGTGGAACTTCCGCTCCACGTGTGGCTCCGATTATGTAGATGTAAACATTTCATATTTTGAATGCAAAATGGGGTGGTGGGTCGGGATTTCCTCATTTATATATTTATTATATATATATATATTTTATTCATTAATCATAAAAAAAGTCGAATGCTATTCGACCAGTTATACATTTTGCAACGTAATTGTACTCAAAAAATGTAAGAACGCTCGTTGGTTTTTGTAAAAAATGATTTCTTCTGGGAGCAGTCTTGAGCAAGGAATGTGAAAACACGTGGTTTTTACCTCCAAAAAGCAATATTCTGAACAGAATTAATAACGCAGACCATTGTTTTCAGTGAACACGAGTTAAACAAAACAACCACAATAATTTTACCTAATGTACCTTTCTGCAATATGATAAATATCAAAGAAAATTGTTTGGTTCCGATTATGTGGATTGGCTCCGATTATGTCCCCTGGCTCCGAAGTTGTGGAGTGTCTTCTTCTTCTTGCATATGCCCCTACAGCTTTAAATATGAAGTTTCTGTTAGTTCCATGGGGCGCTGTTTTCTCGTCATTCCATGGCACACGTTGTCTATTTTACGTCTCACCTTTCTCGTTTATTTTTATTCCCTCCAAAATGCAATATTCTGAACAGTATGTCTGATGGAGACCCTTGTTTTCAGTGTGTACGAATTCAAGGAAATAACCACAATATTTTAGAAAACTGTTCTTTACTGAAATTTTAGATATTTGAAAGAAAATTATTTGTCTCTAATTATGTACCAATGCTCCAAAGTCTTGGAGTGCCTAGCCTTTAGGGACCGAAACTCATAATCACTTGCATAAAAACTACATTTTTCATTTATTTATTTATTTACTTATTTATTTATTTATTTTTTTTATCTATTTAGTTATTTAGATAATTAGTTAGTGAGAAAAGGAATGACACCAGTCATACGCATTGAAGAGTTGTAAGCGCGTGAAGGCGACTATCTCTAGGAGCAAATCCCAACATGGCTATGCATTCGATGTTCATGTTGCCTCGATCTCACTCAAAATCTTGCGTTTTCGCAAACTCGTTTTCGATAAGCTCGAGTTTGAAATGAGTCCGGTTGGTGAAAGAATAGGCATTGGTCTCACTTTAAGGAGGTGCTCACGAATTAAATCCACAATGGCTGAGATGAATAGACCATAATATAACATTGACGGGGATTCACCCTATGGCTATTGCTTTTGAAGGAGTCGACAAACGGCCCAGATACCTCATCTTTGTGGTTCACTGTCACCATGAGTCCACGATAACCTTAAAAAAACTGTGACCTTGAGAGTAAAAAGTCTCCGATCATAACACAAATTATAGTACAATCTGTCCTCCCCATCCAGTTAGCACCGAAGTTCGGCATCGGTAGTTGTTATTATCGGCGTTTTAACCTGGCAATGGTCGAGTTATAACCCCTCAGTGTCCTTGATTTTAATCGCGTAAATGAATCAGTTTAATATGTCTATGCGCAATGACGTTCCGAAATTCATTTTTTCGCTACCACCAAACTCGAAAACTTGACTTTATCTGATAAATGTTTTCACGGTTTGTCGTTTCCACCTTTATAAGCTGTATTACTCGACAAACTTGAGTTTCGTACGATGCATTCGACCTGCTGCATGACAAAACATTGCTTATAACGAAAATATTCTTTAAGTTATACCGATGCCTTCTCTTTCACCGACCAGACTTATCTCAAACTCAAGCATATCAGAAACGAGCTTGCAATGAGAATTCACAAAAGAACGAAAAACCGCAAGGTGTTGAGTCAAAATAAGGCAGAATGAAGAGCAATTGGATAGCCATGTTAGGATTTAATCTAGGTAAAATTCAAAAATCCACGTGTCGAACATTATTTTAGAGCAATATTGCACATGAACACACGCGCTTTTGAATTTTACAGAGCAATGAGAACTGACTTTGATTTCTAAATTTTGATTTTGGGGGTAGTTCCCTGTAACTCTCCAATGCGTATGTATTCGGTGTAATCCTTTTTGCCACAGATCAATAATTAGTTATGTTTATTTTGGTATATCCAATTTTCCAAACTCTAGATTATGGAAAAAGTTGTATGTAAAAAAGTGATGCGTTATTTTTGTTGTTCAGTATATATAAAACGTGTTTTCGCCCTTGTATATTGATCCGCTTTGCTAAATGTCAATTTTTTATATTTCTGTTTAATTTTCAACGTCGCCTTTATAAAACGGTACCCCCATACCGAAAAAGCGCTCGGGATATGTTCAGTTTCTGACTTTCATAGTCTTAAATAAGTTTTAATTTTATTAAATCTAGTTTAATTACTTTCCGATTGAAACGTTGACAAATCCGGAGATGAAGTAGTAAATTCTGACATTAATCGGAATTTATATAAATATATTCAAATCTTTGCGAAAATTCGGAACTAAATGTTACGCGGGGCTTAAAAAATAAGGGACCATTGACCCTTAAGCGCTAACCTGAGGCATTTACAAGTAAATGTGGCAAAGTGTCAAAACTACTTATTTGAAATTCATGACTAGCTCAACATAAGTCCAAGATATCAAAAAGACAATCATTCCGATTACATTTCAATACAGTTGAGTCAAATATGTTGCCTCTAAAGTACTGAAGGAATTTCAAAGATTTGAAGAGGTGTCCCAGTTTTTGATCCTCTTTCCAACTCGTCTGAGATTTCGAGACAAAGATCCTGACAATATGTTAAAACAAATAATTGTCCTCTAGATTTTCCGTAATCTGACCTATCGACCTCATTTTTGGTCCCACTTAACCAATTCTTGAACTCAATGACATTTCACGGAGGCAAATACTCTGACCAAGTTTCAAGAAACTTGAGTAAAGGAAGTGGCCTCTATAGTTCACACAAGGTTTTTCCAAGATTTGACCCATTAACCTAATTGATGACTTCACTTGATCCAGTTTAGGACTTGACCAAGATTAGATTTGATGGGGTCCAACATTCTGACCAAGATTCAGGACATTTGGGTCAAGAATGTGGCTTCTAAAGTGAACAGAAGGTTCTTCTAAGATATGACCCCTTGACCTCATTTTGACTCCGATTGACCAAATTTTAAACTTGGCCGAGATTTGATGCAGACAAACATTCTGGCAAAGTTACAGGACATAAGGGCAAATTATGTGGCCTCTAAAGTGAACAGTTTTTTATTAGATATGACCCATTAACCTCATTTTTGACCTCACTTGAACCAGTTAAGGACTTGACCAAGATTTGATGAAGACCAACATTCTGACCAAGTTTCATGACATTGGGACCAAAAATGTGACCTCTTAAGAGAACAGAGGGTTTTCTAAGATATGATCCCTTGACCTCAATTTTGACCCCACTTGACCCAATTTCGAACTTGTCCGAGATTTGATGGAGACAAACATTCTGGTGACGTTTTAAGGCATTTTGGCCAAAATGTGGCCTCTGTAGTGCACACAAGACTTTTGCTAAAATTTGACCCCTTTCATTTACAAGATAAAATCTTTGACCACACTTGACCAAATCTCGAACTGGGCCAAGATTTGATGGAGACAGACATCCTGACCAAGTTTAAGACATTTGGACCAAAAAGGTGGCCGCTAGAGTGCACACAAATTGGTGACGAACGACGGACGAAGGACGCCGGACACTGCTTGGTTACAATAGCTCACCATGAGCACTTCCTGCTCAGGTGTGCTAAAAATCGAACAAAAAGGAGTTTTAAGAATCAATGAGTCCTTTTTTAGTAAGATATATTAATCGTATTTCTTGAAATATGTATTAAATGAACGCGAATTTCGCAACATCTTTTTTTTTTTTTTTTTTTGATACCACTCACAAAATATATCTGATAAAATTTCATGGAATTATAGACGTTGAAAGAGTGTTAGTAGTGACGTTGTTAAAATTGGAACGCTTAGCGTGCGAAGTATAATAAGCAAGAAAAAACATTGACAGTGCCCGAAGAAATATTTATATCTCTTCACATTTAATCCTGGATTATAGTCCGACAATTCTCTTGCACGTAAATGTACTAAGTAATATTAATGAAGATGACTGTCTAGTAACCGGAATATTGTAATAAATAGTTAATAGTTTATTTAATGTGATATTTAGGCCACCGGCCCATACACATAGACATAGACATAAAGTATTACAAACATTACATACAGGTGAAAGATGAACAAAATAACTAAGTGTGAAACAAACATATATACATAGGTATACGCACATATTTTCGCACATACGACTGCATACAATTTTATTACACAAAATATTTGGACCTATGAGAAACTTGTTAGGAACATTTTTCTTTTTTTGAAAGCGTGGTAAATATACATTGCAAGATTTCTTACACTTACTTTATCTTGTAGGGACATTAATGTATTGAATTTATAGTTTGAAGGGGGATTGAAATATGTGCTTTTTAAATATTTACAGCGGATATCCGAATATAGAGGACAAATCATTATGAAATGATATTCATCTTCTACAAATGTTTCGCAATATATGCATGTGCGATTTTCTATAGAAATATTTCTATATATGCCTTCCTCTATCATTAAACGATGGCTAGAACTACGAAAGGATGCTAAACATGACCTATATTTATCAATAGTGATATTTTTTACATAGGATTCTGCTGTAAACTCTGATTTAAAATGAATATATGAGGTAAGCTTACTATTGTTACAGCATTTTGCAAACCAATTCTGCTTATATTGATCAGTCAATCTTTGTATGTATTGTTTAATAAAATCTTTATCGTCTTCAATGAATTGGTCATTCCATACGTAGCCAAGACCGTTTGACATAAGACTATTCTTCACATTAGAAACCCAATTTTCATGACCGACACTGTCATAATATTTAAGCATTTCGTAACATAATCGTGGATATCTAGTCCTTGGCATTCTTAATAAGCGTAGCCAATATTTCATACAGCGTTTAGCAGCAAAAATATGCATTGGTAACCTACCCGTATCACCTAAAATAGCATCATTACAAGCTCCCTTAGGGACATTTAAAAAACGTTTGCAGGCTATGATTTGAACGTTTTCTAGATGGCTATTTTGTTGAAGACCCCAAATTTCAGATCCATATAGAAGAATAGATGATACTTTTGCGTCAAATATTTTGAAAAAAGTGTTGAAGGGAATGCATCCCAAGCTCTTAAGAGAATTAAGCAAGTGAAAAAGAACTCTTTTAGCTTTTAGCGCCATACTTTCTGTCATTTTATAGAATGACAGACGATTACTAAAATAAATACCAACATATGAATATCCACTTAAGGTTTCTAAACGTTTTCCATCATAAAACCACTTTTCCTTGGAGGATAGATTGCCCCCTCTCTTGAAAACAATTACTTTAGTTTTATCAGTGTTAACAGCTAATTTTGATTGATGACAAAATTTATTTAAAACACTTAACTGTGACTGTAATCCATGTACCGTGTCAGATGCTAAGGCAACATCATCCGCGAACATTAATAAGAAAATTTCCGTAAGATCAGGAAATAACTGAATTCCCCGGACATTGTTTCTAACGAGGAGTGTATAAAACTCATTGATATATAAAGAAAATAGTATAGGACTAAGACTACAACCTTGCCTCAATCCTAGCGGACAGTTAAATGTTTCGGTGAAGCAATCTTTTGATACTCTTACTCGAGCTTTAACAATCGAATATATTGATGATATTGAATTAAATAAATGACCTTTAATTCCGTTTTTCTGCAGGATTTCTAATAGAATAAATCGATCAACTGAATCGAATGCTTTTTGAAAGTCAATGAAAGCAATATAGATTGATTTTCCCTTTACATTAAGGTACTTACTTATGATAGAATACAAGACAAATGCATTGTCTATTGTACAATAACCTGCCCTAAAACCTGCTTGAGATTCGCAAATTTTACCGTAGATTTCGACATAAAATGACACTCGTTTCGTTAAAATCGATACATAGACTTTGCTTAATACATCTATCAAAGCTATTCCTCGATAGTTGTCTGGCTGATTAATGTCACCTTTCTCATGTATAGGCACGATGATTGCTTCCGACCATCTCAAAGGAAATTGACCAGATACGAAAATTCGGTTAAATAGCTTAAGAATAAATGGAGTTAAGACTTCAATTCCGTATAAAATTTGCTGAGGTAACAGATTACCTCCGTATGCTTTTTTTGTATCAAGTTTATTCATTGCATATCTAATTTCTTCCTCTGTAATTGGACTATTCAAGATAATGTCATCGATTTCGTCCAATTGATCGTTATCAAAGGTGTAAGGAAAAATATCATTATTGACGTTATTAGCTTCAAACACTTGCTTAAAATGTGTATACCATGACTCTGGATTTATATTTGGTAATTTTCTTTTAATCTTGCATAACATGTTAATCTCTTTCCAAAATAGTTTTTGTGAATTTAAACATGCCTCCAGCTTATAAACTTGTGATTCTTGGTATTCGAGCCTTTTTATTTTACATAAAGTCTTATATTCCTTTTTAAGTCGCAAGTACTCTGATAAATTATCGTTATCGCGAAAGCGCCGATATTTTCTCAGTGCACCAGTACAACTAGCCTTTGCTTTCTTGCAATTTATATCGAACCAACTTTTGTTTTCAGGTTTTTTTTTGTATGTTGTTCTTTGAAATTTTGAATGATTGAGAACATTCAAATATGAATCTTTCAAACTCATCGATTATACTGTCTAAAGAAGCAACCTCAATACATTGGTTTAACTCATTAGAATAGCCATCAGAAAAAGCATCTGAAAGAATTTTCTGATAGCTATTACTAGTTTCCATGTTAATTTTATACTGTGTAGACATAACATTATTATCACAGTATAATTCATTCGAGTCACTATTACTAATTAGAGATAAAAATAATGGTAAGTGAGAACTGTCTATTTGCGATAAAATGTCAAAATCATTAATCATATCAATGATATATTTTGATACTATGAAATAATCAATCACACTGGAGCCATTTCGGTTTATAAAAGTGTGTTCGCCTTTCCCTTCATCAGATCCAAAACGACCATTCACAATATACAAACAATGAGTTTTACAAAACGTGAGCAAAAGTCTACCTGCTCTATTTACAACGTTATCCTGTGAACTTCGTGAGTGACCTATATCCCCATTTAATAGATCTTCAAATTCGTTTAATTCTGGAATATTTAAACAGTTCTCCATGTAATCCTTTTCTATACCAGTGCGGGCATTAAAATCTCCACACAATAAAATTTCAAAATCAGCTCTGTCCAACTTTTCTAAGATACTTTCAATGTATTCCAAACCCGTCAAATCCTCGTCTACATAAAACGGGGATTTGTCAGGTGGAAAATACACAGATATGTATAAAATATTTTTGTTAGTATTAAATACTTTCTTATCAATATTAAGAACCACACCATATGGAAATTCTTCAAAAAGCCGTTTAACAAAGCAACTAATATTTCTTTTTATAAACACAACTAATCCACCCGAGGCCCTGTCACCAGTGCTTGATGACTTTGCTGCACACGAGTAAAGGTCAAAATTAGGAAAAACATTATTTAAATAACTAGAGTCAGTATCCCACGTTTCTTGTAAACTAATAATTTCATGATCGTTTACTATTTCAATTAAATTACTTGATAGAGCCTTATTTCTTAAACCTTCAATATTCCACGAAAGAAAACACGGTTTCCTGAAAGATTGAGGGCTTCGGCCAATCCATTATCTGTCTGTTCTTGAGGTACCTGGTGTGGCACTATTACATTGAACCATTTCTATATTTCCATGATCAGACTGTATATGAGAATTGTAATTTTGTCTGGCGGATCGATCACTTCGTTCCTTTGATTTACGATAGACAACAAGTTTCCCCCTTTGAAATATCCCCCTAGACCTTTAGAATTTAGATCTTTTATTTCTTGCCTCTGGTTATATGATAAATCATTTGAGAGTCTAACCCCTTTTTCTCGAAGTTGATCTCTATATTTAAACAAATTTAATTTATCAGTTTCATTCTTGAATGTGGCAATTATCATTCTATCCTTAGAAGGACCCAATTTACCAACTCTCCTAACATCGTTTAATGTTGCCTCACTGAACCCTTCAACATGATCAGCCACACCAAGAACCTCATCAACCACAAGCCTTTTTAAATCTCTATCACCACTTTCGGTTTCTTTTACTCCAAAAATACGCAATGAACATTTCAGTTTTTCAGACTCTAATCTATTTAATTTCTGCTCCAAAACGTCCATACGCTCGTGGTTCTTCTCATCTGCTGTAGACATGGCTGCCATATCATCATTTAGTACATCTTGCTGATATTGAATTTTATTTATGTTACTATCCACTTCGGCAAGCCTATTTTCGAAAGTTGTTTGCATGAATTGGACATTTCGCAGCTCATGCGTAACTGATATCATTTGAGCTTTAAGAACATTCATCTCTTGTGTAACAGTGGCGACATCCGCTTTCATTTGACTAACCGCGTGTTTTATGGCTCCAAGTTCATGATTAGTACTCGCTATAGTATCCAGAATCATTTTTGTGTCTTCGGTTGGTCCTGGATTTAGCTCGATATCTGCTGATAACAGTAGCATTAAGCTATGGTATGATGCGTATTGGCCCCCATAAGTAGTGATTGACATAGCTTTGGAAGTAACCAAGGGTAAACAGTTCATAATACTCAAATATTCTAAATTGTGGAGACATAACTGTGGTATGATATTATTTACTAGAACGTGGTGACTAAGAACCACCGTGTAGACACAGCTTACAACAGTCAACAGCACCATACAACATGCTACTGTACGTAGAACAATGTCACTACTACTAACACTTCTTTCATACCGCTGCAAACGATTCGGTTTACATCTAGGTCTACAAACTGCATCGAATAACCCCACAGCAGCCCTATAACTGTTTATTTCGATACCCATTGTTTTTAAATTGCCGACTATGATCGTTCAGAAAAGGACATGATGGCACAGATTGTACACCGTAGATTCACTGCAAAACTATACTGAGAGCAGTTATCAGTTTATATACCGTTAGGTATGCACCTTGTTTTGTTCACATTGTATCATAAGGTAGACCCACGATAAAGACACGCTTGGGTGAACACTCTATAGCTTTATTTTACTTATGAATTTGGTAGTTCTATTGTCAATATTTCAGCCTCCAAATATATCAAATGCGAATTATACTCACAGAATTGAAAAGTCCAAACAACTAGTCCATTTCACATAAAATCACATACATGTTTTTTAATGACCATGCTTCTATACTGTTTGAAAATTTTAATAAAAACGGAGAGCACTAAAATACGTGTTCACCTTTCACCTGTATAACACCGAATCTAACACTTCTAAAGTAAACATGTAGAAGTGAAACGTAACAAACGTAACTTGCATCGTGGAATGATGATAAAAAAGCGCCCCATGAAACTAGTAGAATTTTCATATTGAAGATGTTATATGGAAGAAGAAGACACTCCACAACTTCGAAGCCAGGGGACATAATCGGAGCCAATCCACATAATCGGAACCAAACAATTTTCTTTGATCTATATCATATTGAAGAAAGGTACATTGGGTTAGAGTATTGTGGTTGTTTTGTTACACTCCTGTTCACTGAAAATAATGGTCTGCGTTATTAATTCTGTTCAGAATATTGCATTTTGGAGGTAAAAACCACGTGTTTTCACATTCCTGACTCAAGACTGCTCTCAGAAGAAATCATTTTTTACAAAACCCAACGAGCGTTCTTACATTTTTGAGTACGTTTACGTTGCAAAATGTATAACTGGTCGAATAGCATTCGACTTTTTATGATTAAAGAATTAAATATTATATAAAACAGGAAATCCCGACCCCCTACCCCATTTTTCATTCAAAATATAAAATGTTTACATCTACATAATCGGAGTCACACGTGGAGCGGAAGTTCCACACATAATTTGAAAGCGGAGCCAGTGGCTCCGATTATGGACATCACCCCCCGTGGATTATCCTCTTTAAATTTAAAGATGACAGACAACAAAAATGGTTTTCTATATCATGGGATATTTCATGTCAAACGTAAAGATGTTTTGCCAAACGATCGGTTAATTTCAGAAGAGTCTATGCTCTCACAGACAATTTCTCATGTTTTAACGATTTTTCTCTAATAAAATCCCAATATCTACGATTGGCAACTACATATAGTGTAGTTTGCTCAGTCGGTAACACGTTGGGCTGTCGATTCTGCCCTGCGTTCCGGATGACGAAACGGTGAAAACTGTTTGACAATTACACCCTGGTTTGCACGTAATTGTACGTGCAAAGCGGGGCTGAATTGGCAAATAGTTTTTTTTCCGTTTTGTCATCCTAAACACAAGGCTTGAATCCTTAGTTATACAAACAGCATTCGGAACATCACTAGGCCATTTCCGTAAACTGCAACATACCTCGGATGTATGTAAGGCGGATGGGTATGCAACAAAAGCGTGCATTTTTTTAGGCGGAAACAGTGTAAGAAAAATTAGCACTGTAGATTTTTATCTTGTACAGTAAATAACGGCTGAAAAATCTAAATTTTTTAGAATGACGAATCATTCTCAAAAATTAAGATTTTTCAGCCGTTATTTAAGAAATCTAAAGATATTTATATAAGGATACGATGGTTTCACGTCAGTGACTTAAACGAAAGCGTTGGCGACGTCGAATGTTTTCACACAAAGTTTCGAGGGCTAACGCCATTTTTACTGACGTCATCGAGTTTTTCCAAGGGTTTCCCGTAATTTTTAAAAATAGTCCGTCTATGTACATCCGAGGTTGATCGTGAGATTGGCCGAGAGGTGTTCCGAATGATACCAACAGCACAGTCAACTTTCATCCGACATTTGACGAAAGTTATTACGTCACGGATTATTTGTGTATGTTAACCCTTTGTTGTTTAATACCTACTTTTTACGTGCCTGTGATTTTATGATTGAGAAAACATTGTGAAAAAAGAAGAATTTGCTTCTGACAAGCAATTTCTTCTTTTTCCATACTATTTTCTACCCTACTGAATGGTTATTTTTCAAATTAAATCATTTTTAAATTTTCGTCTGTAAAACCTTTGAATTTGGACAGGTCTAAAATTTTGTAAAACAGGAAAGGATTGAGCAGTGCACCTAAATGGATTGGGCAGCATCTGCGTTGGGTGAAATGTGGTTGCACTGGTATGAGATTCGACATGAAACCATTGGTAGGCGCACCAACTTCAACAATATAACTGCAATTATTTGAAAGTTGCGTTTAACAATATATAAGCAGACATATCAAGGGTCCGTTACTATATAGCACGCTGTGCTGACGAATGTAAGTATCTATTAGAATAGACGAGATTGATTGAAATTAAAATATTTTTTGTGTCAATAAAAGGAAAGTACTGTTGAAAATGATTCTATTTTCTTGTCAATCGCTATCGTTTTTTTTAAATAAAAATTGAGTCAAATGGAAAGTTGATGCAAACCACAATGAAAAATGGATGAATTTTGAAATGAAACCGTGTTAAGTGGTAGAGAATATTGCGTATGAAAAGAGAATTTTCTTGTTGCAAGCAAAATGTTTTTCCATCAATTTTTTATTCAGTAATAAATTACAGGAATATACAATTTTCGATGCACAGTAAAAGGTAAGACCATTTCTTTTTGAGGACAGGATTGAAAGTTAAGAAGTTCAAAGGATTTGAAGTATTTTTTAGACTTTGCTCGGTTTTTAAATATATAAGCCAAAACTTTTTTCTCCCATCTGTAAATCATTATCAACATTTTCATAAATTCTAAAAGCTGAAATTTGACATGAATGTAAGAAAATA
Organism: Fragum whitleyi; assembly: GCA_948146395.1. NCBI lineage: Eukaryota > Metazoa > Mollusca > Bivalvia > Cardiida > Cardiidae > Fragum > Fragum whitleyi. Next base: position 14,453,847 of record OX411548.1, on the reverse strand, counting down.
GTTACCTTTATTACCTTCCATATTGAAAAGCGCATCAAAAGATGGACAATCAATGAGCTGTGTTCATTAAACATGAGTCGGTTTCAAAATCAATAGTCACATTTCCGCCATTTTTCGTGGAATATTGCATTACAACAAGACGAATTCAATAAACAACACATGAAATTATGGATTAATCAGATGCTAAGAATACGATGAAAAGTGTTTCAACATATTCAGATAGCCAGTTTTTCAGTGAACCAAAGCTCTCTGTGCGTGTGCGCTGCATTTTAATCAGTCTGAACCTCGAGCTTAGATTTTCATGAAATTTGAGAAAAAATGTGTATTTCATGGCATTTTCATAAAATTGACTCTGAGCATTTGATAAACATCTCCCCTGAAAAAAGTTAGTTAACTTCTTTATTATTGTTTGACAAAATCAGCCCAGCATTCAGGATCACCAAACGGAATTTGCCAAAAGGTTTTCTAACTGTACCCCGCTTTGCACGCAATTGCACGTGCAAAGCGGGGTACAATTAGAAAACTGTTTGCACCGTTTGGTGATCTTGAACGCAGGGCAGTTGAAGAATGTTTCACCTGAAATATTGTTACGGTTCATTGCTCGTGCTATACTGAGCGACATGCAGTAGTCACGATCGCCCTTAATATTCGAAACGCAAGTCAGCAATTTCAATCTTATATCTTGATTTTGTATTGTGTTTTGACACTTTGAATTCTTTAAAATTGGACAACTTTGTATCCATATACGTCATATATACATGTATGTCATAAAAAATTCAACGAGGTTCTTTTTTTTTTAACTTTATTAGATATTGATATTTTAAGATGTCATTAAACAAAGTCGAACAGTTAATAACAGACTACTGATCACACAGACTGGCAAAAGTCGAATTCGATTGATTTTTACGCACTTATTGACTAAAGACCCACCATTCTTGAATACTGTGCATTTGTAATAATTAGCTTTTCATTCGGGGCTATAATTCTGAATCTAGAATGGCCATTTTATCATCCAGTGAAAAAAATGAAATGAAACCTGTGGTTGACCTTCACTGGAACCAAACTCTTTTTTTAAAGATTTTTTTACTGAATTCCCAGGTGGCCTTTTTTGTGAGTAACGGGTCATGTTAATTCATTGAAGTATGAATAGAATTTTTCAGTCTTTCTTTCATGCTTTTTTGTTGGTTATTGAGAAATAACGTAAGATTATCATTAGATTAAATCACCGCCTAGCCAGTGAGAATGTCGCAAAATTATACCCCGCTTTCATTCATTTTACCCTCTTTGACGTCATCTAAGAGGAGCCCAAAAACTGACGTCAGCAATAACGTTGCATAGGAATCCCGAGCGAAATTACGCGCTTTCTGAAAATTTGTCCTTAAATTTTCACATTTTGTACTTTTCTTTTTGCTTAAAAGAAATAGAACAATCGTTTGTTTTTCGAGTAAGATCCATTGATATTTCATTTCGTGAACACTAAAAGCTACATTATCACGCGAACCTGCGCTACTCATGAAAATATAGATTTTGTTGTTCACTGAATGGAATATGAATTCAGCTTACAATGAAATAAACGATTATCCTCTATATGGTTTTGAATTTTTGTCGAAATATGGATGTGTTTTTTTTCATTCAATTAAGTCGGGTAAATCTTTGTTTTCCTAGAGATTTTTATTTTGAATGAAGTTGTTGATCTTATCTAGTTGATGATTTAAGTGTGTCTATTATAGGAATGTGTGTATTTTTCACTGCGTTTATTGGAGTTTAAAGCACAATTGCCTCAGCACATGGCGAATAACGCCCGCTGCATGTGTGCTAAGGCAATTGCTCTTTATAATCCAATAGACGCAGTGAAAAATACACCCAGTCCTTATAATTGCAAGCCTTTTGTCCAAGAAACATTTAAAATACCCGACTAAATGATAAAAATTCAAGTCTACTTTCTGCGCATATGATCAAAACAAAATGTAATCTATTTTTAGATTAGCAAACTAAACATGTATTGTTAGCTCACTATCGAAGTTTGTTGGCATAAAGTTTTCTAAATGGGGCACAAAAAGGTGACAATTTGAAATTTCTAGAGGTAATTATGGTCAAAAAATTATTTCTAAATGCGTGTCTCATTTTTAAACGATATCTACGAGATCTAGCGTGTTTTGGCGGGTTGCTTGATGGTCTTCGTCGACTCGGTGCTATCGTCGGCCCGGAATCAGAACTTGTAATAAAATTACTATCGAAAATAATTTAAGGTGGCAATGAACACCGACTCTATAAACCGGAAGTGGGTTTTCGTTTATTTTACGGGTCTTTTTGTGCAATGTTTAAAAAAGACCGGTTTTCGTAAGATTCAGCTTCTGGAAATAACGTAGAACAATGAAAATAAGATTTCATAACTTTGCTTCTTTTCAACATTTGATATCAATTGAATGACTGGATCATTGAATTTAACAATAAAAATACGTTATAAGGATCATTCAATTAGGAGGGGATCACTTTAAAATAATGCAAAACTTTCTTATTCGCATGGAAAGCCTTAAGGTAAGCTGAATTTTTTACCAAATAAAGGCAATACATATCGGTTACTAAAAAAAAAAATCATTGGGTAATTTCTTCGAAAGTTTTTGGTGTATTTTTCCAGGTTAAAATTACATAAAAAGTGGATTTTTAACTTTTAAAGGCACATTATGCAAATGCAATTGATCAAAGAGAAATTTCCTTGGCAACTGCCATTGTGAACGCGCATAGGGTCTTACCTTATAAATTGTATCTTTTATAGCTATCCGCTGGTACTGAATTTATACTAGACCTAAAACGAATATTATTTGTTTACTGAAAAAAGGCAAGTACCTCTCAAGGGCAGATAACTCTAGCATGAAAACGAGCATGGAAAGGTAACTCCAAATTTTAATATCATGACTACACAATGTTAATCTACAACATATGTGAAAAAGAAAAAAAAAATCATAGGACGGAAAAAAATCACGCCACGTGTCCATTGCTACCTTAGTTCTTAACTTATCAAATAGCGGAGAAAGGTTACCGAAGAGAAACGAGCGAATTTCGAGTTCCTTCAACACTCGACTTACAGATCGAAGGTCGAGGTTTTTCCAGAAAGAACTATTGCATTTTGTACAGAAATAATGAGTAATGGATATCCCCACGTGATGCGATTTAAACCAATTAAATTCTTTGAATGAATGAATGAATGAATGAATGAATGAACGAACGAAGAATGAATGAATGAATGAATGAATGAATGAATGAATGAATGAATGAATGAATGAATGTATGAATGAATGAATGAATGAATGAAGCGTTCAATGAGCGATTTAGAATGTTATTGATCAAATGAGGGTAAATGTCTCGTTGTTCTCAATCTTAAGAAAATTAGGTCGGCTTTTTCCTACTACATGTATTATTCTTTCCTTTAAACCTTATCATTTGAAATATATAACTTTGTTTGTTTTTTTCGCATTATGATAAGAAAAAATGGGGTATTCGTGCTTATTTTCTTCTCAGAGCCGTAAGAAAAAAGGAGCCAAAATCATTAAGTGCCCTTAAGTTCTTGCCTTTGATTTTTTTTAAAATGCATCCTTGAAATATTCTGAAAGCCATATATTTATGTTTTATATAAAAAAGAAAACTCATCCTTTAAATCATGAAAGAAGCATGGAATTCTAATGAGGCAAAAAAAAAAGAGAGAGAAAAAATTCGGTCCTTATTAGAAGTAATTTTCTTTGAATATTTATGGCTATTAATATGCTTCACAGTAAAATAAAGCTCTACTATTAAACTTTTTCTTTCACTAAATACAAATTTGTGACATAATGCAAGATATTTTGATATGAAAGAAGATGGGGTCTAAGTCTTACTTTTTATCATATTTGACATATTTTTTTTAATATACAGGGAGGTTATTTAAAAAAAATATTCACATTCACATGAAATAACTCGACTTTTTGATTCATAAGTCCTGCTTAAATTGTCTTTAATATCTTGAGTAGGTCCGATGAGCTGACGTCCTTAACTGTTCGCCAACGCATACACGACAGGGTAATGAATTAACTCGACTTGTTGATTCATAAGTCCTGCTTAAATTGTCTTTAATAGCTTGAGTACCTTCTAGAGAGGTACATTTTCATACAGGTTTGAATCACTACAGTTTATCTCTACCTTATTTAAGACAAGTACTATCGACTTAAAAAAAGTTTACGATTTAACCCTTTTCACTTTAACCGTTTGCTGTTTAATCTCTGCTTTTCACGTGCCTGTGATTTTATGATTAAGAAAACACTGTGAAAAAAGAAGAAATTGCTCCTGACAAGCAATTTCTTCTTTTTCAACACCATTTTCTACCCTACTGAATGGTTATTTTTCAAATTGAATCCACCTTTAATTTTCGTCTGCAAAACCTTTGAATTTGGACAGGTCCAAAATTTTGTTAAACAGGAAAGGATTAAAGTGGCATTCAAAGTCAAAATCAAGCACTTCATTATACTTCATGAGGAGATACAGTTAACAGCATCGTGAAATTGACAAGGTGAATGATTTTGGAATGATTTAGGAATGAAAATGAATGAATGTGAGGAGCGTGTTTTGAGTGAATTTAATAGGAGGTAATCCTTTATCGGAAATTTTGTTCAGGATGAACAAAATTTGCGATATTGATTACCTCCCTTTAATAAAAAATGCATCCAAGTTCTACACATAGCTACCTATTTCTTCAAGAACCAATGAGACGCTAACAAAATGAATGATGTCAGTGAAATCGCCATTTTTCCCTATCGAAATTTATTTTGAATGACGTTTTTGATTCTTTATTTTTCAGTGAGTTTGATCGATTTTGAATGGTTTGAGTGAGTGTTTGGAATGAATGATTGGAGCGCTGAGTGACCGATTTAGAATGGTTTTGATTGAGAAGATGGTCAATTTCACGATGTTTCTAGTTGTAAAGAATTCAAATTGGATAAAAAAATATTCTTGAACGCTTTCCGATGGATTATCGTGAAAAAAACACAGATTGTCATATGATAAACTCGCCGCTTCACCAGTGATATTATCAAAAACTTTATCCCCGCTTACATTCATTCCGCCCTTTTTGACGTTATGTAATCGAAACAAAATAAGTAACGCCATCATTAACGTTCCACAGCCCTGTGTTCATGATGTAAAAAACGTTTCGCGAGCGCTTTGAGATGATACCTCGCTTTGCACGTGCACATACGTGCAAAGCGACGTATTATTTTGAAAGCGATTTGCTAACGTTTTCATCCTGAACGCAGGGCAGTATTCACGTGCATATTATAGAGCTTGGAGAACATTTGTCCTATTTTTTTTCAATTCCTGTCTTATTTTGGCAATAACAACATAAAATAATTGCTTGTTTTTGGAGTTAGATCAAATTGTATTTCATTTCGTGTACAAAAAAAGCTTTATTAAATTTAAAAGTGTTTGTTGTTCACTTACACGGAAACAAACGATTATCACGGGGGGTGATGTCCATAATCGGAGCCACCGGCTCCGCTTTCAAAATCATGTGTGGAACTTCCGCTCCACGTGTGGCTCCGATTATGTAGATGTAAACATTTTCATATTTTGAATGCAAAATGGGGTGGTGGGTCGGGATTTCCTCATTTATATAATATTTAATTCATTAATCATAAAAAAAAGTCGAATGCTATTCGACCAGTTATACATTTGGCAACGTAATTGTACTCAAAAAATGTAAGAACGCTCGTTGGTTTTTGTAAAAAATGATTTCTTCTGGGAGCAGTCTTGAGCCAGGAATGTGAAAACACGTGGTTTTTACCTCCAAAAAGCAATATTCTGAACAGAATTAATAACGCAGACCATTGTTTTCAGTGAACACGAGTTAAACAAAACAACCACAATACTCTAACCCAATGTACCTTTCTGCAATATGATAAATATCAAAGAAAATTGTTTGGTTCCGATTATGTGGATTGGCTCCGATTATGTCCCCTGGCTCCGAAGTTGTGGAGTGTCTTCTTCTTCTTGCATATGCCCCTACAGCTTTAAATATGAAGTTTCTGTTAGTTCCATGGGGCGCTGTTTTCTCGTCATTTCATGGCACACAGTGTCTAGTTTACGTCTCACCTTTCTCGTTTATTTTTATTCCCTCCAAAATGCAATATTCTGAACAGTATGTCTGATGGAGACCCTTGTTTTCAGTGTGTACGAATTCAAGAAAATAACCACAATATTTTAGAAAACTGTTCTTTACTGAAATTTTAGATATTTGAAAGAAAATTATTTGTCTCTAATTATGTACCAATGCTCCAAAGTCTTGGAGTGCCTAGCCTTTAGGGACCGAAACTCATAATCACTTGCCTAAAAACTACATTTTTCATTTATTTATTTATTTACTTATTTATTTATTTGTTTTTTTTTATCTATTTAGTTATTTAGATAATTAGTTAGTGAGAAAAGGAATGACACCAGTCATACGCATTGAAGAGTTGTAAGCGCGTGAAGGCGACTATCTCTAGGAGCAAATCCCAACATGACTATGCATTCGATGTTCATGTTGCCTCGATCTCACTCAAAATCTTGCGTTTTCGCAAACTCGTTTTCGATAAGCTCGAGTTTGAAATGAGTCCGGTTGGTGAAAGAATAGGCATTGGTCTCACTTTAAGGAGGTGTTCACAAATTAAATCCACAATGGCTGAGATGAATAGACCATAATATAACATTGACGGGGATTCATCCTATGGCTATTGCTTTTGAAGGAGTCGACAAACGGCCCAGATACCTCATCTTTGTGGTTCACTGTCACCATGAGTCCACGATAACCTTAAAAAAACTGTGACCTTGAGAGTAAAAAGTCTCCGATCATAACACAAATTATAGTACAATCTGTCCTCCCCATCCAGTCAGCACCGAAGTTCGGCATCGGTAGTTGTTATTATCGGCGTTTTAACCCGGCAATGGTCGAGTTATGCCCACTCAGTGTCCTTGATTTTAATCGCGTAAATGAATCAGTTTAATATGTCTATGCGCAATGACGTTCCGAAATTCATTTTTTCGCTACCACCAAACTCGAAAACTTGACTTTATCTGATAAATGTTTTCACGGTTTGTCGTTTCCACCTTTATAAGCTGTATTACTCGACAAACTTGAGTTTCGTACGATGCATTCGACCTGCTGCATGACAAAACATTGCTTATAACGAAAATCTTCTTTAAGTTATACCGATGCCTTCTCTTTCATCGACCAGACTTATCTCAAACTCAAGCATATCAGAAACGAGCTTGCAATGAGAATTCACAAAAGAACGAAAAATCGCAAGGTGTTGAGTCAAATTAAGGCAGAATGAAGAGCAATTGGATAGCCATGTTAGGATTTAATCTAGGTAAAATTCAAAAATCCACGTGTCGAACATTATTTTAGAGCAATATTGCACATGAACACACGCGCTTTTGAATTTTACAGAGCAATGAAAACTGACTTTGATTTCTAAATTTTGATTTTGGGGGTAGTTCCCTGTAACTCTCCAATGCGTATGTATTCGGTGTAATCCTTTTTGCCACAGATCAATAATTAGTTATGTTTATTTTGGTATATCCAATTTTCCAAACTCTAGATTATGGAAAAAGTTGTATCTGAAAAAGTGATGCGTTATTTTTGTTGTTCAGTATATATAAAACGTGTTTTCGCCCTTGTATATCGATCCGCTTTGCTAAATGTCAAATTTTTATATTTCTGTTTAATTTTCAACATCGCCTTTATAAAATGGTACCCCCATACCGAAAAAGCGCTCGGGATATGTTCAGTTTCTGACTTTCATAGTCTTAAATAAGTTTTAATTTTATTAAATCTAGTTTAATTACTTTCCGATTGAAACGTTGACAAATCCGGAGATGAAGTAGTAAATTCTGACATTAATCGGAATTTATATAAATATATTCAAATCTTTGCGAAAATTCGGAACTAAATGTTACGCGGGGCTTAAAAAATAAGGGACCTTTGGCCCTTAAGCGCTAACCTGAGGCATTTACAAGTAAATGTGGCAAAGTGTCAAAACTACTTATTTGAAATTCATGACTAGCTCAACATAAGTCCAAGATATCAAAAAGACAATCATTCCGATTACATTTCAATACAGTTGAGTAAAATATGTTGCCTCTAAAGTACTGAAGGAATTTCAAAGATTTGAAGAGGTGTCCCAGTTTTTGATCCTCTTTCCAACTCGTCTGAGATTTCGAGACAAAGATCCTGACAATATGTTAAAACAAATAATTGTCCTCTAGATTTTCCGTAATCTGACCTATCGACCTCATTTTTGGTCCCACTTAACCAATTCTTGAACTCAATGACATTTCACGGAGGCAAATACTCTGACCAAGTTTCAAGAAACTTGAGTAAAGGAAGTGGCCTCTATAGTTCACACAAGGTTTTTCCAAGATTTGACCCATTAACCTAATTGATGACTTCACTTGATCCAGTTTAGGACTTGACCAAGATTAGATTTGATGGGGTCCAACATTCTGACCAAGTTTCAGGACATTTGGGTCAAGAATGTGGCTTCTAAAGTGAACAGAAGGTTCTTCTAAGATATGACCCCTTGACCTCATTTTGACTCCGATTGACCAAATTTTAAACTTGGCCGAGATTTGATGCAGACAAACATTCTGGCAAAGTTACAGGACATAAGGGCAAATTATGTGGCCTCTAAAGTGAACAGGTTTTTATTAGATATGGCCCCTTAACCTCATTTTTGACCTCACTTGAACCAGTTAAGGACTTGACCAAGATTTGATGAAGACCAACATTCTGACCAAGTTTCATGATATTGGGACCAAAAATGTGACCTCTTAAGAGAACAGAGGGTTTTCTAAGATATGATCCCTTGACCTCAATTTTGACCCAACTTGACCCAATTTCGAACTTGTCCGAGATTTGATGGAGACAAACATTCTGCTGACGTTTTAAGGCATTTTGGCCAAAATGTGGCCTCTGTAGTGCACACAAGACTTTTGCTAAAATTTGACCCCTTTCATTTACAAGATAAAATCTTTGACCACACTTGACCAAATCTCGAACTGGGCCAAGATTTGATGGAGACAGACATCCTGACCAAGTTTAAGACATTTGGACCAAAAAGGTGGCCGCTAGAGTGCACACAAATTGGTGACGAACGACGGACGAAGGACGCCGGACACCGCTTGGTCACAATAGCTCACCATGAGCACTTCCTACTCAGGTGTGCTAAAAATCGAACAAAAAGGAGTTTTAAGAATCAATGAGTCCTTTTTTAGTAAGATATATTAATCGTATTTCTTGAAATATGTATTAAATGAACGCGAATTTCGCAACATCTTTTTTTTTTTTTGATACCACTCACAAAATATATCTGATAAAATTTCATGGAATTATAGACGTTGAAAGAGTGTTAGTAGTGACGTTGTTAAAATTGGAACGCTTAGCGTGCGAAGTATAATAAGCAAGAAAAAACATTGACAGTGCCCGAAGAAATATTTATATCTCTTCACATTTAATCCTGGATTATAGTCCGACAATTCTCTTGCACGTAAATGTACTAAGTAATATTAATGAAGATGACTGTCTAGTAACCGGAATATTGTAATAAAAGTAAACATGTAGAAGTGAAACGTAACAAACGTAACTTGCATCGTGGAACAAGAGCCATGTCGGACATGGCCATCCCCCGCCGAAAAAGCTTGATAGTAAACTGAAGCCTAATAGATTAAGGGTTCTACTTTAAGAAATTAAGCCCCTACAAAATCTAAGTCTTTAAAATAACAAAGGGCAATAACTCCAAAATTATGCAAGCCAGAGTTAAAGTTCTTGTGCACTGCACTCCTCCTCTATGAGATCTATCCACCCATAAAGTTATACTCCGGACAAAATCTAAGTCTTAAAAATAACAAAGGGCAATAACTCCAAAATTATGCAAGCAAGAGTTGTAGTTCTTGTGCACTGCACTTCTCCTCCATGAGATCTATCCACCCATAAAGTTTCAAGTTGATAGCTATTATACTTTAGGAGATATGCTCCGGACAAAATCTAAATCTTAAAAATAACAAAGGGCAATAACTCCAAAATAAAGCTAGCAAGAGTTGTAGTTCTTGTGCACTGCACTTCTCCTTCATGATATATATCCACCCATAAAGTTTCAAGTTGATAGCTATGATACTTTAGGAGATATGCCCTGGACAAAATCTAAGTCTTAAAAATAACAAAGGGCAATATCTCCAAAATTATGAAAGCAAGAGTTAAAGTTCTTGTGCACTGCACTTCTCCTCCATGAGATCTATCCACCCATAAAGTTTCAAGTTGATAGCTATTATCATTTAGGAGATATGCTCCGGACAAAATCTAAGTGTTTAAAATAACAAAGGGCAATAACTCCAAAATTATGCAAGCAAGAGTTGTAGTTATTGTGCACTGCACTTCTCCCCCATGATATCTATCCACCCATAAAGTTTCAAGTTGATAGCTATTATACTTTAGGAGATATGCTCCGGACAAAGTCTAAGTCATAAAAATAACAAAGGGCAATAACTCCAAAATTATGAAAGCAAGAGTTGTAGTTCTTGTACACTGCACTTCTCCTCCATGAGATCTATCCACCCATAAAGTTTCAAGTTGATAGCTATAATACTTTAGGAGATATGCTCCGGACAAAATCTAAGTGTTTAAAATAACAAAGGGCAATAACTCCAAAATTATGAAAGCAAGAGTTGTAGTTCTTGTGCACTGCACTTCTCCTCTATGAGATCTATCCACCCATAAAGTTTCAAGTTGATAGCTATTATACTTTAGGAGATATGCTCCGGACAAGGTTAGTGACGGAAACTCGGAAGGACGGAATGACGGAATGACAGAATGACGGAATGACAGAATGACGGAATGACGGACGGAGAGCATTACTATATCCCCTCGCCGAAAACGGCGGGGGATAACAAGCGCCCCATGAAACTAGTAGAAATTTCATATTGAAGATGTTATATGGAAGAAGAAGACACTCCACAACTTCGGAGCCAGGGGACATAATCGGAGCCAATCCACATAATCGGAACCAAACAATTTTCTTTGATCTATATCATATTGAAGAAAGGTACATTGGGTTAGAGTATTGTGGTTGTTTTGTTAAGCTCCTGTTCACTGAAAATAATGGTCTGCGTTAGTAATTCTGTTCAGAATATTGCATTTTGGAGGTAAAAACCACGTGTTTTCACATTCCTGACTCAAGACTGCTCTCAGAAGAAATCATTTTTTACAAAACCCAACGAGCGTTCTTACATTTTTTGAGTACGTTTACGTTGCAAAATGTTTAACTGGTCGAATAGCATTCGACTTTTTATGATTAAAGAATTGAATATCATATAAATGAGGAAATCCCGACCCCCTACCCCATTTTTCATTCAAAATATAAAATGTTTACATCTACATAATCGGAGTCACACGTGGAGCGGAAGTTCCACACATGATTTGAAAGCGGAGCCGGTGGCTCCGATTATGGACATCACCCCCCGTGGATTATCCTCTTTAAATTTAAAGATGACAAACAACAAAAATGGTTTTCTATATCATGGGATATTTCATGTCAAACGTAAAGATGTTTTGCCAAACGATCGGTTAATTTCAGAAGAGTCTATGCTCTCACAGACAATTTCTCATGTTTTAACGATTTTTCTCTAATAAAATCCCAATATCTACGATTGGCAACTACATATAGTGTAGTATGCTCAGCCGGTAACACATTGGGCTGTCGATTCTGCCCTGCGTTCCGGATGACGAAACGGTGAAAACTGTTTGACAATTACACCCTGGTTTGCACGTAATTGTACGTGCAAAGCGGGGCTGAATTGGCAAATAGTTTTTTTTCCGTTTTGTCATCCTAAACACAAGGCTTGAATCCTTAGTTATACAAACAGCATTCGGAACATCACTAGGCCATTTCCGTAAACTGCAACATACCTCGGATGTATGTAAGGCGGATGGGTATGTAACAAAAGCGTGCATTTTTTTTAGGCGGAAACAGTGTAAGAAAAATTAGCACTGTAGATTTTTATCTTGTACAGTAAATAACGGCTGAAAAATCTTAATTTTTTAGAATGACGAATCATTCTCAAAAATTAAGATTTTTCAGCCGTTATTTAAGAAATCTAAGGATACGATGGTTTCACGTCAGTGACTTAAACGAAAGCGTTGGCGACGTCGAATGTTTTCACACAAAGTTTCGAGGGCTAACGCCATTTTTACTGACGTCATCGAGTTTTTCCAAGGGTTTCCCGTAATTTTTAAAAATAGTCCGTCTATGTACATCCGAGGTTGATCGTGAGATTGGCCGAGAGGTGTTCCGAATGATACCAACAGCACAGTCAACTTTCATCCGACATTTGACGAAAGTTATTACGTCACGGATTATTTGTGTATGTTAACCCTTTGTTGTTTAATACCTACTTTTTACGTGCCTGTGATTTTATGATTGAGAAAACATTGTGAAAAAGAAGAATTTGCTTCTGACAAGCAATTTCTTCTTTTTCCACACTATTTTCTACCCTACTGAATGGCTATTTTTCAAATTAAATCCTTTTTAAATTTTCGTCTGTAAAACCTTTGAATTTGGACAGGTCTAAAATTTTGTAAAACAGGAAAGGATTGAGCAGTGCACCTAAATGGATTGGGCAGCATCTGCGTTGGGTGAAATGTGGTTGCACTGGTATGAGATTCGACATGAAACCATTGGTAGGCGCACCAACTTCAACAATATAACTGCAATTATTTGAAAGTTGCGTTTAACAATATATAAGCAGACATATCAAGGGTCCGTTACTATATAGCACGCTGTGCTGACGAATGTAAGTATCTATTAGAATAGACGAGATTGATTGAAATTAAAATATTTTTTGTGTCAATAAAAGGAAAGTACTGTTGAAAATGATTCTATTTTCTTGTCAATCGCTATCGGTGTTTTAAATAAAAATTGAGTCAAATGGAAAGTTGATGCAAACCACAATGAAAAATGGATGAATTTTGAAATGAAGCCGTGTTAAGTGGTAGAGAATATTGCGTATGAAAAGAGAATTTTCTTGTTGCAAGCAAAATGTTTTTCCATCAATTTTTTATGTAGTAATAAATTACAGGAATATACAATTTTCGGTGCACAGTAAAAGGTAAGACCATTTCTTTTTTGAGGACAGGATTGAAAGTTAAGAAGTTCAAAGGATTTGAAGTATTTTTTAGACTTTGCTCGGTTTTTAAATATATAAGCCAAAATTTTTTTCTCCCATCTGTAAATCATTATCAACATTTTCATAAATTCTAAAAGCTGAAATTTGACATGAATGTAAGAAAATAGTTACCTTTATTACCTTCCATATTGAAAAGCGCATCAAAAGATGGACAATCAATGAGCTGTGTTCATTAAACATGAGTCGGTTTCAAAATCAATAGTCACATTTCCGCCATTTTTCGTGGAATATTGCATTACAACAAGACGAATTCAATAAACAACACATGAAATTATGGATTAATCAGATGCTAAGAATACGATGAAAAGTGTTTCAACATATTCAGATAGCCAGTTTTTCAGTGAATCAAAGCTCTCTGTGCGTGTGCGCTACATTTTAATCAGTCTGAACCACGGGCGTAGATTTTCATGAAATTCGACAAAAAGTGTGTGTTTCATGGCATTTTATTGAAATTGAATGTGCGTTGCATTTTATCAACATTACATCTTCCCCGAAAAAGGCTAGTTAAGGTTCATGTAAAGTGTTTGAGACCCAATTTTTAGGACACTTCAGTAGCCGCGAAAAATAAGTGTGTCCAGGTATATCATATATCAAAATGAAGGTATTCACGAGCACAAGCAGTTAAGTAACATAAGACCGCCGTAGCTATAGCTACGAAAGGGTCATTTTGTACAGAACAAGCAACTGCGTGACGGTTGGATAAAATTGCCCCATATTTTAACAAAGTACAGTCTAAAGTACTATCCAGGTGAATTATGAATAGAATTTTTCAGTCTTTCTTTAATGCTTTTTTGTTGGTTATTGAGAAATAACGTAAGATTATCATTTGATTAACTCACCGCCTAGCCAGTAAAAATGTCACAAAATTATACCCCGCTCTCATTCATTTTACCCTCTTTGACGTCATCTAAGAGACACCTCAGCAGTAACGTTGCATAGGAATCCCGAGCGAAGTTACGCTCTTTCTGAAAATTTGTCCTTAAATTTTCACATTTTGTCATTTTCTTTTCGCATAAAAGAAATAGAACAATCGTTTGTTTTTCGAGTGATATTTCATTTCGTGAACACTAAAAGCTATATTACCACGCGAAACTCCGCTACACATGAAACTATAGATTTTGTTGTTCACTAAATGGAATATGAATTCAGCTTACAATTAAATAAACGATAATACTCTATATGGTTTTGAATTTGTCGAAATAGGAATATGATTTTTTTTGCATTCAATCAAGTCGGGGAAATCTTTTTTTCCTAGGGATTTTTATTTGAATGGAGTTGTTGATCTTATCTAGTTGATGATTCATTTTAGAGTGTTTATTATAGGAACGTGTGTATTTTTCACTGCGTTTATTGGAGTATAAAGCACAATTGCCTAAGCACATGACGAATTACGCCCGCTGCCATGTGCAATTGCACTTTATGATTCAATAGACGCAGTGAAAAATACACTCAGTCCTTATAATTGCAAGCCTTTTGCCAAAGAAATATTTAAAATACCCGGCTAATAAAGGTTCAAGTCTACTTTCTGCAGGTATGGTCAATACAAAAGGTAACAACCCGGGCACGTATCTGTATGGTTCTTCTTGGAATAGTTTTATGGGCTATAGAATAGCGGGTTATTAAAACAAATGAAAAAACATTAACTACAGTTAATAACATCGTGAAATTGACAAGGTGAATGATTTTGGAATGATTTAGGAATGAAAATGAATGAGTGTGAGGAGCGGGTTTTGAGTGAATTTAATAGGAGGTATTCCTTTATCGGAAATTTTGTTCAGGATGAACACAATTTCCGATATTGATAACCTCCCTTTAATAAAAAAATGCATTCAAGTTCTATACATAGCTTCCTATTTCTTCAAGAACCTATGAGACGCTAACAAGTTGAATTATGTCAGTAAAATCGCCATTTTTCCCTATCGAAATTTATTTTGAATGACGTTTTTGATTCTATATTTTTCAGTGAGTTTGATCGATTTTGAATGGTTTGAGTGAGTGTTTGGAATGAATGATTGGAGCGCTGAGTGACCGATTTAGAATGGTTTTGATTGAGAAGATGGTCAATTTCACGATGTTTCTAGTTGTAAAGAATTCAAATTGGCTAAAAAAATATTCTTGAACGCTTTCCGATGGATTATCGAGAAAAAAACACAGATTGTCATATGATAAACTCGCCGCTTCACCAGTGAAATTATCAAAAACTTTATCCCCGCTTACATTCATTCCACCCTTTTTGACGTTATGTAATCGAAACCAAATAAGTAACGCCATCATTAACGTTCCACAGCCCTGTGTTCATGATGTAAAAAACGTTTCGCGAGCGCTTTGAGATGATAGTTCGCTTTGCACGTGCACATACGTGCAAAGCGACGTATTATTTTGAAAGCGATTTGCTAACGTTTTCATCCTGAACGCAGATAATTGCTTGTTTTTGGAGTTAGATCGAATTGTATTTCATTTCGTGTACAAAAAAAGCTTTATTAAATTTAAAAGTGTTTGTTGTTCACTTACACGGAAACAAACGATTATCACGGGGGGTGATGTCCATAATCGGAGCCACCGGCTCCGCTTTCAAAATCATGTGTGGAATTTCCGCTCCACGTGTGGCTCCGATTATGTAGATGTAAACATTTCATATTTTGAATGCAAAATGGGGTGGTGGGTCGGGATTTCCTCATTTATATAATATTTAATTCATTAATCATAAAAAAAGTCGAATGCTATTCGACCAGTTATACATTTTGCAACGTAATTGTACTCAAAAAATGTAAGAACGCTCGTTGGTTTTTGTAAAAAATGATTTCTTCTGGGAGCAGTCTTGAGCCAGGAATGTGAAAACACGTGGTTTTTACCTCCAAAAAGCAATATTCTGAACAGAATTAATAACGCAGACCATTGTTTTCAGTGAACACGAGTTAAACAAAACAACCACAATAATTTTACCAAATGTACCTTTCTGCAATATGATAAATATCAAAGAAAATTGTTTGGTTCCGATTATGTGGATTGGCTCCGATTATGTCCCCTGGCTCCGAAGTTGTGGAGTGTCTTCTTCTTCTTGCATATGCCCCTACAGCTTTAAATATGAAGTTTCTGTTAGTTCCATGGGGCGCTGTTTTCTCGTCATTCCATGGCACACGTTGTCTATTTTACGTCTCACCTTTCTCGTTTATTTTTATTCCCTCCAAAATGCAATATTCTGAACAGTATGTCTGATGGAGACCCTTGTTTTCAGTGTGTACGAATTCAAGAAAATAACCACAATATTTTAGAAAACTGTTCTTTACTGAAATTTTAGATATTTGAAAGAAAATTATTTGTCTCTAATTATGTACCAATGCTCCAAAGTCTTGGAGTGCCTAGCCTTTAGGGACCGAAACTCATAATCACTTGCCTAAAAACTACATTTTTCATTTATTTATTTATTTACTTATTTATTTATTTATTTTTTTATCTATTTAGTTATTTAGATAATTAGTTAGTGAGAAAAGGAATGACACCAGTCATACGCATTGAAGAGTTGTAAGCGCGTGAAGGCGACTATCCCTAGGAGCAAATCCCAACATGGCTATGCATTCGATGTTCATGTTGCCTCGATCTCACTCAAAATCTTGCGTTTTCGCAAACTCGTTTTCGATAAGCTCGAGTTTGAAATGAGTCCGGTTGGTGAAAGAATAGGCATTGGTCTCACTTTAAGGAGGTGCTCACGAATTAAATCCACAATGGCTGAGATGAATAGACCATAATATAACATTGACGGGGATTCACCCTATGGCTATTGCTTTTGAAGGAGTCGACAAACGGCCCAGATACCTCATCTTTGTGGTTCACTGTCACCATGAGTCCACGATAACCTTAAAAAACCTGTGACCTTGAGAGTAAAAAATCTCCGATCATAACACAAATTATAGTACAATCTGTCCTCCCCATCCAGTCAGCACCGAAGTTCGGCATCGGTAGTTGTTATTATCCGCGTTTTAACCTGGCAATGGTCGAGTTATTACCCCTCAGTGTCCTTGATTTTAATTGCGTAAATGAATCAGTTTAATATGTCTATGCGCAATGACGTTCCGAAATTCATTTTTTCGCTACCACCAAACTCGAAAACTTGACTTTATCTGATAAATGTTTTCACGGTTTGTCGTTTCCACCTTTATAAGCTGTATTACTCGACAAACTTGAGTTTCGTACGATGCATTCGACCTGCTGCATGACAAAGCATTGCTTATAACGAAAATCTTCTTTAAGTTATACCGATGCCTTCTCTTTCACCGACCAGACTTATCTCAAACTCAAGCATATCAGAAACGAGCTTGCAATGAGAATTCACAAAAGAACGAAAAATCGCAAGGTGTTGAGTCAAATTAAGGCAGAATGAAGAGCAATTGGATAGCCATGTTAGGATTTAATCTAGGTAAAATTCAAAAATCCACGTGTCGAACATTATTTTAGAGCAATATTGCACATGAACACACGCGCTTTTGAATTTTACAGAGCAATGAAAACTGACTTTGATTTCTAAATTTTGATTTTGGGGGTAGTTCCCTGTAACTCTCCAATGCGTATGTATTCGGTGTAATCCTTTTTGCCACAGATCAATAATTAGTTATGTTTATTTTGGTATATCCAATTTTCCAAACTCTAGATTATGGAAAAAGTTGTATCTAAAAAAGTGATGCGTTATTTTTGTTGTTCAGTATATATAAAACGTGTTTTCGCCCTTGTATATTGACCCGCTTTGCTAAATGTCAAATTTTTATATTTCTGTTTAATTTTCAACATCGCCTTTATAAAACGGTACCCCCATACCGAAAAAGCGCTCGGGATATGTTCAGTTTCTGACTAACATAGTCTTAAATAAGTTTTAATTTTTTTAAATCTGGTTTAATTACTTTCCGATTGAAACGTTGACAAATCCGGAGATGAAGTAGTAAATTCTGACATTAATCGGAATTTATATAAATATATTCAAATCTTTGCGAAAATTCGGAACTAAATGTTACGCGGGGCTTAAAAAATAAGGGACCATTGACCCTTAAGCGCTAACCTGAGGCATTTACATGTAAATGTGGCAAAGTGTCATAACTACTTATTTGAAATTCATGACTAGCTCAACATAAGTCCAAGATATCAAAAAGACAATCATTCCGATTACATTTCAATACAGTTGAGTCAAATATGTTGCCTCTAAAGTACTGAAGGAATTTCAAAGATTTGAAGAGGTGTCCCAGTTTTTGATCCTCTTTCCAACTCGTCTGAGATTTCGAGACAAAGATCCTGACAATATGTTAAAACAAATAATTGTCCTCTAGATTTTCCGTAATCTGACCTATCGACCTCATTTTTGGTCCCACTTAACCAATTCTTGAACTCAATGACATTTCACGGAGGCAAATACTCTGACCAAGTTTCAAGAAACTTGAGTAAAGGAAGTGGCCTCTATAGTTCACACAAGGTTTTTCCAAGATTTGACCCATTAACCTAATTGATGACTTCACTTGATCCAGTTTAGGACTTGACCAAGATTAGATTTGATGGGGTCCAACATTCTGACCAAGTTTCAGGACATTTGGGTCAAGAATGTGGCTTCTAAAGTGAACAGAAGGTTCTTCTAAGATATGACCCCTTGACCTCATTTTGACTCCGATTGACCAAATTTTAAACTTGGCCGAGATTTGATGCAGACAAACATTCTGGCAAAGTTACAGGACATAAGGGCAAATTATGTGGCCTCTAAAGTGAACAGGTTTTTATTAGATATGACCCCTTAACCTCATTTTTGACCTCACTTGAACCAGTTTAGGACTTGACCAAGATTTGATGAAGACCAACATTCTGACCAAGTTTCATGATATTGGGACCAAAAATGTGACCTCTTAAGAGAACAGATGGTTTTCTAAGATATGATCCCTTGACCTCAATTTTGCCCCACTTGACCCAATTTCGAACTTGTCCGAGATTTGATGGAGACAAAGATTCTGATGACATTTTAAGGCATGTTGGCCAAAATGTGGCCTCTGTAGAGCACACAAGACTTTAAAAGATAAAATCTTTGACCACACTTGACCAAATCTCGAACTGGGCCAAGATATGATGGAGACAGACATCCTGACCAAGTTTAAGACATTTGGACCAAAAAGGTGGCCGCTAGAGTGCACACAAATTGGTGACGAACGACGGACGAAGGACGCCGGACACCGCTTGGTCACAATAGCTCACCATGAGCACTTCCTACTCAGGTGTGCTAAAAATCGAACAAAAAGGAGTTCTAAGAATCAATGAGTCCTTTTTTAGTAAGATATATTAATCGTATTTCTTGAAATATGTATTAAATGAACGCGAAATTCGCAACATCTTTTTTTGGTACCACTCACAAAATATATCTGATAAAATTTCATGGAATTATAGACGTTGAAAGAGTGTTAGAAGTGACGTTGTTAAAATTGGAACGCTTAGCGTGCGAAGTATAATAAGCAAGAAAAAACATTGACAGTGCCCGAAGAAATATTTATATCTCTTCACATTTAATCCTGGATTATAGTCCGACAATTCAATTGCACGTAAATGTACTAGGTAATATTAATGAAGATGACTGTCTAGTAACCGGAATATTGTAATAAAAGTAAACATGTAGAAGTGAAACGTAACAAACGTAACTTGCATCGTGGAATGATGAACAAGCGCCCCATGAAACTAGTAGAAATTTCATATTGAAGATGTTATATGGAAGAAGAAGACACTCCACAACTTCGAAGCCAGGGGACATAATCGGAGCCAATCCACATAATCGGAACCAAACAATTTTCTTTGATCTATATCATATTGAAGAAAGGTACATTGGGTTAGAGTATTGTGGTTGTTTTGTTGAACTCCTGTTCACTGAAAATAATGGTCTGCGTTAGTAATTCTGTTCAGAATATTGCATTTTGGAGGTAAAAACCACGTGTTTTCACATTCCTGACTCAAGACTGCTCTCAGAAGAAATCATTTTTTACAAAACCCAACGAGCGTTCTTACATTTTTTGAGTACGTTTACGTTGCAAAATGTATAACTGGTCGAATAGCATTCGACTTTTTATGATTAAAGAATTAAATATTATATAAAACAGGAAATCCCGACCCCCTACCCCATTTTTCATTCAAAATATAAAATGTTTACATCTACATAATCGGAGTCACATGTGGAGCGGAAGTTCCACACATGATTTTGAAAGCGGAGCCGGTGGCTCCGATTATGGACATCACCCCCCGTGGATTATCCTCTTTAAATTTAAAGATGACAGACAACAAAAATGGTTTTCTATATCATGGGATATTTCATGTCAAACGTAAAGATGTTTTGCCAAACGATCGGTTAATTTCAGAAGAGTCTATGCTCTCACAGACAATTTCTCATGTTTTAACGATTTTTCTCTAATAAAATCCCAATATCTACGATTGGCAACTACATATAGTGTAGTTTGCTCAGTCGGTAACACGTTGGGCTGTCGATTCTGCCCTGCGTTCCGGATGACGAAACGGTGAAAACTGTTTGACAATTACACCCTGGTTTGCACATAATTGTACGTGCAAAGCGGGGCTGAATTGGCAAATAGTCTTTTTTTCCGTTTTGTCATCCTAAACACAAGGCTTGAATCTTTAGTTATACAAACAGCATTCGGAACATCACTAGGCCATTTCCGTAAACTGCAACATACCTCGGATGTATGTAAAACGGATGGGTATGTAACAAAAGCGTGCATTTTTTAGGCGGAAACAGTGTAAGAAAAATTTGCACAGTAGATTTTTATCTTGTACAGTAAATAACGGCTGAAAAATCTTAATTTTTTAGAATGACGAATCATTCTCAAAAATTAAGATTTTTCAGCCGTTATTTAAGAAATCTAAAGATATTTATATAAGGATAAGATGGTTTCACGTCAGTGACTTAAACGAAAGCGTTGGCGACGTCGAATGTTTTCACCCAAGTTTCGAGGGCTAACGCCATTTTTACTGACGTCATCGAGTTTTTCCAAGGGTTTCTCGTAATTTTTAAAAATAGTCCGTCTATGTACATCCGAGGTTGATCGTGAGATTGGCCGAGAGGTGTTCCGAATGATACCAACAGCACAGTCAACTTTCATCCGACATTTGACGAAAGTTATTACGTCACGGATTATTTGTGTATGTTAACCCTTTGTTGTTTAATACCTACTTTTTACGTGCCTGTGATTTTATGATTGAGAAAACATTGTGAAAAAAGAAGAATTTGCTTCTGACAAGCAATTTCTTCTTTTTCCACACTATTTTCTACCCTACTGAATGGTTATTTTTCAAATTAAATCATTTTTAAATTTTCGTCTGTAAAACCTTTGAATTTGGACAGGTCTAAAATTTTGTAAAACAGGAAAGGATTGAGCAGTGCACCTAAATGGATTGGGCAGCATCTGCGTTGGGTGAAATGTGGTTGCACTGGTATGAGATTCGACATGAAACCATTGGTAGGCGCACCAAGTTCAACAATATAACTGCAATTATTTGAAAGTTGCGTTTAACAATATATAAGCAGACATATCAAGGGTCCGTTACTATATAGCACGCTGTGCTGACGAATGTAAGTATCTATTAGAATAGACGAGATTGATTGAAATTAAAATATTTTTTGTGTCAATAAAAGGAAAGTACTGTTGAAAATGATTCTATTTTCTTGTCAATCGCTATCGTTTTTTTAAATAAAAATTCAGTCAAATGGAAAGTTGATGCAAACCACAATGAAAAATGGATGAATTTTGAAATGAAGCCGTGTTAAGTGGTAGAGAATATTGCGTATGAAAAGAAAATTTTCTTGTTGCAAGCAAAATGTTTTTCCATCAATTTTTTATGTAGTAATAAATTACAGGAATATACAATTTTCGGTGCACAGTAAAAGGTAAGACCATTTCTTTTTGAGGACAGGATTGAAAGTTAAGAAGTTCAATGGATATGAAGTATTTTTTAGAATTTGCTCGGTTTTGAAATATATAAGCCAAAACTTCTTACTCCCATCTGTAAATCATTATCAACATTTTCATAAATTCTAAAAGCTGAAATTTGACATGAATGTAAGAAAATAGTTACCTTTATTACCTTCCATATTGAAAAGCGCATCAAAAGATGGACAATCAATGAGCTGTGTTCATTAAACATGAGTCGGTTTCAAAATCAATAGTCACATTTCCGCCATTTTTCGTGGAATATTGCATTACAACAAGACGAATTCAATAAACAACACATGAAATTATGGATTAATCAGATGCTAAGAATACGATGAAAAGTGTTTCAACATATTCAGATAGCCAGTTTTTCAGTGAACCAAAGCTCTCTGTGCGTGTGCGCTGCATTTTAATCAGTCTGAACCTCGAGCTTAGATTTTCATGAAATTTGAGAAAAAATGTGTATTTCATGGCATTTTCATAAAATTGACTCTGAGCTTTTGATATACATCTCCCCTGAAAAAGTTAGTTAACTTCTTTATTATTGTTTGACAAAATCAGCCCTGCATTCAGGATCACCAAACGGAATTTGCCAAAAGGTTTTCTAAGTGTACCCCGCTTTGCACGCAATTGCACGTGCAAAGCGGGGTGCAAATAGAAAACTGTTTGCACCGTTTGGTGATCCTGAACGCAGGGCAGTTGAAGAATGTTTCACCTGAAATATTGTTACGGTTTATTGCTCGTGCTATACTGAGCAAGACGCAGTAGTCATGATCGACTTTAATATTCGAAACGCAAGTCAGCAATTTCAATCTTATATTTTGATTTTGTGCTGTGTTTTGGCACTTTGAATTCTTTAAAAATTGGCAACTTTGTATCCAAAGACGTTATATAAAATCAGATTTTTTTTACTTTATTAGATATTTTATGGTAGGAGACCAGGCATATTCTGTTCATTTCCTTATAAAATTTAAATTTCAATTCTGTATACAAACTGAGTATGCAAATGATATAGAGTCAGAAAACTTGGTCAAAATTTGTAAGAAACGAAAATGGCAAGATGATAAATCTTCACAATTTAAGGAATCTTTTCAATCTTTGTACCATGGTATGTCAATAACACTTAGTAACTCCGTTGAAAACGATATTAACCTATATGATATGGCTAGTAGATGTTTCGATACGAAACCGCGGACGAATCATCCCAACAGACCGGTACAACCGGACTGGTGGGATGATGAGTGTGCGGAGCTTAAGCACATCAAATTTGCTAATTAAAGAAAGTTTAGATGTCTTGATACTACTGAGAGCTTGAGTATATATTTAGAATCTCGAAATCATTTTGAAGTTTGTGTAAACAGAAGAAAACCGAACTGCAACACACAAATAAAAGTCGGTTAATAGAGGCTAGAGGGGATCCAAAGTTATTTTCGAAAACGGTTAAAGAATTTAAACCAAAAATTGCTCTACATCTGAAGTAAAACCATATCAATGGTATACTCATTTCAAAGCTTTGTTACATGACGAAACATTAACTACATTAGATTACTCTCTGTTTGACACATGCACAGGAGTTGATGAAATATTTAACCGACCCTTCACTTTAGACGAGCTCATCAAAAGTATAAATAGTCTAAAGAACGGCAAAGTATGTGGTCCTGATAGAATCTTACCAGAAATGATTAAATCGACTATCCAAGATATATCAAATTTACTTTTGAGTCTATATAATAAAATTTTTGATAGTGGAGTATATACCAGCGCATGGTCAGAGAGCATAACATGTACTATTCATAAATCAGGATCCATGTCAAGTCCCGATAATTTTAGAGGTGTCTCACTGATAAATATACTAAATACAATTCTTACTGGTTTGATGAAAGACAGGCTTTACCACTGGGCCGAAACAAATAATAAAATTGACGAAGGGCAGGCTGGATTTAGAAGAAATTACAGCACAACTGATAATATGTTTTCCCTCATGTCATTAGTTCAGAAACATCTTTCTAAAAAGGGTGGGCGATTGTATTGCATTCTTGAAGACTTCTCCAAAGCCTTTGATTCTTTAAATCATTCAAAATTTTTGCAAAGCCTTGTCAGCATTGGTGTCGGTGGAAATTTTTTTAAGCTTCTTGTTAATATGTACAGTAATGTGTCAACAAGGCTTCGTATCGATAATTCATTTATAACTGAAAGTATACATTGCAATGTTGGAACCCGACAATTTAAGTACTATAATCTTTACACTATTTTTAAATAACCTTTTCGATGCTCTTAGAAAATCAGGTGTCAGAGGAATACAAGTAAACGAGAGCAACCTTGAAATCATCTCATTGTTATATGCAGATGATATTGCAAATACAAGCGACACAGTATTAGGTTTACAAAAACAGATAAATGTTTTGGCATCATTCTGTCAAGATACAGGCATGAAAATCAATTTATCAAAAACGAAAGTTATAGTATTTAGAAACGGAGGATATCTGCGCG
This sequence comes from Fragum whitleyi, assembly GCA_948146395.1. Taxonomy (NCBI): domain Eukaryota; kingdom Metazoa; phylum Mollusca; class Bivalvia; order Cardiida; family Cardiidae; genus Fragum; species Fragum whitleyi. The sequence continues at coordinate 14,429,164 of OX411548.1, read as the reverse complement.
ACACTGAAAAGTGGTTTTATAATGGAGAATAAATTGAAACAGTATCTAGCTATAAATATATGGGGTTATTTTTCACGCCGAGATTGATCTGGTCCTTTGCAAAGTGTAACTCAGCTTCTGGGGCCAAAAAAGGCAACACTTTCTTCGTATAAATTACAATCGAAAGTAGGATCCTTCGACATGCAAGAATCCTTTAAATTATTTGATACAATGGTAAAACCAATATTATTATACGGTTATGAATTATGGGGCACTGAAATATCAAAAACGATAGAAACAGTACATGATCAGTTTTGTAAACGTTTCCTTAAACTTCCAATGCATACCCAAAATATATTAACTGTCGGTGAATGCGGTAGATTGCCTTTGTATATCGATTATTTCTGTAACACTATATATTACTGGTTGAAGGTTCTTAATGTGCAAGAGAAGAGATATCCTTTCATTTGTTATAAAATGCTTCGGAAATTAGACGAAGTAGGTCGAGTCACATGGGCCACGAATGTAAAAGAGTTGCTTCATAAATATGGCTTTGGATATGTTTGGTTTAAACGAAAGTGTTGGAAATGAACTTTTATTTATGAAGACTTTTAAGCAAAGATTGATTGATACCGCAAGATCTAATTGGCGATCCGAAATCTCAGAGTCTTCAAGGTCTAAACATTATCGCTTTTTCATGCCAGAGCTTAAAGCTGCTGAGTATCTATCTTTTGATATTCCTATTCCTTTTAAAATCGCATTGACAAAGTTAAGATGCTCAGTACATAAACTAAACGTAGAAACTGGAAGACACTCTAGAATACCATTAGCTGAGAGAATCTGTTAATTTTGCACGTTAGGTAAAATAAAAGATGAGTTTCATTTCGTGATTGAATGTCCATTTTACTCTGATTTTCGAATTCGTTATTTTCTAAATGTATTTACAATATCAGTAAGTAAAGAAAACTTCTATTTTCTTATAAATTCGGAGAAAAATGTATGCATTAATTTAGCTAAGTACATATTCTATGCAATGAAACGTAGAGAAGAAAACGCAAATGCATTAAGTTAAACAATCTTTTTTATACACATTTGATAATTAAACTGTCTTATCAGTAGAATTATCATACTATGGGTCTCCCAATTTATGGCTTGTATCACCGATCGCTTTTTGAAGTATGCTTAACATTTTGAAATGTTCATACTCAATGGCGCAAAAGGGAAATCTCTGCGTTTATACAGAGTGACTCTTTTAACTATTATAAACAAAAAATGTTTTGTTAATGGACTTAAACTGTATTGCATATGGCTGCCTACATATATTGTATTCTTTATGGGCCAGGTGCCTTAATTACTTCAAATGAAATATTGTCATTGTCATTGTCATTGTCATTGATATTTTAAGATGTTATTTAAACAAAGTCCAACAGTTAAAACCAGACTTTACTTGTCACACAGACTGGCAAAAGTCGAATTCGATTGATTTTTACGCACTTATTGACTACAGACCCACCGTTCTTGAATACTGTGCATTTGTTATAATTAGCTTTTCACTCAGGGCAATTATTCTGAATCTAAAATTACCATTTCATCATTCAGCGAAAAGAAAATAATGAAATGAGACCTGTGGTTGACCTTCACTGGAACCAAACTCTTTTTTTGAATAGTTTTTTACTGAAATCCCAGGAGGCCTTTTTGTGAGTGACGGGTCACGTTAATTCATTGAATTATGAATAGAATTTTTCAGTCTTTCTTTAATGCTTTTTGTTGCTTATTGAGAAATAACGTAAGATTATCATTAGATTAACTCACCGCCTAGCCAGTGAAAATGTAACAAAATTATACCCCGCTTTCATTCATTTTACCCTCTTTGACGTCATCTAAGAGTAGCCCAAAGAGTTACGTCAGCAGTAACGTTGCATAGGAATCCCGAGCGAAATTACGCGCTTTCTGAAAATTTGTCCTTAAATTTTTTACATTTTGTCCTTTTCTTTTTGCATAAAAATAATAGAAAAATCGTTTGTTTTTCGAGTAAGATCGATTGATATTTCATTTCGTGAACACTAAAAGCTATATTATCACGCAAAACTCCGCTACACATGAAACTATATATTTTGTTGTTCACTAAATGGAATATGAATTCAGCTTACAATGAAATAAACGATTATACTCTATATGGTTTTGAATTTGTCGAAATAGGAATGTGATTTTTATTCATTCAATTAAGTCGGGGAAATCTTTTTTTTTTCCCAGAGATTTTTATTTGAATGAAGTTGTTCATCTTATCTAGGTGATGATTTATTTTAGGGTGTTTATTATAGGAATGTGTGTATTTTTCACTGCGTTCATTGGAGTATAAAGCACAGTTGCCTAAGCACATCTTAAATGATGGAAGGAACACGAATTATCGGAGGAATAGACTGTGTGTCCAAAACATAATCTACTCAAAACATTCGAACTAAACTATAAATAACATATGCCCCCCCCCCTCTCTCTCTCTCTCTCTCTCTCTCTCTCTCTCTCGACCCCCCCCCCCCCACACACACACACACACACCAACACAAACACTCGCTCACACACACATGTAACAAACATTTTTTTTTAAATAAGTTGCGATCGCTTTTAAGGCTTTGCCTTATTTCATTTCAAAAGTACTTTCGAAAATAATTTAAGGTGGCAATAGACAGCGCCCTCCCGACTCTATAAACCGGAAGTGGGTTTACGTTTATTTTTACGGGTCTTTTTGTGCGTTGTTTAAAAAAGAACGGTTTTCGTAAGATTCAGCTTATGGAAATAACTTAGAACAATGAAAATGAAATTTCATAATTTAGCTTCTTTTCAACATTTGATTACAATTGAATGACTGGATGATTGAATTTAACAATAAAAATACGTTATAAGGATCATTTAATTAGGAGGGGGTCACTGAAAAATAACGCAAGACTTTATTATTCGTATGGAAAGCCTTAATGTATGCTGATTTCTTTTACCAAATAAAGGAAAAATGTGGTTTTTAAACATATCGGTAAATAATAAAAAATAATTGGGTAATTTCTTCAAAAGTTTTTGTGGTATTTTTTACAGATTAAAATTACAAAAAAGTGGATTTTTATCTTTTGAAGGTACATGATGCAAATTCAATTGATCAAAGAGAAATTTCCTTGGCAACTGCCATAATGTACGCGCATAGGGTCTTACCTTACAAATTGTATCTTTTATAGCTATCAGCTGATACTGAATTTATACCAGACCTAAAACGAATATTATCGTTTTACTGAAAAATGGCCAGTACCACTCAAGGGCAGATAACTCTAGCATGAAAACGAGCATGGAATGGTAACTTCAAATTTTAAAATCATTACTATACAATGTTAATCTTCAACATATGTGAAAAAGAAAAAAAATATATTGGACGGAAAAATATGACGCCACGTGTCCATAGCTACCTTAATTCTTAACTTATCACATAGCAAAGAAAGGTTATCGAAGAGAAACAAGCGATTTTCGAGTTCCTACAACACTCGACTTACAGATCGAAGGTTGTGGTTTTTCCAGAAAGACCTATTGCATTTTGCACAGAAATAATGTGTAATCGATTACCCCACGTGATGTGATTTAAATCAATCATTTTTTTTTAATGAACGAATGAACGAATGAACGAATGAATGAATGAATGAATGAATGAATGAGTGAATGAATGAATGAATGGAGCGTTGAATGAGCGATTTAGAATGGTATTGATCAAAATGAGGGTAAATGTCACGTTGTTCTTAATTAGGTCAGCTTTTTCCTAGTATTATATTTTCCTTTAAACCTATTTTTTAAAAAAGATATAACGTTTGGGGTTTTTTTTAATTTTGATAAGAAAAAATGGGGTCACCGTGCTTATTTTCTTCTTAGAGCCGTAAGAAAATAGGAGCCAAAATCATTAAGTGCCCTTGAGTTCTTGCCTTTGATCTTTTTAAACGTAGCCTATCCTTAATTTGAAGTTACCTTCTTTTTGACAAATAAATATTCTGAGTGCCATTGATTTATGTTTTATGTAAAAAAGATAACCCATTTCCACTAAATCATGAAAGAAGCATGGAATTCTATTGAGGCAAAGAATAAAAAGTATTCGGTCATTATAAGAAGTAATTTTCTTTGAATATTTATGGCTATAAATATGCTTCACAGTAAAATAAAGCTCTACTTTTTAACTATTTCTTATACTCCCAATACAAATTTGTGACATAATGAAGAATATTTTGATATGAAAGAAGATGGGGTCTAAGTCTTACTTTTTATCATATTTGACCTATTTTTTAATATAAAGGGAGGTTATTAAAAATATTCACATTTCAAAACACAAGTTTTAATATTGAAAATAACAAATTTGTAACAAATTTGTTGGTATTTTGGTTCAGGAATATGGGAAAGGCCTTTTTTTACCATTTTCATTAGTTTTATTTGCTTTCTCTCCAAAAAACGGCAATAGTTAATGTTGAATACTTGCTTGTCCAATTTTCTGAATACTATTAAATCGGATACAATGCCCCCCAAAATGGTGAAAAAATATAATTTTCTTTTTCATTTCAAACAAATAAATGTTTTTTTGTCAACTTATAAGGCAGCGCTATCCAAAAACATAGATTCATTGTTTTATAACGATCACACAAACGAAAATGTTTTTTAATGGCAGAAATTCCAAAAATAGATGAGCTGACGTCCTTAACTATACGCCAACGCATTCACGACAGGGTAACGAAATAACTCGACTTTTTGATTCATAAGTCCTGCTTAAATTGTCTTTAAAATATCTTGAGTAGAACCTTCTAGTGGGGTACATTTTTCATACAGGTTTGAATCACTACAGTTTATCTCTACTTTACTGAAGACAAGTACTATCGACTTAAAAAAATGTTTACGATTTAAACCTTTTCACTTTAACCTTTTGCTGTTTAATCCCCACTTTTCACGTGCCTGTGATTTAATGATTAAGAATACATTGTGAAAAAGAAGAAATTGCTCCTGACAAGCAATTTCTTCCTTTTCCACGCCAGTTTCTACCCTACTGAATGGTTATTTTTCAAATTGAATCCACTTTTAATTTTCGTCTGCAAAACCTTTGAATTTGGACAGGTCCAAAGTTTTGTGAAACAGGAAAGGGTTAAAGTGGCATTCAAAGTCAAAGTCAAGCACTTCATCATACGACACGAGGAGATACAGTTAACAACATCGTAAAATTGCCAAGGTGAATGATTTTGGAATGATTTAGGAATGAAAATGAATGAGTGTGAGGAGCGGGTTTTGAGTGAATTTAATAGGAGGTAATCCTTTATCGGAAATTTTGTTCAGGATGAACAAAATTTGCGATATTGATTACCTCCCTTTAATAAAAAATGAATTCAAGTTCTACACATAGCTACCTATTTCTTCAAGAACTAATGAGACGCTAACAAAAATGAATGATGTCAGTGAAATCGCCATTTTTCCCTATCGAAATTTGTTTTGAATGACGTTTTTGATTCTATTTTTTTCAGTGAGTTTGATCGATTTTGAATGGTTTGAGTGAGTGTTTGGAATGAATGATTGGAGCGCTGAGCGACCGATTTAGAATGGTTTTGATTGAGAAGATGGTCAATTTCACGATGTTTCTAGTTGTAAAGAATTCAAATTGGCTAAAAAAATATTCTTGAACGCTTTCCGGTGGATTATCGTCAATTTCACGATGCTTTTAACTGTATGTTGTTGATTCCATAAAGCTATTAAACTAAAAGACTAAATACACTTAAAGCCCTCGTGTTTGTGCTTTGACTTATCCAAAACGCATGACAACGATCTTAGTTAGAAGACTATGTTCATCAAAACTAGACTTTTATTCTCAAACATAAGCATGAATTTGCCATTCCAATATTTTGTTATGCAAATGATTATGACGCGATGATCTGAATATAGGCCTAACTTGATGAATATTTATGACCTGAAACATTTCGGACTACAATTTGAAAACCGCTCCTCCACGTGGGTTATTTCACGTGACCAAAATCTCATTTACATATTTTACCTTATACAACAGATTATGCGTTTCACGAAAAGGCCGCTTTTAGTCGATTGATATGTGTTTTTATGTAACTCATCTTTCATTAGACAAAATCAAGAAAAAGTATTCAAAGAATATTCACGAAACAGCGATCTTTCTTACACTAAACGTAGACTGAGGCTTTAAGAATGAATAAACTTCGCGTATTTATACAGTGATATTAGATTTTAAGTTTCATGCTTCCATAAAAATATATCTTATCTCAGTCACACGTATACCTTAACACTGACTCCGAAAACAAACTTGTTTGCACAATATTATAGAAACGTGTATGGCACGACACGGCTTTCGAAACAGACAGAATTCAGACTGCGGATATGGTATGAGCTTACAAGTCTTTTAATCACGCCACTCTTCAGTTTGGCTACTTGGGACAGGCAGCTCACAATCTAACATCACGGTTTAAAAGTGCCGTGTCGGTTAAGCTCATTCGGTTAGGCGTCTTTCTCTCAATCTTGTGGTCGTTGGTTCGATTCACGGCTCAACCATCTTTCATTCCATATTTGACAAAAGTCATAGTGACTGGCGCCCTTTATCTCCCAATAATTTGCGAGTGATACGGTTAAGTGGTTAGGACCATAGGCGTAGCTAAGATTTTGATTTTTTTACTTATTTCAGAGGAGACCGATAAAGAATATATAGGGTAAATGCGATATGTCGACTGTGACTAAAGACCAATGTCGTCCAACGGTTAATATGATTTGAGCGTTGGTAAATAATCAAACATCGTAACTACAGCTTGAATAAGCTGTAGTTTCGATGTAATGATCATTCATCAACGAGATTTTTCGAAAGAGGATTTATTTGTATTACGCAATTGCGTAAAGTGCGTAATGGGTGCTACGCCCTTGAGGACAGCTGGTGTTTCAGATGAAATGTTCTGGACGTATCATGAGATAAGACAGGAAACTATGGATAGGTGCATCATCCATCCAATTATAACTGCATACTTTTGGAAGCGGTGTTTAATACATATGACAAACAAACAAATCGGCTCGCAACAACTAGAGAAGTCGGTCGAGACGAGATAGACAAAATAGGCCCTGAGTGGTGTCATGTAGAGGCGTTGTTACCTTTGTATATTATCTTATTCAATTTATCTAAGGCAAATATCTGCGTTTAGATCTGACGTCGGTCGAGACGAGATATTGAAACGACTTTAAGGAAGAAAACTTCAAGTGCCGATACTTGATACAAATCAAAAAACTTTTTTTTTAAATTTCTGTGGATTTTGAAATCGATCCCTGTGTAATTTGACCACCAAAAAAAAAAAAACCCTTCATTTTACAGACATCCGATGCTAAACTTTCCATAAACAGACGGATATTGCATTCGAATTTCATGTCATAGTTGTTTTTTCATTTAATAGTGTTTTATAACGACACTTAAGCCCCCAATAAGTCATATAAGGGTCGTTTAGTATAGTTTGAGCATTGTACTTCTTTCTTTTTTTTTTCATCATTTATCTCAAACATCCCTAACAATTGAAACCTCAAATCAGCATGATTGTTAAAAAACCTATGTCTTTGCCGGGCCAAAATCCATTTCACTTTTCTTGATACGATTGAAAGCGCAAACCATTTGGTAAAAAGGTGAAATTACTGGTTACTATAGTTTTGTTTTCGGATTGTTTCGGTATTCGGTATGGCGCATTTAACATCATCGCCGCAGTACTAAAGTCTTCTCAAGGTTCATGTAAAGGGTTTGAGATCGAATTCTAAGGGTACTTCAGTTGCCAAGAAAAAAACCAGTTTTTCCAGGAACATTTCATATTGAAATGCTTTTTATTAGCACAAGAAGTTAAGCAACATGAGACTTTGCCAGCCATAGCAGTTTTGCCAAAACATTGTGGAAAATTATTAATTTGAACAGAACAAGCAACTGCATGACGGTTGGATAAAATTGGCCCCGAAACTTGTGAGGTTGTAGCAGTACCTAGTAGGTACATTTGTCTATATTCTGTTCAAATCTAGGCGAATTCTATCCAGCCGTAATGAAGCTGAACATATGCTTATACACTGTATAAAAAACTGTGCAACGCTACACCACAATATGTGTTTGGTTATCCCGAAAACGAGTGTGAAATCGGTTTACACTTTATGGTAATGTAGATTTAAACTACTGGAGTAGTTATTCCCTAACAAGTTGTGTAAAGCTATGCCAAGTCTCATCATCGCCAATTGTATATCTTTAATGGGCTAATGATAAGTAGCTCAACCCAATAGAATGTGCATCTGGCGGTTGGAATGAGATGTTCTGATTGTACTAGTGTGAGAACATCGAACACCGCGATGTAACTGCAACTCCATTCAGGATGCTGTGTACACCAAAAAAACTACATAAGGATAAGTTTAAAAGCAGACCCCTTCCTCTTAGAGTTCAAGTCGCCTCGGTATTTTTCTCGGTCTCGTTCTTGTTATCTGAAATATCTGGGGATCCGATATTATCCAGTTATTCTACCGTTCTTTTTATCGCATTTTAAATGGCGATTTTAAGTTCCATGTGCCTACTCCGAGTACCACAGCCTTTTGCGAAAAGGGAGCATTTGCCCTGCGTTCAGGATTAAAGCGTTAACGAAGCGTTTTCGAAATGATACCTCGCTTTGCACGTATGTGCACGTGCAAAGCGGGGTATCATCTCAAAGCGCTCGCGAAACGTTTTAACATCCTGAACACAGGGCTGGTTTGTAATATTATTGGTGTGATCGGTCTGTACGGTTTTCGATATCTAACATTCTAATTTAATCTTTTTCTGAACCTCGTTTGTTTTTCGTTACAGTGTATAACGATTTTTTGTTTCTGAGAAAAAAGCTTAAGTTCGCATTTTATCTCTTTCTATGCCTTGATTTTTTCGTTATAGGGCTGCCGTCATAGCGTAGTTGGTAGCGCGTCGGAATGTCAATCTAGAGAACCCGGGTTCGATCCCCGACGGCGGCATTCATTCTCTCCGACTATTCGTCTCCCACCAATAGGTCGATAATCGTAGACCTATGTGGGATAGCAGCTGGGGGCTAGGAAAGGATGTGATGGTAGTACTGGTGTTGGAGATACCAGGAATCTGTTAGGTGCTCCAGCCGCCGCGATATAACTGAAAAATGTTAAAAAGCGGCATTAAACCCGTTTCATACAAACACAATTTTTATCGTTATAGCAATGTTTACTTCTGAGGAAAAAGGTAACCCTTTTAGTTCACTGCAAGATCCAGTTTCTCTTTCATTATCTTGTTTATACAATTATCAGTTAGTCTCCCTTTCCTTAGACAGGTCACATTAAGACAAAAACATAATGATGAACTCATCTCCAGCTTAATTATATATGTAACAAAGATTAAATTTTCATGACACTTTTCAAGCGCATTTAATCTAAACATCAAAGATGGATTTGCATCAAGGTTTTGTGCTAATTTTTGGTTTGGTTTGTTTAGGTTTCCTAGAGTTGGTCGATTGTGAATTCACGACGGGTGACATTGTTGAAATTTTACGGCGACTAGAGAATCTAGAGAAAAGGGGTATGTTGGTAATTATTTATTTCGGGAAAAACGTCTTTAATTTGGTGAAATATGTAACTTGTTCTCACACCCGATTAGGAAAAATCGTAGTAATCCTATTAGTTTTCTGAAAAGGCAGTGCCAATGAAGGGATGTAATAAACATCGCTACTTTTGTTCAAGATTAACAAAATTCACGATATTGCATTGCTTCCATGTAATTTCATTCAAATCTCACTGCTCCTGCTAACTCAATTTCATTCTAAAATCATTCCATTGTCATTCAATTTGCCAATTTCATAATATTCTTAATCGTACCACGCTATGATTTAAATCTCAGTATTGCACTTGGATTCAAAAATTATCCTTCGTTATTTTAAACAGAAAACGATCAAATGGAGACCATTAAACAACTACAAGAAAAAATAAATGCGCAAAGCCAAATGAAACAAGAACTTGAAGAAACTGTGAACGATCAGACTGCCACCGACTCTGATCTTCTAGAAACGTTGGATATGGAAAATCAAATGGTCCAGGCTGAAACACGGGAAAATATAGAGCTAAATGCGATAATAGAGCGCCAGCGGGCTGAAAATAATGAACTGAAGCAATTGGTCAAACTCTTCACGATAGAGCGACATTCTGGTTCGCTTGAACATGCAGAAAACGTTCGAAACGAAAACGGGACAAAACTGTTCGGTAAAATTATTTTACTTTCATATTAGTCTATCAAAATTAAATTACCCTTAAGCAATTTCGGGGTTGTTATCATTTCTTTCCATGTTTTTCTTAGTTTGTTTGAATGTGGTTTTACGCCGTTTTCAACAATCTCTCAGTTAAATCGCCGCGGCTTTAACAGATAAGTAGACCACATGGAAATATTTCAGGTTAAGTATTAAAGTACAGTAGTTGAGAGTTAAGTTAGTACCTATCCCAAATTATTCATCGTCGATGAGTAAACGAAAACATCATCACTTTAGCTCATGCAACATTCTTTTAAAAAGCGTTCTACGAATCTTTTTCCGTATGACCATACATTTCAGGGCTTTTGTTTGACCGACAAAAATTTGAAACTATCCTAAATTGAACCATAGAAATTATTCCCAAGGGGTCATTTAGACTCCCCCCCCCCCCCCCCCCCCCCCGTGAGAAAGAATTCTAAGGGTCAAAATTGAGTTTTACCAGTTTTCAATGATGTATCTTGTATACTCTTTAGATTTCTACTGATTTTTTCCCTCAAGTTTATTACAACAATAAACCTGTAAGATTCTACTCACAATTTGTCTTTTCTGTTGTTTTGACCCCTTAGAATTAGTTTTGACTCCCAGAATATTATGATTTAGCAGTCAATGGCTTATTAATTTCTAATGCTAGCACAAGCCCTGCATTTGCTCCTCCTTTTTGTCACTTTTTTGTATTACGTAAACTAGACAGGAGGACGTAAGTATGGTTTTCAACATTATTCATCAACGGAAATCTATGTTGTGGGTACTTATTCGAATTGTCTCGACGAGACGATTCCAGTTGGAACCCTAAACAAAAGTTGTTTAAAAGAATAAGTGAATTTCTTAATCTAATATTGAAAACAAATATAGCTCTGTTTTACTATTTTGATTCTAGGTTTACCAGAACCAAAAGGGTTCATAGTCAGCCAAGAAAGGCCAGTAGCATTTCACGCAAAGTTTGATCATTGGGAGATGAAAACTACAGACATCGGCCAGAAACTTAGGTTTAACATTATCATGTTGAACATAGGAAATGGTTACAAGCCGACTGGAGTATTCCGTGCTCCGATAGGTGGGATATACTTCTTTTCCCTGTCTATTTGCATGCTTCATGCGGGAAAGGAGATCCATGCAGAACTCATAAAAAGTGGGAAACGTATTGCGGGAGCGTATGCTAATGGGTTTAATCAAGGCTCGATCTCGGTCGTTGTTCCGCTCGTCCGTGGGGACACGGTATGGGTGAGCGCTTTCAACAACCCGGGCACGTATCTATATGGATCTTCCTGGAACAGTTTCATGGGCTTTAGATTAGCGGGATACTAATAAAAATATGTTTGGTATTGAATTCACATTGGCTTAAAAGAACAATGACTAACAAATGGTGGATGTCAATCAATTCATATGAGACGAAAGGGACCATCTGGGTAGTATACAGGTATAAAGTGTCGAATTCAGTCAACTTGTACCAAAACTGGGCAAATACGCCGTTTTGGACGTCCATCAATAATTTGCTTTTTCTTTGGTGTCGGAGCTCAAGATGCTTAGCCAGTGTTTGGTAAATTGAACAAATGGCTAAACTGCGTTTCTTGTTTACTGAAAATTCACCATCTTCAGCGGGTTTTCACTGAAATATTCCATCGACTAGTCAAATGAAGCTTGTATGCCGATGTTTCTATCACAAAGACAATATACAGTAAAAACGTGACTTGTTGCAAATAGAAAGAATGAATAATGCTATAACAATAAGTTTCTTTCAAAGTATTATTTTTTTTTAAATCGTTCAGAAATAAAAGTGCTAAAAGGCGACACATAAAAGTAGGCACATTCTCAAATGAAACAATTTTATGTGATGGAAATATATTAATTGAAAATAAAGAGACATCGCTTGATTAAAGCAATATCTTTTCCACAATATTTTCAAATAAGCACTGGTATAAAGTTCCGGGGTTGAACTGGAAATGGTTAAGTATTACTTGTGAAGAAACATGATTATGAGTTAATCTTTTTCAAAGGCTTTGGAGCATTTTTGAGGAACTCCTCGGTCTTAATTATGCCAATTGAACGAAGCTCAAATGTTGATCACGCAAGCTTGAAGAATGTCGAAAACTATTGACTTATACAGACTTTCCGAGTATACAACGGTCGTTTATATATATAGTTACACAAATTTAAGTGAGTGATCAAATGTCAATTTTGATTGTTCCTGTATAAAATAACTTAAGTTATTGTGCATCTATACTGCACATTCGTAAATACAGCTGTTACCCGTCACATGAAAAGGGATCATCAGGAAAGTACAAAAATTTTAATCTGGCCAGACTTTACGGTTCATCATTGCTTAGACAGAAATGGGGATTATTTAAAAGCGGTGTCGTGCCACCACAGCTTCTTTAAACTTTGGTGTCGATTTCCAACCCTTTGGGAAATTTATAAGCTTTCGTGTTATTATATTTCTTTCTACCAAGGTTCATGAAAGCAATGTATATATTTTCCATCAGAAAACTTGACATGGTTGTAGAGGATACATAAACGGTTCAATATAAACCCGATTAATAGTATGTTGGAAGGCATTATGATTAAGGATTACTATCAAACCTCAAAAGCATGCATATCCATCTATTCATGCAGCCAAAACTTGCTCACTTAGCAAACAAATAGTCTCTAGATTGTCTGTGAATAAATAAACTATAGTTCCGCAAGAAAGAGTGAGGTTCGAGAAACCGTTATCTCCTATCATTTTCATTGTAAAATTGATCTTTGATCACTCACTTGAAATTGCAGGTCTATAGATTGTCTGTGAATAAATAAATCATTAATCTCGACAGTGTTTCAAACAGTTGAAATGAAAATTACTCATTTGGTTGCCAAAAAGATAAAACATTTATAACAACGGTGGTTCTTTTTTTGGAAAATTCGATCGGGTGTCGACGTACCTTCATTTGTCAGCGTTGCTCATTAAGCTTTTTGGAGACTGACAATTCCATTTAACTATTGCTTCCTAATTTTACATCTAGGTACAATTGGGGGCTTTTTCTTTAAATTGTCCTGCCGATCGACACCACTTGCTTCCGATGGGACTCATACCCGCAATCATTCGATTACGAATCGAGTGCACTAAGCACTAGGCTAACGAGCCAGTCAAAGACAAAGATTCAGTGATTTGGAAATGGTTTAAGTTTTCAAATTAAAATTTTATTCATATCGCTTTTTCCTACAGATGTCCACAATAAATTAAATGACACAGAATATTAGTCTGTGTGTGACATTATCTACCATTTGTAATTGCATGAGATGCACGCATTTATCAGCTAAGAAAGTAACTTAGTGTAAGTAGTGGATTGGTTTCCTATCTGTCTACAGGCACTGTAAGACTTTATGTATTTACAAATCACATAGTGAAGACTCTGGTTAAATTTTGCGGATGCGCAGACTAGCCAGACTCATTGCTTTGCGCACAAATGAAATTGTTGGAAATGTCATGCATAGGCTCATATTATAAAGTGAAAATCCCGATCTTAATCTAACAGTTTATAGGCTTATCTCAGTGGAATTGTTGGAAATGTCGTGCACAACCCTGCATCCAGGCTGCAAACATATTAAAACTATTAAAAAATGTGTCCCACATTTACCAGGGTCAATTGATTACTCAGAAAGAAGCAAAATCATCGTTTAACAATATTTTACAAATATTTCATAAATTAACATATGCATGTTTTGTAAAAGTTTTAATATCAATCAAAGGGAAAATGATAAATTGAATAAAATGAGATTTTATTAAAAAAGTCAGTTATCGATTTTGAAATGCTTTATTTTTCAAAGTTAAATCGGAGAAGTACAGGCTGCAAATGGATGGATAACTGGTTGTCCAAATACGTACAATTCATCAATAGACACCTTAAAGTGTGAACTACATTTAAAAAAAACAATGTGAAATTTACCCACATTCCGATCAAAACCACTCTTAATCCCTCACTCATTCATTCCAAACACTTTCTCAAAATACTCGAAAACGCTCCAAAATCATAAAAAAATAAGATCAACAACTTCAGTCAAATAAAAAAGCTAGAAAATACCATCGATTTTCCTGACTTATGTGATTTTGCCACTCCTGATTGGTTTGCGAAGACATAATAAGCTATTTATGGTACTTGTTTGCATATTTTATTAAATGGAGGTTTTAATTATCGCTTAACTTGTTCATCTTGAACAAACTAAGCGATATTGGATTACCCCTCTCTAATTTCGTTTGAAACTCCTCTCGCTCATTCAACTCTACATTCCTATATCACTCAGCTTGTCAATTTGGAGATTTCTTAACTGTGCATTTATTTTGCATAGAAATGCATCTGTGCTATGCATTTTCACGTGTTTTTTTCAATTAAGAGGTAAAGAGGGTGTTTTTTCATGGAGGTATGAAGCTGAAAATCTAATCACACTTATTCATGAGTTTGATCTGGTTTCTTTTTTATTTCCAAACCTCCATGAAAAAAAATGATATCTTGTAGTTTAATCTTATGAAGTAAAAATGAAAGGAATTATCCATAATTAAATATATTGCATTGGGGACTGCTTTGTATGGCAATTGACTAAAAAGCTGATCACTCAAAATTGTTTTTATTGTGGTATAAAACCAAATTATCAGCCAATCAGAAAGCACGAACCTTAAAAGACAAAAGAAGACTTAAATTGTTATGAAATGAGACTTTCCATACTTCTCCAGGTGCTCTAACCGTTTCACGATATTTACATCTCTGTAAGCTCCTCCCTCAAGCGATCCAAGTAAACCAAAGCAAATAGATCACAGAGCGACTTTACAGACTCCAACCATTTTCAAAAGTCTTCACAATCAGGATTACAACAGAAATAGTATAAGTGATAGGCTTTCAATTGGTTTATAATTGACCTTCTCTAAAGTTGCCTCGCGAAAAGGGCCAACATTTGAAATACGAAAGTACAGACTGGTACAGTGAATAACATCATGAAATTGAAATGCTGAATGAATTTGGAATGAAACTGAATGAGTGCTATGAGTGAGTTTTGAGTGAAATTAGCGGGAGGTAATCCAATATCGCTAATTTGATCAGGATGAATGAAATTAGCGGTCTGTATTACCCTCCTGAATGAAATATGCATATAGGTTCCATAAATAGCTTCCCACTTCTTCAAAAACCGAGCAGACTTTTATTATTTCAATTATGTCCTTGAAATCTACCTATATTTATTTTGAATGCAGTTGTTCATCTTATCATTTTAAGTAATTTTGGAGCGTTTTTGAATGATTTGAGTGAGTGTTTTGAATGAACGAATGCAGCGCTAAGTGAACGATTTAGAATTGTTTTGATTGAGATGAATGTCAGCTTCACGATGTTACTAACTGTACAACTGTATGGACTGACCAAGATAGAAACGACTTACCTTAAGGTTCGTGTTAAGTGTTTCAGACCCAATATTAAGGGCACTTCATTTGCCAAGACAAGAAGTATGTCCAGGTATATTAGATATCAAAATGAAGCTATTTATGAGCACAATCATTTCAGCAACTGAGTGAAATAGCTATAGCAGTTAAGAAGAACGACGAACGAGCGGACATCGAGGTTGGTTTTTTTGTGCAATATGCTTATTCGAGCCTGAAAGGGCTTAATATATGCATCACTTAGTGGGCTGTCACAACACAGCGTATGACACAAACGAATGCCAACGTATGCTCAAATGTTCGCATACGCTGATGTCCGCTCGTTCGTCGTTCTTCATAAGTCACATACGTTACAAGTACGCTGTTATACGTCGGAATACTTTCTTATACGCAGAAGACTAAGCATAATTTTAACATGTCCAAAAGATTCAGCGAATAAGATATACGCTTGTCAGACGGTATGCATACGGTGAATACGCTAGATATTCGCTACTCATAAGTCAATTACTCATGTGATACGCTGGTATAAAATTGTCATTTTAGCTGTGATTCAAGTGCTACTCATCTGTCGTAAGGCCGAACGACTTTTTTTATCGATTAAAGGACAAGGCCCTCAAAGTTTCGAGGGCTAACGCCATATTAATTGACGTCATCGACTTTTTCCAAGGTTTTCCCGTATTTTTTAAAAATAGTCCGTCTATGTACATCCGAGGTTGATCGTGAGATTCCAGAGTGGTCTTCCGAATGCATTCCCGGTGTCTATTTCGTCGAACCGCCGAGGGTTCCCGATTGCTTCCATATATTTTGGTATGATATTTTTATGGGAAAGACATATCGGTGGTCAATGGGGATAGCCTGCGATCCCTTAATTACACATTGTTTGAAGATTTGCATTTCATCTGAACTACAGTTAACAGCATCGTGAAATTGAGAAGTTGATTGATTTTGATGAGATAAAGGAATAAAAGTGAATTAATGAAATAAGTGAATCTTTGTCTTTACGGGCTTTTCAGAAAGTCCATTCCAGATAAAAAAAAAATAAATAAATAAATGAAATAAATAAATGCGCAATTTCTTAATTGAAAAATTTTGAATGCTTAAGAGCCATTCCACGTAACCACCAGAAATACGTGACCACGCCTAGTCATGGATTTTGATGAAACCGAAATATTTGTATAGAGTACCAAAAAGTAGAAATGAAAAGTGATATTCGTATTTCTATATTCTTATTCGTTGCCATGGCAACCGCTCATTAAGATTTTAGCCTGGAAAGTACTAAAATGAGAAATATATTTTCTTAAAAATGTCAATTTTTGGCGCCTTTGGGCTTCAGAATGTCTGCGATTAGTTTGCCCTTCATGACATCAGTGGAAAGTACTATGCTTGATGAACAAATATTGACAATTTTTCCTATATCAGAGTGTTTGATATCATTTTTATATCACTTTAAATAAAGGTGGGGTCTTCAATTTTTCAGATTTTGAAGAATGGCATTTTTTTTGCTGTTTTTAAAATCAATTTTCTTAAAAAGGCAGGCTGTTTGAAGGTATTCGCATGATTTCGACAAAAGCAGAAGACAGTAAAACATTAAAATTTTTGGGCACTCCACAAATGGAAATTCTCGATAATGTTAAGAAACAGTACAAAACTCATTTTCAGCTTTTCTTCTCATTTCATCTTCTTTGATTATTGTAGAACTTAAACCATAAAAGGTTAAAAATTTAAAACAAAAACGACAACCACACAATAAAATGTGTATTATTAAGGGACATGTATCATTTGAATGCCTTTTGATTTATTTTCATTATGATAAAATCTATTAGAAAGTGGTGAAGGTCCAATTACCCCACCCATTTGAAAATAAGGTTAAATTGGTATTAACTTTATTTGACATTTTATCGTCTTTTTTCCATGCATATACCACCAGACTATTAATTTATAAAGTTAACAACACTTTGTTTACAATTGTCCGACTGTCTGTCTGTCTTTCTGTCCATCTTTCCGTCTGTCTTTCCATCTGTCTGTTGGTCTATTTGTCTGTCTGCAAAACTTAACAAAAAAACATTAAAATTGACAAAAACTTTCAGCCTACACAAGATACAATGTTCATTTTTGGCATGATGATATATCTCAATAAGCCGCATCCACTGATCTTCTTGTCAAGGTCAAGTGACAAGGTCAAGGTCATATACCAAGGTCAAAAGTTCAAAAACCTATCAAAAAATAATAATGCTAATATTGTGACAAGATGATACATCTCAATTATATCTATATGTTAAGTCAAGGTCAAGGTCGTGTGCTATGTTCAGGGTCATTCACCAAGGTCAACCACTTGTGTCAAGTTCATGTGACAAAATCAAGTCACCAAGGTAAATCAAATAAAACCTTAAATTAAGTAATAACTTCTAGCTTATTCAAGACACAATCTTCACATTAGGCATGAAGATAAGTCTCAATAACACGAATCTGCTGATGTCAAGGTCAGGGTCATGTGAAAAGGTCAAGGTCTTCTGTCAAGGTCAAATAACACAAAAACCTAACCCAAAAACTAATTATTGCAAAAATCTTCAAACCTGTATAAGATACAAGACTCATATTTGGCATGTTGGTAGATCTCAATGATAAGCATCTGCTGGTACCAAAGTCAAGTTCATGTGACAATGTAAAGGGCATCTGTCAAGGTCAAATAAATAAAAACTTAACCCAAATAGATATTCAAGATACAAGGCTCATATTTGGCAAGATGATAGATCTCAAGGATATGAATCTGCTGGTACCAAAGTCAGGTTCATGTGACAAGTTAAAGCTGCTCTTTCACAGTTTTTCATAGAAAAAATACAAACTTGTTCTTAGATTTGGAAATGTGTGTATTTTTAGACTATTAAGAAAGGCCCAAAGCATTGGCACTAAAAACTAACATATTTTAATAATTTTGTAAGTTATTTTTTCGAAGTGGCAAGATCAGTAAGGGATCCAGTCTATTCATTTCTAGTCTATTTATTACAAAATCGTTATTTTCCGTGAATAATCTTTCATTTTTGCTTGCATTGATTTGAAGTTTCTAGCTGTCAATTATTATAACCTTAACCTTTGATTGAAAAAGACAAACACGCCGAATGTCAAGTGAAAATAGTTGGCTCGAAATTGAAGAATAATTTTTTAGCGTTAGTAGTCACTTTATTTTTCAGAATGAATTTTACCTAAATTCGGATATATCGGTCTTTCTTTCCATGCATTACCAGATTAAATCTTATCATTTTAAAGGCTTCAACATGATGAGGTAGTTAATTGATTTTACGAAAAAAGGTTAACTCCTAATCTGTGCAAGAGCAGCTTTAAAAGTCATCTGTCAAGGTTGAATAAACCGAAAATTTTACCAAACACTTAACATTGCCAAAATCTTCGAGCATTTTCAAGATACAAGGCTTATATTTGGCATTATGGTAGATCTCAATGATACGCATCTGCTGGTAACAAAGTCAAAGTCATGTGACAAGGGATAGGTCATCTGTCAAATTCAAATTAATCATAAACTTAACCAAAAAACTTAACATTGCCAAAATCTTCTAGCCTATTCAAGATACACGGTTCATATTAAAAAAATTTTTTTACAAACAATTTCGGAGCATTTTTGAGTGTTTGGAATGAGTATTTTAAATGCAATGAATGGAGCGCTAAGCGAGCGATTTAGATTTTTTTTTGATAGAGGTGAATGTCAATTTCAGCAACTGTATTTAATTTTAATGAGAGTAATAATAATAATAATATCTTTATTTTATGAAGGTGAAACATTAAGACAAATCTTTCAAAATTAACAAATTGAAATTTCTCTTTTTTACAATGTTGCCTTCAGTGAAAGAAAAATTAATGAAAAGTGATAATCTGTTTAAATAATGATATCATGATAAAAAAATGATGAAAGTCGCCGAAAAAGATGATGACAAATGATGACATATTAAAATAACAATGGACAAAATATACAAGAAAATTCATGTATTAGTAAACCTTCGGACAGATACACCATTTACTTAAATAAATTAGATGCTTTCTGCATCGACTGTTGATTTAGTTAAGAGCAAATACTGTTTAAATTTGTTTTTGAAGCTAGATAAAGAAGATGCATTTCTAATGGAAATTGGGATTTCATTCCACACATGTATAATACTGTATGAGAAAGAACGTTTTTTGTACAACGTATTATATTTTGAGTGTGTTGATGTCATCATGTGCAGACGACCTTAAATTATAGTTACTGTTTTTACAAAATGAAATAACCTCATTCATGTATTCTGGTAAAAGGTTATTATAGCATTTGAAAATTAAAACACCAGTATAATAATTACATCGGTTGTCAAATGTCATCCAGTTTTGTTTAGTGAAAAGTTCAATCGATGGTGTTCTTGAAGAAGCGCCCAAAATAACACGAGCTGCTCTTTTTTGAAGAATAGATAATTTAGCAGTCCTTTATTTAGCACTTTTCCACCAAACTGTACAGCAATAATCAAAGAGAGGAAGTATATACGAATTGTAAAACAGTTGCTTCATTTCTAAGGTGAGATAATTCGATATTCGTTTGAGTCATGTAATTTTACTGTTGATTTTAGAACTTGTTTTTTCAATGTGTGTATTCAAAGATAGATGGTTGTCGACATGTACACCCAAAATCTTATGAGATTCAACGACTTCAACGCAAACACCGTTTAGTTGTAAGCAAAGGTTACTATTCTTTAATCTATGTTTAGGTCCAATAAGCATACATTTTGTTTTAATTGGGTTGACAAGCATATTATTAATTGAACACCAAGAGAGTATAGATTTTAAACTACTTTGTAAGTTGGTTTGTATTTCGTTAATGTTTACTCCAGATTTATATAATGTTGAATCATCTGCATAGAAATCTAAACTCGAGATATTTCCATACAAACTCATGTCATTAATATAAATCATAAATAGAAGCGGTCCTAATATAGAGCCTTGTGGGACACCGCTAGATATGATTTGTGGGGTGGAAAAATTATCACTACTCTTAATATACTGTTTTCTGTCGGACAAATAAGATCCAAACAATTCTAAGGCTTTGATAGAAAATCTATGCAACCTTAATTTATACAACAAAATTTTATGATCCACAAGATCAAAGGCTTTCTGCAGATCAACGAAAACTGTACCAACAATTTTTCCCGAATCAATATCCTTTGACCATTCATCTATCATTCGGATAAGGGCCGTCTGACAAGAATGCTTTTCTCTAAAACCTGATTGGTGCTTATTAAGAAAATATTATTTTTGTTCAAAAAGGATAACAACTGATTCGATAAATGGCGTTCAAAGATCTTTGAAATAATTGGCAAAATAGATATTGGTCTATAGTTATTTGGATCCTTCCTATCGGAGCCCTTATGTAATGGAAGAACATACGCTTCCTTTAAGGCATCTGGAAATATACCTTTTGCAATACTGTTGTTGATAATAGATGTTAATGGTAAAATTATCTGATCGCCACAAGATTTCAAAATAGTGGCACTAATACCATCAATTCCGGTTGCTTTATTTTTGTCGAGATTATTTATCATTTTCTTTACTTCTAAGGGTGTTATGAAGTCAATATCAAAAACTTGACCTTTTAATACTGTTTCCAAATGTTTCTGCAGATAGTAAAATTGGGGTTCATTGAATTGTGACCTTGTCACAATGTTTGCTATATTGATGAAGTGTTTATTGAATGATTCTATAATATCATGGGCCCCCCGGATACATCCTCCGTTAAAAACCATTTCCTGAGGTAATTGAACAGGTTCAGCTAATAAATTATCATTATTTTGTACTCGGTGTAAGTTTTTCCATAGATCTTTACTACTTGTACCCTTTTTGATTGCATTATTGTAGATAGAACTCCTTCTTATTTTTACGAATGAGATGCACCACTTTATTCCTCATAGTTTTATATTCATCCCAATTTTTTTATTTAAGGATACGATCCCGTTCATACATTGCTTTTTTAACTTCGGCATTTATCCATTGAGGTAAATGTTTACTTTTAACACGCTTTGGCTTGATTGGAGCATGTATAGATAAAACACCATTTAAAATGTTCTAAAATAATGAAAGCGCCTTCTCTGGGTCAGGCTCAATTTCAATAAATGAATATTCGTAGAAATTAAGTCATTTTGAAATTCGTATTTTTCAAAGTTTTCAAAACTTCTGTACGTCATAACAGTGTGGACGTTTTCTTTAAAAGGCCTGTTTCTGATTTTTCGCGTCAAACAAATTGGAAAATGATCACTTAATGCAAGAGGTGAAACAAATGTTTCTGCGATTCTGTCAGTACGATTTGTATAGATATGGTCTATAATTGACGAAGATGTTTTAGATATTCGGGTTGGTTCAGTAACTATTTGTGAGAGTCCGTATTTCAGAGTAAATTTAGACCACTCTTTATTTTCAAAGTTTTTGTTTTCTGATAGGTAATTGTAGTTTAAGTCCCCAATTATATAATATTCATTACAGTATTCATCTGCTTTTTTTATTTGTATATCAAATGAAGATGTCCAATCTTTATTTGATTGTGGTTGTCTATAAACAAAACACAAGAAAAATTAATTAAACGTGTATCTCATGAAGTGTTAATTCACTGTATTTTAAGCATTCATTTTTGTCAAAGGGAACGTCAGGAACATTAAAAACCAGCCTCATTTTAACAAGAACAGCACTGTTGAGTGGTGTTTGGACTTCAATCTTTATTTCTAATCTGGTGTTAAAGATCCGACATTTTAAAACCCATAAAGCTGGTAAGAGTAGATCCCCATAAGGAAGTGTCAGGTCGGTAGAGGGAACTCACCCAAACTTTGTCGTTCGCAGCCAGTGGTATAACTACCGCTACTGACCCTTGGTCAGTATCTCGGGTGAGCGTTCTTGGGGCCCGTTTTACTAAATTGCTTACGTAAAACTCTATCTTAAGTCAAATCGTACCTGGTATTTTCATTCATTGTAAGATTCTGCCTTGCAAAATTTCATTGGAATCGTCTTTAGAAGACGATTCCAGTGAATTGGTGCAATGCAGAATTCCATATTTAGTTACCACTGTAGCAGAAAATTTATTTTTTGACTTATGCAATATATATAATTTATCTTTGGTTGAAGGGTACGACGGGAACATAAAAAATCAACCCGATCTTTACAACAACAATAACAACAACAATTATACTGATGAATGGTGGCTAGATTTCAATCTTTATTTCTAATCTGATGCTAAAGGTCCGACATTTTAAACCCCATAAAGCTGGTAAGAGTGGATCCCCATAAGGAAGTGTCAGGTCGGTAGAGGGAACTCACCCAGACTTCGTCGTTCGCTGCCAGTGGTGTAACTACTGATACTGATCCTTGGTCATAATCTCGGGTGAACGTTCTTAGGGCCCGTTTTACTAAACTGCTTACAGAAAACTTTATCTTAAGTCAAATCGTACCTAGTATTTTCATTCATTGTAAGATTCTGCCTTGCAAAATTTCATTGGAATCGTCTTTGGAAGACGATTCCAGGGAATTGGTGCAATGCAGAATTCCATATTTAGTTACCACTGTAGCAGAAAATTTATTTTTTTGACTTATGCAATATATATAATTTATCTTTGGTTGAAGGGTACGACAGGAACATAAAAATTCAACCAAATCTTTACAACAACAACAACAAAAATTAAACTGATGAATGGTGGCTAGATTTCAATCTTTATTTCTAAACTTATTCTAAAGGTCCGACATTTTAAACCCCATAAAGCTGGTAAGAGTTGATCCCCATAAGGAAGTGTCTGGTCGGTAGAGGGAACTCACCCAGACTTCGTCGTTTGCAGCCAGTGGTATAACTACTGATACTGACCCTTGGTCATAATCCCTAGCGTAAGCTCCTGCAACTTGGGCGCCATTTTTCATAATTTCTGCGTGAATAAGTTTACCGTTTTGCTGAATGCAAACTGACAAGGAGAAGAAGTACTGACCAGACACGGGAGCAATGAATAAGCCAGTCGATGCGTGGTATCCGTTGCCTTTGTTGAACATGACGGTTTCGAAAATCAGTTTCTGGTTAAGTCCAATATGTTCGATTGCACCTTGGTTGATTCTTGCGTGGAATGCTATGGGTCCCCATGTGTCAACTACGAAACGTTTTGCTTGGCCGATTCCTTAAAAATGAAAACATTCTTGTACGTCATTTCATTTCGTCATAAAAGCTTCTATAAGGGTATTTCTATCAAATGAGAAATATGCGCAGTTTTATTCAAGAGAATGAATCGGACTGTGTCGTGTTGTTTTTAAGGTAGTAGACCCGTAATAATTCCGCGACATTTCGGAACTCATGAATTTCCACAATGTTGACCGAGGTTTCCTAATGAAAATCAGTAGGAAACCTTGGTTAACACTATTAAAGTTCATTACTTCCGAAACGTTGCGGCCGCCGTCATAGCGCAGTTGGAAGCGCGTCGGACTGTCATTCTAAAGGTCCCGGGTTCGATCCCCGACGGCGTCACTCATTGTTTCCTACTATTTGGCCCTCACCAATGGGTTGATAATCGTAGACCAATGTGAGATAGCAGCTGGAGGCTAGGAAAGGATGTGATGGTAGCAATGGTGTCAGAAATACTAGGAATCCGTTGTTAGGTGCTCCAGCCGCCGCGATATAACTGAGAAAATGTTTTAAAGGGGCGTAAAATCCAATCAATCAATCAACCGAAACGTTGCGGAACTATTATGGGTCCACTTCCTTAAGCTCTATCCGATTTTATGGCCCTTAAGGTTCATGTAAAGTGTTTGAGGCCCAATTTTAAATCACTTCATTT
Organism: Fragum whitleyi; assembly: GCA_948146395.1. Taxonomy (NCBI): domain Eukaryota; kingdom Metazoa; phylum Mollusca; class Bivalvia; order Cardiida; family Cardiidae; genus Fragum; species Fragum whitleyi. Next base: position 14,404,655 of record OX411548.1, on the reverse strand, counting down.
GCAAAGAAAAAGGCAAATGTCCAGGCATATTATATATCAAATTGAAGCTGTTTATGAGCACAAGCAATTAAGCAACATAAGACTGCCATAGCTATAGCGGTATAGCAAAACATTGTGGAAAAGGGTCATTTTGTACAGAACAAGCAACTGCATGACTGTTTGATAAAATTGTCTAATATTTTAACAAATTACGGTCTAAAGTACGAACCAGGTACTACTACAAACGTTGGTATAAAACTCGAGCCCAAAACGTAGTTATGCAAGCAATTTTTTTTTACTTATTTTATAAACACATATGTCATATATGTCATTCTAATTTTGTAAACGTGTAGATAATTTCAAGGTATGGTGTGTTATCACAACATAAATGGACATTAATAGTTTATTTACCTGTAAGGTTGTTAAGCAATATATCAATTTCTATTTCACTGAATGATAAATATATAGTAATTTATTATAGATCAATGAATTCAAAAACTATAATTTGAAATATATTGCAGAAAATATTTCACAATATTATGGTGTGATGTTGCACCATACCTAACATCTATTTTGAAAACAGACCAAACCGGTTTGACAAGTATGCTGACAAAATAGATGGAAATTGATTGTTTCAAATGAGCTTTTTGAGACCGAGTTTTATATCTAAGGTTGTAGCACTACCTAGATAGTTCTTTAGACCGTACTTTGTTAAAATATGGGACAATTTTATCCAGCCATCATGCAGTTGCTTGTTCTGTACAAAATGACCCTTTTCCACAATGTTTTGGCTTTACCGCTATAGCTATGGCGGTCTTAAGTTGCTCAACTGCTTGTGCTCAAAATTAGCTTCATTTTGATATACAATATACCTGGACATGCTGCTTTTACTTGGCTAATGAAGCGTCCTTAAAATTGGGTCTCAAACACTTTACATGAACCTTAACTTTCTATTATTTATTGAAACTGAATGTGTGTGTTTATTTAATTATTTCGAGTAATAATCTTCAAATGATTTATTTTATATTTATGTGAGTGGCAATGCTTCTTTAAGGTTTCCGGTGGATTATCGAGAAGTAACGGCTGTAAAGTCATCATGAACGGTGCATGGCAATCACGTGCATGAAGACGCGCTTTAAGAAAATTTGTCCCAAAAACTTTTTACATTTTGTCTCATTTATGAATCAAAAAAATAGAAAACCGTTTGTTTCTGTGCAAGATAGATTAATACATTATTGTTTGCATTCCGTAAACAATCAAAAGCTACATTTTCACTCGTGGCTCCACTATTTGTGGCAATTTAGCCAAAGTTGCTCATTAAATGAAATGTAAATCGATCTTACACTGAAACTAACGACTTTCCTCTGTATAACCATGTGTACCTTGTGACGTTAATCTTTTTTGAAGCGAAGAAGAATTTCCATGTATTTGGGATTCCATATGGTACTTGTTCAGTTGCTTCAGCTCATCAATCTGGCTTTGTTGCCTATCAATCAGTATTTTCTGTCCTTCTATCTCGTGTGATTGCCTTGAAATAATTGCATCCTGTTTGAGATCTAGACGCAGGTCGAAAGGAAAATGCATAAGTTGCGTACCAAAAATTTAAGTTTGGCTTAAGACCTTGCAGATATCCTTGTGGTTCATTAACGTTTTAAGACCGAGATTTAAGACGTTTTTGTTTTCGGATGAGACGATTCAGATAATAACACCAATCTTCCAAGAAGAAAAGAAAAACGTTTAGTTACATGACCTAAATTGCGAGATTAAAATTACGCCGTTGAAATTTTCTGACATCACACGTACGTCATTACACTTTTAGTTAAAAATGCAAATGCGCTGAAAGTGTAAAGCAACGCTATTTTGTATTTGTATGATTAACGTCATTATGGAGTATATGTCACCTTTTTATGAACAGCGTCATTTGTTTCATTCGGAAATTTAAATCTTTGAATATAAAAAATCTCGTCCGTTTTTTTTGGCAAAAAAAATTGCTATATTAAAGAAAAAACAAATTTATCAAAGTCACCTTTTAAAACAAATAAAAACTCGGCGCAATCTGTTTGAAGATGACTCGTTTAATAAAGTTAGTATTTCATGATGGCTTACATTCGGAACAATTCGGTATACCACTCGGCCAATCTCACGATCAACCTCGAATGTACATAAACGGACTATTTTTAAGAATTACGGGAAACCCATGGAAAAACTCGATGACGTCAGTTAAAATGGTGTTAGCCCTCGAAACTTTGAGTGAAAACATTCGACGTCGTCAACGCTGCTGTTTAAGTCAATGACGTGAAACCATCATATCCTTACATAATTATCTTTAGATTCTTAAATAAAGGCTGAAAATCTGAAATTTTTGAGAATCATTCGTCATTCTCAAAAATTAAGATTTATCAGCCGTTATTTACTGTAAAAGATACAAATCTACATTACTATTTTTTCTTACACTGTTTCCGCGTAACAAAATGCACGATTTTGTTACATACCCATCCGCCATACATACATCCGAGGTCTGATGCAGTTTACGGAAATGACCGAGTGATGTTTTGAATGATTCGGAACATCACTCGGTCATTTCCGTAAACCCGAAAGTACCTCGGACGTAAGTGTAGTAATTTTTGATCCATTTTTAGGTAATTCGGCTCCTGGTGGTACTTTGGTTAATACGCTTGAAGAAAAGCGAATTCCTTTAAGGTGGCAATGGACAGAGGCCTCCCGACTCTCTATACCGGAAGTGGGTTTGCGTTTATTTTACGGCTCTTTCTGAGCGTTGTTTAAAAAGACCGGTTTTCTTAAGATTCTGCTTATGGAAATAACGTAGAATAATGATGGTAAAATTTCATAACTCAGTTTCTTTTCAACATTTAATATCAAATGAATGACTGGATCATTGAATTTAACAATAAAAATGCGTTAAAAGCGTCATTCAATAAGGAGGGGTCACTGTAAATTAACGAAAAACTTTCTTATTTGCATGGAAAGGTATGCTGAATTTTTTACCATATAAAGGCAAAATATGGGTTTTAAACATATCGGAAAATAAGAAAAATTCATTGGGTAATTTCTTAAAAAAATAGGTTTTTTATGGCATTTTTACCCCGTAAAATTACAAAATATAGGGAATTTTCAACTTTTGAGGGCAAATTATGCAAATGCAATTGATCAAAGAGAAATTTTCTTGGCAACAGCCATTATGTACATTTATAAAGTTTATTAAAATGTATATGTTTTATAGCTATAAGCTGGTACTTAGTTTATACTAGTCCTAAAACGAATATAAACGTTTTACCTAAAAATGGCCAATACCACTCAAGGGCAGATAACTCTAGCATGAAAACGAGCATGGAAATGTACCTTCAAATTTTGATATAATGACTACACAATGTTTATCTACAACATATGTGACCAAGAAAAATATTCATTGGGCGGAAAAATTTGACGCCATGTGTCCATTGCTACCTTAATGCTTTCAGATCGTCTATAGAAATTATTTTGGCATATCATGATTTGAAAGCAAAACGCAGTAAAACACTGCGTTTTGTTTTCAAATCAAAGTATGCCCGATTTTTTCCTTTCGTAGAATTTAATTTTCGCAGCGTCATTCTCAATTATATTTGTGACGTCATATAAACCCACGCGCGAAAGGACGCGCTTTCATGGATGCGCCCGTATTATTCCCGATTTCCATAGAATCGCCGAGGGTTCCCGATTGGATCGCGTATTCAGCTACCACCATAGCGCAGTTGGTAGTGCGTCGGACTGTCAATGTACAGGTCCCCGACCCTGGAACTCATACTTTCCGACTATTTGTCTCTCACCAATGGGTTGATAATCGTAAACCTATGTGAGATAGCAGCTAGAGGCCAGGAAGGGATGTGATGGTTGTACTGGTGAGAGGAATACCAGGAATCCATTGTAAGGTGCTCAATCCGCGCGATATATTTGAAAAAAAAATGTTGAAAGCGGCGACAAACTCTATTCAATCAATCAATCAATGATCGCTTATTCAATGTTCTCTATATTTCTAGCAATTAAGCAATATTTTATTGACTTCCCACTTATCTAATACACCTTAAATGAAACTTAACATACTACAATTTATTTTCTTATGCGCAATGTGTGTACGTGCATTGCGCCACGATTTTGATTTTTACCTCGAGTAAGATAGAACAATAATTCACTTGTGGTAAATATACTAGATGTCGGAGATCAAAACTTAATTATTTAAAGGATAGAAAACGAGTGCCGTGGTATATTGGAAGTGTCTATTTCCTTTATACGGCGACACGAGATTTTCTATCCTACTTAGACCACGCTTTTCTAACACTGTCTGTATTTTTTTTACGTTAAACAATGAAAAATAGTAAAACTCGCTGTTTTATAACTGTTAAATGTGTAATTATTTTGAAATAACTTGATAATCTGCCACCGATACTACTTGCTTTTGCATTTTGCGACTATAAAATGCTCGTTATCTTTTTGTCACGATTCGGCACGCAAAACCTGTTGAGATTCACGTGCACGACACACTACCATCGTATATACATAAATACAACACTCGGACTTATATATATTCTATTGAAATACTGTTCTCTGAGTTTCCAATTCTCTTCAAGCGTGTTCTAAAATTAGATTACAGGTTCATAGTGTTTTAGACCCAGTTCAAGGGCACTTCATTTGCCAAGAAAAAGTAGTATGTCCTGGTATATTATATAAAACAAGAGCACCGCCTACGGGTGCCTACGCTCGGCTGCCGAGTGCTGGATGGTGGGAAAAAATCTAAGTCGAAAAAGGGGCATAATTTGCACAAAATGCATCTAGAGTTATCCCCCTTGATAGTATAGGTTGCTCTTTTGATGGTGAACATGTGTGCCAAGTTTTAAGTGAATGCCTTCAGTAGAACCAGAGATATAACAAAATGTCAAAGTTTTCGAACGACGACGATAACGACGCCAAGGACGACACAGAGGCTATAGCAATTCCTCGGGTTTTCTCCAAAAAACAGCCGAGCTAAAAAATGAAGCTATTTATGAGCACAAGCAGTTATGCAACACTATACCGCCAGAAGGCTGCGTTCACATAGAAGTATATGGTATACTGTATACGGTATTCGGTTTTCGATATACTCTAAACGGGAACGGCGGTTCACAAAGGCAGCGGTGCACTCATTAAGTTCATTTCGCGAGTATGAAAGGTATGATTTCTTCTTCCAAAGAAGTGGCTGAACTTTCATTAGCCGAGAAGGAGACGGGGAAATACATAAGTAAAGGGGGAACATTTGACAGAAAAGGTACTTTTAAGTGCCGCCTGTGTCGAAGGGATTTCTGCCTATCCCCCCCCCAAAAAAGCACGGACGGTAGCACAACGTGTTTGATTTTAGCTATTTGCGTGCCTTCAAAAACGTGTAGCATATACCCAAATAGTCTACTCCTATGTAAACTCAGTCTAACAGTCTCAAACACCTTGCATGAACCATAAAATTTACTACTACTAAAATGATCTACTGTTAGTCACTCTTTTTTTTTATCTTTTCTATGAATGTAATGTTTTGCATGTTGGACCGATGGCCCTATGTATTGATTCTGTAAATGTTAAATTAACTTACATTTTTCCTCCAACCGTTCAAGCCGCAATTTTATGTTGTCATCGTTACTTATTACACCCATGGCCAAGCCGGATTTACTCAACCAAAGTAAACAGACTGAGAAAACATATAATTTCACCATTTCCAAATTTCTCGATAGTTTGAAGAAATCTAGTTACGGATAACCTTTGATAACTCTGTCCTACATTCGAAATAATTTATCTAAAGATGTTTCATAACATTATGTTGTTTCAGGGAGGTTTCTAACTAGGTATTTAGGGCATTTATTTTTTATGTTTACAAGTATATTATGAAATCGACAATGACACCGACTTAAACAAACATTCAAATCACTCGCCAAGCACCCAATTCCGTCATTCCAAACATTCACTCCAATCACTCAAAAACGATTCGAAGTTTTTAAAAATAATCAATATTTCAATTAAATGATTTCATTATTTTATCGGCTAGTGCTGCTTTCTAAGCGTTTGGTTTGACCTGAGGTCGTTTCTTAATTAAGATTATTAAGAATCTCATTACGAGCATTTTTGATTAAGATATTTAAGCGGCTTTATAAGAATCTTACGATATCTTAATGAGGAAACGAAGATTCTTCTGCATTGGCTTAAAACGAGTAGCCCTTACGACGTCGAATGTTTTCACTTAAAATATTGAATATCGTATCTCATGACGTCTTAATCATCTTATTAAGCGGATTTTTCATCTTGCTCTAAAAAAACGTGTCTCTAGTCTCACTGCTAGACTCATCAAAAGGAGAACACAACTTTTTAATTTGAACTTGGATTAAAGAGGCTTGTAAAAAAACTACAACAAAAGTATTTTCTGGAAATATCAACAAAGACGGCTGAGGCAAGTTTCGATTTGACAATGAAGACAACAAAAACAACAGATGAATACATAGATTTTATTTCAGGGCGGCAGTAAAATAAAGGGAGGTAAAAAAATATCGCAAACTTCGTCCATTTGGACGTTATTGACGATTATGTTTAACCTTCCATGAAGATCATTCATAACACGTTGCTAACATTCATTCGATTTCATTCCAAATTAATATCAGATATCATTCATTGTGTCATTGTATCGTGATGTTTCTTACTGTACCTGTAATGCGTCCAGGAATGCAAAACGGCACAAACAGTTTTACAATCATACCCCGACTTGCACGTGCACTTGCGTGCGAGGCGGGTATAATTGGAAAACTGTTTGCACTGTTTTGTTATCCCGAACGCAGGGCTGATTCTTTCAGTTGAATTCGAAACTTATCTCATCCTATTCATTACTGGAACTGTTTGATAATGAAGTAAAATTGAAAAAAAAAAAGATTTCTTCATTGTTTATTCTCAATTCAGTACGTTTACCCTACCTTCAGATCAAAGTAAAAATGATAAAAGGTAATCTTGGGCCCTGATATTTTAAGTAATTCATGATATCAGAGCTCTAGTTTTTGTGTAAAGTTTGTCTAGTTGGCCTCGGTCATTTTCAGCCAACAATTTCAAACCCGTACATGGATCGGCGTTTCAGACGTCATATTACAGCTTTGATGAGATGTAGATAAAGCGCTTATTTCCCCAACAACAGCTTGCTTCTTCAATGTCCACGAAGATATATTTGAAGACAAATGACGCTTGAAAATCCACCATTGCGGAGAGCATAGGGCGGGCTAGCATCCCACCATCCTCTCCACTCCTACAAGAACTATTTGATACAAATGGAATGCTTTTGAAATGAATTTGAATTGGTATGTTGAGTGAGTTTTGATTGAATTAAAGGGAGGTAATCCGATATCGCTGATTTTGTTCAGGATGAACAAAACTAGCGATATTTGTTACCCTCCTTTAATAAAATATGCATACAAATTCTTAAATAGCTTCCAATTTCTGCAAGAACCAATCAGACACAAGTTAAATTATGTCGTAAAAATGCAATTTTCGCTGGCTATGATTTATATTGCATGTAGGTATAGATCGTATCATTTTTATTGATTTGGAGCATTTTTTAATGATTTGAGCGAGAGTTTGTATTGAATGAATGGCAAGTTGTGTGAACGGTTTAGAATGGTTTTGATCGGAATGAGTGTCAATTTTACGATATTACTGTTATCTGGAGAACATCCACTTGTATATAATACTTAACTCCCATGTGACCACTAAACTTGCGTTATGCAAATTGAACTATGTTATAAGAGATGAATACGATGAGAGTGGATACACCAGCCCGATAAGCTCAGTTGGTAGAGCACCGGACTTTAAAACCATTGAAAGACGACCGCGTGGGTTCGATTCCCGGGTTGGTACACTAACAACACTGATTATCTTTCGGATGAGACGTTAAACCGAGGCCCCGTATGACGGCGCTTTACACCGAGCACGTTAAAGAACCATGGCGGATCTCAGCAGTAGTTTCGTCATGTATCCTTGCACTAGCCCCCGTTACTACTAACCGTCTTCTGGGGGCGTCGCTCATATGGGCATGTGCTACGGTAGCGACGATAAATAAACGAAAATACACACAGAGTGGAAATGTAATTGACCATGAAATCCTCAAAACCAGGCATCTTCAATAGAACAAAATCCACGCAAATGGCTGAAAAAAGGATTTAAAAGTAGACTTGATTTGAGTTAACATAGTTTCATGAACGAATTTTTTAAAATATGAAAATCGGAGATTGTATTATTTGTGTCATGTTTCTAGCACTGATTTCTATCGCTGAAAAGGATTGACTTCCCGTTTTATGTTTTATCCAAGTTAGAGAAAGTCTTATTTTATTTTGTTTTGTTTTTATGAGGGTAATTGTTTCGGATTCCTGTCATGTGTAATGATTTCAAAGTTTAAATAAGCCACTGTCCTGTCACGCATTTAATTTGGCATCGATCATAATTTTAAGAACAAGTTCAGATAGTCTTTTTTATAGGCTTTTAAAATATTTGATCAAATTCTCATAATTGTATGCATATATAATTCAGAAACTCTTTAAGACTGTCATCCCGACTGACAAAAACGAATTGTCATAGTAAGAATATTATTTCTCTAACTTGCTAACATGGAAAGAGGTGCCTATAACCTAAGTGTTTGTCCATTTAACACTTTGCTGTTTAATCCCTGCTTTTTACGTGCCTATGATTTTGTGATTGAGAAAACATTGTGAAAAAAAAAAAGAAGAAATTGTTTCTGACAAGCAATTTCTTCTTTTTGCACACAATTTTCTACCCTACTGAAGGGTTATTTTTGAAATTAAATCCTCTTTGAATTTTCGTCTGCAAAACCTTTGAATTTAGACAGGTCCAAAATTTTGTAAAACAGGAAAGGGTTAAAAAAAACTGAAAAAGAGATTGCTACAGAAAGTAACATAGTGGATTTGACATTCATATTCAATCAAAACCATTCTAAATCGCGCATTTAGCGTTCCATTCATTCATTCCAAACACTCACTAAAACCATTCAAAAACACTCCAAATGACTAAAACAGATAAGATCATCGACTTCATTCAAAATGAATAAAGCAAGAACTAAATCGCGATTTTACTTACAGAATTGAAATCTAAAGCGTCTGATTCGTTCTTGAAGAAATAGGAAGCGATTTTTAGAACTTGTATGCATAATTCATTAAAGGGAGGTAATAATTATCGTCAATTTTGTTCATCCTCAACAGAATTAGCGATAATGTATTATCATCCTCTAATTTCACTCAAAACTAGCTCCACACACTCATTCAATTCCAATCAAAAATCAATCTAATATCATTCACCAAGTCAATTTCATGATGTTGAAAACTGCAATCATACCTTAATAAAAAAAGGGGGTTCACACCTTAAAAATCACTAGTTGTCGTACAGGTTTTCCAATTTAAGCCATTGTGAAAACTCCTTTAAACTTCCTTTCACGGCATTTATTAAAAACCAGGAATCATCAAATTATAAACTTAGCAGCTGGATTAAGTACACAAATTCGATGCGTTGTACAATCATAGCAAACCAAGGAGTAGCAAGTAAGTGTATGTATTAAGGGGGGCGACTTCGATTCGACTTTACGGCAGCAAAAACTTCGAATGTTAAATGCGTTTTTATAAAAAGTTATCTTCAAAAAAGGCTTTAATTTGATTCGAATTTTATTTTTCCGATCAAATTGATTGAAAAAATAAATATTATTTGATTATTCACTTTACGAAAATGCCACGGTGCGACGTTATACAAACAGGTCTCCGACATGCATGTTTGTAATGAGTGTAAATAAATGTTATACACTGACGTGAATGAAAGGCGTTCAAGGCTGATTTAAGCTCATGCTATCTTGTTCTATCCTCACCCAGTTAGTACATTCCAAATGGCAGATGAACAATTAAATAAATCAGCAAAGACTCAGAGCTTTTTTACCTTGCTAAAGGACACTAGTACCATCAACACAGATCAGACACGCATCAGAGTAGTTGTTTAACGGCTTAGACAAAAGCTATCTGTAGATGAATGCTGGATCTTATGAAACAACATTCGAGCACTCACGATGACTAGCGCCTATTGTTAGAGTCTGGTAGAATTGATGAACAGAGGAAAATCCTTTTCAGTTCAATGAATCAAGTTTGATACACCAAAAAAGTCTGAAATCTTTCCTCTTTTTCCTTTTCCTTAATATTCACTGTTGACTTTTGCGAGTTACGAGATGAAACACATTTAAAAAACTTGTCTCAACTTCCGTGCAAGAACATTTATCCTGTGTTATAAACAAAAACATCCAAAGAAATAATGACGTCACTAAACATCTATGACGAAACTGTGTAAACATTTATGTTCCTGTCAATCTCCGATCACGTCCAGGACTTTGACCAAATTCTTCTAAAAACGGGATTTTCTACTTGTGATTTGAGGAAGGGGTTGGAAGAGAATCACGACTTTACAAATGGATTTGTCAGCACAAAATAGGGAAAACTTGCATTGGATACTGTAACAATTATCTAACACAGACTGACACGTTGTTTTACTCTGAACACCAAATTCGGATATGGGTATGAATGCTAGTATTTAAACCATAATAATTCGTACTGAATCTTAATAAATACGCTACCTCTGGAAAATCAATGAAATGTTATCAGGTTGTAAACATCTGGGAATCAAAGTCTCGGATGGTAAGCAAACTTAATAAATTAGAAATCTACCAGTTTATATTTTTAGTTTGATACTACATCAGAAAGTATTTTGGATCTATTTTTCTTAAATAACCAGACATCAGGTTTCCTCAAATTCTGTAATGCATCTATAAGTTAGTATTTTCTTAATGTTATGAAAAGCAAATTAAAATTAAAAAAAATATTCAAATGATGGGATGTGATGATGAGATGTTAGGACTTGTGGAGTACTAACTCTGGATGGATTTGCATAACTTCTCATTTGACGCCTCTGTCTATTTTGTTTCGTTTAAATAAGAAATTCTCTTGAAACAATCTTTGTAGCCGTATTTGATTTACATCTTGAATAATTCATATTGAATCGCCTTTCTTCATTATTTTCATATTGCTAAAAGATGTGTAGGCGACATATTCTTAAAGGCATGCATTTATTTATATTTCTAAAAATATCTTCATACAAATTTCTTAGGAAAGAAGGAGGGGATGGAGATCTAATAACTATTCAAATGAAAAGGTTTTCTTTCCACTTTTTGTAAATAATTAGTCCTTTATCAGTTTATCCTGTTAATGATTTCTTTGTTTTAGACATAGAGTTTTTGGTCAAAGCAGAGATCAAGTGGGCAGATTCTGATTTCCTAGCATTATTTAACAACTATTTATCTGATTCTCTATACACATATAAAAATCTCAGTACAACAAAGACAATAAATATTTCCTGACTGATAATTTCTTCCAAGAAAGCCGCATTAAGCATGCGTGGTCACACATTTAGGAAAATATATATCTGTCTGCATTTTTAAATAAGTGGTCATCCTAATCAGTAATATACTTTTTCACATGAACATTTCAGCCCGAGAAGATCTGCTACCCCTATTTACACAAAGAGTTGAAAGAAGAGTGTGTTTGGGCTGTAGAGAGATCGGAGATCCAATGATCTTCAACAGTTGAAAGGATAGGAAAGCAACATAGGAAAGTGTGTTTTCCCGAAATGGTTCTGTTTTAAAGGCTTTCTAAATACATACAGACCTAGTGTTGATATTGAAGAGCAAAACAGTGAAAAAGATCTACCAAGTTTAACCCAATCATACGCAAGAGAAAAAAAAAACTTTGAAAAACAATGTTGAATGGCAAGCTTTTTTCTTCAAGTCCACAATATTTATTTATACAGAGAGTAAATTTCTAAATTTCTTGTAATGTCTAGGCCATCTCTCAAATTGGACAAGTCTAAAACGACTTCATATGGTTATGGGTTACATCTGATGGCCCTGTCACACCTCAACGTTTTAGCCATTAATTTTCATTTCCATTTCATTACAATATAAATAAGGATAATTTGATCAATTTGATAATCATTTTAGGGGTTATATATATATATATGTATGTATATATATATATATATGTATGTATATATATATATGTATGTATATATATATATATATATACCTTAAACATACCATTTATTTAGGGAGGGTCAACATAAAATTACGAAAAACTTTCTTACCTACATGGAAAGGTATGCTGATTTTTTAACCGATTGTGAAGTTGCCCAAAATTTGAGCATTTTCAACTTTTAAAGGCAATCTATTAAATTGTAATTGATCAAAGAGAAATTTGTTCGGCAATAGTCATATGCACCAGGTCTAATAATAGGTACGTGTTTTATAAATATCAGCTGGTATGAAGCTTAAAATCGACCGAAAGCAAAGACATTTTACTGAAAAGTGGAAAGTACCATCCAAGTGCAGATAACTCTTGTATGAAAATGAGATTGGGAAGGTTCCTTCAAATTTTGATATATCTATACACTATTTATTCACAACATCAACGAACAAGAAATTAGAAAAAAACGTAATGATTTGGGGGAAAAACACGATCCCATGTGTCCATTGCTACCTTAAGTGAATGGTGTGAAAAATGGCGAGCCATGATATAAGAGAATTATAAGAGACCCTTTACACCGTGTACCAACAACGTTATCGAAGACGAAGAAAATTTTGTGGCCGAATGTGATAGATATTTTGATTAATGACAACGATACTTTGAACACAATGAGTGAAAAATAAAAAAAATTATGTGGGTTAATTCATGTTTGTGAGGGCGTAAACATTTGTATAGACCCGAAAATAGTTTACCGCCAGTGCGAAGCACGAGCGCTTTAAAGCATTTTGAGGGTCTCTGCAAATGTTTACGCTCGAAAACAACGTGAATTGACGCTATAATTGCATAAAAGATAGACAAGAGAATAAATTCAAACAGAAATTGCGGATTAATTTCATAAAAACGATATAAAACTAACGAATATGCCCGAACAATTGCGTCATGCATAACAACGTTCATTTTGTTTCTACCGACGTTGCTTGACAAGTTTATCACTACACATAATTTAACGCGAGACTTAGAGTAATGTTTTTAGGTATGCTCCATAATATTATTGGACATGAATAATTATCACGAATTTTACTAATCAGTACAGTCTAACCTTTGATAGATCTAACCTTTGTAGTATTTAAAACAGAATGCATAAAATATTTGCTGGGACAAACTAATAATGCATAAATTATATAAGAATCATTTAAATTGATTAAAGTGTACGAGCCCAAATCGAGGATATTTGAGTAAATAAAGCCGGGCGTTAACGGCACGTGAATTAACTGAACAATCCACGTTTTATCCCGTTAACGCCCGGGTTTGTCCGTAAACGCATGTCTACAATAGCCCAAAATCGTATATTTTATTCAATAATGAAATATTTCGTATAGTGGAAGCATATTGACCTAAACCTGGCCTTTGTGATTTAAATAAATTAAATACCGGTCGTTTCTCCTCGGCAAAACACGACTTACCTGCGGAATCCAAACGTAAAGTTGGAGTGCACGTGTTAGCTCTGTTAACCCGTTATCGCACATGCTGTTCACTGTAACGGCGATATTTGGCCACCCTCATGAACTGGTGAATCAATACATAAATTGAGTTTCATATTTAAAAAATCTTTAGATGCGGGTGAGAAAAAGACAAATTTTCAAATTTCTTTAAATGCAATCAATGTGCTTTGAATGGAAATGAATGAAATCCCCCCCCCCCCCTCTGTCGCAATAATTGTTTTTGAAATCGAATCTTCTGCTACATAACTAGGCGCCCCGTATATAGGTTAACTACCAACTCCACGCATACCTGTAATTTGTGCAGTATAGCGGAATGTCCATGCTTGATCGTCACTTGCGAAAGTATCTTCGGAATTTATTCATGTGCCTAATTATTTATTCTGCATAAAGGTCAGGTTCAAGTTAATATGCGCCCGCTATAAATTGATTGATTGAATGGAGTTTAACGCCGCTTTCAACATTTTTTAGTTATGTAGGGGCGGCTGGAGCACCTAACGATGGGTTCCTGGTATTTCTCTCACCCGCACAAGAAATATTAAGTAAAACAGACGAAACTCTACCCTGGCCTAAGCGGACGACTATTTTTCACCCTCGTATCAACGGACAACTTTGTCGTACAGAGTGGAACGGGCTTTTTTTTATATTCGTCATATACTCTAAACAAACAGGTATCATACATTTAAGATATTCCAAGAAATTCAAAGTGACCTATCGGCCCATTCGGTAGGGTAGAGTCTTCGTATCGTATACTTATTCAATTGTTAACACAGTATTGTAAAACGCGTGTCACTATGATAAATAAACATTTACTTACTTACAGCATTTTGATTTAAATTGATTTTCATCCTGATTAATATATCCCCCACCTACGAAGTCATAGTCAGTCTTTGTTCAATTATCGTTTCCGGATCTCAAGAACCAAGTCACCTACAATCATGAAACTTAATGCAAATGTTGCATATGATCCAAGGAAGTGTCCTATCGTTTTTAGGTCACATATGTCAAAGGTCAAGGTCACAGTCAGCCTTTGTTCAATTTTTGTTTCCGGACTCTAACTCAAGAATCAAGCGACCTAGAATCATGAAACTTCATGCAAATGCTGCATATGACCTCAATATTTGTTACAAACACATCCTGCACTAATAGCACTTGCATTCTGACAAAATGCTTGTGTGGGGTATAAGTCCGCTCTGCGACAGTTCTAGTTCTAATTAACGTACTATAAATGCCTAATTTTCAACTCAATTGGTATCAACGTTTACTGTTGATCCGAATTAACTAATTATTCCCGTATTTGTAAGCGGGTCATTTTTTCTGAAAAAGGCCCATTCAGTATTGCCTGGGCCATGGCCTTTGTAATAACGTTGCTTTGGTATTGAAGTCGCGACGTTGTTATCACTTCACCTCGTCCCGCTATTCGTGATTTATATTGTTCCGTAATAATGGCTGTTCAACTTAACGTTCCGGTTCTATGTTTTGGAAGTCCTGCATTTTAGTCCGTTCCGCTGTTCCGTCGTTCCGTGTTTTAGTTCTTCATTTATCCGAAACGGAGTACTTAAGAAGGGCCTTTGGCAATTCAGTTCTGTTCTATTGTGCTCTGTAAAAGATAAGATACACCAGTTGCATAAGTACCTAGCATGCCCTATGCAACCTGATCTTCAATATGAAGTTCTGACATTAATTACTTCATGTATGAAAACGAAAAAAATCTTTACATCAATACACTCTTTATTATCATAGCTTATGACAACTGAAATATACGAAAGAACTGAGTAGCATAAGAAATGTTATTGAACTGAATGGTTTCGATGCAAAGAAATAAACAACATGAAAACAACATGAAACAAACATGTAAAAATACACAAAACCAATATTTTTGATTATGCAAATACATTTGACACAATTATGAACGATTTGTTAATAATTTTAGAGTGGAATTGATTGAACGGGATGAGTCATTTTTTAAAGAAATAGGCGGTATTTTATTACCCCTTTATCACCCTATTGCCCCTTTAAAAACAAACACGCCCTTTTCTATTTCTTTATCTTAAAAGGCCATTTTGACGTATGAAAACAACACCAGCCAATAAATTCGTTGAATTGATAATAGATTTAAATGAAAAGTTGATCGTTTAGAACGATTTCGAAGTAATTATGACGACTTCGGAGCGTTTTTAATGGTGTGTGTGAGTATTTGGAATACACGACTGGAGCCCTTGGCAAATGATTTGAACGGTTTTACTTCTCAAACTATAGAACAACCTAAAAGGGTGAATAAGGAACCTATCTTTATCCAATGGTAAAATTTGAAGAGTCTATATACACACACATGTTTTTTGTTTTTTTTTTCGATATATATATCTCACGATATTATACTTCATTTTTTGAATCGAAATATATATATAATAAACATTCCTTTCCCTGTACCATTATTATTCAATTATTTATTTAATTCTTCTTAGTTATTTTAAAGAAAATATCATATGAAACGTTTATGAATGCAAAAACCACGACAGACGACTGCGATATAAAAAGACACTCTAGACTTAAAAATGTGACCCGTCGGGCGAAAAGGGACCATCTGGGAAGTGAGTAAAGTGTCGACCCTTGTTAGACTGCACGAATTGCGCAGACTGACTTGGGTCGAAACTTTTCGCACATTGCTAATTTTCTTAATCTAGAATGATTAATTTATCTTCTTATGAAACAAATTTTGAAATGCGACCTTCGGTTGACCTGTTCTTGGACCAATCTCTTTTTCAAATATTTATTTTACGGAGTTCCCAGATGGTCCTATTTCGCGTGACGGGCCATAAATATTTTCATGGTGTCAAAGTTGCAATCTTTTAAAATCTCAAACAAAGAGCATAGTGAAATTTCAATTCGTTTTCGCGCCAAAATTTCTTTTTTAAAAACAACCATTCTTGTACCTAGGTAGTCTTTTACTTAAATAGTTCCCCTTTTCTTCAACTCAAGGTATAAACATAAATATATCATTGTCTCACAAATATGAAGGATCATATTCTAAAAGGCACAATGTCTATGTCATCTACATGTAACACGCGTTTGCGTGAACTAAATATCATCTGAAGTTTCTGAAAATTAATGTTTATGTGAAAGAAATTTGTTTCTCGGTTGTGTTTGAAGCAAGCTGATCTTTACATAGACTAGAAATGAAAACAGTATTAAGCTCACCGTATCATTTCCTTTCTGGACTCGGTTAAGAAAAGCTTGTCTAAAACAAAAGCGCGCGTTTGGATATATAGTTCGATAAATAAAACGGAAAAAATTACATCATGCATGCATGTTAACCTTCTTATTATGTTTCATGTAGAGGAATAACATCATGAAATTGACACGCATTCTGATCAAATCAATTTTATTTCTTTCACTTTGCTCTCCATTCATTCACTCAACACTCTCTCTGGCCATTCAAAAACGCTCTAAAATCAACTACAACTACACCTTTAAATAAAAAAGACCCACGATTCTTATGACTTAATTGCATTTTGTTAGCGCCTGATTGGTTGCAACGGGATAAAAAGCATTATTGGTTATTTTACAAATATATCTAAATATAAATCATTCCCCATTTCACTTAGACTGGTCATAGATTCTTTAAATTAAAGGAAACAGATTTGACATTTACAGATCTTCATCTCAGAAATTTACAAACAATATAATATTGTCGAAACAGTCGAAATATTCTTTTGGGGTGTTAGTGAATAAGGTAGTATCAAATATGAAGATTGATTATCATTGACGGAATTGCGTAATATCTTCGTGAATGTGTTGCTGCGACGGCACATCAACATTCTGGTACTCATAATAGTAAAGATACCATTGTAGAGCATTTAATATCACTGTATTTGTTGATAAATTGGAGGGTAAATCCACAATTTTCAAACACAGTTCCATGATAAGATAAAACGTTTGTTTTATGAATAATTTATTAAGGAACGGCGCAGGTTAAACGCTTCAACAACAAACTTACTAAGTTTTTTATGAATATTACTGTTACCAGTGCTCATAGGATGAACAAATTTACAAATGTTTGTGTTTTAATAATTCTTAATATATTTATTTCTGATATCTGACTACAGTGGACAGACTAAGACAAAATGTTTCTCATCTTCTATATCATTTTTATTACAAAAAGTGCATTTTCTCTCACTTCCACCTAAACGTCGGTTCGCGTATCGCCCTGTTTCGATAAGAGGCTTGTGTGATGAAAGTCGGAGACGCGATAAAGCTGTTCGTTGTCTAAATGGAAAATGTCAAGATAATTTTAAATTTCAATTTCTTACTTTTTTTCAATATAAAGACTTGGGCTACTTTTAGATTTAATGTCACTAAACCATGATTGCTTAAAAACACCAATAGCCCTAGTTTTAAAATACTTGATGAAAACTTTTCAAATTTACGCTTGATGGATTTTGGAATACAAATGTGAGTCCGTAATTATCCAATAAACTTTTAACATCACTTGACCAATTTTGCTTGCCATTAGAATAATGTTTAAGAATGTCGGTGTATATGCATTGAATAATAAAATTATCTGTTTGTATTAATTTACACCAATACTTGACAATGCGCGTGTAACGATTTCCGTAAAGCGGGTCGCGTCCAAGTTCGCTATATACGGCCAAGGAATAGCTACATTGTTTAACATTTAATAATCTTTTGCAAAATTTTAGATGTACTTGCTTTAAGCCTGTAGCTTCCACCGCATAGTTCATAGTAATGCTAACAAATGAATCGAATATTTGACACTGAACAAACTGTTTTACATGTCAATTGCGCAACTTATTCGTTAAAACATTTAATGCTTTCCAACAATTACCTGCTAGAGTCTCATTATTGACAGAGAACGAACCATTAGAACTGAATACAGCCCCTAAATAATTAAAAAACCAAAAGTTTGTATAATATCATATGACCACGTTCACGTTGACGATGTGTTGGCTCGTTTTTGGAATACCATCACTTTGGCTTTTTCTGTGTAACCCCCATTTCCTACAATATTCATACAATAAATCAAAAGGCCGTTGACGATCAATTTGACTGTTGCCCAAAATGACCATATCATCCGCATACAGAAGTATTATCATTGATAAATAATCAATGGTTATACTACAATTTTCGTCATCCTACAAAACAACTCCAAGTCATCTACAAAGAGTGATTATAAGATAGGAGAGATAACCTCGTCCTGTTTCAAACCTACCACGCATTCGAAATAATCCGAGTACGAGTTGCATCCTTTTGACACATGATTTTACCGAGTTATACATGCTTTTGATTATCTTAAAAATTATACCATTTATCCCATTTAATCCTTTTTTAAAAATCTTGTAACACATATTGTTCAGGTTAATACTATCGAATGCTTTTTGCAGATCGACAAAATAGCAATTTTTTTTTATTTTCATTTACTGTTTTATCGATAAATGATTTGAGAATAAATATTGCATCTACTGTTGATCTTCCTTAACGAAATCCACACAGCGCATCACTTAAAATCTCGCAACTTTCCATCCATTTAGTAATTCTATCATTTAAAATACCGGTGAGTATTTTTGAGAAGCAACATACTAATGTGATACCACGATATTGACTAACTTCGGATGGTCTTTTTTCTAATGCAAAGGCAAAATAACGGCTCTAGTCAAGACTATGGAAAATGCCCAGAATCTTAAAATAGCGTCAAATGTATCAACTAAATAAGGGCAAAGTACAAGTCGAATATCTTTACGTCGAATGTCCATAAGACGAAGTATCTCTACGTCGAAGTATTTTTCAAGTCCCGATCTATTTACTCTTTATTTCTATGTATTTCAACCTCCATACGTCGTTATCCATTCCTTGAAATTCTTCCGTACGTCGAACCAATTTCAAGGTCCAATCACTATTGTTTGTGTGCATTCACACCTCTTTACGATGAACCCCAACCTTGTTTGATGAAAATTGCAATCGAGGTAGTTTTACACACATTCGACCTGTCAACCACAGTTAGTGACACATGCGCGATCTCAGTATTTGATATCGATTGTTTACCTGATTGGGTTTGATTATTTGTAACAGATAAGAATGTGAAAGGTTAAGTGATTTATTGTTTTGAACTGAAAAGGGTCGGCAAAATGCATGTGACCTACGACGTTAAATTCTCATTGACAACGGAAGCATGTAAAGCCAATGCCACGCGGGACTTGATTGGTGAAGTATTCAGTAGACATGGGGGGATAGCCATCAACATCGACCAACATGACGTGCCTAAGGAAGGACTGGGTAACCAATCCGAAAATGATTTGTCAAGGAAATTGTGTATGCAGAAATCATTATCAGATTATTTTTGCTTGAGAAACACATAATGTAAACCTCTAACACAAAAGTCATTGTCTCATAGACCTAAGAGTACATGAAAGCACATGTAAATTTGTAAATAAATGGCTTGTTTGAAAATGCTTTTGCTTTGTGATTTAAATGTTTTTTTATTTGATGTTTATAAACAAATAAAAATGTAAATAAAAATGAGCATCATCTTTTATATTCGATAAAATCATCACGATAATCAAATACGTCCGTTATTTCGCCACCAGTTTCGGTCGTACCTAAGTGTGATGATGGCCGCATATTTTCGTCCCGAAGATCGCCTTTTATCTCTTCGTCGAACTTTCTATACGTCGAAGTTTTTGGTGAGTCCCCTGAAGTTCGACATATAGATATTCCACTATATATCAATCGATTCTACGATATATTCATTTTAAAGACCGTCTTGAGCACAAGATTTGTTACTCTATAAGGATCGTTCCACTTTAAAAAGCCCATCTGCATTTACACGCACGTTTAACTCAGGCGTTTCAAAATCATCAGCACTTTATTGAAAGTTATCACAAAAATCGTTCGCCTCTGTCACTCCAGGGGTAATAACGTAGTTTTGTGAACCTGAAAGTATTCGCAAAAGGACTCGACGTCAATACCATTTGTCGTCAGACAATGATTAAAGCTAGTTCGAATGGTGTCGACATGATCTTTCAGTAACAAAAGCACAAATCCGAGATCGACAGACAGTTGTTAATTCACTGGTATCTTGTCTAAAAGAACTTCCTATAACGCAGTAGATGACGAAAATAACAGCATGATTAAGGTACATGAAGGTATTTAATATAATACGCACAATAACAATTCTTTCTGGTACCATTTCCTCTGAATCTATAAAGTTACGTAAAATTATATCAAATAAGGTATAAGGAAAAACTGTAACCAGACTGACAACACTAATTGCAATGACCTGACAGGTGACATATCGCACCTGGTTTCGTCGCCCCTCGTACCTCGCTCAATCCCCCGATGTTGTTTTTAGATACTCTGACAAGCTTTACTTCAATCAAACTATTCGAGATAACTAGAGTTAGAAAGGGAAAAGCAAATGCAGTGAAAATATTAAAGAATGATTCAAAGTTTCGGAAGTACTTTGCAGAAGAGTATTGCATATTCAGTATACACAGTCTTCCATCCCTGTATATAAGGATATCATGGTAGAATGAATAAGGAATGTTTAATCCATATGTAATAATCGCTAGTAGAGTAATTGTTAGGTACATATGGTTCTTTGTTTTCAGCTTTTGACATTTAAACGGCATGTAAACAGAGAGGAATCTTTCAATGGACATGGTGACTGTGATCCATATAGACAGCCGCCAACTCGAGAACACGACAACTGGTAACAGTTTACAGAGAACATTGTTGGCATTTCGGATAAACACGCGGTACCGTGACAGAAAAAGAACAAGCTCCACTGCAGGGCACAGGAGTGTGAACGTGTCGATGATGGCAAGGGCTTTGAAATATACGCCGAACGAGAGTTGTCTACATCTTTTCCCAAAAGTCCATGTTAAAAACGACAACACGTTGCCAGTAATTCCGAACGTGATTATCAAAATCAGCAGTATAAACATTGCCCAGCAAACTGCATACATTTTAAACTCGCCTTGCATCACGTGACCTTAAACAGTAAAATACAATGAATAACTAAATACATTTAAAAGAATCTTTCCCAAATCGGTTGATCGAAGTCAAATGGTAGTGTAATGGTCGAAAAAAGCGATTGAAGTTTGTTCTTATTGACGCTTAATTGAGTAATTCCATGTACGCTCCTTTGAAACAGTTTTTGTTTAAGCCGATGAAAAAGAAGTCACGATATACATAGAGGATATTGAATGAGTGGTCATGGAATACTGAATTTATTAAACGAGTCATCTATAAACAGATAAAAACGAGGCTGCGCCGAGTTTTTATCTGTTTTAGAGGACGAGTTTAATAAATTCTGTATTTTATGAGCACAAATTTTATATTCTATTTATAATATGACCCGATTTTTTTGCGACAGAAGCGTCAAAATTCTTGTAATTCATTATTTCAAATTTCCGCGAAACTTATAACGCCGTTTAAATCTGACGTCACAATAAACACATTATGACGTCATTTTCGCGGTTACAAAATAGCGTTGGCATTCGCTATGAGCTCATTTGCATAGTTATTCCACTAGTGTAATAACACCCGTGTAATATCAAAAGTATTCAACGAGGTTATTTCACTCCCGCGACGTAGATCATATTAATAAGTTTATTACATTGTGAAAATGGCATTCCTCTCGAACAAAACCATTCTATACCACTCCCTCAGCGTCCCGTTCATTCATTATTTCCAAACATTCGCTCAAACCATTCAAATACGCTCAAAAATACTAAAAAGAATTTCAACAACTATATTCAATATGCTCGAAAGGTTCCATGGTTTAAAACTTTTGTTTTGTTCTTGGAGACACAGAAACCTATTCATAGATTTTTTATACATATTTTATGTATATTATGTTTAAGGGGCTAAGAAATATCGGTAATTTAAACGAAATTAGCGATATTATATTTCCGTACCTTAATTTTACTCAAAATTCTCTCCTCCCACTTATTCATTTCATTTCGGATTGCTTCTGAAAACATTTACCTTGTCTATTTTAAGTTGTCATTACCCATGAGAACTAACCGGTATGAAGAGAGATTTTTTGCTTTCTTATAACATTTACATACAGTTAGTTACATCGTGAAATTGACATTCGCTTCAATCAAAATCATTCTAAATCACTCGCTCACCGCTCCATTCATTCATTCCAAATACTCACTCAAAACATTCAAAACGCTCAAACCAATTGAAAAATAATGAATCAACAACGTCATTCAAATGAATTTGGAGAGAGAAAAATCGCGATTTCTCTTACATAATTGAAATTGAAAACGTGTTATAGGTTTTTGAAGAAATAAGAAGCTATCTTTTGAACTTGTATGCATATTTCACTGAAGGGGCGTAATAGATATCGATAATTTTCTTCAGCTAGAACAAAATTAGCGATATTGGATTACCTCCCTTTATTTTCACTCATAACTCATTTATCACACTCATTCAATTTCATTCCAAAATCAGAAATCTTGTCAATTTTACGATGTTGTTAACTGTATCATGTTTTCTGGCAGCTACTGGCTATCCCAAAACCCTTACTGGTCTTTTTGGTACTGTCATCAGGTATTGTCCTCATTAACATACAGTTTTAACATTTATATACAGGAATTTGAATTTGGTATCGCCCCTTGGGGGATTTATTTGTAGTGAGATTTGCATGTTCATGATACCAACATGGCTTACATTTGTATATTTATATTTGAGTAGGGCCTTGCGTTATATCACGAAAATACATTATCAGTAATCACAAGGAAATAGCGAAATTGTTCGGTGCTGAAGTTCTCAATTAGTGCACATTACGATGTATGGTAACTTGGTTGCTTGCAGAAAAATGTATTTTATATAATAGCCAAAAAATCAAGTCCTTTTAACGTTAATAACCGATCCTAATTATCAAAGCAACTAAATTCCACAAGAAGTTACTGGTAAAATAGTTTGATTCTGAAATGTATGAGGAGCTTTTAAAAAACAACCTTTTTTAGAGTCCAAGGTACCAGTGAATATCACTTGACAAAGGCGTTGTACAAAAGGCGTCAGGATCGTGATAAAAAAATCCGTATGAAAAAGCTCTTGAAGAAAAAGAGAATTTATCATGCCTGTATTGATCTTGGTTCACCTGTCTGATAACATGTTAGGCTATTAGCAGTCTATTTAAGAACCAATTTGCATACAATTTCACCTGAACTTCTTGGATCTCCAGATTCATTAAAATGAAGCGCTAAAATGATCGCATGATAAATAGAATAACCTGAAGGTGTCCTAAAATATTAATGTAATCCGGTTTCGGATGCGAGAAATTGTCATGACCTGGCAAAGCCTCGTCATGGTAGAATTTCCGAACCTCAACCAGATAACACTGCTATTTTAAGACACTAACATGTTATTCTCTATTTATTACAAGAGACAATACTTACCATACTATATCGGTTACTTCAAAGCCAATTCAAAAGTGTGAATCCAATAATATAATTGTCTCGAAAACGAGTCTCCGTTGAAAGTCCGCGTCCTAAGGACTACAATAGACTTATGAAGTACTTAAGATAAATACTTAAACTAGATGGTGATAATTGATACTGGGAAACTGGTAACTGAAGGAAAGTTTTTAGACTTTTGGAAATTGAAAATTTGATTTCTTTTATTGTCACATCAGCTTGTTTTATAGCATAAAAACTTTGTTATGGGCAAATTATGTATACATTAGAAATTCCCATCAAGTTCTATAGTATTCTCCCGTAAAAGGGCTTATTCCGGATTTGCATTCTCTACTTTTGCTCGAATGATTATGCAAAGATAAGCAACATGTCTACATGCTCATCTTGAAAAGGACATTGTTATCTTATATTTAAAATATAATTTTAACAAAACATAAATTGAACAAAGGGAGGACCGTAATGGCGATTTACCGATCGCCATATTTTTTCCTCCAATGAAAGACCGCGATTTCGTTTGAAATTCAAAATATACATCCCATAACCTGATGATCTGCTCGAATAAGTCAGCTAGGCGACTTTAGGTCATAAAGGGCGGGGACTACATTCAAAACCAGACAGTGACGTCATCATCTTGTCTGATTAAATGTCCCGAAAGACCCTTAACTAGTAATCGAGGATCTATAGAAAAAAAATAGTGAATGTTTTTCTTTAAATTATGCTTATACACAATTATTGGCGACTTTAGGTCATAAAGGGCGGGGACTACATTCAAAACCAGACAGTGACGTCATATTCTTGTCTGATAAAATGTCGCGAAAGACCCTTAACTTGTAATCGAGAATCTATTGAAAAAATTTAGTGAATGTTTTTTTTAATTATGCTTATACTCAATTATAGGCGACTTTAGGTCATAAAGGGCGGGGACTACATTCAAACCGGACAGTGACGTCATAATCTTATCTGATAAAATGTCCCGAAAGACCCTTAACTTGTAATCGAGGATCTATAAAAAAAGTTTAGCGAATGTTTGTTTTTTTTTTGTTTTGCTTTTTTAATTATGCTTATACACAATTGTTCATTTAAAGGAGGAAGAACTCTTGAATAATTTGTCTGTATGTTTATCAAGGAAGATTTAGCTGATAAATCAATCATTCTGAAAATAAAATAATACATGGTATACAGCAGTAAGAATGACATCGACGAGTTTGCTCGAGCCAAGCCTTTATATACTTCACATTTTCACATTGACATAAAAAATATTAGACGACAGGGTTGAAACGATATAAAATCTCACTTTCTCACAAGTGAATACTCTCGATCTTTTTAACGCCATTTTACTTTAGTAGATCTCAAGATCCCAATCTTAACAAAATGCAATTAAATGTTCCTATGAACGGTACATGTATCTTCAAATAAGATCGACTCTGTTTTTAAATGGTAAAATGCGCCAGGTCTGACAATTGTTTAAAAAGCGTTTTGTAAACGTTAGCAAGAGATGAACTTTGAGAATTGGTCAATGTGGACCGTTTCTGACGTCTGTACGTCAAAGTAATTTCAAAGGACAAAGTAAATATCGAAATGCAAGGAGGAATGAGTAGTTGTTCTTAACGATAGGTGAAGCAATATTTTCCCTTTATGTAAAATATAAATGGTTTATTGGCGCTAGACAATCAGGTCAACCCTATAAGTATCTCGTGATCAGGGGATGCAAATCTTTAGGGTAGAATATCTACTCTTCAAAGTAGTTTGTTGTGATAGGACAAATGCTGACGCGACCGCAAAAGTTGAATTTACGTCCAAATTTGATTTAGCATTTTACCTTGACTTTTTACCTAGAAGTTTGAGCTATCTGAAAATTTCTTTTAAACAGCACATTTTCCCATGATGAAGAAAAATTGTCCCAAGTAACTATTCAATCTATCCATGATTGTAGGAGTTACACTACCTCCAACCTCCATTTTTAGCTCACCTGTGCACAAAGTGCTCAAGGTGAGCTATTGTTATCACTCACCGTCAGTCGACCTTCATTCGTCCGTCCTTCCGTCGGCCAACAATTTCTATAAACATCTTCTCTTAAATCACTGGGTCAAACAAGCTGAAACTTTACAGGGATGTTCCTTGGATGAAGCTCTTCAAAAGTTGTTAAAAGAATTTAATTCTATAAAAACAACACTTGTTGTCATGTTAACAGAAAGGCCGAAAATTACCGAAAATCTTAGAAAAAAAATCTTCTCCACCGAAACCACTAAGTCAATCAAAATCTGAAACTTGGCAGAGTTGTTCCTTGGGTGAGCTCTTCAAAAGTTTTTCGAAAACTATGAATTTCATGGTAATGGAAAGGCTGAAAAATGGCCAAAAATTGCTGAAAATCTTAGAAAAAATTCTTCTCCTCCAAAACCACTGGGCTAATTAAGCTGAAACTTAGTAGGGATATTCCTTGGGTGAAGCTCTACCAAAATTTGAAAAATAATGTTATTCAATCAAAATCTCTTGTTTCCATGGTAATGGAAGTGTCAAAATATTACCAAAAATCTCAGAAAAGGTTTATCTTCGCCTAAACTATTGGGCATTTTTTTAAACTTGGCAGGGATGTTCTTAAGGTGTAGGTCTAATAAAGTTGTTAAAAGAATTCAATTCCTTCAATAACATTGTTTGCAATGGGATATTAAAAAGGAAATCAAATTCCAGCAGGAAAAAATTTAAGTCTGTTTCTTTCGAAACCACCATAAATGTACATCAAACAATCTCTGGTGTTTATAATCAGGTTGACAAATTATGAGTTGACTTACTCAGGTGAGCGATATAGGACCATCATGGTCCTCTTGTTTTAAATTTTGACATTTACCATGTTGCTATCTGAAAATTTGTCAAATAGAACATTCTCTTATGACGGAATAGATTTGTTGTTTTGAAATCTACCGAAAGAGCTATGAACAGTTAAAAGCATCGTGTAGCTGACAAGCTCAATTATATTGGAATTATTTCTTAACGGAATTGGATGAGCGAGAGGTCGATGAATCTTTATCTCATCAATAACAAAAGATTCATTTTCACTCGTGGCTAAATATAGTGTTGAATGAAATTAATAGATGAACAAAATTAACGATATTTATTACCTCCCTTTAAAAATATACAAGCAAGCCCTACAAAAGAGCTTCTTGTCTTCGCGAACCAATCAGATGCTTACGAAATTCATTTAATGCAAGGAAATCGTTGATTTTTTTCGAGTGATTTTTATCTTAAATGTAGTTGTTGAACCAACGTTTTTGATGACTTTTGGTTGTTTTAAAAAGTCTGATTAAGTGTTTGGAATGAATGAATGGAGCGCTATGCGAGCGCTTAAGAAGGATACCGATCGGAATTGATGTTTATTTCATGATATTCGTAACTGTATGAGCTATCAACATTTTGTCTTTAGCTGTGACAATGACCTTTAAGCTATCTGAAAATGTATTTCAATTAGAACGTTTTCTCATGATGGACAATAATTTTGCAAAGTTGTTTCAATATCCATCCATAAAGACAGAAGTATATGTCCGGGTGGAATCGGACGGTAAGACGGACTAACGAAGCACCAACATCAAGCCGTTATTGTGACATCTGTGTCTTCGCCGCTTTAGATTATAGAGTCCGTATGGCGCCCGTAATTGGCTGTAACATCAGTGACGAATGACGGTCGACTGACGGTGAGTGATAACAATAGCTCACCTTGAGCACTTTGTTCACAGGTGAGCTATAAATGGAGGTTGGAGGTAGTGTAACTCCTACAATTATGGATAGATTGAACAGTTACTTGGAACAATTTTTCTTCATCATGGGAAAATGTGCTGTTTAAAAGAAATTTTCAGATAGCTCAAACTTCTAGGTAAAAAGTCAAGGTAAAATGCTAAATCAAATTTGGACATAAATTCAACTTTTGCGGTCGCGTCAGCATTTGTTCTATCACAACAAACTACTTTGAAGAGTAGATATTCTACCCTAAAGATTTGCATCCCCTGATCACGAGGTACATATAGGGTTGACCTAATTGTCTAGCGCCAATAAACCATTTATATTGTACATAAAGGGAAAATATTGCTTCACCTATCTTAAAGAACAACTACTCATTCCTCCTTGCATTTCGTTATTGACTTTGTGTTTTGAAATCACTCTGACGTACAGACGTCAGAAGCGGCCCCCATTGACCAATTCTCAAAAATCATCTCTTGCTTATGTTTACAAAACGCTTTTTTAACAATTGTCAGACCTGACACATCATACCACTTAATAACATGTTTATAGGGTTCGATCTCATTTGAAGAGCTTGAAATAAAATGTCATATTTTTCAAGCTACCTTATGTAATTCACAGGAATATTTTAAAAATGCCTTAATAGTCGTTTGATTCAGTGTAAGATCGATGTATCTTTTATTAGTGAGCACCAATACTTTATTTGCAAAAATGACACAGTCACGAGTGGAATTGATCTTTATTGTTCACGAAATAAAGATTTATCCACCTTTCGCGAAAACAAAACGTTTACTCTTTTTCTTTGATGCAAAAAATGAGAAAATATATAGAAATTTTAGGACAAATGTTCTTAACGCGAGTCATTTATGCGTGATTTCGTAGTAACGTTATGACGTCATTTGTTTTATTTTGCTCTGTTTAGATAACAACAAATAACGTGAAATGAACGAAGGAAAGATATACGTTTTTGTCAATTTCGCTAATTTGATGGTGAAATTATCATGTGACAATGTACCTTTTTTCTCGATAATACACACACAAAAAAAGGAATTAAGAAACATGCGTAATTTTGTTTCGGAGAAACAATGTTTAAAAGACACACGCGTTGTCAGGAGACAAAGAAAAATTCATTCATGTTCTGGAATAAGAAACACAAACTTAATTGATTTTTCTTTCATCTGGACACGGTTCAAATTGAGTTTTATACTTGTAAGTTGTAAGATTACATGTAGCCTAAATTTTCAACGGCTTGCTTTGCATCTGAGGAGATACCATATTTCAATCGACACAAAATGTCCGTCGTCTTTTAAGCTCACCTGAGCACAGCGTGCTCAAGGGGAGCATTCAGGATCACCCTGTGTCCGTCGTCCGTCGTGCGTCGTCCGTCGTCAACAAATTTGGAAAAACTTCTTCTTCTCAAGAACCACTAGGCCAATTTCAATGAAACTTTGCCAGAATGTTCCTTTGGTTACCCTCTTCAAAAATTGTTCGCAAAATTCTGATTGGCCCATAAATATTGGCGTGGCAGGGCGTGGCATTTTTTCACCTTGAATCTTTGAACGACATTTCCACCTAAACCACTGGGCCGATTTCAATGAAACTTCAAAAATTGTTCGTGACATTTTGATCGGCCCATGACTATGTGTGTGGCAGGGCGGGGCTTATTTTGAAATTGGTTGGAAGCGTCTATTCCCACTTTAAAATCTTGGAATAAAATCTCCTATTCAACAATTAGACAAATGTGTATGAAACTTTGCCAAAAAGTTAACTGGATGAGTTCCACTGGACCAATAAATTTCAGGTAAGCGATTTAGGGCCATTCTAGCCCTCTTGTTTGTTTACAAGTCACTTCATAGCAACGGATGTATCCGTCCGAACTTAAAAATATGACGGAAAGGATTTTTGAGGGCAAAAGTGTATGAAGTAGCTGTTTTCAAAAAGCGGTCTTCATTTAAACAAAAAATCGGTCTTTAAGTATAGGTAAGTAAAAGAAAAGAAGAAATGAAAATCGTTTAACAATATCAAAGTATACAATAAAAAGGTTTTTGAATTAATATGGGAACATATTGTGTCGGACTCTTTTTTTTTTTTTTTGTCACAACTCTTCCAAAAGAACTTTTTTAAATTCAATAACCTTTACGATTTCCTAGTATACAATATAATGCTGGACGTCATGGCTGATGCAGATACGCGAGACACTTATAGTGCATATAACTTAAGCAATCGAAGCTGCGTGTATCTTCCCATATACTTCCTCCGTTATCTCATTGCCTTCCGCCATGGTAGTTTATCTCATGAAGACAGATCCAATTTTGCAAAATCACATTTGTTCTTAATTGAACAAAGAATTTTCAACCGTATGTAGTTACCACATTATAAATCAGTTAAACGTTACTTGAGGCATATAGACTTCATGTTTCAAATGTATATTGCTAGCGACAAGACATTTCTGTTGATATCAAAATCAAGTTATCAAACAAGGTCAAGGTCATTTTAAGCCAATATATGTGTAAATCTAAAATTGTACACTTGGCCATTACTTATGATTTGTTAGTTAAAGAGACTTCACAGTTCACATGGCTTTGATTGTGACAAGACCTTCCCCATGGTACCAATTTCAGTGTCATAAGTTTATTTCAATGTCATTTTCAAGGAAATATTAAATTCAAACTTAAAGATTGGCTAAAACTTTTGATTGGTTGATGGTAGAAATTTCATATTGCTTTGATAAAACCTTTCTGAATGTACTTTTCTCGAGGTCAGTGGCATTCAATACCAGCCCTGCGTTCAGGATGACAAAACGGTCCGAAAAAATATCAATTTTACCCCACTTTGCACGTTAAATACGTGCAAAGCGGGGTAAAATTGGCTAAATATTTAACCGTTTTGACTTCCTAGACTCATGGAAGAATTGTGTAGGAATTTCCGTTTTAACATAAGCCATAACTTTGGATACGATAAGTGAAAGAGTCTTCATATTTCACATGTGTATTGCTATGAAAAATATCTTGACACGGATAACAAGCTTTGGGCCAGCAGCGACGGTAAAAGTCATTTTAACTTTAATATAAATCTTAAACATTTGACAGATCTTTTGACTAATAAGTGATTTCACATAATGTATTACTGTTGATAAGACCTTTCTTTTGGTACCATTTTCAATATCATCGGCCAAGGTTGTTTGCCAAATTATTTTCTTCGTTCAAAACATCTGTTTCGAAATAATGATAGTTGCGGGGGCATTCGCATCTAACAAACACACCTTGCTTCGTTAAAGTCTCGTTTACATTTGGTCTACGGAGCCCGTACGGCGCCCGTATCTCGCCGTAAGCATAAAATCGTGCGGTGTCATACGGTGCCCGTGCGATCATCGCACGATCTAACGGGCACCGCAGACACCTGCGATCTCGTTTAAAAAAAATGTTATACACATCTTTAAAAATCGCAAAACCGTAGCCTTGTGCGGACACCGCACGGTCGCCGCATGGACATCGCACGGAAGCCTTGCGATGATCGCGCGAAAATCGCACGATATCTTAACTATTAAACATCCAAAATTAAACCCGTAGAATCGTGCGATGACCGCACGGCATCATCTCGATATCCGTACGGAACCCGTACGATATCCGCACGGGAATCTCACGATTACCTTGCGATATCGCACGGGATCCGCGCGGTCTCATTTAGGTGTGTCCCCTCTCAAACATAACTAAAAATCGCACGGTCACCGTGCGGCTTTGAGAACACATACGCCGGAGCCCGTAGCCGTCTGCGATGTCCAAAAAGTCGTAAGAAAAATCGCAGGCTGCGATATCGTACGGCGACCGTGGCAAATGTAAACTAGGCTTAACTTATAGGGAATGTAGTTTAAGTTTGGGTAGTAAAGCTATCAAGCATGATCTTGAAGCCGTGGAAAAACGTAGCCGCAAGACTGGTAAAATATTCAGCCTAGTATCGGAACATCCAAATTCTCCTCTCTAAATTCAAAATGGAATGGAAACTCTTACCCATATATACAAGAAATCCCTACATCGACCGGGCCGTTTGAGTGCCGCCTGAATACAGTCGCACCTGGTCTTTTTATAGTATTTATTCAAATCTTGCGCACAAGATTTGTTGTACAAGGTCTTCACACTGTCGCCCTGAACTACATTTCAAAATTGAACCGGTCTGTGGTTATCTCACTTGTTCTCACGCAGGTCGATGTGTCACATGTACTAAATGAGACTGTTAGTGACATTTCCAGCAATTTCAAATTTGCGGAAAAACAAAAACTCTTACCAGTCTGTTGACCCGTCACAGTCTGACCATTTACTTAGTTGATAGTTAACGTCCCAGGCCTTCAATAAGCGGTCAACGGATATATACCTATTGTATGACATGGTTATCTTTGGTGCATTTTATCTGGCCATCGCGCACACTTGGAATCAATGAAAATTGTTACAGGTTCGTGAATCTATTTCATTCAAATATATACTTTCCGTCAAAACCGTTAAACAAAGATTTTAATAGAATCGAATCTCGATCTACGATGTCAAACGCCTGTTTTAGGAAGATGAAAAATGTAAAAATATATTATTTACTTTTCAGCATTCTGTGTAGTGGGAAAACGGTGTGAAAACATAATCTTCAGAACGCAAAGATGTCTTATAGTGTAATTTGTTTCATTTTTACTTTAAAACTGGTTTATAGAAATTATGATCATTCAAGGTGGACTGATCAAATTGATCAAATCAAACAAAAGATAAAAGAGAACAATACTAAACGTTGATGTTGGATTACAGTTAGTTACATCGTGAAATTGACATTCACCTAAATCAAAATCATTCTAAATCGATCACTCAGCACTCCATTCATTCATTCCAGTAACTTACTCAAACCATTCAAAAACGCTCAAACCCATTGAAAATATAGAATCAACAACTTCATTCAAAATAGATTTTGATAGAGAAAAATCGCGATTCACTGACATAATTCAAATTATAAGCGTCTCATAGGGAAAAATCGCGATTTCACTGACATAATTCAAAATGTTAGCGTCTCATAGATTCCTGAAGAAATATGAAGCTATTTATGGAAGGCATTCTTAAAGGGGGGTAATCAATATCGCTTATTTTGTTCAGCCTGAACAAAATTTGCGATATAGGATTATCTCCCTTTAAATTCTTCAAAGCTCGCTCCACGCACTCAATCAATTTCATTCCTAAACCTTTTCAATATTATTTACCTTGTAAATTTCACGATATTGTTAACTGTAGTGTATTCAATTCCAAATTTTAAAGCCCATAAAACTCGTCAGCGTGTCGCCCCAAAGGTAAGTGTCAGGATGGTACAGCGAACTCACCCAGACCTCGTCATTGGCCACAAGTGGTATAACTGTTGATATCGAACCTTGGTCATAACCATTGGCGTAGGCTCCTGCAACTTTTATCCCATTTTTCATGATTTCGGCGTGAATATCGTTGCCAGGATGAAGAATACTCACAGACAACGAGAAGAAATACAGACCATTCACTGGGGCTACAAAAAGACCACTCGTGTTGTGATATCCATTGCCATTATTCAGAATAGTGATGTCGAAAATTATCTTCTGTGTTAGTCCAATATGCTCGATTGCGCCTTTATCAATTCTTGCATGGAATGCAATTGGTCCTTCCTCACCAACCACAAATCTTCTTACATCTTTGTTGCCTTTAATAAAAAGAGGTGTCCAAAATGTCATCAAAACAACACTGTTATTCAATTTCAGGTTTTTTTTCTGTTATATAAATTTATTAATCATTTACAAATCTTTTTTACAGCTGTTGTTCTTCAACTACCAGGAATTAACTGATAAAGGAAAAAAAGTAAATTCAATTTGAAATGCTTAGGTTTCTAGCTTACCAGATACGATGTTTTCATTTTGCTGCTTCAGTCTGTCAATGTCAACTTGATGTCTTTCAGTCGAATTCTTCAGCGTTGTTATCTCTAGTGCTTGCCTATTGATGATTTGAGTCTTCTCTTCTAGCTGTATTACAAGATCTTTGTTTATTTCATCCTGTTAGAAACCTGAAAGAGAGGAGAGACGTACAAAAAACAACTTATCCATGTATTAAGCCGGCTTGATTTATAAGATGGGTGTCCCATAGATTTGGACTAAATAAAACAGAAATAAGTAATAGCACCATTTAAATCAATATCTTTCATGCGATGTGTTAAATATCTAATGAGTAATTGTAACAAGATTCAATTAAAGTAAAGCAATGATTTAATCGCTACAGTTTTTTAACGCAAAATGACGCCGAATCATAGTAAATGTTTCTTAGCCAATATTTGCCCATGTATTTCAGCATAGAATCGGTCCTAAAAGCTGAACAAAAGACATTTTATGCCCCGTATCGTAAGATCGGGGGCATATTGTTTTACCCTTGTCCGTCTTTCTGCACAACCTAACCAAAAAACTAATCATTGCTAATAACTTCAAGGCTATTCAAGAAACATTTCTCATATTTCGCATGATGATGGATCTCGACAATGCGCATCTACAGATACCAAGGCTCAGGTTATGTGACAAGGTCAGGGATATCTGTTAAGGTCAAAACTTAAAAAAAATGCCGTTTCGGGGGCATTCGTATTTCACAAATAACATCTTGTTATTTTTGAGTTCTATTAAATCCTGATAAATGCCCATTTGAAATGATCTCGCGAAAGTCAAATTCCAAATTCGGGGTAAGCCATCAATGCAACAAGCTCTTTTGTTCACTTTTCGTATTGCAAAATTACAATATAAAACGCTGTTGGTGGCCTATTTTATCCCTTGAAAAGTATTTTAAAGTACTTTAATGGTGAAACCTTTATAAACAGACTGGTATAATACAACAAGTCGATGTCAGTATTTATTGCCGCTGACAGGTTGGAGTTCCCGGATTGATAAAGACAAAAGACTTCGATTGACGAAGAAAATCGTAACTTAGTAAGGACATGACTACGTGACATGGACCTGTTTGGAGAATGGAATTTGGAAAACTTGAAAAAGAATGTTAATTAGAATGATGATTAGTAAGTCAATTCATTTTTCACGGTTCTCACTTACGCGACTTAGACTAGAGTACTCGAAAATATTCATCTTTTATATATAAAGCTGTCGAATGAGAACGTTTTTCTAGTGGCTTTATTACTCAAAAGGGTCGTGATTTCATTAAAATTAATAAAAATTATACCACGAGACATTGTTTATTTTGTTTGATTGCGCGAAGATATTACAGTAACCCCCCCCCCCCCCCTTCTCCCCTCCCCATTTAAAATCACTCAAAATTCGTCTTGTCGATTTTATGATAATATTAATCGTATATTCAGGCCATAAACAACGTCGGGTCTTTTCAATTTTCTAAGGAAAGTACTTGTTTATATTGACCTCTTTCCCCTTCAGCATGTGCTATTTTTATAAGACTAAATATGTGTCTCACTGGCCGCACTGATCCATAATCGGTTTCCGTGTGTACGAGTAACGGGATGTATACGTACAGTTATCGACATCGTGAAATTGACCCCCATTCCGATGAAAAAAAAAAAAACATTATAAATCGCTCACTCCGCGCTCCATTCATTCATTTCAAACACTCACTCAAACCACTCAAAAGCGATCCAAAAATCCCTCAAAGCTTATATCAACAACTGCATTCAAAATGATTAAGGCTAAACAAAATGGCGATTTTTAATGACAAAATGGAAATTTTAAGCGTCTGATTCATTTTTGAAGAAGTGGGAAGCCTTTTATAGAGCTTGTATGCATATTTTATTTAAGGGAATAATAATAAACATGGCTAATTTCGTTCATTCTGAACAAAATTACCTATTTATATTATCTACCTTCTTATTTCACTCAAAACCCACTCATAGCACTCAATAAATTTCATTTCAAATCATTCCAAAATCTTTCACCATGGCAATTTCATGATGTTGTTAACTGTAGCTCAAGATAATTACCTAGTATATCACTGATTTGCACAGATTGATCGTCGTCTCTCGTCTCTCGGATAACATTAATAATTTAGGTTGTTAGGACCTGGCTTGTAAGTTAATGGACGTGTACTGTTGCTTCTGATGAATGGGCAAGGATGGATCAAGGTCTCAAAACTTCAAATATTTATGTGCCCGGTCATGATTTTGGTTCCCGGTCATGTTGTTGGTAAAATATTGTCGTGTACCGTCCCATAGAAACTTGAATTCATGGCAAGGCGACAAAAGCTCTTTAATTTGGTGATCATATCAATTCGACGATAGATAAAAACCGATATTAAATTTGAATAATTCACTTTTGACAGAATAGTTAATCTACCTACTTTTTTCTTCAAGAAGCTCGAGTCGTTGTAGTATATAACTGTAGTTTTCACTTGAGCCGTAGGCCAAGTCTTGTAAACCATTGAGAAGGAAACAAAATATTAAAACTGAGTCCCGGATTATTTCTACCATGTTTTCGCCATGCAGAATATTTTAACTGATAACCTGAAAGTGTGACCTAATTCTAAAGGAAGTCTTTTTTGAAGCAAAGACTTAACCTACATTTGTTTTTTTTTTTCATCTTTGATTTAACCCCTCGGGAATTAAATAAAGCTAACTTTTAGTAATAGTTCATTTATACAGTACCATTACCATACACAACATCTCATTTCTGAATCTGAGGCCTTCGGCCCATAATTAATCATTATAATGCATTTCATAATAACAGCTTCTTGTAATAATAGAAGGAAGTTAGGAAATTACATATTTATGTTTACCTCAGTTGAACTGTATTTGTTATACTCTCGAGAGACACCCATTTATGGAAACATTTTTTTTTCAAGTCAACAGATTTGTTGTTTTAGGAAACGTATTTTTGATTAAGACACCTTTCTACAAAGCTATAGAGGATGAACGTTTATTTCAATGAAAGATCGATCTTTATTTCATGGAGCGAACAACGAAAGCTATATTTTCACGAGTGGCGGAGCCACAAGTGAAAAAAAATAGCTTTTGTTGTCCACGAAATGAAATAGCGATGGATCTTACTGAAAAAAACAAACGATTATTCCATTTTTGTAATGCAAAAATGAATCAAAATGGGGGATGTTTTTTGACACATTTTTTTTTCAAAGCGGGTCTTTTTTACGTGAAGTATGCAAAGTTTATGATGAAGTCACTTTTAAGCTCTGCTTTGATCACATCAGGTTGACATAAACGAAAGCGTAGTAGAAGTTTTCGATAATTTCACTATTTAGGCGGCGAGTGATAATCTACCTTTATTTCACGATAAACCACCGAAAAGCATTAAGAAAACAGAATATCTTCAAATATCAAAATGAAAATATCATAAGAAGAGTTTCATCCTTATCCACCCTTTATAAGAATTCTGAGAGCATCTGCTTATTGAGTATACCCCCCTTACTCTCTATGCTGAATTCATATGTAAATGGAGAAGTATAGGCTACTTATCTGATATTCTGAAATCTCTTTCTGATACATCAAGAAACTGTGATTTTGTTCCTGAGAAAGAAGCGACGAAATAAAGTTAGTCAAAACAGAAGAAGGTACAGTAAAGAACATCGTAAAATATTCAAGACGAATGATTTTGGAATGATTTTGGAATGAAATTGAATGGGTATGATGAGTGAGTTTTGAGTGATATTCAAAGGAGGTGATCAAATCTCGCTTATCATCTTTAGGATGAACAAAAGCGATATTTATTACTCCCTTTAAATTATGCATATAAGTTATATAAATTGATTTCTTTTTCTTCAAATACCAACCAGCCAGACGCTTACAATATAAATAATGTCAGTGAAATTCGTGTCTAGCTATTTCTATTTTTAATGTAGTTGTTAGTCTTATCTTTTGAAGTGATTTTGGAGGGCTTTTGAATGGTTTTAGTTTAAATGAATGGGAGGAGCGCTGAGTGAGCAATTCAGAATTGTTTTGATCGGAACGTGAGTCAATTATCACAATCTTTTTAAAGCTGCTCTTGCACAGTTTTTCATAGAAAAAATACAAAACTTGTTCTTAGGTTTGGAAATGTGTGTATTTTTAGACTATTTAGAATGGCTAAAAGCATTTGCACTAAAAATAATATATTTCAATAATTTTGTAACTTATTTTTTCGAAGTGGCAAGATCAGAAAGGGATCCAGTCTATTTATTTCCAGTCTATATATTACAAAATCGTTATTTTCCGTGAATAATCTTTCATTTTGGCTTGTATTGATATGAAGTTTCCAACTGTCAACTATTTTAACCTTAATCTTTGATTGAGTAAGACAAACATGCCGAATGTCAAGCGAAAATAGTTGGCTCGAAATTGAATAATTTTTTTAGCGTTAGTAGTCACTTTATTTTTCAGAATGAATTTAACCTAAATACGGACATATCGGTCTTTCTTTCCATGCATTACCAGATTGAATCTTATTATTTTAAAGGCTTCAACATGATGAGGTAATTAATTCCGATTGATTTTACGAAAAATGTTAAAATTCACATTTTCCCAATCTGTGCAAGAGCAGCTTTAACTGTAACCGACTAACCTGATTTCGATGAGCGATATATAGGACCTCAAACTGCTGCACCATACTAAAATTTTTATTGCTCTGAATAATATTTGCCGAGAAAAATGTGTCTTAGATTTACAATCGTACTTTTTTAAGTCCGAAAATTATCATAAGGGCCTAAAATTGTTCACAGTTGTCGTAACTCATACTTGCTGAGAAAAGATCGGCGAAACTTCGGTAAGTCATAAAACAGGAAGTAGACATCTGTCCTGCGTTCAGGATTACAAAACGGTGCAAACAGTTTCCCAATTATACCCCGCTTTGCACGTGCGCTTGCGTGCGAAGCTGGGTGTAATTGGAAAACTGTTTGCACCATTTTGTGATCCTGACGCAGGACTGACGGAACTGGATTCGATAAGCGACGTAAAAGACGTATTTCTGAAACACCATACCGAGTTTTGAATTGCTATGTTTCACATATACTGAGACACTTGCGACGAAAGATTTGATTTTTTTTATTTGTTTGTTTGAGA
The DNA here is from genome assembly GCA_948146395.1 of Fragum whitleyi. Classification (NCBI taxonomy): domain Eukaryota; kingdom Metazoa; phylum Mollusca; class Bivalvia; order Cardiida; family Cardiidae; genus Fragum; species Fragum whitleyi. Next base: position 14,365,865 of record OX411548.1, on the reverse strand, counting down.
AAGGGTTTAACGCCGATTTAGACTCTTTTCAGACGTATCGTGACACGAGCAATAAATCCAGTCCCTAGTAAATACCTCCTACAAGGTCAGATCCTTGAACCGGTTGGAGGCTCCAAGTATTTGGGCGTGGAAATTAGTGGCAATCTAACATTTAAGAAACACATTCAAAACATCTGCACTTCTGCGAATCGATCCCTTGGGTTCATCAAGCGCAACATAAGGACAAAATCCCAAGCCATACGTGAAATGGCCTATAAGACCTTGGTGCGCCCATTATTGGAATATTCTTCTCCGGTATGGAGCCCACATACTGATGATGACATCAGAAAAATCGAGATGGTCCAACGCAGGGCGGCTCGATGGACACTTGACAGCTATCATAGACATGCAAGTGTTACAGACATGACTACCCAGCTTGGTTGGCGTTCTCTGGAACAGAGAAGAAACGATTCCCGGCTTTGCCTGTTCTATAAAATTATTCACGGCTATGTTGCCATAGATTTACCAACATATGTTCAGCACCCAACCAGGATTTCCCGAAATTCTCATCCCCTGATCTTTAGACAACTACATGCAGGGAAAGACTATTATAAATACTCGTTCTATCCCCACGCAATTGTGCAATGGAATCGGCTGCCTTCCAAAGTTGCATTACTGCCCACCTTTGAGTCATTCAAGAGGGCAGTATGCATGATCAGTCACCCAATGCCATAAATGCCAGTGCGCTGTTTTTATCTTTTAGCTATCACTGTCAGCTTGTTTCTGGCCTTTTTAACATTTTAACCCTATCATCTTTAATTCACTCTCACTAATAATTTTCTTTTATGAAAACTTTTTATCTTTTACCATTTCCACTAACATCGCACAGACGCGCACCTGCACGCAATCCCTGCGAGGGGGTGTTGCAGTATAAATAGATAGATAGATAGATAAAAAACTGATTAAGGACGATTTCGGGAGTTCGTTCTTGCGCAACGTCTTTGCGCATCAAACTCTTCAAAAAGGAGTAAGCGCTCCAAACTTGCACTTATCTCGGAAGTAACAAAAACACAACAAACCCCTCTAAATTTCTATATTTCGCGGAAAATGCTTTCATGAAGACGATAAATGAATCCTATCACTAAAACATAATTATATAAATTATCGCAGCCATCTTATTTTATGGAATAAAGGATATGACGTCAGCGTCGTTTTTGTAGGTATTTGTGACGTTAACGTTTCCGCGCATAATCAGACATCAAACAACGTTATCAGACGTGAATCCGATAGCTACATAGAACCGTCACATTTCATTTTGACGGGGTTAATTTTTGAAAGGTTGATCTTGATTAACGATCCTGTCGTTGTCAACTGATCTTCTCAGATTTTTATTTTCCAATGTTTGGATTAATTTTTAACAGACCTGGGTGTATTTGAAATTTATTTGGGGATGGGGGTGTGAATGAGGTAGATGACCTTGATATCATCATATGACTTCGATCAAGGAATTTGATGATGCTTATTGACAAAATTAATTATTATTCCATATGTGAGTATTCTATTTTCAATAGGCTTGAATGTTTTTGAAATTACTAGATTTTTGCGCGATTTATGTATCGTTGGCCTTGATATATGACCTTGACCTTTTCATATGATTTGACCTTGGGGTTTGTTGACGCAAAACAAAGAGATACCCTATTGATTGGGGAATTCAACTTAATAATCGACCATTTTAGGAAGGATTGAATATCATTGATTTTGTTCATAAAATTGGCTTGAGAAAAAGAATAAAGAGTGTGTTTTTTCCTTAGCGTCAAAACTGGGTGACCTAGAATTTTTTTCTAAAAATTTAGCTCGGTGACCATACTTTTTTAATATCAATATCACACGAACATATAATTATCTACAAAATATATAAAAAATAAAAAATTTTATCTCGGGGTTTTTGAGAAATTTGATCAAAAGAAATAATTTTTGAAAATATTCTCGTTCATTTTCGATATTCCCGGTTTTTACGAATTGGGGAAAAATACCTAAAAAATCACCATATTTCCTTTCAATCGATAATTGTGTATTATATTCAGTGCAAATAACTTCTTATCTATGAAATCAAAATAAAATTGATATCAGTTGTTTGATAAGATTTGCTTTTGTTATGGTTTTATGTCATTACCAAGAACTAAAAATCGGGGAAAAAATCGGACAAAAATTTACTCGATACCTATGACATTCTATGACGTTTTACGAAAAATCTGATTCGGTGACCCCCTTTTTTCTTTCCAATTTTGCAATCGCCATACTTTAATGTACAAAATATGAAAATATAAGAAAATTCTATCTCAGGAAATAAAATCTAGAAATCGTCCTTAAAATCGCATGTATTTAAGCATTAAGTAGCTTAATTGAAATTAAATCGACTACAAAATACAGCTTGTAGTCTAGGAAAGGGTGTAGTGTGAATACTTCTGTGAAAAAGGAGCGGGATTTATAGTAAATTTAACAAGTCAAAGCTTTATGTCTGAAAAAAAAATTAACTTTACGTTAAACCCATCTGCGATTATTTGATAATCTGATCGCCCATTCAGTCAAAACAAACAAAACACAATTATAGTAAAAATAGCCAATACAATTACTATAGGGAAACAAATGATACAGCGCATCCAAAATTCACTTTTCAATTGTCTCCCTTTAAATCTAAGGTTTACGACAGGGTTATTCAATTGTGTTGGTTTTGTGACTTTATCAAACTTATTTCTGATCCTTGTGACTTACGATCTAGTACTTCCTAAATACGTTTTTTCATCAATTGTGACCCGTCACGCGAAAGCGGACCACCTGGGTAGGGCGTAAAGTATCGACCCCAGTCAGACTGCGCGGAGTGCGCAGACTGACTAGGGTCGAAACTTTTCGCGCTTTGCTTATTTTCCAACATCTAGAAAGAATAATCTTCCTTCTATTGAAAGAATTATTGAAATGCGACCTCTGGTTGATCTATGCTGAACCATGTCTCTTTTCAAATATTTATTTTTCGCCTGACGGGTCACATTTAAAAAAAACTTGCCTGCATTAAATTCGGGAGTGCGTAGGATTGTCAATCTATAGGTCCCGGGTTCTATTGCCGACGATGGCATTGATTCTTTCCGACTATTTGTCTCCCACTTTTAATAGATATTCGTTGACCTATGTTAGATAACAGCTGAAGGTTGTGAATTGATGTCAGGAGAGTTCTGGTGTGAGAAATACCTGGAATACATGGTTAGGTGTTCCAGTAGCCCCGAAAGATTGTTAAATGCGACGTCAATCCCTACTCAAACAAACAAAACTTAAAAACTAAACCGTTAATTAAGCAAATAATATAACAGCGTTAGATTAGACTAATTTGTTGCCATGGAAATAGTCATAACAATTATTAAAGGGAAACAAATGACACAACGCATTCAAAAGTCAATTTTCACTTGTCTCCCTTTATATCAAAGTTTTCGACTTAATATCCATTTGTGTTTGGTTGTATTACTAGTTCGTACTTATTTGTGATCCTTGTGACGTCCGATATTGTGCTTCCTAATTTTTTTTCCGCCGCTCTCAACAATGCTTCAGTTATATCGCGACGACTGAAGTACTTACCAATGGGTTCCTAGTATTTCTCTCGCCAGCACTACCATTGGATCCTTTCATAGCCTCAAGCTGCTATCTCACATAGGTCTACGATTATCAACCCATTGGTGAGAGATAAATAGTCGGAAAGAGTGCCGCCGTCGGGGTTGATAAGACGGATCGGATCTGATTATAAACGATTTGTATTATAAAGACATTTCCCTTCTTTTGGATAGATGACGGACACTGCAGTTCCGCCTGTGACAGCGCGATGGGCTTCGATTCCTTAGCTTAGAGGTTCATATTCTGCGAGGCTTACATTCCAAAATTCGATAATACCCATCGTTGGATGGGTAGCTTGAGGCCAGCCATGCATTCAAGATAAAAACGTTCGCGAAACGTTCGAGAAATGGTACCTCCGATTTGCAAGTAAAATACAGTGGTTTCATTTTTAAAATATACGGGGTTGTGCTTTATGAAATGTCTTTTGTGACCATGCAAGATTCAACGAAAAATGTCAGAAATGTGACTTTTCATTTTCAAACTCACTTTGGTTAAATGAACACAGATGATTGATTGTTCAAGTTTTGCTGTCCTCTCTTAACCCTTTCTTGTTTTACAAAATTTTGGACCTGTCCAAATTCAAAGGTTTTGCAGACGAAATTTTAAGTGGGTTTAATTTGAAAAATAACCATTCAGTAGGGTAGAAAATAGTGTGGAAAAAGAAGAAATTGCTTGTCAGAAGCAATTTCTTCTTTTTTCACAATGTTTTCTCAATCATAAAATCACAGGCACGTAAAAAGCAGGGATTAAACAGCAAAGGGTTAAAATGGAATTGAAGGATAGTGAATTTCGAATAATTGTGCCAAACTTTATCAAGAGAGTTAAGAATGAATGAAACCATCAGCTATGTTTTTCAGATGTGAGTTAGAAGTTTTGTCTAGTGCAGATTTCCCGAGCTTAGTTTTGAAAATACACCTTTACTAAAATTCAAACGAAAAAAGGTCCGGAACATACCGTTTATTAATCTGCAATACGGGCATGGGCAAATGGAATGCCCCAAGTGGGAATGTCACGTCTTGTTGTAGCAAAGACATTTAACTGCAACATCTCAACTGTAATTAATGGAACAAGTGCCCTGCGTTCAGGATGACCAAACTGTGTACACTGTTTGTCGATTATTCCCCGCTTTGCACTTGTACCTGGGTGTAAAGCGGGGTCAAATTGGCAAACAGGTTGCATTGTTTTGTCATCCTGAACGTAGGGCTGGTTACAGGTTGGTGAGTTCTTCAAAGGCAGACCGCCGCCTTTATAGCGCATATGGTGGCGCGTCGGACTGTCAATCTAGAGGTCCCGGGTTCGATCCCCGACGACGGCACTTGTTCTTTCCGACCTTTTTTTCCCATCAAAAGGTCGATAATTGTACACCTATGTGAGATAGCAGCTGGAGGCTAGAAAAGGATGTTATGGTTGTACTGGTGTCAGAAATACATTCCATTGTTAGGTGCTTCAGCCGCCGCGATATCACCGAAAAAATGTTGAAAGCGGCGTAAAATCCTATTCAAACAAACAAATCTTCAAAAGCAATGTCCCTTCCGTGACTTTGAGGAAAAAAAATCGAATTTGTCAAAGATAAAATTTACGTCTAATAATCGATTCATCTCTTTAACGTTGAATCACTGTACAGAAAACGTGAAATCCTTGTTCAGACATTGTCGATTGAAACTTATTTTGGGATTGAAGCAAATTTCCTTAGATAACGCTTGAAACTGAAATATTCTGCCTTTTCCTCTGATATAAGATAATTTTTCAGATTTGCCAAGGAAGGGCTGCGGTCCAGTTACAAATAGACAACAGGACAACGCATCGGGAACCCTCGGCGATTCTTCAGAATAGACCTCGGGAATAATAAGGGCGCAGACATGAAAGCACTTCATTTCGCACGTGAGTTCACGCTAAGGATGACGTAACCTAAAACAAAAACAACGAAAAGTTGGAATGCTATAATTTGACATAATTTGATCTTGTTGTTATAAATGGAAATCTATATGCTAGAGATATTAGGTAACAAGTTCTCCAGCCTGTTGTTTCGTCGTACATCCATAGACATCGAAGTGATAATCTCATTTTTCAACAAGACAACGTTCGACCTCATGTTGCTCGAGAGTATAGTATGGCGTACTGCCAACAGACTGGGATTAGGTTTTGACGTTTCGGAAGGTATGTCGCATATTGAACCACTATTGAATACAGTTTTGAGTGAAACTAACGAGAGGTAATCTAATACTGCTAACTTCGTTCAGGATTTATTACATCCCGTATATGTAATATGCTTTCAATTTCTTTACTTAGCGATCTATTTCATCAAGAACCAACCTGACGCTTACAATTTCAATTAAGTGAAATCACATTTTTTTATTTATTATTATTTTGAATGTAGTTGTTGATCTTATCTTTTTAAGTCATTATGGAGCGTTTTTGAATGGTTTGACTGAGGGTTTGGAATGAATGAATGGAGCGTTAGCTCGTCTTATGTTATAGTGTGATGTATTACCAACACAATAGGGACAAGTGTAGATAAATAGTTAGTAAGACCTCTAACCATTTAAAAAAACATTATAAGCTTGTAAATTTTTGGGGGACGTTTCTACGTCACCCAGTGTTAGTATTACGTGAGAACAATCCTGTCAGTTGTTAATAGCTTTTCAAAAAAGTTGTACCGGCTTTTGTTCAATTTTCTTTTTTACAAGACTTACCTCCGCTCGACAACTGTGCATTTTGAAAATGACACTTTTCAAGAAGTCTATACAATTAGAATATTAATCAAAGACATCTATTAACTGCGAAATCATCTGCCAATCCTAGACCGAGCGAATTTTTGTTTCGCGCAAGAATGCTATTTATGGACAAGGTGGTGATTCGCCTATTGGGTTATCCCGTGGTGTAAGAGGGATAAAACTAGGTGACAGAATGTTAGCCCGAATTTTTAGAAAGATCTCTCACCATTGCAGAACTTCTTAAGTCTACATCACCTCGGTGAAAAATCCCGAACATTTTCAGGAATTTTGCTGTTAGGGTTTGTGATAAGTAGGTCGTAATTCGCTTGTATTACTTTAGCGAGTTAGGACACTCTGATCACGAACGCATAAAAGTCAACTTTTGATTCTCTCCGTGGTTTTAACAATTTTACTACGAAAGGAGCCTACAATATTGGTCATTTGCTTTCAGTTGAGGGGTCTCCCAATAACAAATTGGACATTTTGATACCTTTCTAGAATTAATTAATCTACGTCGTCTGCTATCGAAAATGTACATATATGCTATAAATAGCCGATAGCCTACTCCGCCTAACTCGAATTTCTATATAACATGTGTTTACGCGGGAGGGGGACATTGGCTCTTTCAAAATTTTTTGGAGGGTGAAACGCTCAACGGAGGCACAAGTGCAATGTTTTCTAGGCGAATCTCTCTTCAGTGATCAATCATGTACACTTTTCAGAAATTTTGCGTTTTTTCGGTTTGTGGCTAGAATGTCGTAACTCAGGTAAAGCTATAGAGGGATTAAGAATGTTTTAATCACAGCATCTAAAATCGATTATTAACTCAGTCCGCAGCGTTTTCTTAAAAATAATCGAGGGAAGGCATAAATTAAAGTCTACGTTGAGGGGGTTCTCCGCTTATATTCCGGGCAGACAATGTGTCTTTTTTGTTAACCTATATATCTTTACGTCGTCTACTACAGACAATCGTCTTATCATATATTTAGGCAAATCAAACTCTAAGGAGTTAAGACATACTTCCGCCGATCTAAATGCCGTCGCGGGGCTTTGAGGTATATATTATTTTGCATGACGCGCGGTCTATGTTTCACATCTTTATTTTGTTTACATTTCGGCTTGTTTTCTTCTTTCTTTTATTTCACGGGTAACGGAAAACGATCGCATTCGCAAAGAAGTCTCTTACTATGGATATTAAAGAGCAATACCTTCCGAGATGGTACACCCCAAAAAATACTCAGTGCCTTTCTCGGGAGGTTTTGCGCTTTACCGGGTCTGGAGACCAAATGACGTCGGATACCGTACGTGATGTACGGAGTTACAACATTGATTCTCCGGAAAACTTCAAACAATAAAGAGTCATTTTTGGACACGCATACATTGTCTACATCTAAAAATTTGATGTATTTTCCATAACATTAGACCTGCCTATAGCTGTCCCGCGGATAGCGGATTTCTAATCAATCTCTAGGTCTGTCATTCATTTTTTTCTCTCCAAAATGCAGACGAGCATACCAGAAATATTCGATTTTCAATTAATGATTTATGACCAAGCTTCGTGAAAAAATATGAGAAGAATCAACACAAGCAAAACAGTGTCTTGCAATTCATGTTTTTTCGAATACACTACATTTAGATAAAGAATCGTAGGCCTACGTTTTGAAACATAAAATTTCAATGATATCATTAACCTTGAAGCCGCAGCTATTTTTGCGAGATTTCATTTGTCCCTTTCAATATAGTTGTTTGGTGCTATTTGTGGATATATACATTAAAATTACTAATCTATCACGAATTCTCATAAGCACACTCTTAGTTACTTTTAGATTTAGAGTCAATTTTATATTAAATGTGAAGTAAACAGCTCATGCGGATTAAAGAGGGTTGGATGCCTCTGATTATTATGTGACCCGCAATTCAAAAAGGAACGACCTGGGTATTGCGTAAAATATTTTTGAAAATGCGACCTCTGGTTGACCAGTACTGGAACCGATCTATTTTTTGCAAATTCTTTTTCGGGTGCTCCTTTTTTTGCGTGACGGTCGCACATATTTCCTAAAAAAAATAAACCTAAGGTGTTAATGTATTATTCCATTCGTATTTTGAACCGTAAACATAGGCTTAACAAAAAGAAGTGAAAAAACATTGTAATTCCTTTAAAGTTTACATTAACATTGAAACTTGCTGACTTTGGGTCGAAACATTTTACATTTATCACACGTTAACATGGATAATTTCTTTTCGTCTCGTTTTATATTCACTACAATGCCACCAGAAACGTCAACCTTCAGTGCTTTCAGCGCTTTGATTTTCTTCTATATCTAAAAGATTCCCAGCCTACCTCTCTTGTAAGGTTTTCTAATGATACAATTTTAGTGCAACCACTTACAATTCTTGCAGATTTTTTTTTGTATTTTGTCAAGATCATATTAAGATTTTCAGAAATATTGTCTCAAACAATATCGGCGTATTCTAATAAAGGTCTGATAAATGAGAAAAATATGGTTTGGAATGTGTTTCGATCGAGTTTGAGTTTTAAAGCTCGCATAGCGTTTACCATTTTCCATGCCTTTTCGGTGGTTATTTTCATGTGTTGATCCCAAGATCCATTGCTTGAAATACAGAGCCCCAGATGTTTGATTCTACATTGGGTATGACTTCGTTTGACATATGTAGGTCAGGGTGTGCTGGTTTTGAATGTTTTTTTAGATACAATGAGAGATTCTGACTTTGATGGATTGAATTTCACAAGCCATGGATAAGCCCAGTTTTCAATTTTTTCGATATCTGTTTGTAAAAGTGAACCAGCCTGGACAGGGTCCTCAACTATGATAGAGAGACTTGTATCGTCGGCGAAAAGGTTAATACTAGAGTTAATATCATCAACTATATCATTTATATAAATCAAAAATAATAAGGGATCCCTGCATATATGGGAGACAAATTTGAGTTTGAGCCAGGCACAACAACCCTTTGTCTACGGTTAGAAAGATAATTTGTGAACCATTCAAGTAGATAAGAATTTACTCCAGGTTTTTCAAGTTTGAATATTAGGCCATTATGCCAGACTTTATCCAAAGCCTTACTTAAGTAAAAAAAAAAAAAAAAAAAAAAAAGAACTCGAAAATCAAGGCCGTCATCTAACGCCTTAAAAATAGTGTTTTAAGGAAGTCTTAAGGAACATCACTTTACAAGAAATCATTTATACTATTCACAGTTGACGAATTGAATAATTTACCTCAAGAAATTCGAGACTTGGAATATTCACGTGCATTTAAAAATTATCTTAATAGGGATAAGTCAATAAGTCGGCGAGAGAAAGTTCCAAGTGATCCAAACTAGAATATGAACTAGATGTAGCGCTTTGAATTTAGACTTATTTGCTAGAAATTTAATACCCTCCCCACTTTGCCAATCGGGTGAAGTTGAAAGTAGTCAAGACTTTTTCTTTAGTTGTAACTTTTATGCCGCGATAAGGGACAAATTACTTCGTTACTTGGCAAATGTCTCAAATATCAGTCTGGATGTTCTATTATACGGTGATGATGGCCTTGCTTACCACGCAAACGTTAGTTTATTCCTAGAAGGACAGGCCTTTTTTGGGATAGCAGAAAATTTTGACTTAAGATTGCCAACGAAGGTTTATTTTTCATATCCTCCTTTCTTCAAGTTTCAGAGTGAACACTTCTTTTGTCTATAACAATATACATTAACCCCGAAACATGGTATTGGTGTTATTTCGAAGGAGTATAAATGAGGCTTGATCACAATTTTTAATCATTATTTAGAAATTTATTTTTTTTACGATAGCAGACCCCTTCGCACGACTTCTTTCTGTAACACATCATGGTTAGACGTTTTATTTCGTGTTTTTCAAACATAACTTCTAAAGAAGACTAGGGGTATACCATTTTGAACAAATTGAAATGAACTTCCTTAGCTCAAGCTTCCGTTCGAATCCATTTTATATCAAGTATCTCTTTATCTTTTGTAGTCTCATTGAATTTGTTGTTGCAAATTTTCATATGAATAGAAGATGTTTAAACCAATGAATGGAGCGTTGAGTGAGCGATTTAGAATGGTTTTGATTGAGATGCATGTCAATTTCGCGATGTAACTAACTTTAAGTGTAGTTATCGCCCAACGAGTTATTATTAATTGAGAGTTCACGACTTTACATGGCTGTCACGTTTTAATACTGAACAGAAATTTAAAAAAAAAGTATCAATTGGCACCATTCCAATTCTCTCAATTCTCTTTCTAAATTTAAAGAATCTGTCTATGTTTTTGACAAGGTACAAGTTTCATCCATCGAATTTGTATGTATTAAGAGACGAAGAAGTTTCTGAATAGAAAAGAAATTGAATTAATATTCTAAACACTAGACACTAGAGGGCGTATATTTGTCTAATCCAATTTCTGAACAATTCGAAATTGATTTTAATTTGAAAGGAACGGAATAGTAAAATGTTTTATCCAAGATCCTTTTCTACGCACGTTATTGTTGATAGTGGTAATACGTTTTATTTAAAAAGAAAGGGGCAAATGAATTTCTATCTTTCAGAACAACGTGACCTCTTAAGTGAAAACGGCTTCCCGCCATAGAGGAAAGTCTCCAGCCATAAATATTACATTATAAAAGGGTATATAATAAACTTGTTTATATAAGGTTACTTGATCAAGTGACAGCTTTATCAAGGCACCTGATCACATGGTCGACCGGATCTTCTTCTGCAAACGTTACATATTAAAAATAATCCTTTTTGAGACTTTTTTCTGTTTAATTTGTGTATTTATATTGAAAAAACAACACATTTTACTCTCATATCTAAATCTGACGAATCGTGATTAAATCGATGTCGTAGTACATGACAGATAACCATTCGGAACATCACTCGGCCAATCTCACGATCAACCTCGGATGTACAAAGATGGACTATTTTTGAATTTATGGGAAAATCTTGGAAAAATTCGATAGCGTCAGTTAAAATGGCGTTACCCCTCGAAACTGTGAGTGAAAACATTCGACGACGCCAATGCTACTCGTATAAGTCACTGACGTGAAACCATCGAATCCTAATATAAATATATTTAGGTTCTAAAAATAACGGCTGAAAAAATCTTAATTTTTGGGAAAGATTCGTCATTCTCAAAAATAAAGATTTTTCAGCCGTTATTTACTGTAAAAGATATAAATATACAGTGCTAGTTTTTCTTACACTGTTTCCGCCTAGCAAAATGCACGATTTTGTTACATACCAATCCGCCTTACATACATCCGAGGTCTGTTGTAGCTTACGGAAATGGCCGAGTGATGTTCAGAATGGACAGATAACGTGATATTGTGTCAAACTTTTGACAAAGCGTGTTGACGGTCAGCATCGAAAACTCAGGATTTTTAACATTTTAATCGATTTAACGTGGACTTCAGTATACCGAAGGTGGTTTTAAGGATAGACACTTTGCAATTGTGATCTCAAACTATGTCTTGTCTGGAAGGCAGTGAATTATTGTTTGCTTCTAGCTGCATGACAACAAATTTGTTGAACGTTTGAGATGGCGATCTACTAGAAAATCTTCCGATTCACGAATGGGGTATCCTATGGAAAAATAAGCTAAATAAATATGTAGCAGCTCTGCCTGATGGCTCAGAGAGATTTCAATGTATCGAAGTAGGCAAAAATAACACGAATGGTAAAATGACTCCCCGAATTAGTGCATACTTCCCTTGCAAAGGTTTAAAAAATAGCACGAATGACTTTTGTGAATGTGTTGATGAACTGAGAGAAATTGTTTTGAAATACATAGACACCCATGCCATTATCATTGGTGCTGATCTTAATGAGGATTTGGGCAAAGATATATCTACACGAACGCATGGTCACCTATTGCAGCTAATAGATGAGTTTCAATTACAGTTTAATTGCGTAGGACCTACCTTTATTCATCCTAATGGTCACTCTCAATCAGAGATAGATTACTTTCTTACGTGTGGTAATATAGTTACGAAGAAATCTAAGCATATTATACATTCAGCTCTTAACGTATCAGATCATTTCCCGATTGGCACTTATATAAGTGTCTGCATCAAGAATCTCAACAAAGAATTGAAATCCAAAGACACAGGGGATCAAAGTGGACTGGCCCCAGTGCGCGTACGCTGGGACAAAATAAACAAAACTGACTATGAAAAAATAGTGAACCAAGAACTGCAAAAAAATGAAAACTGTCTTAAAAGCATCAAATCAAGTGATAACTTGACTAGTGCCATTATGAACTTAACAGAGCTTGCCTCTAAAGCTGCGCAATCGTTGACACGTATGACCGTTATTCCGAAAGCACCAAAACCTAAGCTAGCTGTGTGGAACACCAACATATCAATAGCCCGCAAGGAACTTAAAAAGGCCCACTACTCCTGGGTAATGAACAACAGGATCAATAATCCAGAACATCCATTATTCATTGAAAAGAAGCGGTGCAAGGCTATATTCAGAAGACAATGTCGAGTTGCCATTGCCCAGAAGTTTACCGCAGAAAGAGAGGAGATTATGACTGAAAAGAGGCATGACCTAAAGCTTTTTCACAAACTTATCAAAAAGCAGCGTGGAAATAAAAACCTATGTGTAGATGACCTTTATTTGGGATCCAACTGCTTTTCCGGCCAAAATGATATTTTAGAAGGCTTTAAGTCACATTTTGAATCCCTAGCAAATGACTCTGAGAATCAATGTTACGATGCTTGTTACAATGAATTAGTCAACAACGAAATCAAGGTGATGAATGAAAGTGTAAAAATGCTAGTATCCAAGCTATAACTATGGAAGAGCTTGACGGTGCTCTAAAGATAATACACAGGGGGAAAGCTGCAGATATATATGGGCTAAATATCGAACACATAATCTTTGCTGGTGATCTCATGAAGTAGCGTCTTCTTCAGCTTCTTAATAGGATATTTGAGTCAAAGCAGATTCCTGACTGTTTGAAAGTGGGAGTGGTGTCCCCTGTCTTCAAGAACAAGGGCCTTCCAACACAATCTTCAAATTATAGAGGTATAACTGTCATGTCAGTCATATGCAAGATCATTGAGGCTGTGATAAGGAACCGCATTTAACCGCTTGTTAAGGATACACAAAACCCCACCCAAAGAGTATTCACGTCGGGCTCTTCCCCTCTGAACGCAGCATATATTCTTGAAGAATTTTATCGTGAATATACTGATCTGAAAAAGATGGTAACGGTTGTGATGTTAGATGCAAAATCAGCATTTGATGTTGTACCACTCAGTCATATGTTAAAACGTCTTTACTACGCTGGAATAAATGATGGCCACTGGTCTTTAATAAAGTCATTACACCAAAACGCATCAAGCAGAGTAAGACTTGGAAATTCCCTTAGCTCATCGTTCAATATACTTCAAGGAGTAAGACAAGGTGGTATCCTTTCAACTGACCTTTACAAAATATTTGTCAACCCCTTGCTAAACCAGTACTCGCGTACATCAGCTGGTGGTACTATTGGCAACATTCGTACAAATAACTGTGCTTGTGCAGATGATGTGTGTCTGATGTCAGAATCCCCATATGAAACTCAATTATTAATTAATATGGCACATACATTTGCTTGTGAGGAGCGATACTTACTTCAACCAAAAAGGACAGTGTCCATTTGTGTTAACCCGAGAAATTCTGAGCTTCAACCTAAATTCTCTCTTGGTGAAGAGCCTCTTTCAAATGTTGTCTCTGCTGTTCATCTTGGCATCACCAGAACAAATACCATAAAAAGTAATGCAGAAACAAATGTGGAGTTAAATATTTGTAAGGCTAGAAGGGCAACCTACAGTCTCCTAGGTGCAGGCCTACATGGACATAATGGATTAGATCCACCAACATCATTAGCTCTCTATCAATCCTATGTTTTACCTGTTTTAATTTACGGTTTGGAAATAATACTTCCTACCCCGAAACAGAATTATTCCACAAGAAGCTGCTAAAACAGATCCTATCACTACCTGTTACTACTCCTGACCCATGTGTGTACATTCTTACTGGCATGTTTCCCATAGAGGCCATCCTGGACTTAAATATACTGGGTTTTTTAACACAATCATCAGCCAAAATGGTACACTTGAAAGAGATATCTTCATGCGCCAATTCAATGTCAAATCATGGACCTCAAAAGCCTGGGCAAAGCAAATCCAACCTTTTCTCACTAAATACGAGCTCGGTGATGTAGATACCTACCTTGAAAATCCTATGCAAAATAGTGCTTGGAAAAAACATGTTCATCATATTATCAAAGCATATTGGTCTAACACTATCAGTCATCGTTCAAGACTTTACCCATCATTGCAATATTTGAACTGTGAATATACCCCTGGAAAGTTGCATCCTATTTTATCAGTATACAGTGAGTGTGCTAGAGAAACTTTAAGGATTCCTTTTCGCCTTATGCTAGTCACTGGATCTTATGTACTACAGACTAATAGGTCAAAGTTTAATCAGAATGAAATCTCTCCAACATGTACCATATGTGGAACGGATGATGAAACTGCATTCCACCTAGTCATGACCTGTCCAGCACTCTCATTACAAAGAGAACCTATAGTACGCGACATTAGAAATGTTATGGTGTCCTATGATGCAGACGGTTATATTAATAATCAATTGGACCTATTCAGATTAATCATGGACTACTCCACTATTCTACCACGCTACCTGCATATGGGCTGTGGCCATACTATTGAGCATCATGCCAGACGTCTCATTTATTCTCTACATTCCGTCCGTCAAAAGCTTTATAATGAAATAAAATGAGCCCCTGCCAGTATGGTTGCCATGAAGTGTATATTAAACTCCAGTTTTAAATTTTATATATATATTTAAGTTTCATCTTAATCAAACGCACATGTATATAGTAATTCATAAGGTTTTTAATCTGTGCCTGCTGCGTAAATAGTAATTCAACAGTGCAAATATAATAAATTCTTTTGGTGGAGGATTGTGTATTGTGATTACTGCTACCTAGCAATCTTGCTGGGGTTCGCCTCTACTGGCGGTGAAGATTTACAGAACAGAACAGAACAGAATGTCTTTTTTGTCTTTAATGAACGTCAGTATTGTTTAAGAGTTTGTTTTCTTATAATTTTTTTTACTACGTCATCAAAAGTCCTTACAATTATGGAGTTCTTTATCCGAATGCGAACATGCAGCCCTTCCCACCCATTCATCCTTCTGTTGGGTAGTCGGAGTTGCTAAAAAAAATAGATTAAATTTTGTTTATTTTTAATTTGAAATACCTTTAAAAAGCTGTATAACATGATAAATAGAATAGATGATGGGTGACCTGAGATAGAATTGTTGATCGGGCTCGGCTGTGGAATCTATTCGTTTCACCTTCGGCTCACCAGATAAATTCCTTCTCCTTGCCCAATAAATATTTCCATCTTAAGTTACCGACGATCTATTCTTAATATCTATAGACACCTACAATATTTTTTCTAATCACTCGAAAGTTTAACTTAGCTAAAATTCAATTTAAATATTGATTCACTTGAGCACATACAGTTAGTTACATCGTGAAATAGACATTCATCTCAATCAAAACCATTCTTAATCGCTCACTCAGAGAGAAATCGCGATTTCACTGACGTAATTCAAAATGCTAGCTTCTAAAAGGTTTTTGAAGAAATAGGAAGCTGTCTATAGAACTTGTATGCATATTTTTTTATAGGGAGGTAATTAATTTCGCTAATTTTGTTCATCCTGAACAAAAATTGCAAAATTGGATTACCTCCCATTACATTCACTCAAAACTCGAACCACACCCTTATTCAATTTAATTCCTTAATCATTCCAAAATTATTCACCTTGCCAATGTCACGATGTTGTTAACTGTACATTCTTATTTTAAATGTCATTCATCAAGATTTGTTAATGTTAATAACAATGGGCAATTTACAAATATCGGACATTACTCTCAGCTTTCTTGTTCTTATTAGAAGCAATTCTCTTCGTTAAAACAATGATTTCATTTGGGAACAATTAAAAATGTAAGTCGAAAGCAGATGCTTTCCATGTAAACAATTAAAAAAATGTTTATGTTGTGGCCAAATCTGATATACGGAATGAAGAATATTTATATACAGTCAAACTGTATCGATAAATCATCAGTTTCCTTCCCAAGAATCTTTACTCTTGTCAGAATAACCTGAGGTGCGTTTTTTACACTAAGATGGAGATTTTCGCTTATTAAGATTATTTTAAGACGTAATAAGAAACGATTTTCAATATTTTGTGTAAAAATATGCGACGTCGTCAAGGCTACTCGTTTTAAGCCCATGCAACACCAACTTCATTTCCGTATTAAGATATCATAAGGTCTTAATTAAAAAAAAAAAAAACGCTACATCTAAAAGTACTTATTGAGATTCTTAAGAAACTTAATCTAACGCTCCCCGGAAAGGTTGTAATAACGATAGATCTATTATATAAATTTGGCTCAACGTAAAGCATATGTTTCTACTAATTATTCAAAATGTTAGACAAGTTCGTAAGATTGAATTGCGGAAGAAGGTATTCGGATTTCTCATGTGTAAGACGCGAAAAAAGTGTGTTTTCGTTGGTCGAAAGGTGTTTAGTCGTCGTTCAAAAGAGCGATTGCTTTACCCGGTTTTAACCGAAAGCTGAAAGTAGCCAAGGACTGAAAGTTTTAATTTCGCACATAATTCTAAAAGTGTTACAGTTAACAGCATCGTCAAAAGCAAAAAAAAAAAAAAAAATATTTAGTTTACCCCCCTTTAATAAAATATGTTTACGATTTATTTAAGTAGCAAAGAACAAATCAGATGCTAACAATTTCAATAGATGCTAGATGCCAGTGAAATCGCGGTTTTTTTTTATTATTTAGATTCATTTTGAATGTAGCTGTTGATTTTTTTTATTATTTTTTTTAGCGTTTTTGATCGATTTGAGTTAGTGTTTGGAAGGAAGGAATGGTGCATTGAGTAAGTGATTTTGAATGGTTTTGATTGAGATGAATGTCAATTTCACGATGTAACTTTTTAAACAGTAATAAAATTAATAAGTTTTGAAAATTTCAGAAATGGTATGGAGCTTCTCATAGAGATTTAAATTGTATTTACCATTAATATTATTTGCATTGAAGTTTAAATTACAGGTCGACTTTAAAACACGCAAACTCAGTGTATTTGAAATTGAAAGTGTCAATAATTTACTCATTTAAATGAAGAAGAACTCTCTATTCAGACTTGTTCATACAGTTAACAACATCGTGAAATTGACAAGGTGAATGATTTTGGAATGATTCTGGAATGAAATTGAATGAGTGCCCGGAGTGAGTTTTGAGTGAATTTAATGGGGGGTAATTCTATATAGCTGATTTTGTTCAGGATGAACAAAATTAGCTATATGTATTACATCCCTTTAATAAAATATGCATAAAAATTCTATAAGTAGCTACCTATTTCCTCAAGAACCAATCAGACGCCTAAAATTTCAATGGTGTCAGTGAAATCGCGATTTGGTTCTTGTTTTATTCAGTTTGAAGGTAGTTGTTTATCTTATATTTTTTAGTAATTTTGAGCGTTTATGAATGGTTTGAGTGAGTGTTTGGAATGAACGATTGGAGCGCTGATTGAGCGATTTAGAATGGTTTTGATTGAGAAGAATGTCAATTCCACGATGTTATTAACTGTAACATACATCGTCTACAACAATATATACTAATAACATGAAAAAAAAGCTCACACACATACACACTCACACACACACACACACAAAAACACACTCTCACGCACACAGACACGTATACATGCGCCATGATTACAACTATCGCTATTGTAGCTACGTATACATCCACAATTTTAAGTGAGTGATCAAATGTCGACTCCGTCTATACAGTGTATGGTTCATTATCTGATCTTGAAATAAATTGCAATTTAAATTTGGTCACATATGGTTGGTTTCAAGTCCCACACAATCCTTTGGTAATTCTTAATACAAAATGTATAACTTTATGCCAATAGTATATATTGTTCGTCTATTTTTTTGTATTTCTTTCGATCGTTTAGGATCTGAAGTAATAAACATGTACAAAATTAAGTGAAAATAATTAAATTAATCTTTATAATTAACAATATGTAATTATTCCCTTATTTCAAATTGCTTATGTTTTTGTCGTATATCTGTTTTTGGTATAAACAGTTGAAAATATCATAAAATTTAATGAAGGGGGATAATTTTGAATGTTTTGAATATGTAGCGAAGTTTGAAAAAATTAAAGATACTATGTTATGGTTCAAACAGAACTATATGTGCAAGGAAATATGACTCCCAGGCCAACAATTTACTTTGAAAAAACTGCCTTGAAAATTTCTCTCAGTTGCTAGACAAAGAAATCATTCACGAATAGTTCTTTTATACACATGCGTAAAAACTAAATGCTTTCCGTGTTTTAACACGTGTTGGTCATATCTGTAAGTTTCCTCCAGCTAAGTTTTGCCGCTGGATCGAATTTCCCCGTCATAAAACAGCGGAAGAAATTAGATGATCGCCTCCTCTCTATATCAAAAACGGTAGTTTGCATTACCAAGCGGACAATAGCGTCATTACCGGGCTATTAATTCCGGTTATCCAGCTATTTTCGACTATATATATTTCCCAATCATAAGGTATATTTCAAGTATATCAAGTTGGTCAGACCTGATAGATTTTAATATGTAATAAACATAAAACAGATTGACTACCCGTCGTTGCTTGAAATGTACATTTTCTTGTGAACAAATAATATTCTTAAAAAAAGAAACAACACCAGTTTTGTGTCTCTCAATGTCACTCGCATTCTTCTTTTACTTGCTAAAAAATGAAAGAAATGAAGAAATAAAGAATCTTCTCAAGATCAAATCTTTTTTAATACCTCCGAACAGAGGGTTTGATACATTTGAAAAGCTGAGAAAAGGATTGATATCGATATTCGGGACTGCAGCCTCGCTTTCATCGTACAATATAGCCTGCCTCGCATTCATCGTACAAGGTTACACTTCTGTCTGTTTTGGCCGTGTTAAATTATATAGTAAATTGGCACATTTTGACAGTCTGTAGCTCTTTTAAAATACTAATTTGGGCTAAATAATTTAGTGTGGCTTAAAGAGCAATATATGTTTTTGCATATCAGCCCCAGAAAACAGTACCTTGCAGGATAACTTTTTTCACAATTTTTCATTGCGCACAACTACCCTCAAAATTCTCTTGGTACGAAAGTGCATGCTAACTCTGGTACCTCCATCAAAGGTCAGGCTCCAAGAAAAAGTAGTTCGCAACTAAATTCATTTAATCCTATGCATGAAATGTAGCAGAGGTCTGGCACTTAGCTGAATCTCATTTCAAGCCCTTTACTGTCATTTAAACATTAAAACAGTGTGGCAAAAGGAGCATATCATTTTTTCTAACCGGACTATTTTAGGGTACAACGACCTAGGAAGTAAATTGTGACCGGAGCGGATCCACAATATAGGTTGCCTCGTTTTTGGAAAAAAAACGTATTGCATAGAAGCCACGTTCTTGTTGAACAATGTGAATCTAGATATTTCACTCTCACGTGATGCAAACTAAGCGATGTAATTGGTCTTTATTATTTCAATATGAAATAAAACTAAACAATTTACGTTACCATAGTCACTGCTGAAATTGTAGCTTGAAGAACGGTGACGCTTTTGTAATGGGGATTACTGCGATTCTCGTTATTGTTTACTAATAATTAATAAGGTTCGCTCGTTCTTCTTGTTACTTGTCCTGCGATTGTAATGGAATCTACGTTTACAAACGTTAAGAAATTGTTCCCCGCTGCGTGTGTGTGTCGAGAAAGGGGGTATACGAGGCAAGCAAGGTCATATGTACAAAGCGGGGTCATATTCTTCAATATTTAAGCACATGAGAACCATGGTGGTCCTATATCGCTCACCTGAGTAAGTCAGCTCTTAACTTGTCAACCATGTTTTAAATACCAGAGATCATTTGATGTACATTTAGGGTAATTTCGAAAGAAACAGACTTAAATTTCGTCCTACTGCAATTTGATTTTTTTTGTAAACCTACACCCTAGGAAAATCCCTGCCAAGTTTAAGATTGATTGGCCCAATGGTTTAGGAGAAAATGATTTTTTTTTTCTAAAATTTTTGGCAATTGTTTTACATTTCCGTTACCATGGAAACCAAAGTTTTCGATTGGATAAAATTATTTTTGCAACTTTGGGAGAGCTTCACCTATGGAACATTCCAACCAAGTCTCAGATTAATTTGCCCAGTGGTTAAGAATAAGAATAATTTTATTTTTTCGGCATTTTTTGCTTTTTCCTTTCCATGGAAACAAGAATTTTTAATGAAATCAATATCTATTAACGAAGGTAATAGAATTCTACCAAATGAACAACCTTGCCAAGTTTCAGCTTGATCAGCGGAGTGATTTCGGAGATGATGATTTTTTTCTAAGATTTTCGGCAATGCGTTTCTGTTACAATGGAAGCCAGAGACTTTTAAGAAATTAATTTCTTTTTACAACTTTGATAAAGCTTCACCCTATGATCATCTACGAAGGTTTCAGGTTGATTTACTCAGTAGTTAAGAAGGAAGAGAATTTTTTCTAAGATTTTCAGCAATTTTTCGTCTTTCTGTTATCATGGCAAACAGATTTTTTTTATGAAATTAGATTCTTTTAACAATTTTGATAGAGCTTTATCCAAGCATTATCCCTGGCATTTTTTCAACTTGATTGACCCGGTTGTCAAGGAGCTTGAAAAAAATCTTAGATATTTGACAATTTTCAGCCAATTTTCAGCCTTTCTGTAACCATGGAATCCAGAGTTTTTGATGAAATTTAAAAACTTTGGTAGAGCTTCACCCAAGACTCATCCCTACCAAGTTTAAAATTGATTGACCTAGTTGTCAAAGGAGGAAAAAGATTCCTTTTTCTTAGATTTTTAGCCATTTTTCAGCCTTTCCATTACCATGGAAACCGTAATTTTAAATGAAATTTAATTCTTTTAACAAAATTTAAAAAGCTTTATCCAACCCAAGAAACATCTTTGCAAAGTTTCAGCTTGATTGGCTCAGTGGTTTAGGAAAAGAAGATTTTTTTCCCAAGGTTTCCGTCAATTTTTGAACTTTTTGTTACTATGGCAACCAGGGTTTTTGATAGTATTAAATTTTTTTAATAACTTCTGAAGAGCTGCATCCAAGGAACATTCCTGCCAGGTTCCAGCTTGATTGGACCAGTTTTTTAGGAGAAGACGATTTTTAAAGAAACCCGTAACGGACGGACGGGCGGACGGACGGACAATGGACGAACGACTGACGGGAAGTGATCACAATAGCTCACCTTGAGCACTTTGTACTCAGGTGAGCTAAAAACGCACTCCAGGCTGATGACAGGCCGAATCTAGCAATCTTCAGCGGAGTGTGCTACTGAGCCCCAATTTTAAAGACATGGTAAATTTACTTTAACTGTAAGTAATTGGGGACTAATAGATAGAAAAGCGAACGATAAATTAAGTGTCGACTCTGCAAATTATTGTATGACGTCACTCAAGAGCTAAAACCAGGGTGTCTTAAATAAGCGCCAGACTGCAGTCGTCGAATGAAGAGGGACACGAAAGTACCGGTAGTGAAATTAAATCGACCGTAAGAAATGTCTTTATTTGCGGGTATGAACGTATAGATATTAGTAGTGGCATTCTGTCGAAACGTAGGCTTGGGATCTTCGTTACAACATGACAGCTATTTTTAGAAGCAATATCCGGGACCCGATTCCACCCAGTGAAACAATTCTATCATAGATTCGTAGTGGCATTTGGCATTCCGTCGAAACGGAGGCTTGAAATCGATGACTGCCAATACGTCAGTATGTTCATTTTCATGCAGAACTATTTACGAAATCTGTTTTCAAGAAGGTAAGCAGAATTTACGTAGAACGCATATTCTTTAATGCTTTTTGGTGGTTTATCGAGAAATAACGATAGATTATCACTTGATAATCTCACCGCAAAAGCAGTGAAATTACCAAAACCACAAAATGCTTTCGTGCAATTTATCCTATCTGACGTCATCTAACGGGGTAATATAAGTGACGTCACAATGAACGTTGCATAGCAATCACTTGCAACATGACGCGCTTTACAATATGTCCTTGAAGATACGGACGAGCAAATAAAGAATATGATACCCGTCCCGTGAAAAGGGTCCATCGCTGAAGTTCGTATAGTAAATATTTGGGAAAAATGGTTGAAGAACATGTCAATTAAGTGTCGCATTTCATTTTTTTTTTTTGAGAAAATAGATTGATCATACTAGATCCAGAAATTGGGCAAAATTCGAAAAATTTCGACCAAAGTGAGTCAGTGCAGTACGCGCATCCTGACTGTGGTCCACACTTTACGCTCTACCCGATCGTCCCTTTTCGCGTAACGGGTCATACATCCATATTTTCACCGTCCTTTATAGTTTATATCACTAAAGCCAGTTAGCGTTTAGAGTAAAAAAAACGCCCTTTCGTGAATATTCTTTGAATAATTTTTCTTGACTTGGTCTTATGAAAGATGAGTTACATAAAAATACAAACCAATCGACAAATGGCGGCTTTTTCGTGAAACGCATGATCTGCCGTATCAAGAAAATATGTAAATGAGATTTGGTCACATGAAATATGCCCACGTGTAGGAGCGGTATAGGAGTGGTATTCAATTGGAGTTTGAAATGTTGCGGGTCATAAATATTCATCAAGCCAGGCCTATATTTAGATCATCGCGCATTATCATTTGAATTATTGAAATGACAAATTCAATCTTATCTTTGAGAATAAAAGTCTAGTTGTTGTGTACATAGTCGTCTAAGATCATTGTTATGCGTTTCGGAAATATTCAAGAACACAGGTGGGGGCTTTAAGCAATAAATGTTAAGAGTTTGTGAGTTTGAGACCATTTATAACAAATATTCCTTGTGTGCATGCATGCACAAAATACAAAATTGCCTTATCAAGCTTTTGTTCAGAGAAGTAAAATTACATTTGTGACCCGCCACGCGAAAAAGGAACCATTTCTTTAGTTTGTTAAATTTTTACTCTTGTCAGACTGTGTGGATTGCGCATACTGACTTGGGTCGAAACTTTTAGCACTTAGCCAATTTTCGGAATGTAGAAAGATCGATCTACCATTCTATGAAAGAATTTTCAAAATTCAACATTTGGTTGGCTTGAATGCAATCAATCTCCTTTTGAAATATTTATTTTACAGAGTTTCCAGATAGTCCATTTTCGCGTAACATGCACATGTACATTAGAGTCAATTATTTTGAAAGACTAAATTAAGAACTAATAAATGAGGGTAAAATGTTGAAATGATTCTGAGCTTTAATGTTACTGAATAAATACAAACTTAAATTAACGCAATACTTTTTTATCATTATCTTAAACCTTTTTTCTCTGAATTGTTTTAACGGCAATCAGACTTAAAGAAACTTTCTGGTTTTATTGCAGACGACATCTAATGATTTATCAATTACCTAAGCTGCAGACGCATATAAATAAACTGTATCATAAGCTGATGTGAAGAAGCCTAAATAATCAATAAAACAATTATCTGAGCTTTAACAGAAAGATTCATTTTTAAAAAGACAGAATAAAAAAACCCCGACATTTTAAAGAAATACGAAGTTTCCGATTCCAAGATTCATTTAAAAAAAAGACAGAAAAAAAACTTGACTATGCTCTAGGCTTTGAATAATACTTTGAAATACGTCTATTTAAAGTAAAAGGAAGGGTCTCAATAAGGACCTTTACGTTGCTAGAATAGATTACTTTCTTTAGGCATACTTAATTTGATATAATCTGCGTCTACTGACAAGATATTGGCACCTCAAACTTATTGGTTCTAGCTGTGCCTAATGTTATTCCTGGGCGGGGTAATTTAGTACGAACTTGAATTTCATTTTTAAACTTTTATATCACCCAAATCAATTGCTTTTGTGTTTAAATACATCAATGACTTATTCCTTAATTGATATCCGAAATTTATTTTCACATATCATATCCCAGTGTGAGTATCTCCCCCTTTTTTGCCTTAAGGATATTTTTTGTTTTGTTTCCTACCAACGTTTCGAGTTTGCACGACACGTTTACAAATTGCCTTAAGTATCAATTTTCTTTAATTATTTGCAAAGAAAACACAAAACTATTACCCCGAGAATTTTTTTTCGCAGAGATCAGTTTATTTAAGAGTTATCTGCCCTTGAATATGATAAACTTTTTTTGCAAAAGATCAAATTTCAAGGTCACGCACCGTGTATGTTGACTTTAATATTAAAACCGTTTATGCAGCACATTTTCCACGTTCAATTTTATCTTTCAGGTTCATCTCTACCCCTTGATAGTGAAAGAATAATGTTTTGGTGTTGTGCGTTCATCCTTCCGTTTGTAGTTTTATGTTCAAGGCTATTGATCATGGTAAAATGTAAACAAGAAGCCCAAAGAGGCCAGTATCGCTCCACTGGCACTAATTCTCTAACATATTTATGACATTTCATTTAAAAATTGCAAGTAATAAGATAAGCCACAATCTTTTTGTAAGTAGATAACCATCTAGGGCCAAGGTTGATCAATGCATGAAATGAAATAAAAATCTCAAGACAACAAGGATTCATACACTAAAGTTCTGTGACACAGAATAACATTTCAAAGTGGTTTAATGTGTGCATTTTCACATTATTAGTAACAGTCCATGAAAGTTTCATTAAATCTCTCAATAAATGTACAGGTTGTTGTGACAAGAAATGTTGCATCACAAAGGCCCATTTCCCCCCGACACATTAACATAATCACCAAAAAATTAGGGTGAAGTCTATCTAAAGGACAATCATGACATGAATCATTTGAAATAAGAAAAATCCTTTCATATTTTGTCATATAGAACCTTTTTAGCTCTTTCGACAACACCCATGTTAAGCCTCAAATATAATTTCTGGAAGGGATTCTAGGAGAGTATGTCTCAAGGTTCATTCATTTGAAATTTGGTTGAATTCTAACCAGGAGTTTTTGTATATTTCACCATGAGGGGTCCTGATTGGGCGACTTGACAGCCCGTAGCGCCTAAGTTATCGGCCTAACTAGGATCTAAAAGAAAACCAGTGACTACTGTTCTTCGGGGTTAGCCATGTTTCGAACTGTGTTCGTAAATGAACACTTTTAATTCAGCTTCCTTCCTGCAGTGACTCAGGGATCCACAGCCAATGGAAATTAAAATTATGTTCAATGCATCCAGCCGTCTGCAGCGGGTGCAGAGAGCCCAGGCATGTGCAAAATCACAGTAAGAGACTTATGAAGAAATAATACATGATTTACTGTCAAGCATTTGTAGCTGGGGGCGTTTGAATTCAATCTAATATGAGGAGATTAATAACAATAATTCAGAAGGTTAATCAAATTTGTGGATCAAGCAAAACAGTTGTAACTGCATGTAAACATATGAGTAGTTACCACTGATTCACTCTGAGCCATCAACATGCTTGACTCTTGCACAAATAAACCATCCGTAAGGGGGCCTATACACTTTCAATATTATTAGCAATGCTATTGTCTTTATTTTTTTATCAATCCTTTCAATCATAAACTTGTCATAGCGACATTGTAATGTAATGAAAATTGGTAATTAGGTTGACAGTGAGATGACAATATTAAAATTTGATTTAAAAATTGATCTCTCCTTCATAAAAAGGGTATAACGGTTTCACAGTGCCTGTCTGTCAGTCCTTCTATCATTCTGTCTGTGATGTAACTCAAGAACCGTTTGGTCTTACATCAATAAAAGTTATAAAAGATCTAAGGAAGTGCCCTATTGCTTTATAGGCACACGGGTCGAAGGTCAAGGTCACGTCCATATCGTTGAGTAACTCAAAACCAATGAAACCTTAAATAATGAAATACCAAACACTTGTTGCACATGATCAAAAGAAGTGTTTTTAATTTTTGAGATAACGTTGGTCAGAGATGGAAGGATATGTCAATTTTTTTATAAAATACAATGATTAATGTATTATGGTTTCTTTAATGCTTTTCGATGGTTTATCGAGAAATAACGGTAGATTATCACTTGATAATCTCACCGCAAAAGAATTGAGATTATCAAAAACTTATACCCTGCTTTTGTGCAGTTCATCCTATCTGACGTCATCTATGCGGGGCGAAATAAGTAACGTCACAATGAACGTTGCATTGCAATCACGTGGAAAATGACGCGCTAAACGAAAAATGTCCTAGAAAATTCACATTTTGTCTCATTTTTGCATGAAAGAAATAGAATAATCGTTTGTTTTTCGAGTAAGATCGATTGATATTTCATTTCGTGAACAACAAAAGCTATATTTTCACTCGTGGCTCTGCCACTCGTGAAAATATAGCTTTTGTTGTTCACTCAATAAAATATAAATCGATCTTACACTGAAACAAACGACTATCCTCTATTTTTTATTATAAAATTCAATGATTAATTTATTATGGTATCATTGCTCAAATGAAATGTTGATCGTTTTGACCAGTATCGGAGTGTTTTAAACGATTTCTGATCGTTTTTGAATGCCGTGAGTTTTTGGAACAAATGAATGAATGGAGCGCTTAGCTAATGATTTGGAAGGTTTTGATCGAGATGAGTGTCGATTTCACAATGTTACTAGCTGCAGGAATTCTTCTAACATCAGTTATATATGTTTCGTCACCTTAGCTACACGGAAATATGCTATTCACTAATTTGACAAAAATTCGCTTATTCTATGTAACGGTTCAAAAAGAACGTTATGTGCAAAGATAGTAGATAGTAGATACCCATATCAAGAATCTTCTTTACAAGAACTTCCTTGAAGTTTTCCTCCTTATCGCTATAGACAAAGATATAATTTGAGAATAATTCTTTTATACATTCGAGTACAACGGAATGCCTTTTCCGTGTTTTAAACAGGT
This sequence comes from Fragum whitleyi, assembly GCA_948146395.1. Classification (NCBI taxonomy): domain Eukaryota; kingdom Metazoa; phylum Mollusca; class Bivalvia; order Cardiida; family Cardiidae; genus Fragum; species Fragum whitleyi. The sequence goes on along the minus strand of OX411548.1, from coordinate 14,338,504 downwards.
GTTGTCCATATCTTTAAATATTCTTCTACCTGCCCTGTGTTCAGGATGTAAAAACGTTTTGCGAGCGCTTTGAGATGATACCCCGCTTTGCACGTGCACATACGTGCAAAGCGGGGTATCTTTTCAAAAACGCTTCGCTAACGCTCTCATCCTGAACGCAGGGCAGGTTTCGTGGCTGGATCGAATTTTCCCGGAATTAAACAGCGGAAGAAATTAGATAATAGCCTCCTCTCTATATCAAAACTGTATAAAACGTCTATAAACGGTAGTTTGCATTACCAAACAGACAATAGCGACATTATGGGGGCTATTAAATCCGGTTATCCAGCTATTTTCGACTTTCTTTATCTCCCATTCAAATGGTTAGATTTCTCCACAAATTCAGAAACAAAAGCAAGACGAAAATGAACATCCGCTTATGAAAATACATGCAGTATTCTGATATTTATTTTGTATTTTTAGATATTAAAGGCTTGAAGCAAAACTATAGTCTGTACCTAATCTTTTTATAGACACAACCTATGCTTTGCTCTTTACCCCCAATATAGCGTGTTTGTATGGTAAAGTGTAAAATATGGCTAAGTCAAGGCATTTGTTTGAAGAAATTAGTGTAAGAGGAACTCAAAAAAATGTACCCTGATACTTTAGTGTTTATGCTCAAATACCAGTTTGACAAGGCCCACCGACCTGTGAAAAGTTCAATTGTCAAAGCGACTTTTTAGCAGGACTGGATTCTTATCGAAATTCAAAGCGTATCGTATTCGAAATGAGTTTGGTCCGCTCTTTCATTCATTTTATTACATATAATTAGTGAAATATCCTAAGGTTTTCATTTTAATAGGAGAGACGACCATATATACCCTCGCGAATGTCAAACATAAGTTATCAACAGTAAAAAAGAGGGAGGGGAAAATACCACATTTGTGGAAAATTGCATTGTCTCCGCTATCACAACGTAAACCTGACGGTTAGTTTGACTGATTATTTTACGCCACTATGGTCACTGCAGAAATTTACCGCGATTTTTACTATTGTTTACCAGCAATTCAAGGGTTCGGATATGATTCGTGTTATCCTGTCCTGCGGTCAGAATGGAATAAATGTTTGTTTCCTCGCTTTGTGCGGGAGTACACGTGGCAAGCAGGATGAATTTAGCGTTTCTCATTTTAGGTGAATCCTTAATTCTAAGGCATTTATAGTATTTTTAAAAATGGTGACAAATAAGTACATGTAGAAACGCACACGATTACCTCAAATGTCAACTTTACAAAGTATCGTATGACGTCATTCTAGCGCTAAAATCAGAGACGGTGATACCTCTTTTGTAAAAGCGTCGGACCGACGTCGTCAATTGAAGAGAGAAACAAAAGTAATCAAATTAGATTTACGAACAGCAGATGTCTGAACTTGCCGGTATTGAAACAGTACTTGTATATATATAATACGTACTTAGTGTTTTGTATGGAAAAAAATATCTAACGAGGTTGGGAGAATTGATCATTGTCGAGGCTATGCCGAGACAATTACCAATTCTCACAACCGAGTTAGATATTTTTTCATACAATACACTTAGTACGTATTATATTTATCTTATAACCTCTTTTTGTCTTGTTTTAGTCGATGTTTCTAACTTAAATGCTAGTTTCTAAAAAAAACTGTATGATATTATTGTTCTAAAAATAACTATGTGATATCATAAAAAATATCATACGGGTTGTTATCATACGGATACTTGTATAGTTATAAGATAAAAACGAATCAGTGATAAGTAGTGCCATTCTGTCGATTCTTGGCTAGACATCGACGACTCCAAATTCGTTGGTATTTTCCTTTTAATTTTGAACTACACACGAAATCTGTTTCTAAGAAGGTAAGCAGAATTTATGTAGAATGCACAAACTCCTATCTGATAATCCTCAGTGAACCAGATCGAACTTATGTATTGGACAGGTGTGCATAAATTTCTTGAATAACAAGGAAATAACTATCCGGGATAAGTATTGTCAGCAACCATCTGTCGATTGAATTAGCTATCGAGCAGCTTTATTTCTTATCAGTTGTCCTTCTTGGAAACAGCCAGTGTATTTCCTGTTTTCCTGGAAATTAACAATTGACCATGAGCTAAGATTGCGTTTAACCTTTCCCATTACCCTTGTATCGCATTTAAAATACTGATTAAAGACACATATGCGGAAAGATTAAGTTACCGACACTCAAAAAGGAATCAACAACGGATGATGAATATTTGAAAAAAAGATCATTCAAATGTCTCGTATCATTTCTTTCACGGGAAGTTAGATTGATCAGAAATTCAGAAAATGAGCATAGTTCGAAAAGGTTCGGGCGCAGTTTGACTATGATCGACACTTTACGCTCAACCCATTGAGTATTTAAGCAATTAATATAAATAGTATGCGAGTTTGAGACATTTTATAACAGAATTTCTACGTGCATAAGCATATTCAAAAAGAAGTTGCATAATCAAACTTTTGTTTAGAGAAGTAAAATATATTTACATTAGGATGTTAGATTTGGATAGACAAAACTAAGAATTAAATTAACAATGTATCAATTAGAGTAAAATGCTTCATAACCCTTTTATATTTTTTTTCTTCTTCTTCTTCTGAAAGGTTTTAACTCTTACAGAAGGCCAAGTTATTTCATAAATTTCACCTCTTTATAATTTGTATTTACGAAGATAGTGGTAAAAACATTTTTATACTGCTTAACTGCTTGTAGGAACATAGCTGGAATTATAATCTATACATATGACTTAAATGTTGGTTACTGATTTGAAATGTTAACCTTTGATTCCAATGAATAAAAACATTCTTAAATTAAGGCAAGACAATTTTTTTCCATTCATTTCCATGAACCAAAGTCGTAGCATTATTTATACAATGCCTCAACAGCAATCGGACTTTTAGAAACCTTTTGTTTTTTATTGCAGACGACATCCAATAATACATCAATTACCTTAGTTGCAGACGCATATGAATAAACTGTATCTACATTTATTGTGAATAAACGTATAAAATCAACGAATCTTTTTTTTATATGCAAAAGAATTGCAAAATGTTCGATACCTACATTATTTTCAATTAAAAAAAAAAACAGAAACAAGAGGTACAGGCCAAGGAGGTCCAAGTATCGCTCCACTGAAATCGCCCCAAGGAAACCAGAAGAAACGTCAATTTGCTTTAAGTGAAATTTAAAAAGCCTGTTTAAATGTAAATCTTACTATTGATAAGATATACTCATCAACCCTGTTATTCTAAATTTAACAAAGGTAAGCCAAAGGTCATGGTCATGATCAAAGGTTGAACAGGATGTAAGAATCAAAAATAATCATCTTCCGACCTTTAACCCTTTCCTGTTTTACAAAATTTTGGGCCTGTCCAAATTCAAAGGTTTTGCAGAAGAAAATTTAAATTGGATTTAATTCGAAAAATAACCATTCAGTAGGGTAGAAAATAGTGTGGAAAAAGAAGAAATTGCTTGTCAGAAGCAATTTCTTCTTTTTTCACAATGTTTTCTCAATCATAAAATCACAGACACGTAAAAAGCAGGGATTAAACAGCAAAGGGTTTATAAAGACTAAATACAGTCTAGCCCTAATAATTCAATTTTTATGAAAGAAGGTCAAGGGTCACAGTCAGGGTCAAAGGTTCATTGTGATGCAAGACTCAAAGACAACCATCTACAAATCTTTATTGTTGACAAAATATAGTCCTACAAAAAACATTCATATCCTTAGCCTAGTTTTAGACAGATAGTTCCATTTATTTCTCGCTTATGGCCCATTTTTCGCTGACGCGAAATCCTCGAGTGCCAAAGGTCATTGCCCAACAAGAATTTAACACAGAAATCTGAAAAAGCATTTCATAAGGACCATTCAGGGAAGTTGGGTTAAATTCCGATGAATAGTTTCAGAGAAAAGGATTATAAAAAGACCCAGAAGGCCCATTTTTTGATGACGCAGTAGCCCATAGCACCCTTGATATCTATCCAATCAGGATTTATCGAAGAGATCTGAAAGAGCATGGTAAAGGAATATTATTTTATATTTCAAGTTTGAGGCCATTGTTTTGCCGGCTCGACAACCCTTAGCGCCAGAGTAATCAACCCTGTCAGAGCTTAACGATGGAACCTGTGAGTGCAAGTCCCAAGGATTATTTCTTTGCAATTTGGTGAAATTATGCCCAGTAGTCTCAGAGAAGATATTCAAATGAAAGGCTTTAAATAATATTTGTACACGTATAAGTATAGAATTTATATTTAATTATGCATTTTAGCGACTGTAGTAAGTCTTGTGGCATTAACGCTCTTATATAATGCTCGTCATCTTTTTGAAACGACTCGGCAAAAAAAACCTGTCGAGATGCACGTGCACGATATACCACTATCGTGTATCTGTAATTAGACCACGCTTGAAGCGAATTGGCCAATCAGAGAACAGTATTTCAAAAGTATATATCAAAGATACAACTTTGAGCGCTGTAATGACAGATATAGGATGGTAGTGTGTCGTGCACGTGAATCTCAACAGGTTTTGCGTGCCGAGCCATTTCAAAAAGAAAACAGACATTTTATATCAGTGCTTTTCGAAAAGACTTTCTACAGCGGCAAAAATGCAAAAAGATCTGCAATAAGAAACAAAAATAGTTTTATAAGTAATTTCAGCGTAAATACACATAGTTACAATAATACTACAGCGAGTTTGAGCCTTTTTTTAAAGGTTAAGGGGTTTGGGAAAAATACAGACAATGTTTGAAAAGCATGATCTAAGTCAGATAGAAAATCTTGTGCCGCGGTAAATGGGAAATAGACACTCGCTAAAGCTCGTGTCTATTTCCTTTATACCACGGCACTCGTTTTCTATCCTATACATGTATCTGATATATATACTTTTGAAATACTGTTCTCTGATTGGCCGTTTCGCTTCAAGTGTGGTCTAGCATTAAGTAAATACTACCGAGTTTTCTGCGGACAGCTTCCATTATCATGCGAATCCTGTGATTAAAACTAAGTTAATGATATTACACCTAGTTTCAAAAGACAGTGTGTACTTTAAAAATTCGAACATCTCGAGACTTACTCAATGTCCTGTCACAAAATTTTGCTTGACAAACCTCGACACTATTGACTATCGATACTATGAGAAATGAGGCACACGGAACTCATTGACTTTAAGCTGGTAAAGGATCTTTGATTTCGAGTGATTTGCTTTTGTATCACACGGTTGATGAATAACTATCTTGGAATCACATTCAGTTCAATTCCTGTGCCTTACCTTGTAATAAATTCACATCTGACTGACAATTTTACGCTACAAAAGAACGTAGGTTGACATACAAATTCCGTGTGTGGGCGAGATTTAACCCCGTGCAAAGAAATTTGTCCATAAAATTAAATTAGCCCTAATACTCCAATAGAAATCGTATATATCCGTTTGAGCTGCCTCTTAAGTATCATCTAATATTGTAGAACGCTATTAGACCGTTAAATCTGACGTTATTGACCAATCAACGTAGCGATTTCTAACGTTGGCGCAGGTGTGACATCTGTAGGTAAACTCAAACTTCTGTTTGGAAATGGTAGGGAGTCCCTAGTGAAACTAGGAAATACCATTTAAGCAAACTTCTCATTACCAGAAAAGAAATTCTAGGAGGGACAATCTCAACACCATATGTGGCGAACAAGTGCCCACAATATACGCAACTTTTTTCGAAATCGGATTTTGTGCTTCGTTTCTAAAGGGTCATGTCTAAAACATGCAACAGATTTTACAAGCAAGAGTTCCTCCAACTTTGCAAAAAGTAAGGAAAACAAAATAATGAAAATGCACATTTTCTTTTGGAATTAAGTACATTATTACTAATCAAACAAAGCTAAGTTGCAAGACATGTTTACACCTTTCATTTAGTCGAATTGTAAAATATTCATTTTTGTCAGAGAAATAAATAAATCTTTAATCTTTAGATGTTACCTTTCTAAGGAAAATTAGAGATACTTGAAAGTTTTTCCCTTTGAAACAGTTATTTGTAGCTAATGAAAATGTTTAACTTTTTTTCTCTTAACTCAAAACTCATCCTTGAATCTTGTGAACGGTAGATTTCACGAAATCTAACGTGTGCAATTAATTTTCTAAACTATTGATTTGTTTGAATGGGATTTTAGACCGCTTTCAACAATCTTTCAGTTATATCGCGCGGCTAGAGCAACTAACATTTGATTCCTCGTATTTCTAAAACCAAAACTTCCACAACATCCTTTTCTAGACTCCAGCTACTATTTCATAAAGGTCTATGATTATCGACCCATTGGTAGAAGACACATTTTCGGAAAGGATGAATGCCGCCGAATCCGGAACCTTTTGAACGTTTTGAATGATGGTTCAACTCTAAACTATTTAATATCTGTATACAAAAATTAATTCATTTGAATACGAATTGTAATATTAAATCTGCCTCTTGGAAACTGAGCATGATGAGGCGACTTTCGGGCCATTGAAAACTTTTGGCAGCGGTTTCACCCAACTATAAACCTTCACGATCGGCCTCACTTCGCAAGATCACGCGCAACCACCACTCGTGAAATAGGTACATTACCAATTTGGACTTCCGCAAGCACAGAATCACTGCTAGATATATTTGTGACAAATTGAGGGCCGCTTCAGGAAGCCTGGTATCTGACTAAACCATACGAAGGAGGCCGAGGTCGAATAATTTGCGACCACGAGGTCCGGCAGATCGTCCATCCCTCCTGCCGAGGCAAGGTGTCCAAAAAGAGCTTGGTGTGCAAGTCAAATTCATTGGAATCGTAGCCAATGGTTAGTGGCAGTTTTCTCAGATACATCACGATGACAACGCCAAAAAGCCACTGGACCTAAACCCAATTGGACGAACACGGGGTGAACTTGCTTGCAGATTTCGTAGGAATTATGCTCCGCCAAATTATTTGCAAAAGCGCACCAAGTATTTGAAATTAGAGTGGCTGGCAATGCCAAAATTTTTTTCCAAACGTCAGTGAATATCATGAGACGCAGGAACAATCTGGTAAAGTTTCATTGAAATACGCCCAGTGGTTCAAAAGAAGATGTCATTCAAAGATTTCAGGCTCAAAATAAGCCCCGCCCTGTCACGCCCATATTAAGGGGGCAATCAAAATATCGCGATCAATTTTTGAAAGGGGTCACTAAAGAAACATTTTGGTAAATTTTAATTGAAATCGGCCCAGTGGTTCGGGAGGAGTTATCGTTCAAAGATTTCAAAGTGAAAAAAATGCCACGCCCTGCCACGCCCATATTTTAGAGCCAAACTTTTGCGAACATTTTTTTAAAAGGCTCACCCAAGGAACAATCTGGTTAAGGTTCATTGAAAACCGCATGGTGGTTCGGGAGGAGCAGAAGTTTTTTTAAGATTGCTGACGACGCACGACGGACTTAGGGTGATCCTAACAGCTCCTCTTGAGCATGTTGTAATCAGGTGCGCTAATAAAAGTTTTTGACCCTTATATTGTTTGAGTAGTAAATATTGAAAATGCATGTATTCGTTTTTCACTCCACGCAAAAGGCATTGTGTCTAGGGACTTTTGCAGGCATCTTTATGGCCTAAACCAAAACAAGTTTGGTAACAAATTGCAGATTATTCAATTATACACAAGATGGGACGATTTGTTTGGAAAACAAAGATTGTATAGACATGTGATATTTATTAAGCTGCGTAAGGGGTCAAAATAAAAACACACAAAGTTTGAAATGTCGGTCAATTTGGTTCCGAACGACCCTTCAAAGAATGGATATGAAACAATTTCACTAATATCGGGTATGTCCTCTATGTTGACGTATTACCTGTTCAATACTACGTCTTATTGAGTTGACGTTACGTTGTACAACCAACGGAGGGATGCGGTTCCATTCGACCCGCAAAACTTGCTCCAGCTCCTGCAAATTGTTAACATTCTGCCTGGCACTTACTTTTCAACCAAGCATATCCCAAATATGCTCGATAGGGTTAAGGTCAGGGAAATCGACTGGCCACGGCAAGATTTATGTATCGAAATATTGTCGCGTGATGCGAGTCGAATGCGGGCGAGCATTCTCGTGGATAAACGTGACATGAACGTTCTGGCAGATGAATCGAACAGCTACAGGTGTCAACAATTGATTATGTACTCAGCATTATTGAGGTTGCCGTGTACAATTACCAGGTCAGTTTTCAAATTCCATTATCCAACCTCACACCATGACGCTGTCCCAATCGCACATGTGCAACACTGCAGGTGGTAGCGAATCGCTCACCTGTTCTCATATACACCCGCACTCTGCCATCATGGTAACTGGGGTTGAACCTACACTCGTCGGAAAAGGGAGTTGGATACCACTGACGCATTCGCCAACGGCGGAGCTGCTGTGCACAGTGCAAACGGGCAGCGCGATCGATGCGTCAGAAACATGCTATGATTGAGTGTTCAATATATCATTTACATGTCCGGAAATGTGTGTAAACAAGACATTGACATATTACTCTCATCTGACCAATAATTGGATTGAATAATACATTACATGGCCTTTAACCTATGTATAATTAATATTCCTATATATCATAGTATTGGCCTATCGTTGAGGTTGAATTGTACGTTCATGAAACGTTAAGGAAGTATTACACCACGTTGAATTGTCGCCTGTGTACATTTAGCGTTAATTTTTCTGAAAGGTTCACAGACGTTTTGTCTTCAGGCACGCTTTGCTGCCGAAGAATTTATTCGTTATTCAAAGTAAACATTTATAGAAAAGTCTACCGTGTCTTTTGAATCATTTTTCATGCACTGAACAAAGATAATATCAATAATAATAACACTCACACCCTAAGACAACTTGACATATATACTCAAACGCAAAAGAAACTAAGAATTTTTCAAGTTCAGATAAATAAAGTTTCATATGCATTTCATTTTTTGTACCACGAGAAGCACGCGTGTCACTATTTCTAACAATGGACACATTCGGTCAGTATTGGGTACAATGTTACGTAACGCCCGAAATCATCAAAACGTAGGGTTTTCCCGTTAAAATCCATGTCGAATGTTTAATCAACCAAACCAACTCTCATTCCATTCTTGCAACTATCGGGAGAAAGGAAAAAAAATAAATTAAGAAAAACAAAACTTGCTATGCCACAGATAATAGCGAGTCAGCGAATTGAAGCGTTGTAGATGCTCAGTGGAGGTACCACTTTTGCCTTCACTGGAGGTACCACTTTTGCCAATATTGCCCGTGTCAGAAACACTATCAATAATCTGCATGTAAGGTTTCGACAAACAGGCACGGTTGCAGATCGGCTTCGATTGATTGAATGGAGTTTAACGCCGCTTTCAACATTTTCAGTTATATTGCGGCGGCTGGAGCACCTAACAATGGATTCCTGGTATTTCTCTCGCCAGTACAACCATAAATCCTTTCCCAGCCTCCAGCTGCTATCTCACATAGGTCTACGATTAGCAACCCGTTGGTGAGAGACAAAAAGTCGGAAAGAATGAGTGCCGCCGTCGGGGATCGAACCCCGGACCTCTAAATAGATCGGCTTCGAAGTGGCAGGCCTCGGGTTACTGACGCCAGATAAGACCGCCATTTTGAAATGACGCACGCTAGACGCCGGTTCCGGACGGCTACTACTACAGCTAGGCAGTACGGTGTAAGAAGGGATCCCGTTCTCAGGCGACTTCTTTACCTCCATAGGCCGATACGAGCCAGACGGCTCTTCGTTGGATGCATACTGACGCAACGCCAACCGTGCCTGTTTGTCGAAACCTTACATGCAGATTATTGATAGTGTTTCTGACACGGGCAACATTGGCAAAAGTGGTACCTCCAGTGAAGGCAAAAGTGGTACCTCCACTGAGCATCTACAACGCTTCAATTCGCTGACTCGCTATTATCTGTGGCATAGCAAGTTTTGTTTTTCTTAATTTATTTTTTTTCCTTTCTCCCGATAGTTGCAAGAATGGAATGAGAGTTGGTTTGGTTGATTAAACATTCGACATGGATTTTAACGGGAAAACCCTACGTTTTGATGATTTCGGGCGTTACGTAACATTGTACCCAATACTGACCGAATGTGTCCATTGTTAGAAATAGTGACACGCGTGCTTCTCGTGGTACAAAAAATGAAATGCATATGAAACTTTATTTATCTGAACTTGAAAAATTCTTAGTTTCTTTTGCGTTTGAGTATATATGTCAAGTTGTCTTAGGGTGTGAGTGTTATTATTATTGATATTATCTTTGTTCAGTGCATGAAAAATGATTCAAAAGACACGGTAGACTTTTCTATAAATGTTTACTTTGAATAACGAATAAATTCTTCGGCAGCAAAGCGTGCCTGAAGACAAAACGTCTGTGAACCTTTCAGAAAAATTAACGCTAAATGTACACAGGCGACAATTCAACGTGGTGTAATACTTCCTTAACGTTTCATGAACGTACAATTCAACCTCAACGATAGGCCAATACTATGATATATAGGAATATTAATTATACATAGGTTAAAGGCCATGTAATGTATTATTCAATCCAATTATTGGTCAGATGAGAGTAATATGTCAATGTCTTGTTTACACACATTTCCGGACATGTAAATGATATATTGAACACTCAATCATAGCATGTTTCGAACTGCGATGATTTATCTCGGACCCGAGAATCATTTGTAGAGATTTGTACATGAAAGGACCGTACATTGATTGAACACGAAAAGGGCAATCTCATACAAATTTAAAACTTTCAGGTCTTATGTCTTGGATTTTGATTGAATGATGCATATATCTTGTTTATTCGGGTATAGTCCGTTTTTGACTTCTTTATGGACCAACCTTTCTACAATTACATAAAATTGCGTTAAGGTTCATGTAAAGTGTTTGAGGCCCAATTTTAAAACACTTCATTTGCCAAGAAAAAGGCAAATGTCCAGGTATATTATATATCAAATTGAAGCTATTTATGAGCACAAGGAATTACGCAACATAAGACTGCCATAGCTATAGCGGTAAAGCAAAACATCGTGGAAAAGGGTCATTTTGTACAGAACAAGCAACTGCATGAATGTTGGATAAAATTAGCTCATATTTTAACAAATTACAGTCTAAAGTACGACCTAGGTACTACTACAAACGTTGGTATAAAACTCGAGCCCAAAACGTAGTTATGCAAGCATCTTATTTTGACTTATTCTATAAACACATATGTCATATATGGCATTCTAATTTTGTAAATGTGTAGATCTTTTTAAGGTATGGTGTGTTATCACAACATGAATAGACATTAATAGTTTATTTACCTGTAAGGTTGTTTAGCGATATATCAATTTCTATTTCACTGAATCATAAATATAAAGTAATTTATTATAGATCTGTGATTTCAAAAACTTTAATTTGAAATAAATTGCAGAAATATTTCACAATATTATGGTGTGCTGTTGCACCATACCTAGCATCTATTTTGAAAACAGACCAAACCGGTTTGACAAGTACGTTGACAAAATAAATGGAAATTGATTGTTTCAAAGGAGCTTTTTGAGACCGAGTTTTATATCAACGGTTGTAGTACTACCTGGATAGTACTTTTGACTGTACTTTGTAAAAATATGAGCAAATTTTATCCAACCATCATGCAGTTGCTTGATCTGTACAAAATGACCCTTTTCCACAATGTTTTGGCTTTACCGCTATAGTTATGACGGTCTTATGTTGCTCAACTGCTTGTGCTCAAAAGTAGCTTCATTTGATATACAACATACCTGGACATACTGCTTTTTCTTGGCTAATGAAGCGCCCTTAAAATTAGGTCTAAAACACTTTACATGAACCTTAAATGAATATGTGAAGGTAAAATTTGGTTGATTCCATCCTGAGGCCAAGATGGAATTGAGTCGGAATTTTACAAAGAAAACTTGTTACTTGGTTACCCCGATATTTGGCCGTCGTCATAGCGCAGTTGGTAGCGCGAAGTCCTGTCAATCTAGAGATCCCGTGTTCGATCCCCGACGGCGTTAATCATCCCTTCCAACTAATTGTCTCTCACCAATGTGATGATAATCGTAGACCTATCTGAGCTAGCAGCTGGAGGCTATGAAAGGATGTGATGGTAGTACTGGTGAGAGAAGTTCGAGGATTCCATTGTTAAGTGCCCCAGCCTCTGAGATATAACTGAAGTATATTGTTGATTGATTGATTGATTGAATGACGTTTAACGTCGCTTTCAACATATTTTCACAAGGAATAAGTGGAAATAATGTTGAAAGCGGTGTAATACCCCATTCAAACAAACAAACAAATACCCCGATTTTTCTGTAATTATATTTTGAATACTGGAAGACTTCCCTCGTCGTGGAGTAAAAACGTTCTTGTGCCTGTATATAAGGTGGGATCACAAGACAATCTGTCTAATTACAGAGGCATTTCTTTGATTAACGTGGTGTATTTTCAGATATTATAAATGTCAGAATGTATATATTTTGATTTGATCGATGAATGCCAGGCTAGGATTCGATCCGGCTACTCATGTATTGATAACTTATTTACACTTCAAAGCTTGAGTAAAAGAACATTTGTAAACCTGGTGGCCGATTCAAAAAAAGCCTTTTATTATTTAGTTAGTTAACAAAATTTAGTATATTATTGAAAAGAGAATTAAAAGGTAAATTGTTTCAGGTTTTGCTCTCTATTTACTCAAATTTAAACTCATATTTGCGTGATTCTGATTAAATCTCCCGGGTTCATGTGTAATATTGGTGGTACTTTACAGGCTAATGGAACAAGTCCCATAACTCTTATTATTTTTAATGTTCAGACTTAGGAGTCAAATAATTGTTATTTTTTTGTATAACGGTAGAACTAACTTGATATCATTCTACAATATACTTAGCGCTAATAGAAATTTCAAACCCAAGTTACCTTCTGATCTTTCAAACAGTATTTCCCTATGCCAAAAACTAATGTATGATATCTACGTATACTAGGTATAAATGTGTCCGCACAAATCAACTATTTTTCATTATTGACAAAAGACGTCGCGTGCGTATTGGTTATTCTTACGTTCTTGACGTGTATGCAAAATGTATCAAAAATTGTTTATGGATTATGCTACCTAGAAATCATGCCGAAATGAGGATAAGGTTTTGAAAGTTGTCAATGCATGTATATTTCACTTTAAATGGCAATAATCCCCACCTAAAGAAGTCTAACAGAGCTTATTGTTCGGTCTCATATTTAAGGGTCACAAGAGGTTCATTTCACTGAAATTTAAACCAAAAATCACTACTTATTTTAAAGAATGACTCTTGTCTATTATAACCGTGATTTTATCTAATCGAAACACCCTTTGCAGGCTGATAAAGGGTTCCCCTGGATCATATAAGTCAAATTCAGTTGACATCTAATTTCGAGAAACATTTACCAATTGCACTTGTTTTTACAGCCGTGATTTCAACTGATGAAGGTTCATGTAAAGTGTTTGAGACCCAATTTTAAGGGCACTTCATTAGCCAAGAAAAAGCTGTATGTCCAGGTATATTATCCACTCAAAATGAAGCTATTCATAAGCACAAGCAGTTAAGCAGCTTAAGACCGACATAGCTAAAGTTGTTAAGCCAAAAGATTGTGGAAAGGGTCATTTTGTACAGAACAAGCAGCTGCATGACGGTTGGATAAAATTGCCTCATGTTTTTAGAAAGTACAGTCTAAAGTACTATCATGTACTACTACAACCTTAGATATAAAATCCAATCTCAAAAGGCTCTTTTGATACAATCAATTTCCATTTATTTTGTAAACATACATGCCAAACAGGTTTGGTCTGTTTTCAAAACAGATGTTAGATATGGTGCAACATTACACCATAATATTGTGAAATATTTTCTGCGATTAATTTCAAATTTTAGTTTTTTTTAATTCAATGATCTATAATAAATTACTATATATTTATCATTCTGTGAAATAGAAATTGATATATATTGCTTAACACCCTTACATGTATATAAACTGTTAATGTCGATTAATGTTGTGATAACACACCATACCTTACACAGATCTACACGTTAACAAAATTAGAATGAGATATATGACATATGTGTTAATAGGATAAGTCAAAATAAATTGCTTGCATAACTGCGTTTTTGGCCCGAGTTTTATACCAACGTTTGTAGTAGTACCTGGGTAGTACTTTAGACTGTACTTTATTAAAATGTGAGCAAATTTATCCAACCGTCGTGCAGTTGCTTGTTCTCTACAAAATGACCCTTTTCCACAATGTTATGGCTATTCCGCTATAGCTATGACAGTCTTTATGTTGCTCAACTGCTTGTACTCATAAATAGCTTCATTTTGATATATAATATACCTGGACATACTGCTTTTCTTGGCAAATGCAGTGCCCTTAAAATTTGGTCTGAAACACTTTACATGAACCTTAAGATTATTTGGATGAATTTGATAAAGTGAATTATCCCTGTTAGTTTGATCATGAGACTCCACAAATCATTTGCAGTTGCTTGCTCTGTACAAAATGACCCTTTTCCACAATGTTTTGGATTTACCGCTATAGCTATGGCAGTCTTATGTTGCTTAACCGCTTGTGCTCATAAATAGCTTCATTTTGATATATAATATTAATTGACATACTGTTTCTTTTTGGCAAATAAAGTTCATTTAAAATTGGGTCTCAAACATTTTACATGAGCCTTAAGAATAAGATTTTAATTAACTTATATAGCAAGGGACTATGAACTTTAACCCGACCCTTATGCAGAATAAATGATTAGGCTCTTGAACATAATTCCGATGGTACCTCGGCACGGGCGACCAAGCATGGACCGTTGAAACTACAGGTAAAGGTAATCAGGACATCAAATCATGAAGCCGACGCTTCAATTTAAAAAAAAAGACGGTCCTGCTTGTGTACGACTTTGAGAGAGGATTTCAGTTTATTGCCATTAGAAAAACATGAATTGCAGTATTACAGGAAAATTCAATATTTGTATTTTTTCATCCGAGTAAGTACGACACTCAAGTAAGTTTTGATTCAGGTGGATAACCAAATATCGACGTAACAGTAAAAAGCATGGGCGGTTACGGGTTTACAGAACTAACGCATGTACTCCCAACTTTACATTGGATCCCGCTGGTAAGTCGTGTTTCGCTGAAGTACCGAAGGGAAAGAACCAATTTTCAATTTATTTAAATCACAAAGGCCAGGTCATGTCAATATCTTTCCACTTTATACAAAGAATGTGTTTTTTAATAAGTTACGCCTAAAATAATTGAGGATGTCCTTTAAGTCTGACAGATTTTAAAACTTTCCCATCATGCTACCAGTACCTTACCAAGCAAAACCAATTGTACTCTTCATCATTTGTGACAGGGTGTGAAATTTCCAACAAATTCCTTTTTTCCTGAAAGGTACAAATATTAAGCAGCCCTTACACAATGAAAAGTGCTCTGAACAGATTTCTGCTCTTCGTACATTTGAAGTCGTTGGATATTCTGCGCACATGCTAAATTGATTTGTTTGAACGAAGATTGAGTTTTCGTGACGCCGTAAGTGAAAGGAAATATACAAATTTGGCTATATCATGTAAAAAAAGACACAGACAAACATATTTGTCCATGTGAATTGAGAACAGTTTATGGTATATAATGGACGGATTGATTCGAAAAATAGGAGCATGAAGTCTTGATAGAAAGACAAATAACTGTCTTGGAACTTGTTTTACAAACCTCAGAAAACAACTAGACATTCCCCTAAGCATGTACTTTCAAACTAGATTAGACGTTACGCTAAACAGCACCGTGCAAATCAAATTTAGTTCCACGGAAGTAAATTTTTATCGACTGTTTCCATGTCTTTAATTTTCTTCCTAGATTTTCTGTTTATTGACTTATTTTTCAGGAAATGTCTTGTGGAGTCTTGCGGATTTTTTTTGTTGGGCCCATTTGAATATGTATATCTACAATAATGACTTACCAATGGCTAACGGTTAAAGAACTATCACCCGTCGTTGAGAAATTTGTCAGTGCAA
The DNA here is from genome assembly GCA_948146395.1 of Fragum whitleyi. Taxonomy (NCBI): domain Eukaryota; kingdom Metazoa; phylum Mollusca; class Bivalvia; order Cardiida; family Cardiidae; genus Fragum; species Fragum whitleyi. The sequence continues at coordinate 14,322,431 of OX411548.1, read as the reverse complement.
AGAAAAAGGATGAAAAGAAATTGAAAGTTCAACAATCTATTTCATCAAAACCTGAATGTCCAGATTTTTGTTATATGTGATATGCATTTTCAAAGGATGTGGAAATGCTGATTTTCTCCATCCGTCCCCAAACAAGCAAAATATGATTTTCTACCTGTCCAGGATCAAAAAGATCTTGTCCATAAAAAGGATAGATAAATCTTGAGAAACCACTGGTTTTTTAAAGAAGAAAATTCTGAAACCCATTATTTTCTTCAATTAAAACAATATTTTCTGCCCTTTGATAAAAAAAAGGATGCTAAATCAATTGTGATCTATTTATTGTCATTCTGATATTTGTCCTTGTAATAACACTTGCCCATGCACAAGTGCCCTAGAAAAATGCAGTTGATCACAAGTAAAAAAAAAAAGTGTCGGACAAGTTGGGCATGGGAATTCCACACCCCTACATTATCGTTTCTATAATCAGCCTTTGCAGTCACGCATGCAAAGTACTTCCTAAAGAAACAAAGAATGGGGTCCATAAAATTCATCTTTTCAAAAACCATGAGGTACCGAACAAAGTATTTAGCATATGACACCCTCAGACAAGCAAGTTACATTCATTAGATGTCCCGTCGGTCGTTTTAGGTTCTGCTTAGAGTACACTTTTTAACACGGAAGGGGCGGGGGTAGGGGAATTAAGTGTGAAAACGTGTGATTACATCTAGTGATGGGCACTAGTATGTGACTCGTCACGTGAAAAAGACCACAAAAAAATGTGGTTGAGGGGGAGATATTATGGAATTCAAAGTGAAAAAGGCAAATCTCGTATCTAAAGGTCAATCAAAGGTTCACGAACAATTTTTGGAAAGGTCATTGAAATCTGCCTAGTTGTTAAGGAGTGGATGTCGATATGTGATTTCAAAGTGAACAAATGCTACGCCCTGCCAAGCCCATATTTATGGGCCAAGCAATTTTCTGTGAACAAATTTGGAAGAGGGTCACCGAAAAAAATTCTGACAAAATTTCATTGAAATCAGCCAAGCGGTTTAGGAGGAGACGTCGTTTAAAGATATTTAAGTGAAAAAAAAAACACTCTCTGCAACGCCAATATGTAAGGCCTAATCAGAATTCTGTGAACATTTTTTTAAGAGGATCATCCGATGCACATTCTGACAAAATTTCATAAGATTATTCTAATTTATTTTAGTTCGATTTTGCCGAAAGGTTAAGATTTTTGAATCGCCTTGGATTTCTCACGTTACCATGGCCACTACTTTACTATATGGTGCAATTATGCGGCGTCATGGGAAAATGGACTTTAAATAAATTTACTAATTAACACAATTACCCCTTCATTAATGGACATATTTTCATGGCACTGTCAAGACATCGGATTTTTAAAGAGTCAGTAGAACGGTCTCAGGCCCTCATGTGCCTCTTGTTCAAAGTGTTCATATCATGGCCTTTATTAATACTTGCACACTACCGATGTATTCGTTATGGAATCATTGGCGGTTGTTTATGGAACTGTGGTGTACGAATAATATGGTATCACAATTAGCCTCTTATTTGAATATTTAGATGCATTTTCCTTTTAGCAATTTCCTATATGAGCCAGTGCGTGACATTTCCAACAATTTGAAATGTGCGTAAAGGGCCAACATTAACCAACCTTTACAACCATGTAGTATAACTATAAGTTTGTCCGACTTTCCAAAGGCACATTTGGACCTTATCTTTCTGCAGATGCACAGGTTGGCCAGAGTCTTTGCTTGGCGTAGATTTGAAATTGTTGGAAATGTCACGCATTGGCTCATATGTCTTTTATTTAAACTGCAAGTAAATTTCGTCTTTTACGCGTAGACTCTTAGCCTTTGACTAGTTTGACAAAAGATACCATGTCAAGAGCAATTGATAAAAATTTTGAGTAGCTTTAATTAGTCGAATATGCGTGTTTGTCAAGAGTTGGGGTAACTTGTTAATCAAGTAATCCCATTTCTGTTTCCCTGGACAAAAATAAATCGATTAAGTCAATCGAACTAATCGTGTTTCATTGTCTTAATGCAGTGAATGGATCATGTGGGAGTTAACGTGCCCATTTCTTAATTTGTTGGCGGTGTTGAATACTTGCCAAATCAATAAATGCTGTTTCTCGAAAATAATATATTAGAATGCGCCTTTTTCAGATTTGTCATGTTGTTATACTGCAAAGATGAATGGTGAGCTATGGGATTCTGCATGACATAACCAAAAATGATCCAGCAAGTCAATCTGTCCCCAAAAATAGTTTGTTTCTACCTATTCTGGAATTATATATTTTCTTAAAAAACACGAGAAAAAAATGCAACAAATCGGTAGTAAACTAGACCAAAACATATTCATTACATATCATTTATATCTTTACTTTTTTCTTATCACGAATTGTGATGTAAAAAGAATTATGAAATAACATAACTATACGATAACATAAGAGAAGATACATTCACGTGAAATGGCTTTCAGGATATATTGTTTCATTCAATTTTGTCAAAGCGTGCTATTCCGAAATTTAAAATTATGCAGCGATTGTTGACTATATATCTGTATTTTTCATAAGACGTCAGATGAAAACAATATATCTTCTCAGTTCATTCATGGTAATGTTGCGTGCTGCATATAGCGAAGCTTCCACCATCAAACTGTTTCGACAGGAAAGCTAATTCATGTCTCTCACCTAATTACTTGGATCAATTCAGAATGGCCTTTCTATTTTAGGCATAATAAAAACGAAACGTCAATCTATTTCTAGAAACTTGATTTTTGAATGGTCTGTTGCTTTACGACTTGGCCCTTCCCACGTTGTCATTTTATAACTAAATACTTTTAACCGCAGTAGAATATAATTTTCATTTCATTGCAATATGATTTCAAAACAACATAATTGAAAAGTTAGAATACCAAAACGCACGAACCTTTCATACTAAAAATAACGAAATGGATAAACTTTGATTAAATAGACTTCATATTTTTATTACATGGACTTTATATTTTTTCGATACTTTTTTCGAACTCGAGTTAAGGTTTCCAATATGTGCCTGATAGCCTTAAATGGTATTTGAAACTTCGACACGCATAACATACATTAGTCCTTTAAATGACCTACACAATCGGTGCGAGTACTGGTTCATTCTCCAGGAGGCAGAATCGAGAGGGATTAATCTAAGTGGAAAGAACTTGTTTTCTAATCCATGTAAGATAAATAGGTTAAACCCACAAACCATGAATAGAAACGCTTTGTTTCATACGAAAACTAAGAATTATTTTCTTTTGTCAATGTGTCAATGCATCCTGCCTAAAAGAACTTCCTTTAATTTTACGAAGTTATTGCTACAAGGAAACACAGTTTTATTATTCCACCAGGCAAAGATTTATTGAAATAATTAGCCTGTAGAGGAAAAGAAATTAGCAAGTAGTATATTTCAACATATCATCTCCATCCCAAATACAGTAAACAACATCGTAAAATTGACAAGGTGAATGATTTTGAATGATTTTGGAATGAAATTGAATGAGTGTAAGGAGCGGGTTTTGAGTGCATTTAATGAGAGGTAATCCTTTATCGGAAATTTTGTTCAGGATGAACATAGTTTGCGATATTGATTACCTCCATTTGATTAAAAATACATTCAAGCTCTATACATAGCCTCCTATTTCTTCAAGAACCTATGAGACGCTAACAAGTTGAATTATGTCAGTGAAATCGCTCTTTTTCTCTATCGAAATTTATTTTGTATGACGTTTTTGATTCTTTATTTTTTCAATGGGTTTGATCAGTTTTGAATGGTTTGAGTGAGTATTTGGAATGAATGATTGGAGCGCTGAGTGATCGATTTTGAATGGCTTTGATTGAGATGAATTTCAATTTCACGATGTTTTTAACTGTAAGGTCTTGTCATCCTCGATCTTGTTGGAATCATAACTAATTACCATTCCCAACGTTATGATTATATATGACATGCAGTCAGAATGACAAAACGGTGCAAAATGTTTGCAAGTGAAACCTCGCTTTGCATGGATGTGCAGATGCAAAGCGGTATCTAATTTGCATACAGAGACCTTATCTATCTACAAAGCGCACTGTGAAGACTCTGGTCAGACTGTGTGGATGCACAGGCTGACCAGAGTTTTTGCTTTGCGGACATTCATAATAGTTGGAAATGTCAAGCACATGCTCAAATCACATTTGTACGCTCTAATTGATGAAGGTTCATTTTTTCTTAACCAAGCTGTTTAACGTTGACGCTATTGAAGATTCCTTGCTCTTGACATCTAGATGATGTGTCAACCATTCACTTTTATAGAAAGCGCTTACCCATGCAGTAAATCAAATTTGTGTCTACATTCTTGGCCAAGTTGTTCTTAGAAAGATAAGCTTCCATTAAGTTTTACCAGTCCATCGTTCATGATGCAAAAACGTTTGCGAAAGTTTAAAATATGCGCCCGCTTTTTAACGTTCATACACGTGTAAAGAATGGGTTATTTCATAATCATTTTTTAAACTTATGGTGGCCTAGATGTCTAAGCATTATGGGGCATTTCTTCTTTGAAAAATGTTGTTAGTGATAGCGAGGGTACAGAGTGGGGAACGGTCTGGTTTTTTTCTTTGTTCTTTAGGTAACGCGTGAAGCTGTCAATCCTGGAATCTCAAGTTCGAGCACTGGCTCTGCAAACTTTTATCCGAAGTATGAGAATTACGTAATACCTACTAAGTATATTGTACGAAAAAAGTATCTAACGAGGTTGGGGGAATGGTTATTGTCGAGGCTCTGCCGAGAAATTATTAATTCCCACAAGCGAGTTAGATATTACAAGTATTATTATATTTATCTTCTAACCTCTATTTGCCTTGTTTTCATCGTTGATTCTAGCAGCAATTTAAGTTTCTAAAAATAACTTTACTAGGTCACTTTCCTAAAGATATCCATGACATATCATAAAAAATATCATATGGGGTGTTATTACACGGAAATGTGAATGGTTATGAGATAAATGTCATTATGACACGAGTCTTTGGTCTCATACCAAGGCAATGGGAGTATGTTTACTAGAACTCTTCACTTGGTTGAGCTTCTGGTGGATCGTAAAATTATGTGATTGCTTTGGTGTGAGATACGAGAGGAAACAATTGTTAGGTGAACCATGTTCTGCAATAAAACTGCATCAATGTTGAGGATGGTGTTCAATCCCATTCAAACAATCAAAATAACAAGGCTGCTATCTATTTTCTTCTAAAACAAAATCAAAGAGCTTTCGTCATACGAAATAGATTGTTTTACGGAAGCGGTATTCGTATGCGATCAAACAGGCATTATAGAGATGATAATACTATGCAGAAAGAAAAAGTTATTTAGAGGATATTGAATGAGCGGTCATAGATTACCGAATTTATTATGTCAGTAAAATCGCGATTTTTTTCTCGCTACAATTGTTTAAATGAAGTTATTGATTTCATTTTTCTTAAATATTTTGGAGCGATTTGAATGGCTTAAGAGAGTGTTTGGAATTAATAAATGGAGCGCTGAGTGAGCGATTTAGAATGGTTTTGATTGAGATAATGTCAATTTTACGATGATCTCAAATGTTATATACGACATTTTGAAGCTTTCGTCGCACTTACACATTTCTTTTACTTTTAATCAAAGGCAAGAGTATTTAGAAACATCCGATATAATCATTACTTGTCCTCTGAAAGGAATGGGTTTCTAGACATAAATAGGTTAATTATGACGAATAAGATCCGAATCGTTGCGACAAAATAATCAGCGTCTTTTTGTACGGGAACTGATTTTCTTGATTGGGCTACACACGTATAAGAGATTTTGTAACAACCCCTCTTTTCGAAGCCCCCTGAAAAAAAACTTTCGGAAGCATTGTTGAAAATTTATATCATCTACAGTTTTGTATCATCGTAAAACTGACATTCATCACGATCAAAATCATTCCAAATCGCTCACTCAGCGCCCCATTCATTAAATCAAAATACTCACCCAAACCATTCAAAAACGCTCCAAATCGCAAAAGAATAACATCAACATTCAAAAAATATAGCTAGAAAAGATATCGCGATTTCACTAACATAATTGAAATTGTAAGCGTCTGGTTGGTTTTTAAAGACATTGGAAGCTATTTTATAGAATTTATAGGCATTTTCCATGAAAGGGAGGTAAATATCCTTTTTTGTAATAAATTTACGCGGAAGTGAAATAACCCCTATGATTTTTTTTATTCTAAAATTGCGCGATATGTATCCGCTACCTTTTGAGGAGAGAAAATGTAAATAAGTAAATATCGTTTATTGGAAATTTCCTTGAGACGTCGTGCGTAGCATCTCAATTATTGGGTCCGTTGAAGGATAAGTCAGGCTTACATTTGGTGTTAGTAGATATTAAGGATAACATTCAATGGTGACGAAATGTGCTTAATCATGTAATTGGATTGTAATAGCGTATCAGGTATAGTAAACAACATCGTGAAATTGACATGGTGAATGTTTGGGGGTTTTTTTAATGATTTCTGAATGAAATTGAATGAGTGCGTTGAGTGAGTTTTGAGTGAAATTAAAAGGAGGTAATCCAGTACCGCTTATTTTGTTCAGGATTAACAAAATAAGCGATACTTATTACCCCCTTTAATAAAATATGTATACAACTTCTATAAGTAGCTTCCTATTATTTCAAGAACAAATCAAACGTTAAAAAAATTTGATAATGTCTGAAATCGCGTTTTTTATTTATATCTATGTTGAATGTAGCTGTTTATTTTATTTAATTTTTTTCGTCATATTGGAGCGTTTTTGATTGAGTTGAGTGAGTGTTTGGAATAAATGAATGAAGCGTTGAGTGAGTGATTTGGAATATTCTTTATTAAGATTAATGTCAATTTCACGATGAAACTAATTGTAACTATTTAATACCATTCGTACATGTATTAAGGAAATAGAGAAGTTAAGAAGGGATGTATAAAGGCTGCTTTTGATATTAATTGTAAATGTTTTTTATTATCGTTTTGATGACACCATTAATTCTATTTTGTGACTGTGTTGCTGTGTGATTGTTAAAATACTTGCATTTTGTTCTTTGTCGGGTGATATAGAGAGCTATTTTCTAATCATAAAATAATCTATTTATAATTTGAATAATTCTACAAGTAACATAGACACAGGTTGTTATACACCAATTTTCTGTTCGTAATATCGATTTGTTTTGTCTGTTTTGTGTTACATATATTCATGAAGCAAAAATTTGGTTAAAAAAACTAATAACAACTGCTTAAATGAATATAAAAAAAAAATGAATATCATTTGATGTTGCGCGTGACATTTCCAACAATTTTAATTTTCGTGAGGTGCAAACATTGAGTAGCGTAGAAAACCACATACTGTAAATATAAAGTTACTTGATGGTCTACTGATACTTTGACACATTATCTATCTACTAAGCGCATAGTGAAGACACTGGTCAGACTGTGCGGATGCAAAAACTGGTCAGAGTCTTTGCTTTGCGCACATTTGAAATTGTTGGAAATCTCACGCACAGGCTAATTTGATTTGTTTGAAAATCATACTGTCGGATTTTTTTAAACATTTTCTAATTTTCTAAATGCAACAATAGAGGAACTTGATAGCAAATTTATAAAGAAATTGAATTCATTAAACAGAGAAATTTATATAAAAAAATGATGGACATTATAAAGGTCTTTACAAGAGCCTTTATTATTATAAAAGTGGTTCAAAATACATACAATAAAACTGTACATTCCGTGTACGAAGGCCGAAGGGGGTTGATAAACACGGATCAAAATCAGTAGACGAGGTGACAGAGTAGATTCTGGTCACGTCATTTTTCCCCATAACAAAAAGACGGCCTAATAGACTCTAAACGCCTTCGTGATCGAATTGGACTCACAGTCTAATAACCTTGATTGATGACGGGCACATAGACGCGGGTTTGTTATCCATGTACTTTCCAATATATCCATGTTGTGCGACCAAATTATCATATCTACAGCTTTGTTCAAGCTGTAGATACGATATTTAGGTCTCAAGACATCGATATATATGTAGCTGTTTTTGTGTCGAATACAGGTTTGGTCTGTCATCAACAAGCAGTGAACACCTCACGACCGCAAACCAAATTCATTCTCGATCGCAAACCAAATTCATTCACATATATATGTTTATCTATTCACTTTTAAAGGTGTGTGTTTCTTCGTTTTGTTTGTAGTTTTCTAAAAATGTAATATATTATCTGGTCGAACATACCATGATATTTTAGTGATATCAATCCGTCTGCTTCATTTAAGTTACGTAAGCAAGTTGATACTTTGATTGGGCTGATTGGGCTTGTTTTGCCTTTGAAATATCAAAGAAAAAAAACAGTCGGTACTAGACTTGTAAAAAACTAATGTAACCTCGTAGAAAAAATACCGCGCGTAATATTGAAAGTCTCATCGTGAACGTAGACGACGAAATAACAAAGGCCATTTTTTCACCAGTGTTTGATAATCCAATCTTTAGTTTTATAGGGCTAAAATGATAACGGATTATGGAACAATCGCCTGTGAAATCTTCCTTCAGTACTGTCTCGTTTCCTTGAGAAGATTTTCCGTCCCGAAGATGAAGTTATCAATCATTTATGCAGTTTGCAGACATATCTAAAAAGAAGTGTCATAAACAATTATGATGCAAGTAGAAATGGAGCAAATTGAATCAATAGATATTTTATATATCTGCTGATCAAAACATTTAGGTCTATATGAGTACATAAGTACAGACGAAAGGAGATAAACTAAAAGCATTGGCTATTGTTTCATGATCCGATTTTTGTCACATAGCTTATGATTTTTATCTATAAGATAAAAATCAAGTGACTCAGTCGCCCATGGCCCATGGGATAAAAATAACTCGATGAATATACTCAAATATTTTATATCATGCAATGAAGCCTGTATTGACCTGATATCGCCTGTCTGCTAACATAACATGATATCAGGTAGTCTATTTTTAGAAACAATTTGCATAAACTTTCACATAAATTTCTTCAATTTTTAAGGGTTTATTATGATTAAGCGCTGAAAAATGATTTCATGATATATTTAAGTTTCTTAAAATATCAATGTTATCTGGTCTCGGCTGCGAGAAATTATAATGACTCGGCAAAGCCTCGTCCTGATAAATTCTCACAACTTCGACCAGATAACATTGATATTTTAAGACACTAACATGTTATTCTCTATATATAAGACAGACGTCGAAATTTCATAAATACTTACATAATATTTTGAACTGCGAGCGGTCGATGGTGGCCAAATTACAAAATGCGCCAGTGTTTACAATTCTATGTCTTACAAAGTACAGTTAGTTACATCGTGAAATTGACATTCACCTCAATCAAAACCATTCTAAATCGCTCACTCAGGGCTCCAATTATTCATTCCAAACACACACTCTAACCATTCAAACACGCTCAAACCGATTGAAAAATATAGAACCAACAACGTCATTCAAAATGTATTTTGAAAGAGAAAGATCGCGATTTCAGTGACATACTTCAAATTGTTAGCGTTTCATAGGTTCTTGAAGAAATAGGAAGCTATATATAGAACTTGAATGCATATTTTTTAAAGGGATGTCATCAATATCGCTAATTTTGTCCATCCTGAACAAAATTTGTGTTATAGGATAACCTTTTTTTAAATTCACCCAAAACTCCCTCCACACACTCATTCAATTTCATTCCTAAATCATTCCAAAATCATTCACCTTGTCAATTTCACGATGTTGTTAACTGTACGCCATTTAAGCACTGTAAGGAAGATCGAGTGAAACCAAGAATAGTTGATGAACTAACTATACGATGACTATTTTGAAAGTTTGCAGCAAATTGGCTTTATATTAAGTGTACAGGTTTCTGTAAAAGTTTTCCGTCTCACGAATAAATCCAAGGATACAGCCATTTTAAGATAATTTTCGTTGCAAATAATACAGTAACATCTTGAAATGGACACTCACTTTGATCAAAACTCTTCTAAATAACTCGCTCAGTGCTCCATTCTTTCATTCATTCCAAACACTTACAAAAACACTCCGAAATGATTCAAGAATGCTTCAAAACTATTCAAAACGATCATCACTTAACTCAAATCGATAAAGTCATTTCGACTGATTGGTCTTGGAATACACAAAGACTGGAAAGACAGGAAAAAATCATAATTTTATTACAGGGAGGTAATAAATATCGATAACTTAGTCCAGTTTTGACGAAATTAACGATATTGTATTACCTACCTTGAATTTCACTCAAAACTCGCTCCTCACACCCAATCAATTTCATTTCGAAATAATTCCAAAATCATTCGCCTCGTTAATTTCACGGTGTTATATGTAGATAAAAGTCGGCTAGTTGATTGAGGGCGAAACCTACCATGCCTTCAGAATTACGAAGCATAAGCGAGCGCCCGAGTGAAGCGTTTTTAATGCGTCTTTCTAACTTGAGGCGCTCGAATGCTTATCCTTCGTTATTCTGACCGCAGGACAGGCTTTGTCATGAATTTTAACGAACAAAACGATACAGTAAACAACATCATGAAAATGATATGGTGAAAAAAATGGAATGATTTCAATAAAATTTAATGACCACTTTGAGTGTGTTTGGAGTGAATAAGAGGTAGGTAATCCAATATCGCTACTTTTGTTCAGGATGAACAAAATAAGCGATGTTTATTACCCCCACACACACACACCCACCCCCCTTTAATCACATATGCATGCAAATTCTATGAAAAAATTCCCACAAAACCCAATCAGACGCTTATTACATTATTTCAGTTTTGTCATTGAAATCGCGATTTCGTCTACCTATATATGGTTTGAATGCAGTTGTTGATCTTATCAATTTTAGTAATTGAGGGGCGTTTTTGAATGGTTTGAGTGAGTGCTTGGAATGAATGAATTTAGCGCTGAGTGAGCGATTTGGAATGGTTTTGATGTATTTCAATTTCACGATGATAATAACTGTGATCGTGTAGTGTTGAAAGAGCTGGTCCTTTTTTATCGATTTATTTATTTATTTTCATGGTGTCTTCATATATTGTCATTTTGGCGCCGTTTTTTTTTTTTTTTTTTGCATCTCACAACTTGTAAACAATTTTAATTTCTAAGTAAGATATTTACAAGGTCATATGGGTCATATGAACCAATCAAACTTTAGGTCAGATGTGACTGGTATGTCAATATCATGTTTACCAAGGTTTCCCGTGGATATATGATTTATTGAATGATAATTCATCACATATATCATGCTTTATTTCCGTACATGTCAACCAAGAAAACATGAATTTTTCCGAAGTTGATCAACATGCATATGTAATTTAACCCCAAATGAAATATATTACAACAGAAAATGTGCCTGATCGAAAAGTTTCTCCTTTGCCTTTTTACCAGAGTCTTCGTACAGAAGCTATGACCACAATGACCTCTACCATGCGTATTTTTGAGGTAAGCGAATGAGGGTGTAAATCAAAATCGGAAAGACCGTCTTACAGTTTAGAACATCGTAAAATTGATCAGCTGAATGATATTAGGATGATTTTTTTAATGAAATTGAATGAGCGAGACGAGTGAGTTTTTAATTAAATTAAAGGAAGATAATCCAATATCGCTAATTTTGTTCAAAACTTTCAGAACAGCATTTCTTTCACCTTATGTTTTAAGATATTGGAACGAGCGAAAGAATTGAATCAATATCTTTCTCAAAAAGAGTCACGCGCTTTGGATTATAAGGTGGTGGGACCGCCATTGAAAAGCTGCTGAAATTTTAGTCACTGGCGTATTTTGTTAATTTTCAAAATATATATATTTGAAATGCATGGTTGTTTGTATTTTTTCCTCTAAAACCAAGTGAAAATCCGACCTTGTATTGGATTTGCATTCATCTGAATGACAAAACTGACCGACCTATACCCAATGAGCGGGCAAAACACTTTTGTCAACTAAGCAAATAAAAAAAATGCAGCTCGATACAAAAGTCTGGATATATTTATAACCTTTCATCATTCGTTTTAGAATACACAAGGGACTTTCGACATTATTTCTACTAAAATCTCTCGTCAATTATGTATAGGACACTTTGAGAATCGTTCGTGTAATGTCAGAAATATTATATCAATTAGACATCTGTCATCAAATTCAGAGAAAACGCATCTATCATGGAAGTAAATATCATTACAGTTAGTTACATTGTGAAATTGACATTCATCTCAATCAAAACCATTCTATATCGATCACTACGCGCTCCATTCATTCATTCCAAACACTTCCTCAAACCAATTGAAAAATATTAAATCAACAACGTCATTCAAAATATAATTTGATTGAGAAAAATCGCGATTTCAATGACATAATTCAAATTGTTAGCGTCTCAGAAATAGGAAGCAATATAGCTTGTATGCATTTTTTATGAAAGGGAGGGAATCAATGTCGCTAATTTTGTTAATCATGAACAAAATTTGCGATATAGGATAATCTCCCTTTAAATTCACTCAAAGACCGCTTCACGCACTCCATCAATTTCATTCCTAAATCATTCCAAAATTATTCACCTTGTTAATTGAGTGGTTTTGAATTTAATGACCTCTACCATGAATGAATTTAATTAGAGGATATCCTTTATCGGAAATTTTGTTCAGGATGAACAAAGTTTGCGATATTAATTACCTCCCTTTAATTAAAAATGCATTCAAGCTCTATAAATAGCCTCCTATTTCTTCAAGAACCTATGAGACGCTAACAAGTTGAATTAAGTCAGTGAAATCGCGCTTTTTATCGAAATTCACTTTGTACGACGTCTTTGATTTTTTTTTTTTTTTTTTTTTTTTTTTTCAATGGGTTTGATCGGTTTTGAATGGTTCGAGTGAGTGTTCGGAAGGAATGATTGGAGCGCTGAGTGAGCGATTTTGAATGGTTTTGATTGAGATGAATGTCAATTCCACGATGTTTTTAACTGTAAGGTCTTGTCACCCTCGAACTTGTTGGAATCATAACTTATTAACATTCCCAACTTTAAGCTAATATATGACATGCTGACTGAATGACAAAACGGTGCAAAATGTTTGTAAATGAAACCCCACTTTGCATGCAAGTGCAGATTCAAAGCTGTATTTAATTCGCATACAGAGACCCCATCTATCTAAAAAGCGCATTGTGAAGACTCTGGTCAGACTGTGTGAATGCACAGGCTGACCAGAGTCTTTGCTTTGCGCACATTCCTAATTGTTGGTAATGTCAAGCAAAAGGCTCAAATTACATCTGTACGCTATAATTGATGAAGGTTGAATTTTTCGATATCTTAACCAATCTGTTTAACGTGGACGCTATTGAAGATTCCACGCTCTTGACATCTAGATAATGTGTCAACCATTCAATTTAATAGACAGCGCTTACCCATGCAGTAAATCAAATTTGTATCGCATTTCAATGTCTACATTCTAGGTCAAGTTGTTCATAGAAAGATAAGCTTCCATTAGGTTTTACCAGTCCTTCGTTCATGATGCAAAAACGTTTGAGAACCTTTAAAAATTGCACCCGCGTGCTAAACAGACTTCATTTCTTAAACATTTCATCTTGAACTCATGTTGGCCTTGATGTCAAAACATGAAGGGGCTTTTTCTACTATGAAATCTGTGGATCATGAAAGTGCGGGTACAAAATGGGGAACCAGTCCTTTTTGTTCTTTCGGTATTCTCAAATTCGAACACTGACTTTTATCCGAAGTTTGAGAAATGAGCCTAAACGTGACATTTCCAACAATCTAATGAAAGCGTGATGGAGAGATGTTTAATAGCCTGGACAATCACACAGTGCATTTGAATTAATTTTGAGTTGTGAATAGCGATTTTAGGTTAGTAGAGTCATCTATTGAGCGCATAGTTTAGACTCCGATCAGACTGTGCGGCTGCCCAGCCTGATCTGAGTCTGAACGTTTTGCACATGTAAAATTGTTGGAAATGTCTTGCACAGGCTCATATGTCATTGTGACATGAGTCAATTGTCTCATTCCAAGGCAATGGGAGGTTGACAACAAGAACTCTTCAGTGGGCTGAGCATCTGGTAGCTCGGATAAAATGTCGTGATTGGTCTGGTGTGAGAATCGAAAGGAAACAATTGTAAGGTGAACAAGGTGCCAAAAAACAACTGCAGTAATGTTGAAGATGGGAAAATGTTCAATCCCATTTAAACAATCAAAATAACAAAGCAGATAGCTATATTCTTTTAATACAAAATCAAAGAGCTTTCGTTATACGAAATAGATGGTTTTACGGAAGCGGTATTTGTATGCGAACAAACCGACATTATAGAGATGATAGTAATATGCAGAAAGAAAAAAAGTAATTTAGAGGATATTGAATGAGTGGTCATTGAATACCGATTTTATTAAACGAGTCATCTATAAACAGGAAAATCAGGGGGGAAAAATGCTGTATGGGGGTAATCTTCTGATAGCAGAACATGTAAGCTAGTACCCTACCTCCAATTCAAAATCCGACATTGTTGTATTAATTGCTGCAAGAGTATTGACGGCGTTTAAATGCAACTTTGTTATGAATTGTCGGTGTTTGTGGATTTAAGATACTAAGGGTGTATAATATTGTGATGGGTTCTCTTGAAAGAGAAACGGTGATATTTTAGAAATCTCACCTACAATGTTTCATATAGCTTTAATTAATCTCGTAAAAAATATCCGCTGAACGCATTTTTTACACGTCCAAAATTGAACGAAATGGCTAAAATTTGGGAATAGACTCGATTTCTGTTTCGTTATCGGTTAAAAAGTTCACTGAAAATGTTTTTCCTGTTTCTTTAATGTGTCAAAGTACCACAATACGCATTTGTTGGAATATGCTTTGTTGAAAAGTGGATGTTGCAATACTATTTTCATTTTGACTTTATTTGATTTGAGACTTGGATATTTCAACCATATCCTAAAATGCGCGCACCCATTCGAATTGTCTTGACAGGAATTCTTCATTTATAACTTACAATACATGTTATAATGAAACTATCCATTCCAGCTCATTTACATTTGACACCATTAGTTAATTTTAGCTTTTTTTACGCATAAGGTAAAGGGAATAAAACCATACATACAATATTTCTGAAATCGCTTTAAAAGTAACAGTTAACAACATCGTGAAATTGACAAGGTGAATGATTTTTGAATTATTTTTGAACAAAATTGAATGAGTGAGATTAGTGGGTGTTGGGTGAAATTAAAGGGATGTACATGTAATCCATTATCGCAAATTTTGTTCAGAATGAACAAAATTAGCGAAAGTTATTACCTCCCTTTAGTAAATTTATGCATATGAGTGCTATTGATTGCTTATTTTTCTTCAAATAACAATCAGACGCTCACAATTTTATTATGTCAGTGAAATCGCGATTTTTTCTTGCTACAATTGTTTTTAGAGAAGTCGTTGATTTTATCTTTCTTAAACATTTTGGAGCGATTTTGAATGGCTTAAGAGAGTGTTTGGAATGAATGGGTGGAGCGCTGAGTGAGCGATTTAGAATGGTTTGATTGAGATAAATGTCAATTTAACGATGATCTTTACTGTAATATACGACATTTAGAGCTTTCGTCGCACTTACAGTTAGGTACATCGTAAAATTGACATTAACCTCAATCAAAACCATTCTAAATCGCTCACTTAGCGCTCCAATCATTTACTCAAAACACTTACTCAAACCATTCAAAAACGATCAAACCCATTGAAAAAATATAGAAACAACAACGTAATTCAAAATAAATTTTGACAGAGAAAAATGGCGATTTAACTGACACAATTCAAATTATTAGCGCCTCATAGGTTCTTGAAGAAATAGGAAGCTATTTATAACACTTGTATGCATTTTTTATGAAAGGGAGGTAATCAATGTCGCTAATTTTGTTCATCCTGAACAAAATTTGCGACATAGGATTACCTCCCATTAAATTCACTCAAAACTCGCTAAAAGGACTCATTCAATTTCATTCCCCAATCATTCCAAAATCATTCACCTAGTCAATTTCACGATGTTGTTAACTGTACACATTTCTATTACTTTTAATCAAAGGCAAGAGCATTTAGAGACATCCGATAAAACTATTACTTGTCCTCTAAAAGGAATGGGCTTCTAGACATAAATAGGTTAATTATGACGAATAAGATCCGAATCGTTGCGACAAAATAATCAGCATCTTTTTGTACGGGAACTGCGTTTCTTGATTGGGCTACACAAATATAAGAGATTTTATAACAACCCCTCTTTTCGAAGCCCCATGAAAAAAATTAGGAATAATTGTTGAAAATATATACCATTTACAGTTTTGAATCATCGTAAAACTGACATTCATCACGATCAAAATCATTCTAAATCGCTCACTCAGCGCTCAATTCATTCATTCAAAACACTCACCAAAACCATTCAAAAACGCTCCAAATCACAAAAGAATAATATCAACATTCAAAAAACATAGCTAGAAAAAAATATCGCGATTTCACTGACATAATTGAAATTGTAAGCGTCGGATTGATTCTTAATGGAATTCGAAGCTATTTTATAGAACTTGTAGGCATTTTTCATTAAAGGGAGGCAATTATCTCTTTTGTAATAATTTACGCGGAAGTGAAATAACCCCTATGAATTTTCTTTATTCTGAAATTGTGCGATATGATCCGCTACCATTTGAGGAGAGAAAATGTAAATAAATAAATATCGTTTATTGGAAATTTCCTTGAGACGTCGTTCGTAGCATCTCAATTATTGGGTCTGTTGTAGGATAAGTCTGGCTAACATTTGGTGTTGGTAGATATTAAGGATAACATTCAATGGTGACGAAATGTGCTTAATCATGTAATTGGATTATTATAGCGTATCAGGTAACTATTTGAATCTAGTTCGTACAAGTATTTGGAAAATAGAGAAGTTAAGAAAGGATTCGAAACGACTGCTTTTGATAGTGATTGTAAAAAGTTATTTTATTATCGTTTTTATGACACCATTCATTCTATTTTGTGACTGTGATGCTGTGTGATTGTAAAATTACTTGCAATTTGTTCTTTGTCTGGTGAATAGAGACTTAACATCTAATCAGAAAATAATGTATTTATGATTCGAATGATTCTACAAGTAACATAAACACAGGTTGTTATACACAAAGTTGCTATTCGTAATCACCATTTGTTTTGTCTGTTTTGTGTTACATATATTCATGAAGCAAACGTTTGGTTCAAATTAAAGCTAATTACAACTGATTAAATGAATATCATTTGAGTCTGTGGGTGACATTTTCAACACTTTGAATTTACGTGAGTAGCAAACATTGAGTAGCGTAGAAAGTCACTAACTATAAATATTAAGTTACCTGATGGTCTACAGATACTTTGAGGCCTTATCTATTTACTAAACGCATAGTAAAGACTCTAGATAGACTGTGTGGATGCATAGGCTGGTCAGAGTCTTTGCTTTGCTCATTTTTGAAATTGTTTGAAATCTCACGCACAGGCTCTTATCTATTAAGAAAATAATGTACTTACAATTTAAATCATTCTACAAGAAACATAAACATAATTTGTTTTTCAACCAGTTTCTGTTAGCAGCTCCCATTTTTATGTCAATATTGTGGTACATATAATAATGTGGCAAAAAATGGTTCATATGAAGGCTAATTGCAACTAAATATTTGAATATCATATGATTTGTTTGAAAGTCATACATTCGGATTTTCTAGCATTTTCTTTAATTTCTAAATGCAACAATAAAGGATCTGATTTGCGAAGTTCTATAGAAATAGCATCATTTATACCGGGAAATATACAAACAAATTTTTGGACATTAGAATATCTTAACATGAGCCTTTATTAAAGTGGTTCAAAATACATATGATAACAAGAGCACCGCCTACGGGTGCCTACGCTCGGCTGTCGAGTGCTGGATAGTGGGAAAAAATCTAAGTCGAAAAAGGGGCATAATTTGCACAAAATGCATCTAGAGTTATCCCCCTTGATAGTATAAGTTGCTCTTTTGATGGTGAACATGTGTGCCAAGTTTCAAGTGAATGCCTTCAGTAGAACCAGAGATATAACAAAATGTCAAAGTTTTCGCACGACGACGACACCGACGACGACACAAAGGCTATAGCAATACCTCGGGTTTTCTCCGAAAACAGCCGAGCTGAAAACCGTACATTCCGTAAGAGACGAAGGCCGAAAGGGGGGTTGATAAACACGAATCAAAATCAGTAGACGAGGTGACAGAGTATATTCTGGTCACGTCAGTTTTCCCCACAACAAAAAGACGGCCTAATAGACTCTAAACGCCTTCGTGATCGAATTGGACTCACAGTCTAATAACCTTGATTGATGACGGGCAGATAGACGCGGGTTTGCTATCCATGTACTTTTCCAATATATCCATGTTGTGCGACCAAATTATCATATCTACAGCTTTGTTCAAGCTGTAGATACGATATTTAGGTCTCAAGACATCGATATATATGTAGCAGTTTTTTGTGTCCAATGCAGGTACGGTCTGTCATCAACAAGCGGTCAACACCGCACGACCGCAAACCAAATTCATTCACGATCGCAAAACAAATTCATTCACATATATATATGCTTATCTATTTACTTTTAAAGGGGTGCGTTACTTCGTTTGGTGTGTTGTTTTCTAAAAATAGAATGTATTATTTTTTTGAAACCATAATCACCATATTTTAGTGATATCAATCAGTTTGTAACATTAAAGTAACTTAAGCAATTGAATTCTTTGATTGGGCTGATTCATCAATGGTGTTTTGCTTAGGAAATATAAAAAAAAAATACCTGTCGGTACAAGTCTTGTAGAAAACTGATGTAACCACGAAGAGAAAATACCTCGCGGTATACTGAAAGTCTTATCATACACAAAGATGACGAGGTAACACAGGCGATTGTTTCGCTGTGGTTTCATAATCCGATTTTGGGTCTAATGTAGATAACATGATAACCTTTATGACATAAAACGGATTATGGAACAATCGCCTGTGAAATCTTCCTGCAGTACTGTCTCGTTTCTTTGAGAAAATTTTCCGTCCCGAAGATGAAGTTATCAATCATTTATGCAGTTTGCAGACAGATCTAAATAAGTCGTGTCGTAAACAATTATGATGCAAGTAGAAATGAAGCGAATTGAATCAATAGATATTGTATATATCTGCTGATCAAAACATTTAGGTCTTTATGAGTGCATAAGTGCAGACGAAAGGAGATAAACTTAAAGCATTGGCTATTGTTTCATAATCCGATTTTGTCACATAGCTTATTAATAACCTATAAGACAACAAGAGCACCGCCCAAGGGTGCCTACGCTCGGCTGTAAGTGCTGGATGGTAAAAAAATAATGGATGGTGAAAAAAACTAAGTAGAAAAAGGGACATAATTGCAGGAAATGCTACTAAAGTTATCCCCATTGAAAGGAAATGTTGCTCTTTTGATGGTAAATACGTGTGCCAAGTTTCAAGTGAATGCCTTCAGTAGAACAAGAGATATTACAAAAATGTCGAAGTTTTTGCATTTTCTTTCACAAGTTTGACCTTGAAAAATGACCTTGACCTTGACTGATAACCTTGAACTTGGTTCCAATAGAAAGTGCTTGTCCCACAGAATCATCATGTGAAAATATGAAGGCCCTATCACTTACCATTCAAAAGTAAACGCAAAATGACAAAGTTTTTATTTTTTCACGAATTTGGCCTTGGAAAGTAACCTTGAACTTGACTGATGACCTTGAACTTGGTTCCTACAGAAAGTGCTTGACAAGGGTTATATTCATGAGAAAATATGAAGGCCCTATCACTTACCATTCAAAAGTTATCGCAAAATGTCAAAGTTTTTGTATTTCTTTCACAAATTGACCTTGAAAAATGACCATGACCTTGACTGATGACCTTGAACCTGGTACCAACAGAAGGAGCTTGTCCGAGGTAATCATCATGTGATATATGGAGACCCTATCACTTACCATTCAATAGTAATTACAAAATGTCATAGTTTTCGCACGACGAACGAATTCAAGAATGCTTCAAAACTTTTCAAAACGATCATCACTTAACTCAAATCGATAAAATCATTTCGCTTTTTCATTGGTTGGTGTGGATTTTGAAGCGACTGATTGGTCTTGGAAGACACAAGGGAAAGACAGAAAAAAACTACATAATTTTATTACAGGGTGGTAATAAATATCGATAATTTAGTCCTTTTTTGACGAAATTAACGATGTTACATAACCTCCCTCTAATTTCACTCAAACTCACTCATTAGAGGGAGGTAATCCAATAGCGCTACTTTTTTCAGGATGAATAAAATTAGCGATGTTTATTATCTCCTGTTAATAAAATATGTATACAAGTTCTATAAAAAGCCCCCATCTCTTGAAAAACAATCAGACGCATATTATTTCAATTTTGTCATCGAAATCGCGATTTCGTCTAGGTGTGTATGGTTTGAATGCAGTTTCTGATCTTATCGTTTTTAGTAATTTTGGGGACGTTTTTTTAATGGTTTGAATGAGTGTTTGGAATGAATGAATGGAGCGTTGAGTGAGCGAGGAATGATTTTGATTGAGATGAATTTAAATTTCACGATGTTCATAACCGAGGTCGTGTAGTGTTGAAAAAGCTGGCCCCTTTTTTAATTGTTTATTTATATTTTTCGTGGTACCGACATATATGGTCATTTTGGGCGCCGTTTTTTTTTTTTTTTGTTTGTTTTGTTTTGTTTTGTTTTCTGTTTTTTTAAACATCTCACAACTTGTAAACAAATTTAATTTCCAAGTAAGACACGTACAAGGTCATGTGGGTCATATGAACCAATCAAACTATAGGTCAGATGTGACTGGTATGTCAATATCATGTTTACCAAGGTTTCCCGTGGATATATGATTTATTGAATGATAATTCATCACTTATATCATGGTTTATTTCCGTACATGTCAACCAAGTTAACATGTTTTTTCCTTCGGTTTATAAACAACTGGTCAGTGAGTTCCCCCCACCCCCCCCCGAAAAAAAAATAATAATGTTACAATGAGGTATGCGCCTGATCAAAAAGTGTCTCTTTTACTTTTTGGTGGACGTTTACGTTCACCAGTGTTACCGCGTAAGAACAATCCAGTCAAATGTTTTATAGGTTATCAAAAAAGTAGTACTAACTAAGATCCGATTTACACTTTTTTTCTAGAATTGTATTCATCTTACATCTATGTATTTTCAAAATGTCGCGAAACAAGGATTCTACAATACCTTTTAATACGACAGAGACATCTTTTATATGCTAAATCATATGCAATTCTGAGGTCAGGCAAACGTTTCGCTTGCGTAAATCTACTTTTCAGGCCGAGTGAGTAATTTGCCCTATGTTTCCAAATGGTCGATGGGAGGTCACTACTGCAATGGTAACCTCACATGACAATACTACTGTATAAAAGAACAACGGCCAATTAATGGAAATACCGGAAAACATGGATACAGATACAACGCGAGCAGGTGAAGTAATGAAGTAATGTCATGCGATAAAGGTTTATGCAGTGGGGTTTTATTTAACCTTTCAACACACGACAGTCAATCTCGAGACGAGTGTCTGCAACTTTTGTAGGTGTTTCTCTCTCTCTATCTCTATCTCTCTCACTCGCTCGCTCTCTCTCTCTCGCTCTTTCTCGCTCTCTCTTTCTCTCTCTCTTCCCTCCTAGCTCTTTCCCCCCTCGCCCTCCCTCTTCTCTAAACTCTTGAAAAATAATTTGAATACTGGCTGATGATGTGATATTTAAGTACATGTAGCATAACGTTGACAATCGGTGACTATATTGATAATGTATGAACATAATTCAAGCATGCAGCTTATAATACCAAATTCAACTTGTTATTTGTACAGCAAACATAAATATACATTAAAAAGTATTATTATCTGCAGAGTATTCTACTTATTTTTTTTTCCTTTTGTTATGTAACATTTTAAAAAATGGGGAAAAAGTTTAGGAAATTTCGAAATTGGGTCAGGTCATCTTCCTTTTATCGTAATGTTACATGTACAATTTCTCTTTTTGCATCGAATGGAAGAATAACTCTTGTATGCCACAGAAACTTACACAACCAGTACTCTCAGTGCTTTGATTTACCTGAGTTTTCACACAGAAGCTATGACCACACTGGCCGTCGAATTAGCTTAGTAAATTGATTCAATATCTATCTGGGAAAAAATCAAACACTCATTTTGACACTATTTTTGTAAATCATATTCTTTGGGTTATAAGGCGGTTGAACCTCTCTAGAAAAGCTACTCAGTTTTCAGTTACTGAAGTATTTTATCATTTTTCTAAATATATTTAAATGCATTGCCGTTTGTATTTTTTTTTTTTCTATTGAAACCAAGTGAAAATCGGCTTTTCATTCATTTAAATGACAGGGGTCAAGTAAAGGTAAAAACCAATTGACCTCTACCCATTGGACACGCAAAAAGTTTTTGTCAACTAAGCAAATAAAACATTGCAGCACGGCACAAAGGTTTTGATATATTTATAACCTTTCATCATTCGTTTTAGCATACACAAGGGACTTCAGACATTATTTCTACTAAAATCTCTCGTCAATTATGTATAGGACATTTTGAGAGTCTTTCGTGTAATGTCAGAAATGATATATCAATTAGACATCTGTCATCGTATTCGGAGAAAATACATCTATCATGGAAGTAAATATCATGTTTGCCTAAGCTCTCTAAATTTACAAATGAAATATACAAATAAAGTCTTTTGGACTTTTTTTGGATACAGTTAACAACATCGTGAAATTGACAAGGTGAATGATTTTGGTATGATTTAGGAATGAAATTGATTGAATGTTTGTAGCGAGCTTTGAGTGAATTTAACAGGAGGTAATCCAATATCGCAAATTTTGTTCAGGGTGAACAAATTTGGCGATATTGATTAACTCCCTTTAATAAACTTTGCAAACAAGTTCTATAGATAGCTTCCGATTTCTTCAAGAACCTATTAGATGCTTTCAATTTCATTTATGTAAGTGAAATCGCGATTTTTCTCTCTCCAAATTTTTTTTGCATGACGTTGTTGATTCTATTTTTTCAATGGGTTTGAGTTTTTTTGAATGGATTGAGTGAATGATTGGAATGAATGAATGGAGCTCTGAGCGAGTGATTAAGAACGATATTGATTGAGGCGAATGTTAATTCCACGATGTAACTAACTATGTAGACCAATTGTCTTCCCCAAATTGTAGGAAAGATAACTATTGGTTGAATTTTAACAGGAAGCTAATTTCATACAAATAGGAAAGTACAATTGAAACAACAAACTTGGTTTAAAACAGCTTCCTGTCTATTTTTTACCATTTTTGGTGAACGAACGTTTCGTTAACCAGTGTTACTACGAAAGGAACACCCTGTGGGTTCTTAATAGATTCGAAACAAAATAGTGCCCTTTTAGATTCAATTTATTATTTCTCAAGACTTCTCTTCACAAAATCATAGTTTATTTCGTTTATGGCGTGATACTATAATTCTTTCACATGAGAAGATAATGCAAAATTCCCCTTTAAAATATAAAATAAAGATTAGATCTTTAATCTGGCGAATGGAATATTCGCGTAAGCTTATCGAGAGTTAAGAGCAAAAACAAAGTTTGTGTCTATACACTGTATAGAAATTAATTTACCTTTCGGACTGCTTTTTTCGAGCTAAGAAAAAAATGATGTTACGACATTAAAGAAGCTCGTGCTGCAACTCGGAGCATATAATAATTAAAAAAAGCTAAAGTATTCAGCAAATAATATCAAATAATATCAAATTTCGTTTGAAGTATTAGAATTATTTGTAGAGTAAAACAAGGACAACAAAACCCTAAAAATTATAGTATTTTTCCTGTTAAGTGGTCTTCAATTTTTTTCTTTTTCATGGTAATATTTAAGAACAAATTCGACAAACAACACAAATTTGAATTTACAGAGAATTGTCGACACTTCCCTTAATCATTTATTACATACATGTATGTATAAATTGAAATTATTGACATGACTTGACCTTTATGCAACGAATAAATTAGTCTGTGAATACATTTATCATCGAGGGTAGTCGCAAGGCTTCGAAAAACATCGTAAATCCGCGGAGGGTATGATTTTTGAATGATGTTTGTATAACGTAATAGTACCATTACATCATGTTTGACTGTGTGGTCGAGAGGTCCAGTCGGATGACTACAGTTACAAGGGTCATGGGTTCAAATCTGCTTTCATCTCACATTTTTTAATATTCTTTTTTCTGATAGCCCAATTTGACTAGATATTGGAAGACATTATTCTTTTTTTCATAGCCCCGTTTCATTGATACAAATATGGAAAACGCAAGTCGCAGTTAAATGGTCTTGAGGGCAAATTTTGTTGATAATCGATTACCTAAATGGGATGAGCAGCTGGAGTTGGAAGAGTTGTCGTTGTAGTATTCGTAAGAGAAATACCAGGCATCCATAGTTAAGTGCTCTAGTCGCACAATAAAACCGAAAAAATATCAAAAGAGTCGATAAACCCCATTCAAACAAACAAAACAAAACAAAAAACTAACGGGTAAATTTTCTAATCAATTAACATATAACGTACCACATATCTCTATTAGAATCGTGCGATCTTCGACATTATTCAAAGGAAAAAAATCTATAAAATGGATTGAAATCTAGAGGGAAAATAACATGTCACTGTGACTCGAACTACTGTCTTTGGACTTCTAGTGACTTATTCATTTCAGGTAGTGACAAGTGTCTACTCGTCATAGTGTCATTTAATAGGTATATATTATAAAACTTGATTCACGAAGTATAACGAGACCTAACGGAGATACCATGCGACAATCAGTCAAGCATGTTATGTATGCTAATAGAGGTTTCGGTCAGTCATGTCAATAATTTCGCGCTATAATTTTTCTTTTCTCAACGAATTCATTGCATCACTCAAGAATGCCATAAGACTCTTTCACCATCAGTACTTTCAGTGCTTTGATTTATTCAACGGGCGCTGCAAGAAAGAATAGGGTGATTCAATTAATATTTTCAAGCCTCTGCCACCTACAAAAAGAAATAGAAAAGTATAAGCCATCCCTCGGTACCCTCTCCTCGGTCAAAAATCACCTTCTATTATACCTGTATGTCGATCATAGACAAAGACTATTCATGTTACATGCCTGCTATTTTTCCATGGAAATAAATATCACTGCAGAGCCCCTGCAACTCAAAACCAACTTGATTCAATATACCCCATTCACCTCAGAAAAAAGAACTCGATTTATATTTAGCCGCTTTGTTTAGCCTTCTACAAAAAGACAGCGTTTATTTAGTACGCGGTTGTTACTAGATAGCTTTATTGTCTAGTAATATGATTAGAGCTGACGTTACTGGTTATATTTGCTTTGTGTCGTATTTTTGTAGACAGGATAATTACTCGGCATATTATAAGCATTTCTTCTCTTTTTTTATTGTATTTTTTCGGCTTAAGCAATCACTGTTGCATAATTTCGATTCTTATAAAATATCTAGGTATCATTATGCCAAATTATCATTTTTATTGTTTGTTATCTTTTATGTCTTCTGAGAAAGTGCAAAAAGTTATCTCTCATCGCATTAATATCGTCATCATTTTTGTTTACAAAGGCACGAACAAATACACATGTACTGTTTTTTCAGCTTTTGTCTTTTGATTCAACATTAAAGAATAAATTGTTCCTAATGTCTTATCATCAAAACTTTTAAGATTTATTAATTTGTCCACATGCTCGTGGAATTCTTGAACATATTAATCATTATTTAGAATTTATATTTTGAAATTGTTTCTTTCAATCTTTAAAAAAATAATTAAATAAACGAAAGAAAAGGGACGCCAAAGAGAGTCAGCTTTCACTGTGGTTTTACATGTACATATAGAATATAGGTCACAGCTGAGAATTTGAATTAAATTTAATGCCGATATCAAAAACTTTTTAAGATAACCCGAGGTCAAGGTCAGTATCAAAAATTTAAGTTGGATCAAAGGTTAAGTAAAATGATAAGTATAAACTAGATTCAACAGAAGTTGTTTATCAATAGTTTTTTTTTCTATTTGGTCCAAATCTCTTTATTTGATAGATTATGTCAAACCTCAGAAAGTATGTCAAAGCTAGAAGCCTTCTTGGACCACTTGACATGAGCGTCCCTATGTTACATGTAACAAAACTTGGAAAGAGACGAACAAAATCGGCGAATCTCAACTGAAAATCGAACCTCGGACCTTGTTTCTACTTGGCAGACGGGGCAACTGTAACAATACTAAAACTGTTTGGTTCAGATAAATGAAACTTGGAAAGAAATGCAAAAGCGTTGTAGATTTCGATTTGAAAACGAGTTTCGAACCTTCTTCAAATTAGGAGGGCGTGCTAGCCATTACGTTACATCGTTAAATTGACAAGATGATTTGCTTTTGGATGATTTTGGAATGAAATCGACTGAGTGTGTTCAGCGAGTTTTGAGTGAAATTAAAGAGAGGTAATCCATTATCGCTAATTTTGTTCAAGATGAACAATAATCCATTATCGCTAATTTTGTTCAAGATGAAAAAATAGCGATATTTATTGCCTCCCTTTCATAAAATTTACGTATTTTTCTGTTTGGAAGTCTTCGCGGACCAATCAGAAACTTTAAAATCAACACCAGTCAATAAAATCATAGAATTAATTGATCGATTTGAATCAAAAGTTGATCGTCTTGGGCGATTTTGAAATGATTTCTAATGATTTTGGAGAGTTGTAATCGATTTGAGTGAGTGTTTGGAATGAATGAATGGAGCGCTGAGTTAATGATTTAGAATGGTTTTGCCCGGAATGAGTATCAATTTAACGATGTTTTAGCTGTACAAAGACTAGTCATCTATTGACCAGCAAAGATGAAAACACTGCGTTTGATACAGTAAGTAACATCGTGGAATTGACATTCACCTCAACCCAAACCACTATAAAACGCTCATTCAGCGCTTCTTTCATTCATTCCAAACACTCACTCAAACCATTTAAAAACTCTCAAACCCCTTGAAAAATATAGAATCAACAACGTCATTCAAAATAAATTTTGATAGAGAAAATCGCGATTTCACTGACATTATTCAAATCATTAGCGCCTCATAAGTTCTTGAAGAAATAGAAAGCCATTTATAAAACTTGTATGCCTTTTTTTTAATTAAAAGGGGGGGGGGGTATCAATATCGCTAAAATTTTTCATCCAGAACAAAATTTGCGATATAGGATGACCTCCCATTAAATTCACTCAAAGCTCTCTCCACACACTCATTCAATTTCACTCCTCAATCATTCCAAAATCATTAACCTTGTAAATTTCAAGATGTTGTTAACTTTAAATATATACACACGACAAATGCGAAAAAAGGCTATCAGTTTCTATTATTTATTTCCAATAAAGCAAACAAGACTAAACAGTAAGACAAATGTGAACTACAGAGTGTGTCAATTTCATCTGTCAGTATTTATCTCGTCTTATCGTCTTTTGTCGGTATGGAAGAAATTGTCGAGAAATAGATAAGGAAGTGTCAATAAACGCTGTTCATTGAGCCAGAAATAACATCCAAATTAGAAGGGAAAGACGTGTATTGCTAGATTACAGTTTGCCTATATTTATGTGATGTGTTTCAACAACTTCGAGCAATATTTTGATTTTAAGTTGAAATGGATATATGGATTCTCCCATTTCAAGTTTGGTATAAAACTTTCTCTTATAACTATACAAATATCTGTGAGATAACATCCCGTATGATATTTTTTATGATATCACATAGTTATTTTAGAACAATGATATAATGCAGTTATTTTTAGAAACTGCATTTCAGTAAGAAACATCAACGAAAAGAAGACAAATAGAGGTTATAAGATAAATATAATACATACTTAGTGTATTGTATGAAAAAAATTTCTAACACGCTTGTCAGAATTGATAATTGTCTCGGCAGAGCCTCGACAATTTTCAATTCTTCCAACCTCATTAGGTATTTTTTCATATAATACACTAAGTATGTATTATATAAATACATAACGAGAAGTTTTGTGCCCATGCCGTATTTTTGACAATTTGTTTATTTGCGACAAAATCTCGTAATTACAGGTTTACAGAAGCTGCGGTTACGAGGTTTTGGTTGCCAAACATCAAACGTATGTCTCTACCTCAGCAGGCGACATGACGGGATACAACTTTTTTTCTATCTGCACATCTGTTTTTTTTTTTGTTTGTTTTTTTTTTTTTTTTTTACTTTTGTCGAAATATAACTCGTATAATACCGAGAACTTAATTTGTTATATCATGCTATAAATTTGCAGAATCATGAAGTTTATCCCATGTTTAAGCAGTATCTTTCCTACTAACCTTGCTGAGATGTTCATTCATACATTTTCGAGTTCCAATTAGCTTGTCACCTGTTCATAAAAAGTATAGCATTGTTTAGTCTTTTTTATAAACCTTGATAAAAGCAGGAGACAAAAACACCAGCGGAGGCTTTTAATCATTCTTGACGATCTAACCTCGTTGCACAATATTCACGTTAGTACTGGATATATTTATGAAATAATTTCGTTTTCGCGTTGATGTATCCATGAATAAAGTTTGATGGAGGAGGAATTATGCAAAACGTAAAATCCGAGGACGGAGCCCGAGGATTTTGCTTTGCATATGACTCCTTCCCCCCCCCCCCCCCCCCCGCCAGACTTTATTCAGGGACACGTCAACGCGAAAACGAAATTATATTCATTTAAACACGACCAAACTGAAGTTAGTTTTTAACCCTTTTTTTGGTGTGAAATAGAAAATTAAAGTTTTTTTTTTTATCTAAAATTACTGAAGTAATGATATTTACGTTGGGAGAATTTCATAGAAAACGAAGCGCGTTATTTAGCAGGTGAGTTATATGACGTCACTATCTGAAGATGACGTATAATAAATGAAAATTCTGTAGCTTAAACTTGTCAGTTATTTTTACGTTATGAATACTTATGTTATGTCTGAGTATCTTGATTTATTCCGCTTCATCTTCAACGTTTACGTCAACGTAAATGATATACGAGGGTGGATCAAAAATATTTAATACCCCCCTCTGATATTATATGCATCTAGGTTCCATTTTTATGTCACTGAAATCGAGACATTTTCCAGCTATTCTTATATAAAATGTAGTTGTTGATCTTGCCTTTTTAAGTGATTTTGGAGCGTTTTTGAATGATTAGATAGAGTGTTTTAAATGAATGAATGGAGCGCTTTTTTAGCGATTTGTTCTGATCGGAATGAGAGTCAATTTCACGACGTTCTTAACTGTTAATCCCTTAACTAACGAGTGGATAGAGGTATGTGGACCCACGTCTAATAAAAACGCAATTTTATTTAAACATGTAATTGATTTAATCAACGACTTTATTCTGATTTAAAAGAAAAATGAATAAAAGGAAAACTTGAGGGCATCCATTTATTTCATGTTTTGTCTGTCCAATTTCTAGAACTGCTGTACAAATCTAAAAATATCACAAATCTGGAATTTTCCAGATAAATGAATTAATATTTCTATAAACAAAATGCATGTAATAATGCACGTTTGCAAACTCGCGTTTTGATCCTTTTTTTCATGAGTTTTTCAGAAATTAAATTGCATGTTTGAATGATAAAAATATTAAAAGATAATTATTCTAAGGTAGGGTGTGGGTGATCGGCTTCGAAAAGTGTGATTAGCTGCAGTTAACAACATCGTGAAATTAACAGGGTGAATCATTTTGGAATGAAATTGAATGTGTGTTTATGAGTGAGTTTTGAGTGAAATTAAGGGGATGTAATCCAGTACCGCTAATTTTGTTCAGGATGAACAAAATTAGGGATACTTTTTACCCCCCTTTAATAAAATGCGTATACAAGTTCTATCAGTAGCTTTCTTTTTCTTCAAAAACCGATCAGACGCTTGCAATTTCAATTATGTCACTAATATCGCGTTTTTTATTTAAATTCATTTTGAATGTAGCTGTTGATTTTAGTTTTTTAGTCATTTTGGAGCGTTTTTGATCGATTTGAGTGAGTGTTAGGAATAAATGAATGGAGCGTTGAGTGAGTGATTTGGAATGATTTTGATTGATATGAATGTCAATTTCACGATATAACTAACTGTACACTGGATAAAAGTCATTGTTTCTCTCTCCTTATAGTCATATTTTGGCTGTGCGGATATCCACAAATGGGAACACACAACCTATCGTCCGTATCCGAGCAAACCCCGTACCTACAGTGACTTAATCGAGCTGTTGTTACGGGTTGTTGGTCGCCCAAAGACGGTAATAGTAATACTACTGTCACATTTATGTAACAGAATTCTTACTATCATTATTATTATCATCGTTTTGATTTTGAAAAAAATCGGCGACCAGTCGTCGATTGGATGGCGACTGATCGGTGAATCGGTCTGTCAAATAGTGTGGTTTGTAACCACCGGCGATGTGTCGATAAACTTAACCTTCACGACTTGTCGGCGACGTCTTTAAGAATTCTGGAAAACAAAATTTGATCACGGACCTACCGCCAGCGAGCCGTCGACGGTTGATTTTCTGCAAGGCTCTGGTCGATCTTTAGGACATTGCAACCGTATCTTTTGTCTTTTCTCACATCTTCAACCCAATTAAATTCGGCGACTAGTCGTCGACGTCTCGCCAGCGTATCAACAGCACTACGTTTAAGGTAGTTGACCCGTAATAGTTCCGCAACTTTTCGGAACTCACGAAATTTCACAATGTTGATTGAGGTTTCCTAATGAAAATCATTAGGAAACCTCGGTTAACACTGTTAAAAGTCTTTACTTCCGAAATGTTGCGGAACCATTACGGGTCCACTACCTTAACGGAACATGCAATTTCTTCCTCTTGAAAATCTGTTCTAGAAACAAGACATCGTCGTGTCGGCATATTTATGTGTCGCAAAATTAATATTTTGTCCTACAATTAATAACATCGTAAATTTGACATCAAACTCAACCAAAGTCATTCTAAATCACTCACTCAGCGCTCCTTTCATTCATTCTAAACACTCACTCAAACCATTAAAAACGCTCCAAACAAACTCACTGAAAACCATATAACAACAATTTCGTTCAAAATGTAAATAGCTGGGGATAAGAAAATCGGTATTCACATATTTAATTGAAATTGTAAGCGTGATAGGTTCTTTAAGAAACAGGGAGCTTTCTATAGAACTTGTATGCATGTTTTATTAAAGGGAGGTAATCAATATTGCAAATTTTGTTCATCCTGAACAAAATTTGCAATACTGAATTACCTCCCATAAAATTCATTCAAAAGTCGCTCCACACACTCATTCAGTTTCATTCATAAATCATTCCAAAATCATTCACCCTGTCAATTTCACGATGTTGTTAACTGTAATATCCTCGATCTCCGGCCGATTCGCAAATTTTTATGTGACTTTAGGATTAGGCGTGAAATAATATATAAAACGGTTTGGGTATTTCCATTAACTTTATGTTACTATTATCTGGTGTTTAGTGAATGAACATCTTAACGTTAAACTCAGTGTGAATGATGGATGCTGCGTTTCGAGGAAAATGAGATTGTTCACAAGAGTTTAATCAAGTGTGCGGTAAAGCCGTCAGAAAATTGAGGTAAATAAAACACCGGATTATTTAGATGAGATATATTGTCTTATAAGAAGTTTCACTAGAACTTTTCAAGAACGAATTCTTAAATTTAACATGATGGTATTGGAATTAAGTATCAATTTGAGCGTGATTTAAAGTGACGGGATTTATCTAGGATAGTGCATTTTAAAAGGTAAGTAACATTGAATTAAAATTTCGATTGAACTTATTTAACATGCGCATCCTATCTCAACACATACGTGTATCGTCGATGGATGGCCAATATCGTGGCATAGCTACAGCTTGAGTTATACTGTTGTTACGACTCTTTGGTCTTCTACTGACAATGGCAAAATTTATATTA
The DNA here is from genome assembly GCA_948146395.1 of Fragum whitleyi. Taxonomy (NCBI): domain Eukaryota; kingdom Metazoa; phylum Mollusca; class Bivalvia; order Cardiida; family Cardiidae; genus Fragum; species Fragum whitleyi. The sequence goes on along the minus strand of OX411548.1, from coordinate 14,290,322 downwards.
TTTTCATTATTGCGTGGTAAACGCTTCTTATAATTAAGAAATAATTTGAGCCTGTGCGTGACATTTTAAACAATTTGAAATGCTCACGGGGTGCAAACATTGAGTAGCGTTCAAAGCCACTCATTGTAAGATACCTGATTGTCTACAGATACTTTGAGACCTTATCTATCTATTAAACGCATAGTGAAGACTCTGGTCAGACTGTGCGGATGTACAGACTGGCCAGAGTTTTTTGCTTTGCGCATATTTGAAATTGTTCGAAATCTCACACACAGGCTCATTTCATTTTCGCGTTGATGAGTTCATGAATAAAGTCTGATGGAGGGGGAGGGGGTATGCAAAAGATAAAATCAGAGGGCGATCGATGATTGATTTGTTTTTCCTTAAAAGATCTAGTTAAGACATTGTAAACTGATTGTGTAGACTTAGTACAGACAGCACAATCATATGCCTCTTGCCAAGTTGAAACATTTCCTTTCCGTACAAAGCGGGGTAAAATTGGAAAACTGTTTGCACCGTTTTGTGATCCTGAATGCAGGGCTGGATATCGCTGTCGAAGCGCAGTTTGTTAAACTCGGACTCCCATTAATCAGGTCTCAAGTTCGATCGCCGACGGCGTCTCACATTTTTTATGGTGTTTGTCTCCCATCAATGGTTGGACAATCTATAACTTCGGTGGATCGAGCAGCTGTAAGCTTAGAAAGGCTGTCGTGGATGTACTTGCGAGAGAAATACTACGAATAAATGATTAGGTGTTACAGCCGCCGCGATACATTTGAAAAAAAATGCTGAAAGCGGTGCTTGACCCAATTCAAAAATCGCAATAGATCAGAACACTCGGCTGGAACACTTTTCTTAGCCTCGATACATTTTTTCGGTCACGAATTAAACAATTTATCGTGGAATTTACCTGTATCAGCGCTTCAAGCAGAATACGTGTTGTATGATCAAAGCGAGAACTATCTTTGATCTCTGATACTGTTTGTTTTCATATGATTCAGAGTAAACATTTAGCTTACTATTCGTTAAAGATACCGCGCATTTTCACATTAAAGTGGACTGCAATGTTTTCTGAACAGGAAAATATTGGAACAGCTCTTTTAAAACCATTAGAAAATTCTGTGGTCATTTCTTTGCTAAGTAACCTGATAAAATGCGCTTAAGTAAAGATAAAGGATTATCCGTCGTTTGACGTGCGTAACATAGTCTGACGGCTTTTCGCCTCGTTTTACTAAACTTCTTACGAAAAAATCAATCGTAAGTCAAAATTATAAATCGTACCTGGTGATTTCAATTATTGTCAGATTCTGTCTTCCAATATCTCATTGGAATCGTCTTTAGAAGACGATTCCAATGAGATGGTTCATGTCAGAATTCATTATTTGATTATTTTGATTTTTGACTTACGAACAAAAAAAGATCGTAGGGTGTTTAGTAAAAAAAGCCCCTCAATCTGGACGGCTACCTCACCTGATTTGGAACAAGACCGATCGTCTCAGGTATCAATGCCTAAGTGCGAAAAAGTTTTGCAGTAGACTCATTTAACCTTGGCAAAATTAAAGTATCTATGCAAGATATTCGAAACTTCTCCATTGTGAGAGCAAATCAATACTTTCAAATGTACTCTAAACGCTTTATGTTTCTAATATACTATTGGCTTAAAGTTTAGCAAATTTTTAAGCAGTTGTTGAAGATCTTGGAAAACTTCGTAACATTCGGCTGCAGGAGAAGTTTTTCGGAATCCTCATGTGTAGGACACCTAAATATTGTGTCTTCGATGATCAAAGGGTATTCAGTCTTCATCCAAAAGAGGGGAAGCATTACACAGGTTCACTAAACCGGAAGTTGAAAATAGCTGTGGACAGTTATTCAAATTTAGCACATGATATTGACAGTATTAACCAAAATTAATGATCTTGAAGATTTCACAAATGGCGTGATGTTACTTTAAGAAATTTGGTGCGTTTTGGCCACAAAGATTATTTGTTGGGAGTTTCGCAATTTAAGGTCAACTTTACACAATTTCAGTGCATATTAGTTTAATCTTTTAATGGTTACTCATCTTGTCTGGAAATAAAGTGCAATTCAAATGTAGCCACATAAAATTGATTTTCTTTTAGTAGTTCAAAAAATTTCATTGGCATCTCTAGTTATTATATTCTTAACTTTACGCCAACTGTATATTATGCCAATCTTTACACGTATATTAAAGCCTCCGTCAGTGTTCGTGAACATTTCCAAAACGCAAAACAATGATCTAGGACGACTATGTACACAATAACTATACTTTTACTCTCAGAGATGAGCTTGAATTTGTCATTCCAATATTCGGTAATGTAAATGATTATGACGCGATGATCTAAATAATAATAATAATAATAAGTTTATTTAGGTAAAAGAGTACAGAACATGGCATAGTAAAAGGAGTTTAACAAAAAATAATTGCATCGAGGAAAAAAATTGAAAAAAAGCACCATGTTATGCGCTCCATTACCAAGGATAACACAAAAAAGAAGAAAACTAGATCCTCTTATTTCCATTGTGGTCCTAGATAATGGAGGCATGGCACAGAAAGTCATGTTTACAATTCAATTATTAGAATATATCACATTAAAGAAAAATCATATTTTTATATCACAGACAATCATATCACATTTAAATGTTATAAATATAAGATAAATATATTTATCACAGTTATTAATTGACAGTTAAGACAAACAAGACATGTCCTTAAAACTATCACTTAGTATTTAAGAAAAGGGGATATAAAGATATTAGAAAATATATGAAATTAAATGATTGGGAAAAGTTAAGAGAAGTCCAAAAGGTATTTTTTCACAGCAGTTTTAAATGAAATAGAGGATTGCATGTCCCTTAGCTGTTGTGGCAGGCAGTTCCAAGAAACAATACCCTAGTAAGCAAAAGACTTCTTACCGAAGTTTTTAACCTTTGGGAGAGCAAACCGGCCAGAATCTGAAAAAGCTACTTCAGTATCAAAAAATGAAGAAGAAACAGCAGTTACCCTAGACCTTGTTAAACGGCCATGAACTTGACTGATGGGTTTAAAATGTTCGCTTAGATATTCTGGGGCAACTCCTCTGTGAATGTTATGGACATGACATAGGGTTAACTGCTCAACTCGCCTGTGGACTGGTAACCAATTAAGTAATCTAAATTGCTCGGCTCCTACATGAGACCTGCTGCCCAAGTCCAAGACAAAACGAACTAATTTATTTTGTGTAGTCTGGAGTCTGGTTTTCCAATACTGACTTAAGCTAGGATACCAGAAAGAACATACGTAATCAAAATGACACTGGATGAGAGACATAACCAAAAGCTTACGAGTTTGGAGATTAAAGAATTGTTTATTTCGAAACAAGAATTTTAAACGTGCATTAGCCTTTGAAACAAGGGACCTGGCAATTTCATCACAAGTTAAATGTTGATCTAAAATTGCACCAAGATATTTTACTGAATTGGTGGCATGTATATTTATACCATTACATGAAACATTTAAATTACTCTGACCTTTCAATCGGGGCTTAGAACCAAAAAGTATTGACTCCGTTTTGCCTAGATGTAATGAAAGCTTATTATCAACAAGCCATTGACTAACCCTTTCCATTTCCGAAGATAGTAACGACTCTATATCAGTGACATTTTTACCAGAGACAAGGTTGCCGGAGTCATCAGCATATAAAAGTAATTTATTTTCTACCACAGCAGACATGTCATTTACATATATCAGAAACAAAAGGGGTCCTAGTATTGATCCCTGTGGAACACCACATGATATAAAACCCTGACTGGAGTGTACACTGGAAACTTCTACGACTTGAGTCCTGTCAGAGAAATAGGATTTAAACCATCTAATGGCATCTGATGTGAGTCCAATACATTCAAGTTTCATCAATAAAATATCATGATTGACTGTATCAAACGCCTTTTGTAAATCAAGTAAAACCATCCCAACCATATTACCTTGGTCCATATTAAATCTGATGAAATCTGACAAATGAATCAAAGTTGTAGCGGTAGAGAAACCACGCCTAAAACCAGATTGAAAACTGTAAAGAATTTTATTTGAAGACAAATAATCATCCAGTTGATCATAAATGACTCTTTCAAACACCTTTGAAATTATACTCAAAACCGACACAGGTCTATAATTACCCACCTCAGTTTTATCATTTTTCTTATACAGGGGTATAACTCTAGCATTCTTTATATCATCAGGAACAGAGCCTTGAATAATGGAAAGGTTTATCACATGCGCTAAATGACAAGCAATAATTGGTGCACCATCTCTAATAAATCTACATGGGATACCATCTAGCCCAGTTGCCTTATTTGGGCTAAGATTGAGAAGATATTTCAGAATTTTATCTTGAGTAACGATGGAAAAGGAAAAACTGTGAGGAAAAACACCTTTGGACATATAAAATTTACTGACAAACTGTTTACCATAATTTGAATCACTGGCTGGTAGATTTTCAACTAGTTTATTTGCAACAGTTGTGAAAAAAGCATTAAATCTTTGTGCAACATTAAAAAAGTCAAAACAGATTTCACCATCTATCTTTAAGCCAATATTTGCAGATGAACACACATTCTTCTTTGAAGGTAATCCAAGTTGTTTCAAACACTTCCAAAGAGCTTTGGAGTCATGTTTGCTATGGTCCAAAACACTTTGAAAGTATTCCTTCTTTGCCTTGTATATAAGGGATTTTGTAGAATTACGAAGTTCTTTGAACATTTCATAGAAAGAAGAAAGTTTTGTTTCCTTATACTTCTTAAAAGCTATATCTCTTTCATGGATACTGTGTAAAATTTCATCGTTTATCCAGGGTTCTGTTCTCTGCTTGATTCTTAAATGTTTAAAAGGTGCACATTTATCCAATACCGAGAGAAATGTATCTTTAAAATTAAGCCATGCATCATTGACATTGTCACTTAAAATGACTGCACTCCAATCTGCATTTAGTAAACAGTTTTGAAACTCCTCTTTAGAGTATTTTTTAAAGATCTAAGTTTAACAGTTTTGTGTTTACTAATAGGTTGCCGACAAATTTTGCGAGTACAAAAAGTCAAAGAATGATCACTTACAGAAATATCAACAACCCCACTGTTAGACACTTTATCACCATCTGAAACAAGAATGAGATCAATTGTTGTAGATGAAATATCAGTTATTCTAGTAGGACTTTTTATCAGCTGTGAAAAATTAAACAAATCGCAAAAAGACTTAAAATTTGATAAGAGAGAACAATTTTCACCTAAGACATTGGTATTAAAATCTCCAGATATATATATTTCCTTTAAAGAGAAATCATCAAAAGATTGGCACATAGTTTCTAATTTGTCGTAAAAGTTTGTTTGAGAGGGTGGTCTATAAATAACTCCACAAAGAATAGGTTTTGATTTGGGAAGAAAAATGTCTATCCAACAGGTTTCCAATTCAGGATTTTCAATGTCATATCTAGGGTTAAAAGGCAAGTCACTGCGGACAAAAGAACACACTCCACCTCCACGACCATTTTTTCTAAATAAAGGCTGATCTAAATAAAGGCGTAACTTGATGAATATTTATGACTGCAACATTTCGGACTTCAATTTGAATACCACTTCTTACCACTCCTGCACGTTGGCGTTTTTCACGTGCCCAAAATCGCATTTACAAATTTTACTTTATACGGCAGGTTATGCGTTTCACGAAAAAGCCGCAATTTGTCCATTGATTTTCATTTATGTTACTCATCTTTCATAAGGCTAATTTAAGAAAAAATATTCAAAGAATATTAACGAAAAGGCGATTTTTATACGCCGCCAGAGGCGGACGTATATTGGCGTCATCTTCTCCGTCTGTCCGTCCATCCGCCCGTCCATCCGTCCACCCGTCCGTCCGTACGTACGTCCGTCCACTTTTCTTGTCAACGCAACTCCTCCTAAGTCTCTGGCTTGATCTTCTTGAAACTTGGTCAATGTTATTACCTCAATTGGTAGATGTGCATGAAGGAAGGATTTTATGGTTCGTTGATTTTTGCCTGAGTTATGCCCCTTAAAAACTTAGTCTCTAGGGCTTAATGTCCATCCACTTTTCTTGTCAACGCAACTCATCCTAAGTTTCTGGTTGGATCTTCTTGAAACTTGGTTAATGTTATTACCTCAATTGGTAGATGTGCATGAAGGAAGGATTTTATGGTTCGTTGATTTTTGCCTGGGTTATGCCCCTTAAAAACTTAGTCTCTGGGGCTTAATGTCCGTCCACATTTCTTGTCAACGCAACTCCTCCTAAGTTTCTGGCTGGATCTTTTTGAAACTTGGTCAATGTTATCACCTCAATTGGTAGATGTGCACGAAGGAAGGATTTTATGGTTCGTTGATTTTTGCCTGGGTTATGCCCCTTAAAAACTTAGTCTCTCGGGCTTATTGCCTCAGTTATGTCCCCTTAAAATTTAGTCTCTGGGGCTTAATGAAATTGCAGCCTTGTGAATGCAACTCTTCCTAAGTTTCTGGCTGGATCTAAATGAAACTTGGTGGATGTTATAACCGAAATTGGTAGTTGAGCATGAAGTAAGGATTTTATGGTTCATTCATTTTACCCTTAATTATGCCCCCTTAAAACTTAGTATCTTGGGCTTTTGAAATTGCAGCCTTTTGGACGCAACTCCTCCTTACTTTTTGTCTTTATTTAAATGAAACTTGATCAATGTCATCACCATAATTTGTAGATGTACATGGATCAAGGATTTTATGGCTCATTTATTTCCCTGAATTATGCCCCATTAAAACTTAGTGTCTGGGGCTTATTGAAATTGCAGCCTTGTGAAGGCAACTCCTCCTAACTTTTTGTTTTGATTTAAATGAAACTTGGTCATTTTGAATTTGGTTCTGTCAAAATAAGTAGTGTCTACAATTATTTTCGTGAAACAGCAGCAAAGTGGCGGCGTATTTTGTGACTATGGCACTCTTGTTTGTCTTAAAAGCAGACTAGAGCTTTCATCACCAGTCCAGCTAAGCGAGGTAACTGCTTGAAATGCTCTTTTTTATCCGTCAGAAGTTCCGTTTTATCTGTTCTGTGTTTGTGGAGGCATCATGGCCACTCACTCTTTCTTTACTCCGTAGGAAATTGTTTCTATATAATTAGGTTAATAAACCAATCTCTAGTGTACTTCCCACGCATGTTATCAATTATTGACAGTTCCGGGAAATATTTACGCTATGTTAATTGGTATATCGTAGTACGTTATTCATAAACTTGTAGTTATCGAAACGAAAACGTTTAACCATTCATTGCATTAAGACGTTACCCGTAAATGGGTAACGTCTTAACGAAATGAATGGAAAAACGGAACTTTCGTTAAAACAAGAGCTCTCGGAATTCCTACAGCGTTTAATCGTAATAAAAAATAAAAGGATATTACTCCGATTTCGCATAAATGAAATGGAATTTCTTTAGGGCCATTGCATTTATTAAAGTAGAGTTGAAGAGTAATAGGCACGCCGGCGTCGTAGCGCAGTTGGAAGCGCGTCGGACTGTCAATCTAGAGGTCCCGGGTTCAATCCCCGACGGCGGCACTCATTCTTTCCGACTATTTGTCTCTCACCAATGGGTTGATTAGCGTAGACCTATGTGAGATAGTAGCTGGAGGCTAGGAATGTGGTGGTTGTACTGGTGAGAGAAATACCAGGAAACCATTGTTAGATGCTCCAGCCGCCGTGATATGACTGAAAGAAAATGTTGAAAGCGGCGCAAAACTTCATTCAATCATTCGTTGAAGCGTAAAGAAATGGGACTGTGGGAGTGCGAGAACGACCACTTTTACACAGGCGTGCGCTTACAAGAAGACAGTATTGTGCTCGTGTTAGATCAAATTTTGTCGTGTTTCGTAGTAATGCGCTCATGATCAAGTAATCGTATTCTTGTACCCTTCTCTGGGTTCAGCAAACTGTTTGCAAATATATCCCGCTTTGCACAGGGTATATCTTGCAAACAGTTTGCCACGTTTTATTGCCCTGGACACAGGACCTTTTTTATCATAGACCTCTTATATTTTCTACATCTTCATAGTCTTTCCGCGATGTCAAGTTATTCATTTTGTTGTCATTTTCTCGTGTTTTCCATTCATATTCGCTGATACATCGCAACATTAAATCAGACTAGTAAAACTGGTAGCGAAAGGAAAAGAATATTGACATATGCCTATAAAAATTAATAAATTTTCCATAGTCTGTTTTCAAAAAGGTACCGTCTTCTTCACTCATCCTTTCTGACTATTTGTCCACCACCAATGGGTTGATAATCGTAGACATATGTGGGATAGCAGCTGGAAGCTAAAAAATGACGTAGTGGTAGTACTAGTGTGAGAAATACCAGGGATCCATTGTTCTGTGCTCAAGCCGCCGCGATATGACTAAAATAATGTTGAATGTGGCGTAAAATCCCATTCAAAAAGCAAATTATTCAGTTTCACTCGTAAAATTTGAATTTAAAACTCATTGTACTTATATATAGATATTATATATAGATGCAAAGAGGTGGCAAGGAGGCTGCAGTAATCTGAACATTAAACTTTCTATACCACGTCACGGAAAAACTTTATTTCCTTTCCAGAAATAGAAAAAAAAGAACCAAATAGATTTATACATTTGAAAAATTTGTCTTATATTACTAACATGTCCAAATTATTTTGAGTGATCGCCAAAATGTAACGATCCATTTTCTATCAGCAAGTTAGCGTAATCGATAAAGCTGACGAGCTGCTTTCAGATGAATCTTCTTATCTGCACAAGACATATACATTCAAAGCAGACGATACATTAGCAAGTTTTTCGTCTGCTAATTTTTCTTCAAGTTTCCATGGTAATCCAATATTTTATTCTGAGCCAAGTCTATACGTTATGAAATAAATTTGCGATGAATAATGGCGTAATTAAATCCACAAGACACAATACTTATCATTTTCTAACGGCGAATTCGTTAACCCATTACCGGATTTCCAAAAAATAAACTAGTCTTATTTCAATGAAGTTACAGGTTAGAATTTCGATAAGATAGAAGTACAAATGTTTCTTTCGGACTGCCCTACGTTAAGGATAACAAACCGTGGCAAACTGTTTTCAAATTTCGTGCAAAAAGGGGTATATTTTGCAAACAGTTTGATGTGTTTTGTTATCCTTAGCAGATGGCTGGGTAAAGCACTGTGGAAAAAATAAGGAAATTGTTTGTAACTTATCTATCTAATTTATTTTACCTAACAGCCCAACAAATAGTCGCGTCAGTTTAAACACATAGGCTATGGTCTAGTGGTTAGAACGGTGGCTTTGGTATCGAAAGGTCCCAGGATCGAATCCCAGCCAGACCACGGTAGCACTTTAGACTGTACTTGGTTAAAATATGAGCCAATTTTATCCAACCGTCATGCAGTTGCTTGTTTACTACAAAATGACCCCTTTCCTCACTGTTATGGCATTTCTGCTATAGCTATGACAGTCTTATGTTGCTTAACTGCTTGTGCTCATAATTAGCTTCACTTTGATATAAAATATACCTGGACATACTTCTTTTTCTTGGCTAATGCAGCGCCCTTAAAATTGGATCTCAAACACTTTACATGAACCTAAAAAACATCATGAAATTGACAGGCTGTTTGATATCGGAATGGTTTTCGAATGAAATTGAATAAGGGAAGGAGTGAGTTTTGAATGACATTAAAGGGAGGGACTTCAATATCAGTAATTTTGTTGGAGATAAAAAAAAATAGCGATTTTTATTATCTCCCTTTGATAAGATATGCCTACAGGTCCTATGAATAGGTTCTATGTCTTCCCTTACCTATAATACGCTTCAACTCTCCAATAAAGTCAGTGAAATCGCGTTTTTTAACGATTTTTATTTTGAATTTAGTGAGTTTAGAGCGTTTTGGAATGGTTGGAGTGAGTGTTTGTATTAAATGAATGAGGCACTGAGTGGGCGATTTAGAATGGATTTCATCGAGATGAATGTCAACTTCATGATGTTGTTAACTGTATATAGTATCAACAAAATGCAGATAAACACGTGGCAGGAATAATCCAAATATTTCACATAGTTCGGGAAACCTATCTGATGGCTTTCTATTCTAGGCATACAGTTAAAAATATCGTGAAATTGACATTCATATCAATCAAAACCATTCTAAATCGCTCACTCAGCGCTCCAATCATTCATTCCAAACACTCACTCAAACCATTCAAAAACGTTCAAACCCATCGAAAAATAAACAATCAACAACGTCATTCAAAATAAATTTTGATAGTGAGAATCGCGATTTCACTAAACCTTTTCAAATTGTTAGCTCCTCATAGGTTCTTGAAGGAATAGGAAGCTCTGCATAGAACTTGTATGCATATTTTATTAAAGGGAGGTAATCAATATTGCAAATTTTGTTCGTCCTGAACAAAATTTGCAATGTTGGATTACCTCCCATTATACTCACTCAAAAGTCGCTCCACACATTCATTCAATTTCATTCCTAAATCATGCCATAATCATTCACCTTGTCAATTTCACGATGTTGTTAACTGTAACACGAAACCTTGCATCTATTTCTAGAAGCACGAATTTAAGGCCTTCATTTCTTTATGACATAGTTTATCATATTATACCATCAAAAATAAGACACGCAAATTGCGGAATTGCTGTTTTCATAGTATATAATAGTATTGTAATGCAGTATTGTTATATTCTGTGGAAACCATCTGGTCATTCTAAGTGAAAGCCTTGCTTTGCAACTTTGCCTTAAGACATTTCATTTACTTATAAAACATAAATATTCTTTTGCGATATATTATTGTATTTACTGAATTAGAGAATATCTTAAAAGGAATGGTGTATACATGTATATAAAAGATTGCTAATAGCGATGTAAAATCGTGTTTAAGTTTCTGCGAATAACCTCACTTTGGCTCTAATATACATTTTATGAGCTATACAATATTGTAATTCATTTTTTCATGGACATTGTTTGCCAAATTAGCAAGGAACGCAAAGTACTTACATATGTAACCCGTCACGCCAAAAACGAACAATCTAGGAACTACGAAAAAAATATTTGAAAAAGAGATTGGATTCAGCACGGACCAACCGTAGGTCGTGTTGAGAAAATAATTTATGCGCTGTACAGGTGGGTAGAGTGATTATTCTAGATTCGGAAATTGGCTTAGTGTGAAAAGTTTCGACTCTAGTCAGTCTGTGCAGTCTGACTAGGACCGACACTTTACGCACCACTAAGATTGTCCGTTTTCGCGTGACGGTGTATATCTTATACAATGGTGTTACGCAAGATACTTTTAACCCTTTGCGTTACAAAAAATTTTGACGTCGGCGTAATTATAACTTTTCGTTTTTTTGTAAATTATCGTCACGTAAACATTTGCAAGCGGTATGTTTCTTTTAATGGAACACTGTTATTTGTATACAATATCGATATTTAGAACAAGGGGCTTCTGAGTGATATCCTGAATTCCTAGCATCTTCTCTTCAAATTGATGGACACGGCTTATCCATGTAGTAAATTAAATTTGTATTGAACCCCGCATGCTCTGTAGATTCTAGGTCAATTTCGTATTACCCTGTTGTACTTTTGGACGATTAATGTTTGAATAATATTTCCCCTGAGAAAAAGAGAACTTCACAAAATGGCATCCTCACATTGTTTGTTTGTTTGTTTTTGTTGTTTTTTTGGGAGGGGGGGTAAATTTGGTTTTATGTCGCTTTCAACAATCTTTCAGTAATATCATGGCGGCTAGAGCACCTTACAATGGGTTCCTGGTATTTCTCACATCAGTACCACCATTTTATCCTTTCCTAGCCTCAATCGCCTATATTGGTCAACGATTATCAACCCATTGGTGGAAGACAATTAGTCGAAAAAGATGAGTGCCGTCGTCGGGGATCGAACCCAGGACCTCTAGATTGGCAGTCCAACTCCTAGCATTCTTGTGGTGTAGACAGGGATCAGCCTGCACATATTTGCAGGCTGATCTTAGTCTAAACCACTTAATATTTAATTTTTATATAGAAAAGTTTGAAAAAAATATTTCCTATACATGTATCACAAAAGGTGCTTCTGCTGCTTTTGGCGCTTTAATTTAAATGAAATTTTGTGAAGGTTTTAATTCAGTATGACAAGGGTTAAAAGACATTATGTTTGTTCTAGTCTGAAAAGGGGATATATTTGAGATGTAAACCCATATATGTGGTCTTCAATGATTATACGTTTTTCGAAATTAACTTTTTGAATGGCTTCAATATACGTAATATGAGATTACGAAACGCCAAGGTTACGGGTGAAGGCTATGCTTTTTGCATAATTTTAATGTAAATTTACATAAATAGCTTTATCTGATAAACAACTGCATCTAGGCTAAAACTGATTTGATACCGTTTTAAAGTAATTGATATCAATCTGCCACCAACTATAATTCATTTGGATTGTAGTTCATAACATCGTGAAATTTACATTCACAATGATCAAAACCATTTTAAATTGCTCGATCAACGCTATCTTCAATACATTTAATTCGCCCAGTCCAATTATTCGAAACCACTCCAAACCCGTTTGAAATACTTTGAAAGCATTAACATTTCAGTGAAATCAGTAAAATTATTGCACAATTTGATTGGCTGGTATGGATTTTCAAGCGTCTGATTGGTCCAAGAAGACACAAAGAAGAGTATGTATATTTCATTTAAGGGAGACAAAAAAATTAGATAATATGGACGAGATTAGCGATATTTGCATTACCTCCCTTGATTTTCACTCAAAACGCGCTCCTCCCACTAATTCAATTTCATTTTAAAAACATTCAAAAATCATTGAATTTTTAAATTTCACGATGTTTTTAACTATACATTCATTACAGTTACATGTCAAATAAATAGAGGGTAATCGTTTGTTTCAGTGTGAGATCGATTTATATTTCATTGAGTGAATAACAAAAGCTATATTTTCACGAGTGAAAATGTAGCTTTTGTTGTTCACGAAATGAAATAAAAATCTATCTAACTCGAAAAACAAACGATTATTATATTTCTTTAATGCAAAAATGAGACAAAATGTGAAATTTCTAGGACATATTTTCGTAAAGCGCGTCATTTTGCACGTGGTTGCTATGCAACGTTCATCGTGACGTCACTTATTTCGCCCCGCATAGACGACGTCAAATAGGGTGAAAAACACAAAAGCAGGGTATAAAATTTTGATAAATTCACTGTTTTTGCGTTGAGATTATCAAGTGATAATATACCGTTATTTCTCGATAAACCACCGAAAAGCATTAAAGAAAATGTTTTATTTTATGAAAGACTACAAATCGAGTAACTTCAGATTTTATATAGATGTGACAAGGTCCTTGTCCATGATTTTGCCTTTATAAAATTTTCTATGAGGCCTGCTAGTGTGCGTGTCAGGAGGGGTCACCGTCATCCTATACGGACTCATCGAGAGTGGTATCGAATTTTTAATCGGGCCCTTTGAGTGAGAATCAGAGACCCGTTTTACTAAACATCTTACGTTCATTTTTTTTTTTTTTTTTTTTTTTTTTGCGCCAAAATTTAAGTTGCTTCTACAGTATTAACTAACTATGGAATTCGTCCATGCATCCTCTCATTGTTATCGTCTTCTAAAGACGATTCGAATGAGATATTGCAAGGTAGAATATCAAAATGAACGAAAACACCCGGTACGATTTGTGATTTTGACTCACGATTAATTTTGTCTAAGAAATTAGTAAAACGAGCCCCAGTATCTTAACAGGCGATATTTTGGGTCCCGACTGCCAGTCCGAGTGGTTATCTAGATGACAGTCAAAAAAAAAATTCAAATGAGAAACAGTACATAGGCATATTTTCATTTTAAATTTTTTGAAGGACTAAAACATGTTTTTTGGCGATATGATAAAAACCTACATGATTGAAAAGGTAAATTGATTCGGTCTCGGAGAAGCCGTCTCTCATGGCGCAGTTGGTACAGTTAACAACCTCGTGAAATTGACAAGGGGAATGCTATTGAAATGATTTAGGAATGAAATTGAATGAGCGTGTGGAGCGGTTTCTGAGTGAATTGCAAGGGGGGGTAATCCAATACCGCAATTTTTTTTTTAGGATGAACAAAATGAGCGATATTGATAACCTCCCTGTAATAAAATATGCAAACAAGTTCTATAGACAGCTTCCTATTTCTACAAGAACCTATTAGGCGAAATCGCGTTTTTTGTCTATCCAAATTTATTTTGAATGACGTTGTTGGTTCTATATTTTAATGGGTTTGAACGTTTTTGAACGGTTTTAGTGAGTGTTTGAAATGAATGAATGGACCGCTGAGCGAGTGATTTAGAATGGTTTGGATTGAGGCGAATGTCAATGTCACGATGTAACTTACTGTAGCGCGTCGATAGCCTCTCCTGACCCACCGCCTATATTTATGAAATTGTTATATAAGAACATTTACATAAAAAAAAATATTTAACTTAATTTAATGGAAAAAGCTTATATGATTAAGGTCAAAATGACACTCGGGTGATAAAACCTAAAGTTATCTCGCTTTGTCCGTTACTTCACTTTCAAAGCGAAATAACAGTTCTCAAACGTTTTGTGAACGCTTTCATCTTGAACGCAGGGTTAAATATGTATATTAGAAAAATGTAAACTACAAAATATGTCAGTTTTATCTCTCAGTATCTCAGGAAAGGAGGTATTCTGGATTTCAAATTACAATCTTTGTAAAATACTTGCGCAAATGCAATATTGTGAGTACTCATTGGAATCACCTCGCCAAAACGATTCAAATGACTACTCACAGCATAGGTTTCAGCTGAGAAGTAAAAATTTACAATTGATTTTAGCCCCTCTTATCTGTACCTCTAAATGTTAGAGGAAATGATCGAGAAATAAATAGGGCACTGTTAGTTATAACTGGAAATGACATTCGTAGAGTCCATATTATTTTTGCAAGAAATTTAAAAAATAAAAACCTTTCTGATTGAACCTAAAAAAAACATCTAAACTGCTTACAACTAGTAAACAGCCGAAAAGATTATCATTGTTTGACCGTTTGTACAGTAGAGAATACTTTAAAACTGACAAAGATCAAGATTTTGGAGTGAGCTCGTTTCAACTAATGTTGAAGAAGGGGTATAAAATATGCAATTTTCACTAAAATTGAACTAAATTGGTAATGTTTTATCACCTCCTTTCATAAAAATGTACGAAGTATTCTAAAATCAGATTTACCCAAAAGATTTATGAAACAAGTAGACGATTTGAAAGAAAGTTTTGATGCTTTTAGAAGAATTATGTAACGTTTATGAACGATCTCGAACGTTTATAGTAAATGGTGAGAAAGCTATAATTGGAACACTGGGCCAGCGGTTTTGCGTGATTTTCATCTGGATGAGAGTTGATTTCACGACGTTACTAACTGGAAAAAAATTCCTTGCGTTCAGGATGACAAAACAATGCATACAGTTTACAAATAATACCCGCTTTGCACGTTCACTTGCGTGCAAAGCGGGTATAATTTAAAAACATTTTGCATTTTGTTGCCATCCTCAACGCAGGAAATGAACCCTAGATGACATCTTTACAAAATTATAATACTTGTATTTATTTTAGTTATTTAAAAAAATGCAAAGCATCTGTCAAAAAGGAACATAATTGGTTATCTTGTTATATACATCGTGAAATAAACAGAAAACAACAAGTGTTGAATGATATCTGATTATCATTCTTAACAATCTCACCTTCTTGCCAAATCTCGTTAGTACAGTTAAAAACCTCGTGAAATTGACAAGATGATTAATTTCGGAGTGATCCTGGAGTAAAATAGAAAGAATATTTGGAGCGAGTTTTGAGTGAATTAAAAAGGGAGGTAATCCAATATCGCTAATTTTGTTCAAGATGAGCTATATTTATTACCTCCCTTTCATAAAATATAAATACGTATACGTATGCTGAGTGAATGATTTAGAATGATTTTGATCGTAAAGAGTGTCAATTTCACGATGTTTTAAACTGAACTTGATCTGTATAGTTTTTTGGGTTTTTTAGAGGGAAAGTCCGATTAGAATGTGAGTGATTCATACAAAGAAATGTTGTTTGCAACATATAATGCTTAAACTATACCTCCTTCAAATGTTGCTCTAATGAGGCTTCTTAAATACAAATATTTCACCGACAGTATCAGAGAAATTTTACATTATCCGTCTTCAAAATTAGAATCCAGTTATCAACAAAATTCTCAAGCCATAAATCATGATAATGGCACTACTTACTACATATCATCCTGTGTTTTTTGGCGAACATTATAAGAGCGGATTGAATGATGGATGCCATGTTTTCAAGAAAATTGTGTTCTTAAGGAGAGTCTAATGAAGTGGGAAGCAAGGCCGCCAGTAAAGAGTATAAGTTAAAATCAATCCTCCGAAAAGGTTTATTGCTTTTAGTAACATCATGTAACCTGTAGTAACACCGTGTACATTGCAATTTTTATGATAATGCAATGATTCCGTATTGAAATTGAATGTGTTGGAGAAGAGAATTTTAAATGAAATAAAGGGGGGGGGGGGGTAATATGATATCGCTTATATCGTCCGAGTGGACGAAATTAACGATATTTTATTACCTCCCTTTAATAAAAATCTACGCATTTTCTGCTTGTGTGTCTTCACGGACTAAATAGACGCTTTAAAATACACACCAGCCAAAATAATCGTGCAATAATGTAACTTTTTGCAATGAATTGGAAGATGTTTTGAACAAGTTTGGAGTGTGTTTTAGATGTCACGAATGGGGCGCTAAATGGGTGTTTTTAGAATGGTTGTGATCGAAATTATAGTCAAATTTACGATGTTGTTTACTAATATGTACAAGTAAAGCGATATATTTCAACATTTACGTTATTTGAGCTCTTGGCTCGATGAATCATCAAGTGCACGCGCAAAGTGGGGTATAATTTGAAAACTGTTTTGTACCGTTTTGTCATTCCTAACACAGGACAAGAGATGCATTTCTAGTGAACTGACCAAGCGGAGTGCAATTCGTTTATTCTGCCCCGTAGTGCAAGTCTCCGTATACCTATAGTAACGGATATCGTTCAGTAATATACCATCTTTCTTCCGAAATAACCTAAATCATAGATTTTTGATATTTTATCGAACTATAATTTCCTTTGGATTTCTCACTCAGTTTGTTTTCATATTCGGAGCAAGACCTACCAAAAGTACACTTGCAGAGCCTTGCTTATCGAATTACACTCCGCATTATAGCTCAATTGAAAACAAGCACAACAATTGAATCTTCATGGGCCTTTGGGGATTCGTCATCTGCCTTGCGCCAACTACAATTTCTATCAACATCTCCTCCTAAACCAAAACATATGTTTGTCAATTGAATCCAATCCAGGCAGAAATAATCCTAACCTGATCACTTTCAAATGCTATAAAAGTTTGATTCGCAAATAAATGGGGGAGTTGAGTGGCGGAACTACAAGTAGAATTCGCTATTTTGACTCGTCGATTGTATACAAATGCACTGTAATCACAAGTCACAATACCGTATTCGAGTTATAATTGGAAAAATGGCACAATTCTTCAAAAACTATCTTCTTAACAATGTGGCCAAATTCAACAATGCTTTGATGGATTGATCCTTTGATGATTTTAATAAATTTGTTCGTGATTTTTTTCATTCGCGGGAAAAATGAGGCATAGCATGACGGGGATAATCAGACCTTATAAGTGAAAAAAAACTTTTACTGAATCACAAGGTACATCTCAACCAAACTTTGTAGAAATGTTCCTGTGGTAAAAATAATCCAAACTTGTTAGTTAATTGCTGATTCATGGTAAAGAAAGTGGGGTAGGTTGGGGGGGGGTGTTAGAGAAGAATGGGTCCATTCGGCATTATATAAATCAAGGATTAAACTTTGAAAATATTCTCCTTAACAACTGCTCCAATTTCAACCAAACATACTTGGCACACACATTTCTTGGAAACTCCTGAAAACTTGAGTCTGGATGTCTTAATGGCTAAAGTTGTAACATCAGATTCTTTAAATATATCTTTTTAGGTAAATACTGGACTATTCCTTTGTTAAAAGTAAACAAAGTATTGGGACTATTGTTATGGGAGACCACTCTCACCACTCTCCTGCATAGCTTCGTTGGTTTAAATACATTATTGTCTGGCACCTGTGTCAGGACCAGCCCGATTAGCTCAGTTGGTAGAGCACTGGACTTCAAAACCATTGAAGTTCGGCCGCGTGGGTTCGATTCCCGGGCTGGTACACTAACAAAAACTAATTGTCTTTCGGATGAGACGTTAAACCGAGGCCCCGTGAGACGGTGCTTTACACCGAGCACGTTAAAGAACCATGGCGGATCTCAGCAGTAGTTTCGTCATGTATCCTTGCACTATCCTCCGTAACAACTAACCGTCTTCTGGGGGCGTCGCTCATATGGGCATGTGCTACGGTAGCGACGATAAATAAACGGAAATACACACACACACCTGTGCCAGGGAAGATCTTCTTTGGCTCAGTGGTAAACAATTGGACTTGTAAACCAAATTATTTGAATAGTGTTGACCGCGTGGGTCCGAGGCTGGCTCTCGTCGACTTTTTTCAGCTATGCTTCGGTTGAGAACAGTTCGTACGTAACACTATATTAACATTTTGTGCTACACTCCAGAAAAGAATTGAAACCTGTTTAAAAGAGAGTCAAAGAAGATCTTGATGATCACATAAGATAGTGTTGGGAGTCCTGGCTACTTATTGGGGGTCTCAGATTCACAAAACCAGCGCCGTTACACCCTGAAATAATCATACTTTAGATTAGGGAGAACCCGCCCCCACCCCTCCTGAAATTAACGTCTTCTCAAACCAGAACAGCTCAAGTAACATCAGAAGTGCAAATAGGTAATTTGTCATTTTAACTGTAAGCCTATATTCATAAACCTTTAGTAAATAAAACAGTGCATGTTGAGATACCATTTTACAAAATTTTGTGGCAATAAACATGTCAAAATGCGAAATAAAAGATAACTGATCATATTAATGCCGATGCACTAAAATGGTTTGTAGTTTTGTAGCCTTCATATGCAGGTTGAAACCTAGTCCCATTCGATTTTACTCGAATGAAGCAGAATTGAATTATCATTAATACTAAATGAATAAGAATATTGATTATTGATTAGCATACATACATACATACATACATACATACATACATACATACATACATACATACATACATACATACATACATACATACATACATACATACATACATACATACATACATACATACATACATACATACATACATACATACAATACATACAATACATACAATACATATATATAAACATACATACATACATACATACATACATACATACATACATACATACATACATACATACATACATACATACATACATACATACATACATACATACATACATACATACATACATGTACATACTCACATACAGATAAACATACATACATACATACATACATACATACATACATACATACATACATACATACATACATACATACATACATACATACATACATACATACATACATACATACATACATACATACCACATACATACATACATACATACATACATACATACATACATACATACATACATACATACATACATACATACATACATACATACATACATACATACATACATACATACATACATACATACATACATACATACATACATACATACATACATACATACATACATACATACATACATACATACATACATGTACATACTCACATACAGATAAACATACATACATACATACATACATACATACATACATACATACATACATACATACATACATACATACATACATACATACATACTCACATACAGATATAGGTACATGGATAAATGATAACTTCTTTTTTTCAATCTTACAGTATTATGATTTCGGATTTTTGATCGAATCGCTTTTGAAACATGTTGTGTCTACATGGGTTCTAAAACAGTTCGTCAGTCGAAAAGTTTTGCCTATTTTCTTCTGAGATTGCTAGATAAAATCGCATTTCCAAAATGACAGCATATTCATTATCATCTATTTTCTTTCTTTTTTAAATTCATGCAAGCATAATAAAACACATAAAATTAATTTAGGACAGTCTGATTCTATTTTTTCAAAATACTTTACTGAATTGAAAGGTAAAAATTCTGAACTCAACCGTTGAATTAATTTTGAAATTATCATTTTCATGAACAAAACGTTTGAATCCTTGTTGAATTGAGTTAATTTGAGTAGAATTATTCGAATTAATCGGATCTATATGTGACCCGTCACGCGAAATGGGACCATCCGGGAACTCTTGACAACAAATATTTGAAAAAGAGATCGGACAACCAAAGGTCGCATTTCAAAAATTCTTTCACCGGAAGATAGAATGATAATTATAGATTAAGAAAATAAGCCCATTGCTAAAAGTTTCGACCCTAGTCAGTCTGCGCAGTACGCGCAGTCTGACTAGGGTCGACACTTTAAGCGCTACCCAGATGGTCCATTTTTTCGTGACGGGTCACATATACTTTTAAAACCAATGATACATGGAGATAGCCTCTATTCAATACGTTGGTATCAATCTTACTAAACAGAAAAGAAAGAATGTGCCTGACATTTAAGTAAGATATTATAAGATACGGTACACAATTTTCAATTAAAATGGATGTCATACAGCCATTCAAAAGACACGTGGAAATCAAGTCCAGGAGAAATTGAACCAAAGAGAATTTTACTTTATCTTCAAATAAAAAATCTTTGACATTGAAAACTTAGTCTAACTACGACAAAAATATCTATAAATACAAGTAAAGTGCTGTAATATAATCGAGGAAGGTGAAGTTACGGCATCTTTTAATTGAATTGTAACAGAATTACCTATTTTTATCAAAGCTTTGCAATGGTTACGTAAAATAATAACGTTTCGTCGAAAGAGTCTTGCTTTAAGCAAGTCTGACCTCTAAAGTCTAGTTCCATACCTTCTGACCGGAGATTCTATGCCGTGTAGAGAGATTGTCCTTGAAGTTGTGGTAGGAGTGAAATAATCTAAATACCGTTACATAATTCGCCGTGCTTGAAGTACGTTGTTTTTTACGTGTCAGACTAACGTGGCTCTATCCCTAAAGCAGTTAGTAGCGTTAAAGCAATGTCAGAGGTTTGAGATAGTTTGTCCCGAAACAATAGAGTCGTTGACAACAGCTTTTGGTATGAAGCTTGCCCTATGGCGACCTTTGGTATTATAACTTTGTTCCTCATTCAATACAACCATTTTCATTTCAAATCTCAACAAAGATGTTGCATTCGAAAAACAATTCAGTAATTTCTTTCACAACATAATGGAAAACTTTCGGAACTATTCAATTTATCTGTAATTGTGCGTGCAGTTTGAGTAGGGCAGATTTTGCATGACTTGATGTTGACGTCGGTATGTAGAAACGCTTTGAAGTAATCTATCGAAATACGCGTGAATTTCTTGGGTTTCGATAAATTTTCACAAAACGACCTACAACATCGATATTTTTTCATATATAAATCGGTGTCAAAGAACTTTTTTAAGAGTATATTAAGGCAAATTTCTGAATGAATGCGAAATGAAATTGGATGCTTGGTTGAGCGAATTTGAGTGCAATTCAGCTGAGGTTTTGTGATATCCCTAATATCGTCCAATTAGATGAAAAATGTCTATAATTTATAACCTGTATTTGATTTAATCTATATATTCTTTCCTGTTTAAGTGTCTTTACGGACCAATCAAACTTTAAAAGTCATACCAGCTAATAAAATCATAGAATTAATCGATTGGTTTGAATAAAATGAAGGATTGTTTTGATCGATTTCGAATGGTTTTTAACGATTTATGAGCGTTTTGAATGGTTTGAGTCTCTGTTTGGAATGAATGAATGAATGAATGAATGAATGAATGAATGAATGAATGAATGAATGAATGAATGAATGAATGAATGAATGAATGAATGAATGAATGAATGAATGGCTGAGCGAGCAGTTTAGAAGTCTTGATCAAGATTAAGGCCTTTTTCGAGATGTACCTAACAGTATGTCGACAAAGTTGATTAGGGAGGCGATTGGCTTTTTTGAAACAATATAAATTTTAAGTCCTAGAAGTTGGCAAACTGGCTGACTCTCAGACTGGCGGTCCGAAGTAAGTTGATAAACAAACTGACAAATTGAAGTAATAGAATATGAAACAAATTTAGACATTACATAAAATAGAAGACAACGGTTGGAAATAAATGTAAGAATTAAAGGGATCAAGCTAATTTGATTCGACGCAAAAGTAATTATGATTTGATAATTTTGTGTCTTCAAAACCACAATAGTATGCTAGCAAATTGAAAAGAATAAACATTCTGAAGTCAGAATTTGATTGGTCTTAGCATTAAGTACCTGGAACTGAACGTTTTGAATTAATTTCTATGAATCTCCCCGACAGTAAAAAAGAATCAAAGCACTGAAAGTACTGATGGTGAACGAACCTGATGGCATTCTAGAGTGGTATATTGAATACAATGAGAAAAGAGAAATTATGAATGTAAAAAAATAAGAAATAGGGAAATTGTCTCGACAAATTTTCCGTTATTCGGAAATTTCACTGAAAATTCAAAGAAAGGGAAAGAGAGGGAAAATCCTGTTAGAATAATATTTGTTAGAATATGAGTTGTTACTCTATGAAAATTTCTTTTACACACTTGAAATAGGTACATTTATTAATTAAACATAAATGAAAAAAAAAATTATCCTATCTAAAACTGTCTTCAACCTATATTCAATGGTGTTTGTTTTTACAAAAGTAATTGTTATTATGTTTAAGCTTATTTCAATTAGATTAATTGTTGTATTTGTTTTAACTTTTTTTACCTATCTTTGTTTCTTCTGAGAGGATGAAAAGGTCTTTGAGTACCAACCAAAGAAACACCTATTTCTGTTTAAGGTTTAGAAATTAAAGTATGACTTTTTATATCAAATAATTGTTTCTAGTAAATTACATACAAAAAGTCTTTATAATTATTATTTTTTTAACCTAATTTCCACATCAAAAGCGAATAAGAATCTTATTTAAGAAATTTAATTTTCTTAAAGGGAGGTAACAATAAGTATAATTCAATGTTTTTTTCCTCCCGACTTTATTCCCAATAAGAATTGAGAATCCGTACAATTGTTGGTTTATTTTTTGCACGAGAACCTATTTTTTACCTTCAAGAGTTTGGATGCCAGTCAAACCACTCACTATCGATATCTTATTACAGTGTTGCGGCTGATATTAGACTTTTCTGCTCGGAGCTAGTTTTTGCTTAAACTGTAGTTAACCAATTCTAAACGTATTTTGGGAAGGATGGAGCCAATTTTTATTCATCGATTTTTTTTTATTTCTGTAAAAAACGCAATGACTTTTCTAGATTAATTTAACAACTAAACCCGCCTGTCGAATTGTAAACAAGTGCATGACGGATCTAGTCCCCCATTGACCACGGCAATATCCACTCGTCAATTGGAGTGGTATCTAGGGTTGAATATTTAGCCATCATTTATTTAATTTTCAAATAAATTTTTTAATTGATATGGTTTTACAGAATAAAGAAAATACAAAGTAGAATAGCCCAAATGAAATATCTTCGGTGCCTGTCGCATTTGGTATTCGCCAATATTCGCTTCTGAGACAGACGAATACGATACGTTTTCGCTGGGAATAAGATACTCGGTTCACCGAATATTCGAGTGTATCCTTACAGCCCAACTTCAGCCACCGCAATTTCACAGAAAAAAATGTTAATAGCGGCGTTCATCCCATTCAAATAAAAGGTACAAGAAAGGTTGTACATGTAAAACACGTGTCGAATAATTCTTAAAACCCGTCTCGAGACTGACTGTCGCGTGTTGAAAAGTTATGTAAAACCGGGTTACCGTTTCTAATGACTCAAGGTGCCTTGATGTGTCATTCGTCTCAACTCGGCCGATTCTGTAACCTACATTTAAATCGGAGACGTCGGAGATCGCCTGAGTATTGCCGAATGTGAGTTCAAGAGGACATGACCTAAATAAACACATATTTCCGGCTAATTACTACAAGTTGTACCAGCGAAGGCTTGGGTCAAAAACATAGTATCTGTCTCTACGGTGTTTAGACACAATCTTTGTTTTTGCTCTAAACTCTCGAATAGCTTACGCCGATCAAAACTTCCCTTGATAAACATTGCAAGATCATTTTGTGTTTTTAAAGGCGAATTTTAATTATCTTCACTTGATGAAGAATACTAGTATCATGCCATTAAGGAAATAAACAGTGATTTTGTGAAGAAATCTCTTGAAAGATACTAAATTGAATGTTAAGAGGCACTACTTTATTTCGAATGTATTAACATCCTACACGATTTTCCTGACATAGTATAACACTGGTGAACGACGTCCGTTCACCAAAAATCATGAGCACATTAACATGATTAACATTTCATACAACGAATAATAGATGAAACTAATGCAGAAATCAATTAAGAGATGAAGAGAGAATTTGTTGATTTCATTGAGGTTTGAAACTAAAAGTCTAATCATACTGTATGAGAATGATTAGGTTTTAAGTTTCATACCACAATGAAATGAAAAATGACTCTTCATCGCTTATGATTTCAGATCCTTAAGAAAATTGTTAAGATTTCTTAAAAGAAAGAAAATATTCTTATTTAAGTAAATTGTGCACAAGCTAACTAAATAGCAAAATTGTTTCCATTGAGGAATGAAACCAATTTTTGGCCAATCAGAGGAATATTATTGGAAACAACTATGATTAAATTACCACGAAAGGAACGCAATCTACAATCGGTTACAACTGATTTACGAAATAAGGGAT
The DNA here is from genome assembly GCA_948146395.1 of Fragum whitleyi. Classification (NCBI taxonomy): domain Eukaryota; kingdom Metazoa; phylum Mollusca; class Bivalvia; order Cardiida; family Cardiidae; genus Fragum; species Fragum whitleyi. The sequence continues at coordinate 14,265,356 of OX411548.1, read as the reverse complement.
GATTTTTTTTACCTCCCCTTATAAAAAAGAACTGACTTTTCTTAAGATAGATTTGTGTTTCTTCACTTATGTAATAAAGAGAGAATTTGTTGATTGCATATAGTAATGAACCTCAAAACATAGTCATACGGAGCTGATTCATTCATAATTGTGATTAGGTTTTTTGTTTCATCTTCCATAAAATCAATAAATAGCCTCTTCATATTTTATAATTTAATATCCTGAAGCAAATAAAATAATTACCAGCCCGATTAGCTCATTTGGTAGAGCACCGGACTTCAAAACCATTGGAGTTCGGCGGCGTGGGTTCGATTCCCGGGCTGGTACACTAATAATCAAAGTGCTGTCAGCACTGTAAATCGTACATCATTGAGAGGCTGGGATAGTGCAATAGTTCGCCAATCAAAAGGGCTCAAATTTGGACAATAAGAGTTGGTAAAATCTTTAAATTTGTGAGTTTTTTGTCTTAACAATCCATCTTTTCGAGGACATCGCCAGCTTGTCCAGCCTCGTGGGTCCGATTTTGAAAGTTTGCTGATTCGATAGCCCTCTGCTAGTCTAAATTATTTCTTAGCAGATTTTTACGTTGTTATAATGAGCACGCGCTAAGCTAAAAGCTTGTCTGTTAATATTATTCCTCTCTCTATAGAGTTTAAAAGCCTGTTTTGCAACAAACATTTTTCATTAAACTATTTACAATTTTGATTACCAACATGTTTGTATTTCAAGCATTGGGTTTTCCCAAATACTGTAAATGCATTTTCCCTCAAGAAACACGTGAAATCGCCAACTATGCTATTTATATCTTTGGTTTCTGACCAATCGATTAAATCTAGCAGCACTCTATGATTATTCATGAGTTGTTCTAAAAAAAGATCGCTCTTACTGCTACAGTTGTACAATTTATAGTGAGGCGTCAACGATCAATTTTACATTAGTGAAAATCAAATGGCAGCCCGGGAGTCACGTTAGATGATGTAATAATCTAAAATTGACTGTAATATGCATGCGCAGAAAGGGCATTCATGTGAACGGAGTTACCCACTGGTGGTAGAAAACAAACTTTACATTTACCGCTACAATAATTAATTAACCATGAAATATCGTTATTCCATTAAGAAATGTGATAAACTCGTGCAAAATACTTTATAAAATAAGAAAAAAGTATTTGCCTTTTAAAGTTAAAGAGAATATTTGTTTTGTGTAACCAGGATCAGAAGCGTCGAGGTTGAAAGGTTAAAATGACATCCCTAGTGTCGAAACCGAGGTCGTTCTGATGGAAACCCGGTTAACTCAGGTCGAAATCGAGTCCGATATGAACTTACCCATTGAAAATGATAGGCAATAACGGTTTCTCGAAACTCACATAAAGTTGCGGAACTATATCCTATATCAGTTTATCGTATGTTTTTGTCGGTTTTTTTGTTGTTGAATAATTTTTCTTCATACTCAAATTTGAATTTAATGAAAATAGGATTGGAGCGTGATCAGAGTGCTCATTGAAATCAAATATTTCAAAATTACAAAATTATTTCTACTTGTTAACACATGCGAAAAAAGGTAAACTTCCCACGCTCCCTGTTTGAGTGCAGACGACTATTGACTAATGACAAACAAGTTAATTGACACATTTCGAGCAGACGATGTCCATCTGAATTTACACGTGGTCTGAATTTACGCGTGGGTTTTGACCGCGTGATAATCATAACAGAATTTGATTGGTTGTCAGCCCTACAACTGGTAAATGACCGTTCGAGAAAGTTCAGAGCAGTCATATTGTAAGTGCTACAAATTAATTATACAGTTAACCTATTGTACGTTTCAACTCCTTTACTCAACCGAAAATCTTGTTATAAACACTGAAAATACTAACTGGTAATTACTAAAAGCGAAAATTACATCAAATTTTGTATTAGCCTCTTCTCTATTTGTCTAAAAGTAAATAAGGTATAAACAAAGTTTGTAGATTGTGACTGAAAAGGCCGTTTCTTCGGTGTTTGAAAACACATAATTTGGTTTGAACACATTGCTCAGAAGATAATGGTAAAAATGTACTGGGTCAAACAGACTGGATTTCTGAAAAACGGTAGATATAAATCTACTGCTTCGCAGTACGATTTAAAAACTAATTGTCTTTCGGATGAGACGTTGCTTTACACCGAGCACGTTAAAGAACCATGGCGGATCTCAGCAGTAGTTTCGTCATGTATCCTTGCACTATCCCCCGTAACATCTAACCGTCTTCTGGGAGCGTCGCTCATATGGGCATGTGCTACGGTAGCGACGATAAATAAACGGAAATACACACACGCAAATAACACAAAAGATAGTTTTTTATGGAACTACTTTGTTCGCGAGCTTACTAAACAGCTGTGAACTCAAATTTGATTTCATTGAGGAATAAACACCAAAATTCAGCCAATCAGAGCGCTCGTATATTGATGGACACTAAAACCAAAAATGAATTATAAGACAATGAAAAGCTTCCAACTTTATACCAACGTTTGATTAATTGATTGATTGATTGAATTGAGTTTAACGTCGCTTTCAACGTTCTTTTGAAAGTACGGCTGGAGCACCTAACAATGTTTTCCTGGTATATCTCTAACCAGTACAACCATCACATCCTTTCCTAGCCTCCAGCTTTTATCTCATATAGGTCTACGATTATAAACCGATTGGTGAGAGACAAAGAGTCGGAAAGAATGAATGCCGCCGTCGGGGATCGAACCCGTGACTTTATACCACCAGTATGAAATTACCTAATCTTTAAAATGAAGTTGTAGACCGCTTTGGAAAATTTTGGGTCGTTTTTGGGCGAGTTTGTGGCGAATATTTGAATGATTTCGATCGCATTAGTGTCAATTATAAGATGTGAATGTGACCGTCGCGCGAAAAAATGACCATCTCGAAACTCTGTTAAATAAAATAAAATTTAAATAGAGGTCAATGGGTGGTCCTATTTCTAAAGCTCTTATACAGGCATGTAGAATGATCATTCTAGATTCAGAGAGTCAGCACTTTTGCTCTAGTAGAGGTCAATGGGTGGTCCTATTTCTAAAACTCTTATACAGGCATGATCATTCTAGATGCAAAAAGGCAGTACAGTGCGAAAAGTTTCGGCTCTAGTCAGCCTGCACAATCCACGCAGTCTGGCTATGATACACATTTTACGCACTTCTTAGATGGTCCCTTTTCGTGTGACGGGTCACATATTCATTTAAGTTTGGATATAACGAATGCTTAAGCCTACAGAGTCGTTCTCAATCACTCAATCCCCACGTCTGTGAGAGGGAGGCGGTGGCTCAAACCAACTGCTACCTAGTTATACAGCTGAGCTGACCAGGGGCTGGCTTATAATTGTTTTCCCATAATCACAGCCTGGCGACACTGGTCTCGAACCTCGGGCCTTCAGGTCATAAGACGAGCGTCTATGCCAACGGTAGTCCACTGTAAATTAGGTAGAGTTCTATCGCAAAGACGTAAGTGTTGTGTAGTAATTTGATTATGTCTGACATTTATTGCACGGTAGGTTACAAAAGTTATTGTTTGAATTCCTTGGCGGATTGTAGGCTGGCCGCCTGTCAAAAACTTTAAGCAATTCTAGGACTGCGTAAAGAATTAGGGGCCATGAATTGATGGATCGCAAAGCATGCCTTCTGATTTCCGACGTGTAAGATCGAATATCGAACCACATGAGCATATTAATCTATCATGATAATATTTATAATAAAAGTGTCTTTAATTTTTGAGAGAAAAAAATAAGACATCATTTTGCAAACAACAATGAGTTAAAATAAGTGTCTTTTTACAATGTTGCCCTCCCTCTCCCATTCACAATCGTTTTTATTCATCTATTTTCTGACTGAATCCCACTATCTGACTACCAAACTATCTACATTTCTACCCCTCTCTCACGTCATTCAACAAACTTATAATATATTATAACAAAAGAAATAATCAAGATAACACAAACAATGAAATTAGGTATGGTAAATATATAAATTAATGTGATTTCGTACGGACAGACATACAGATTTATATTCATTAGCTATAATTTGAGGAAAAATTAGACAAAACTATCAATTATTTTGTTGGTCAAGTAAATAGATCCTTATCTGTGTGTTTTTACTGTGATTGTTTTTGTTTCCCTTATGGAGGTTGGACTTTCATTCCATATTTCCATACTTGCATAGGAGAACGCCCTAAATGAAAGGTGTCTTATACCTTTTATAATACCATGACGGGTAGCAGATCTTAAGTTATATGAAGTGTTTTTAGAAAATGAAATTATGTCTGTAATGTATTAAGATGTCAAATTATTTGAAGACTTAAATATAAGTTTAGACTTGCAATTTCAAGTGAGTGATCAAAGATCAATTTAACATTGAAAATGATAGAAGATAATGGTTTCTCGGACCTCACTCTTTCTTGTGGAACTATAGCGCAGTGTGGTAATCGCACCTGTTTTCAAAATTTAACCATTTAAAGTTAATAAAAAAAATTAGAATATGTTTCTATAATCGATTCCAATATGAAAGAATAGCTCTGCGTTCATAGCTAGGTACTCTAAACAAAGTATAGGTAAATGCGTAAAATAAAAAAGAAAAAACAGCAATTTTAAAATAAATGTATGGACCAGCCCTGCGTTCAGGATGGTTAAACGGTACAAATTGATTGTAAATGTTATTCCATTTTGCATTTAAATGCACGTGCAAAGCGGGAAATAATTTGCCAACAGTTTTCACCGTTTGGTTGTCCTGAATTCAGGGCTGAATTAAAAGTTTAAGTCAGGGTCCGAGGTTATAAAACTTTTCTCAGTCTCAATTGAGAATTTTCTCTAATTTCTGTTTGAGATTAAAGCCGTATTTCTGTTTTATTACTCATTTTTATGAATTAACATAAAAGATGATATCAATAAGTTGTTATAAATAACAACTTATTGATATTATCTTTTATTTTCATAGATTTATTTTAATTCAAAAATTGGTGAAAATTGAGCCTGAGCCTGAGAAAACCTTTATAACCTCGGGCCCTGAAGTTGATGTCATGCGTTTCTGCCCTGTTCCTGGAATTTGGAAACATGAAAATGGTATATGTCAGGGTGCATGTGTAAACAGTATGATCTGCATGATGATTGCTATCATACATGCATGCTGTTTGAGCGTAGTTATATAAGCATATACAATACAATACAATACAATACAATACAAAACATTTTATTTGCTATATAATATACAATTTGCACACATAGGAAAATAACAAAAACATGAAAAAAAATGCCAACATGATGTAGGAGAAAAAAATAGTGAAGAAGTAAAGATACTAGATATTAATTCTACCAAGTTCTTGTTCCCGTGATTGATTTGCCTCGTAAATAAACTTTGCCAAATTAAAAATGATTTTTGGGCTGTCAGATGACATCAAACATTCAAATTTACCAAATTCATATACCATATGTAAAATTGCGGTCATTCACTTTTTTTTACTTTCTAGGAAATTGTTTCTATATAATTAGATAAATAAACCACTCTCTACTGTATATCCCACGAAATTTATCAATTGTTGACAGTTCTGGGAAATATTTATTCTGTGTAAATTGGTATATCGTATATTTTGTTTGTTATGCCTTAATATGTTAACAAGAAGATTCAATGCCAATACAAATTCTGACATTAATGAAAAACGTGAATCAAAAAATTAGTAGATGCTGTCAAGACACATGCAGGTTTTATTCCTCAATGAAAACAAGTTTGAATACAGCATTCTAGTAGCGTTGCAACCTAAAATGATCAGTACCTTTTTTACCAAAGGTTGAAGTTCTCATATTTGTAAGGACCAAATTGATATGTTCCGTGCAATTTTCGGCACATCTTTGTCGGTAAAGTTGAATAAATCGAGATATCCGGAACAATTCTACCTTCACTAGAATTTCTGTGTTTTGCGGGTTGAACTGACTTCTCGTGCCTATTCTAGTGTCAGATATCAATAATTTGGTTAAATTCTTTTTAGTCTGCTAGGCTGCTAAGCTGCCAACTTCACCAGCAGTCTATCAGCGTAGCAACCTTAAATGACCACTACCGTTTTCTTCCAAAGAATAAAGTTCTCATATTTGTAAGGACCAGATTGATATTTTCCGGGCAATTATCGGGACCTTTTGGTCGGAAATGATGAATTAAGTAAGATATCCGGAACAACACTACCTTCACTAGAATTTCAGTGTTTACGGTTTGAAATGACTTCTTGTGAATAATACTAGTGTGAGATATAAATAATTTTGTTGAAAAGTTTTTTTTTTTCAGTTTTCTAGGCTGCTAGGCTACCAACTTAACTCTACTAGGCTGCTAGACTGCCAACTTCACTCTTCTAGACTGCCAACTTCACGGACCTCAGACTTTTATGGAGTTCCCAATGTCTTTTCCTGACGCTAATCATACAGTTAGGATTCGATAGCTAAAGTTGGGTGATTTACAAAAAATAGTCAATTCGAGGCGTGACGGCTTTGAGGATTAAATTATTTTCTAAATACAAAAAATTTCGATCATGATATTCTGCGTAATTAATGAACTGGCAGGGCGGGGCTTAACCGTGACGTAATTTGACGAGTTTACTTTTCAATAGTTTGGGTTCTTTCAAATTTTAGTCGGTAATCATGGCTAACGCGTGCAAATAACTGTATCCTAAAACCTAAAGGATTCTCGTGCTTTGAGAGAGTAAACACATTTGATCGTTTGGTTGCCAAGGCTTCGTAACTTGAGCTTAATTAAGCTGAAGTTACGAGGATTTGGTTACCAATCTACGATTTAAGGTCTCGAGATATTTATGTCTACTCTCTTTAGAAGAAGGTTATTTCAGATAAAAGCTGATTTACCTTAACCTTAAGTGCAACGACCCGTTACTTAGGCTCCGCCCTGCCAGGGCATTATCATGGATAATACGCATGTGGCAGAAAGTTTTAAAAGCATACATATACGTTACCATTATCACTGCTAATGTATGTCTCATTCGTCTGTCAACTTTAGTGCAGTAAGTTTGCATTTCGGGAAATAGACACGAGCGTTAGCGAGTGTCTATTTCCCAAAAACCGCGGCACGAGATTTTCTATCTGACGTAGACCACGCTTTTCTTACACTATCTGTAATTTTTATCCGAACCTCTAAATAATGAAAAAGAGAATATTTTGCTGTGATATTACTCTAATCAAATGGGAATATGCTGAAAAAATCACTCATTAATCTATTTCCGTTACCATTTTCAGATCTTTTGCACTTTTGCGACTGTCGAAAGCCTTTAGAAAAAAGAGCTGTATAAAATGCTCGTCATCTTTTTAAAATGACTCAAAAACCTGTCGAGATTCACGTGCAAGACACTCTTGCATCGTATATCTGTAAATACAACGCTCTGAGTTGTATCTGTGATATATACTTTTGAAATAATGTTCTCTGATTGGCCGATTCGGTTCAAGCGTGGTCTAAAGACTAGATAATCGATACGACTGACAATCAGCATTTCGATAAATCACAACATACTTTATAAGCAGACGATACATTAGTATACATTAGTAAGTTTTTCGTCTTGTAATATTTCTTTGAGTTTCCATGGTTATCCAATATCTTATTTCTTAGCCAGTTCTCTGTGTTATGAAACAAAATACGGATAAATCGGATGAATAATGGCATGCTAACATCTCCAAACACGAGTTAGCATGAAGCCAATCAAAACGAGTTTTTAAAAGCAAAAAGGTTAGGCGTGTGGTTGACAAATCGCGGAAAGTATATGCACCACCGCCGAGAATCGAACCCATGACACCAAATGAAAGTAGATTTGTTCCGATTTCATAATATTGTGTCGTTTTAAAGAAAGGAGAAATTCATGTAAAAAAATCCTGTGGTGCCGTCTCTTGTTCTTATCATCGTTATACTGTTATAAATGCAAATGTGATTATAATCACTAACAACAGTGTTGCGTTTAGTCCTTGATATACCGTGGTGTGATTCCACGAGAATTAAATGAACATGAAGTAATTTTGGGCTCACCGTTACACTGTTAAAGTTGCCTATATGCATTTAGTCTTTGTCCTACTTTATCATCCAATCAGAAGGCTGGATTTTCAAATTTTTTGAAGGTTTATTTTTCATAAACTTTCCAGCCCAGGTTTATTTTGATCATTACTTCATTTAAACGTCGTGGTTTATATGTTATTCCACGCATGCGTACAGACTAGAAATTACCCCTTCATAAATATGCAATGACCATGTGATAAGTACACGTGAAAATCGTAAAACTCGTGCACATGTTGTAAACCGAATATCCTATGTAGATTTTGATCTGGCATGGCATGGATTACCATGTCGAATCTCTTATGGAACGACGACTTTTCTACTTGCCTGTACATTTATTCAAGAAAAAGTAACGCTAACTAACAGGATCTAATTGAACTGTGCAATATATCCTATTCTTATTTCTTAGCGTTTATTCCAAAAAACTTGTTGTTTAATTACTTTTGGTCCCGTTCTAAATTTGGCAAAATCTCGTTTCATGATAAGCTATAGATGAGGCGTATTATAGTCCACGAAAGTTAACAAAAAAAATTAATTTAGTTGATGACACAAGAAAACGTCCACGAAGAGGGGTCATTGCATGTGCATATATCCAATGTGTGGTGGACTATATAACATCTTTTTTTTTCTCAACAGAAAGGTATAATCTGCTTAGTTGTTTATGTCTTTAGATTTCCCTTCATACATAAGTTCGTAAACAATTACTGGCACATTTATTCAATAAAGAGACCCTTTATTACATACGATAATACGATTCCGTTAAGTAGTTTATTCATTCAAAGAAACATGCTAAACACAGTGAAAAAGAATTAGATTTTCGTTCATCTATGTTGTCGGGTAAATAAAACCAAACTATACTTCATATTTATCTTCTCTTTATAAATACTCAATATTTGCGTACATATTTCAACAACTCCATATTTGGAAAGATTGGGGCGTTTATTTGTAATAAATATATCCGTCTTATTCCGTTTAAATCGTGCAATCGATGCAAATAATATAAAAAGCGGGAAAAAGACTAAGTCAGTTAAACGCTAATAATTGAAAATTAAACGATTTAAACAGCCTCAGTCGGTCGCTACGCTCCCTCCTTTTGGCTGTTTAAATCGTTTAATTTTCAATTATTAGCGTTTAACTATTACATAGGCACCTACAACAGTGTTACAATGAGCCCTTGAATCACCGAGGTGTGGTCGCACGAGAATTAAATGAACAGCGATTTCGCTTCAGCACCATTCGATTGTCCCTTGACGAATCTATTGGTGTTGGCTGATTAAACAGTTCTAATAAGTCTAAAATATCAAGAGGCCTATAGACCTCGACCAATAATTAAAGCCTTGATTAGTCTGTCCCTGTTGACTCATTATGCCAAACCCCTGATTACTGCACGCTTAAATGACAACATGAATGAGAAAAATCTTAGGTTGGTATGGTTCATTTCGGACATAACTTGTTATCAATTTCTTTCCACCGCTCCGGTAAAATTTTGTTCGTCCCCTCAAAATTATGTTCATATATATAGCTCATAATAAAAAATACAGTTATATAACTACTGAAGCGGTATAGATGCACACATTTAAGAGAGTGGTCACAGGTAAATTCTGTCTAAAATTATTTGATCAGCCACTCAAAATTTTGCATCTCCATTTCATTCTATCCAGTCTTAAAACTTTAGTACATCGTATAAGCAATACGCGTTTAGCTCCCACAGAAAAAAGATACACTTATTATTTTCCGAGTTTGTTAAAGATGGAACAACAGCCCAGTCGTACAAAAAGTAAAGAAATCGTTTTGGAGCTTTTTTGAATGGTTTGATTGAGTGTTTGAAATGAATGAATGGAGCCCTAAGTGAGGGATTTAGAATGGTTTTGGTTAGAATGAGGGTCAATTTCACGATGTTCTAAACTGTAAAGGAAGCAAATTCATGATAAGAGGCAAAAGTATGATCTGCCCTGTGTTCAGAATGTAAAAACGTTTCGCGAGCGCTTTGAGATGATACCTCGCTTTGCACGTGCACGTACGTGCAAAGCGAGGTATCATTTCGAAAGCGGTTTGCTAACGTTTTTATCCTGAACGCATGGCTGTTGTTTTTTTGTTGTTTTTTTTTACAAGATGTATAAATAATGAGAAATCCCTCGATTATGATTAAACCATTAAACAGCCTGTTAATAAACGATTAGTTATGTCTGCTTCGAGTAATAACATATGGTATTTTCATTGCCAGGATCGTGGTATGTTAACTTTCATGCATCATAGTTTTCGAGAGAAATAAATTCAACGGTTTCTAGATGGATTTTTAATCAACCCTGCATTCAGGATGATAAAACGGTGTAAACTGTTTGCAAAGTACATGTATACCCCGCTTTCCACGCAAGTGCTCGTGCAATGCGGGGTATACTCTGCAAACAGTTTGCCAAGTTTTATCATCATGTAGGCATCGCAAGTTTTTATACAGAAAGTCAATCAACTGCTTTTTAAATGTTTCTACAACTATGAGCCATAATTGTCAACTTATAAATGAGCCTGTGCGTGACATTTCCAACAATTTGAAATGTTGGCGACGTTCAAACATTGAGAAGCATAGAAATCCACAAACTCTAAATTTAAAGTTACCTGTTGGTCTACAGATACTTTGAGAGCTTATCTATCTAGTAAGCGCATATTGAAGACTCTGGTCAGTCTGTGCGGATGCACAGACTGGCAAGAGTCTTTGCTTTGCGCATACTTGAAATTGTTGGAAATCTCACGCACTGTCTCAAATATTTTTTCAGCCAATTCCAGGGTCACGCAAGAAAAATTCTTTTGCAACTTTGTTGGAATCCATTCTAAGAGTTCCCAAAGAAACAATTTTCAAAGATTTTAGTCTTTACCAAATATTGAAATGACGCTCGCTTATTAGAGCCATGATTTTTAAATAATCAAAATATACTGAACAACAAAAATAAGGCATCATTTAATTTTTTTAGATGTAACTTTTTCCATAATCTACAGTTTGGAGAAATTGTTATACGACAATAAACGATAACCAATTATTGGTTGGTGACCAAAAGGATGATACTGTAAACATACGCATTGAAGAGTTACAAACTCAAAGAGGGGAAAATCCACCAAAACAAAATTTTGAAACTAGATTCAGCTTTCATTCCTCAGTAAAAGTCATTAGCGCGTGAGTTCACATTCAGTATTCCTCTCACAGAAAGTCGGATACGATGATTTCAGAATTTTACCAAGAGAAGCTCCCAACGTGGCTATCCATTCGCTCTACATGCTGCCTCAATCTTACTTAATACTTTTTGTTGTTGTTGTTGTTGTTGTTGTTGTTGTTGTTGTTGTTGTTGCTTTTACTCTAATTGTAAGCTCGTTTCTCACGTTTTTGTGATAAGTCCGGTGAGTGAAAGTGTAGGTTTGAGTAAAACTTTAAGAAGGTGCTTGCGAAGACAGCTCACAAGGAGTTGATATTCGGCCCAGATACCCAACCTTTATGGAGCATTAGCATTACTTGTCCCGAAAACCCTAAAAACTGTTACCTAAAGAGTAAAGAATTTCCGGTCATTACACGACGTGAAGGTAGGACAGACTCCTTCTTCCAAGAGGGGCTTATTATCCCCGGGGCCGCCTTGCCATGTCCTTCATTTTTCACCAAAAGAAGTGGATAAACGTCAGTTTGATTGTGTTTCCCTAACGTCTATTTATATTTTCGGCTGGTCGCCAATTTTGTGCGTATGAATTTTAAAAAATCCTAGTTACGCCCATATCTAACGTTTATGAATATCACGAGCATCTTTACACGTGCGAAGCGGAGTGAATTTCTTAAACGTTTAGTGAACGCGACTTCACTTGCGAAGCGGCTTAACGATTCTCAAACGTCTTCAGCTTGAAGAAAGGGCAAATTTATTTCCGATGTAGAGAGGAGCTTTTTTTGCTCGGCAGAAAAGAGACCAATATTTTACAGCCGATTTGAAGCATCAATAATAAATAAACTTCAGTAATATCATTTTATGGGGATTATAAAACCAATAGTTTATGGTTTATTACGCAACAATGAAATAACGACCGCGCCCGTATGCCGTTTCTGTGGTATAAAGAAATGATAAACACTGACATTTTTAAAGCAACAATATGATTAACGGAATATTGTTAATAATGGGTTATAATTATCATTACATGTACCGTATTTTTATTATTTCAATCATCGTCATTATTATTATTATTATTATTATTATTATTGTTATTATTATTATTATTATTATTATTATTATTATTATTATTTCTATTGTAAGTAGCCGTTGAAGTAGATGGAAGCGAAGTAGTAGAAGTTTTTGGGAGAGTAGTAGTTGTAATTAAAGAGGTAGCAGTGGGAGATGTAGTAGCAGTAGTAGCAGCAGAAATAGAAGTTGAAGAAGAAGAAGTAGTAGTAGTAAGAGTAGAAGTATTAGTAGTAGTAGTAGTTGTAGTAGTAGTAGTAGTAGTAGTAGTAGTAGTAGTATTTGTAGTAGTAGTAGTAGTAGTAATTGTTGTTGTTGTTGTTGTTGTAGTAGTAGTAACAGTAGTTAGAGGATAGATTGAAAATTACACGGACTTCAACTATAACTTCGAAATTTCCTGACAGAAAGGAATAAAATTTTGTACGCCTTTCAAACCATTGATGTTGACATAATTCTAAATTTACAAGAGTTCGCTTTGACTATGTTTGCTATTCCAGAGTAGGCGCCACTAGCGCAACGCGTTTCATAACGTAACTTCCTGGTGTTACTACCCGTAATTGTCCTCTCAATTCGTAACAAACCATTCAAAACTTCGTCTATTTATGCGTTTACGTAACCTGTAGAGATGTTTAAAATGTAAGCGTAATCCATTAAGAATTTTCCAATTCAAAGTCAGTAAGCTTAGGGCACGCGTCAATTTTTAAACTTCGAAATGACGACACCGGCGCAGATATAGACAATCGGGCAACAATTAAGTTCTACTGGACCTTCAAATACAAGCAGATTTCTTCTTTTTAAATGGTTTAAAAGATGAGCTTTTCAGAAAAGGGATAGTTTCTGAAAGTTGACAATCACAGAAGTGGAAACGTCTCCTCAACGTTGGATATGTTGCTGTACAGATCAACATCAGTGTAGTCTCTTTAACAGACAATTCACAGTTTAGTTCATCATTTTGGGCTAGATTGGTATGAAAATAGTACTTATACAATGGATGAAGCGATACAGAAGTTGTGTTGATTGCTCAGTTGGGTAATTTAAATAGTGTTGACTTTCAATGGAAGTTGTCAATACCGTTGCTTCATATTGATGTCGTTACCTTGCGCCGGTACCAAATGACTACATGTTTTAGAATGGTTGCTACAGGTGACAAATATCTAGATTGCATCCAAATACATGATAAACAGAAAAATGCCGCAATTTAATAACAGTTTTCTTTTCAAAATCTGCAAAATCAAATTGTCAGTATAAATGAGAGTCTATGTAAATTTTGATTCACCCTTGTTGTAGTAGAAGTAGAAGATTCACTGTCTGCCTGAAGACATTTTGAGACCTTATCTGTCTAAAAAGGGCAAAGTTTTGACCCTGACCAGACTGTGCAGGCAGATAAAAAACAATAGCTAAGGTTCGTGGGAGACAAATCACGGAAAGGATATGCACCACCGTCGGGGATCGAACCCGCGTCACCCATTGAAAGTGATTGGATATCTGTGCTGGTTAGATGATGCAGATAACATAATGAAATTGACTGTAATCTCAATCAAAACCATTCAAATTATCCGCCCGGCATTCTATTCATTCACTCACGTCAAAAATGCTCAGAAAACAACCAAAAACGCTCTGAGGTCGTTCAAAAACGATCGATGTTAATTCACATCGAACTAATAAATATACGATTTTATTGACTGGTGTTGATTTTAAAGGGTCAAGTTACATTTAGTCAATGAAGACACACAAACAAAAGAAGTACGTAGATTTTTCAAGGGGAGGTAATAGAATATCGCAAATTTCGACCAATATCATTCGAAACTCGCTCCTCGCTCCACTTCCAGTTAATCCTGGATTTATACCAAAATCGTTCAGTTTGTCAATTTGAATGGTTGTAATAAACAGTATTCTGTCGCTTTGAACAAAAAAAAACGGGCCAACTGTGGCGGCATCTTTTGTGGACACTGCCTTGAGGATGGATTCACGTGCAAAGCAGGGTAACAATTGCGACCCGTCACACCAAATGGGACCATCTGGTAACTTCGTAAAATAAGTATTTGGACAAATGGTTGATTCTGGTACCGGTCCACGGTCAATCGAGACGGGTCACATTTTTAAAACGTTGCGCGAACGATTTCGTTTTGAACGCAAGAATGGTGTCATAGAAAAGGAAAGGTCATGTTACAATTTGAAACCATTCTCCGTTGTTTATCAATGCAAATTTTATCACCGACCATCCATCGATTGACTAATTAGTCTATCTGCGCCCTAGAGGATTTCACTGGTCTTATATGGTCTTATGTTGTTCATATAGAATTACTAATTTCGCTAATAATCTACAAACTCAGCAATTCAACTAGCCTGGCTCCCTTGCTTTCGCTTAGTGTTTGGTTTAAAATAGATAAGGTACAGTTAGGAACATCTTGAAATTGACACTCATTCCGATCAAATCCATTCTTAATCACTCTCTCTCGGCACTCTATTCATTCATTCGAACACCCACTCAAGCTAGTCAAAAACGCTGTAAAATCACCAAATAAATAAGATCAACAACAAATTTCAAAAAATAATCGCTGGAAAAATTCCACGTTTTTGACTGACTAAATTGAATTTTGTAAGCATCTGAAAGGTTCACGAAGGTATAAAAAGCTATTTATAAAATAATATTCAATTTCTTCCAATACCCCAAGAAACGGACGGGTTGGTGAAACGGGAGCATTCAGCTGTAATCGCGAAAGTAAAATTCAGTTATCATAGGACAATTTTGTCTATACAGGTATAGACAAATTTCGCCTTTGATCACTTATTCAAACGTGTGCATCTATACGATCAATACTCGTAACATCATTCAATATACGAAATTAAAGATTCTGGAATGAATTTGGAATGAAATTGAATGAACGGGAGGAGCTAAATTGAATGAAATCAAAGGGAGGTAATATATCGTTGAAAATATCGGCCTTTTTGACGAAATAAGCAATATCTTATTACCTCTTTTTGATAAATCCTACGTACTTCTCTGATTCGATATCTTCACGGGCCAATCAGGCGTTTAAACTCAACAACAGCCAATAAAATCTTGGAATAATAATATTGATACTTATTTGATACAGGGTACAGTTTTAGTTGTCCGTAGTCTAGCAGGAACGTCAGCCTTTTGATCCAAAATGATCTGCGTTCGATTCCCGGAGCGGCTATCGATCTTGTTTTTTCATCGGCCCACACATTCGGCGTGAGTTCTTCTGAATTTCTCTGGAAGAAGAATCGAGAGAGATTTATCTAAGTTGAAAGAACTTTTTTTCAAAATCGATGGTCTTTCCCTTTTAAATTGAGATGACTTTCGTCTACACATTAATTCGTTAATTTTTCAAACACTTTCAAACGGGACCCATTTATTGTATGACTAAGGTACTGCACTCGAGCTGAATTCAATTCCTTAGATTACCTCCCTTAGGAATAACACTCTTATATACGATCATAACAACTTTTCACTATGGAAGCTTTTAAATAGTACAGACCTAGGAACAACTAAACTCAACTTATTACAAGCTGTAGTAACGAGGTTTCGGTGGTTCACTGACAATGTAAATTACGAAGGACATTTCATTTTCAAGTCTCAATCTCTTCTTATAGCTTTTTTCTCTCTTTCGCAGCATACAATTATTTACATTGTGACATTGACATTCATCTCAATGAAAACCATTCTAAATTGCTAACTCCAATTATTCATTCTAACACTCACTCATCGCCCTAAACAATATTAGCGGTATTACAATACTTTCACTCAAACTCTTATCGTACTAATTCATTTTTAGTCAAAAATCAATCCAAAATCATCCATCTTGTCAATTTCACGTTATTGTTAACTGTAGCTTTCTTCTCTCAGAGCATAACAAGCCGGTTTGGCAAGACATCGTGGAATCTCATGTTAACAACTCATTTTGGATCCTGTTTCACGTAATATTCTCTGTTTTTCTTGCTCCAAACTGATAACTTATCTCGTCTTTTATACGACTCTATCTTATTTTTTATTATATACATCTATCGTTAATGGCCGACCGAACTGTCGTAAATACAGTTTAAATTAAGCTGTATTTACGACATTTTAGTCTAGTCGTCCACGGGCATATGTTACTTAAGCTATTTTCTATTAATTTTCTTCCCTCTACTTCTTCTGAAGTGTACACTGGCGATTGTTTAAGAATCCTTATCTAACGTTATGAACTATTTTAACTTAAAATTGCTTTAAGAAATATTCTCCTTTTGCAGTCACCCAAACTATAACAGACGAGGAAGGTAGATGTAATAAAGTAAATATTTCAGATATTCCCGAGTTGTTGTTTTTTACACAAATTGCAATATGTTGCGAGAAATATCTAAAATTGAACGTATAGCTAGTTGTTAGCTGCCGTATACTTTTTGCATGGACACGACAATTTTCTCCTTACAGATGCTTTCTTTATACATTTTTTCGTTTCTGATTAATATAATTTGAAGATTCGGTTTAACCCGATTATTGTTTCGTACCTAACGCATCTGTCGTAAAGCTTACCTTTTTTTTATTCTAATTACCATTGACCCTTCCGTAAAAGGAATATTGCTATTGTACACAGGGCGTTGACGAAAAGATAAAGATCAGCCTGTTTAGACGTGCAGTCTGATCTAAGCCTAGACTGCCTATTTTCTGTTTTTTTTTTTATTGTGGAAAATCTTGGACAGACGGTCTGAAATGTCCCTAAATAGGATTTTTGTTTAAAAATAAAAATCATATTTATAAGGATAGGGGTTATGATCCTCATTGATTTGCATGGTGCAAACAGCAATCACTATATTAAAAATGAAAAGTGGTTGTGAATCCTTGTATGCCGAATGTCGCCTTGAACTCGCAAAATACAATTGAACTTGCTACGGCATATCGAGTCTGTATCATTATTGCATTATTTAAAGGGTGTCGTAACATTTCTTTTGACATCACAAGGCCGGGTGGAGTCTAAATCCATCAGAAACACAACAGTTAGGCATTGTGAGATCATATAGATTTAACGGTGACCTTACTATTTTTTAGTTTCAAATGCTCGCTGAATCATTCTACCCACCTTAAAGGAACCGTAACACAGCGACAGTATGTACTTTATGAGACAAGTAGGTCTCGAACATATGACGATCACCACAGCTATTGCTTTAACCAAACATTGCAGCCTGCAATAGTTTACGTTGTCAAAAGTAGACATATATAATACGTGCTTAGTATTTAATATGAGAAAAATATCTAACTATATAGGTTGGGGGAATTGATTATTGTCGAGGCTCTGTCGAGCACAACCGAGTTAAATATCTTTTCATGTAATACACCAAGTACGTATTGAATTTACCTCATAACTTTCTAGCAGAAATGCAAGTTTCTAAAAATAACCACATAATGTCATTGTTCTAAAAATTTCCATGTAATATCATAAAAAATGTCACATGGGATGTTAGTTTTTGTTCAGCACTTGTTAATATGAACTTGGATAAAAGAGGCTTGTAATAGAACTACTACTAAACATTTCTAAAAATGCTTACAAAAAAGACTGCGGCCAGTCTAAGGATGTTATCACACGGATATTTGTATAGTTATAAGATAAATATCATTACAAAAGGCACAGGTCATATCATGCGATTTCCGAAGCAAAAGTTACTTCGACTTTTTTTCTAAATGTAACAACGCTTATGTTTAAATCAAGATTGACAATAGAACTCTAAAAATCAACGAGATTTTTAAAGTGCTCTCTTTCCGCGGTCCGTTTAACACGAAGCCTTCAAGCAAAGGCGTCTAGTGTGTTATTATACAGTATTTATTTGTGCTTTTAGTAAACATTTTCACGTTTCATTGACACCGACAAATTGAAATATTGTATAATAACTGTCTCCCTTCAAGGTCAGGAGTTCAAAGGATTATTATGAACACTTGCAATATAATTGAAATTATTTAAAAAGTGTCTAAACGGCAACGAATCATTTTAGTTCAGGAAAAAAAAGTTGCAAATAGAATTCTTAAGGATGTATTCCGGCACTTACGCTTTCACAATTTTCGCTTTCCTGGAAGTGATGTAACTAATGGTTTGTTTGTTTGAATGAGGTTTTACGCCGCTTTAAACAATCTTTCAGTTATATCGCGGCGGCTGGAGCACCTAACAATGGATTCCTGGTATTTCTCTGACCAGGACTACCATTAAATCCTTTTTCTAGCCTACAGCTGCTATCCCAAATAGGTCTACGATCATCAACCCATTGGTAGGAGACAAATAGTCGGAAAGGATGAATGTCGCCGTCGGGGATCGATCCCGGGACCTTTAGATTTACAGTCCGGCGCGCTACCAACTGCGCTTTGACGGCGACCCCCGATGTAACAAATTGACACTAGTTTTCGCAAGCCAAGGGTTCTAACCCCAATTTGTTCCTTCTGAACGGAATAAAGTGGGGTTAGAATCCTTGACTTGCGAAGATGATCTGTATTCTGGTCAATGCAATATTAGAAAACTATGACTTCCCAACCTGAATAATTGTCCTGAGTATCTTTTGTGGTAATTGTAACCAATAGGATTGCAGCGTTACTAGAAATTTTCCAACCGATTTCCAATCTTTAAAAAAAAGGGATTTGTTATCTGGGAAAGGTTTTGTTTTCTCTTTGAAAGGCTCCAAAATATAGAACTGTTAAACCGGAAAAAACTTGCGACATTCAAAAGAGCAAATAGATTAAGAAACAGATCCTAAGCTCGGGAGAAATTTAAAAAAGGATAAATGTGAATTCTAAAGCAGCTATCCAGATCCAAAATGTATCAAATGAATCAATCATTAAAAGAATTCTATTCATAAACATAAATCTTTCAAACGTAAAACAATATTTTTATGAGCTCTTTTTCCCAGAAAACATCAATAGATTAGAACAATTTGGACCAAAACGTTGCGTGTGCAAAGATATTGGAGAGATTCAGGGCGGATCTTTGGCACCGGGACTAACCCCATACCCACATCCCCACCCCATCCCACTTCGTATATACCACCCGGCCCTGTAACATAGAAATCCAGATCAAGTTCCATATTTATAATTTGACCAACGTCGCAGGAGTGCAATAAACCCGTTGAATATTTTTTTATATTACATAGGTGTTATTACACTAGTGTAATAACAATGCAAATAAGTTAAGTACGTATATACCAACGATATATTTTTACGTTGTGAAAATGAAGTCATATAACATTTGCTGACGTCATTTTTGCAAACAGTGATATGTGTTTCGCTGAATTACTTGACTTGGTAAATTTCTTGATCTTTCTCGATTAATCGTAAACACTGTATGGAAACACTGTACGGTAGTTTGCAACGGTATATTAAAAATGGCGGATAGACGTTCATGAAAAAGTAAGTGTTCTTTATTTTTGTTCGATGTTGATTTAATCTATCATCCTGTAAATTAATGACAAAATTTACACAATCAGCGTTGAATACATTATCCATCGTACCTAATAATTAAACGTCCTATAGCACCGTCTGTGTGTAATACAGCTACAAACATTGTGTTTTGATAACATTTAAAATTGAAGCGCAAAACGAAAGTAGAAATGGCCATATTTTCCCTAAAATGACCGCACCAGCAAAATCAAATGTGATGTTGGCTGGGGACAAGATATCTCTCTAAATATGACCCAAAAGGTATTGGAATTAGCCCCTTGTCTACGAAATATTAACACTTGAAAAATTCGATGGTGTACGCTACAGTTAAAACCGAAACGAAATCGCTGTACAGTGCGGTATATGGATATATTTGTACTCACCGGTTTAAATTTCGAATGAAAAATCTGTACGCAACGGTTTATATGAATTATTATGTGAAAATCTTTCAACGGATTGAATAGCACGAAATGGTGAAAGGTGACTGATACTATTCAACCTTGGTTAATACTGCAGAAAGACGAATATATTCTTTTTCTTATTTCTATTTGTTTTGCCTTGAAATGAAGAAAACCGTCGAAAGAGTATCATTAAACACAGATTTAAATCTAATTTAATAATTCTACTTAAAATTCTTTTGTCCTTCCTCAATAATTTTGTAAGACCCTGTACAAATCGTTTAGACTAAAGCGCTTTACAAAGGCATAAAATTTTAAAGTTGTTGGAGTATATTTCAGACATTCTTCTCGATGATGTAATATTAATCTATGATTTTGTAGTTGTTTTTTGTTTGTTTGTTTTGCATTGAAATGAAGAAAAATAATTGAGAGTGTATCATTAAACACGATTTTAAATCTAATGTTTTTTTTATCTACTTAATTCTATGTCTTAGAAAGTTTCAGTTCAGTAATCAAAACAGTTTTATAAGTTTGAACCTAGATTGTTGTTTCTGATATCATACGAAATGCTTTCGTTGTTTTTAACTTTCAGCTCTAGAAGCTTACAGTTAGAAGTCTTATCAAAATAAGTGATTTAATACTCAATAGTTCTGATACACATATGAAAATAGTTTTATTTCTTATAGTTATCTCTTCAAGACAAATATCTTGTAATTTCCTTCTACAACATTTTTTAATTAAAAAGGAATTTTAAATGTTTAGAGAAAATTCGTGGGAGCATATAGTTGCCAAGCTGCGTGTCTTTCCGTCCTTCCAATCTCCCAAAGTTATTACTTGATAGTCCTTGCCATTGCCTTAAAGTCCTTGATAAACTCCGTCAAAGAAATCCAGTATATATTTTCACCGTTCCAGAAACAAAGTAATTGAAAATATGTTTTTTGTTTGAAAATAAGATTTTCTCGATTTCCTTATACCGACATTGTTAAACACAACGAACGTTTTTAAAGAGTATTCTATTAGAAAAGGGAATTGATTTATGTAATTTGGACGATTGATTTATCGCACACAAAGGGGAGACTAGCATTTCGTCAAATTGTTTTGCACCGACTTTTTTTCGAATTGAATTAATACAGTTAAAAGCGCAACTATTTCTTTCATAAAGTAGTTCGAAAGCACAATTAACAATGATCGATTTCTCATGCCTAATTAACAGTCACGTGACATCGTTAAAAGCACCCCCGTTGAAGCAAAAGATAGCTCCTAAAATCGCCCATAAGAATATGGAATTTTAAAACAAGTAGCTTTCACCCTAAATACTGAGCCAAAAATAAATTTATATAGCCCATCAATAAGCGGTTTTGCTTCATATTTCATTTTCTCTTTATTTAAAAAGGTTTAACGCCGCTTTTAACATTTTTCAGTCTTATTACATCATCGAGAAGAATGTCTGAAATATTGATAAGTTTTATGTCTTTGCTAATCGCTTTATCTTAAAGCTGCTCTTTCACAGATTGGGAAATGTTTTTTTTTGAAAATTTACGTAAAATAAATCGGAAGGAGCGATCTCATCATGTTGAAGCCTTTAAAATAATAAGTTTCAATCTGGAAATGCATGGAAAGAAAGGTTGGTATTCCTGAATGATGCAAAATTCATTCTGGAAAAATAAAGCAACTACTAACGCCTTAAAAATTATTCTTCAATTTCGAGCCAACTACTTACGCCTGTGTATTCCACATGTTTGTCTTATTCAATCAAAGATTAAGGTAAAAGTATTTGACAGCTGGAAACTTCATATCTATACTTGCAAAAATGAATGACTATTCTCGGAAAAGAACGATTTTGAAATTATTTGACTGGAAATTAATAGACTGGAACTCTTACAGATCTTTCTGCTTCAAAAAAATAATTTTAAAAATTTTTGAAATATGTAATTTTAGTGCCAATGCCACTGGGCCATTCTTAAACGTCTAAAAATACACACATTTCCAAATCAAAGAACTTTTTTTAATGAAAAACTGTGAAAGAGCAGCTTTAACGATGTGTACAGGGTTTTACAAAATTATTGAGGAAAGACAGAAGAAGAAAGTAGAAACATTAGATTAGATTTAAAACTGTATTTGATGATACTCTTTCGACGGTTTTCTTCATTTCTAGGCAAAACAAAATGAAAAAAGAAAAAGAACACATTCGTCTTTCTGCAGTATTAACCAAGATTGAATAGCATCAAAGTCAACTTTCACCTTTTCGTGCTATTCCATCCGTTGAAAGATTTTCACATGATAATTTATATAAACCGTTGCGTACAGGTTTTCATTCGAAATTTAAACCGGTGAGTACAAATATATCCATATACCGCACTGTACAGCGATTTAGTTTCGGTTTTAACTGTAGCGTACACCATCGGATTTTTCAAGTGTCTATATTTCGTAGACAAGGGGCTAATTCCAATACATTTTGGGTCTTATTTAGGGAGATATATTGTCCCCATCCACCGCCACATTTGATTTTGCTGATGCTGTTATTTTAGGGAAAATATGGCCATTTCTACTTTCGTTTTGCGCTTCAATTTTAAAAGTCATCAAAACACAATGTTTGAAGCTGTATTACACACAGACGGTGCTATATGACGTTTAATCATTAGGTACGATGGATAATGTATTCAAAGCTTATTACGTAAATGTTGTCATTATTTTACAGGATGACAGATTATAGTTATATCGAACAAAAATAAAGAACACTTACTTTTTCACGAACGACTATCCGCCATTTTGAATATACCGTTGCAAACTAACGTACAGTGTTTCCATACAGTGGTAAAGATTATATCATATTATGAATAGACTATCGAACTTGTGCTCATAATTTACAAAATTTATTAAACTTTTCATCTAAAAACAGATACAAACTCGGCGCAGCCTCGTTTTTATCTGTTTATTGATGTTCGTTTAATTAATTCGGTATTTAATGATCAATCATCCAATATTTCTCTAATTACTATATCGAGGGTTAAATTTATTACTTTTCTATACATTTAGCTATCTGGAATGGGTCTTCACAACTCACATTTTTTGGTGTGCCGTCGTACAGTCTTCTATTATTTTTTGCAGAAACGTCTCCCGGATTTAGTTAATTGACGGCATAAATCAAGAAAGTGACATCAACAATTTTATTGACTCTTAACCACGCGACAAAATTTCTGGACAGGAACACCAAAAATTGCGTATTTTTTCAAGTAAATATCAAATGTATAAATCATAAAAGAGAATCAATGCGTCATGTGGAAGGAAATACTATAGGAAAAGAACAAATGCTTGTTATAGCAATTTCTTCTTTTCAAAAACCTGTTTATTTATATTATTATTCTCAAGGGTAACATCATCAGATTGTGACAGGGCGTGGCTTTTCTCGAAATGGATTGAATAAGAGAAAAAACGCCAAATGCTCTGGAAAAACCGTACCATACACAATGCGGATTTAATCGCTAGTTATCTGTTGTTACTTCGATTTAGGGTTTGAATGAATTTCCATTGTTATCAGGTAATGAGTAAGTGTTTTTGACACCTTATTTCCTTGAAATATTTTATGTAATTATTTGGTTTATTTATTGTTTTGTTGAAATTAAGAAATTTCTCAGAATTAAGTACCCGGAAGAGAGGAATAAACTTCGATCAAGGAAGGCCACTTTTGTGTCCTTATCACGATAATTCACTAATCTCGATGCTTCAAGAGGCTTGATAATATCATCTTCACCTAGAGACATAGAATAAGATATTGTGATTTTAATATTAAGTGCTGACCTACTTGAAATTAGTAATGATAAATTTTGATTACAAAACTTTTTGCTCCGTCACGCGAATATTGAAAATCCGGGAATTCCAAAAATTAAGTATTTTAAAAAGAGCAAACAGATGTAAGTTGGAGGTCGCATGGATTACAAAAAGAGTTAAAGAGGAGGGTGGAATGATCATTCTAGATTCAGAAATTTGTAGAAAGGAAATGGCGTCGGCCCTTTCTGCCATATGGGTCACCAATACAGTACAATCGGAACATCGCCCAAGCTTTTCCCTAATCAAATGCCGTGGACATAGGTGTAGGAATTTTTGGTCTTGGGGGGGGGGGGGGGGGGGGGGGGCGATTCGGCTTCAGGTGGTTTCCACGTGAATTGGCTTGGAGAAAAGGCAAATTTCTTTAATGCTTTCCGATCGTCTATAGAGATATTTTGTGCATATTATAATTTGATGACAAAACGCAGTAGATCACTGCGTTTTGTTATCAAATTATGATATGCTCAGTTTTTTAATCTTTCGTTGATTTTAAATTGTTTAACTCAAAGACACTCTATAATGCATGTAATGTATTTAGTTAAAAAGAATCTTTTTGCCATACGACCATAATGTACGTTCTATATATTTGTTATACACTAATAAGAACAACAAAGAGAGAACATTCTAAGAGTGTTCATGTTGATATCAATATTCAATGGCATTTCTTATGCGCTCTCGCTGAAATTTCATTTTCACTTTCTCTGAATTTCCAATGCAATTATCTCTATTTATCAGCGATAGTAGGCCAATACACGACGTATCTGTCAGTTTTGGTATAAAAAGCAGATATTTATTTGTACAGTTTAAACGTGAACGTAAATAATGCAGCATACGCCACTTAATCATGTTTTATATGAGAAATGACAGTTTTGGCCAAAAACGTCTATTTTTAGATACATTTTTGTTGCTATAGCAATGACATATGATGGATTATTATTACGTTTACGTAATACACGTCAGCACGTTATGTTTCAAGATAACGTTTATTAAACCTTGTATAGTAGACGTTAATATAATGGAACGTAGCTGCGTTATGGGCTCGTTCTTTCTTAACAAGTACCCATTTTGTAAGAAGAATTAAGCTTGCAACGTCGCTTTCTGTCAAACCTAATAGAGGTTATTTACGCCCTTCAGAACAAGAGGTGCTGGATTAAGCCCATTGCTAACCAAGGGTACATATGCGTTGACTGCAGACTGGTGCCGAATGAAGGGGTATATTGGATTTAAAAATCAAATTATTGGATAAATACTTGCATAATACTATGTTGTGAGTACTCATTTGAATCGTCTCGTCAAGACGATTCAAATGAGTACTCACAACATGGGTTTTCATTGAGAAATTTAGTTCTTTAGATAGGCGTAAGCCCCTGTTATCTGCACCTCTTTGACTAGGCCTGGCTGTTTTCCCCATGAACTCACCCTGTGACGTAGGGCTCGAACCGCGGACCTTCAGACTATTTTTAAGTTAAAGAGGTATACTTGGTGTACCTGGGAATTGTTTCAATTATTAGTTCATGGTACATCCTTCCCAACCAAACCAGTGACGATCCATTACAAAAGACTCTTACATTATTCTGCTGACCTTCTTCCTACGAGGTTCTGCTCGTATTGTTTATACATGTGACCCGTCACACGAAAAATGACCATCTAGGAACATATTAAAATAAATATTTGTAAAAGAAATTGGTTCTGGAACAGGCCCACCAGGGGTCGCATTTCAAAAATTCTCTCACAGGAAGGTAGATTGATTATTCAAGATTCAGAAAATGAGTTAATCGAAATAACAAATTGTATGAATTGTTGCATTAAGCGACTTTTTCCATAAGCGACCGCTATTTGGTGATCGCTTGCTCCTCAGGGGTCGCATAACATAAGTTTTTTTTTTTGTACATAGATCAATACAAATATAATATTTTTAAGACAACATTTGACTTCCGCAAACACATAAAACTTTCAATGATGAAAACAGACCGTTTAATATTGCTACCGTCGATTCGATGGGATTTTATATATAATTTTGATTATTAAACTAATTTAAAACTCATTCAACGTAGAAATACACGGTCGCTAGATGAATATGAAGATAAAATTGATGAAAAAATGTTTTTGACATTTTCTTGAAATATACGGGAGTGACCATAACCTCGTAACTGCAGCTGGAATAAGCTTGAGTTATGAGGTATAGGTCACCAACCGATGAAATAAACTATTAGCCTTTGGGCGACAAAAATTTCGTAACTCCATATTATTCAAGCTGTTCTTACGCCGTTTTTGGCCCTGAACGACAAACAATTGATTAACAGTAAAACTTGTTTTAAACGAACAATCCGCCGTCATAGCGTAGATGATAGCGCGTCGGACTGTTAATCAAAATGTCCCTGGTCCGATCCCCGACGGTAGCACTCATTCTTTCCGCCTATTTGTCTCCCACCAATTGGTCGATAATCAAAGACCTATTAGGGATATCAGCTGGAGGCTAGGAAAGGATTTAATGGTAGTACTGGTGTAATAATTACCGGGAATCCATTGCCAGGTGCTCCAGCCGCCGCGATATAACTGAAAAAATGTTTAATGCAGCGTAAAACCCCATTCAAACAATCAAAATATAAACGACCTCTAAAGGGACCATAAGAAAAGCGGTCGTTAAAGAAAATGGACGCTTAATAGAGGTTTTATTCACAAATAAGAAACATACTCTTTGGTATGCATATTATTGACTGAGACGATTCTGGTAAGTGTTAACAACACAGATTTTTTTTTAATAAATTTTAGACCACAATACATACTTTTCAAGGTATTTCTATGTAAGGAATGTAAGAATTTTGAAAACGGTCGCTTAATGAAAATAGTCGCTAAATAAACGTGGTCGCTCGAGTAAGACTGATTTACTCCTATACGGTACAGGGGTACTTTGAGGCTCTTTTACGACCGGGCTGACATGCTACCATAATGCCATAAACTAACAATAAATATTGACATCATTGTGTTTAAACACGTGACCTAGATATATTAACCAAAACGAGTCTATTATTAATTCATAGACATGGAAATAGTGGAGAGAAACGTTTTGGACCTGAACTTTTCCGAACAATTCGGACACGGCTACGGCAGCTAGTAACATCGTGAAATTGATAAGCTGAATGATTTTTCAATGATTTGGGAATTAAATTGAATGAACGTGATGAACGTTGAATGAAACTGATTGGGAGATTATACAATATTGCCTTCTTTTATTTTAGTTGTAGTAGTATCATTTGTTTGTTTTCTTTTTGCTTCCAATGTATCACCTTGAATGTACTAAAGTATTAAAATATTTGCCGACAACAACGTGATTGACCATCGCATTAAGAAAGCGATATGAAAGTGCTAAGAAATGCAGCATAACAAAAGTACCATAGTATCTATTTGCGTAGTTCATGTTCGTGTTTAAATAAATGCCAACGGGTTCATATGACGTCTGAAAAATCTTGATATTTTCCAAGAACTTCGTTCTTGAAAATCACTTTTATCAAACCCTTATTGTTTATTGAAAACTCTTTTATTACGAGATTTCTGTGGCCAACCTTACGACGTGGAATCCGAAAAAGATTGTAACTCTCATGTGGGTACAGGATTTGTATGTAGAATACATTAATATGTGACCCCGTCACGCAAAAAGAGACGATCCTAATCCAGCTGCTTGGACTGTGTAGGCTGACTAGGTTCGAAACTGTTTGCATTTGGTCGGTTTTCTTTGTCTAGAATTTGTATACTATCTTTGTAAGAATTATAATTATAAGAATTTTTGAAATGTGATCACCGGTCGACCTCTACTTGAATTCAGTGATTTTTTAAAAAAATGTATCTAAAATAGATCCCAAATTGTCCTTTTTTGAGTGACTAGTCAGGATTATTCTAAGAAAATTTATGAAATCTTAAAAACGAGATTTTTTTTTTATCTAAAACAGGTTGCCCAAACGAAAGTGATTAGCACATAGATTTGAAAAAGTAACCCGTATCTTTTTATGAATGAAACAATCTACTAAATATATTTGGACAGTTTATCTTTACGATTTGTGTCTAACAAACTACTATGTTCACAAAATGAAAATAAAAATGAATTTTACGCCATGCTTTAACAGCGCGTGAATATAAATTGCTCACTTTTTTCCTTTTATTTGTCCTTGCTGTTGTTGTTGCCATTGTTGTTGTTGTTGTTGTTAAGAAAGCCCAGAAGCTGTTGAATAGGGCGAAGAAGCAACCGTTCCTTCGCTTATGAAAGCTCTTTAAGAATCATAGAGCCTAACCTTTCTCATTCTGCTCAAGACAAATTCAATTTGTACACAAACTTTTGCAGACAGTAAAGATTAAGATCAGTCTGCACAGATGTGCAGTCTGATTTTAGTCTACATTGCCTGCTTTCTACTCATTCATTGTTCCAAACTAGTTGGATTATTCGAAACTCTATCAATTTTCTTTGAAATGAAACCGAAGTTAAACCGGCTAAGGGTTAAAGATTCTGAGCGTTGAGCGTCAAGGGTGTACGGTGTTAATGAGAGCGTTAAACAGGGGCAGGGTAATTGTAAATTGTCCTTGGTTAAATGTTAGACGCAGGCCAGTGATATTGTTACTGTAGGATAAACAAGGTGAACATCCAAATACGTGAAATAGGATATTATGTTACAGTTTATTTTCGGGATTTTACAAAGGAATTTTAATTTCAAAGGAATATATTTTTAAAGGTAGGTTGCTTTCATAATACCTCTTGAAAGACCACACATATCGAGCCTCAAGAGGGCTAAATGCTACCACAAAGAGAAGTAAATTGAAAGTGAAACATTTTGCAAGAAAAGTGCTGGAAAAGGAGATTGCTTATAAGTGCTGCATTATTGCTTTTATTATTATTTTTAAATATTATTATTATCATCATTTTCCAACAAAGTTGTAAATCTTTTTTGCGGTTGGTTTAAACATATTTTATTTGCATTTAATAATCATGTATAGGTAGATTTTGCGCGTTGAGCAGTGAAATCAACTTTTTACTGTTCGATTCTCATGGTATTTGTTCGAAATAGATAAGAATAGAATTAGAATAAAAACCAACGCTACTGATTGCCTTAAAACGTAGGTTCACCCACATATGTTCTTTCATAATTTTAGTGAAGGGATCAGGTTAAATTCTTATCATTCGCTTTTTAATTATACCCGATTTACCTATGGTAATAGACTCAGCGCCTACGTCAGAGCTCAGTTTTAAAAATACAGCTATACATAATGATTCACAATGATAAGCATTAAAAAAGGATGAGAATGGAAGTAAAGCTTATATAGTTCTTATATAGACAGAATCTGCAAACGATAAGGATTATACATGGAAATATACTCGTACACATACTTTCAGCATCAAAATGATTATAAAGTTACAGCTTGAACTACGATTCAACTGTATAGTACATATTTAATGAGGAGATCCAGCGTTGCGTATCAGTCGATCTTGATCCCCTATCCCTCATTCCCATGATCCTCAGATATCCCGGGTTCGCAATATTTGCTATGTTATATAATATGCAACTGGGTCTTCCTATCAAATCGCGTAGCAAAAAAGGAGTGCCAGTTGTATCCGAGGATATAACATCTCTGGAATTTACAAAAGTCTATTTGTCTCGATTTTCACTTTTCTAATCGAGTTTGGATTTTATCTGCTGCTGAAACTTGTTAAAAAGATTGAATTATTGTTGCACAAAATTTCTTCTTTCCTCGCAATGTTCTTTTGGCCACAAAGCACGTGTATTATGTATGTAAATGTATCTGTTCTCTTTTACATTTTGCTCATGGAATGAATGTCTGCTTATTGTTGATACAGTTGAAAATTAGAAATTGAAACTTGATCCGATTAAAATTAATCTAAATAATTCACCCAGCGCTCCATTCATTCATCCCAAACGCTCGATCAAATCGATAAAAAACGATTCGAAATCGCTAGAAAGCATTTCTCAATCGTTCAATACGATTGGCATTTAAGGTAGTGGACCCGTAATAGTTTTACAACTTCTCAAAAGGGATTAACTTGAACAGTGTTAACTGGGGTTTCCTAATGATTTTCATTAGGAAACCTCGGTCAAAATTGTGAAAGATTATGAGTTCCAAAATGTTGCAGAACTATTACGGGTCAACTACCTTAATGCAAACCGATCAAGTTAATATTCTACGATTGTATTGGCTGCTGTGGATTTTTAAGTGTCTGATTGGTCCTTGAAGACGCACGAACAGAAAATTACCCATGTTTTGTTAAAGGGAGGTAAAAATATCGATGATTTGCATCACCTCCCTAAAATTTCACACTAAACTCACTCATCCCATTATTCAATTCCACTCCAAAATCATTCCAAAATCATTCACCTTGTCAATTTCACGATGTTACTAAGAAAATGACACAAGGAAAGCTCCTGTATCTGTATGTGTACGTTGTAGAATCCTTTAAAGGCTTTTATACAACGTATTTCTCATGAAAAAAACTTTTTAATGTGTAAAACCCAAAAAACTAAAGTGGATTATGTCGATTTGCACATTAAAAATCTTCGAATTATGTAGAAAAAGATCTTTCTCAAGTTACACTGAACCTGAATACGCTTATACAAACAGTTCATTTTAAAAAAAATCATTTGCATCAAGGTATTTTTGAAATTATGTTAAATATTTTTTAAGAATTTTTTTCATAGCAAGAGTCGACTGACCAGTCAAGAATGATAGAGGCGAAAACTAGTATTTAGCAGTGCACGATATTTTAGATTGTGTCTTCAGTTCGACTTTTCAGCGATGTGTCGCACCTAAACTTTTTTTCGGCGAACTATCGATTCAGCGAAATGGTCGTTAGACGAAAACTACGTTCGAAAATTTGGTCATTCAGCGAATTCTAAAGTCTCGTAAAATTTATCAAATTAATGAATAAAAAGCCTGTTTGGAATACATGTGCATTCAGGGCTCGTGCTAGCGTTTGGAATGAGGAGTCATTGACTCCTTAACCATTTTAAAATATTCTAAGGGTCAAAAGTAATTTTAAAGAGGTCAAAACAACAGAAAAAGCACTTAGTGAGTAGAATTTTGTGCTGGTTTCAGTATTGACTACCATATTCTTATAAAGATTCAAAGAAAGCAATTAGTTTGTAGGATTCAAAGAAGTACACACGACATATCACAGAAAATTTGAGTGATAAAAATAAGTTTAGACCCCAGAAATTTCTCTTAGGGGTCAAAATGACCCCTTGGGAGCAATTTCTAAGGGTCAAAATAGGATACAATGTATTTTGTGATTTTTGACGGTCAAAACCCTGCTTTAAGGGTCAAACACGAGCCCTGACATTAATTAGATCTTGCTTTAATTGGAACATTATTAACTAAAACTATCAAAAGTTGAATTAGTATATACATGTTCGTTGAAAATTGTCATTGTTCTGAACGATAACCCTATTTAGCTCCACTGGCTGAAAGCCACTGGGGCTATTGTCATGGCGTTGTGTCCGTCGTGCGTCCGTCCGTCCGTGCGTCCGTGCGTCCGTGCGTCAGGTCGTAAACTTTTTCTTTAAAATCTTCTCCTCAGAAACTACTGGATGGATTTCAACCAAACTTCACAGGAATGATCCTTGGGTGACCCTCTTTCAAAGTTGTTCAAGAAATTTTGATCCAATGGAAAACATGGATTTAATGGGCGTGGCTAATTTCCAAATATGGTAATAGATGGCTTTTCTCAGAATCTAATAGATAGATATCAACCAAATTTTACATGAATGATCCTTGGGTGACCTTTTATCAGTCTACCAAAAATTATTGTGATCGGATGAAAAATATGTATTTTATGGGCAGAGGTCATTTCTCTATATGTTATATAGTGGAAACTTTGAAAATCATTTTCTCAGTATCTAACCGATAGATATCAACCAAATTTTATATGAATGATCCTTGGGTGACCCTTTATCAGTCTGCTAAAAATTATTGTGATCGGATGGAAACTATGTATTTTATGGGCGGAGGTCATTTCTCTATATGTTATATAGTGGAAACTTTGAAAATCATTTTCTCAGAATGTAAGTGATGGATATCAACCAAATTTCACTGGAATGATCCTTGAGTGACCCTTTATCAGTCTACTAAATATTTTTGTAGTGAGATGAAAAAAATGTATTTTATGGGCAGAGGTCATTTCTCTATATGTTATATAGTGGAAATATTGAAAATCATTTTTCTCAAAATGTAACTGATGGATATCAATCAAAATTCACTGGAATGATCCTTGAGTGATTTTTTTTCAGTCTACCAAATATTTTTGCAATCTGATTAAAAATATGTATTTTATGGGCAGAGGTCATTTCTCTATATGTTATAAAAGTGGAAACTTTGAAAATCATTTCAACATAAGTAGAACACAAAATATCTAAAAATATAGTCAAAACTTAGATTTGCATAACAAGAAATTCAAGCCTGTGGAGCGACACAAGCCATTCATGGCTTTCTAGTTATACTGATCACGATAAATTCCTGCTTTTCGCAAAGCTTTTGCAGATCGTATAAACTGAGATCAGCCTGAATCGAGATGCAGTCTGATCTTAGCATACACATTCTGCGTTGTACTTAATATTTGTTGGGAAAAAATGATACCAGACTTGTCGATATGTCCCCAAAAAGTGTCATTTCGATTGAAAATATTTCATGCACCCGGATAATAAATTCTAGGATTTTAGTTCGAACATATACACCAAACATCACTAATCGATTTGTTGGGTGTCACGTGGGTCGAGTTAAAGGGTTAATTGTAAAATAATCGTTAGTAATATCACTTGACCAGCTGTCGTAACCGGATTAAGAGGCCTGTTTGATATATTTCGGATACAATTATGCATGGAGCAGATCGAGCGATTGACCCAGAATCATTATGACAGGCAGATTAAAATATAGACACAACAGCTTTACTGCACTAAGTCGAGAGACAAAAAGGAATTGAATGAAAAAAAAATCCACATCCTTCTACTTGCAAGACTAATTCTTTCCACTGTTTAAAAAGTCCTTGGTGACTTGAATGCTTTTTGAATATTTTCCGGCAAAAACTTGAATGAATGGAGTGGGGGAGTTTTGAATGACTTGAAAGGGGGTTGAGATATTTCAATTTCATGCAAATTGAACAAAACTAGAAATATTTTATTACCTCTATTAATTGAAATGTTAAATATATTGTGTCGTTTTTTAAGCAAATGGGAGATAATTTGAAAGGACGAAAAACCTGATTTGTGTAACTTATTAATTTCAAAATTTACTGACAGTCCGGGAGCCAGGCTAATAATGTGTAGTTTCTCTCTCTGCTCATCTGGCCAAGAAGTGTCTAGTTATTGTTATTTTGATCTTGTGACCAGCTGGTGTTATTGTTACTAGATTGGTCATAAATACGCATTTATGAGCTTTTCTTGGACTAACCCTCTGTGATGTATATGTAGGACAAACACTTCTTGTTCCACGTGTCATTCGGACACCACTCGGACTTTCCGTAAACTTGAGAGTACCTTAGACGTAAATGTTGTAATTTTGGGGTTTTTTTTTAAGTAATTCGGCGTCGTACCTCAGTCAATACGCTAGAAGATAAAAAAAATGTATTTTCAAAGTCTATGGAGGTCATTTTGGCACATAATATTTTGATGACAAACCGCAACAAAACACTGTGTTTTGTCATCGAATTAAAATATGCCTAGATTCTATCTTTGACGCTGATAGTTTTTTACCCAACGTCAACTTTAGAGGGTACGTTGATGATTTTGACGTCACAATATCAAAGCCCTTATTATTCCTGATGTCTATTTCGTAGAATCGACGAGGGTTCCCGATAAAGGAAGTTGTAAATATATATGCGTGATATTTCCAAAAAATATAAGTGCGCAGGTCAAAGACTCAGATCAGTCTGTGCAGTCGCACATTCTGATCAGAGTTTTCACTAAGCGTTCAATACAAATTTTAAAGAATCTGACTAGCACCTTAAAGACAGTTAAAAGAAACTCATGTGGGTTTAATTAAATGGCGGTAATAAATTATCAATAATTTCGTCCCAATAATTTACTCAAAACTCGCCCAAACTCTATCAATTCCATTCCATATCGTATTTATTACGAAATCTTTCTTCTTTTCAATTTCATAAAGTTATTAACTGTACTGACTCGCTGCTTCTGTTGTAAATCGGTCGCCGCCGTCAAAGCGCAGTTGGCAGAGCGTCGGACCGTCAATCTAGAGGTCCCGGGTTCGATCCGCGACGGCGGCATTCTTTCCGACTATTTGTCTCTCACCAAAGGGTTGATAATCGTAGACCAATGAGAGATAGCAGCTAGAGGCTGAAAAGGGATATGGTGTTTGTACCGGTGATAGAAATACCAAGAAATTATTGTTATGTGCTCCAGCCGCTGCGATATAACTTAAAAATGTTGAAAGCGGCATAAAACTCCATTCAATCAATCAATGTAAATCGGTCAAAATTCCGATGCACTACGTTGTTGCGGAGACTTCTAAATGTCTGCTCGGCGTTACAAACATGGAAAATTGTTGAACATGTTTATTACGAGCATTAAACATCAAATATAATTATCACAGCCTCATATACACACAGTTAGTTACATCGTGAAATTGACATTCACCTCAATCAAAACCATTCTAAATCAGGGCTCCATTCATTCATTCCAAACACTCACCGTAACCATTCAAAAAAGCCCAAACTCATTGAAAAATATAGAATCAACAACATCATTCAAAATAGATTTTGATAGAGAAAAATCGCAATTTCACTGACGTTAGCGTGAGCGTCTCGTAGGTTCTTGGAGAAATGGGAAGCTATTTATAGAACTTGTAGGTAATCAATATCGCTAATTTTGTTCATCCTGAACAAAATTTGCGATATAGGATTACCTCCCGCTAAATTCGCTCAAAGCTCGCTCCACGGACTGAATCAATTCTATTCCTAAATCATTCCAAAATCATTGACCTTGTCAATTTCACGATGTTGTTGACTGTAGCATGCCTTAAAATACCTAGCATCACTGGAGATGAGTATTGCATAGTCTTATTTTATATGCATCAATGCTCTTCGTTGCTTGATCTGAGTCTTATCTCTTCTTTTTAAAACTGATATATTTTGCGTTCATGGTATACTGTCTTGTGGAAGTGAAATAACATCGTTGAATATTTTTGATATTACACGAGTGTTATTACACTAGTGGAATAACTATGCAAATGAGCTAAGAGCGGAAAGCAACGTTACATTTTCGTTGTGGAAATAACGTCATAATGCTTTTGATGACGTCAATTCACAAACGGCGTTATATTTTTCGCGGAATAACTTGAATCTACACATTTCTGGAATTTTCTCGATTTATCGCAAAAATACGGGTCACATTATAAATAGAATATCAAATTTGAGCTCATAAAATACAGAAATTATTTAACTCGTCATCTTAAACAGATAAAAACTCGGCACGCCCTCGTTTTTATCTGTTTGTAAATGACTCTTTTAATAAATTCGGTTTCAAATGACCACTAATACAATATCATCTATGTACAACAGTTACCATCATGTTTTCAGGCGTCTCGTAGGATAATTGTTGCTCCACTGATCAAGTTGAAATTAGACTAGAATTATGCACGGCAACATTTCAATATGTTAATTAAGAGTTTCATTAAGGCAAATGATTAGCCGATTTGGTCGATAAGACTAAGATTGGAGTATGATACATATTGCGATTATGGTATACTGTAAAACTTGTATTAAGCGACCAGGAACGGGACCAACAAAAAGTGGTCGTTAAAAAAATGGTCGCTCAATACACGTTTTGTATACATTTGAGAAACATGCTTTTGATCGAATATGTATATCATTGCGAAATTCTCTAGAATCCTATGCTGCTAAAACTCACCAGAATCGTCTTATTGGGACGATTCTGATGAGTTTTAACAGCATAGGAATCATTTACAATATTTTTTGTATACTTGTGATATCTATTTTTTCAGAGAGTTCGATTTAAAGAAAGGGATTTTGAAAACGGTCGCTTAATAAAAAATGGTCGGTTAATAGACGTGGTCGCTTGAACAAGATTGACCGTACTGTCTTGCACAATAGTAACCACCATGTAACCACCATGTATTCAGGCGTATTGTACACATGTAGGATAGCTGGTACTTTTAACCAACTGATCAAGTTGAAACTAGGTAAGAATTATTCACCGCAACATTTCAGTATGTAAATTAAGAGTTTCATTAAGGCAAATGATAAGGCCACAAATTTAATCTTTGTTTTAAACACTTAATTTCCACCAGACCGAAAATCAGAACAACAGAGGTATGTTAGA
Organism: Fragum whitleyi; assembly: GCA_948146395.1. Classification (NCBI taxonomy): domain Eukaryota; kingdom Metazoa; phylum Mollusca; class Bivalvia; order Cardiida; family Cardiidae; genus Fragum; species Fragum whitleyi. Next base: position 14,229,104 of record OX411548.1, on the reverse strand, counting down.
TTGCTTGATATATGAATTCTTGATATTCGAATTTCTAAACGAAGGTAATACATTTACAATGTATTGTGAGTGAGTTGATAACTTTCCAAGAACAGTCGATTTTTATTGATTTTGAAAAGAAGTCAACATTTAATAAAGAAAAACCTTCACAATAATAACTTAATCTAAAGAAGACAGCATGTAAGGCAACTAGGCTGATCTTCAACACATAGAACATATAACAAATATTTTTTATGTTAAAAGTGGGTTGTACATTTACACGTTGAGCCATTCCATACCAATGGCGTTTCAAATAGCGTTTTATATGCTTTAAATGTATAAAAGTCTTAAAACATCGTAAATTATACAACACGTCAAAAATCCATAATGATTTTATACTTCGAAAGAGGCTTAAATAAGATGTTGCTTTATTTTAAAAGCCAAGAGACATGGTATAAGAAGCCTGGCTGTCAGCGCTGTGTTGTTTTACAAAGTTTTTCCTACTGTTTCGTTCATTCACCGATATCGTTACGTAGTGTTATAAATCATCTATGTCTGAGGTTAATTAATTCATCGTATTGACTTTAAATAACTCCCAATTACTCTTTGGGCCATTAAATGACAGTCAACTTTCCCTTTTTAGATTGATTCCTTTGACGTTGCCTTCGTTTAGGATTACAAAACGGTTCAATTATTTGCAAATTATCCCACGCTTTGCACGTGCAATTGCGTGCAAAGCGGGGGATAAATTGCAAACAGTTTGCATTGTTGTGACACTTGAACGCAGGCGTGTTTATTAAAACGCTTACTTTAGTCGAATTTCTTTCCACAGAAACGATAAATTTGATAAGGCATAATAAACTAAAGTGATTTGCTGCTTAATTTCTCAGACATCAAAAGTAATCCAGCAAAGCAGAATCCCAATTACATCTGCATTAGTTCGCTCTCAATCCCATGCGTGTAGCTGATTACTTGAAAGATATTACTTAAGATATTACTTAAGAAGAATAATTAAAATTTTGCTAAGAAAATTAAAGTTTTTGTCAGAGATGTCAAAGTAGTAATTCAAGGCACTCCAACTCATGGAGAAATCCAATTTTTTCTTGGTTATATTAATTTAATGCCAACATTAGGATTTGGGCTAGTTACATTTGTATGTATATTTTGTTCCATTTCCTTTGAATATTATGAAGTGTATTTTATTCAGAATGGAAGGGTTAAAAGAAGATTTAAGGTTTTAAAAGTGCAAAATAGTTCATATGCGTGTGCATGAATAGGATTTTAGAAGTGTTCGCGGTGATCAAGGCTGCTTGCATTTGATGATCGGGGGTAAGAGTGTGAAGCCTGGAATAATAACCACAGTTAATAACATCATGAAATGGACAACCATCCCATTCAAAACCATTCTAAATCGCTCACTCAATGCTCCATTTATTTATTCTTAATTATCACTCAAATCATTCAAAAACACCCAGAAATCGTTCTAAAACGCTTCGAAATTGTTCAAAACATTCAAATTATTCCATGGTGTGGTTGGCTGGTGTTGGATTTAGGGCGTCTGATTGGGACTTGAAGAACAAAAATTGAAAAGAACATGGGTTTTTTTTAAAGGAGGGTAATTAATTATTGCTAATTTCGTCTAATTTGGACGAAATGATCATAAATGCATTATCTCCCTTGCATTTAACTCAAAACTCACTCATGCCGCATGTTAAATTTCATTCCTAAATCATTCCAAATCACTCACCTTGTCCATTTCCTGATGTTGTTTACTGTATAGTCCGTTTGACTTCTATATGGACCAACCTTTTCATCAATTAAATAAAATTGCGTTTGAATAAAGGATTTGTATGTAGTAAAATCCTAATTTCAGCTTAATACCATTTTTAAAAAATATTTTTTGAAAATAAAAAGATTTCAAAATAATGATTTTGTCTATCTAGTTAATGTTAATATTTTCGCATTATCTGTTCTTAAACACGAGGGGTGATGGAGGCTGTTCAATACTAAGAAAATGTCAACATATATAGTAAAAACACGTGGGTTTATACTAAACTTTTGACAGATGAAATGTCCATTATTCCTTATTTGGACATGCTAATTAGCATATCGACGGTCATGACATCTTAAACTTAAATAGCACGTGATTTTTACCGTTAGTACTCGCCTTTTCATCAAGTTTTCCTCGTGAAATTCCCAACTACTTCGTTTAATAATGCTTTTTGATTGGTCTTAACATGTAAATATAGGGTTCATCTCAGAATGAATAAAACCAATAATCAATTATCTGGCCAAACAGTTTCTGAAGAAAGAGAGAATATACACAAATTTGATATTCAACGGTAGCAAAAATCTTAGACAAACTTAATTATATTGAAAAACTAGATTTTATAGTAATACAATTCACTTAAAATCTTACTCTTTTAACTCGGCCCCTATGCAAATTAGTACTATTTTTGGTTATACAATTCGCTGTTCCGTTTAATACTGTAACAAGTAGGTATGAAATGCTGAAAGTTAACATGTAGACGGACGGACAAAATCATTATTTTACATTCAAAAATTCTGAAAAACAAAATTCGTCATGATATTAGCTGGAAAAAATGATATGGCAAGAAAAATATGCGTTTCATTAATTAATTTCTGATATTTTCGGCGAAATGTTGGTCCATATAGAAGTCAAACGGACTATAACAGACGTCAAACCTTACCTTTTATTAACTTACAACTAAAAATGTCCTTAAACTGCAAGGCTGTCAAGTGTCTAGTCAAAACTACATGTGAAACTCAATGTTTGAAATGTTGCGCTCAGGCATATATATTCCTACCTTTCAAAACCATTCAATAATTCTATTTTATAAGAGCCTCGCAATGAAAATATTTTTAGTGAAAAAATTCAAAGTTTGACAGAAGCAATACCAAATGTTTATCAAAATGATGCCATTCTATATATTTCGGGATGTTTTTACCGACCATTCAAGACACGTGAGTTGTCCTATTGTTCCCCAAGGTTAAGATTATGCAGCAAATTCTTCAAGATCTCACGCAAGCAATTTATCGAACGCAACGTCATAATATCAAAGATCACGCTAAAATGTCGTTATACGGGAATATTAGGTTAAAGACCTGTAATCAATGAAAAATGGTGGAATTTGAGATCCAGCTCTTTTTGATTAACATCATGAACATTTGATTAAGGTAGTGGGCCCGTAATAGATCCGCAACATTTCGGAACTCATGACCTTTCACAATATTAACCGAGGTTTCCTAATGAAAGTCATTAGGAAACCTCGGTTAGCACTGTTAAAGTTAATTACTCCCGAAGCGTCGTAGAACTTTTACGGGTCCACTACCTTAACAACACATTGCACAGAAGTTCATGACAATATTAATTCGTGTTGATGTGTTTTGCTAATTCTTTAAAACGTTTGCTTCCATGTCTTTTATTTCAAACCTACATATGATTATCAATTTCGATATTGCCTATCAAGATCTTTACAAACTGATTTACTTGGAATTTGCTTTCGTATCTCAGCTTAAACAAAAATAACAGGCCAGTCTCAGAGACACAAAAATATATTCTTTATCCTTTTAGCGGTGGGGTTGGAATTGTTTTCATCAAAGTATAAAACGAATTTTTCATCTAGTTCGATAAGATTATTCGCTTTTTGTTAGAATTCCAACATCAAATTACTTGTTTGTATGGTTCGGGACATTAACCCTTTCCTTTTTTACAAAATTTTGGACCCGTCCAAATTCAAAGGTTTTGCAGACGAAAATTTAAAGTGGATTTAATTTGAAAAAAAAAACATTCAGTAGGGTAGAAAATGGTGTGGAAAAAGAAGAAATTGCTTGTTAGAAGCAATTTCTTCTTTTTTCACAATGTTTTCTCAATCATAGGCACGTAAAAGGCAGGGATTAAACAGGAAAGGGTTAAATAAACAAGAAATTAAGTGAGGGGTCTAAATATCGAAACCGAAGCTTGAATATGATTTTACTAAGACCCCAAAGTCGCCAATTTGTTCTATTGTCGTAATATTTTAGTTTTATTTTTGTTTTTCTTTGGTGTTATTGGTTTTGCTGGTTTGGGATAAAAGGGTGTTTTATGTTAAACGGTTACATGGCTTGCTTTCACAATCAATGATATCGCTTTTTTATAAGTAAAGCAACCCAGTTTTATTGCAAAACAATAGTATATCTTCCTTGATCTTCTACATTGTATATTTTAACAAAACAATACATAATTCAGGGTTGTGAAATAATGCGTATTTTAGAATAAAAAGGGAAGGAAAAATGGGGGACATTATTGTGGATTGACATTATAAATTTTATTCTATAGTAAGTAAAAAATGAGCCTGTTTGTGACATTTCCAACAATTTCAAATGTGCTCAAAGCAAAGACTCTAGCCAGTCTATGCATTCACACAGTCTGACCAAAGTCTGTACTATGCGATTTGTATATAGATCAGGTCTTAGAGTATCTGTAGACAATAAGACAACCTTCTTATTACACTTTGTAACTGTCTGGGTTGCTAAATATTTCCACATCATGCAGGTACAGTTAACAACATCGTGAAATTGACAAGGTGAATGATTTTTGAATGATTATGGAATGAAATTTAATGAGTGTGGGGAGCGAGTTTTGAGTGAATTTATTGGGAGGTAATCCTATATAACAAATTTTGTTCATGATGAACAAAATTTGTGATACTGATTACCTCCCTTTAATAAAATAAGCATACAGGTTTAATAGATGGCTACCTATGTTTTCAAGAACCTATGATCGCTAACAATTTGAATTATGTAAGTAAAATCGCGATTTTTTTCTCTATCAGAAATTGTTTTTAATGACGTTGTTGATTCTATATTTTTCAATGGGTTTGAACGTTTTTGAATGGTTTGAGTGAATGTTTGGAATGAATGAATGGAGCGCTAAGTGAGCGATTTAGAATGGTTTTGATTGAGTTGAATGTCAATTTCACAATGTAACAAACTGTATCAAATTGTTGGAAATGTCACGCACAGGCTCAATTAGAAGGTGTCATATACCGTTTTCTAGTCAATGTAATATTTTACAAATATGTCGGATGCTCTTATTGACTCAAGATGAGTGAATCTGCCCTGCGCATGTTGTGTCGCATTCTGCCCTACGCTCAGGATGACAAAACGGTGCAAATTGTTCGCAAATTATATCCCGTTTTGCACACATGTGTTCGTGCAAAGCAGGGTGTAGTTTGCAAAAAGTTTGCACAGTTTTATTAGCTTGGAAACAGGACATATTGCACAGTGCATCATTTTGTGTGCTCTGTAAAAGCCACAATTAATTTTAATGTCATGGGAACTGTGTAGAACGTTAAAGAGAATAAAGAGAAGATGACATTTTCGTGATTTCAAAATTATGAGGGCAAACTGAAATAATGCGAGATATAAGTTCTTGAGATTGGTCTTATTTTTTATACAATTTAAAATGTATAAGTAAGTTAGGAATGTTGTCGTGTTATATAATGGGTATTTCACGGCAATGTTTTAATGGGGAATTCACGGCAATGGGTTAGCCGAGGATCAGCTTTTACTAATCATTGTCTTCTAGAAAACCGTAATATCGTGGAATCGACAGGTTGAATGGTTTTGGAGTGTTTTTGTGGTAAAATTAAATGAGAGCGATGGTTGACCTTTGAGTGAGATTCAAATGATCAAATTATTGTACAATTTTATTTACTGATGTGGTTTTACTTAGCGTTTGATTTGTTCAATAAGACACATAAACAGAAATGCGTAAATTGTTATCAAAATGAGGTAAAAAAATGTCCAAATTTCGTTCAGAGCGAAATTAGCGATATTGTATTACCTTCCTTGAAACCCACACAAAACTCACTTATCGTTCTCATTCAATTCCATTCCAAAATTATTTCAAAATCATTCACATTGTCAATTTTACGATATTTAACTAAGGCGTCAAATCACCGGGGTTCCGCAAACGCTTTTAACCACGCTTAATTACGGATACATTGATAGACCATGCGAAAACGTAACACAACTTCGCAGAACTTGAATTCCATGTCAAAACTGACCAAACTTCTACAGCATGACACGTTTTGGGCTACCGTGGCTGCCGTGGTTACCGAGAACATAGTGTTAACGTAGGGGACAAATTTTGTGCCGGTATATTAAGGTTCATGTAAAGTGTTTGAGACCCAATTTTAAGGGCATTCATTTGCCAAGAAAAGGCAGTATGTCCAGGAATATTATATATCAAAATGAAGCTATTTATGAGCACAAGCAGTTGAAAAACACAAGACTGTTATAACTATAGCGGTATAGCTAAAACATTGTGGAAAAGGGTCATTTTGTACAGAACAAGCAACTGCATGACTGTTGAATAAAATTGGCTCATATTTTAACAAAGTCTAGCCTAAAGTACCATCCAGGTAGTGCTACAACCATTGGTATAAAACTCAACCCAAAAACGTAGTTATTCAAGCAAGTTATTTTGACTTATTTTATAAACACATATGTCATATATGTCATTCTAATTTTGAAAACGTGTAGATCTTTTTAGTGTATGGTGTGTTATCACAACATAAATAGACATTTATTGTTTATATACCTGTAAGGTTGTTTAGCAATATATCAATTTCTATTTCACAGAATGATAAATATATAGTAATATTGTAGATCAGTGAATTAAAACAAACTATAATTTGAAATAATTCGCAGAAAATATTTCACAATATTATGGAGTGATGTTGCACCATACCGTACATCTATTTTGAAAACAGACCAAACCGGTTTGACATGTATGTTGACAAAATAAATGGAAATTGGTTGTTTCAAAATAGCCTTTTGAGACTGAGTTTTATATCTAAGGTTGTAGCACTACCTGGATGGTACTTCAGACTGTACTTTGTTAAAATACGGGGCAATTTTATGCAACCGTCATGCAGTTGCTTGTTCTGTACAAAATGACCCTTTTCCACAATGTTTTGGCTATACCGCTATAGCTATGGCGGTCTTATGTTGCCTAACTGCTTGTGCTCACGAATAGCTTCATTTTGATATATAATATACCTGGACATAGTGCTTTTTCTTGGCTAATGAAGTGTCCTAAATATTAGGTCTCAAACTCTTTACATGAACCTTAAGCACTCTTCAACGTTTTTTTTTATTCAAATGAAGTCGCCGGGTAAAACTTTTGCTTACCTTCCCGCTACGAACACTGTCTAAGATTTGTTACGGACTGTAACCTTCTGCCACGTTTCGTTGCGTTCTTTACATTTACCCACTGTCTAAAAAGTAGATTATCTGCGCCATGACTGCCTTGGAAAATGTTAATACTGTTAAAACATTTGTTCCGGCAGTCCCGACAATCATGACTAGTTACGTTTGTCGAACCCGCTCATCTAAGTGGGGGCCAGGAGCCCTTTTTACTAAGTTTCTTACGAAAAGAATTATCGTAAGTCAAAATCACAAATCGTACATGGTGTTTTCATTCAGTCTTAGATTCAGTCTTGCAATATCTCATTGGAATCGTCTTCAGAAGACGATTTCAATGAGATGATGCATGACAGACTTCAATATTTAAGCACTACTGTGGACAGAACGTTAATTTTTTACTTACTCAAAATGATTGTAAGATGTTTAGTAAAACAGGCCCCTGATTACCCCTTTTAGTCCACGGCGCTTTGAAATGTAGCTGACGTGGTCACCGGGAATACAGTGTAAACGGGGGTTACTAACTTAAATACAAACCTCTTGTAAGTCCCTATACAGTTAAACCTGTCTTAAGCAAGCACCCAAGGGACATTCGAAAAGTGCTTGCTTAAGACAGGTGCTTGCTTAATACAGGTCAATTTCAGTGCAATTGGTTCATTTTGGAACAGATTGACCGCTTGCTTAATACAGGTTGCTTGCTGAATACAGGTGGCCGCTAACACAGGTTTGACTGTATATAAATTAGATAGGCATCTAGTTACTTTGCGTTATCCCTCGTAAATGAAATTGTGGAATTTTCGTTTACTACCAGCGCAGGTTTGAACGCACGAAGTGGTATAACTATTTTACAATAGTCCCGTTTTCTGTGAATGTTTATCCTACAGTGAAGAGAGGACATGATAATTTACTTGGCTGACAACTTGATTAATTCGCCTGCCATTACCGTCTCTTCCCTTTAATGGATCTCGAGAAAAATATCTACATTCTGCAAGTTAGATTTGGGACACCATTATTATAGGATGATGTCCTCGGATTTATTGGGACGAAACTAAATGTTTTACGCTAACGCTTTTCTGACAGAGGAATTGGTATCACTACAGGGTTTTTCCTTTCCATAAAATGCTATTTTGGTGGTTCGCGCGTGGGGGGTTGCTTTTTGTTGTTGTTTTTGACCGAGAAAAGTATTAAACAAACAGGTTTTTTCCTTTCCATAAAATGCCATTTTGGTGGTTCGCGTACGTGTGGGTTTGTTGTTGTTGTTGTTTTTATCATAATTACAAACAAGAATTTGTGGTCAATCCAGAGAGCAAACTTGAGCATTTTCAAACTATTGGAAGTGGAAAGAAATTTTAACCAGAACACAAATATGAAAATGTTCAATATTTTTCGTCTAACTTGTTCTTTATTCGATTTCTGCATTTAAATACTAATGATTTAATTCTTAACTTGTTGCGTAATTCTATTTTCATGGACGATTTTGATAATTTGTTGGAAAAAGTATACTGGCATTTGGTCTCTTGTATAATTTAGATTAATAATTGTTATCGTTTTAAAAAGTGTACACTTTCATAAGCCACAATCAGGGCTCGACATGGGTGAAAGACTTGACTTTCGTAGCGCTAAAAGCCGATTTTGAAAAAAAAAAAAGAAACAAAAATGAGAAGCAAATCAATTGCTGATTGCAAACTTGATTTGACCTATACAATGGTGTCTATATCGGAACACGTGACAAAATGACAATGGTCATAGTAAACACATATCAATCAATTATGGATGACGTCTTCAATTATACAAAATGAAACAAACACATTCGAATAAATACAGTCTGTTTATTGACAATCATCACTGGGTTGTTTTGTTATCGTCTACCAATATTGTCAGGACATTGCCTTTTTCTCAAGATAGAGAATCAATGGAAATACTTGTTTTTTATCTATAAGATGGACTAGTTGTTGTTTACGAACTTTGACCATTTAGAGTTCATAGATTATTGCAAGTAATACCCGAACGGGGAGTTAGGCAGTATATAAAGATAGATATTGCTGCCAATCATAATTGTAGATTGGCCAATGAAATCCTTCATTTTGGCGGGAAAGACTCTGTTTTTCCACATTTCGTCCATACTCATAAATTGATTTGCGCCTCGGACGTCTGTGACTTGAATATCGGACGGATACCGGATTTCTTTTCTTTTTTTTTCCGCAAAATTCGATTGAAATCAGGTCTGCGATCAGGATCACAAAATAGTGCAAATAGTTTTTCCAATTGTACCTCGCTTTGCACGCAAGTGCACGTGCAAAGCGGGGTACAATTAGTAGACTGTTTGCACTGTTTTGTGATCCTGAACGCAGGACTGGACTCCTGAAAGTCTGATGCGCAACCAACTGTGCTACGGTCTTGGTATGTTATTAGAAATGTAATTATTGTTTTACATTGAGCGATCCAGTAATTGCAATCATGTTAAAATAGAGTCTTGTTACTTTTACTGAGCATGACATTTACCGCAAATTCGCATGTGCGCATCTTAAAGACTAGGATTGGGTGGTGCGCGTACGTGTGGGTTTGTTGTTGTTGTTGTTTTTATCATAATTACAAACAAGAATTTGTGGTCAATCCAGAGAGCAAACTTGAGCATTTTCAAACTATTGGAAGTGGAAAGAAATTTTAACCAGAACACAAATATGAAAATGTTCAATATTTTTCGTCTAACTTGTTCTTTATTCGATTTCTGCATTTAAATACTAATGATTTAATTCTTAACTTGTTGCGTAATTCTATTTTCATGGACGATTTTGATAATTTGTTGGAAAAAGTATACTGGCATTTGGTCTCTTGTATAATTTAGATTAATAATTGTTATCGTTTTAAAAAGTGTACACTTTCATAAGCCACAATCAGGGCTCGACATGGGTGAAAGACTTGACTTTCGTAGCGCTAAAAGCCGATTTTGAAAAAAAAAAAGAAACAAAAATGAGAAGCAAATCAATTGCTGATTGCAAACTTGATTTGACCTATACAATGGTGTCTATATCGGAACACGTGACAAAATGACAATGGTCATAGTAAACACATATCAATCAATTATGGATGACGTCTTCAATTCTACAAAATGAAACAAACACATTCGAATAAATACAGTCTGTTTATTGACAATCATCACTGGGTTGTTTTGTTATCGTCTACCAATATTGTCAGGACATTGCCTTTTTCTCAAGATAGAGAATCAATGGAAATACTTGTTTTTTATCTATAAGATGGACTAGTTGTTGTTTACGAACTTTGACCATTTAGAGTTCATAGATTATTGCAAGTAATACCCGAACGGGGAGTTAGGCAGTATATAAAGATAGATATTGCTACCAATCATAATTGTAGATTGGCCAATGAAATCCTTCATTTTGGCGGGAAAGACTCTGTTTTTCCACATTTCGTCCATACTCATAAATTGATTTGCGCCTCGGACGTCTGTGACTTGAATATCGGACGGATACCGGATTTCTTTTCTTTTTTTATCCGCAAAATTCGATTGAAATCAGGTCTGCGATCAGGATCACAAAATAGTGCAAATAGTTTTTCCAATTGTACCTCGCTTTGCACGCAAGTGCACGTGCAAAGCGGGGTACAATTAGTAGACTGTTTGCACTGTTTTGTGATCCTGAACGCAGGACTGGACTCCTGAAAGTCTGATGCGCAACCAACTGTGCTACGGTCTTGGTATGTTATTAGAAATGTTATTATTGTTTTACATTGAGCGATCCAGTAATTGCAATCATGTTAAAATAGAGTCTTGTTACTTTTACTGAGCATGACATTTACCGCAAATTCGCATGTGCGCATCTTAAAGACTAGGATTGGGTGGTTCGCGTACGTGTGGGTTTGTTGTTGTTGTTGTTTTTATCATAATTACAAACAAGAATTTGTGGTCAATCCAGAGAGCAAACTTGAGCATTTTCAAACTATTGGAAGTGGAAAGAAATTTTAACCAGAACACAAATATGAAAATGTTCAATATTTTTCGTCTAACTTGTTCTTTATTCGATTTCTGCATTTAAATACTAATGATTTAATTCTTAACTTGTTGCGTAATTCTATTTTCATGGACGATTTTGATAATTTGTTGGAAAAAGTATACTGGCATTTGGTCTCTTGTATAATTAAGATTAATAATTGTTATCGTTTTAAAAAGTGTACACTTTCATAAGCCACAATCAGGGCTCGACATGGGTGAAAGACTTGACTTTCGTAGCGCTAAAAGCCGATTTTGAAAAAAAAAAAAAAAGAAACAAAAATGAGAAGCAAATCAATTGCTGATTGCAAACTTGATTTGACCTATACAATGGTGTCTATATCGGAACACGTGACAAAATGACAATGGTCATAGTAAACACATATCAATCAATTATGGATGACGTCTTCAATTCTTCAAAATGAAACAAACACATTCGAATAAATACAGTCTGTTTATTGACAATCATCACTGGGTTGTTTTGTTATCGTCTACCAATATTGTCAGGACATTGCCTTTTTCTCAAGATAGAGAATCAATGGAAATACTTGTTTTTTATCTATAAGATGGACTAGTTGTTGTTTACGAACTTTGACCATTTAGAGTTCATAGATTATTGCAAGTAATACCCGAACGGGGAGTTAGGCAGTATATAAAGATAGATATTGCTGCCAATCATAATTGTAGATTGGCCAATGAAATCCTTCATTTTGGCGGGAAAGACTCTGTTTTTCCACATTTCGTCCATACTCATAAATTGATTTGCGCCTCGGACGTCTGTGACTTGAATATCGGACGGATACCGGATTTCTTTTCTTTTTTTCCGCAAAATTCGATTGAAATCAGGTCTGCGATCAGGATCACAAAATAGTGCAAATAGTTTTTCCAATTGTACCTCGCTTTGCACGCAAGTGCACGTGCAAAGCGGGGTACAATTAGTAGACTGTTTGCACTGTTTTGTGATCCTGAACGCAGGACTGGACTCCTGAAAGTCTGATGCGCAACCAACTGTGCTACGGTCTTGGTATGTTATTAGAAATGTTATTATTGTTTTACATTGAGCGATCCAGTAATTGCAATCATGTTAAAATAGAGTCTTGTTACTTTTACTGAGCATGACATTTACCGCAAATTCGCATGTGCGCATCTTAAAGACTAGGATCAATCCTATTTATACGCTACAGTTACATCGTGTAATTGACTCGGTGGTTGTTTTTGGAATGATTTCTAGTGAAATTGAACGAGTGGGGTAATCAAGTCTTGAATTCATTCGATGAAATTATCGATGTCTTATTACCTCCCTTTAATAAATTAATCGTAATTTTCGTTGTTGAACTTCACGGATCATTCAGACTTTTCAAAATCCACGCCAACCAACAAATTATTGATTTAAGAATGATTTAATCGTTTTGAAAGAAGTTGCTAATTGTTTTCGACGATTTCGAAGTGAGTGTGTGTGTGTGGGGGGGGGGGGGGGCTGTTTTGTTTTGACTTTTTTTTGAATGAGTGTTTGGAATGAACGAATGGAGCGATGAGTGTATGATTAGGAATGCTTATGATCCGAAGTAGTTTCAATTTCACGATGTCCTTAAATGGATCTAGATAATCATGGACCTATAATTTCTGATCATAATCTGGGAATATTTCGCTTGAATTTCCGGGCTGATCAACACCTGCCCATCACGCACAAATGCTTTTTTTATAAATGTCAGGCACTTGCTAATAAAGAAAGAATATTATATTCGGAAAATATGCCAAATTAGATTGAAAAAAAAAAATTAAACACATGAATTAAATGATTTCCTTACTGCTAACGTGCCAACGAATTTGTATAAAGCTCATATAATTCAATACCCATCGTGACATATTTATCGTCAAAACGTTTTAAGTGTGCCATTTTCATAGCTGGTGAAATTAAAGCAAGGCCTTCAAACAATAACATAATTAAACTACATTAATCATCATTGAAACATTTTTGTTGGGGCAATAAAAACTGAAGTATGTCACGAGTTGCCAAGGTTGATCCTTTACCAGAGTCAAATTCTAGACTATCCTGCGTTCAGGATGCAAAAATGTTTGCGAACGTTTTGAAATGATACCCCGCTTTACACGTATGTACACGTGTAAAGCGGGGTATCATTTGTAAAACTTTGCGCGATCGTTATCATCCAGAATGCATGGCTAGTTCTAGCGGACATAAAGAAGGGAGTTAAAAAAAATCTACATTTGTCGGCAGAAAAGTCGTTTCTTCCCTTTGAATACGTTTTGCTATCCCACTAACGAAATTTGTATTGTATATTTAGCCCGAAGTATTTTAAATCTCGAAATGCAACATGGAATACAACGAAAATCTCACAAATAGGCATATACATTGGTTATTTGTGGGATTTTAAACTTATCACAATATTCTGTTAGAATGTCTAAAGGAAATGTTTTATTTGAGGTAAAGGCAGGTTCTATGTTTTATGTTATTAGTATGTTACCTTTTCTGACTTTTTATGTCATAATCATATATAAGATTGTAATGCAGCGGGTTTTATTTTGAAATCACGAAAACTCCCGATCGAGAGTCACACAAATAACACATTTGAAAGAGGGATTCAAAGACATTAGGCATCAACAAAATACAAAACCCTTTTCTGGAGCTCTGTACTGTAAATCCTTGGATCTTAAGACCGATCCTAGACTTGTCAATAACCTATACAGAAAATTGACGTCATGTATCGCAATGTGCGTCATTTGTCTCTCACAGTTCAACGCACGATGCGCTTGATGGCTTCGTGATGAAAGAGCAGATCCTGATGGCTCAACACGAAATAGTTGTAACTGCCTATATGTTTATAGGCAGTTACAACTGATTCGCGATGAGCCATCGTTATAGAGATTTCGATTAAATGACGTGTGAAGAAAAACTGAGTCAGGTGAACAGGTTATGACTTCAACACTGAAATCCCTTCAATTCCAAATAGATGGGTCAGTGCAAAACTATTGAATGAACCTATATATCATCAATAATTCTCAATAGTTTTGAACGAAACCCTGACCTTTAAGTCAAATATATTGCGCAAGATAAGAAAAAAGTAACTTGTTTACTAAAAGTAATTGTCGTGTTTGGCAAGGTAAATGACATGAAATGAATGTCAGACCGTGTTACTTTCTCTAGTTATTCAACATTCCTTTTCTATTCTTTCTTTACCTAGAAATTGAGTATTTTATATAATCCAAGCGAAATATTTCTCAGTTGAAGAAGAAAAAAATAACACTCCTCGGTCATTTAACCAGGGGTTGTTAGCGCTTAACTTTTGCAAGTGCCTATTATGCATTTGTACTTTCACTTGTTTTGAGCTGACCCCTTCGAGTTTAACTTTGGATTATTTGAATTGGAGTCAACACTGCCTTTAACAATTTTCCATCATATTGTTTCGGCTAGAGCACCTACAAATAGATTTTTAGTATTCTCCGCACCATTTATTCAAAATCTGCACCGGACAGGAAAGAGTGATGGGTCCCTATGGATAATTTTAATGATTTCAACATTGATGAATATTCAAAACATCCTTACTACAGTTTGAAAAAGCTGTAGTGACGATTTCATTATCATTCATCTACGACTTTTTATCGACAGGATTTATTTTTATATTACGCACTTGCGTAATATGCGTAACATCATTTACACCCTTGCCTTATGTGCTTTTCCTCAGTTTTACGAATATCCACATGTCACATGAATATTTCATTATTTCATCACCAGTGTAGTCGTTGGGCGATCAAGAAAATGGCAGCTTTGAGTAGCTATCGGGATCCCATTGGTCAATTGATATATCATTTACAATTTTAGCTAGGAATTAAAGTTGCATGCATTAAGATGATTTGCGCCAAAATGTGCTTACTGAATTGTATCAACATGCATCTTCTACATGTATATCTTAAATGAAAATTTTTAAGTATGGGATTTCCAATTGATCTCAACTGAAACCAATATCTTTTTTCAAATATTGATTGTACGGCGTTCCTAGATGGTCCTTTGACTCCTGTCTACGTCAGGGGTCAGAAATAAGTATCATTTGATTCTCTATGATTTCGCCAAATTCAATGCACTCTGGTTGGTTGAAAAATTGGTATTCATACAGTGTGATTAGGATTTTAGTTTCATTCGTCCATGAAATCAACAAATACTCTCTACTTCTCTTAAATGGGTCAACGATGTGAATATGAATAGTAAATGTGGTCCTTGCATAACGAACAAAGGGAATTAACAAGTAACAGAATATGCTAATATACTCTCATCAGTTTGTAGACTTACGTGATACCTTGCGCAACCATACACATTCATATTAAATGTGACCATCTTCCAAAGAGAGATAATTTGTGAATTTTGAAAATATATGGATTCAGGTTAGCTTGCACCGCATACACAAGCTTGTGAAAGTCGGAACTTTTCTCTTTTCTCTAAAACGAGACTCTACCATCTCATATAAAGAAATCGGAAAGTAATCACTAAGTAGTCTATTGTTTCTATGAGTTTTTAGAGGTTTTCGACTCTTTGATAACCTATTATGTGAAATAAAATTGTGACCCGTCACGCGAAAAGGGACAATCTGGGTAGTGCATAAAGTGTCGACCCTAGTCAGAATACGCGGTTTGCGTAGACTGACTTGGCTCGAAACTTTTCGCAAAGTGCTTATTTTCTGAATCTTGAATGTTCAATCTACCAACCAATGTAAGAATTTTTGAAATGCGACCTCTGGTTGACCAATGCTGGATCCAATCTCTTTTTAAAATATCAATTTTACAGTGTTCCGAGATGGTCCCTTTTTGCGTGACCGGTCACAATTATTTGATGATTCCGTGATAGAAATTCAGAGGATATTGTGTCCAACCCTGGTATTTTTCTGAAAATATTGAATATTTAGATGGAATTCCTATTTTAACCGTGGACTAAAAATATAAAGTTTTAATATGATCAGTCTGTTTAGTCAAGCCCCGCGTTCAGGATGACAAAACGGTGCAAGTTCGCGTGCAAATCAGGGTATAATTGGCAAACTGTTTGCACCGTTGTGTCATCTTGAACGCAGGGCTTGATTAATTGACCACTACGAAGCATGTCACATTTCTACATAAACCGATGCATTAAAGTGAAAGGTGAAGATTTTAGTATCTTGCTCGCTTTAAATTGCCCATAAAATGTTCACCAGAAAGAAATCCCATCAATGAAGTAAACAAGTAGTTGAATATCTGATCACTCAACACTGTCCATTGCCTTGAAAGGTTAATGTATGTTCGAGTACGTATACATAAATTGATCCCGAGAAATTATTCAATTCTATTAATTCAAATATTAAAGAACAGCCTTGCGTTTAAGACGAAAACGTTCTAGAAAAGTAAAAGAAATGGCATTCCGTTGTGCTAATCGGGGTACTATTTCTAAACGTTTGTAAACATCTTTGCTGCTTCCCGAACGAAATAGAATTTAACGACAATCAATCAGCGAGTTTCTTAAATCGTTAATTTGTTTACGTACTTTATCAGTACTGCGTCAGACCTTTAAGAAATTGATATGCGTAAAAAATCGTCTGTAGACGTAAGAACTATCCCATTCACTGGTCAACAACTACAGTAAATTTTGTTTAAAGCGACCACAATCAAAAAGTGGTCGTTAAGGAGAATGGTCGCTTAATACATGCTTTGTTTACAAAAAAAGAAACATAATTTTGATTGAATATGTTAGTGTATATATTTAACGAATTTTCGATAACTGAGTTGTAAACACTCATTAGAATCGTCTCATTGAGACGATTCTCTTGAGTATTTACAACACAGGATTTGTTAACGATAATTTCTAGACCAGTCTTAGCTACTTTGTAATTTAAGGAAGGGGATAATGAAAACGGACTCATAAGGAAATTGTTCGCTTTATAGGCATTATCGCTCGAGCAAGATTGACTGTATTGTCACAACCGAAAGTGTTGAAGGTTTTTTTTTTTATTTAAAATTATTTACAACTCTTAAAAAGAAAAGACAACGATCAAGAAACATTGTTATTTTACAAGATAAGTACCAAGTATTGCTGAAGCCTTTTTTTAGCTTCACTGGTCGAAGGAATCTGGGGCTATTGTCAGTCATGGTCGTCGTGCGTCCGGTCTTTTTTTTCTTTTAAAATCTTCTCCTCACAAAATACTGGATGGATTTCAGCCAAACTCCACAGGAATGATCAATAGGTGACCGTTTTTCAACGCTGTTCAAGGATTTTTGATCCTGTGAAACACCGGATTTAATTTGCGAGGTTAATTCCATGTATGGTAATAAGTGACTTTTCTCAGAATGTAACTGATGGGTATCCACCAAATTTCACTGGAATGATTCTTAAGAGCCTTTATCAGTCTACTAAAATATTGTGATCAGATGAAAAATATGTCTTTTATGGGCGGAGGTCGTTTCTCTATATGTTATATAGTGGAAACTCTAAAAATCTTTTTCTAAGAATCTAAACGATGGATACCAACCAAATTTCACTGGAATGATTCTTTAGCGACCCTTTTTCAGTCTACAAATAATATAGGGATGATACTCACTCCCCTCGCTCATTTATTTAATTCGAAAATCATTCTTTTATCATTTAGCTAGTCCATTTTCTGTTGTTCTTAACTGTCATCATTCTCTCGTAAAGCTTACTTGATTGGCTATTTCTGAATCGCTGGCAATTAGTTCCATAGTATCCTTATATATATAGATAGGGATGCTTCGGAACTAATCACTCGAATTCGAGGCCGACATCGAATCCCCTTTATAGAAACCCTTGATCAGCCGCTGCTTAAAAATTATACCTTATTTAATGAAAGATTTAGTGTGATGGACTTCACTCTGTGAGCAAATCGATGGATGGCGACCTAAAAGTGTAACTTAACCTTATTCAAGCTGAAGTTACTACGTTTAAGTCGTTCATCTACGAAAATTATGGAAGAAAATGGCGTAAAATATCGGAGTTCAACAGTTGACTAATTGTAAATGAGTGTTTTCGTAGGTCAATTTATTTTCTGAATGATAGCAGCGATCCGTCAATTCTTCCTCATATTTAATATCCTAAATCTAGGATCAGACAGAAAATAATCTTGAAATTGGTTTTCGGTGGATTATCCAGAAATATCGGTACAATATCATTCGATAAAGTCACCTCCTAACAAATGGAATAATCAAAACATATACCCCGCTTTTGTTCATTTCACCCTTTCTGACGTTATCAAAGTGGAACCCAATAAGTGACGTCATTATTGACGTTGCATATTAAACAACCAGGAGAAAAAATGACGCGCTTTAAGAAAATTTTATCTAACATTTTCAATTTTTATTTCATTTTGGCATAAAAGATATAGAATAATAGATTATTTTTTCGAGTAAGATCATTTAATATTTCATTCCGTTAACAACAAAAGTTTTAATTTCACTCGTGGCTCCGCAACTCGTAAAAATAAAGTTTTTATTGCTCACTCAATACAATATTAGTCCATCTCATTCGAAAAACATATGATTAACCTATATCATCGATATTTATAACATCGTTTGTCATACCTTTATAAAAAAACAATTTAAATAACTTTTATTGATATATTTTTACATTTACATTTTTATTTGTACATAGAAGAATGGTTGCACTTGTCATATTGCATCTTGTACAAATCAGTCAATTGAAAAGGGATAGTAATCGACGTTATTTACTGCCAATTGCTCAAATTACGAGAACAGGGCAATGAAATTTCGTGTTTACCTTTTCAGATCTGGCGCTCAAAATAATCAGGGAAACTTAAGGGATCCGTCTCAAAAATGGCGGATATAATCCACAAAATCTTCGGACAGAAGCACGGCGGGAGCAAACATGGCGACTCCAGCAAAAAAGAAGAGAAGGAGGCGGAGGGATATACAAAACAACAGGCAGAATTCTGTAAGTAGTTCCGTGACTCTTTGTAAACAAATGTAGATTTTTGCATGTTACCGGTGCACAGAAAATGCGTTTTTAGAGTGAATATTATCTCGAAATGTGTTTCAATAAGCTAGATGGGTTTATCTATTGGGAAGGGAGTGCAAAAAGGATTGAACGATCTTGAGGAAGAATTAACAATCAGAAATAAATCGCTTAAGCGGCACATCAAAATGGGTAAGTATTATTGGGTCATGTGTTTTTATTTGATTGACGAATCACATCACGTGATGTCTAATTATAGCTCTGATTTTTTTTATCAAGCGTTTTGTTAACTGGAGTATTTCAATGTAATGAATTTGGTGTGGAGGTTGTTTTGTCCATATTCCCTTGATCCAGAAGTTTAATAATATTTTGTTAAAAGTATTACAATAGGTAATTGGAAAATTATTGTGTGTGTGTGTGTGTGTGTATTTAAAGGCACTTAGAATAGTATTGTACTTACCTAAACGACATCTACATTTATAGGCGTTAGATGCAATACTAAAGATCCGCAATTTAAAGTGAGTTATCAAAGGCTAATTTTGTCTATACAGGTATAGACAAAATTGACCTTTAATCACTCACTTAAACTTGTGGATCCATAAGTCGTGACTTCATGTAGGAAATCTAATTATTTTACCTCACTCGTTTGTCATTGAAGAAAAATACAAGTATAGAAATCATTTGGTATCAGTTGATTAAAACAAAGAAATGGCTAGGCTGTAATTCTGATCTTTTAGCACCATGTCGGTGCTATTCACATTTCCGTTGATTTCAAATCGATGGAAAAAGCGAACTTTAATTCTAGGGCAAAGCATGTATAACCTATATGAGCCTGTGTATGAGATTTCCAACTATTTCATATACGTACCTAGCAAAGACTCTGACCAGCCTGTGCATCCGCACAGTCTGACCAGAGTCTTCACTATGCGTTAAGAAGATAGATAATGTCTCAAAGTACTTGTGCACTATCAGGTAACATAACATTAACAATAGGTAACTTTCTACGCTGCTCAATATTTAGAGCTTAAGGACATTGCAAATTGTTGGAAATGTCCCGCACAGGCTCATATATTATTGCCCATTCCGTACATTCTAGCAATTCCCAATTCAATGAAACATATCCGACTGTAGATACATTCCTGTGTTAATTTCTTGCCACTGTTACCAATTATGCTTTATTACACCGAAACACAATGTCCTGCATGGTGATATAGCAGGTATGTTTGTAGAAAACAAAAAAAGAGAGTTTTTTGTAGGAAACAAAACATTTTTAATATTCCGCCAGGGGAAATGCGAGCTTTTGGGGTTTTCCGTTAAATACGAATATTTAAAAAAGGTGATATTAATGGTCTTGCAATGATCGTATTTTGATACATATCATATTGAGTCAGGTAGAATGATTTATATACACATTGATTTGCCAAGAAATGGAAGGTTGTTTTTTTAAGAAAAAGGAAATGAATCCAATGATCGGATTTTATCTCTGTGTGTGGAAAACGTTTTGATTTTGGAATTTCTGAGGATTGTAATTTTTTTAAGATAATTTTTTTTCTCTTTTTCCTAAGAAGGAAAGATCTCCAAATTTGGTATAGGGAATGGCAGCAAGCAAACCCTATGTTTTTTTCCTATCTTTTCTCCGTTCTTGAATTAGAAAAGGTTCAATGGTGATCACATCGCACTTGGATCACTGTTTAAGACATTTCACATTCTCTATCAAAATGTCCATTTCTATTCGAAAACCAAACAACTATTGATATTTTAGAAATTATAAAAGCAAGAGCAATAATTCGCGACTTCTGTCGGTCTGAGCAAACTGGAAAGTATCGACATCCTGTTCGATTGCGAGGTAGTAATTTCTGTGTATGAATTAACGAATGTGTTTTCCAAACTCTTGACGAAGTAGGTTCGTTTATGACAACCTTCACGATGCTTACATTTTGTAGTTGACGGCGGCATCCATAAAGGACACATTTGTAGTCGAGAACTTATGTTTGAAAACTTGATGCTTTTCTATGTAATAATTGTGAATTATTGGTCCTTGAATAATTGGATCGGAATTATCTTTTTTTTATTATTTAATTCGATGGATTATCTAGAAGGAGAGAATATCGTTTGATAAACACACCTCCCAACCAGCGAAATTATCAAAAACTTCTACCCAACTCTCACTCATTTCACGCTATAAAAGCATAGCCAAATAAATAACGTCATCACGAACGTTGCATTGCAGTCGCAAAATGGCGCGCTTTTAAGAAGATTTGTCCTCGCCTCTTTACATTTTGTCTCATTTTTGCATTAAAGAAATATAAAAACCTTATTTGTCTACAGAGGAGCATAGTGCAGACGCTGGTCATAGTCTTTGCTTTACCCACTTGTGAAATTGTTGGAAATGTCAGGCACAAGCTCATTTAATTATAAAAAAGTAACTTTGTTTCAAGACCGACAGGTTCAACGGAAGCGCATAGGGCTGTCAATCCCGGGGTGGTGAGTTTGAAAGCCGGGTCGGAAAACTTTCATCCAACATTCGACAAAAGTCAATGTGACGCGGATCATATTTCTCCCATCAAACGATGTATGATAAGTAGTACTCCTATGTTAGATGAGAAACTTGTGGTTCGAATAGAATGTTCTGGTTGTTCTGGTGCGAGAAAAGACAGGACGCTATGCGTATACGAACAGTCGTCACGATATAACTGCTAGTGTATAAAGGGGCAATAACCCCTCTACAAACAAAATATTTAAAAAAAGAAAAAGAAAGAAAAAGAAAAAATAAAGAAAATAAAGAAAACGTACATTTGGTACCCTAGTTGAGTACTATTTTACTCGATACATTTGTTTGGAATGCCACAGGTAAAAGTCAACATTGTAGTTCAAGAGACACATTCGTCATGTCTAGAGCATATCTCCTTCAAAACTGGATGGCTTGCAAAATAAATTGACACAAATATACTTTCAGTCGATAATTCCGGAGGTCATGCAAGAAATGTGTTTATATATACTCAAGTGCAAGATTAAAGTCAAAAACCACTCGACAAAAATTGACTTCATTTATCAGTAACTGGTCTCTCTTAAGATCCCTTTTCGCAAAAAGATCACTTGAATAATGTATGTGCAAGAAATATAGGATATTTAATGAATGTCATGACCTATTGAATTTATTAAACACATCGCTTGAAAACAGATAAAAGGAGGCTTAATTAGATGACGAGTTTGATAAATTCGGTAATAATAATCTGTATTTATATTTAAGACATCACCCAAGTTTTTGCGATAAATTGATTAATATTGCGATATATTGATGATATATCTGAAATTCACCATTGAATTTTTTCGCTAAGCTGATAATGCCGTTTGTAAGATGAGGTCATTAGAACCATTATGACGTCATTTTCAGGTTAACAAAACAGTATTGCTATTCGGTATTGGCTCATTTACATATGAGCCCGTGAGTGACATTTCAATAATTCCATAACAGTGCAAAGATAAGACTCCGGCTAGTCTTTGCATCCGCACAGTCTGACAAGAGTCTTCCCTTTGCACTGTGTAGATTGGCAAGGTCTCAACCCCTCTATAAGAGGTTAGTGAACTATATGCAATATGCGGCTATATAAGCTGCTTACAATTTGTGCCTCACTCACATGTGAAATTGTTGGAAATGTCACGCACAGGCTCATGTTTATTTCACTAGTACACCAACACCCTTGCAATGTAAAAAATATTCAACAGAGTTATTTCACTCCAAGGACGTAGATCATACTATGAAACGAAGCTTTAAACTATTTTAAGCAGCACTTGCTTGAAAATTCGAAGATTGTATTGTTTGAAATATTTCTCAAGCCACACAATAACGCTGTTAACATTGTAAATGCTAATTTCTCAAGATGTAGGAACAACATTTTGGTGCTCACCTTCGTTAAAATTCGCCATCATTTTATATAAATCCGAGCGAACATTATTTTAGCAGTAAATTAGAACGGTAAATTAATTTTGTAATAAAGATTAGAATTTATGGCTGTCTTTTCACAAAAAAACCCTTTCCTCACATCGGAATAATTAGAATATTTTTGTCTAACAATGATACACTGTAACTCCATGAAAAATATAGACATAATTTAGACCCATGTTAACTCTTGTCATGCTGATCCCGGAAAATGAATACTTTGAGGCAGGCATAAACAAAGATCTGCCTTCCCAAATGTACTGTCTGATCTTAGTCCGTACCAGCTGATTTTACCTTACAAATCAAGAGAAGTTCAATATTGAGACGTCGCGCACGATAATGCTTAACATTGAAATCGTGCGTCTTCCGTTAAGTTCCATATGCTATTTCTTCTAAACCTGTTAGTCAATTTCTATGTTCTTCATACCAATGCCTTACTTTTAACTTGAAAATCGATTTATTTGCTATTGGATAGAAAAAATCAATAATTCAAAAGTCTGCCTTTATTCCGAATACTTTCAAAATGTTACAAGAGTGTTTTTTTTATCTATGATAATTAAATGTTCTGTGTAATTGTTTATCCCATTTCTCCATGTCCCTAGAAATCATTATATTACCCACTCACTCGTCACAACCCTCGCAAAATGAAGCATACCGTTATGTAATATGCCATTTCTGCTGTAAGTCGTGGCACCAGGAAATGGCATTTAGAAACATAGCTATCTACATTTCTAAGAATAGTAATACAGTCAAACCTGTCTTAGCGGCCACTCAGTATTCAGCAAGCAAACTGTCTTAAGCAAGCACCCACCGAGTTACCAAATGAAGTAATTGCACTGAAATTGACCTTTAGTAAACAAGCACCTCTCTTAAGCAAGCGCCTTTTGAATGTCCATTTGGTGCTTGCTTAAGAAAGGTTTGACTGTATATGATATTATAACGGTTACGTCGACTTACTCGACCATCCAACTTTCTTCTACAAATAATACATCAAGATCAAAGTTGCATACAGGATTTGAGCCTGTGCGTTTAGGAAAGGTACTTTACAATCTTAAACGCCATTTATTCTATTGGAAATATTCTTAGATTATATAAAGTAAAATCTGTTTTCATTGCGCAAAGTAATGGCTCAGATCAGCCTGTGCGGTTGCAAAGGCTGATCTAAGTCTTAACTTGCGCATATGTTATTATTGTCAAGCTTTGGCTAATTTGTTTTCGGACTTGAGAGAAATGCTCATTGATAGGAACCTATAGTAGTGATACCCACTTATCATTTTTGTAATGTTTTCAATCGTTTTGACTGTTACAGAATGAACACATACTTCTTCTTAAATATGCCATTGTTAAA
Organism: Fragum whitleyi; assembly: GCA_948146395.1. Classification (NCBI taxonomy): domain Eukaryota; kingdom Metazoa; phylum Mollusca; class Bivalvia; order Cardiida; family Cardiidae; genus Fragum; species Fragum whitleyi. The sequence continues at coordinate 14,204,662 of OX411548.1, read as the reverse complement.
ATGAATGGCCTACAACATTTCAGGCACAATTTTCTTCGAAAAAATTTACTTTTTCGCTTCTTAAAAACTTTGTTAAATTTAAAATAATTGAAATCGCCATCGAAAAAGCGGTCTTTTGAATATCGGTGAATTGATTCATTTAGTTTTGATCTGATAAGACACTTTTGACATTAAGATTTTACTCAAGAAAAAGCAATAATCGTGAAAAGGAAAATAAGAAGAAATAATAAACGCTCTACTGTTAGATCCATTTTCTACTGACAGTCTTCAGCGATTGCAAATACAATAGACATGCCTATCACTCAATGGCACATCGCTGTTGCTTTTTCGCAGGTTTTAACGCCCTCGTTTTGGATGAGATTTCTTAACAAGAGGGCCATAGTGGCCCTAAATCGCTCACCTGAATGAACTGTCAAAAATTGTTTATAGTAGATTTAGAAAGAATGAAGAATTCTTACCAAATTTCAGGTCGATTGGGCAAAAAATATGCCTCTAAACTCTTACAAGGTTTTTCTAAGATTTGTTCCCAGGACCTAGTTTTTGACCCCACTTGACCCAATTTCAAACTTGCCCTAGATTTCATTAAGATGATCATTCTGTCAATTTTCATGTTGATAGAGCAAAAAATATGGCTTCTAGAGTGTCTATAAGGTTTTTCTAATATTTGACCCTGTGACCTCATTTTTGACCCCACTTGAAACAATTTCAAACTTGACCTAGATTTCATTAGGACAATCATTCTGACCAATTTTCAGGTTGATCAGGCAAAAAATATGGCTTCTAGAGTGTCTACAAGGTTTTTCTAAAATTTGACCCGTGACCTAATTTTTAACCCCACTTGACCCAACTTCAAACTTGTCCGAGCTTTCAATAAGATTATCATTCTGACCAAATTTCAGGTTGATTAGGCAAAAAATGTGGCTTCTAGAGTGTCTACAAGGTTTTTCTAAAATTTGACCCGTGACCTAATTTTTAACCCTACTTGACCCAACTTCAAACTTGTCCGAGCTTTCAATAAGATTATCATTCTGACCAAATTTCAGGTTGATTAGGCAAAAAATGTGGCTTCTAGAGTGTCTACAAGGTTTTTCTAAGATTTGACCCCATGACCTCATTTTTGACCCCACTTGACCCAATATCAAACTTGACCGAGATTTCACCAAGATGATCATTCTGACCAAATTTCAGTTTGATTGGGCAAAAAATGTGGCTTCTAAAGTGTCTACAAGGCTTTTCTAAGATTTGACCCCGTGACCTCATTTTTGACCTCATTTGACCCAATATCAAACTTGTACGAGATTTCATCAGGATGATCATTCTGACCAAATTTAAGGTTGATTGGGCAAAGAATATGGCTTCTAGAGTGTCTACAAGGTTTTTCTAAGATTTGACCCTGTGACCTCATTTTTGACCCCACTTGACCCAATTTTGAACTTGTCCGAGATAACATCAAGACAATCATTGTGACCAAATTTCAGCTTGATCGGGCAAAAATGTGGCCTCTAGAGTGTCTACAAGGTAAAAGTTGACGACGGACGACACACGACGGACGACGGACGACGGACATCACTCGACCACAAAAGCTCACCTTGAGCACTTCGTGCTCAGGTGAGCTAAAAATGTACCTTAAAGTTGTGTTAAGCATGGTGGTATTCGAAGGTCGCAATGTAAGAAATCGAAATATTTTATGTGATTCAATGATTCTGCGATTTTAGAATACCATTAAGATAAACCATTCAAAGAGAGATATTACACAGTGTTTATATATAAAAATGATAAAACACAGTAAGAAACATTGCAAAATTGACAAGGTGATTGATTTTGAATGAATTTGAAATGAAATTGAATGAGTGAGTTTTAAGCGAAATTCAAGGGAGGTAATCCAATATCGCTGATTTTGTTCATCCTGAACAAAATAAGCGATAATTAGTACCTCCCTTTAACAAAATATACATGTGAGTTCTATGAATTGACTTCCTTTTCTTCAAGAACCAATCAGACGCTTACAATTGCAATTATGTCAGTGAAATCGTGGTGTTTTTGTTTTTTTTTTTTTTACCTCACCTGGGCACGAAGTGCTCAAGGTGTGCTATTGTGATGGTACAATGTCCGTCGTCAGTCGTGCGGCGTCCGTCGTCCATAATTTCTTTAAACATCTTCTACTCCTAAACCAGTGGACCAATCTTAATGAAACTTGGCAGGGATGTTCTTTGGGCCAAGCTCTACTAAAGTTATTCAAATAAATGAAATCCGCCCTTAACTTTCCCTTTACCCTTATCAACAAGGGTGAAAATAGAGAAATTTTAAAAAAATCTTCTTCTCTAAAACCAGAAGTCAGACAGCTTTCATATTTTGTATATAGCATGATCTAGTGGACCTCTGCCAAGTTTGTTCATATCAAGAACCTGGGATCATATTTGGGCTCCACACGGGTGCAACCCTTTTTACATAGAATGAAAGAGTGAAAAGCTTTAAAAATCTGAAACTAGTGGGCAGATAGCTTTGATATTTGGTACGTAGCATTATCTAGTGGGCCCCTGCCTAGTCTATTCATATCAAGACCCTTGGATCATATTTGGGCTCCATCTTGGCGCATCCCTTTTAGTTCATCTGAGCATGATGGGTGCATCCTTTTTAGCTCACCTAAGCACATCGTGCTCAAAGTGAGCTTTTGTGGTCATTGAATGTCCGTCTTCCGTCGTGTGTCGTGTGTCGTCTGTCGTCTGTCGTCCGTCGTCCGGCGTCCGGCGTCAACAATCTTAGTGTTTACACTCTAGAGGCCACAAATATTACACAATCTTTATGGTCAGATTGTTGGCCAGGTCACAAGGATGAACCCTATTGCAAATGGGAAGAATCCATGCCATATCAAGGGAAAAGGGGCCTTAAAGACAATTTTCTTGTTTACACTCTAGATGCCACAAATATGGCCCAATCTTCATGTTACTTGGTCAGATTGTTAACTAGGTCACAAGGATGAACCCTATTGAAAATTGAAATGATCCATGCCATATCAAGGGAAAATGGGCCTTAAAGACAATTTTCTTGTTTACACTCTAGAGGCCACAAATATGGCCAAATCTTCATGAAACTTGGGCGGGATGTTTGTCAGGTCACAAGGATGAACCCTATTGAAAATGGGAAGGATCCGTGCCATATCAAAGGAAAAGGGGCCTTAATGACATTTATTTTGTTTATGCTCTAGAGGCCACAAATATGGCCCAATCTTCATGAAATTTGGTCAGGATGTTTGTCAGGTCACAAGGATTAAGCCTATTGAAAATGGGCAGGATCCATGCCTCATCCATGCCTCATCACAGGAAAAGGGGCCTTAATGCCAATTTTCTTGTTTACACCCTGGAGGCCACTAATATGGCCATATCTTCATGAAACTTGGTCAGAATGTTGGTCAGGTCGCAAGAATGAACCCTATTGAATATGAGAAGGATCCATGCCATATCGCTGTAAAAAGGATCTTAATAACAATTTTCTTGTTCACACTTTAGAGGCCACAAATATGGTCCAATCTCCAAGGAACTTGATCAGAATGTTGGCCATTGTCTCGAGGATGAACCATTTTGAAAAAGGGAAGGATACATGCAATATTAAGGGAAATGGGGCCTGACAATTTATGTTTACACTCTAGTCTCTAGAGGCCACAAATTTGGTTCAATAGTCATGAAACTTGGGCAGAATGTTGGCCAGGTCACATGAAACTGGTTTAGAAAAGGCTAGAAACTTATGCAGGGATCATAGGAATAGAATAATGTCTTTCTTTGAATAATCTAACGGTCATTGAATGATCTTTAAAGCATTTAATTTTGCTAAGGGAGGATCAGAGACGAAGGTGAGCGATATAGGACCATCATGGTCCTCTTGTTAACATAAAATCAAAGAGTGAAAAGGCACATCCTTCTTGCTATTGGCTGAAAATATTCCATGGTATTGATCTTATGTAGAAATTATATCCTTTTTGACATCTGCCTATTTTATTAATGTGATGTCTCAGAGGTCAATGAGACTCAGGTGAGCGATCTAGGACCATCATAGTCCTCTTGTTTTTTTGTTTTTTTTTTGTTTTGTTTTTTTTTTTTTTTTTTTTTTTGTTTTGTTTTTTTTGTTTTTTTTTCAAGCTATTTTCGTTTTGAATGTAGATGTTGATCCTATCTACTTGGTGATTTTTGAGCTTTTATTAGTGGTTTGAGTGAGTGTTGTAAATGAATGAATGGAGCGCTGAGGGAGCGATTTAGAATGCTTTTGATTGGAGTGTGGGTCGATTTTACGGTGTTATTAAGTAAATGAGATTAATTATATCAGAGATCCTTGTCAGAGTGCACAGTTTACCCGCTCTTTCAAATTTAGGAGCAAAGCTGTATTTTTTACGCACTCGTCCTTATTCTTTAAACGTAAAACAGTACATTTATAAGTGCAAAACTAGAAAGAGTACGTTCGACGAAAGTTCGCTAAATTAAACAGAATTCATAATTAAAGAAAGTAAGCTGTAGACAGGTAAACATATAGTTACAACAAATGGTGTGGAGTTTTTATTTCCCAGAAGCCGTGTCAACCTCCGAGTTTGATTACAAGTCATAAACCCTGGTCATAACATCAGACCGCAATTTACACCGCTATGTAAGACAAGATAATTTACTTAAAAACCCGCCATTTACTGAAGTCTCGTGTCCCTTTTCGTTGATCTTTTACCACAAATTGTCCATTTTTGAAAAAATGCAGAAATATGCAATATACGGTGGTAATATTTGACTAAAGATCATCATGCAAAAAGTGTCGAACATGGTCTAAAATACAAAGGCAATTATGAATCAATGTCCATGCTTAAATATTGAAAACTGTCGCCAAATTACTCATATAGGAAAGCCTGACTAGAATCAAAACTTTTTTCGAGTTTTCGAGTAGTTTTTCGCAAAGTAACACAACAGTGTATTTTATTGTGTGATTGAAATATTTTGACAATAACAATTTATTAATGTATAAACCTTAAGATTTGTTTTAACCATCTTTAGTATTCATAAGTAACAATTAAGGTTCATGTGAAGTGTTTGAGACCCAAGTTTAAGGGCGCTTCATTAGCCAAAAAAAAAGCAGTATGCCCAGGTATATTGTAAATCAAAATGAAGCTATTTTTGAGCACAAGCAGTTGAGCAACATTAGACCACCATAGCTATAACGGTAAAGCCAAAACATTGTGGAAAAGGGTCATTTTGTACAGAACAAGCAACTGCATGACGGTAAGATAAAATTGGCTAATATTTTAACAAAGTACAGTCTAAAGTACTACCCAGGTACTACTACAACCTTAGAATAAAAACTCGGTCTCAAAAGGCTCCGTTGAAACAATCAATTTCCATTTATTTTGCCAACATACTTGTCAAACCGGTTTGGTCTGTTTTCAAAAAGATTTTAAGTATGGTTCAACAGCACACCATAATATTGTGAAATATTTTTCTGCGATTTATTTCAATTTATAGTTTTTTAATTCAATGATCTATAAAACATTACTATATATTCATCATTCAGTGAAATAGAAATTGATATATTGCTAAACAACCTTACGGGTACATAAACTATTAATGTCCATTTTTGTTGTGATAACACACCATACCTTAAAAAAATCTACACGTTTACAAAATTAGAATGACATATATGACATATGTGTTTATAAAATAAGTGAAAATAAATTGCTTTCATAACTTAATTTTAGGCCAGAGTTTTATACCAACGTTTGTAGTAGTACCTGGGTAGTACTTTAGTCTGTACTTTGTTCAAATATGGGCCGATTTTATCCAACAGTCTTGCAGTTACTTGTTCTGTACAAAATGACCCTTTTCCACAATGTTTTGGCTATACTGCTATAGCTATGGCAGTCTTGTGTTGCTTAACTGTTTATACTCATGAATAGCTTCATTTTGATATATAATTTACCTGGACATACTGCTTTTTCTTGGCTGTTGTAAATTGGGCCCTAACCACTTCACATGAACTTTAATACAAGAATACACAGACTTAGATTTTTACGAAGCTTTATTACAAAGAACACGTGTAGACTGGATTTAGTAGCATTTGACTTTAAAAGTACTTTGAACTTAGAGGTAATTATGCAGTGTCATGCTTATGATATTTATTCAGGCATGTTTGACCTTCAGTCTCATAAACAAAGATGCTCGTGACCCAATTTAAGTATCTTTAAAACAAAGACTTTCCGATGGTTTTCCTAGGTCAGTGTTTCTACTCGCCGTATAAACATGTAGTAGCACGTGACAAATTATATATATTTATCAATATGGAGTGGCTTGTTTCCACTCGACGTACATTGCAACACGTGACAAATTAACCCTGCCATTTCGCTTGGGACTACAGTGGCGGGTATATAAATAGCCACTGCCTACCATACAAGTTCACAATTGGTATAGCAGGTCTTTGTTTTGGCATCAACTGTTTTTGGTGTAAATGTCCCAAACTCTGTGTGCATAGTGTGTTCAGACTTCTCGTGCATTGAATCGGTGTCTACTCAGCATACTTGGTCCCGATTCGCCGTCCAATACTCGGTGTATCTGCTCTCTCTTTTTTTTGTTGTTGTTGTTGTTTTGTTTTTGTTTTTTTCTTTTTTTATCAGGGGCTGTTTTTTATGAATGTAGGCTTTAATTAGAAATATAAGTCTCTAATAGAAATTATCCACTTAGGTGAACTCCGAGATAGGACATCTGACTTACTAAAAAAGCGGGGGATGTCTCAAAATACACAAACAACTTATACCTGTAACCCTTCACTAATATAAGTTCATGTACATGAATATGTATTGCATGTATTGATTTTTCGCCGATTTTTTCATAATAAAGTACTTTGATTTTATGGTGGTAGGGACGCGTAATATTGCTAGATGTAAACCTTCTCAAAACGTTTGAGAAAAGTTATTACTTTGCGCAAATATACAACTGCACAGAGCGGGTGGCAATTTCAAAACGGTCGGATGCGTTCTTGCATATCGAACATATGCATGAACAAAAGATCGGATCCAGCAAAAGTCAGCTTAAAAGTGGCCTGTCCGAATGGATTTACGGCTAAAGAGAAAGATTATTTCTAGATTCAGAAAACATTCTCAACAAAACACGTTTCAATATAAGCAATCCTTCGAGCCAGCAAAGACTGACAGTGGAACATTTTGTTCTTTTCTTACTGTTCTTTTTAATGGGGTGGATGTTATGTAAAAGATAGTGTCACAAAATCGCTTCGCTCATGTTTTAAGGGATAGAGTCTGCGAGTCATCACTGCATCAGCCGATTCAATCAAGGTAACGTATTTTTGTTAGATTGGCGAAGCGTTGGTGAACTTTGTCTACTTTATAAAATATACCGATAAGTCTGTAAGAGTCGTGGATGTCGAAAATTCTTATCATTTCATAAACTTTTCCAAAATTAGAATAGCCTAGGGACATGACTGGGTGTCCAAACTGTATCGACCACTAATCGCTGGCGATAGGCCGGGCGACAATCGGTCATCTCCCGTGGACCTGTCGATTTTGTTCAATCACAGACTTACTTTTTTTCTGGTCTTGTCACTTGACTTCCGTCAAAATTAACGACGCCTCGCCGGCGTATCGGTGGCTATTCGATGACTCGCTTCTTTAAACCGATTTTCAATACCTGCCTCATTCTAATTTGTGCATTATCGCTTGCCAAGTAAGATGACGTCGTCACGTCAGCGCTTTCATATTTTGTCGTTATATTGCCGACGTTAGACAGCTTTTGTTCGTCACGAAATGAAATATTGATTTATTCTCTAGAAAAACAAACGATCACCCTATTTCTTTAATTTAAAGATTAGACAAAATGTGACAATTTAATGAATAATTTTCTTTAAGCGCGTCCTTTTGCATGACATTACATGGCGACTTCATCTTTAAGTCATAGATTTGTTTATTGGACAGTGATCAAATAACTTCAAATAGAGTGGAATGAACGAAAGCAGAGTATTTTTTTTATATAATTTAAATGGCTAGCTGGTGGGATTTTCATTTTATTATTTACCCTTATTTCTTGATTAAACACTGTAAAGCAATAAAGAAATATGTTATTCTTGCACAATGCTGTATTGGGTTTACACTTGATTCTCGTATGTTCTTAGCTTTTTTCAACTTACATCGTAAGTTTCCCTAAAAGCTTTGTTGGTTTTCACCGACTTCATGCCTTGCATTTAGATTATAACACATCCTGAAGATATCTTTAATCATGATCGTTTGGTGCTTATTTCTCATCATGGTCGTTTGATGCTTATTTCTCAATCAAAACTGACTAAAATCTTCATTTTTCTACCTTTTTCAAAACATTTTATTGCTGGAAAAGAAATCTCAGACAAAGAATGGTAGACATTTGTAACAAAAGTAAGTTGATAATATATCCAAATCAAAATTAAGAACTATTCTTTAGACAGCCAATATTTATTCGAAGATTAAACTTTTGCCTTTAGAGATACCATAAATTGTTTAAAAACTTCTTTACACGTGACGGATTGAAAACACAAGCAAAGACCATAATGCCTCGACATGACTTTAACGATTACTCGATTTTCTATTAAAAAATATGATCGCTTCAGTAGAATGACAAAAGCAGAAAGTTCAGTATCTAGTGCATTATGTCCTAATTGAAAGTTGGTCGCCGCCTTAGCGCAGTCGGTAGCGCGTCGGACTGTCAATCTAGAGGTCTCGGATTCGATCCCGCATGGCGACATTCATCCTTTGCGACTATTTGTCTTCTACCAATGGGTTGATAATAGTAGACCTATGAAGGATAGCAGCGGAAGGCGAGACAGGGATTGAATGGTGTTACTGGTGTGAGAAATACCAAGAATTTATTGTTATTGCCCAAGCCGCCGTGATATAACTGAACGATTGTTAAAAGCGGCGTAAAACCCCATTCAAGTAGACCTTATTGAAAGAATACAGGGCAGTCTTGTCGAATGCAGATTATTAAAATTATGTAGAAAAACCTAAAAATGCGATTTAATAAAGTATGCCTATTAACTGCAGTATTTTGATTAGCCTACTTTAAAAGGTGTTCTTTTCCATTAAAAAAGGAGTGAAAAAAGACAATAATCATTCTTTGATAACATCGTAAAAATCAAATGTTTTCAGGGGTATTTGCTGGCTTAAGTTCAATGTGCTGCGTTCGATTTACCAAATGCCATTGTGCGCTCGCCGCGCACGGTTTCGAACTGTTTTATAGAGAGTAACCTATGTGGAATGCAACGTAAGCGCTTTCAAAAATAACAGGTTGCTAGGCAACACACAGATTTGAGATAAAGTTCATAGTATCGACATTGCTCTTGAATGAAATGACCACATCAAGTTGTCTCTTGAAACAGACAAGCTGCATATCAAACATCAGCTTTAAAGTACTAAAGAAAAATGAGTTACAGGTTCATTAACTGGCAGATAGGTGGAGAAACAAACTGATATGTCTACGTTGCAGTATAGAAATTACTTAGCGTGGTAAGATAGATGCGTCTACACTTGAAACAGTAAAACAACATGCGTGTCCGAAATTTTACTGGTTCTTGCACCTCCATACTAACAAATCATACACAAAAATATGATTAGAGACGTCATCCTTTTATACAATCATGATGTATCAACGAATATAGTTTCTTTCATTTTGAGACGACCCCTCTAAGTCCGAAGTCTGACATCCGATGTCCGAAGTCCACCTAAGTGGATAATCTCTAATATGAGCTTTCGCAGAATTCCTGTTTAATCAAAGAAAACGTTAGCAGTTGGGCTCATCTTAAAACTGGCAAGATGAATTAATTTTAGAACGATTTGAGAATGAAATTAATGAGTTGGATGAGTGAGTTTTTAGTGAAATTTGAGGAAGATAATCCATTATTGCCAATTTTTACCAGGCTCGACAAAATATGCGATATTTATTACCTTTAATAAAATATGGATATAAATTCTATAAATTGCTTCTTTTTTTCTCTCCAAACTATAATCATACGCTCTCACTCTTCAATTATGTCAGTGAAGTCGATATTTTTTCTAGTTACTTTATTTTGAATTAAGTTATTGACCTTATCTTCTTGTTGATTTTAGAGCGTTTTTTATGGTTTAAGCGAGTGTTTTGAACGATAGTTGGAGCGTTATATGAGCGATTTAGAATGTTTTTGGTCGGAACGAGAGTCAATTTCGCGATGTTCTTACCACTACCTAGTGAACTTGATGCGTTGGTCCCGCTATTGAATCATTGCCTTTGCTTCCAAAATCACCCTGTTTCGATGGCAAATCGTCCGCAAGCACCGTGAGTTTTAAATAAGTTTTACATTCGCCTCACTGGGCAATCAGAGTACCATGTTAGGGTCGTTCGTGTGTGATTTCGATTTCTTAACCTAGCTGAGGAAACAGTTTGTTTTATTTTATGTTGAGTTTATATCGCGACATGCCTCACATGGGATTAAATGACGTCAAGAAAATGCAGAAAAACAGAATCAACGAAAGGTTCAAATTGAGCATTTTTCAATTTGGTCACAAAACGCAGTGTTTCACTGCCATCTGTTTTAAATTATAACATGCCAAAAAGATATCCACACACGATAGGGTATTTTTCTTCAAGCATTTGACCTAAGCACCGCCAGAAGCCGAATTACCTATAAATTGACCCAAAATTACTACACTTACGTCCGAGGCACTAAATCCAATTTACGAAACAGTCCGAGCGATGTTCCGAATGGCCCTGCCAGGTAAAAACAATGGGTATTATAACACAGTTGCACCGGGATCTTGCGCTCAATTCAGCACCCTTATCTTTGGCACAAAAACATCTTGGTACTCAGAATAGAAATTACTCGTCTCATATTTGCGAAATAGAAAAATTCCTTGCATGCAAATGATTTATTGCGAATCTAAAATATCTATTTATCTTGCAGCCCAAAGCCTCTCTATTACTTTAATGATGTAATTTTAGTCTCCGATGGGAATGCATCTTCAAAGGCTTGTTGCATGATCGAAAAAACAATTGCAGGCTCATCGTATTAATTTGTCGAGGAAGGCATGTCATATCTTGGCTGCCAAAACATTGCAACTCTAGTCTATCTATAAATGTAGTTCGATTTTTTGTAGCACGCTGACAATGATTTTCTATCGGGTAATGATTTCACAATTGTACAGGTAGTAACATTATGAGATTGACACTTACCTCGATCAAAACCATTTTTATATCTCACTTACAACTCCAGCCATCCACTTCAAACACTCACACCACTTAAGAAAGCTTCAAAACGGGTTTGAACACTCCAAAATCGACCAAAACAATCAACATTTCACACAAATCGATCAAGGAAATCACGAATTTATTAGTTGGTGTTGATTCCAAAGCATCTAGTTGCTTCATTTAGACAAATAAACAGAAAAGTACTTCCATTTTTTTTAAAATCGAGGTAATACAGTTAACATCATCGTGTTATTGACAAGGTGAATGATTTTGGAATGAAATTTAAATAGTGCGTGGAGTGAGTTTTGATTGAAATTGAAGGGAGGTAATCCAGTACCGCTAACTCTGTTCAGGATGATCAAAATTAGCGATACTTATTATCCCCCTTTAATTAATTATGTATACAAGTTCTAAAAGTAACTTCCTATTTCTTCAAGAACAAATAAAACGTATAAAATTTCAATAATGTCAGTGAAATTGCGTTTTTTATTTATAATTATGTTGAATGCAGCTGTTTATTTATTTTTTTGTTGTCATTTTGGAGCGTTTTTGATTGAGTTGAGTGTGTGTTGAGTGAGTATATTTCTTAATGATCATAATTTTTGAAAAAAAGTGTCTTCTGTGCGCTATGCATTAATAGCAACTATCTTTAGGTTTAAATTCACTGTTAATACCAAATTGACTTCTATTAAGAATTGTATTTGTTTTTTAACCGCCTCAAGTATTGAAGTTTTTGCAATTTCCGCCATCATACTCTCTCAAAGAATGTGTGCATTAATTAAGCTCTGCAGTTCACAGCTATCACGAAACATAACAAACATGACAGATAATTGTTCACAGTGTCGTTTTAGATGGTATTACCGTAAAAGCTCTAATGGAATCCCGGGGTTCAATTAGATTCATCGCTTTTTTATTAGAAATGGATGGGCCTTTATGAGAGTCTATGCTACATATTGATGTCTCAAAGTGAAACAGTAACTGTTGTAACTGCCTATAAATATATAGGCAGTTACAACTGTTTCGCGCTGAGCCTTCGATCTTTGTTAAGATCGTGAAAAAATGGCCAAATATTAACATAATCCGCGTAGAATAAAAATATTTGTTCGGGGAAATGGTTCTTAAAACTTCTGTTGAATTTTAGTGACCTTGACTTTATGGCTTTGTGTCATTTATAAGAGGGTTCAAGATTTTTTCTAAAATTATATCAAAAACGGTCGATTTTAACTTCCAAACAGGAACATGGGGTTTAATTAGAATTTTTACGGTATATAGAATGTATGTTGCACGCTAAGATATATTTCGCCAGGTAATAACGCTAAACAACCGAGCGTAATAGGAAGGAATATGCCATGTTCTGTGTTGTTTTGTAAAACAAATAGTCCGATAGCGTCTAGGTCGCAGGTCAAGGTCATAACTGTTTAGTTTATCTGGTGCCGAGCTTCGACTTCTTTGAGAAATTGTTTCAAAATTACTCACGGATAAATACAGCTTATTTTTACATAAATGATGTTGGCACTTTGTGAGCCCTAGCCTTTCTTCTTTTGTTTACGTCTTATTTATAAATAGACAAGGGTCAGCCTGCACAGATGTTCAGTCTGATTTTAGCCTACCCAGCCAGATTTGAGTCTGTGCGTGAAATTTTCAACAATTTCAAATAACCGCAAAGAAAAGACTCTGACCAGTCTGTGCATCTGCACAGTCTGTCCATTGTCTTCACTATGCGCTTAGTAGATAGATAAGGTCTCAAAGTATCAGTAGACCATCAGGTTACTTTATATTTACGGTATGTGGATGTCTACTCTTGTCAACGTTTGCACCTCATGAACACTTAAATTGTTGGAAATGTCACGCACGGGCTTATTTCTTCATTCGGACTGCCAATCTAAAGGTCCCGGGTTCAATCCCCGACGGCGGCAATCATCCTTTCCAACTATTTGTCTCTCACCAATGGGTTGATAATCGTAGACCAATGTGAGATAGCAGCTGGAAGCTAGGAAAGGGTGTTATGGTTGTACTGGTGGGATAAATACCAGGAATCCATTCTTAGCGCTCCAGCCGCGATATATCTGAAAAAATGTTGAAAGCGGCGTTGAACTCCATTCAATCAATCAATTACTTTTTAGTAACAATCGTCGGGGAAAAAATAGCCAGCCTGGTTTAAATGTTCTTTATTTTGCAATTAAGGTAGTGGCCCAGTAATAGTTCCGCAACGTTTTGGAAGTAAAGAACTTTAACAGTGTTAACCGAGATTTCCTAATGATTTTCATTAGGAAACCTCGGTCAATATTGTGAAAGATAATAAGTTCCGAAATGTTGCGGAACTATTACGGGTCCACTACCTCTAATATCAGTAGGATAAAGTTTAACCAAGCTGTTCTTAAATACGTCGAAACATTGAGAAAAGGTTAAATGTTTTCCTACACGTTTAAATTAATTTTGCCACAGGCCCTCACACACAAAATCTATTTTCAATGCTTGTCAGCGTTCAACAATTACTAATTAACTTTCACCTTGGGCAGTTCCATTTTGAGACTCAATTTTCTACCATCAGAGATCGATTTCACATAATACCCTTCACCTGTTAACATCAAAATGATTAGGCTGGTCTAAATTTAAAGGCGTTTTAAAAAAAAAATTGAAATGTGCGTGTGAAATCAAAAGTAAGGGACGAAAGAAGTGTTTTGTTGAAATAACAGATCGGCTGAAATTAACCCTTGTTTAAGATGAAACGTTCGCGAACCGTTTGAGAAATGAAACCCCGCTTGACTTGACTGGTTAAGTTTTAAGATCAAGTGGCCGAAGGCCAGCCAGCTTTTGTCATGACAGAGTGTCTGCCGTGCGTGCGTCCTTCCGTGTGTGCGTCCTTCCGTGCGTAAACTTATCTTTAAACATGTTCCCCCTCTAAACCGATGGGCGAATTTTGACGAAACTAGGTAGAAATGTCCTTTGGTGACCCTCTTCTACAGTAGATCAAGAAATTTCGATTTCACCCCGAAAAGTGGCCAGGGCAGAACTGGACTTATTTTCATATAAAATCTTTGAAAATCTTCTCCTCCAAACCATTGACCCGATTTCAACGAAACCTGGCATGAATCATCCTCGTGAAACGCTCTTCTAAAGTTGTTCAAGATATTTGTATGGACTCCAAATTTGGGCTTGGCAGGGCAGGGCCTAATTTTACTATTTAAATCTTTTAAAAAACTTCTCTCAAACCATTGGTCTGATTTCAATGAAACTTGGCATAAATAATCCTTTGGTGATACAATTCTAAAATTGTTAAAAATTTTGGATTGTGAGTTTGCACAATGACCAAGGTCAAAATTTCAATGTCTTGGAATTATTTCCTAATGAAAGAATATCATTCTAACATCATTCGCGTTTCTTTTAAAAAGTAATGCCCTTTTATACTTGTATGATTAAAATATATATGAGCCTGTGCGTGATATTTCCAACAATTACACATGTGCGTAACGTGAAAACATAGATCAGACTGTGCAGCCGCACAGTCTGATCAGAATCTTCACTATGCACTGAATTGGTACCTAGGGACCTGTTTTCTCTATTCACAAATCTGATATATCCCAATTGCGCTTTTTGCGTGTGTTCAAAAGGGTCGATGTCTGACCATCACACACACCTAAAATCGTTGGAAATGTCACGCACATGCTCATATTTGTTAAAAAGCAAAGCTAGGATCAAGGGTAATGACTAAAATAACATGGAAGCTGTAAGAAAAGAGCTCATTAAAGAAAAAAAAGTGACCAATCGGAGCAAATGGCTTGAAAATGCATCGCAGTCAATGATTTGGGAAAAAGTGTTGCTGAACTTTCGTGAGAAACGACGAAGGTGCGCCAGCCGTTGCGAAATAATGTTGAAAGTGGTCTGAAACCCCACACAGACAGACAAGACATCGCAGTCAAATCATGAATACGCAAAAACCTTTTCCATCGCTTTATCTGAAGGAACGGGAGTGAACTCGGGAGGTCTTAATAAGTGTCTGACATTAATTTATATCCCTTTGGTTAAAATTTGTTCTCTTGTTTCCTAGACACCGACCAGCGTTAAGACAATTGAGCGAATGATACGCTTACAGCTAGGAACAGCGTCAAATTGACATTCATCACAATCAAAACCGTTCCAAAATGCTCACTCATCGCTCCATTCATTCATTCATTCCAAAAACCATTCAAACCATTCGGAAACGCTCCAAAATTACCAAAATTTATAAGATCAAACGTGACCGCATTCAGAACTGATCTCGACGAAATCGCGATTTCGATGACAAGAAAATGAACTCATAAGCGTCTGATTGGTTTTTGAAGAAGTGGGAAGCTTTTTATAAAACTTGTATGCGTATTTTATTAAAGGGAGGTAATAATCATAGCCAATTCTGTTCATCCTGAACAAAATTTGCGATATTTCATTACCTCCAATTACTTCACTCAAAACTCACTCATAGTGCATATTCAACTTTATTTCGAAATCATGCCAAAATCAGTTACCTTGACAATTTCACGATGTTGTAAACTGTAAGTTGGATAGGAAGTTGATGGTTCGGATGATATGTTTCGGATGTTTTAGTGCGAGGAATGACGAACTTACATGGAAAGGTGACCCAGCTTACATATATAACCTGTAATATTGTTAAAATCGGCGTTAGACCAGTAAAATAAATATACATATAATCGTATATTCTTTAAAGGAAATTAAATCATTTTATTATTATACTAGTATACCACGTGAATAAAGCGCCTATTTCATGCAGAAGTACGTTCAAAAGCGTTTAAACTCATTCTAGTTTTGTACAAAATTATCAATGCAGTCCCTTGTCTCTTAAAAGAAGAATTTTCTGTTACAAAGTGGCAGTGGTCGAGCGACGGCTTTGAGACCCAAAGGTCCTGAGTTCGAATCCCGGCAACGGCTATCTTTCTTGGTTCTTTCATAGGCCAACACATTCGGCGCGAGTACTGGAAGCAGAATCGAGTTTCATTTTAAAGACTTGGCATATAACCTTACATTCGCTTTTGTATTAAAAGGCCGATTTCATATTTGAAGGCTGCTCATATCATATTTCTATTTCAAGCCAATATTAATAACTAGAGTATGTTGTGGCTTTTACCACGGTATACAAGGAACCCATAGTTTTGATAGCTTGCGTGCGAGTGTTTGTCCGTAAACAGTTTCTCCTCATATTTCTTAAAAGGCTATTATAACAAATGATTATTTTGAACCTCTGCACTATCCCCGGTACATCTACTTTGAGAGCCGAGTCATTTTAATTTCTTTCTTTATTTAGTCATTGATAAGGTCAATATTTTTGCCTGTCAGGCGTGATAGTATACCGTCTAGGAAATCAACAAAAATGGTTAGGAAAAAGATTGGATTTAGTTGGAGGGGTTTAATTTAAAAAAAATGAGAAAAGAGAGCGATTATTCTTAGTTCGGAATAAAATGGCTACAAAATAAGATAAATCTATCCCCCCTAGCCAGTCCTCGCAATCTGACAAGGATCGGGGATTTCCGCACTTTCAAGATTGCCCCTTTTCCCCTGACGGTTCACAAATGTGTCTCGTCACGCGAAAAGGGACCATCTGGAAACTTAGTTAAATGAAAATTTGAAAAAGAGATTGGATCTAGAACAGATCAACTAGAGGTCGCATTTCAAAAATTTTCTTTCACAGGAAGTTATATTGATTATTCTAGATTCAGAAAATAAGTAAAGTGCCAAAAGTTTCGACCCTAGTCATTCTGCGCAATCCGCGCAGTCTGACAAGGGTCGATATTTTAAGCTCTTCCCAGAGTGTCCCTTTCCCCTGACGGTTTACAAATGTATTTGTTTCGGTCTATGTTTATATCCCCTAGATGTTGGTTTTACATTCACAATGACAGGTTTTGGCAATAAATCTGACGTCGTTTGCGGAATTTTCTGCAAGCCTCTCTTGATTACCATGCGTTTTAACTACTATGATTGATATGTTGCATGACGTAATGATGCCTGGAAATTCCTCCGCCAATCATTTTTAGCACCAAGTTAATTTACAAATCTATTTATAGCACCTGGCAAGTCTTTGCAAAAAGGCGGAAAATTAATTACCTAGGTAAAGTTCCAGGTGTAATTGACATAAAACACTGCTGAGTCTTTCTTAATATCTAAATTCTCCTCACTGTCCCGTGTTCTCGATAACAAATCCGTGGGTGAGCGTTTAAAAATAATTCAATGCTATTTCCGATAGTAAACGTGCGTGTGGATAGCGATGTACCATTTAAAAAACGATACCCGTACGTTTTCATCTTGAATCTAAGACTATATCTACCGTATGACTTGACATAGTCTGGACAAAGAAGATGAGTTTCATTTTGTATTGATATGCCCAAGATTCAAAGAATATAGTGTATGAATAATTTTAATTATAAAAACCATTCCGTATTCAATTAATTAATGAATTACTATTTGTTATTTTAATTATTAATCTTTATTTTCACATAGACCATTTTATTACTCCTATTTACTTATTAGTCCCCCACCGGTTACCGGTTGGGGGACTATAGGTTTGCTCGAGTCCGTCCGTCCGTCCGTCCGTCCGTCCGTCCGTCCGTCTGTCCGTCACACTTTTGTCCGGGCTATATCTTCTAAACCATATGTGCTAGCAACTTCAAACTTGGTACACTTATAGATCTCATTGAGGAGAAGTGTCATGTTCAAGAACCGTTACTCTGCCACGCCCACTTTTTGAATTATTGCTCTTTGTTGTTTTTACCCTTACATTCTTGTCCGGAACATATCTCCTAAACTATGTGTGCTAGCAACTTCAAACTTTTTACACTTATAGATCTCATTGAGGAGAAGTGTCATGTTCAAGATCCATAACTCTGCCACTCCCATTTTTTGAGTTATTGCCCTTTTTTGTTTTTAGCCTTACATTTTTGTCCGGGCTATATCTCCTAAATTATAGGTGCTAGCAACTTCAAACTTCGTACACTTATAGAACTTATTGAGGACAAGTGTCATGTTCAAGAACTGTTATTCTGCCACGCACACTTTTTGAGTTATTGCCCTTTGTTGTTTTTACACTTACATTTTTGTCCGGATCATATCTCCTAAACCATAAGTGCTAGCAACTTCAAACTTTGTACACTGATAGATCTTATCGAGGACAAGTGTCATGTACAAGAACTGTTACTCTGCCATGTCCACTTTTTGAGTTATTGCCCTTTGTTGTTTTTAGTCTTACATTCTTGTCCAGAACATATCTCCTAAACTATTAGTGCTAGCAACTTTAAACTTTGTACACCTATAGATCTCATTGAGGACAAGTGTCATGTACAAGAACTGTTACTCTGCCACACCCACTTTTTGAGTTATTGTCCTTTGTTGTTTTTACCTTTACATTTTTGTCCGGAACATATCTTCTAAACCATAAGTGCTAGAAACTTCAAACTTGCTACACTTATAGATATCATTGAGGACAAGTGTCATGTACAAGTACTGTCACTCTGCTATGTCCACTTTTTGAGTTATTGCCCTTTGTTGTTTCTATCCTTACATTTTTTCCCGTACTTATCTCCTAAACTATAAGCCCTAGCAACTTCAAACTTTGTACACTGGTAGATCTCATTGAGAAGAAGATCTAGTAAGTAAGAGCTATATTATAAGAAAGGATTTTTTGTTATCCGGTGGGGGACTCCTGTATTGCATCGCAATACGACATGCACTTGTTTGTTTTATTTCATCAAACATTGGAAAACGTACTTTTCTGTATAAATATTCTGAAATGATAGTAAAACGTTTCGGTCGACGACCTGTTGATGTTTAAAAAGTAACATCTTGTTTATAGATTATCTATGTGGGTCGGATTTTTTATATGTATCTCGAAAATTAATCATATAATAAGCCTCCACTTACAGATGTTGGGGTTTTATCTATACAGACTGTTAAATGCGCTAAACTTTCAGTTTCAAAATAAGATAGTTTGTAATAGATTCACTTTAAATCTACTCATGCAGTTCGAAAAAAGTTGAGCCGGATAGGTTGAACTATCCCGAAAATGGTAATTGAGCCAGTGCTTGACATTTCCAACAATTTCACATGTGCCCAAGGTAAAGCTTCTGGCCAGTCTGTTCACCCGCACAGTCTGACCCGAGTCTTCACTATGCACTGTATAGATAAGGTCTTAATCTATCTTCTGGCAGTCAGCATATATTATTATTGAATTATATTGTTATCTACGATGCTCAACGTTTGTACCTCGCACACGAGTGAAATTGTTGGAACTATTACGCACTGCCTCAATTTGTTTGACCCTTTGCTGTTTAATCCCTGCCTTTTACATACCTGTGATTTATGATAGAGAAAACATTGTGAAAAAAAGAAGAAATTGCTTCTGACAAGCAATTTCTTCTTTTTCCACACTATTTTCTACCCTACAGAATGGTTATTTTTCAAATTAAATCCACTTTAAATTTTCGTCTGCAAAACCTTTGAATTTTGACACGTCCAAAATTTTGTAAAACAGGAAAGAGTTTAAACAAAATTTACATTCAGCAGGATAAGGGTTTAATAATTAGAACATTCCATTATTTGTTTGTATATATTTAGAAAGCTTTTTTATCCTACTAGAACATCCACCGTTGGTATGCAGCACAAATGTCAACCCGCATATATATGCAGTGATATCTTTTTTAAAGAACGTAACACACGGATAATTGAAATTCTGTTGAAAGTGCCACCGAATTTATACACGGACGCCACAACTGAAAGCGAGTCTTGTAAAATAAATTTAGAGTAGGTCAAGAATTGTATGAGACAGCGCATAGTGTGCTTCTTCGTGAATCGCTCTGATCTTTTGTACTCTTCCAAGAATTGCATCAGGCTATATCAGAATATTCCTGCTTTGGCAAAAGGTTACAGGTAAATACCAAAATCAGCCGGCACATATGAACAGGTAATAACATCGTGAAAATGACAAGGTGTATGATTTTGGAATGATTTAGGAATTAAATTGAATGAGTGCGTGGAGCGATCTTTGAGTGAATTTAACGGGAGGTAATCCTATATCGCAAATTTGTTCAGGATGAACAAAATTAGCTATGTTGATTACCTCCATTTAATAAAAAAAATGCGTACACGTTCTATAAATAGCCTCCTATTTCTTGAAGAACCAATGAGACGCTAACAATTGAATCATGTCAGTGAAATTGCGATTTTTTCTCTATCAAAATCTATTTTGAATGACGTTGTTGATGCTATATTTTTCAATGGGTTTGAGCGTTTTTAAATGGTTTGAGTGAGTGTTTGGAACTAATAGATGGAGCGCTGAGTGATTTAGAATGGTTTTGATTGAGGTGAATGTCAATTTCACGATGTAACTAACTGTACAGTCTGACCTTAGTCTATACCACTTGATTTTCGTTCTAAACCCAGAAAATTTAAAAAAAAAAGGGGGGTGTTGGAGTTCAAAATTGAAAAAAAAAACTGTTCCCAATTAGTGCAATTAGTACCTTCAGTACTTTGTTTTGATGCAATCTTTCTCAGGGTAAGTTACTCAGCATGACAAGAATTAAATGGCGCATACTACTATTTAGATGGCAGGAAATTGGCGATTGTTTCAAGATCTGATTTGAGCCTGTGCATGACATTTCCAACATTTCCACATGCATGTGATGGACATACATTTTGTAACGATACAACATTACAATACTATTTTTAATGTGAATTGAGCATCTGAGGGGTTTAGACATCATCAATATGTGTATAGTGTAGACTCTGGTCAGACTGTGCTGCTGCACAGGCTGACCAGAAGCTTTATGTTGCGCATATGTGAAATTGTTGGAAATATAATGCATAAGTTCATTTAGTCTATTTTTTATGATTTCTTTCAAGTAAAATAATGGGTATTGAACTTAATTATTTGACAGTATTGTGTAGAACAGAAACCACTTTTTGTTGTCATCTGCATGGCATGAGTTAGTTTTAGTTTGTTTGAATGGGTTTTACGCCGCTTTCAGCAATTTCGCAGTTATATCGCGGCGACCGAAGCACCTAACAATGGATTCCTGGTATTTCTTTCACCTGTACTACCATTACACCCTTTCCTAGCCTCCGACTGCTATCTCACATAGGTTTTCGATTATCTACCCATTGGTGAAAGACAAGGCATGAGTTAGTTATATATTTTTCATTTTAACAAATCTATCACGTCATATTACTTATTACATTATAAAGGGTAGGAGGAGTTCAGGATTATAACTGAGACGTAAAACTCTGTGTTTTTTGCTCTCCATCTTATTTTTAGAAGATTTATTAACCAAGAATCCGTGGGAACCGCAAACGTTTGATGTAAATAAACTATTATATCTGCCTTGAAGGAACAGGCTCATTTGAAATGCATAAAGCTTCGAGAGGGGTGTCCCAAAAAGCATATGATTTTAAAATTACGTTGGGTGCATGTAAGTTTAATGAATAAAGCTTTTTGTCAAAGAATAGCTAAGTTTTGAAGTCAGCAATTAGTGGTAGAACAATTTAGCATACTCCACAAGCATCTGACCATTCAAAAAAATTGTGTTGATTTCTTCAAAAATGCGTTTCTTTGAAGCATTAGGTTAATGCTCTTAGAACGACACAGGCACCCAATCGCCTTGAGTTTTTAGCTCACATGAGCACACCGTGCTCAAGGTGAGCTTGTGTGGCCACTTTTTGTCCGTCCTGCGTCGGTCGTCTTCCGTCGGAAGTCGTCAACAATTCTTTAACCATCTTCTCCTCAGTAACCAATGAGCGGATTTCAACCAAACTTGGCAGAAACGTTCCTTGGTTGACCCTTCTGAAAACTTGTCTGTGGACTTTTGATTGGCCCCAAAATATGGGCGTGTCAGAGCGGAGCTTATTTTAAGCCCAAAATCTCTGAGCGACATCTGCTCCTGAACCTCTGGGCCGATTTCAATTAAACTTTACCAGAATGTTCCTTGGATGACCCTTTTCAAAAAAATCTAAATTTTGATTGGCACATAAATATGGGTGTGGCATGGCGGGGCTTATACAGTATTGAGCTTCCTCAGTAATAAATGAGTGGGTAGGGTCTATTATCACTTTAAATGCTTGGAATAACATCTCTTCAACAATAGGCAAATGTAAATGAAACTTTGCCAGAAAGTTACCCTGACAAGATCCACAAGACCAATAAATTCAGGTGAGCGGGTTAACCCTTTGCTGTTTAATCCCTGCTTTTTACGTGCCTGTGATTTTATGATTGAGAAAACATTGTGAAAAAAGAAGAAATTATTTTGACAAGCAATTTCTTCTTTTTCCACACAATTTTTACCCTACTGAATGGTTATTTCTCAAATTAAACCCACTTTTAATTTTCGTCTGCAAAACCTTTGAATTTGGACAGGTCCAAAATTTTGTAAAACAGGAAAGGGTTAAGGGCCATTCTGGCCCTCTTGTTTACATGATAGTCCTTTGTTTTTTTGTTTCTTTTTTAGCTCAGCTGAGCACGAAGTGCTCAAGGTGAGCTTTTGGGGTTACTTGATGTCCGTCGTCCGTCGTCAGCAGTCCGTCGTGCGTCGTGGGTCGTCAACATTTACCTTGTGGACACTCTAGAGGCCATATTTTAAGCCCAATCATCCTTGAAATTGGTCAGAATGATTAACTTGATGAAATCTTGGACAAGTTCGAAATTGGGTCAAGTGGGGTCAAAAACTAGGTCACGGGGTCAAATCTTAGAAAAACCTTGTGGACACTCTAGAGGCCATATTTTTAGCCCAATCATCCTGAAAATTGGTCAGAATGAATATCTTGATGAAATCTTGGACAAGTTCGAAATTGGGTCAAGTGGGGTCAAAAACTAGGTCACAGGGTCAAATCTTAGAAAAACCTTGTGGACACTCTAGAGGCCATATTTTTAGCCCAATCACCCTGAAAATTGGTCAGAATGATTATCTTGATGAAATCTTGGATATAGAGTTCGAAATTGGGTCAAGTGGGGTCAAAAACTAGCTCACGGGGTCAAATCTTAGAAAAACCTTGTGGACACTCTAGAGGCCATACTTTAAGCCCAATCATCCTTGAAATTGGTCAGATTGAATATCTTGATGAAATCTTGGACATGTTTGAAATTGGGTCATGTAGGGTCAAAAACTAGGTCATGGGGTCAAATCTCAGAAAAACCTTGTGGACACTCTACAGGCAATATTCTTTGCCCAATCAACCTGAAAATTGGTCAGAATGATTATCTTGATGAAATCTTGGACAAGTTCGAAATTGGGTCAAGTGGGGTCAAAATCTAGGTCACATGGTCAAATCTCAGAAAAACCTTGTGGACACTCTACAGGTAATACTTTTTGCCCAATCAACCTGAAAATTGGTCAGAATGAATATCTTGATGAAATCTTGGACAAGTTTTGAAATTGGGTCAAGTGGGGTCAAAAACTAGGTCATGGGGTCAAATCTTATATAAACCTTGTGGACACTCTAGAGGCCATATTATTTGCCCAATCAACCTGATAATTAATCAGAATGATTATCTTGATGAAATCTTGGACAAGTTAAAAATTGGGTCAAGTGGGGTCAAAAACTAGGTCATGGGGTCAAATCTTAAAAATACCTTGTGGACACTCTAGAGGCCATATTTTTAGCCTAATCATCCTGAAAATTGGTCAGAATGATTATCTTGATGAAATCTTGGACAAGTTTGAAATTGGGTCATGTGGGGACAAAAACTAGGTCACGGCGTCAAATCTCAGAAAAAACTTGTGGACTCTCTAGAGGCCATATTATTTGCCCAAACAACCTGAAAATTGGTCAGAATTTTTATCTTGATGAAATCTTGGACAAGTTCTAAATTTGGTCAAGTGGGGTCAAAAACTAGGTCATTGGGTTAAATCTTAGAAATACCTTGAATATTTTTTTAGATTGTTAATTCAGGTGAGCGATTAAGGGCCACTATGGCCCTCTTGTTTTTTTTGTAATTACACTTCTTCTTCATTTATGTCAGTTGTTTGTGTATTTTTGTTGGACACGCAAAAATAATATTTAACCCTTTCCTGTTTTACAAAATTTTGGACCTGTCCAAATTCAAAGGTTTTGCAGACGAAAATTTAAATTGGATTTAATTTGAAAAATAACCATTCAGTAGGGTAGAAAATAGTGTGGAAAAAGAAGAAATTGCTTGTCAGAAGCAATTTCTTCTTTTTTCACAATGTTTTCTCAATCATAAAATCACAGGCACGTAAAAAGCAGTGATTAAACAGCAAAGGGTTTAGAGATATCGTTAACTACACAGTTAATAAATTTACTACGACAAGCATGCTTGATTTGATTCGAATTGGGGTTTTACGTCGCTTTCAACAATCTCTCAGTTATATCGCGACGACTGGAGCACCTAACGATGGATTCCTGGTATTTCTCACGCCAGTACTACCACCACATCCCTTTCCTAGCCTCCAGTTGCTATTCCACATAAGTTTACGATTATCTACCCATTGGTGGAAGATAAATGTCGGAAAGGATAAGTGCCGCGGCCGGGGATCGAACCCGTGAGAATATAGACCCCTGGATTAGAAGTCCGGCGCGCTACCAACTGCGCTATTGCCGCGGCTCGCAAGCATGCTTGAAGTGCACATGATAGTGAGCACTTTTTATCGGAGCATGCAGAAAACAGTGTAAATATCACAATAATTTCTTCTTCCTGACAGCGCGACTATCGTCTTTCGATTTCACTGCCAAAGTCTTCAATTAGTGCAGAAATGTCGAAGTTGTATTTAGATGTAACTTTCAACTTGTAACAATTGAAACAAAGATGATATTTATGTTATATGCGAAGTGTACTGACGGAATAGCATATCCATTATATATAATAAATCGAAATACGCTAAAAACATAAGCATTTTTTTTTCAAAATAAAGAAATTTTGAACAATTAATGAATACATTAACAATTGAATTGATTAACCCTTTCCTGTTTTACAAAATGTTGGACCTGTCCAAATTCAAAGGTTTTGCAGACGAAAATCAAAAGTGGATTTAATTTGAAAAATAACCATTCAGTAGGGTAGAAAATAGTGTGGAAAAAGAAGAAATTGCTTGTCAGAAGCAATTTCTTCTTTTTTTCACAATGTTTTCTCAATTATAAAATCACAGACACGTAAAAAGCAGGGATTAAACAGCAAAGGGTTAATTTAAATCATATAAAATATTGATTGGCCAATCGGGTCATTTGTTCCGTGTGCAGCTACATTTTGTGAATCTTTTCAAAGAGGCTATAAATTAGCTTAAGTTTAGCGATTTTAAAATGGTGTGTCTCTAACAAACAAGCAGAGAACCACGTCCTGTTTCTTTTTAAAAAACAATTTAGGGAAAGGTCTTTTTATTATTGCCGAAAGTTAGTTATAAATCTACCTTGGCTAAATAATACAGATTTTATTGAGTTGGAGAAGTAGCAGGATGCGCCGTGAAACTGTCAAAAAAAATCAGTGTAGATTACAATATTTCTGCTAGTCTTAACGTCTGCCAAATCGTACAGTTTAAGGTAGTCGAACCGTAATAGTTCCACGCATTTCCAGCACTCATGAACTTTCACAATGTTGACGGAGGTTTCCTTATCAGTTTACAAAAAATATGTTTAGATTAAAAGTATGAATTTTATGGGCGGAGGTCATTTCTCTATATGCTTTATAGTGGAACTTTGAAAATCATGTTCCTTTGTTGACCCATTATCAGGCTTCATAAAATTACCGTGATTGGATTAAAATATGTATTTAACAGGCATATTTCAGCATGGTGCATTTAAAAATCACTTTTTTACTTGAAATTTAAATTTATCAATTAATTTATGCATTAATTTATGATTTTTTCATCATATCAGTTGATTCAGGCCTGTGGTCAAATCAGCTTCTCAAGCAGCTCTAGTTGTTTGTTGCTGTTTTTTCACCCATACTGATGATATTTCAACGTTGGAACCGTTCTCAATGTTGCGACTGACATTAAACTTAAACACGCACATTCATTGCCAACATACCGCCCATAAGTATTTAAATATATAATACGTACTTAGTGTATTATATGAGAAAAGATATCTAACGAGGTTGGGAGAATTGATCATTGTCGAGGCTCTGCCGAGACAATTATCTATTCTCACAACCGAGTTAGATATTTTTTTCATACAATACACTAAGTACGTATTATATTTATCTTATAACCTCTTTTTGTCTTCTTTTCGTCAATATTTCTAGCAGAAATGCACAGTTCTAAAAGTAACCGCATTATATCTTTGTTCTAAAAATAACTATGTGATATCACAAAAAATATCATACGGGATGTTATCATACGAATATTTGTATAGTTATAAGATAAAATAAACAGAATATCGTTTATGGTGCAATAAATTGTTCTGAAATTCTGTTGGGTGCAGCGGGGCTAAGTGAATAAAACATTTTTCGTTTTAGATCCATTTTATAACTGATAAGCGATATTGAGAAAAAAGCGTTGCATAGCGTTTTCGTATTAAACGTCTTGAAAGCTTTTTACTTATATGCTTTTTAAAAGCCAAAACCCAATAACTCCAAATGAAAGATCTATATATGTAAATTTCAATCTCACAGCGATTATGACCTTAATTCATGTAATACATGTAAAAGTTTGTATTTGATTGTTTACTTTGTCTTAATAAATAGAGGATAATCGTTTGTTTCAGTGTAAGATCGATTTATATTTCATTGAGTGAACAA
Organism: Fragum whitleyi; assembly: GCA_948146395.1. Lineage (NCBI taxonomy): Eukaryota > Metazoa > Mollusca > Bivalvia > Cardiida > Cardiidae > Fragum > Fragum whitleyi. Next base: position 14,177,725 of record OX411548.1, on the reverse strand, counting down.
CAAAAGCTATATTTGAGCTTTTGTTGTTCACAAAATGAAATATCAATCGATCTTACTCGAAAAACAAACGATTATTCTATTTCTTTAATGCAAAAATGAGACAAAATGTGAAATTTCTAGGACATATTTTCGTTTAGCGCGTCATTTTGCGCGTGATTGCTATGCAACGTTCATTGTGACGTCACTTATTTCGCCCCGCATAGATGACGTCAGAAAGGGTGAAATGCACAAAAGCCGGGTATAAACTTGATAATTTCACTGCTTTTGCTGTGAGATTATCAAGTGATAATCTACCGTTATTTCTCGATAAACCGTCGAAAAGCATCAAAGAAAATAAAATGATCACCTCTGTTCTTAAGTATCTAGAATTGTATGTTATTTTAAACACCATGGATAAGAGAGGAGAATTTTCTAAATATTTTTATTGTGGTACCGGTGCGATTACGCCATTTTAATTATTGAGTGACGTCATGACGTAACGTCAAATACATAGACGATATTGAATGAGTGGTCATGGAATACCGAATTTATTAAACGGGTCATCTTTAAAACAGAAATAAAGGAGATTTTTATCTGTTTTAGATGACGAGTTTAATAAATGCGGTATTTATTGAACACAAATTTCAAATTTCATTTAATATTACCTGATTTTTGCAATCAGTCGAGGAAATTTCAGAAATTTATCGGTTCAAGTTGTTTTTTTCCGCGAAACACAAACGCCGTTTGTGAAAAACGTCAACAAATGCACTATGACGTCATTTTCGCAATGAAATAAAACGTTGGTATACACTATTAGCTCTTTTGTATAGTTATTCGACTAGTGTAATAACACCCATGTAACGTCAAAATTATTCAATGGGGTTATTTCACTCCGCTGTAGGTCATAATTTAATGGTGGTTATCTTCATTAAACGTAATATGACGTTCCGACGTGCGAGATTTTAAAGACAATATTGACGGTCTGTCTGCGATTTCATAGTTCGCAGACTACTTTCACATGTTTTAAAGTCATCTTATTATTTTGCATTTCTGATCTTTTAATCTTATTTTAGTAATATATAATTTACCCCGTATCTTCATCTACTTCCTAAATTTAAAACAGAAAAAATGCTTATTTCATCAAAGATAAAAATGTATACTTCATATTTATTTTCTATCAAATGTTTATTTCTGATTTATACATGTTTACCATGCTTGTAAGTTACAATTTATTCTTCTGGTCCAATCGTATGTTTTTTAAGATTATTTTATAGTTTTTATCATGTAGGAAAAAATGGCAAACAAGTAATTCGCTTAATAAGTATATTTGTACCTGACGGCTCGAATGAAATTAATGAATTAATGTGGTAGTTATGGTAAGAGAAAAGACAGAAAGCCATGGGTAAGTGAACCAGTCACCACGATATAACTGCCATACTGTGTAAAGCGGCGTTAAGCCCATAAAAACAAACTGGGTGGTTAAAAGCTTTCTCTGATGACCCGGTGATAATTATTTTGGCAGTTCTATTTTAAGATTTCGTCTATCTATTCGGGATCTGTGATTTTCTTTGATTCCTTCCTCTCTGACACAAATTAAGCGAAGAAAGTTTGGCACGTGTTTGTTACTTAGATATATTTATCTATCAATTCACCGTGTAAATTTACAATTGGTTGGAAACTGCCCTGTGTTAAGGATAAAAAAGTTCTCGCGAGCGCTTTTCTTTGAAATACGGTTGTTTACATTTAGATCGAGATGCAGGATATCATTTACCTAGAGCTTAAATATACCAAATGCAGGCATGCCCTGTGTTCAGAATGATAAAACATGTCGAACTGTTTGCACATTATGCTCCGCTTTGTAAGCGGTATGACTTTGAAAAAAAATGTATAATGTAATGAAATTGTGACTATGTACTACGTACATGTCTATAATTGCAATCTAATAAAATAAAGAATTTTGATTGGTTTAAATCGCATCACGTGGGGAAATCCATTGCACTTTATTTCTGTATAAAATGCAATAGGTCTATCGGGAAACCCCCGACCTTCGATCTGCATGTCCTGTGTTTTAGGAACTCGAAAACCCCTCGTTCCCTTCCATATCGTAATATTGATATTTAATGTATTAGAAATTAAAATGTTTTCGAAAGAATTTATGATTAAAAGCATGCAGTTCAGATTCTGAGTCGATGTTTACAGCGAGTCGACGAAGACCACCAAGCAACCCTCTCAGCTAAGCCCGATCACGATAGTTTCGGTTTAAAATGCAGAATAACTTGTCAAAATTATGTTTAGACCATTAGTACCTCTACGAATGTCAAATTGTCGTTTATGTGTGTACCATTTGTTTAAATTTATGCCGTTTAACTTCGATAGCGAGAAAAAAAAAACACGGTCTAAAAATAGATTGTGTAATACACGCAGAAAAGTAGACTCGAAACTTTAATGTTTAGCCGAGTATTTTAATAGTTTCTTAAACCAAGAGAATTGCAATTATAAGGGCAGAGTGTCTTTTTGACAGCGTTTATAGGGGTATAAAATGCAATTGCCTTAGCACATGGCTTAAATATAACGCCCTACGGGCGTTATTTGCCATGTGCTAAGTCAATTGCACTTTATACCCCAATAAACGCAGTGAAAAAGACACTCATAATGATTGTTCTGTTCTGTTCTGTTCTGTTCTGTTCTGATAATTCTGTTCCTTTCTAATAAAGGTATTTGCAGCAACTGCTTTCAATTTGACTGTTATACTGATATGTGAATATAGTGAAAGTAACGTGACCAATAACGTGTCTAATTTTATAAGCTCCACTGGCTGAAAGCCACTGGGGCTATTGTCATGGCGTTGTGTCCGTCGTGCGTCCGTCCGTGCGTCCGGTCGTACACTTTTTTCTTTAAAAATCTTCTCCTCAGAAACTACAGGATTGATTTCAACCAAACTTCACAGGAATGATCCTTAGGTGACCCTCTATCAAAGTTGTTCAAGAAATTTTGATCCAATGAAAAACATGGATTTAATGGGCGTGGCTAATTCCCAAATATGGTAAAAAGTGAGTTTTCTCAGATTCCAATCGATGGATACCAATGAAATTTTACATGAATGATCCTTGGGTGACCCTTTATCAGTCTACACGAAATTATTGTGATCGGATGAAAAACGTGCATTTTATGGGCGGAGGTCATTTCTCTATATGTTATTTATATAAAGTTGAAACTTTGAAAATCATTTTCAACATCAGTAGAACCCAAAAAATCTAAAAATCTTGTCAAAACTTTTGTTTGCTTTACAAGAATTTCAAGCCTGTGGAGCAACTCAAGCCATTCATGGCTTTCTTGTTAATTCTTGTTTCACCTGTTTGACTCTTAGCCTCTAAGACCTCTATCTACTATAGTTATTTGTTAAAAATGCAAAAATCTGAGATATAAACGTAAAAAAACATTTTATCTTTTTAATCGAATCTCGGATGACTGGCATGGGATATTATAATATTGACTGATGAACATTTAAACTCCATTGAAAATCCAAATTAAATCCGTCTATCGTATGCATAGCTTAAATTAGGCACTTATATCTTCAAAAAGATATAGATGTCGATGTTCTTTATGCCTATCTAAAATGCATTTGGTCCCTTAACAATTTTGACACATATTTTGAAGCATTTAAGAAAAAGTCTAGAAAGACATTGTGATAAAAGATCAGTTGCAGTGATATTTATTCTTCTTCCTACAATATTATCAATACACTTTCCCTGTGAATATGTAGTAAGTTTGAGATGCAGATGTAACGTTTTGGTCTCAAACTAAAGATATATATGTGTAATCAAGAAATACACGTGTCCCGTCTCGCGAAAAGGGACCATCTTTGAAGTTTGAAAAGTATCTGGCCTAACCACACTGCGCTTGATGCACAGTATGGTCATGGACGAATCCAATAGCTTTTGAACAATTTTCTGAATCTATAGTGTTCTTCCTTCCTTTGGAATGGAACCCACTCTTAGATGCTCATTAGCCTTTTCCTCGTTAGGGTAGAGAAATTGATGGAAGAATATAAACATTTGGGGCTCAAATTTAGGAAACCATTGAAGACTGTTAAAGACAGTCTTCAATTCTTTTCTGAAATTGATTCCCAGAGAGTCTATGGGACTCACATCACATATTTTTTAGGGTCCGGGCTACTTATTATTGCGCCTGAGAAGTGCAAAACCTGCATCCTTTAAACCCCTGTCTTTACTTTATGGAGTTCCTGGATGTTTGGGATTTCTTTCGCGTGATGGACCTTAAATCTAAATGAACTATGCTGGTTTCGATCCCTTTTTAACTATGTTTCACAGTTTATCAGTAGTAATTAAGGTTCACTTTTGATTGCCGTTCGTATTTTCGAGCTAACCTATCAATTCAAAAGCCCAAAGGTGAAAATCGTTAGATATGCAGTATGAAACTTTAGACAACTATTCGATCTTTACATTGTTAAGGCTATAATATGTAAACGAGTTTTTGACTTTCGGTTTAGAGGTCGACTGTTTTTACTGATTTATTGATATTTAATCGATAGAACTGACTTATCGACCTATTGGATCTTATTTGTGATTCAGGGATTCGAAGTGATGTGAGAAAGATGCTTAATTTGTGATATTGGATATGTAATATGTTTTCAATCTACAAGAAACAAACTTTATAAGTTATCATTCTCATTACGCATTGACTGATCGGCCTTTAAATGTTCCACAAGCCGACTTGTATCTAAACTCTTTCATTTTTTTACGATTCGACATTGACCATTCATCTTTTTTCAGTCGACTTTTAAGCGTTCTTGTTTCTCCTTTCGAAAATGAGATGACTTGTCATACAGAAAGGTTCACATGAGTAAATAAATATCGCACACGGTCCATCAAAGATGACAGTTTGAAAATAAAAGTATAAGCTGAATTACTGAAATTTAGATGGAGAAACTCTACTTCAGGGAGGAAGATTAAGATCGGTCTGCGTATTTCATAAATACGTTAGAAAGCAATGATTTGCCAGTGAGGGCTTCAGGGAAGCTTTTTGTTGTTGTTGTTAAAAAAAAGAGAAATCTAAGTATATATTCACAAGTAACTTATGAGACGACAATTAGAATTATCTCAGTTTCGTTGTCGAAATATGTAAAATATTAGAGCCATTATTTTCCATAATTTACGAGTGATTTATCCTACATAATAGGTTTACCGATTTGCTCTATTGACTGTAAATGAGCGTTCATTTAAACAAGGTGTAAATCGCTCTCTCTTCCATATTTGGTGTTTTCGCAGCGAAAGGGTGGTGTAATTCGCCTATATCTACATAAGCCAGTCATTCAGTGTATATGCAAATGCTAACTTAATGGCTATTTTTGTTAAATGAAAATTTCCAGCACTCAGTCACGCCATTTTTTTTTTCATTTTTCTTGATTTTTGAAAACAATATTCGTCGAAGAGCAACGAAAACGTTGTAAATAAAGCATTGTTACACATGCGCAAATATGGCTGAGTGTTCAAAGATCTATTTTGTCTCTACATGTATCAACAAACTTGGCTTTTTATCACACACTTGAACGTGTGCATCTATAGTAGTTGATTTGTCAGCCGACGATATGTTTGTATAGACCTGCAATTTCAAGTGAGAGATCAAAGATCAATTTTACATTGAAAATGATAGGAGATTACGGTTTCTCGAACCTCACTCTTTCTTGCGGAACTAAGTATAACAAGTAATGAATTGTAAAAAATAAGACACAAGTAAAACTTAGATAAAAATGAAAATTTTACAAAAAATCATTATATCTCGTATTAAAAGAAAAGGCTAACATTGCTTTGTAACAAAAAAAAAAAAAACCCAAAACATCTTTCAGTTACACCCCTAACTTTTTGAAGGGTCGGTGATCAGGCTTAACTTTAAGGTCGTAACATTAAAGGGTCCCGACATTCATTTGCATTTCAAAGTAGGTATAGGTACAACAGAAAAAACGCACATAAAATGTTCTCCACAATAATTAATGCAGATAACGAATTTAAATAGATAAGTTGATCAGTAGTTTCTTGCACACCCTTGCACATCAAGTATACTTCCTTTCGGAAATAGGTCAAACTCTTGTTATGCTGAACTTTTAATTAGTCCTACTTTAGCAGGAGGTATAGACAAAGATCAGTCTGCACATATGTGCAGTCTGATCTAAGTGTGTACCACCCGATTTTCTTTTTTAAACCACAACTTTTTTTTAAAGAAATACTGACGCGCAGCGCTTTCAGTACTTTAACTTTTGACCCAATTTGGCCAGGTTGACTTATTTATCAAGACAACTTCTTCATGTTGTTACTTTCTACTCTTATATTTCCCTTTCTCTGTTTTTCTCTATTTTTGTGATAGAAAGAAATTGAATGATTTCTGTGACAGTACAAAAATCCCTAAACTATTTTACCAGTAATTATAAGCATAAATTTTCACGCTTAGGAATTTTGAAGGGCATATATTTTCTTACAAACTTTACCGACAGTTTCTGTTTACATTTGAAAGCGGCTGACTCAAACAACCTAAATACATCCTGGCTCTAGTGCTTCTAGCATGTTGCTTTCCTATGATTTTTTTTATCCCAGTTCGTATCGTAATTATTTTTCTTTTGAATTTCAAATCATTACCATCTTACAGAAAAATAGAAAACTAGAAACGACTGAACAATGTAATTTATGTGCCTATTTTAGTAATTTCGCCGAGAATAGTTTAGGAAACCATGAAATAATGGCATTTTTTTTCGTTCAGTGTTTGTACCAAACCTTTCTAAAATTCTTCAACATGCAAATCCTGGCCCACCTAACGTTTTTTGTTAAATTTGTTTTGAATAGGTTTTTGAAGCCGCTTTCAATATTTTTCCACTAATATCGCGGCGGCTGAAGCACCTAACAATAAATTTCTGGTATTTCTCACACAAGTACTACCATTACATCCTTTCCTAGCCTCTATTAAGATGCATTTAGGTTAATTGCACAAAAACGATATAATAATTTTCTTTGAAAAAAAAATCGATTTGGAAACCAATAAGAAACCGTCTAAAATATGTTAGCAGGGAATAACGAGTTCTCAGTTCTGAAAATTGCCATTTTTAAGCTATCGTTGACCGAACTTTGGGTACCGACAACACAATGTTTACAAGAATAACAAAAGATTGATTTCATGATTAATCCTATCTTATCACGAGTACAGTGGGTTAAACAGAAACGGTTTGGCAGTTTTCCGGCTACCTGTAAAAATTTGACTTCGTTCCTCCTCCAGGTCTAGAAAACAGCTCTAAATTGTTGTAAGCCAATAAAACTCTATGTTGTGGGTACTCAATTGAATCGCCTCGATGAGACGATTCTGATGAGTACCCACACTATAGGGTTTGGTACAGAATAGTGAAATCTTTTACAACTTGAAAATGGAAATTTTTTACTTATCCGTAGCTCTGTTGAATGAGTGTTTTCAACGTAGCGTACTAACTAGACCGCCGATTTGATTTCGATTGTCGACTCCTAGAATTACTGCGCGGGAATATTTTCGGAGCAAATAGTGTTTTTGGATCGAGATTTGACGGATTTTGATATTTATTTCAAAGTTGTCAGTCAGTGTCACGTGATGTTTTGACTTGATGTTTTTCTATCCGACATTAGTTTATTGCATTTTGTGCAATTCCTGTAAAGCTTGCAAGCAAGGACTCTATTTCGGAAATTAGTTATTGTCTGTTGTGAATTGGGATTATGTGTTAAAGGCTTAGTATTTAAGCTTATAGATATTTCAATGTTCAAAACAGAAGCTTGACTCTCGTCGTATTGTACTATGTCGCTCGACTGACCAAACATTGCATCTTTTGTTTTGCATGCAAACTATTTTCTGAATGTGCAGAATTCCTTTCTTTCTTTCTTACTTTCTTTCTTTCTTTTCTTTCTTTCTTTCTTTTTTTCTTTCTTTCTTTCTTTCTTTCTTTTCTTTATTTCTTTCTTTTTTTCTTTCTTTCTTTCTTTCTTTCTATCAAGCTTTCTTTCAAGCTTTCTTTGAAATATGTCTCCTCTTCTTTCTTTCTTTTCTTAAACCTTTTTTCATAATAACACAAATATTTAGGGATATGTTAATTGCGCAACTTTAAGCTTTTGTGTAAAACATGCGACTGTGCGAATCACATTATCTGTACCGCGACCGTTCGGATGCTGAAGAATGAATCGTACAAGCTTTGAAAACCTAATATCTTACGATCACCGTCCGGCCGAGCACAATTAGCTCAGTCGCAATAAGAAACCTACGGATTTTCTAAGGAATAGACCACAGAAGTTATGAAGGCGCAGCCGTGAAAACGTTTAGTTTCATTCATTGGTATTGTGACGCTAAAAGTATTAACGATTCCTCTAAAAATGAAGTTGAATAGTACAAAATAAACAAAAGCTAAATTAAAACTGGACATATCATTATTTGATTACAAAAAGTGCTTCACTGCATTTTACAACTAAAGAAACTTGCCTTTCTTCAAGCTTATTGACCGAAGCTCCATCAGAAGCTGAATTACTTAGAATAGCCCAAAAATACTACATTTACGATCGAGGAACTTTCCAGTTAAAATTAGCGGACCCGTAATAGTTACGCAATATTTCGGAACTCAAAATCTTTCACAATGTTAACCGAGGTTTCCTAATGAAAACATTAGGAAACCTTGTTTAACACTGTTAAAGTCTATGACTTCCGAAACATTTTATTACTATTGCGGATCCACTATCTCAAGGAATAGTCCGAGCGATGTTCCGAATGACGAGTTGATTTTCAAAACTGGGGTTGTTAGGTTGATCCATGGCTCGTCCAACCTTCGTTAGACAGAAGTTATTGTGACACGGATCATTTGTCTCCCACCAATGGGCATATGATAAGCAGTACGCCTATGTGGGATAAGCACGTAGTGGCTCGGGTGTTAAGTTGATGTTGTACGACACGAAACAATAGATACGTGCATGAACCGCTCAGACATAAATCCAAAATTGTTAAAAGTGGCGTTAAACCACTTCCAAACAATTGAACAAACAAACAATCACCGTTCGATACCCACATTTTGTCTTAGACATACTCAACCCGTATTATCATAATGATCTGCTAATATGAAGACAAGTGATAACTCGTTGTTTTCACCAGTCTAAAAATATTTATAGGAATGTCAGGTGTTAATATTAGTGCAAACTGTAAGTCGTAGCCTAGGTTTTAAACTTTAAGATAGCCTCGATGGCCTAGTTGTATATGCTACTCTACTCGTGACATGGGGGTCCGTGGTTTGATACCCACCGTCGCTTGGGTGTGTTTATGGGCTAATCACCTTTAAACCAGCCCCATTTCACCTATCTGTATAATTGGGTTTTAAACAGTGGTTTTAAAACACCGTCTCTCTCTCGGGGACGTGAAAACACCAGGATTGAGTGTTCGAGAGCGACTCTATAAACTTAAGCTTTCATCGCAATCTAATTAAAATAAAATAATATAAACTAAAATTGCCATACTTCTACTCCAAGTGTTATTTGAAATTGATATATAACTCTTTGTTTTACCCGCATGACCTCTGCTTTTCTATCAGTGTTCTAATCTCTTCGTATGATGTATTAGTAAGCTTTTAACTTGATGACATCATTTTACATTAAGAATCATCCGTCCAGATATTGGCATCAATCTAAAGGTACGACCGCATCATTTAAACAATTTAAGCAATTTTATTTTATCGAGCAGATCTACATTTTCATTTAAAAACCACAGAGCTTTTGTCGTACAATTATCAACATCTAGAAATTGACAAGGTGAATGATTTTCGAATGATTTCGGAATGAGATTTTATGAGTGAGTGGAGCGAGTTTTGAGTGACATTCAAGGAAGACAATCCGATATTATTGATTTTGTTCAAGATACATAATGCTAGTGCAATCTTGGATTTTTTTTATATTTATTTCAATTTTGAACGGAGTTATTACTCTTACCATTCAAGTGATTTTGTGAATGTTTGGAATGAATGGATGGAGAGCTGATTGACCGATTGATAATGGTTTTGATAGAGATAGATGTCAATTTTACGATGTAACTAACTGTAACGTTGTGACCATCGTGGCTCCGTCAAACCGTAAATTATTTCTTCTGCTTTCAAACAAATATGCACACATTGAAACGAATAGCTTGTGATCGTCGTAAAGCGGGTGACGGCTCTTCAGACTCCAAATCTTCAATTTTTGGATTTCATAGGTTCGATCCCTGGCGGCGACATATACATTTTTATCGTTTGTCTTCCCTGAAAGCCACTGGGGCTTTTGTCATGGCGTTGTGTCCGTCGTGCGTCCGTGCGTCAGTGCGTCCGTGCGTCCGTGCGTCCGGTCGTAAACTTTTTCTTTAAAAATATTCTCCTCAGAAACTATTGGATGAATTTCAACCAAACTTAACAGGAATGATCCTTAGGTGACCCTCTTTCAAAGTTGTTCAAGAAATTTTGATCCAATGAAAAACATGGATTAAATGGGCTTGGCTAATTTCCAAATATGGTAAAAAGTTCATTTTCTCAGATTCTAATTGATGGATACCAATAGTATTTTACGTGCATAATACTAGAGTGACCCTTTATCAGTCAACAAAAAATTATTGTGATCGGATGGAAAATATGTATTTTATGGACAGAGGTCATTTCTCTATATTTTATGTAGTGGAAACTTTGAAAATAATTTTCACAGGATCTTACTGATAAATATCAACCAAATTTTACATGAAAGATACATTTTCTCAGATTCTACTTGTTGGATATCAACCAAATTTCACTGGAATTGTCCTTGAGTGACCCTTTATCACTCTACAAAAATTATTGTGATCGGATGAAAAATATGTATTTTATGGGCAGAGGTCATTTTTCAATATGTTATATAGAGAAAATTTGAAAATCGTTATCTCAGAATTTAAGTGGTGGATATCAATCAAACTTCATTGGTATGACCCTTGGGCGACCCATTATCATGCAGCCAAAAATTATTGTCATTGGATAAAAAATATGTCTTTTATGGGTGGAGGTCATTTCTCTATATGTTATTTAGAGGAAACTTTGAAAATCATTTTCAACATTAGTAGAACCCAAAATATCAAAAAATCTAGTCAAAGCTTTGATTTGCTATTACAAGAATTTCAAGCCTGTGGAGCGACTCAAGCCATTCATGGCTTTCTAGTCAAAGCTATATGATTGATTGTCAGAATCTCGGTACCAACTATACAAAAACTTTTGCAAATATTTAGAAATATGTACCGTGCAAAGTGGAATAGCATGCCTGCAAACGTTTTCATCTTCAGCAAAGACACTAGACTTTAATAGACTCACCTTTGACCTAAAATGACGAAATAATCAAGTAAAAAGAAATGTCTTTGAAAAGGGTCTGTCGATGTTGAACTCCGTTTCACATGCATATTTACGCTCTTATACAAGATATGTTAATTCACCGTTCATATTCAATCATAATTCCAGACTGTAAATTTTTGTAAACTAGTAAAGTAATCAAGTGGTTTGCACTTTTTGACTCAGTTGTATGTTTACTTCACAGGTACAATACTTCACATGTGACCCTTCTCGCGAAAAAACGCTATCTCGGAAGTGCGTTAAGTTTCAACCCTGGTCAGACTGCGCTGAACGCGCAGGCTGACCAGGGTCGAAACTTTTCACTTTCTGTACATTTTCTGAATCTAAAATGATTGTTCTGTCTAACTATGTATTTACGTTCTTTATGCGGCCTCTAATTGACCTCTAATGGACTCAATCGTTTTTTATAACACTTGACTTATTCAGTTCCCAGGGGGTTCATTTCGCGTGATGGGTCACATATGTTTACCGTTCTGAATGTAGGCAAATATTCTTAATCATACATGACAATGAAAGTATGGATAGATTTTGTGCGGTGAGCCGTGAAATATATATTCATATATAGATTCTCAAACTCAGTTTTGAAAATACACCTATACATTTAATTCTATATAAAATTAAGGGGTATCAACAGTTTTTTTCATCATTATTGGCATCGAAGTATTTTTTTTCTCAAATTGAGATGGTTATCATTTCATTTGAATTTTTATTCAAAACGTTTTTGTTTTGTTTTTTGAATTGACATAATTCTAAACTATTATTTGACACAAAATCGTGCCCGTTGTTCTTTTAACGTGACTGTATCTCCTGTTTTTATGCATAATAATTCTGTTGATTTGTGATTTGGCTTACTCTTGGGAGGTTTTGACAACACATAAAAAATTAGGAACAAAGAAAGTAAGTACTTTAAGTTCAGTCACTCTGTAAAATAATTCCCGATTTCGATCTTGTTTGCTTGTATGCGAATATGCATAATGAAATTTCAGAAGGACCTGTTTTGAAACATGGCTTACATTTTTGAGGACAAGGGGTTATAGGGATACTTTTTTTCTCTTCTCCGCCATTAATATTGATAATTTTTTAGTGACTACCTGCCTTGCATATAAGGCGAAACGTTTAAGAATTGTATCCCGCTTTGCACACGTGCAAAGCGGAGTTACATTTCAAACCTAAGCAACCGTTTTTGCATACTGAACGCAAGTGTTATTTTGGGTTTGTCCATTGTTTGAACGAGGGCTTTGTGCAACACTGTCGTAGGTACTTACATAGAACATAGAAAATTTTAATACATAATAAGGCTGCCGGTCCATACACATATAAGTTCAAAACATTTCACATAAACAATTAACAATTGAATAATATCTGAAATTTTCAATATGTGCCAAATTGTTCTATTTAAAAATAGAAACAGTGAAAAATGTTTAAAAAGTAATTAGTGTATAGGGTGGGTGAGTATTTACTTTAAACGTGTGCTGATAGGGCTAATTTATCCCGAGATATTCCTACGGATTTTTTCTCGATAAAACGTCTAATACCGGGTGATAACATTCACCGTATACCGGATGATAACAGTCGTTTAGTTTGGTCAAACCGGGTTTTCGCGTCCAATATTGCAAGATCAGTGTCCATTCATTTGTTTTATTTTATACTATTCCATTTCGCTAGGCAGTGAAGACCAAGATCGGCTAGCAAAAAGAATTGCAGACTGTCATTTGAACAAGACCTTCAACCCAGAGCTTTTGCATTAGTGATATTATATCTTCGATAGAAGGATATTCAAATTCCGCCGCTTTATAAGATTAATTAGAATTATTTATAGTGAGATTAGAAATTGGGAGGCTTTAAAAAGCTTTTAAACAGCTTGAAAGGTGGGAATCTTGGAAACAGATAAGAATTTCATTGGATTGATATTCAAGTGCAAAGTTTCTTTGAAATATGGCGGAGGGTTCGGAGAAATCAGAAGAACAACTTGAAAAGGAGGCAACTTTCTGTAAGTATAAAACTCACTTTTTATTGTTGAAAATTTGCCTTTCACTGTCGGATCGTGTTTTCACCCAACATTAACAGTAAACCATCCTTGCATTCTAGATTTTTAACCCTTTCCTGTTTTACAAAATCTTGGACCTGTCCAAATTCAAAGGTTTTGCAGAAAAATAACCATTCAGTAGGGTAGAAAATAGTGTGAAAAAGAAGAAATTGCTTGTCAGAAGCAATTTCTTCTTTTTTCACAATGTTTGCTCAATCATAAAAACACAGGCACGTAAAAAGCAGGGATTAAACAGCAAAGGGTTAATCTTTAGAAGTGTAAAAAACATCAAGGGCGGATCCAGAGGTGGTTCGGGGGGGGGGGGGGAGGGGGGTCGAGCGAACCTCCCCTGTACCCAAATTACTTAATCGTAATGGACAAATTCAATCAAAATTTTGCAACCCAAGAAAATCGACCCCTTTTTGTAATGTTCGAATCACAAGCACTTGTAATTCTACAAAAAATATTCCTGATTCCAGAATTTGAGCAAATGGTCCAACAGCATCCCTATCTATATAAATAGGGTAGTCTCAATTTTGGACGTTACATATTTCATTCAAACCAGTTCATTTCATTGATGCAACCAGTCCATGAATAGCATCGCATTCCGAGCACAGAAATCTGTACTTATTGATAGGGATACTATGGGACTAATTACTCGAATGCACGGCCAACATCGAACCCCCTTAATGGAAACCCTGGATCCTTCGCTGACATCTCTGACAAGCTCTGTGCTTTCTTAAATAGTAGTGATACGAAGATTTGGTATACAATCTTTGATGTACTGATTCGCGCTAAAATTGATCCCTTGAATACATTGACACAACCAATTTGACTTCGTTTTTAACGTTAATATTTATCATGGTTCGAATATAAGTCACCTCTACGCAGAGCTAAAGGTAGAGGGGGTATTTTGGGTTTAAGATCAAAGTATTTCTATAATCATAGCTCAGACTCTGTATTGTTGGTAGTCAATGGAATCGTCTCGTTGAGACGATTCAAATGAGTACCCACAACACAGGATTTCATTATTAAATAAAAATTCAGACTGGCTTTATCTGCTCTCTTATCTGGTCCCCTATATACGAATCGCCCTAATCAACATTACAACAGATTTCTGTCTTTGAAGTGCGGAGATATTTTGTTCAATATTAGCATCTGACGACCAATTATGTAATGTCCAAGGCTGAGACTATATCTGCATTTGAGTGCATATTATAATACACCAGCCTTCGTCTTTCGAATATTTTCAAGTAGGTTTAGCCGACATTGTTGTTAATTCACTATGGACTCGAGATTGTCAAAAGAATGATAGAGTAACACGATACTTGTAAGCACAAAATTGTTGAAAAATAGCAGTATGTCATTTTAGTCAATACTATGGACCAGATTCATTTCTGTTTATCTGTTATTGACATATTTTCCTATTACAATGACAACTACAGGATAAGCATTGCTTGTATCTATTTGTCATCTATCGAACCCTGAACTTGATATGTGCTATCGGGAACTAAAGAGCCTGGTACCATATAACCAGAAACTATTGCGGTTACATTAAATTTGTGGAAATCTATGAGGTACATAAAGCCACAAAAATTGGAATGGCCTTTTAGAACTATGTATAAGTTAGACAGTAGCATCCATATAACTGGGCAGTTTTTGTTTTTTGTTTTTTTGTTTGTTTTTTTTTTTTTTTTTTTTTTTGAACACGGTAAGTCTCAAATATCTCAACTATAGGAGTTATAGATTTCAAGCTCTGATATTCTATTCTTGCTTATGGAAACTTATATTATTGGTACTCACCGTAATCCGATTCCGATGAGTACCAACAACAAAGGGTTTGAAAAGAATTTGCAAATCTAGACTTTGTTAAATTAATATTGTCTAGAGCTCTAAATTGGGGGTTAAGTTGGTTCAGTGATGTATGATCATTTTGTATCTGTTTCTCGCATTAACTATGGCCCATGACAATAACATGAAATGGCTAGATCGTTTTTGAAGCTTGATTTCATATTTTTAGTTAAATTAAAATCTTTCGTGCACTCTAGGACCATATTTCCCCGCTCGGTTTCTTTTATATCTCTTTAATAAATTTTATTGTCTTTCAAGGGTTATGTCCTAAATAAGACGTCTAGGGTCATTTACTTATTTGTTTTTGGAGACACCGTTCCAACAATACCTCTATCTAATGAAAGGTTAATTCAATTAAAGGCTCATAAGTCAACACTTTTTAAAGACGACAATGGTCATATTTGAGGGTAAGTATATTAGCCTTTGGACTATCAATACACAGAACCTAAATTTGAATCAAACCGTAGCCACTATAAACTTAAAAAAAAAGAAAATTGGTACATTTTTAATAAAGGTGCATGGATTAATTAAAAGCCAATTACGATATCTTTTAACCTGTAAGACAATTGATATGAAACGTAAACCTTTATAACGTATTTTTGTGTATCATTCTCCGCCTGGTACCTTCTGAATTAATTTTAAAACATTGTCTTTTAAGCATTCTTCCTGTCTATTACTTTCGATTGATTATTTTCGTACCATTATAGATCATCTTGTTTTTTAATGATCTATTCTTACCCTTGTTATAGTTTGACTTGTACCTCGGCTTTGAAAGCCTTGATCCGTTTAAAAAAAGATATACATTCAGAGTATAAAACAGGTTTTTCATAACAGCACCAGCTCGGACTATAAAAGTCTTTTGGTCAATCATTGAGTCAACGATACGGTCCCTAGCACACCAGATATTCTTCCGACATCAGAAAAGAGTCTAATTTAATTGAGACATTTTTTTTATCGACGAGTAATTATGCTGTTGCTTCAGTTGGACTGACAGCTGTTAACTATAGTTGAACGTTGTGGTCGAACAGGAGAGGATAAGAAAAGGTCCGCGAAACGTTTGCGAAATTGTACCCCGCTTTGAACGTGAAAAGCGGGTTACTTTTTTCAGATTTTTTTTCATCCCTAGTAAAACCAGCAGTAAGAATATCCAACGATACATGTAAACGATTTGTAACTTCTTTTGAAATTCCGTATCCATCTCTTCGGTTATTGACATGTTATACCGGTACATCTAAACCTGTATTGTCATGTGTTAACAAGGTTGATGAGCCAAAAACTGATAAGCTAGGTTTTAGTTTTTGTCTACAAGACTTATCTATTTTACACACGAGACATGCATCATACAAAAACAGCAAACACAAGCAATTAAGTTGTTACAGGATAGTAACAATTGCATTATCTTACACGTGTATACAAAACATTCTTCATCGTGAAAAACAATAACTACTTCTCCCAATACTCTCACGACTATAAGGTAAAAAACACTCATGTATAGCGGGCGCATATTAACTTGAACCTGACCTTTATGCAGAATAAATAATTAGGCACATGAATAAATTCCGAAGATGCTTCGGCACGTGACGATCGAGCGTGGACATTCCGTTATACTGCACAAATTACAAGTATGCGTGGAGTTATAGGTAGATTTTGAGCGGTGAGCCGTGAAATCTACTTTTAACGGTTAAATTTCCGTGCTTTTCTTTCAAAAAAGATAAAACAGACATAACAAAGATACAAATCACCTTTCAAATGAAACTTATTGCTTGTCTTAGATCTTAAGGTTTACTCATAAACCTATGGTAATGGACTCAACGCCTAGGTCAGAGCTCAGTTTTGAAAATACACCTATAGTAGTGTACCCATCATATACGGGGCGCCTAGTCATGTAGCAGACGATTCGATTTCAAAAACAATTATTGCGACTGAGGGAGGGGATTTAATTTCATTTCCATTCAAAACACATTAATTGCATTTAAAGAAATTTGAAAAATTGTATTTTTCCCACCCGCATTTAAAGATTTTTTTTAAAAAAAAGAAACCCAATTTTTGTATTGATTCACTAGTTCATGAGGTGACCAAATATCGCCGTTACAGTGAACAGCATGTGCGATAACGGGCTAACAGAGCTAACACGTGCACTCAAACTTTACGTTTGGATTCCGCAGGTAAGTCGTGTTTGCCGAGGGGAAACGACCGGTATTTGATTTATTTAAATCACAAAGGCCAGGTTTAGGTCAATATGCTTCCACTATAACATATTTTGCGATAATGACTTTAAATGAATGGACTTAGATATCATTTTTAACAATATTTCAGTCATGTCGTCGCGACAGAACCACCTAATCAAGTCTTTCTTTCATTCTCACTCCAGTGCTACCACGACATACTATCCAACTCTCCAGTTTCTTAATCAACATAGGCTTCGATTGTTCACACTTAAGATTTTTTGTGGACGTTTCTATGTCCAACAGTGTTAGTGCGTGTGAACAATTCAGTCAGACGTTAAAAGCTTTTCGAAAAAGTAGTGCCAACTTAGGTTCAATTTTCTTTTTTTCAAGACTAGTTCCCGCCAGACAACTGTGCATATTGAAAAGAAGCATTATGCGAGAATTCTATACAATGTATAAATTGTCCAAAGGCTCCTCTTAAATACGAAATCAATCGCTAATGGTAAATCACGCGTACTTAACTTTCGCGCCAGAATATTACATTTGTATTTTAAGGCAAGGCGGTTATTCGCCTTTGTGGTTTTTACCGCGATCTAAGGGAGAATCATCTGGCTAAACTGGTAGCCTAGAATGGTTACCTCCCCTGATACTACTCCGTGTATAAGTAAACAAGGTGTACACATTGATAGCCATTGCACTGGTATCCGGCTGTCTGAGATACAGTGAATAGTGTACAGACTTGCCTGCGACCGAATTTTGTGATGGAATCTGCAAGTAGCGTGGAACAAATAGAGGGTGACGACATATTTGAATTATGCTTCACCCTTTGTTCTTCCACAGTCTATAGAATCGAATAACCATAGGTTCGTTCGTTAGACAAGAAGAATCATCCCGCTATATTAGATTTTTGATAAGACATAAGGAAAGAATTTCGATTTTTGAGTGAAGGATTCGTTTTTTCATTTAGAATCCTTAATATTTTTAAGTAATCTTCATGGAAAATATGAGAATAATCAAAACAAGCAAACAAGTGCCTTGAAATTCGGACATCTCTTTGTCACTCAGTTACCGCGAATGCATACTTGTACGTTATTATATAGATGATTTCAAAGGTCAGTGTAAGCCTTGTGACTGCAGCTAAATTTGCGAGATTTGATTTGTTCCTAATGAATTTAGTTGATTGGTGCTATTTGTGGATGCGTACCTTTAAGATACTGATTAATCATAAACACACTCTAGCACATTCATTTGAAAAAAGCAGTAATGAGATATCGGAATGGAAAAGGACAAATTGTTTAATTCTTATTTAAACGGTGGGATTTCAACTTTTATTCTAACATTTGAGAAAATTACGCCAGGCATACATGTGAAGTTAATAGTTCATGTGAAAAAACAGGGTTGGAAAAATTCTTCTAGTAGACTGTGTCTAAGATATTTGTGAAAATATCAGTAAGCGTTACGCCACTTATTATAAATATATGACCCGCAAATCAAAGCGAAAATCTGGGTATTGTGTAAAGTATCGACTCTAGTCAGAATGCGCAGATCGATTAGAATCGACACAGTCACACTGTTCACTTTTTGCTCACTTTCTGAATCAAGAATGATCAACATGTCCTCCTGTATAAGAAATGTGACCTCTGGTTTACCTGTCCTGGAACAAATCTCTTTTTTTTTCAAAAACTTATTTAATGGGGTTTCCAAATGGTCCTTTTCGCTTGACGGGTCAAATACATTTCTTTTAAAAAGGTCCTATTATTCGTACTATGAACCGTAAACATAGGCTTTACAAAAAAGTGTAATTTCTTAAAAGTTTGCGTAAACATTGAAACTTGCCGAACTTGGATCGAAACATTTTACGTTCATCATATACATGTTAAGTTATCTTTTGTCTTGTTCTTTTCACCACAATGCCACCAGAACCTACCACCTTCAGTACTTACAATGCTTTGATTATTCATGGCGTTTTCAAGACAGAAAAGGGCTTAAAAACTTATCTCAAGCAAACAGTGGAAATGGCGTCCTTCGTTTTAATAGAAATGAACAAGTACTGAAAGTATCTTTAACATTATCAAACAAATAAACTAACGATTGAAACACAGCCCATTCAATTCATGATTATCGCTTTTCTTCAAGCTGTAAAAACACTTGTTCTTGCATATGGAATAGCTATTATACAGATCCACATTTATTGCTTAGAAATCCTAAATCCTGGGTGTAACGGTATGTCTGTCATATTTTGTGCTTTCTTTTCATATTCCATCGAAACATCAATCATTTTCATTTGGCTTTTATGTTTCGCCGTGCAGCCTAAACAACCCGACTATAAATTTAATGTCTTCGAACTAAGTAAAGCCTAGTTTACATTTGCCACGATCGCCGTACGTTATCTCAGCCTGCTATTTCTTGTATGATATTTTTGACATCGTACGATTTTTAGTCCCCCACCGGTTACCGGTTGGGGGACTATAGGTTTGCTCGATTCCGTCCGTCCGTCCGTCTGTCCGTCTGTCTGTCCGTCTGTCCGTCTGTCCGTCTGTCCGTCACGCTTTTGTCCGGGCTATATCTTTTAAACCATATGTGCTAGCAACTTCAAACTTGGTACACTTATAGATCTCATTGAGAAGAAGTGTCATGTTCAAGAACCGTTACTCTGCCACGCCCACTTTTTGAGTTATTGCCCTTTGTTGTTTTTACCCTTACATTCTTGTCCGGAACATATCTCCTAAACTATGTGTGCTAGCAACTTCAAACTTTGTACACTTATAGATCTCATTGAGAAGAAGTGTCATGTTCAAGAACCGTTACTCTGCCACGCCCACTTTTTGAGTTATTGCCCTTTGTTGTTTTTACCCTTACATTCTTGTCCGGAACATATCTCCTAAACTATGTGTGCTAGCAACTTCAAACTTTGTACACTTATAGATCTCATTGAGAAGAAGTGTCATGTTCAAGAACCGTTACTCTGCCACGCCCATTTTTTGAGTTATTGCCCTTTGTTGTTTTTACCCTTACATTCTTGTCCGGAACATATCTCCTAAACTATGTGTGCTAGCAACTTCAAACTTTGTACACTGATAGATCTCATTGAGGAGAAGTGTCATGTTCAAGATTCATAACTCTGCCACACCCACTTTTTGAGTTATTGCCCTTTGTTGTTTTTACCCTTACATTTTTGTCGCGATCATATCTCCTAAACTATAAGTGCTAGCAACTTCAAACTTTGTACACTTATAGATCTCATTGAGGCGAAGTGTCATGTTCAAGAACCGTTACTCTGCCACGCCCACTATTTGAGTTATTGCCCTTTGTTGTTTTTACCCTTACATTCGTGTCCGGATCATATCTCCTAAACTATGTGTGCTAGCATCTTCAAACTTTGTACACTTATAGATCTCATTGAGGCGAAGTGTCATGTTCAAGATCCATAACTCTGTCCCATCCACTTTTTGAGTTATTGCCCTTTGTTGTTTTTACCCTTACATTCTTGTCCGGATCATATCTCCTAAACTATAAGTGCTAGCAACTTCAAACTATGTACACTTATAGATCTTATTGAGGACAAGTGTCATGTTCAAGAACTGTTATTTTGCCATGCCCACTTTTTGAGTTATTGCCCTTTGTTGTTATTACCCTTACATTTTTGTCTGGATCATATCTCCTAAACCATAAGTGCTAGCAACTTCAAACTTTATACACTGATAGATCTTATCAAGGACAAGTGTCATGTACAAGAACTGCTACTCTGCCATGTCCACTTTTTGAGTTATTCCCCTTTGTTGTTTTTAGTCTTACATTCTTGTCCGGATCATATCTCCTAAACTATAAGTGCTAGCAACTTTAAACTTTTACAGTTATAGATCTAGTAAGTAAGAGATATATTATAAGAGAGGATTTTTTGTTATCCGGTGGGGGACTCCTGTATTGCATCGCAATACGACATGCACTTGTTTTTTCTACGGCTTATGTGTTCATAAAATCGTGCGGTGTCCTTAAGGGAATATATAAAACTGTCACACGAACCATTGAGGTGGTCGTGTAGCGATCACAAGGTGAACGTGCGATTGCCGCACGGAGACCGTGCGAATTTTCAACTATTTATAATGTTAATCGTTCGGCAGCCGTACGATCATCGTGCGGTCCCCGCGCGGGGACAGTAAGATGATACGATAAAGAATTATATGAACAAATCGCACGGTGGCCGTGTGATGTCCGTACGGCGATCGTGCGTTGTCTTTATAATGTGTCTATAGGCTACGGTCTCTGTGCGGTCTTGCATTTTTTAAAAACTTGTATAACTATTTTTCATACAATATTGCAAGGTTCCACGGTACCTGCAAAACCGTGCGATAGTCGCAAGGACATTGTAGGCCGCCGCAAGGGCACCGCATGATTTTTGGGTTACGGCTAGTTCCGGGCGTAGTACGGGCTTCGTAAGCCAAATGTAAACTAGGCTTAGCTTGGCCATGACTCAATATATTACAACAAGCTTTTTCGAAAGTTGTTGTTACATTTGTTCCGCTTCTATTAAATATCGTTTCTATCGCAACTTGACTCACATTACGACAACGTTCACTGTTATTTACATGGTATCACACCAGACTCTCAAAGCCATGGTTTTAAGGGGTGCAGGTTTTGCGAGTCTAAGACTCGCAAATAAGTAGCTAGGATCCTCAAAACTATCTAATTTAGACCTTAGAACCCTCGGTGGATAAACATCAGAAAAGAATTAAAGACTGTTTTAAACAGTCTTCAATTCTTTTCTGAAGATGAGCCCCAAATGTGTATGTGTATAGGATAGAAAACGAGTGTCGTGGTATATGGGAAATAGACACGAGCGTCAGGCATGCATTTGTACCTTACGTAGCTTGATCCAGAGAATATTTCAATATTTAAACAAAAGCGGGAGGAAAGATAAAAAGAAATAGTCCACATTTAAAGCAGGGATTCTCAAACAATAAGCAAGGACTCCGATGCGTCCGACTATTGATACCTTGGAACCCTATTTTGTTCAAGTCATGCAGAAACACTGCATAGTATTGCTCAAATAATGGGTGTCACGGATTTCGGTCTCCTGCGACGGATCATAATCTTTCCGACATTTGCCTTCTTGCAATAAATGGATAAACGTAAACTTGACTGGGATAGCCACTGGGAGCTAAGAAATGATGTAATGGGTGTATGGGTAGGAGAAATATCAGTAATTCATGGTTTGGTGCTCCAGACGCCGCGATAAGAGTGAAAAACTTAAATGCGGCCTGAAACCCATTTAAAAAGACAACACTTACTAACTGAATCGTTTCCATTTTCTCGTACATGTGATGTTGTAAATTCTTTAATGGCTAGTTGTTTCGATCAGTCCGTCACGAGATCGGATCTTACTTCAAAAGTAGTATTATACATATCTTTCTATATAGAACCTTTCAAGGTTGATTTTTCGTAACTTCGCGAACTTGTTAAGGTAAATTGAAAAATCGCAAAGAATTTCCTTGGTTAAATATGATATCAAAGTTATATCTTTACAAAACACCAGTTTATACCATCGATATATGTTGCTCTAGTTATGATATTTTATGCTAACATCGAACGCACGCTTAAAAAAACGAGTTCCGTTACAAATGTTTATTAAATAGAAACGCCAATAGTTGTTTAACATTGATGTACACCAAATGATCGTTCCGGAGGTGGGAGGGGGATTCACTTGAGCCCTTTTACAGCCTAGTTGTATCATCTGCGTAGAGAAATTCAATTAAAATTTGATAAGATTTTGTAAAACGCTATTGCATGTATTTTGGTATGAGAAAAGCGCTTTATTAATGATGTAAATAATAATAATAATGAAAATAATGATAATGATAATAATGAAATGTAATACTATAATGTTCGAAACCTAGATCTACCGTAGTATGCGGGGCAGCGGCGAGGTCTTCTACTTAGGTTTCTATTTTTCTGGTGGCAAAATGTTGGATGTACGCGTCCTATCTTGAATTATCAGCAAAATTTAACCCTTATGCTGTTCTGTTCGCAGCATTATGACGCCTGTTGTATCGTACCTTTGGCAGACAGCATAGGCTTGCAGTCTGATCGTAACCTACACTGACCTCTTTCTCCTTAAGGTAGTGGACCCTTAATAGTTCCGCAACGCTTCGGAAATAATGAACTTTAACAGTGTTAACCGAGGTTTCCTAATGATTTTCATTAGGAAACCTCGGTCAACATTGCGAAAGATCCAAAATGTTTAGGATCTATTACGGGTCCACTACCTTAAGGAAAACTTCAGCAAGACTTATTGAAAAAATGGCAACTCAGTTTTGAAACAAAAATCAGTAGTATAGCTGTATAGAATTAACTGCGAGTGGTGTTGTGGATGCAACCCTTTGATACTCGGTAAACAGTCGTTTGGCTTACAATGTTGTATTAACAACATTTTGGTCCCTCATGTTTCATATGATATAGACTATAGATGCGTAAGTTTGCTTGAGAGAGTCATCGAAGTTCAATTTGTGTATGAAGGTATAGAAAAATTTACTTTAAACGTTAATTGCACCTGTAGTAACAAATTCCGATGTTATAAGATGCCATCAAGTTCGGTTCAAAAATTAAATGCAAACGATCACCGGTTTATTAGATTTGATATTTTAAGTGCTAAGTCTTATATTGACCCAATATAAGTTGAAACACTTGTATATGTGAATCATCACCTTTTAAATTTGATAAGTTTAGAAACTTATTGAACCTGGCATTTAATAAACGATCAATAAATGTCAATTGCTATTCATTTAGACTAGCTTATCAAGTTAAACCCGTCAAAACTTCATGGGTACGAAAGAATTTGTTGCGATACAACCCATCGTGGGGCGTATAAAATGTAGCTATGATGTACCGTGCTGGAAATTTGAAAAAGTCTCGATATTTGCGGACCTTCTGAAAAAAACAAATTTGACCTGAAAGTATGGACATTTTCTATCCATAGAGTACAATGACATGCCTGGCACTTTGTCTAGAATGCCAAAACCCTCAAGACGTTACATATAGAGTAAAAATTGAATCCATGTATGTATGATACCAAAATTCCAATAACACTTGAATACGAATCCGTATAATGTAAAATATTTTTTTAAATAAATCAGGAAAAAAATATTATATTTTCCAAATAAACTATATGTTTTGAACTTGTTTATGGATTTATTTTTTCTCAAACCGTTTTGTTGTTGTTGTTGTTGTTGTTGTTGTTGTTGTTGTTTTTGTGTGTGTGTACTGAATTCAATTAGTAATCAAGCAATTGCTCTCTTTTTCTCAATGTTTTCAACGTTTATTTTTGCTGTCTTTTTTCGGTTTCAACGCGCATTGGACTTACAGTTTAAATTCTTTAAATCTAGATAAGTCCAAATTTGTCCTGATAGTAACATTTTGTTAATTTCGTTAACAACTGAAATTACCGATTGGCGCCATTTCGGCAGGTTTTCTCAGAAAGAGGATCGTGCGCAATAATTTATCCAAACTGTAGTTTAATAGAAGCATAGGAAGCATTCGTTCTTTTGACATTAAGTTAGGACCATCATAAAATTGACATGGTGAATGATTTTGGAATGGAATGAGTGAGTTCTGAGAAAATTAATGGAAGGTATAATATTGCTAATTTTGTCTCTCTTTAAAAAACACGCAATTAGTTCTTTAAATTGCCTCCCTTTTCTTTTAGAAACAATCAGACCCGTACAACGACAATTATGCCAGTGAAATCGTGGTTATTTTCTTTTTGAGTGCAGTTGTTGAGCCAACCCTTTAAGTGATATTGGAGCGTTTTTGTATGGCTTGTGTGAGTGCTTGGAATGAATTAATAAAGCGCTGTGTGAGCGATTTAGAATGGTTGTCATTTGAATTAGTGTCAATTTCACGATGTTCTTGACTGTAATGTCCCGTCCAAAAGGTAACAGCGTGAAAATATCCAGAATTTCTCCAGGAGGTCCAACCGACATGCCGGGGATTGGGTTCAGACCCCTGGCCTCCGATCCTGCACGGATCTCCGCATGCATTCGGAACATCGCTCGGACTTTTCTGTAAACTGGAAAGTACCTCGGACGTAAGTGTAGTAACTTTTGGTCATTTTTAAGGTTATTCGGCTCCTGGTGGTGCTTCGGTTAATCGTAGAATCGCCGATGGTTCCCGAATTCTCAGCATGTTGTCAAAACAGGAGTCCAATAATTGGTTGCAAAAATCAGTTTCGAAAGTGTAAGAAAGCTATAAGCTCTATCAGCTGACCTATGCTGTAAAAATAAATAAATTCTGATATGGACTGAATATCATCATTTCGATTATTTGGTGACTTATGATAGAGTTGACACAGTTGAAGTGTTATTCGCCATTTCGTGACAACATATAATAGTCTAAGAAGGGACACAATCCTGTCAATCGTATTTTTATCTTCTCGAAGTTTTGTTCCTTTATACATCGGAGAATATTACCAAAAACACTTACCAGAATATACGCCGATAGCATATGTAACAACAACTTCAATGAAAATAATATTGAAAATATTATCGATAATAAGAAGGAGCCTGTGCGTGATATTTCGATCAAATTCACGTGTGCGTGTTATACTATTGACGAGTAGTACGGACAGCTACACAGTACAATACAAACTGAAATTCAAAGACTGTCTAAGTAGAGGCTGAGAGGCTATTAATTCATGATACAATACAATATACAATACAAATACCATTATTTCTTCCACAGTTTAAAACATGTTTGAAGATACAAATTAAAACGACATGCTAGCAAGTGAATCCAATACAAACGATGTAGAGCGCATAGTGAAAACTCTGGCCAGTCTATGGTATATGTACAGGCTGGCCTGAGTCTTTGCTATGTGCACATATGAAATTGTTCAAATGTTATGCACAGGCGCATACTATATTAACCTCGATTATATCAGAATGTGCACAAATTTCGTACTAAACATCCAGCTGTCTCGTGATTATTAACTTTTAATGTAAACATTATTATTACATATCTAGATCAAGGCTTCCCGTGGGTAAATAAAAATCCCCAGATATAAAAGCTGAGTCATTGTGTATCTAGAACTTTGTTTATCTCTGAGAACTGACAATTTACCTGGGCTTATAAACCAGGGCGTGGTCTATACGGTAGATAGATAATGATGTGTTCTGTCAGAAGATGAAAGTGAAGAAACACGGGGAAATTAAACAGATTTATGTTAGAATACGAATAAAGAACAGCCCTACATGCAGGATGACAACACGATGAAAACAGCTTGCCAATTATACCCCACTTTGCACGTGTACTTACGTGCAAAGCGGGGTATAATTGGCAAACTGTTTGCACCGTTTTGTCATCCTGAACGCAGGGCTGATGTACGTATATCTCGTCAAAGAAAATAGACCTTTTGAGAACTCCGTAAAATGACCATTGAAAAGAAATTTGTTTTATTAGAGGTCAATTGTTTGATCTTGTCTTCTGTAACCATATTGCATGCTTATACCATACGTAGTTTTGAATAAAGAGTTGCATTGTCTTGTATTGTAAAAAAATCATTCATAGTAAGGTAGAATGTTCATTCTAGATTCAGAATATTAGCCAAGTGTTTAAGGGTTTTTAACCTTGTCAGCGTGTGCAATCCGCGCAGTCTGACTACGGTGAACACTGAACATACTATCTATGGGACTATTTCGTCTGGCGAATATGAAGTTGAATCAATCTAAATGTAAACCTTTAAAGCACGAAACTTCCGTAACCAGGCGTGAATCCATTGTTATGGTTCTGACTTTATATTTTACAGGAGCCGCATATCTTTGATTCGAATCCCGTCTTTTCCACTGCTCATCTTTGCATGCCTGTATTCTGCGTGTACGTGAAAATATCTGAAATGTTTCTCTATAAAGTCGATCACACGTCATTGATGCCTTTTCATCATTTGGTGAACAAGTGGTCGCCCACTTGTGTTATCTGTATTAACGTAGTGGACCCGTAATAGTTCCGCAATGTTTTTGAAGTAATGAACTTTTACGGTATAAACCGAGGATTTCTTATGATTTTCATTAGGAAACCTCGGTCAACATTGTGAATCTTCATGAGTTCCGAAATGTATCCGAACTACTACGGTTCCACTACCTTAAGTTTTCCGCCCGTACACGTGGCTCTAGGGTGAATGTCCGAAACGATACTCATGTCTTTATAATCGGGCTTGCCTCGTCTCTAAGCTCGGATTAACCGGTTCAAATTTCCATATTACTAAATTAGTTTTAAATCGTTTGAATATGCAATGAACCCTTAATAAAACTTCACATAAATCAACAAGCGTTAAAAGCATTTGAACATATTTTCAAAATCGAAAGATGTATAGGATAGAAAACGATTGCCGTGGTATATGGGAAATAGACACGAGCTTAAGCGAGTGTCAATTTCCCGTATACCGGGGCTCGAGATTTTCTATCTGACTTAGACCACGCTTTTCTAATATCTTTTGCAATTTTGAACCGAACCTTAAAATGCCGAAAAATGGCAAAAATCGCAGATAAATTGTGGCAAAAATGTTAAATTATCATAAAAAAACTATGAATCTACGATAGTAACGTTTTAAGGTCTGTTGATTACTTGGGACTGTAGAAAAATGTCTATGGAAGAATCTCTAATTGATAACATTTTGATAAGACTCGGTTTACGAAAACTGTCGAGATTCACGTGCGGGATACCATACTTTTGTATATCTGTATAAAAGGCGCTCGAGTTGTATCTGTGATATATACTTTTGAAATACATGTACTGCTCTCTGATTGGCCAATTCACTACAAGCGTGGTCTAAGAAATTTTTAACGATTTACACTTGGTGATCGCAAAGACAGTTAAAGGAAACGTCACAGAGGTAGAATAGGTAATATATATTAACTCAAACCCGTTCTGGTAAAATTAAGCTAGTGAAAAAATGCTTTTGAAAGTAATAAACTACGTATCTTTTAAGTTCCCATGTGCATTTTCCTGTCTGAATCGCAAGCAACTGTTTCATAATCCTTTTTTTCCCAAGTAGGTTATACGACCTTGTCTAATGTTATAAAATATTTGACAAATTTGTACTATGAAGCATTTACTTTTGGTTTGAATTCCGCCCTGCGTTCAGCAGTTGGTTATTTTTGGGCTCAAAATCAGGTTTTGTTTTGAAAGTAGGGCCTAGTCATTTTCCATGCAATTTTCGCCCCCCCCTCCCTCCCTCCTATATCTTTACCGTTGGTCACGTATTTTAGTTATTTACTTGAGGCGTTATGGCCATTTTTACAACTTATGTTAAGTTTGGTTTGTTTATTAATGAAAACGGCTGAAACAATTGACTCAACACCTATGAAGACGGCCAGAAAATCGTTTCAATTTGGCTTAGTCCGCAGTCCCCCAGGCAAAAGGGTTAAAATCTGCATTGTAATACAGCTCTTTTAAATCTGGTCTACGATCCAATTAAGAATGATTAAACCCATAATAACTTAGCGCTTAGAAAGGAAATTGGACATGAATTAATTCAATTTTGAAACCACATGTACAAGTAATATGAATTAGATATGTTTATGTGTGGTTTGATGTCGCTAAAAGTTTTGTATCCACGAAATAAGAAATCTTATGTAGCTTCCAATCTCGCTTTCTACCGAAACAAAGATTCCGTGCGTTTTCAATTGAAGCGACTTTTGAAATTTGTCAACATTTAAAATTAATCTTCTGTTGGCAACCGTAATCTCGGAATACCGGTTCGTGAAATACCGGATGTAAAGGATGTATAGACATATACGTGTTAAATGTTTTTGGCGTCAATAAGGCAAACCTCTCGAATGTGGAAGAAAATGGAAACATTGAAATACCGTCCATTGCGAAGGGTAATTCTTTGAGACTGCCAGAGGTTGAATAAGACGATGTAATCATTAAGTTTTACACTTTACAATCGACTGATCTGCTTTTGCGACATGTGCTAAACGAAAATGTTCTAAAAACGTTTGAAAAATGAGCCTGTGCGTGACATTTCCAACAATTCTAAATGTGCGCCAAGCAAAGACTCTTGTCAGCCTGTGCCTCTGCACAGTCTGACCAGAGTATTTACTTTGCACTTTGTAGAAAGATAAGGTCCAAAAGCATCTTTAGATAGTCAGGCAAAGTTTTTATTATACTACGTGGCAGGCAAAATTTCTTGATGTTGGCCATTCACGCACTTTTTAATTGTTGGAAATGGCACGCACATGCTGAAATGATACCCAATCTCGCACGTGCTCGATAAGAGAAGGAATCCAATTTAAACGTTCACGGGCTATCATGCACACGTAGCTTATTACCTTAAGTTTAGACAGACTTCAGCGGGCTCAATAGACAGCCAGACCGCCCTTGTTTGAATTCATATTTCGGATGAAAACTCATTCACTTATCTCTCATAACTTGGAAAATGCTAAAATTAGACTCTGATCAGACTGCACAATCATGTCATGTCACATTGTTTTCACAATGGGCAACATTTGGATTTTACAAGGGCTATTTATTTCACCTTCCAATGTGATCATTCCGAAATATCAAAATAAACCTGTTCTTGTAACAATTTGTTCTCCATCAACGTTATTTGTAGGCCCTATAATTCAGGAAGTTACATCGTGAAATTGACATTAATCCCAATCAAAACCATTCTTATTCGCTCACTCAGCGCTCCATTCATTCAACCCAAACACTCACTCAAACCATTCAAAAACGCCCTGTAATAACTAAAAAAGATAAGATCAACATCTGCATTCAAAATAAACATAGATAAATTTCACGATATTTTCAACTGTTGCAGAATTTCCGTTTGAAATTTTTACCATGTCCTGTGAAATTCATTTTTTAATCATTGGTCAGTGGTTTTATGCGAGTGTGATTATCATCTTTTAGGCATCAAATTGTCGTTACTACGGTTTTAATATTGAGATTACCCTTCGACAAAATGCTGTTTGGTGGCTGCACTACATGTAGGCAGCAAACAAGTAAATAAATTATTTGATCTTTTTTAGATATATATATTCGATATATATCTAATGCAGGAAATATATCGTGAATATCTTGAATTTATTTGATATCTGTAAATTGGGTAAATTTAATGATTCAAAAAGAAATTGGATCCACCAGAGATAAGCCAATAGACGCTTTTAGCACATAATGACAAAGAAAGTTGAAAAAAAAATCATTCAAAATTCAGAAAAAAATTGATTACGAAAAATGTCGAGATTGGTAAGTCAGCGTGTGACGGTTCTCATTTGAAAATATTTGAAAGTCAAAGAATCCCCGTTCTGATCAACCAGCTCAATTCAAGCATTTGACTGACATTTGAAGAACTTTTTATATTCTCAAGACATCCCTTTCGTCCTTGACGAATACAGCCGTTGGAGCGCATCGGACTGACAACTTAGAGGTCCCGGATTTGATCCCCGTCGGTGGCACTCATCTTTTCTGACTATTTGTCTTTCGCAAATGGGTTGATAATCGTAGACCTATGTGGGATAGCAGCGGGAGGCTATGAAAGGATTAATGGTTGTATTGGTGTGAGAATACCAGAAATCCGGTGTCAGGTGCTCCAGCCGCGCGATATACCTGAAAGATTGTTGAAAGCAATGTAAACCCCATTCACGTGAATAAATTATACTGAGTGTGTAACATCAGATATTCAGCTTATGAAGTGTAAAGGGATCGAGGTTGGCAACAAACAAGGATTTAAAATCTTAAAGAACTAAAGGTCACTTGGAAGGGTATATTATTTGTCTGTGTTAGTCGCTTGTACGGCTGCACTTTGATTGTATGTGTTTAATGATATTAGAGATCAGGTTTCGGACATTTATGCTGATGGATTATGATAATTGAAATATGTGAAAATGTCATTGGTGCTTATTGCGACAATCAATTATTCAAAAATTCAAATTAATTCCACGATTAATGGTTATTTTTAAATATTCTTAAAGAAAAATATATTTTATAGTTATGACACCATTTTTTTAACGTAACTTAAGCGGTTATATCTTTATCAAATTCTAAAAAAATGTTTGTTTGTTTGCTTGTTTGTTTGTTTGTTTCATCCGTTTTATATGTGAACTTGGAAACGGAATAATCTTGGATATTTTTATACTTGGAAAACAACAACACCGATATTCATGAGTTCAACGATATTCATGAGTTCATAGTTTGTGCGTCGGAACTAAAGAAGATGTGATTTTCTATCATCTCCGACGGCGGCACTCATTATTTCCGACTATTTGTCCCTCACCAATGGGTCGATAAATTGTAGACAGGTGTGGGATAGCGGTTGGAGGCTAGGAAAGGATGTAATGGTAGTACTGGTGTGAGAAAAACCAGGAATCCATTGTAAGGTGCTCCAGCCGCCGCGATACAACTGAAAGCTTGTCGAAATTGCCGTAAAATCCCATTCTTACAAACAAAGAAACAATAATCTAGCATTGTCCGCACATTCTGAATAGGATACACTTGGTTCGCTCTATCAAGGGACTTTATTTTTGAGCGACAGAATACATCGTCAATGGTCGATCAAAACCTCGTAACTTTCGTAGTTACGAGGTTTTGGTCGCCCATTGAGGATGTATAATGTGCTGCGGGCGTTACTCGTTACTTCAAATTAAGATACAGTTACAAAGTTTGGGATGTTCCACGACCCGTCAATCAAAAAGCTACCTTGGAAATACATGTGCACTTAATTCGATTCCGTTTGCCTGAATGAAAATGCATTACTTTTGCAAAAGATGGCCATTCTACCCTATTTTACTTCAATGAAGACTATCCCTTTTATCCGCCGGGCCTTATCTTTAGTTGTAGTGCTAGTATTGCTTAGATTATGCCTTTTCGCATTGCAGGTCATTTTCAAATCGTACTGCGAAGCAGTAGATTTATATCTACCGTTTTCCAGAAATCCAGTCTGTTTGACCCACTACATTTTTACCATTATCTTCTGAGCAATGTGTTCAAACCAAATTATGTGTTTTCAAACACCGAAGAAATGGCCTTTTCAGTCACAATCTACAAACTTTGTTTATACCTTATTTACTTTTCGACAAATAGAGAAGAGGCTAATACAAAATTTGATGTAATTTTCGCTTTTAGTAATTACCAGTTAGTATTTTCAGTGTTTATAACAAGATTTTCGGTTGAGTAAAGGAGTTGAAACGTACAATAGGTTAACTGTATAATTAATTTGTAGCACTTACCAATTACTGCTCTGAACTTTCTCGAACGGTCATTTACCAGTTGTAGGGCTGACAACCAATCAAATTCTGTTATGATTATCACTCGGTCAAAACCCACGCGTAAATTCAGACCACGTGGTATAGATGCAAATGGACATCGTCTGCTCGAAATGTGTCAATTAACTTGTTTATCATTAGTCAATAGTCGTCTGCACTCAAACAGGGAGCGTGGGAAGTTTACTTTTTTTTTTCGCATGTGTTAACAAATAGAAATAATTTTGTAATTTTGAAATGTTTGATTTTAATGAGCACTCTGATCACGCTCCAATCCTATTTTCATTAAATTCAAATTTGAGTATGAAGAAAAATTATTCAACAACAAATAAACCGACAAAAACATACGATAAACTGATATAGGGGTAAGTTCATATCGGACTCGGTTTCGACCCGAGTTAACCGGGTTTCCATCAGAACGGCCTCGGTTTCGACACTAGTGATGTCATTGTAACCTTTCAACCTCGACGCTTCTGATCCTGGGCCAGGCCGGTGTTACTTGGGTTCCAAAATGGCGACGAGAATAGTGCACAACAATTCGATTACAAAAAAATAAATATTCTCTATTACTTTAAATAACAAATACTTTTTTTCTTATTCTATATAGTATTTTGCACGAGTTTATCACATTTCTTAATGGGATAACGATATTTCATGGTAAATTAATTATTGTAGCGGTAAATGAGAAGTTTGTTTACTACCACCAGTGGGTAACTCCGTTCACATGAATGTCTTTTCTGCGCATGCATATTACAGTCAATTTTAGATTATTACATCATCTCACGCGTCTCTCGGGCTGCCATTTGAATTTCCCCTAGGATAGCAGCAAGAGGGATCTATTTTTAGAACAACTCATGAATAATCATAGAGTGCTGCTAGATTTAAGCGATTTGTCAGAAACCAAAGATACAGTGCTGTCGGCTAATCCTGCGCACTTAAGAAAGTAAAGTATAAAATTCGTGTAAAGATATCGGTTGAACAAAAAAATCAATACACGACAGTACTCGTTTACCATTTTGGCTATGTAAAAGACATTTTATCTAGAACAAAATGTTACTAGAATTACACAATCCGGTGATGAACAGAGGCACCGTCGCGTATTATTAACGCTGTTTTCGTCGGCTAATCCTGCGCAGTCGAGGAAAGAACCTAAAATTAGTGTCTGCAATCTGTTAAAACTAAAATGAAAAACACTGAGACAAAAATGGGAATCTTTTTGCTTTAAAATTCACACATGAACCTTTTTGTTTAAAATGGTGGAATCAATCGAATTTGGAGTATGAAAATTGGTTGTTCTACTTTTATGTTTAGCGGCCATTTTCTTTTGTTTACACGACGTCATATAGATGCGCAGGTTTAGACGACGCGCAGGATTACCCGACATGAGTGTATAAATAGCATAGTTGCCGATTTCACGTGTTTCTTGAGGGAAAATGCATTTACTGTATTTGGGAAAAAAACCCAATGCTTGAAATACAAACATGTTGGTAATCAAAATTGTAAATAGTTTAATGAAAAATGTTTGTTGCTAAACAGGCTTTTAAACTCTATAGAGAGAGGAATAATATTAACAGACAAGCTTTTAGCTTGGCGCGTGCTCATTATAACAACGTAAAAATCTGCTAAGAAATAATTTAGACTAGCAGAGGGCTATCGAATCAGCAAACTTTCAAAATCGGACCCATGAGGTTGGATGAGCTGGCGATGTCCTCGAAAAGATGGAGTGTTAAGACAAAAAAACTCACAAATTTAAAGATTTTACCAACTTTTATTGTCCAAATTTGAGCCCTTTTGATTGGCGAACTATTGCACTATCCCAGCCTCTCAATGATGTACGATTTACAGTGCTGACAGCACTTTGATATTATATTCGTTTACAATAGCTATAATTTGGCAAAATCTATAATGTCGTCGAATAAGAGATTGAACATAGTAAAGAACAAATCAAGATTTGTTTACTTTTGGTAGTGTCGTGGTTTATTATGCCTCTTTCAATTGTATTTATAATATCACAGAGAAAGAAAATAATGGGTTTCTTTTGAAAGGCATCTTTCGTTGAGAAGAGGATGTTTGTTAATGGTTGAATATTTGGATTATTTATCAGGATTGTATTAGATATATATGTCATTTCAATAAGATAATCACAGAGTATAAAAAAATAGGCTTTCAGAGCCAGTAGGAAATAATTACTGAAGAATTAAATTATTTTAAGCAAATTTATATATGGATATCATTTCATGAGTTATTTCTTATACATGCGGATGTTGACTGAAACTTTAAATGTGCGTTCACCATCAAAAGGGTACGTTAGTACATGTACAGAGATACAAGGTTTGGTGTTTTATTAGCTCGGCTGTTTTTCGAAAAAACTGAGGTATTGCTGTAGCCTTGGTGCTATCAATGTCGTGCGAAAGCTTTGGCATTTTGTGATATCTGTCACTCTGCATCTACTGATGGCATTCACTTGCAATTTGGTACACACGTTCACCTTTAAAAGATCAACCTAAAGTATTAAGGGGGATAACTATAGATGCATTTCGACTTAGATTTTTTAATCTACAATCCAACACTCAACAGTCGAGCGTAGGCACCCGTTAGCGGCGCTCTTGTTTTTCACGTAAAAGCACCTACCATTGTACAATCCCCTTTTGGGAACTTAGTTTCAAATAAAACTTAATTTTAATGTTAGTGGTCGAAAAATGTACAAGTAAAGCTTAGATTCGAGAAAGTATAATTCCATAATCAGTTACCTCATACGTAAAGAACCAATTCTCTGTCGTCCCTATCAAGGCCAATCAACTAGATGGGTTTTAAATATTGAATAATTCAAAGAAAGAATAATATTAAGCTGGTACTTCACGATTGAATAAAACATCTTCTGTATTCAACAATTAAATGTTAATGTGACGAAGGTATCCAATAAACAAGTCCCCACTTTGCAAATAAGCTTTTGTCATATTTCAAGTTGAAGTCATTATTTTTCTGTTACTATTCCTTTTACTTTAGAACGTTATTTGGCGACTAAAATGTCGTATCTACAAGCTGTAGCTCCGATATTTTAGTCGTCAAATAATGATAAGTTGTAGGGTCCTATTAACGGTAATCAAAATCAGTTAGACTATCGAAAGCAATGCACATTGGTTGTTATAAAAAGTTAACCAAATAAAATGAAGGGTTGTTAAACATTCTTTTCAAAAAGGCGCAAAATTGTTTGATTTAAAGGTCAGAAATAGATTTTGTTCAATCACAAGAGGATACAAATAATAAACAAACCGTGTTTGCGACGCCTTGTTAAAAAGACTTGACATTTGACCTTTGATTTCCTTGTTTCCGGTTTGAATGGTACCAGTATCGTAATCAAAGTACATTGCCGTGAGAAATAGTGACTGTGAAAAATACTTGTGTGCATGATTTAATAAAACATTGACTTGGTATAGTGCTGAATTCATTATGAGTGTTTCTGGTGCTTCAACGTCGACTACGACGAAGTCAACATCAAAGAAGAAAGAAAAGGATAAATTCGACTGTAAGTTTGAACTTTATCTAGCATTATTCCTTGTCAGTTTCATTCGAAAATCTAATATGAACGATCAAATACAAACATGATATATAAATTAGTGATTTAAGTGGCTTTTCGGTTACATAATACCACAGCTTTCCAATGAGTTTCAATGAGAAGTCCACAGAAAAGAACAAAATGCATAGCAGTATCTTTTATTTTCAAGATTCTTGCTTGCAAAATCTATTACGAATCTTAAGTCCTCTGTCCTGAAGAAAATGTCATACCCGTAAAAAGATCGCAATTTTCCTTTTTCTGGAGTAAAGTGAACGGGATATTCAACCGAAAAAGGATTATCTGCGATCGTAAGCCTTATGAAGTAACTGTAAGAGGAACATTACAACTAAGTAAAAACTGAAAAAAATATGAAGAAATAATTCAAATCATCCCAACGCATCAATTGTAAATTGCAATTAAATTTGAAAATGATGGATATGAATGGGAAATCATAAAAGTTAAATAGTTGGTTTTTTTAAATTAAACATTTCTTGTACAAAAATAAAAAAAAATCAACAACAATACATTGCTATATATAATAAGCTTTACACAATGTTATTTTCGAAATTTTCAGCGTAATGCTGCAACCCTGAAAGACATCTAGGAAAAGATGCGATCTAAAATCGGTTTACTACGGTATGCCTACAAATTGGCCTACCAGACTTTCAATAAACTCGCATGGTTCAAAACTTGTTCGAAATGCGCTCGCGAGTTAACCTTGATAAGACCCTTGTCAGCAACTGACAGATGGACACTTTTTGATGGTCACAGTTATGATTTTTATCTTGTTAAAAAATAATATGTTCTGTTCTGTTCTGTAAATAAATATATAGGGCATTGTCAGTGAAATACATTTATTAACCCCGCAGTTCTGTCGCACTAGAAAAATACACACAATAAACTCCAATTAACTGGTGGTTGTATCTTAATTAGGAATAATTATGTCCGCCCTAGTTTTCTAGTACTTATACTAATGATTTTGACTTGTCATAGATCTTGCACTTTCTCCAGAACGTATGTCACAAACCCTTAAGTACGGTAACACTTGATATTAGCGACCACTTAAGGGACCACCAAAAAGGGGTCGCTTGTGGGAGTGGTCGCTTACTGACCATATTTCATAAGAAAGGTCTGTTTGATAGTGTACATGGATTGTCGCAAAAGTCTTACCGATTCCTTTGATGTTCGAACGCATCAGAATCGTCTCATTGAGACGATTCAAATGGGTTCCAACAACATAAGATTAAAAAATAAACAATTTTAACTTTACGAATGTCCTCTTTTTAAAAGATTTTGCTTGCATTTTATGATAGCCGCATAATAGAACTGAGTATTCAAGCAATTTTGAAAGTATGTTTTGTTGCAGGCGCTTAAATACTGTTATAGTTGTCGTAGAAATAAAACTTTTGCAGTAAACTTAATGAACTCATGCTTAAACGTTATGATATCTTTTTGCATCCGGAACGTAGTTTTCTGAGAAGTCTTTACGGAATTCTCTGACGACCCCTTTATTTTGACGGCCGCTTTAATGTAAACATAAACCGTATTACGTCAAGTTTACAGAAGCTTTGTATTTCTTAAAGACCTATGTCAATAACTGACAATTCTTATATCTATAAAATTGGTTTATAATTCAATCGAACATATTTACTTATGCTCCCATTCAAAAATACTGTCAAAGTTCTCAAGATCTTTGACGTAAGAGAAATAAACATGTTTTGTGTTCACCCTTGTTTGTCATAACTAAATCGGATTTCTTCTAGGGTCCGATGGTTTTAAAAGAGGCATAACTTCAGCTGTAATCGATTATGAGTTGATTGATTTTGGTTCTTATAAGAACATTTAGATACTCTAATCCTCTCGTTTACCTTCACTCACTCTTTCGAGGACACATAAGATAAATGAGCTTGTGCGGGAGATTTCCAACAATTTCACATCTGTACAAAGCAAATCGTTTGGCCAGCCTGTGCAGCGCCACAGTCTGACCAGAGTCTTCACTATGGCTCTATATTACTAGGTAAGGTTTTAATCGCTCCTTAGTCGAACGGCATATATTCTTATTGCTTTGGGTTTTTTTGTCTAAACTGCTCACTGTTTGTACATTGCGCACGTGTAAAATTGTTGGAATTGTCACGCACTTATTAAAATGACAAGAAAGAGATAACATTTATTTTGCTATCAAAAAGCTTTTTCCAGTTAAGAACATCGTGTAAATGCCAAGGTGAATGATTTCGGAATGAAATTTGATGATTGGGAGGAGCGAGTTTTTTAATGCATTTTTAGCTCACCTGAGCACGAAGTGCTCAAGGTGAGCTTTTGGGGTTACTTGATGTCCGTCGTCCGTCGTGCGTCGTGCGTCGTCCGTCGTCCGTCGTCAACATTTACCTTGTAAACACTCTAGAGGCCATATTTTTAGCCCAATCAACCTGAAAATTGGTCAGAATGATTATCTTGATAAAATCTTGGACAAATTCGAAATTGGGTCAAGTGGGGTCAAAAACTAGGTCACAGGGTCAAATCTTAGAAAAACCTTGTGGACACTCTAGAGGCCATATTTTTGGCCCAATCAACCTGAAAATTGGTCAGAACGATTATCTAGATGAAATCTTGGACAAGTTCGAAATTGGGTCAAGTGGGGTCAAAAACTAGGTAACGGGTCCAAATCTTAGAAAAACCTTGTGGACACCCTAGAGGCCATATTTTTAGCCCAATCAACCTGAAAATTGGTCAGAATGATTATCTTGGTAAAATCTTGGACAAGTTCGAAATTGGACAAGTGGGGTCAAAAACTAGGCCACAGGGTCAAATCTTAGAAAAACCTTGTGGACACTCTAGAGGCCATATTTTTGGCCCAATCAACCTGAAAATTGGTCAGAACGATTTTCTTGATGATATCTCATACAAGTTCGAAATTGGGTCAAGTGGGGTCAAAAACTAGGTCACGGGGTCAAATTTTAGAAAAACCTTGTGGACACTCTAGAGGCCATATTTTTAGCCCAATCAACCTGAAAATTGGTCAGAATGATTATCTTGATAAAATCTCGGACAATTTCGAAATTGGGTCAAGTGGGGTCAAAAACTAGGTCACGGGGTCAAATTTAAGAAAAACCTTGTCGACACTCTAGAGGCCATATTTTTAGCCCAATCAACCTGAAAATTTGTCAGAATGATTATCTTGATGAAATCTCGAACAAGTTCGAAATAGGGTCAAGTGGGGTCAAAAACTAGGTCACGGGGTCAAATCTAAGAAAAACCTTGTGGACACTCTAGAGACCATATTTTTAGCCCAATCAACCTGAAAATTGGTCAGAATGATTATCTTGATAATATCTCATAGAAGTTCGAAATTGGGTCAAGTGGGGTCAAAAACAAGGTCAGGGGGTCAAATCTTAGAAAAACCTTGTGGACACTCTAGAGGCCATATTTTTAGCCCAATCAACCTGAAAATTGGTCAGCATAATTATCTTGATGAAATCTGGGACAAGTTCGAAATTGGGTCAAGTGGTGTCAAAAACTAGGTCAAGGGGTCAAATCTTAGAAAAACCTTGTGGACACTCTATAGGCCTAATTTTTAGCCCAATCAACCTGAAAATTGGTCAGAATGATTATCTTGATGAAATATCGGACAAGTTCGAAATTGGGTCAAGTGGGGTCAAAAACTAGGTCACAGGGTCAAGTCTTAGAAAAACCTTGTGGACACTCTAGAGGCCATATTCTTTGCCCAATCAACGTGAAAATTGGTCAGAATGATTATCTTGATGAAATCTGGGACAAGTTTGGAATTTGGTCAAGTGGAGTCAAAAACTAGGTCATGGGGTCAAATCTTAGAAAAACATTTTAAGATCGTTAATTCAGGTGAGCGATTAAGGGCCACTATGGCCCTCTTGTTTTTAAAAAGTTATATGAAATCGGTAAATTAACGCTTGTTTATTACCTCCCCTACATGAAATTATACGTCCTTTTCGCTTTGAATCACGGCCAACGTCAGCCAATAAAATCGTGTAGTGATCAAAGGTTTACTAAGGTCAAAACCACTGACACTTTACTGATTTTCTTAATCTAGAAAGATTTTTTCTTTCTTAATAACAATTCCTTAAATGCGATCGCCGGTTGACCTATTCTAGAACCAAACTCATGTTTCAAATGTTTACTTTACGGAATTCTCCGATGGTTAATTTTTCCTGACGGGTCACAATAAGGTAAATATGTACTTGTAAATATGTACTTAAAAGTTCTGCATTCCAATTTCGATAGAGGTAAATTCGAGGACGCGCTCGAATGACGTATATATTTACTTAATTACGGTATAATTATTTACAATTATATTGTCGTCTTTATTTTGAAGGTCATTTTATCCAATACCCCTTTCGTTAACGCTAAGTCCTCATGTGAGTTATTGTGATCACCCTCCGTCTGGCGTCCGTCAACAATTTCTTTAAGCGGTATCTATTGGGCACATTTACTCTAAATTCCAGAAATGTAACCCAGGTGGTCCTTTCAAAAGTAGCTAAAAGAATAGCAGTCGATTGAAAACTCTGGTTGCCATGGTAACCAATTTAGATTCTATTTATGAAAATATCTAAACTTCTTCTGCTGAAACAGGAGCCCTATATAGCCTTGCTATTTGGCATGGATCATCAGCTCATAGACCTTAATTGAAATAGCCAAACTGATGACTATTGGGCCAGTAGGAACAGAGCACTGGGGAGTTTGGGGAAGACTCGGATCATATTAGAGAACTATTAAATTCCTCTTCTGATAACTCAGGGGCCCGTTTTACCACGGACTCTAAATATACAGTATATTTAGGGTCCGTGGTTTTACTTATCTTCCAAACTTAAGTTAATCGTAAGTCAAAATAAAAGAAATCGTACTTGGTGTTTTCATTCATCGGAAGACGATTCCAATGAGATGGTGCATTCCAGAAATCCATATTTAGTAACAACTGTAGAAGCAATATTAATTTTTGACTTACGCAAAAATGCTCGTAAGTTGATTTGCAAAAAAGGTCCCCCATCAGCATTTATACTTGGCATGGATCATCATTTCATAGACCTTTGTGTAAATACATGTAGTTGTAGCTTTACCATTAGGTGGAGAGCAACGGGGGGGGGGGGGGGGGTAAGTACTCAGGCATCAACTTTGAATTTTTTAAAAAATCTTCTTCTTCTAAACCGGAACTCTAACAACCTCTAAATATTACATACATTATAAGATAGACCTTCGTGAAAATAGCTAAAATCATCACTGTTGGGTAATCATTGACAAAGCATAGTGGGGAGGGGATAGGTCCATACGTAAAATATCCTTAAGGTAGTGGAACCATAATAGTTCCTCAACATTTCAGTACCCATGAACTTTCACAATGTTGACCAAGGTTTTCTCATGAAAATCATCAGGAAACCTTGGTTAACACTGTTAAAGTTCAATTAATTGTACTACCAAAACGTTGCGGAACTATTACGGGTCCACTACCTTAAGAATCTCCTTATTCCAAACCACGTTGCTGCATGTTAGCGCCGTTATATTTGGTATGGATCATATGTTCAAATACTTTTATGTATACTACAAGAGCCTTTATGTTTGGCACAGATTATGAGATGGGGAGAATGCTATATCTTTATATCTTAAAAAAGAATAAAGATGGACTATTTCAAATGTTATCTCTTGAACCACTATATCATTTAAGAACAATTTTGTCGGAAAATCATTTTTTGTGATACGCTCTCAATATAAGTTTAAGGTTACTCCGCCAAACTATCTTGCAAGTTCCAAGCTAATTTGGTAGCAAAAATTCTGATTAACAAAGGGATTAAATAATTGAATTTTTGAATATGTGAAAGTATGTTACATAGACAAACCTAGGTTATAGATCTTTTTGCACAGGAGAGCAAGCTAGGGTCAATTGTCCTCTTGTTCGTTAAGAAATTCCCAATAATCAGATTTGTTACGTACTTGAGGTCACCGACCCATGGACCGATTGTGGATTAGCATTAGAATTGTGTTTAACTATTTATCAACGATTTAACGGTGTTTAACACCCTAACCCACGACTTTGGGATAAGTTCCAACCTAATAGTCACAGAATCCCCTTTATCGTTGACGCTCTGAAATTACAAAGCTGCATACGCTGCAAAATATTGACAGAAAAAGATACCTAATACCGTATACGATGGAGTCACTCGTGGTAAAATGTTTTTTGTTTTTTTTTTTTCAACTTGCTCCAAAACAGGCGAGGCAATGAAATCCTCGTGGATAAAACTATTGCCCTGCGTTCTGAATGACAAAACGGTGCAGGCAGTTGCAAATTATACCCCGCTATGCACACAAGTG
Organism: Fragum whitleyi; assembly: GCA_948146395.1. Taxonomy (NCBI): domain Eukaryota; kingdom Metazoa; phylum Mollusca; class Bivalvia; order Cardiida; family Cardiidae; genus Fragum; species Fragum whitleyi. The sequence continues at coordinate 14,135,169 of OX411548.1, read as the reverse complement.
CACGTGTAAACCGGGGTATAATTTGCAAACAAGTTACATCGCTTTTTCATCCTGAACGCAGGGCCAGCAATTATAGGTATAGTTCCGCAAGTTTATCTGAGTATCGAGAAACCGTTATTGCCTATCATTTTCAATGTAAAATTGATCTTTGACGCCTCACTATAAATTGTACAACTGTAAACCATGCTATCTGAATGTTTATAAACATTCTTTCGACGAGTTTAATATAGAGAAATTGGGACCAACGAATTTTTGCAGTAACGGTCTTTTAACTATACTGAAGGATCACAGAAACACAAAACTACTGGCATTTTAGCCATCCTTTGAATTACATCTATCTTCGTCATGTGTCAAAGCGTAAAAGTAACATGCTTTCGAAACCGACTTCATCATGTAGAAACTAAAATTGAAACGACAAAAAGCATTTAATATCGATTGGGAGAAAAAAAAGTGTTTTTCACGGTGAGTTTCTTTTCTCTATCAGCATATAGCTGATTACATTTGTGATTAAGTACCGTTATCTCACGCTTGTTCAATTTCTGTTCAGTCCGCCCCTACGACTGGCTATACCACATTTTCCCGCGTTTTTGAATACCGCGGCTTAACTATAGTGCTTTTCATTTGGAAGCATGGAATTTTGTTTTGCCGCCACTTTATTTTTTGTAGGCTTTCAAAAGTTCGGAACGATTTCAAGTGAAGATAAGAGATGGTCTAGGTCCTGAATACACGTTTCAGCATAAAAGACCATTTGTCTGATTATAAATGAATACGTAACTCATCTAGCATAGAAGGACCATCTGAAAGCTGGAAAAGAATCAATCCTTGCCAGACTGTGCACGCTGACCTGGGTCAAACTATAGCCTCTGTCAGATTTTCTGTATTTCGCATGAATGATTAACCCAGAGCAGCAGATAGAGGGGAAACTTTGGATTTCAAATTAAATTGTGACCCGTCACGCGAAAAGGGACCATCCGGGGTGTGCGTAAAGTGTCTACCCTTGTCAGACTGCGCGGATTGCGCAGCCTGACTAGGGTCGAAACTTTTTGCACTTTTCTTTTTTTCTAATTCTAGAATAATCAATCTACCTTCTCGTGAAAGGATTTTTCAAATGCGACCTCTTGTTGGCCTGTTCTAGAACCAATCTCTTTTTCATAAAATTATTTTATGAAGTTCCCAGATGGTCCCTTTTCGCATGACGGGTCACAATTATTTCAGCAATAGTTGTACAAATCCTATTTTGTAGGTACTCATTGGAATCGGCTTTTCCTCATTTCTTATCTTGAAAAATCCCGATTGTTTCCTTTTTGCTTGACGATTACTATTTCATGTTTAATAGATATCGACCATTGCGATCTTTCCAATATTTATCCTATAAATTTCGTATCGGTTTAAGTAACACTTTGTCACTTGGCCTATTGTTAACAAAAATGATCACGTGATTGACTCATTGGAATCTCATGCTGTCACGATTAAGACCAGGGCACAGACATGTGGTCAATACATGTCAAATAACCTTGGTAATGCATGCAAGTTCGAGCCCCATTTGACCCTAAATGCGCTTTTCGCAATCGATATGATCTAGTAGAGATTACTTTTTCGATATTTCTAAATTGCTTAGTTCTTAAACCCACATATAAAAAATAAAAATTGTCGAAAAAATAATCTTTACTATAAAGAAATGCTTCAGAGTGCGAATCTGTGAACAACTTTTTCGCACTTTGAACGAAAGTTTTATTCACTATAAAGTTGGTTTATAAGCGAAAAATACCATATTGCCAAACACCAACCACCTACCCATCCCCACCCCACTATAACTGTTTCGAAATGGTTGAGAAGTTAGTGTTATACCATTGTAAGTGCCTCGAAAAGTAGAAAATTGTAAATCAATGTAGTCAAAACGCATCTTTGCAATTTCTCTCAGGAAGTTATAAAATCTAAACAGAAAAATATTGCTTATCTGATGTCTGAATCATGGCTTTTGTGTTACAATTTAGATGTTTATCGTTTAGAGTAATATTTGAAATGCAATACTCCGACCTATGACGTCAAATACAGTTTATTTCTGCATATTTTAATCCTTTTTTATACGGCATTTTGATTTAATAAATGTATGTTTGAAATGAAGCTTGTAACTGAATATGTATCCCATCACACGAAAAGGGACTATCTGCCAGCATGAAAGATATCTTTCACGAGTAGATTGGATCACAGTACTTAACATTTGACGTCATCGTTAAGTCTTGTTGTTTTGTTGGCAACCGCAAAATGATCAAACATGCAATTTGCTTATAACGAATATAAATAAAGATTTCCTTTAGGCCATACAACTATTCCAGATTCAAAACTGAATTAGGTCAGTATATCTGTATACCATCAAAGTAGGGCCAGTTTCCGTCAAAGGAAAATAATTACCTTTGTTTATCCCTTCGTAGAGAATTCGGGATTTTCCATTTTGTCTAAGAATGAGGCAATCGGGAAACCTCGGAATAGACTTCGGGAATAATACGGACGCTGAACTGGTACCCCAATGTCTGTGAGAGACAACGGGTAGTGTATAAATTTCATGGCAATCTGATTGGCTGTGTACTTTTCACGACAAGTAAGTTATTACAAACCGTAAGAATTTTCCCATCATGCATGTCGATATCCGTTGAAATTTGGCGGCATTGTTTAAAATGGAAGAACTGAAATTCTGTTGCTCATATAAATATGCTCTTTACGAGATAAACATTCGAAACAAAAACAAAAAATCAACTCATTATTTGCTGTTTTTCGCCGCATTCATCGTGATTTTCGATCAACTGCATGTCGCAAATCCGCTACCAAACGCTGTACGATTTTCTAGCTTCCGTTTAACGTTGATCAAATGACGTCACTACCGGGTCACATGACCTTACGAAAATTTGTAAAATACCTGTCTCTAGTATCGATAGATCTAGGGGCAGTAACCCAGTCAATACGGACGCAGCCATGAAAGCGCGTCATTTCGCGCGTAGGTTTATATGACGTCACAAACATCAACGATCCCGCTAAGGATGACGTTGCAAAAAAAAAACCAACGAAAGAATAAAAGAGGGCTTATTATAATTTGATAACAAAACGCAGTATTTTCAAAAGATAATCGGAGAGAATTAACAAAATTTGATTTTCTACAAGCATATTAACCGAAGCACCACCAGGAGCCGAATTACCTATAAAATGACTCAAAATTACTACATTACGTCCGAGGTACTTTTCAGTTTACGGAAAAGTCCGAACGATGTTCCGAATGAGAATGAGGGTGATCCACTATAAAGAAAGTACATACTCTGATTTGCTACTCATGTAGGCCTACTCACAATTCACGAATGCATCGTTTAACTCCTTGCTTTACTCTTTTATTGAAGAATTAACAGAAGAATTCTCTTATTTGTCTAACTTACATTGATATTTGCTGTAAACATTGTAATATTGTTTAATGCAATAAACTTCTTGTATTGTATTGATTTGCTACTCATGTAGGCCTACTCACAATTCACGAATGCATCGTTTAACTCCTTGCTTTACTCTTTTATTGAAGAATTAACATTTCAAGTTATGCATCAAAGAAATTACTTTTTTTCATTCAGGTATGAAGGTTTAACCTTATCACTCATGTATGCTTTACGGATTCACATATTGTGATGGTGAAATAAGATTCATACCTCAATGAAAGCGTGAATAATTTCTTTGGATATGGAAAATATTAGTGAAATATCGTTCCGGGCACTTTTTTCATTCTTTTTTTTCAAAATTATTTCTCGGCAAATACTAATCTTGAATTACAAATCAACTGATTGTTTGAAATGTACACCATATTTCATGTAATGCTTCGGAATCCTTTCTCACAATTTTTCAGCAAACCTTTTAAGGTAGTGGACGCGTGATAGTTCCGCTACATTTCGGATGTCATAAACTTTACAGAGTTAATTGAGGTTTCCTAATGATTTCATTAGGAATCCTTGGTTAACAGTTTGAAAGATAATGAGTTCCTAAATGTAACGAAAGTATCACGGGTCCACTTCCTCAAGATATAAGGTTATTTACAGAAAATGGGAACTACGATTATCGTGCGTTTAATAAAACAGTTGTGTGTTTTATTTCATTTAAAATGCTTAACACCTATATAAACGTGAGTGAAATGTACGAATAATTAACCTTAGAAGTCGCAATAAATTCATCGCCTTCTGATTTTTATCTATTGCATAGCAACAATTTAAATTAAATTTTAGAACATTTGTGACGGGTTAACCACAGGGGCGTGCGCATCAAAATTCTCGATTGATTTTTTCAGCATAGTCTAGCTATAGTTTATGTCTTGGGTGGATACTTTATTGCTTATGCTGTTTCATTTATATAGAGGATATGGAATGAGTGGTCATGAAATGCCGAATTTATTAAACGAATCATCTATAAACGGATAAAAGGATAAAAACGAGGCTGTGTCGAGTTTTTATCTGTTTTAGATGATGAGTTTAATGAATACTGTATTTTATGAGCACAATTTTTATATTCTTTTTTTTTTTTTTTTTTTTTAATATGACCCGAGTTTTTTTGCGAAAATTATCAAAATTCTTGAAATTCAACATTTCTATTTCGCGAAACTTATGACGCCGTTTAGAACTGACGTCACCGTATATATTCATTATGACGTCATCTTCGCGGTTACAATAGCGTTGCTATTCGCTCTGAGCTCATTTTTAAAGTTATTCTACTAGTGTAATAGCACCCGTGTAATATCAAAAATATTCAACGGGGTTATTTCACTCCCGCGACGTAGGTCATATTACAATAATATTTTTTTATTATTTATATGGTATTGATTGCATCCATGAAAATTCAAAGGTCAAAATGAACTCCTGTCAGGCTAACTTCACAATTATGGGGGTCAAAATCCTGATTTAAGAGTCAAACACAAGCCCTGCAATGTGGTATGTTCCGTTGAATTTTGTTCACGCAAATCTTGTTCACGCAAAACCAGCGCCAAGTCATTTGAAGGGACATTTAATTTATTTGAGCTAAATTTCTTTTTTTCCAGTGAAATAGCTCATCAAAGATAACCTGGAACATTTTCTATAAATGTAATGACCCCGCATAGTGCGTGTTTCTTTAGGCAGTGGACCCGTAATACATCGTTTCGAAAGTTATGAACTTTAACACTGTTAACCGAGGGTTTCTAGTGATGATTTTTTTTTAATGTACATACTTCGATGTTGCCCCCCGTGTTCGTTTACTTCATTTTGTAAAAACCTAACCCCTGTGGCATCTTAGTAAGTTAAATTTTAGTTTTCGTTATTCATGTATAAAAACATAATGTCACGCTTCAATAAAACCAAACTCCAACACAAAATACTTTTCTGATTATAACAAAACAAACTCGTGAATTGAAGCAAAATTCGATCAAACTTGTTTTTGATTCATTTGTGCACCCGGATATAAAATCGCTTTTGTTATAACTGTGATATGTTTTTAGGATTGTTATTTCTTGAATGTTAATGAGAAATTAAAAATGAGCCTGTGCATGACATTTTAAACAATTTCACGTGTGCGCAAAGTAACCCCTCTGGTCTGTCTGTGCATTAGTTTTTTGGTGATACAACACAGGCAATTGTTTCATAATCTGATTTTGTCGAATAGGATTTAATATCATATAATGACATAAATGCTAACATTATGAAACAGGTGCCTGTATTATTCAAATAAAATACATGAACCGTATTGGCCGCACACTTTTACGAAACGCGAATTTAGCTGCACTGATTGAAAACACGTATATCGCCTTGTTTGTGTGCTGTCCGAGCTGCGTTATTTCAAATGTTTGCTTGCAGTAACCGAGTCTAATTATAAAAGACATTGAATGTTAAAATTGCAAGCAATGAGTAATCATGTCTTGTGCTAGATCGAGACATTTTTTTTTCAATAATGAGCTAGGTCATTTTAACATTGAAGTAAAATTAATTTAGAAAAGCATACGCCAAAATGAAAATGATAACCCACCAAGCCTTGAATTTTGAACAGCATTTCGAGTATCGACTATTGTCAGACGGCGCTAGTTGCATCGTCTTATCTTGCTCTATCATTTTACAAGTAAATCGGCGATGCAATGCGTAGATAATCATGTAGTCGTTGTTACCAAATCTAAAATTTTACGCAATTGATCCGATATGTTTGATTTTTTAGTTCCGAAATAGACCCTTTTTGTGTGACAATCCCTAACATATTATATTACGGTACAAGGAAGCTGTTTGTATAATGTCGGTATTTAGCTGAAATCGACAAGTAACAAAAACGTCAAAACAATGCAAAATCAACATGGCAGCTTCTGTGAAATCGATGGAATTAAAATAGTGCTTAAATAATTGGATTTTATTAATGCGCGCCATTTTGTTTTGAAAGTTAGTGGAAGCATATTCGGATAAACTAGTTGTAATAGACATGGATTTTTTCTACGACTTGTTCGAAAAGGAAAGGGAGGAAAAAGAAGCCAAAAAGTCAGTCAAGCGGCCGAAGGAAAGTTTAAAAGAAAAGGATCGTGAACGGGATAGGGAACGGCATAGGCATAGGGAATATTTTGGTATGCTTTTCTTTAAGGTAGTGGACCATAATAGTTCTGCGATGTTTCGGAAGAAAAGAACTTTAACAGTGTTAACCGAGGTTTCCTAATAATTTTCATTGGGAAACCTTGGTCAATATTGTTAAAGAGCATGAGTTCTGAAATGTTGAGGAACTACTACGGGTCCACTGGTCACTACCTTAATACAAAGTTTCTACCAAATCGCCCGAAAAGCTGATGGTAGGCGTCAAAACTGTCGTATTAAGCTGTAGGTGTGACATTTCGTTGACTCAACAACGCGTGTCATATTTACTCAGCACTGCCTACAGTTAATGGCATTGTGAAATTGACTTGTTCCAATCAAAAACATTCTAAATCGCTCACTCAGCGCTCCATCAATTCGTTTAAAACACTCACCCTTCAAAAACGCTCAAATCACTAAATACAATAAGATCAACATCTATATTCGAAAAGAGAAATCACTAGAAAAATCCCAAATCTTACTGATTTCGTTGAATTTTATAAGCGTTTGGTTGTTTGTTCGTGAAGACATAGAAAATTATTTATACATCTTGTATGCCTTTTTAGCTCACCTGAGCACGATGTGCTCAAGGTGAGCTATTGGGATCGTAGAATGTCCGTCGTCCGTCGTCAGTCGTGCGTCGTCCGTCGTGCGTCGTCCGTCGCGCGTCGTCCACAATTTCTTTTAACATCTTCTCCTCCTAAACCAGTGGGCCAATCTTGATGAAACTTGGCAGGGATGTTCCTTGGGTCAAGCTCTACCAAAGTTGTTCAAATAAATGAAATCCACCCTTAGCTTTCCCTTTACCCTTAACAAAAAGGGTGAAAATATGAAAATCTTTAAAAAATCTTCTTCTCTGAAACCAGAAGGCAGACAGCTTTCATATTTGGTATGTAGCATCATCTAGTGGACCTCTACCAAGTTTGTTCATATCAAGACCCTGGGGTCATATTTGGGCTTTGCCCGGGCCTAACCCTTTTTACATAGAATCAAAAAGCGAAAATCTTTAAAAATCTTCTTCTCTGTAACCAGATGGCATACAGCTTGAATATTTTGTGTGTAGCATCACCTAGTGGGCCTCTACCAAGTTTGTTCATATCAAGACCCTTGGGCCATATTTGGGCTCCACCCGGGCGCATCCCTTTCAGTTCATCTTAGCACGATGGGTGAAAATGGGAAAACCTTCAAAAATCTTCTTCTCTGAAACCAGAAGGCAGACAGCTTTCATATTTAGTTTGTAGCATCATCTAATGGACCTCTACTAAGTTTGTTCTTATCAAGACCCTGGGGTCATGTTTGGGCTTTGCCCGGGCTCAACCCTTATCACATAGAATCAAAGAGCAAAAATCTTTAAAAATCTTCTCTGTACCCAGATGGCATACAGCTTTCATTTTTGGTGTGTAGCATCACCTAGTGGGCCTCTACCAAGTTTGTTCATATCAAGACCCTTGGGTCATATTTGGGCTTTGCACGGGTGCATCCCTTTATCTCTTATGAGCACGAAGGGTAAAAAAATGAAAATCTTCAAAAATCTTCTTCTCTGAAACCAGAAGGCAGACAGCTTTCATATTTGGTATGTAGCATCATCTAGTGCACCTCTATCAAGTTTCTTCATATCAAGACCCTAGGATCATATTTTGGCTCCACCCGGGCGCAACCCTTTTTACATAGAATCAAAGAGCGAAAATCTTTTAAAATCTTCTTTAATTGAAACCAGAGGGCACACTGTTTTCATTTTTGGTATGTAGCATCATCTTGTGGGCCCCTACCAAGTTTGTCCATATCAAGACCCTTGGGTCATATTTGGGCTCCACCCGGGCGCATCCCTTTCAGTTCATCTTAGCACGATGGGTGAAAATGGGAAAACCTTCAAAAATCTTCTTCTCTGAAACCAGAAGGCAGACAGCTTTCATATTTAGTTTGTAGCATCATCTAATGGACCTCTTCCAAGTTTGTTCATATCAAGACCCTTGGGTCACTTTTGGGGTTCACCCGGGTGCATCCCTTTTAACATAGAATCAAGGAGCAAAAAGGCATATCTGTCTTGCTCTTCGCTGAAAACGTTCCATGGTATTTGATCTTAGGCAATTATCTTCTTTTTGACATCTGCCTATCTATTTAATGTGATGTCCCAGGGGTCAAAGAGACTCAGGTGAGCGATCTAGGACCATCTTGGTCCTCTTGTTTTATCGACAGTAGGTAATACATATCGCTAATTTTGTTCATCTGGAACAAAATAAGCAATATTGGATTGTTTCCCTTAAAATTCATTCCAAAATCATCGCGCTCATTCTATTTCATTCGAAAATAATTCCAATATCATTCAACTTGTCAAATCCACGTTATTCTTAACTGTATAGGCGAGATAATCGAAAAAAAGTGTTTATTTTAATGGCGCATTTCCTCTTTAAGTCTTCGTAAAATACTTTGACAGCAAATGATCAATTTTTCTTCCATTGTTTCTCCAGAATATGCAAGAAGTTTGCAAGTAAAGTTAGCCTTGAAGTTTTCCTCTGCATGGAATTTGAAAATGGGTTTGATGTTTTCCTCAACATGCATCTATAAGTGTGTTTGAAATAAAATGGCAAGATCGTCGCCTCATTGGATTGGCATTACATTGTGTATTGTAGGTAGCTGTTCTAAATCTTTAATGATAAGCAAATATGGCTTCGTGTACGACAGGATTACGAAATTCGTCGTATTCCGTTGTTAAGGTAATGGACTCGTAATCATAGTTCTGCAACGTTTCCGGAGTTATGAACTTTAACAGTGTTAACCGAGGTTTCCTAATGATTTTCATTAGGAAACCTCGGTAAACATTGTGAAAGATCATATGTTCCGAAATGTTGCGGAATTATTACGGTTCCACTACCTTAAGCTCACCAAGGCACAAGTGCTCATGTGAGCTATTGTGATCACCATACATCAGGCGTCCGTCAACAACTTTTTAAACGACATCCCCTCCTAAACTACTAAGCCAATTTACACCAAATTTGTAAGAAATGTTCCATTGGTGGTTCTCTTCCAAAATAGGTAAAAAGATTGAAATCGGTTCAAAACTCTTGTGGCCATGGCAACCTAAGCTGATTTTTATGAAAAATCTTTTACACTCTTCTTTTTCTGAATCGGGCCCAGCAGCCTTTATATTTGGCATAGATCATCAAATCATAGACATTTTAAAATGTGGATAGCTTAAATCATGACCGTTGGGCCAATAGGTGCAGAGCAACAGAAGGAGGCGGTAGTAATTTTCCCTCAATTAAGAATTCTTAAAAATTTGTTCTGATGATGATGATGAACCACGTGGCTAAAAAACAGCCTTTCATTTGGTATTGTTCTTCGTCTGAACTAGATGGCTAACAGCATTTATATTTGCTGTGAATAATCAGGTCTTAGACCTTTTTTTAAAAAAAATAATAAAGACATGGCTGTTTGGCTATCAGGGGCAGAGCAACAAGGAGAGTATGTAGGTCTCTATATATTCTTCCAATCCAGAAGGCTAAAAGCCTTCACATTTGTAATTAATCATCAGTTCATATATACATTTTAAAATAGATTGTGCATCGAATGTTGGACTATCGGGTCAGAGCGCTGGGAAAGGGGTGGAGTGGAAATCTTGGATCTGAAAACTGTTAAGGTAATCTGCGTTGTTATTCAACTGGCACGGCGTCACCTTCAGGGTCATAAGGCTGAAAGCCTGTATATCTGACTGTTCCTAGACCTTCATGAAAATAGCTGAAATCACTAATACAAGGAAGGAGAAGAGGCGGGTGGGGGTGGCATTCTACATCATTACATCTGTTAAAAAAGAATACTGCAGGAGTATTTCGAATGTTATCTCCTGAACTACTTATTCGTTTGACAGAAATGCACTAAATATGATACACTCTGGAAATAGGTAAAAGGTTGCATGGTCAAAATTATATTGCCAATTCCAACACAATTTGGAAGAAAGAATCCCACTTAACATAGAGCTTAATGATTGAATATGTGAAAATCCTTTTTATGGGGTTGCGTAGACAAAGTGAGGTAATACAGCTATTTTCTCAGGTGAGCAACCCAGGTCCTACGGTCCTCTTGTATAAGGAAAAAAATATAAATTGTTTGCTAGACAGGGGCACAGATAAAGGGACGGACAGGCACAGATTAAGAGGAAGGGAGAGGGAGGGAGGGAGAGGGAGGGAGAGAGAGGGAGCGAGGGAGGGAGGAATGGAGGAAGGTAAAAAGAGATAGGTTGGTGGTCGGGTGAATGTATAAAGGGCGTTTTCAAAAAGTGATATTTAATTTTTAAGATACAATCAAATGTTCAGCGTCGTTGCACGTGACAGAACACAAAAGCATTTAGCCATTTACCTACGTAAAACCCTTCTCACGTAGCATCTTTTAACTTTCAGTTAAGCACATCGTGAAATTGACTCTCATGTCGATCAAGACCATTCTCACTTAACGCTCCATTCATTCATTCCAAACACTTACTCATACCATTCAAAAAAACACTCTATAATAACGTTGGAAGAACCCGAAGAAAATGAAGCGCATCAATTATCACGAGTGTGATCTGACGTCAAAAGCATCCCCCTTAAGATGACGTATGACGTCATAAATGGACGGAGCTATCTTTGACACAGTAAAACACGTGACATATGAATTTTATTACGCGTAAATGATTTTTCCATATTTGCGTTTTACGCCATCGTGTTTGAATGGTGTTTTACTCTTTGTCTTTTGGAGAAGAAATTATTATGGATAATTAAGAAACGTCGTAAAAAGATTTTTTTCAATTTTCACAATAATTTCCGAAGCTTTTTTTGTCGTTGTAAAAATGTTGATGCGTTTGAGAAATCGATTTAGTGGTACCCCATTTTTTTTATTTTTTATTTATTTTTTTTTTTTTTTTTTTCTTTATTTTATATTTTGCCTGAAGAGAGATCTATATCTTAAGAACACTTCACTTAAAAAAATACCAATCCTTCAGTAATCTCATGTACTAACTAAGTGTTTTCTTTATGTTTTTAACTCCTGTCGTACTTTGAACTTGTTACTTTTTTATATCACCATAATACAGGTGATCGTTTCATGATCCGATTTTTTAGCTCACCTGAGCACATCGTGCTCAAGGTGAGCTTTTTTGATCATTGAATGTCCGTCGTGCGTCGTATGTCGTGTGTCGTCTGTCGTCCGGCGTCAACAATCTTAGTGTTTACACTCTAGAGGCCACACATATGGCCCAATCTTCATGAAACTTGGTCAGAATGTTGGCCATGTCACAAGGATGAACCCTATTGAAAATGGGAAGGACCCATGCCATATCACGGGAAAAGGGTCCTTAAAGACAATTTTCTTGTTTACACTCTAGAGGCCATAAAAATGAATTAATCTTCAGTGCTCAAGGTGAGCTTTTGTGAGCATTGAATGTACGTCGTCCGTCGTGCGTCGTGTGTCGTCTGTCGTCCGGCGTCAACAATCTTAGTGTTTACACTCTAGAGGCCACAGATATGGCCCAATATTCATGAAACTTAGTCAGAATAATGGCCCGGTCACAAGGATGAACCCTGTTGAAAATGGGAAGGATCCATGCCATATCACGGGAAAAGGGGAAGCCTGGCTCCCAGGCTGTCAGTTAGTTTTAAAATCAATAGGGTAGACCACTCATGTTTAACTATTTAATTTCAAATTACCTCCCATATTCTCAAAAAAGATCCCTATTGAAAATGGGAAGGATCTGTGCAATATCACAGGAAAAGGGGCCTTAGTGACACTCTAGAGACCACAAATATGACCCAAACTTCATGAAACTTGATCAGAATGTTGGCCAGGTCACAAGGATTAACCCTATAGAAAATGGGAAAGATCCATGCCATATCAAGGGAAAAGGGGCCTTAAAGACAATTTATTTGTTTACACTCTAGAAGCCACAAATATAATTCAATTTTCATAAAACATGGTCAGAATAATGGCTAGGTCACAAGGATGAACCCTATTCAAAATTGGAAAGATCCATGCCATATCACGGGAAAAGGGGCCTAAATGACAATTTTCGTGTTTACACTTTAGAGGCCACAAATATGACCCAATCTTTATGAAACTTGGTCAGAATGTTGGCCATGTCACATAAAACTTGTTTAGAAAAGGCTAGAAATTTATGCAGCGATCTTAGAAATAGAGTAATGTCTTTCTTTGAAAAAAATATTGATCATTTAATGATCTTTCAAGCAATTAATTTTTCTAAGGGAGAAGTCAAAGAGACGAAGGTGAGCGATATAGGACCATCATGGTCCTCTTGTTTTCATACATGTTATTTGTAAGACAAAAGCCAAATTTACGAGACAAAAACTAAGATTATTAAATCATCGCTGCACCAAAAACTAGAGTGAAAAGGCTTAGAAAAGGTTCGTCGTTATCAATGTTGGATACCACGTTATTGGGGCCACAAGTTCGAAATAGGCATCAGTTTGATTTAAAAGGGATGTAATTATACAAGAGATCATAGTTAAAGATTGCAGATTTATCTCCCATTACTCGTAGCTGCTTTCCTACTACCACACTACATACTTGTAGGTCGAGCCAAATGAGTTAAAACAGTCAGTGCTCATGGGGCTCTCAATCCCCATGAGTTTGATCTATAGTCTGACAAACTTATATAGCCGCCGTCATAGCGCAGTTGGTAGCGCGCCGGACTGTCATTTTAGAAGTCCCGGGTACGATCCCCGACGGCGGCACTCATTATGCCCGCCTATTTGCCTTTCACTAATAGGTTGATAAACGTAGATCTATGTGAGATAGCAGCTGGAGGCTTGGAAAGGATGTAGTGGTAGTAGGCCTACTGGTGAGAGTAATACCAGTAATCAATTAGTAGATGCTCCAGCCGTCGAGATACAAATGAAAGAAAATTGAAAGCGGCCCAACCCCATTCAAACGAACAAACTGACCGACTTATACATTGAGGGTCCATGGCAAGACTGCACTTAGTCATTCGGAACATCGCTCGGCCATTTCCGTAAGCTACAACATACCTCGGATGTATGTAAGGCGGATGGGTATGTAACGAAATCGTGCAGTTTGTTAGCCGGAAACAGTGTAAGAAAAACTAGCACTTTAGATTTATATCTTTTACAGTAAATAACGGCTGAAAAGTCTTATTTTTTTAGAATGACGAATCATTCTCAAAAATTAAGATTTTTCAGCCGTTATTTGAGAATCTAAAGGTATTTATATTAGAATTCGATGGTTTCACGTCAGTGACTTAAACGATTTCCCGTACTTTTTAAAAATAGTCCGTGATATTGGCCGAGTGGTGTTCCGAATGTGCACTAAGTGTCTATACAATGTATAGACTGCACTAAGTGCAGTCTTCAACTGAATCCTTGATTCCGGATAAAGTCAATATGGCACGCGTCTTCTTCTGCCACTAATTTGGGCAAATGAAAAGGAGCCTACTCCAAATTGGGATGCCTGGCATTGGGTGGCTAGGATTAAATGACGCCAGGGTCGTTATGGTGCAATATCGTTGAAAGCAGCATTAAACTCTAAACAAACATGGAAGGCTGATTCACATTTATAGAAATTTGTGAAATATTTCTATGACGATAAACTTAAAAAAAAAGTAATAAAAAAAGGCATGACAGAAAACATTTTGATGGGTTTTGATAGGATAAAATTGGCTTACCACCATTTCTTCCGAATTGAAACAACTAATCTAATGGTCTCTCTGGTTAACTTGAGATATGCCTATCAATAAATGCAAAAAGAAAATCTAACATGTGCATTTACTCTAGTAAGGGTGCACTCCCTTTCTACTTGGAAAATTCCATATCAGTTAATGGAAAATTGTAAATATTAATGAATCTTATCCTCAATTACCAATGATCTGATTTCAACTCAACTAGGTAGAAATGTTCTTCGGGTAACCCTCCTCAAAACTTGGTCGTGAAATTTGTATTGACCCCCCCCCCCCCACCACCACCACCAACCCACCCACCCTTACCCCTAATATGGGCATGGCATTGTTTTTGTTTTTTTTTGTTTTATTTTTAACCTAAAATCTTTTTCTCAGAAACCTTAAAACGTTTTCTCAGAAACAAATTGGTGGGTTTTGACCAAATTTGTCACACATTCTTCCTGGATGACCATTCTCAAATCTTGTTCGTGAATTTTTTTACTGACTCTCAAATATGGGAGTGGCAGGGCGGGGCATTTTCCCACTTTGAAATCTTTAAATGTCTTTCTCTACTAGACCAATATGCCAATTTCAACCAAACTCGGCATAAATGTATCTTGGTGACCCCTTCTTGAAATTAGGTTTGCGAAATTCTGTTCCGCGCATAAATAATGGTGTGGGAGGGTGGACCTTTTCTCACTACAAAATATCAACATCATCTCCTTGTTAAACCGTGCCAGGGTGTAACTTTAGTGACCCTTTGCATGCTGAAAAACTTCGTGACATTCTGATTGGACCATAAATATGGGCGTGTTAGGGTTGGGCCTATTTTCACTGATTCCTTGGAATAACATTACCTCAACAACTAGGCAATGTTGAATGAAACCTTAAACCAGAATGTTAAGGTAGTCGACCCGTAAAAGTTCTGTAACGTTTTGGAAGTAATGAACTTTAACAATGTTAACTGAGGTTTCCTAAGGATTTTCATTAGGAAACCTCAGTCAACATTGTGAATGTTCATTTGTTCTGAAATGTTGCAGAACTATTACGGGTCTACTACCTTAATTGGGTGAGAACCACTTGATCAAATAAATTCAGGTGAGCGGTTTAGGGCTACCTTGGTCCTCGTACTAAATAATTGATACCATCGGTGGTGAAAAGTCTCAGCGCATTTTATTAGATTTTTTTTTCTTTTATTTTTACGGAAAAGGAATTGGAAAATGAAAACTTGAAATCTGAACCGGGCATTGGTAAATCAGTAGGAAACAGCCGAATGAAAGGATGGAGCATCTCAAGATTTGGGTGGAATAATAGTGAATTGGTAAGCCTCTGCTGTGTTCAGGATGACAAAACTGTGCAATCTGTTTGTAAATTATACCCTGCTTCGCACCAGCACATGCGTGTCAACAGGGTATAATCAGAATGTATGGCAGTTTTGGGTAGAATCGATAGATTTTGTAAAAGAACTTCATTATTATGGTGACAGTTGGATTCTTAATGCCCCTCCCGGCCGAAGGCTTACTAGTCTGTCGTCTGACTGAACAAACAAAACCCTTTTCAATCGCCTTGAAAGTGAAGACTTTGATTCATTTATTCATTTTTTACGACCAATTAGAACTCAAAACCCTGTGGTTCGTTCAATTTCTTTGACAGTCTGAAGCAAAGTTGTGTGCCGAAACTAACAAGGGGAACAATTCATGAAATATCAAGGTGAAAGTTGTAGGATTTACTTCCCTTATATCTGTGAGGAAAATGTGACCTACAACACTCTTGGATTTGAAGTTCTGTTTTCAAACGTAACCGCGTCTATAGGTGAAGTGGTTGCGGCTAAGCCCTTTCAACATCATATGAAATCCATGAATGGAAGAAAAATTTGAGGTCAAAATTTTCCAGTCTCTAAGTCCCTCAACCCCTTATGAGATGAACAGAGTAGGGTTATTTGTGGTTTCATGCTAGTATGAAACTAAAAAACCTTATCACACTGTACAGATGTATGCTGAGGGTATTAAGTTTCATATCTTCATGAAATCAACAAGTTATCATCATATCTCATAATTTAATATCGTAAGTAGAAACATTCAGTTTTACCCATAATAAGAGGGTTTTAGTGGGACCACTTTTCGCGGAACCTTACAAAAAAGCTGCGCGCTCAAAATTGTTTTCATCAAGTAATGATTTTTTCAAATTGGCTTGATGTTGGACAGCTTTGGATGGTATAAAGGATTCAGTGTTAATCGGGTTTAGCTCACCCGAGCACAAAGTGCTAAAGGTGAGCTATTGTGATCGGGTGCTGTCCGTCCTCCGTCGTCAGGCGTCCGTCGTCCATCGTACATCGTCAACTTTTACCTTGTGATTACTCTAGAGGCCACAATTTTGGCCCAAATGTCTTGAAACTTGGTAAGTATGTTTGTAGGTCAAGTTTGAAATGGGGTCATATGGGGTCAAGTGGGGTCAAAATGGGGTCAATGGGTCAACTTTTAGGAAAAACTTTGTGTGCTCTCTTGAGGCCACAATTTGGCCCAAATGTCTTGAAACTTTGTCAGAATGTTTGTCTTCAACAAATCTAGGTCAAGTAGTCAAGTCAAGTAAATTTTATTTGCAAGGTCGGAGACATATAACAAATGCAAAACAAGCTCTGGAGAGCTTTTCACAGTTCCAAATTTGGGCAAGTGGGATAAAAAATTGGGGCAAGGGGTCAAATTTTAGAAAAACCTTGTGTGCACTCAAGAGGCCACATCCCAAACGTATTGAAACTTTGTCAGAATGTTTGTCTCCATCAAATCTCGATCAAGGTTGAAATTTGGTCAGGTGGGGTCAAATAGTGGGGTCAAGGGGTCAAATTTTAGAAAAACCTTGTGTGCACTCTAGAGGCCACATTTTGGCCCAAATGTCTTGAAACTTAGTTAGAATGTTCCCATCAAATTTGGCAAGTTCCAAATAGGGTCTAGCCACCTGAATCAACTTTGTGCATCAGGTGAGTGCTTAAGGGCCAATGGTCCTCTTGTTTATAACTCGTGGCAAAAAATGCCACCATACTTATTATCATCTCGTGTCCTTTGAGACGATGATAAAATTTAGTGATTTGCCTAGGCCATCAAGGTCGCCGAGCGCACAGTCAAAATCTCCGTCTGCAAAATTCAAGAGGGAAATTCCAATGAAGTAGGAAATGGGGAAGAAAGATCAAACAGTTGACAATTCAGAATACGAAAAGAACCTTGATCCATGGTGTAAGACAAAGTTTAATTGGCCAAATGACTTGATGCGAATTGGGTTGGAATTCTGTCAGAGCTGATCGAGTTCAAAACTCTTTTTGGGTTCTTGATAAGCAATCATAACGAATTTATTTCTTTGGAGTAGATTAATCTTGTTCAAGAAAGAATCAGGAAGAATTTATTGTTTATTTTGTTTTTCCCAGTTTGCAAGTGCCGTCTGGTTTGACTAATATCGCTAGAAATATTTCTATTTTTAGCATCAAAGAAGTCGATATCACCTTGTACGATAACCCCATAACATATCCCTGGGATACAACCGTCCGCTTCAAAACATAGTTCTCAAAGTCACTAATCGTTAATAAAATTTGTGAATCTGATAAGCACAATGGTATGATATGGTTATGTTTAACTCATTAGGAAAAATATTATCAAGTTAGATCATCCCTTAATGAAGTGTTGACATCTATTTCTGGATACTGCACTCAACGGGCACCTAGCATACATTACTACACAGTGTTTAATGGATTGTACACTTAGTTATTTTTAACCATACTGATAATTTTGTGTATTTGATTACTATAAGAGATTTGATATTTTGTTGGATTACAATTTAGTAACAGCATGGGTAACGCTGCTACTGCCAAAAAGGGTGACCCAGCAGAGAATGGTATGAAAATGATACATTTATTGAATGAACTGTTATGAAAAAAATGACCTAAATTTCAGAACTGCTGCTTTGACTGGATGAGTTATGGGAAAAACACCTCATACCAAGAATATGTTCTTTCTGCACAGAAATACTTCAATTGTAAAATGAAAATTGAAACATTAATTTCATATTTAATAATGTCAAGAGGGTGAAATGTTTACATGAAGTCTGGAGGAACTTGCATTTATAATTAGGTGTAAATTTGAGAGGTTGACCCTTATTATATGTGTATCCATAAGTCAGAGGGTCAGATCATGTTGTTGTTATGACTTTTGATGTGTATTAAAAGGCTTTCTCCGAACTATTGTAATACACCCTTTTATGACTCAGTGTAAAGCAGTTGTAGCTAATTATAATGTTTAGAGGCAGTTACAATTGTTTTGCAGTTAGACATTGACTTATTTTTATACTGCCTGGTGTGTGAAACATTCAAACAATTGTCGGGTGCACTAGCCTGAGCAAAATACCTTCTGAGAATATTAATGTCCACCTGGTAATTTAACAGATCTGTAATGAAAGAAAGGTACGATCTGCAACGGTATGCCTTACCAATCATGCAGAGAACGGTACCCTGCAGAGAATGCATATACAGGGCTTTTTTTCCTTCTTTACTTGAGGCCGATCTTCGGTGACTTCCCAATCACAAAAAGCCTCTTTTTTTCCCAACTGTGGCAAGAAAATTTCCCCTAAATCAGAGTAAAATTCCCAATTTCAAAATTAAATCCACCTGGGGCATGCTGACAGAGATTTACAATGGGGAAGAATAAGATCTGTGAAAAGGTCAAGGGTTTTATTTCATAAAATTTATACGAAAGTTTACACTTTGATTTGGCTGGTATCCCATTGATTACCATTACGAAACCTTGCATAGAAAATGGAGGGTAACCAGGCTTTGTTTTCCTTACTCGATTAATAAGAAATGTGGAAAGCTAAATCGATTCTTTTTTAATAAATTGTAAATTAATCGATCTTTATTATTGTTCAATCATTCATAAGAAAAAAATCTTGTGTTTGTTGTAATAAAGTATTCAGACAGTATGTTTAAACTTTTTATTTCTTGTTTAACCCTTTCCTGTTTAATCCCTGCTTTTTACGTGCCTGTGATGTTATGATGGAGAAAACATTGTGAAAAAAAGAAGAAATTGCTTCTGACAAGCAATTTCCTCTTTTTCCACACTATTTTCTACCCTACTGAATGATTATTTTTCAAATTTAATCCACTTTAAATTTTCGTCTGCAAAACCTTTGAATTTGGACAGGTCCAAAATTTTGTAAAACAGGAAAGGGTTAAATTAGAGTTTGGGAAATCTAAAAGAGTACTAAAAGGGCATCGGCTCATTAACAAGGAACATATTCCTTTCAGTTTTTGACGTACGCATTTTACACAACCAAATACACATAAACAATGTTGCTTTGAATCTAGCCAAAATAATCTGAATTTATAAGTCTACAGTGCCTTAAAATGGTAATTACAACAGTAAATCATTGAAAAGAAATGCTTTTGATAAGGCTATGCACAGTCTATTTATGGTCTGGGTGAAAAAAAATGTTTGCAAGTTGAAAAGGTTTGCAAATCTGAAGCGTCTACTACAGTCATGAAACTGTTCATAGTTGATAAATCAACCCAGCTTGGGGCTAGAGGCCGTTTGGTAGTTGATTAACAGTATTGTCACTGTAATGAACTTAATCCACCAACAGTGCAAAACCAAGTTGCCATAATAATTTCTTCTACCATTAGTAGAACTGCCACACCCTATTCAATCCAATTCAGCCACAAATCAAGCTGTACCTCTTCATTCATATAATTGTTAGAAACATAATGAGTCTTTTTCATAAAATATTCTTTTAAATACCTTTGTTTTGACCCTATGATAATGGCTTAGATGTTTTTATTCTCGAAACTTGATAGGTTTTGAAAATTTCCCAATTTCACCAAAATACGCATGAAATTTCCCAAAATGAAAGGCTAGGGCCTCTTCCCAATTTTCAGAAAAAAAGCCCTGATATATGTTTTAAAAATGATATTATTAAATAAAAATATCCATGGTGAATTTTCAGAACATCATAACTATAGCTGAGTCAAACTATAGTTACGTTTTCATGATCACTCACCAACAATATATAATCATATGTTGATATATTTAATGCCCACATGTGTAGTTTGTGTAACTGCTAGACATGCCCCTGGCCTGTGGTTGTAAGGTAGAGCATCTGGTTGGTTTGTCCGTCTGTCTGTCTTGGATTTAATTTTCAATCCCACTTGCAATGGAAGGAAAGAAGTTGTCACAATGAAAGCTTTTTGTAAGTGCCTGTCTGTGTAGTGTGAAAGTCAGCTTGTTCATGACATCTGTCTGATTTTCTGTAGACAATATATTTTATTACTCCAATTTTTTTTTTCTTTTTTGGCTAAGAAATTTAATCACATGTCAGTTTTTTCCTTTCAAAGCATTCCATTATATAAAGAGAAGGATTACACTAGGAAAAGAATTATGTATGTGTTACAACAGAATGACATTTTGATATAGTGATTGTCTATAAATTAATTTTTAAGTAATTATGCATAATGTCATTATAATGCCTTGCTTGTGTTACCGTGCAATTCAATCACAAGATAAACTTGGAACAAACTATCATAGAATTTATACAGCATGTGTTTGTAGGGGAAAGACTGACAAGTTCAACTTAAGGTAGTGTCAAAATTGGTTTCATTAGGAAACCTTGTTTAACATTGTGAAAGATCATGAGTTCTGTAATGTTGTTAAACTATTATAGGTCGACTACCTTAAGGTCCTAGACTGCATAAGTTAAATATGATATCACAAGAGGTATGAGCTAAAAAAAATTGAGGGGCTCAGCTCATAATCTAGGAGCCGTTTTGTCACTAAGCCCCTGTTAGTCTTTTTTAACCTGTAATTGGAATTTGGTCATTCTGTACATAGTTTTGACCTTGGTGTTCAGTTGCCTAGTGTTCCCCAAACCCCTCAAATGGGGGTGATTTACCCCCAAATTGAAGCTTGTACCCCCTAGTTTTGCTAGCAGCCTTCTTTGTCTCATATAGAGTGGATACATGCATGCTGTAAAATACCCATTTTCACCCCCAGATTGAAGCAGCAGTGGAAGCACTGGTTGCCAAATGAAAGAGTGTGAAAATAAAAATTTGCTTCTGTATCATTGATTAGTTTTATTTTTTCTTCTCTTTTCAGTCAAAGAATTTTTAGCAAAGGCAAAAGAAGAATTTACTCAAAAATGGGATCACCCCGGACAGGTAATATTAAATGTGTACACAGTTACAGATAGAGGGGGTATTTTGGATTTCAAACTAGATTATTTCAATTATACTTACACAAATCCTACCTTGTGGGTACTCATTTGAATTGTCTTGTCAAGACAATTCAAATGGGAACAAACAACTTAGGGTTTAAATGAGAAATAAAGATTTAAGACTGGCTTTATCCCCTCTTATCTATACCTCTGTTTGTAGGGGAGGTAGTTTCATCATAAACTTGACATTTTTTTACTGAAACTTTATTTTATATTGTAGGTACTCAATTGAATTGAAAGTTTTGATGAGTACCTGCAATTTTAGAAAGGGTTTCTATAAAAATTGGCTTTTCTGTCTCAACAAAATTACTCTAATGGTTAACCTCACCACAGGGTTTGTTGTAATAATACCCCAACCTATGGAGTAGGGGGGGGGGGGGCATTGTTTTCTCCCCCGTCTGTCTGTTCATCTGTCTTTTTCTTTGTTTCCATGATATAACTTAAAGACAAAGTGACCCAAAATCATTAAACTTAACATGATTGTTACCCATGACCCAAGGAGGTGCCAACTGTTTCTGGGTCACAAAGGTGTAAGGTCAAGGTCACAATTGATATTTGTCCAAAAACAATTTACCGAACTAGGAACAAAATACTGGTTGGGGTTATTAGTCTGCTTTGCAACAGATCTAGTTTTGAATTACAGCTAATGTTTTGATCTTAACTTTTTTTTACCTTGTCTGTCTGTAGTTCTGATTGGATGTTGTTTTACACCCTTAATG
This sequence comes from Fragum whitleyi, assembly GCA_948146395.1. Taxonomy (NCBI): domain Eukaryota; kingdom Metazoa; phylum Mollusca; class Bivalvia; order Cardiida; family Cardiidae; genus Fragum; species Fragum whitleyi. The sequence goes on along the minus strand of OX411548.1, from coordinate 14,112,958 downwards.
AACTATAATCTGCACGGTTTTAGGCTGGCTCCAAAATATATCTTTGGGAGTCCGAGGACTCAAAAGTTGGTATTCATATTATGGGTGCGGGCAGTGTGCCTTGTAAAATAGTCTTCATTTCTTTCCTGAAGATAAGATAAAGATGCCTGAGGGTCTGGAGGAATCATACCAGATGGTTAAAAAACACTGGTTACTTTTAAGTTGGTTCAGACTCAAACTTGTTTAACTGTGTATAGTCTTGGATCATGCAGGGCTCGTGTTTGACCCTTAAACCAGGGTTTGGGCTCCCAAAAATCTGTAAATACCTCTTTTTGACCCTTTAAAAATTGTTCCCATGGGGACATTTTGACCCCTTGACAGAAATTTCTAAGGGTCAAAAATATGTGTTATTCTTCAAATTTTCAAGGAATGATGTTATATCCTATCTGAAGTTGCTTACATCTTATCTACATAAGAAAAGATGAATTGACTCTCTAAACTGTAAAATTGTACTCATGATTTCCTCTTTTTGTTGTTTTGACCACCCCTTTAAAATCAGTTGACCCCCAGAAATTCATGGCACAGGAGCCAATGGCTCTTTAACCCTTGTCATGCTGAATAAATTTCAATATCAAAGGGCAAAAAGCACTAAAAGTACTGACTGTAGATAAATTTCTATTTGAAATACTAAATCTATTGACAATTCTGGTTTAACAGTGAGAAACAGGTGGTGTAGACTAACATCAGGCTGCACATATGTGCAGGTTGATGTTGGTCTATAGCTCCTGCCAAAGTGGTTCAGCATGACAAGGGTTAAGTTCAAACACTTACACAAGCCCTGTCATGTAACACTTTGTAGGTCGATATGAAGGGATGAATACATTCAGGATATGTATAAATGAAAACATGCCACTTGAGTGAATTGTCAATAGTTGTCAAAATACCACCACTTAGAAAGGCCTCTCATCATTTAGGTTCATGATATCTTGGTCCTTTGACTATATTAGATGTTAAGAAAAATTTGTCACTTTGTAATACCCTTTACATTTGCAGGGTTTTAAGGGAGTCAGGTTTTGCGCATCTTAAAAATAAGTAGCCATGACCCTCAAAACTGTGATATGAGTCCCAGATACACTTATGGGGTCAACTCCAGAAAAGAGTTGAAGACTGCTTTAAATAGTCAGACTGTCTTCAATTCTTTCTAAAAGTTGAGCCCCAAATACTAATTTCACCCCCTTGACATATCAATTTCTTTACCCTTAACATAGGGAAAAGCTCGAAATCTACAAAATACAAGATAATAGCCTCAAAGAAATAGTCTATACCTAAAGCAGGGCTCCCAAAATTTAACAAAGGACATCTAAGATCATAATGATTGAGTCGTTTGGACCCTATTTTGTTGATGTCAGACCAAAACCCTGCTTTTGCTCTAATGGTCAGAGGAGTAGCTTGCCAAAATTAAAGTTTACACAAGAAGATTTCAAGAAAATCCTTGCAGGCTAATAGTCTATGCCAGTGATGGTCTACAGCAGTGAATTTTACTTTCCGTGAATTATCTTGCATTTTTGCTTGTAATGATAAGAAGTTTCCAGCTGTCAAATACTTTTACCTTTATATTTGATTGAATGAGACAAACATTTGGAATTCACATGCGTAAATAGTTGGCTCAATATTGAAGAATAATTTTAAAGGTGATAGTAGTTGCATTATTTTTACAAAATGATTTTCCTTAAATTCAGGAATATCAGTCTTTCTTTTCATGCATTACTAGATTGAATCGTATTATTTTAACAGCTTCAACATGATAAGGTTGTTACCTCCAACTGATTTTACGAAAAACTTCAAAAATCATACTTTCTTGATCTGTGAAAGAGCAGATTTAAGAAATAAGCAAGGACCTTGAAAATTTGACAATATCTACACAATTAATATGATAAGAAAAGTATGTCATCATCCATCTTTTTATCACCAACTGATAACAGATGAATAATAAGATTACTTCAGAATCAGAAATCATAACAAGCTTGAAGTTATCGGCTAATGTTAACCCCTTGTCATGCTGAAATTTTAACATTCCTGCTTTGGCAGGAGGTATAGACAAAGATCAGGCTGCACATATGTGCAGTCTGATCTTAATATTTACCTCCTGAAATTCAGTGGTTTCAGTACTTTGATCTAATTCAATTTTGTCAAAAAGCATGAGAAGGGTAAATCACTTGTTTGATTAGTATATAGGGGTATAATCAATCTCTGACAATATAAGTTAATTACTAATAAGAGATGGATAGAGGTATCCGGAAATCTACAGCATAAATAAACATATTTTTGGGACAAGTGCCAAGCAGCCTTGTTTTGACCCTGGCATCATTCAGTCTTAAGATTTTGGCTCCAGTGGCTGACCTTACTTTGTTATCGGTATTTAATGCAATCATCGAAGCCTTCTCATGCTTTTATGGCATTTTACATCAGTACTCTAGAGAGTTTATACTAGGTTTAACTTTAGCATGCACAGGTGAGGTCTGATCTTGGCATACATTGCTACTCTTACTTTATCATCACTGGTAAAACCTGAACAAATTGGTTAACAAAATGTTGATATTATCAGAAAAATTTTCAATTATTTCATAAGGTTTTAATCTCAAAAAGTTCTTATACTGTTATATTTTAAATACCTTTTCTACCTTAAACCAAGCAAAAGCTCTGATTTACATAATTTAAACAAGATCATTGCTTTAAAGAAGTGGTCTTCATTTAAAGCATGGAATAAGAAACTTCTAGAAAGGACCCCCGTATTATACTGGTTTCTCATTCAGTCTTCAGGTTCTATTTTGTTGATGTCTGACTTAAAAAGCCGGAGTACCATTCAAGTGGAATAGAATGAACATCACTGGACATTACTATCAAAGCCCAAATAAAATAATCTTTGTTGATGACAAGATGACCAAAAAATGTCAGAGATTGAAATACCAGCATGTCAGTGTTGACTATTTTATCTGTACCAAATTAGCCCAAAGGCAAAACAATTGATGTCCGAATAATGGGTTTATTTTACTGATTACATTTCATCTTAAGATTTTTAAGAAAAAGATGTAAATGACAAAAATTGTTGATGTTCAAGGCACTGCAAGGGTATGGAAATACTGATTTTCTCCACTTGCCCATGGACAAGTGAAGGTCAATTTCCTACTTATGGCGGATCACAATGAACTTGTCCACAAACATGTGAAAAGATAATTGATGAAAAAAGCATTTTCTTTATTAACCCTTGTCATGCTGAATAAATTTGTGATATAAATTTACATCAAAATTAAAGTGCAAAAAGCACTCAAAGTCCCAACTGTAGGTCAATTTTTATTTGAAAAACTAAATCTATTGGCAATTCTGGTTTGAAAGTGAGAAACAGGTGGTGTAGACTAACATAAGACTGCACATATGTGCATGCTTATGTTTGTCTACAGCTCCTGCCAAAGCAGGAATATTCCGGGTTCAGCATTACAAGGGTTAAAAACAGTGTTTTCTACCCTTCATTCAAACATTGGAATGACAATTCTCCTAGATCTTTTAAGTACCATTCCAAGATTTGCCTTGGTATTGACTTGTCCACGGACTTTTGGCCCAGAAAACTTCTTGTCCACAAGTGGAATAGCCTGTGTCAGACAAGTTCGGCATGGGAATTCCACACCCCTGCACTGGTACTTGAATATTGAGTAGATATTATTTTCAACAGGGATGGAATCTTCAAATTAAAATCTAAGATCCAAAACATAAATCAAGGGATCAGAGTAGAACTGTTGTAAGACTTATGAATATACATGTAATGATGTATCTAGGCAGTAGGCACTTACAATAGTTTTGTTCTAACCCCTTGATACATGCATGATTTGAAAGCAGGAGCCATTGACCCTTTGAGTTAAATTCAGGGGATCAAAACTGTTTTCAAAAGGATTTAAAATAACAGAATGGAAATCATAAGTAAATTTAAAAGACAAAATATCAACACAAACCCTTTCATGAATATGTTGGTTCATTGATATAATCTTGTAAAAAGAAGTAACAGGAAAATGGGGATCTGCTTAAGTTTTAGAAAAAACAATAAAAGGGGCAAATTTGGGCAGCTGTCTCAATGGTTAACCAAAAATTGTTTGATGAAAAGTGGCAAGTCTATAAGATGCAATCACTGGAAATTGGACCCACTAAAAAAATATTAACCCATGCTGAATAAATGCTGAATAAATTTTGGCTAAAAACTTTCATCAAAATTAAAGGGCAAAAAGCACTGAAAGATCCAACTGTAGGTCAATTTTTATTTGAAAAACTTAATCTATTGACAACTTTGGTTTGAAAGTGACAAACAGGTGGTGTAGACTAACATCAGACTGCACATGTGTGCAGGCTGATGTTTGTCTATGGCTCCTGCCAAAGCAGGAATATTCCGGGTTCAGCATGACAAGGGTTAAAAAGGTCTTTGAGCCTTTAAAGGACTTTAAGAATTTTTTGGGGGTCAAAACCCTGTTAAACACTTGAATTTAACCATGTACAGGGAATAAGACGAGCAGGTGACCAGTTGCCCATGGCCCCTAGATTTTGGGCTGACCCCTAGATTATTTTGTAAAATGCCTATTCCTCGAATTGTTTAATATTTAATTTTGAAAGCCTGTTTCCTTTAGTTAAAATTGTTAGTCATTTTGTCTGATGTACAGTACAATCATGTATTTAACAGTTTATTTCTAATGATAGATTCATAATCTCTTCCTTAAACATCAAAGGACAGATTTAAAATAAAACTATTTAGTTGATGTAAATGGATTTATAAATGGTTATATATTTATTTGCCAGTGAAAGGTCAGCTTTAAACCTATTCATTTAATTTAAGCTTTGTAATAATCAATCTTTCTCATCCAAACTGTAGTTGTGAGATGTCTATAGTTTGTTTGTTTATTTCTGGTTAGTGTATCATTGCTACCATAGCACATGCCAATATGAGTGAGGCCCCCAGAAGACAGTTAGTTGGGGGGATAGTGGGATACATGACAAAACTACTGCTGAGATCTGCCATGGTTCTTTAAAATCAATGTGCAAGGTGTAAAGCAGTATCTCACGGGACCTTGGTTTAATGTTTCAACCGAAAGACAATAAGTTTGTTAGTATGCTAGCAAAGGAATTGAACCCACATGATCAAACTTCAATTGTTTTGAAGTCCCATGCTCTACCATCTGAGCCAAGCAGACTAACAGATGTCTATGGAAAGTAATTCAATACTTAAACAGCTTAAAGGCCTTGTTGTTTCTTGTTTTTTTTTGTATTGACTAAATATTCGGATAGACGGGTCTAAGCAAACATTGTAGACCAAGATCAGACTGCTCCTCACTAAGTCTCATTTTGGACGCATTGACATGATTGATTCTACTCTCCAGGGTTTGACACACTTCTGTGAGTGAAGAGTCCAGTGGACTTACCCAATTAATGAGATCAATGAGTCCAAGCTAAAAGTTAGGAGTCTAAATTGTTTACTTTTTTTCTGCTTTTCCACTATGTAACATGTATCTCCTTTAAATCAGGGTTTTGACCCTCAAAAATCTGATAATATCCTATTATGAACCTTAGAATCTCCCAAGGGGGTCATTTTGACCCTTTTGAGAGAAAAATTTAAGAGTCAAAATTGGGGTTTATCACTCAAATTTTCAATGATAAACCTTCTATATTATTTTGACCACATAAGAATGAGTTTTGACCCCCAGAATTTCATGGTTTAGGAGGCATTGATTGACGCCCCAATTTCAAACACTAGCCAGAGCCCATGTAATTACAGTACTAGGTCATTTGAGGTACCGGCTCAAGAAAGAATTATTCTAGGGGTATATGCAAAACTTATGTACTTAACTATATACAGGAACGTAATTAATGCATAAAAGCCTTATGTGGATGACCGCTTTAAATTTAACTTTTTTGTGGAAGCAGGGTTTTCCCTCTTTGTTCAAAACTGGGAGTCATTTTGCCACAATATGACCCCCTATATAAATCTAGATAAAGAATGTTTCTTTAAAATTATGGGGGACATTTAAAAAAAGGGGGGTCCAAATTCAAAGAAACAGGGTCATGGAAAACCCTGTGGAAGAGTTAAGGGGCGCTGCTGGACTGAGCCTCACAAATAAGTAGCCAGGACCCTCAAAACTATCTGATATGGGAGTTCCACAGACCCTCTTGAGTTCAGATTCTTAATAAGAATTGAAACTGTTTAAAACTGTTCAATTCTTTTCTGAAATTTAGCGCCAAAGCCTCATTCATATCCAACACTTTCTTTACCTTAACCCTTGTCATGCTGAATAAATTTTGGCTAAAATTTTCATCAAAATCAAAGGGCAAAAAGCACAGAAAGAACCAACTGTAGGTATTTTTTTTTAAAAAACTAAATCAATTGACAATTCTGGTTTGAAAGTGAGAAACAGGTGATGTAGACTAGCATCAGACTGCACATATGTGCAGACTGATGTTGGTCTATAGCTCCTGCCAAAGCAGGAATATTCCGGGTTCAGCATGACAAGGGTTAAAACTAGGAATATAACCTTGGATCCAGAATGTTCAACAGAATCTTATCATTTTTAATCCAACATCACTTTTGAACTTGTGAAAGGAAATATTGTTGTGAAAGAAGGAATTGAATGGAACAAACTGAATCCATGTGTTTTCAAGTCACTAAATATTTTTAGATTTGTATGTCACTTGTGCCCTGAAATCTGCTGTACAAATATATCAAATCTTTTAATTTCAAAAGTTTTAAAATTTAGATATCTCATTAGATTCATGACTTAGTAAATCTATTATTATCTTAATACTGTAAGTAAATTGATTATAACCTGAATACTGTATATTTTGCTGGTATTTTGCTTTATTATTTTCTCTGGTTTCCTTTCAGAACACTGCTGGTCTAGATGACTTTGACAGAATTAAGACCCTGGGAACAGGGTCCTTTGGTAGGGTCATGTTGGTGCAGCATAAAGCAAACAAAGAATATTTTGCCATGAAAATCCTCGACAAACAAAAGGTGAGTTATAATCAAACAACATCAAACATTCCAAAGTTTTCAAATGTGAGCCAAGTAGAGACCCTGGCCAGCCTGTGCATCCGCACAGCCTGTACAGGGTCTTCACTTTGTGCTTTATAGATAGATATGCAGGGCTAATAATTGACCCTTAAACCAGGGTTTTGACTCCCCAGAATCAGAAAATTCAAGGGGGTTATATCAAGAGAAATTTCTATGGTCAAAACTTTATTTTTGTCACTCAAAATTTTCAATGATGTATCTCATATTCTACTCAAAATTTAAAAATCAATTGCTTTTATCACATCTTTACAAGAAATGATCTATTGACACGTAAACCTGCATAGATATTTTCGATTTCCTTCTTTTTGTTTTTTTGCCCCCAGTAAGATGAGTTTTGAACCCCAGTATTTCATGTTCAAGAAGTCAATGACTCCTCAATTTTAAACACTAGCACAAGCCCTTATATGGTCTCTGAGTTCTTATATAGACAGACTATCTTCTATATGCACTATGTGAATGTCTAGGCTGCTTGATGGTTGCAACTTAGCACAGTGTCAAATTGTTGGTAAATTCTCGCACAGCCTCAATTCTCTTGTGCTTGGAGGTTAGAGCACTGCACCCTGGGTACTCTTTGACCCAGTAGTAAGCTTGAACTGAATTCTTGAATCACTTCAATTTGGTACTTAGAGTGCTACAGGGCTTGAAAATTCTACTCGTCCACTCGCCCTGCAGGATTTTTTCGTTCTTTGTCTATATAAGTAGGACGAGTTGATTTTGCAAAACTTCACTTATGAAATTAATGTACAGTTGTTCAGGCAGTAGCGGATAGTTAACGACATTTCCGTTGTTTATGCTTCTATAACAAAACAAAATCTATGTTGTTTAGTACCAATCGGTAGAAAAATATGTATGTTTTACATAGAAATCCATTTCGGAACACAATCATTTTTTGTATGCTAGATAAACGCTTTATGCACGCAGCACTAATTAGGTCAATAGCGGATAGCTTCGGGTAATAACGGATAGGTAGTTGAGGGGAAGTCTCAAAAGTTACAAAACCGTATTTCACCGATTTATGGTACTGACTAGGCTGTATTTAAGCGAGTTTCATCCTCAAAGTCATGCTGATAAGACTCGGACATCACACAGCTAATTGAATTTATTGAAAAAAAATATGTTCACAGTAAGACATGAACGACATTCGGTAAGCATGAAAAGAATTATCAGTTTGATACTACAACCCCGTAACTTCAGCTTAAAGCTGTAGTTACAAGTTTTTAAAAACAAACAGACAAATAGGTCTAATGCTGTGATGATCATCTTTTTGCTGCATATTTCACACAAAAAAGGAAAATATAGAAATTTATTTAAGACAAATACCTGTTCACCAGCACATGGCTTCTTTGTATTGAAAGGTTTTCATAGAGAATTTTTACTAAGAGAAAACATTTTGAATTTTTGGTAGTCCATGCCTTGGTTTTCTGAAAAGATGTTTGCTCCACTTTAAGCATGATGTGGTTTTTGGCATAGGAGTACAGTGGTGGATCCAGAGGGATTGGGGTGGGGGTCAAAAGAACAATTTCGGAGGCCTAGGCTAACGAAACCCTGTGTTTTTGAATGGCGTCACAAAAAGGGTTCCAAGGAAAAGTAACGCTCACAATGGTCCTCGCTTAAGGTTTCAGGGTCTCTACTTTACATAAACACAAGACTATGTCTGCATTTTAGCTATTTCTCTCTTATTCACTGGATAAGCTGTTTAACAATGTATTGGATAGATATGTACTATAGGGATCAACTGCAGAAAAGAATTGAAGACTGTTTAAAAAGTCCCAAAATCTTTTCTAAAGTTGATATTCAGAGGGTCCTGTCGACTTACATCAGATAGATTTGAGAGTCCTAGTTTCTAGTTTGTGTGATTCAGACTCATAAATCCTGCGTCCCTACAATCAGGTCATTCAAAAAACATCATTTTATGACATTGATTACAATAACGATTCAGCACAGAATAAGGAAACAACTTTATTGTATGTTTTTCATACATCACATTCTTTTTTATGCATGGAAAAATAAAGAGAAATTAAAACCTTTATAGTACTATGGCTTGTAATATGAAAAAAAACCTAAACTACAGCTAAGTGAATTAGATGTAGTTTCGCAGTTTTTGTCTCCCATTGACAATTGCCTCCTTTCTGTGTATGTTTTCATACAATAAAAAATATAAGAATCTCCCGTACCAAATACATGTAAAATTTGTGACCCGTCAGGCAAAGAGGGACCATCTTGGTAGTGTGTAAAGTGTCAACCTTAGTAAGACTGCACAGAATGCGCTGACTGACTAGGGTTGAAACTTTACTCACTTGTCTAATTTTCTGAATCTAGAATGATAAATCTACCTTCCTGTGAAAGAATTTTTTAAATGTGACCTCTGGATGACCTGTTCTAGAACCAGTCTCTTTTTCAAATAAATATTTTACGGAGTTCCCAGGTGATCCCTATTCGCGTGATAGGACACATTTAAGAAACAGCCATAGGATTTGGGAATTACAAACACTTTTCAAAAAAAGAATTTACATTAAACTTTACTATTGATCATGGCATTTTGATGTAGATGGCCCAATAAAAGTAGTTACTGAATAAAGATAGTCACCCTTAAGCAAGTTGACCCATGTAAATACTATTTCCATTCCGAAATGTCTAATGCTCAATTAGGCCAGACTCAACATGTATCTTGAAAGATTAAGTATTTAGTCGACAACCTTAATATTCATCGACTTTCCTTCTGCCATTTGAGACAGTGTCTTGTTCAAAGATTCTAGAACATTGGAAAGCTCTTTACACATTATTTTGTATGTACACGGTATAACAACACCTCCACCTTTCTCGGAAGGGGCAGGCCAAGGAGGAAAACTTTGTACTGGATCTCCTGTAGCAATGGCATAAATAGTTGCACCCATGTCCAATAATTCTTGAAAGCAGCTTGCTAAAATACGCGGAACATGTCCTATGGGTAAACCGGCAACATCAGAGAGATACAGATTTCTCTGGTCATCTGTAACCATTTTATGCATCGACGAATCAAATGTTGACAAGTCTGGAATCCACACAAGGCAAGCATCTTTATCACTTATGTTTGTATATTCTTTGTCAACTAACAAGTCTGTACAAGGTACAGTTTTTGGTGGTCTAATTTTAAAGGAGTGATAGCCTTTGATTACGGAGTTTTCTAACAAAATAGTAGCATTGCCAGCTAAACTAGATTGTTGAAGACATGAGGGGCCTGGTTTAGGACTTCCTACCTGTAAAAGATAAAGCAAAGAAAAAATATCTGTGTTTGCAAAACACTACAATAAATATTTCATAAATTATCTGACCTTGATAATTCATCTTCAGTTACATAATTTATATTGCCATTAACAGGCTAACCTAAAACATACTCAGTTTTTCACAGATGCAGACAGACAGACTTAGGTAAAACATTAATAATTTCCAAAATATAAGCCTAGTATACACTTCCATTTATACATTTATAATTTTACAAGCAGGAGTTTTCAATGGGCCTTAAAAACCCAGAGAATACCAAACGTTATTGAAAAACAAGATGTGTTTGTGAAACACGAATGCCCCCGGAACAGCATTTTTTTAAAGTTTGACCTTGACAGATGACCTTGACCTTGTCACATGACCTTGACCTTGTCACATGACCTTGACTTTGGTGTACAGCTTTGTATAATACTTTTGGAGAAAAGGCAAAGGTTAAGTTTTCGGACAGACGGGCGGACGGACGGACGGACAGACAGACGGACGGACATGAGTAAAACAATATGCCCCCGATCTCTCGATACGGGGGCAAAAAATGGATAGAAAAACTTACTGGAAGAAAAAGTTGGTAGTTGTTAAATTTCAATTTTTTTTATCAAAAATTTAAAATTTCTTTTTGAAAAAAAAATTTATATGTGACCTGGCAGGCGAAAAAGGATCATCTGAGAATTGTGTGAAGAGTCACTCCTAGTTAGACTGCAAACTACTCAGACTGACTAGGATCAAACCTTTCACTAAAGGTACTAAAAATGAGAATTGTATTCTTCCAAGCATTTTTCAAATACTTAGAAGAATGAAAATCCCATTTTTTCCTTTGAATTATTTTGAATAGCTAGCTTTAATGATTTAAAAAAAACAAACTGAAAGCATCACCGAATACCTATTTTGTAGAGTCATAAATTCTATATTTACAAAGTCAAACAATTATGGCAGTAGTATGGCTCATCACCAGCTGGTATCTCCAAATCACTACATTCCGAGTGAATCCACCCCTTGCATTTATCGCACTGTACCCATGTGCGTCCACATCCAAGCGCTTGCTCCATATTCCAGTACACTTTGCAGTCCATACACTGTGCATTCTCATCATCATCATCACTTTCAGAATGTTCTAATAAAATTTTCTTTTTCATTCTCTGTTTGCTTTTACCACTACTTTTTTTCGTGTTTCCATTAGCCTTCTGTCTATTCATCATAAATTTTGTCTTTGCTTTCTTCTCTCTTTGGCTAAATTTCCTTAATTGTTCAAGTTCTTTCAACGACATTGTTCTGATTGAATCTGGTGAGGTAAGATTGTCTGGTAGTGAACTTAGCTGTGATTTTCTCTTCGGTTGATTTGTCACCTTTGGGTACACCAGGTATTCTTTTAATACTGGAGAAATATCAGTTGGCTTATCATGTAACAATGCTGTGTCAGCTAAAAGATTCAAACCAGATTCACTAATTTGGTCTGGACTAGAAACATTTGCATCAGAAGTGATGGTTGCTACTGGTCCTTTTGTATTCCTTACTTGTGTCTTCTTCATCAACTTTTTATATACATCGAAACATGGAGACTGTCCTTCAATATCAAAGCCCTCATCCAAGCGACGTTTGTATTTTTCCCGTATAGGAGTACTTAAAGCATCATCCAGGGCCTTAAAAGCAAGAAGAGATCCTGTATTTTCTGTTTCTGTTTCACCAGATTTGTCCATTTGCTTATCTTCAAAATTAACCACATCTGCTTCTTGACCAGAATATGTTACACCTGGTTTGAGTGTTGTACTGTTAATAACGCTTCCATCTACAGGATAAATTCCCGAGGCTTTAAATGCATTAATCACTGTAAGGGGCTTATAAAAGAGAAGAAATGCATCCTTTAATTTTTCTGAAAAATTATGTTTTCCAATAGGTCTGCCTGGGTTCTCTCTATTGTGTTTGCGTACTATCTGGTGCCACTTCTGCTTCAGAGGTCCAAAGACCCCTTTATCAAGGGGCTGCATCAGATGGGTTGCATTGGGTACCAGGCGATATAGCTCTATCCCTTTTTTCTTAGCCTCTTCAAACACTGATAAACTGACATGACTGCTAACACTATCTATTAAAAGCACTATTGGTCTGTCTTGAACACCATGCACATCTAAGAAATGGATGAACTTAGTGAAAGTGGGGGAATCCATCCACCCCTTTTTAGTATAGGTAATTTCACTACCTTCTATTCCACCTGAGAGAGGATTATAACCCCGAGGTCGTGGCTCTGGATATATGATGAAAGGCGGTAGCATTGCACCATCAGCTGCACCACAAAACATAACTGTTATACGCTGTTTTGTATTCCCAGCTACATGAGGAATTTGGCTGGATCCAAGAAATCTTGATGGTCCGATTACTTTACCAGCAACACTTCCCATTGAAAAACCAGTTTCGTCTGCATTGTAAATTCTTTTGGGACAATCAATTAAGTTTTTTGTCGTTAAGAAATCCCTAAAACTGTTGTACCACTTATCTGTTTGATCTTTGCTTAGTTTTGCCCGACTGGTTTCTAAGGTTGTTTCATTACGAATTTCTATAATGTGTTAGTTCCTCTTAAGAAAAGCATAATACCAGTCATGGCCTGGTCTTCCATCTTTGAAAGGTGTTGTCCTTTTTTCTTTTTTAACAATTGCTTGAACAAAATCTAGAAATTCATGTGGTTTGAGCCCCATACCCCTTTCTGACATTTCTTTAAGCCAGTTGGCCATAGCCTCTTCTTCAGATTTAGAAAACACTGTGCTGGGACCTTTTCCTTTATCAATATCGACTTCCCCGCTCAATCTCCTGTACAGATAGCCATAAGATAAATTGAATTGTTCAGCAGCCTTTTTAATAGATACCTTTTCATTTTCTATGGCCAAGATGGCTCTTCTAGCACGGTTTGGTTTCCCAGGAGACAATTTATTCCGGTACTTTTTCTTAATACTCTTTGCCACATGGATTGCCGGGCTTTTCTCTCCCCCTTTTCTCTCTTTGCCCATTCTGTAACAATATGAAAAAATGCTTATCTATCATATGGGTGCATATTTCTAACATGAGATACAATATAGCATTAACACGATAATGCCCACTACTGACACCAAGATATAACTTTATCTTGGTGTCAGTATTTGGCATTAATTGATAAAAAAGTAAAAAAAGAGATATCAACATCACAATAATTTCATCAAGAAAAAAATATTGATCAAGATAAAATTCCATGGAAAAATGATATGATATTTTTACATTATCACGATACTGCTATCTCATATGTAGTGGCAGAAATTTGCCACCATTCTCTATTTTGTATGAATTGATTGGCTTTTTCATGCTTGATTAGTCTTCAACACATAAAATTATAAAAAGCAGATGTTTTGGGGTTAAATTTTCACCAAAAAGTTATCTGTAACAGTATAGATCTATTGTGCTTTGGACTTTTTTTTTCAAATTAGCATTAACCCCCCCCCCCCCTCCCCCAAGCTGAATGCATTTATTCAATTGTTAAAAATGAAATAATTCACGAAATGACTTTGTCATTGTTTAATTTTGACTTTTTCTATGCATTGACAAAATCTGAATCAAGATATATATTTTTTGACAGTTGCTGTTTTTCTTGAGACAGCCCCCATGAAAGTATTTCGGTTCGCATGAATTATCCGCTACTGCCGGAAAAAGGCTATGTGTTTTTCAGGCGATATTTTATCTAACAGGTTATCATTTTCGGTCAAAATTTATTAAATATAGTAGATAATATGTTTATCCACAAAATGATACCAAGAACTTATTGATTGGCGAGGATTTACCTGAAAAATCAATGTCCGAGCGTCTGCTACTGCATTTTTCTTGACGTCAAAATTTCAGCTTCCGGTTGCCTCGTTTTGGTTACAGCGAAATTAGAGTACCGAAACAAATGTAAACAAAAGTGAATATTTCTTTGATTACCGCTTACATGTTGTAGATTGTCGTGGTAACATTGATTATGTTGAAATATTTCTTGAAGGAAAATAGAGATCGATTTAATTGCAAGCTATCCGTTATACCCCAAAATCCGCTACTGCCTGAACAACTGTATCACTATATTTTTATGCCCCCGATAGGGAGGCATCATAAATTTGACTTGTCCGTCCGTCCGTCTGTCCGTCCGTCCGTCTGTCCGTCCGTCATTCCGTCCGTCATTCCGTCCAAAAACTTTAACATTGGCCATAACTTCTAAATCAAAGCGGTGTCGGGGGCATTGTCATCTTACAGTGACAGCTCTTGTTCTATATAGTAGGACGAGTAGAAATTTCAAGAATTTTCAAGCCCTGTGCTATATTCTGTTTTGCTTTGATTTTCATCAATGATTGAATTCCTGTCCAAAACTATTGTTTTTAACTTGGTTTTCTGAAAAGAAGATGAATGTCAATGGGTGGGTGGTTGGCAGAGTATCTACCTGGTAGTTCTCTTTCTTTTACATAACAATTTAAATTACTATTTAATTTTGGGCAATCAAGTTTCGGTCCCTATTTTTTTTACAGAGCAAAGTAGTTTCTAATATTGAAAATAGAACAATTACCTTAAACCTTATGCAACACATGACGGTATAAAGATCAGCAAGTGCTCATTGATCAGATTAGAAAACCTGAGTGCTAAAAGCCTTATCTCAAATGCACTTAGCTTCTTTGATCATATGTACCTGAAATCATGGTTAACACCTAGGGATTAAACCTTGTCTTGCTGAATGTAACATTTGTTTCTATCAAATTGCTCATTTTTAGGGCATTTTAACTAGTCTTGCTTTTTATTTTCCTAAAATGTTAAGGTAAAAGCATGCACTGAAGGCTAAGATCAGATAGCACATCTGTGCATTCTGATCTCAGTCTATACTCTCTGTCAAAGATTTGCGTATAGCAGAGAAATGCTGAGAATAGTAGGAGAAGGCTTGAAATATAAAAACATACTCTTACATCATAGAAATATGTCCATATGGTTTTTGCTTTACAACAGCTTTGGAATTTTGTAAAGAAACATAATTAGTTATAACACAAGTTTTTGTAAGACTTTTTTATTTTTAGCTCCACTGGCTGAAAGCCACTGGGGCTATTGTCATGGCGTTGTGTCCGTCGTGCGTCCGTCCGTCCGTCCGTCCGTCCGTGCGTGCGTCCGGTCGTAAACTTTTCTTTAAAAATCTTCTCCTCAGAAACTACTGGATGGATTTCAACCAAACTTCACAGAAATGATCCTTGGGTGACCCTCTTTCAAAGTTGTTCAAGAAATTTTGATCCAATGAAAAACATGGATTTAATGGGCGTGGCTAATTTCCAAATATGGTAAAAAGTGAGTTTTCTCAGATTCTAATCAATGGATACCAATTAAATATTACATGAATGATCCTTGGGTGACCCTTTACCAGTCTACAAAAAATCATTGTGATCGGATGGAAAATATGCATTTTATGGGCGGAGGTCATTTCTCTATATGTTATATAGTGGAAACTTTGAAAATCATTTTCTCAGAATATAACTGATAGATATCAACCAAATTTCACTGGAATGATCCTTGAGTGACCCTTTATCAGTCTACAAAAAATCATTGTGATTGGATAAAAAATATGCATTTTATGGGCGGAGGTCATTTCTCTATATGTTATATAGTGGAATCTTTGAAAATCATTTTCTCAGAATGTAACTGATGGATATCTACCAAATTTCACTGGAATGATCCTTGAGTGACCCTTTATCAGTGTACCAAGAATTATTTTGATTGGATGAAAAATATGCATTTTATGGGCGGAGGTCATTTCTCTATATGTTATATAGCGGAAAATTTGAAAAATCATTTTCTCAGAATCTGATTTTTGGATAGCAACTAAATTTCACTGGAATGATCCTTGAGTGACCCTTTATCAATGTTCCAAAAATTATTTTGATTGGATGAAAAATATACATTTTATGGGTGGAGGTCAATTCTCAATATGTTAAATAGTGGAAATTATGAAAAACATTTTCTCAGAATGTAACTGATGGATATCAATCAAACATTTTTGGTATCATCTTTGGGTGACCCATTATCATGCAGCCAAAAAATCTTTGATTTGATGAAAAGTATGTCTTTTAATAGCAGAGGTCATTTCTCTATCTGTGATATAGAAGAAACTTTGAAAATCTTTTTCAACATCAGTAGAACCCCAAATATATAAAAATCTAGTCAAAACATTTATTTGCTTTAACAAGAATTTCAAGCCTGTGGAGCGACTCAAGCCATTCATGGCTTTCTAGTTCCTGATTCCTGTTAATGGGCCCACCATGTTAAAGCTGATGGAAATTTTTTGTAACTTTCATAAAACTGTTTTGATAAAGAAAGTCCAACAAATTACTTTTTTATTTTGAAAAATGAAAATCATGCTAGGCAGTAAATGAGACAATAGAATCTTCACAAAAGAACAAATTACTTGTTTCAAGCAAATACTTTCTTTTCCACAAGTTTCTCTCCAAAAGAAGATGGTTTTCTGTCAATCTACTACTAGATGCATGCAATTGTTATCTGTAATAAGAGAAAGATAAGCAGTTTTTACAAACTTAAGAAAAGGAAACTGCCCTGTACAATTGTTTTTCAAAGAATTCTCATTTGATCTTGGGAGTCCATTGAACTCACTACTTGCAAAATGAAGAAGTCCAAAATGATGAACAATTGGGCATCTCCTGTACTCGCCTTAGTGACTGGAACCCCAGCATGGGATTGTTTTTCAGCAGGTTACCAGTATTTTTGACAAATTATTACATTACTAAATTTTGTGAACAAAAATAAATATATCAGACTAAAAAAAGATCAAGGATTCTCTCTATTATTTATGGGACTGATTATTTGTCTTGGATGATATTTGATCTGTGATTATGAAATAATTGGACAATGGCTTCCAGGCCTCCTGAATGATGGGGAAATCAATTCTTCCTAGAGAGAGAGGAGTGCCTTGTCAAGTTTTCGACAGAATCAAACACAGGAGAAGAAAAATCTCTTCCAAGAACTCATCACAATGTTTGTGCCATTTTCTAATCTGTGTTTGAACAGAGATTCCATGAGACTCTCGATGAAGAGATTATAGCTTTGAAATTCCCAGTTCTGTTATACCTTATAATAGGCTGATATGTTTAAAAGTCACATATTAGGGCTGAAGGTTATAAAAGTTTTCTCAGGCTCAGACTCAATTTTCACAAAATTTTAAATCAAAATAAATGTATAAAAATAAAAGATGATATTAATAAGTTGTTATATATACAACAACTTATAATATCATATTTTATGTTTATACATTTAAATGAGTAATAAAACAGAATGACGGCTTTAATCCCAAATTGAAATTAAAGAAAATTTTGAATTGAGTCTGAGAAAAGTTTTATAACCTCGGGGCCCAGTTCTCTGAGGTAAGACAGTCAGATGAACTGTTTCTTGTCAATTATACTTCAAGTTGACAAAAAATACAGATTTCATCAAATTTCGCCTCTCTAGCAATAAAAGAAAACAAAGCATATTTTATTTAATGCTTTCTTGTGGATTTCACTACAAAAGTTGTTGGCAATACCATTTTGCTTGCATCTAGGAGTGAATGCATAGAAACATATCTATGCGGGACACTTGCTTGTTATTCTTCCTTTGTACAATGTTCTTTTCATTATACAGTTTCAAACTCCTAACTTTATGCTTGCACTCTGTGATATCATAAGTTGGGAGACCAAAAGACTTTTCTTTTCATTATACAGTTTCAAACTCCAAACTTTATGCTTGCACTCTGTGATATCATAAGTTGGGAGACCGAAAGACTTCTTACTCACAGATGTATAATGTTGATCTATATAGACTTAGTTTTCTTGTTTTACAGGTTGTCAAGTTAAAACAGGTGGAACACACATTAAATGAGAAGAGAATTTTACAAGCCATCACATTTCCATTTCTTGTTAGTCTAGAATATCATTTTAAGGTAAGTTTATCTGTACCAACTTTTAGAACAGAAGCTTTTTTTTTAGTAAAATTTTAGAACAGTCCAATTTCACGGAAGTTGTATTTGACAGTTTTTTAATGGATGAAAAATTTAAAATCTTTGTCTTATGAAGAAGAAAAAATTGGGGACATTGAAAAACTGTTTGCAATTAGCAATTTCTTCATTTATGTCAAGCCTTCTTGTGGGAGAGTTTGGTGTAGGTGCATAAGTGCATCCATTCATAAGGTAGTCTGTTGCTTAGTCTGACTGATTTTGTACGGATAATTACTCCCACATTTACGGATGGATTTTAAAAAAAATCAATACATTTGTTCTAGAGCATAAGTAGATGTGCATTCGGAAAGAAATTTTCTAATAGTGTCCAGATCTCAGGTCAAGGTCAAACTATGGGGGCTCAACTACAGCTGTCTTTGTACAGCCATTTAGTTCACAAATATTTGTTGAAGCTTTTTTCTTCTTCAGACTGGACTGATTATGAGTTCTTGAACTGCATATTGAGGGGTTAGTGCAAAACTATTGTAAGTGCCTTTGTAAACACAGGCACTTTCAATAGTTTTCCGCTGACCCTTCAAAATGGCTTTAGCCGCTGTCATTGCACAGTTGGTAGTGCGTTGGACTGTCAATCTAGAGGTCCCAGGTTCAATACTCGACAACGGCACTCATCCTTTCCAACTATTTGTCTTCCACTAATGGGTTGATAGTTGTAGACCTATGTGGAATAGCAGCTGGAGGCTAGGAAAGGATGGTGGTACTGGTGTGAGAAATACCTGGAATCTTTTGTAAGCTGCTCAAGCCGTCGCAATATAACTGAAAGATTGTTGAAATTGGCGATAAACCCCATTGAAACACAATTCAAATCAAAATCATTATAAGTTTATATGTCACCTGGAGTGAGCCTGTTACTATTATAATTGGAATGTTTCTATAAATATCATTTTGGAGGGTAATTTACAGTAGGATTAATAAGTAACTGCCAATAGCGCTAATTGTTGCAGGTCATTCCTATTATCACTTTTTTCTAGAACATTCGTTTCTATATTTGGTGAACAATTTCAATCAATAACATTTTGTTTAAGTCAACACCCTAGCCTGGTCGTATTTGCACCTGTCTGTTGAGCAGAGTCAGTAGAACACTACCCTATGTTCAAGATGACATAGCAGTGCAACTGTTTGCAAATTGTACCCTGCTTTGTCCTAAGTGCATGTACAAAGCAGGGTATAATTTGCAAACAGTTTGCACCAGTTTTTCATCCTGAATGCAGGGCTAGACAATAAAGCTTGAGATCATAGGCTGACCCAAGCAAAAAACTAAAAATCTTTAGGATTAGACATTTGCTGTTTAATCCCTGTTTAATCCCTGCATTTTACATGCCTGTGATTTTATGATCGAGAAAACATTGTGAAAAAAGAAGAAATTGCTTCTTTTTCCACACTATTTTCTACCCTACTGAATGGTTATTTTCCAAATTAAATCCATTTTAAATTTTCGTCTGCAAAACCTTTGAATTTGGACAGGTCCAAAATTTTGTAAAACAGGAAAGGGTTAACTTTGTCAAGTTTTGGGTCAGTTTTAGGTGGACATGTTTATTTTGATCCCGGACAAGTAGAAAATCATCGTTTACTTGTCCATGTTTGCAAGAAATGATTTTAAAGAAATTCTGCCTCAAAATGGTTAATTAAGAATCGATATTGTCAAGTGTGTGGCCACTGACCTCATTAACAATATTATTACTAACTTGTTTGTTGTCATTCTTTTTCACTTACTTAATTAGTAGTCCCCCACCGGTTACCGGTTGGGGGACTATAGGTTTGCTCGATTCCGTATGTCCGTCCGTCCGTCTGTCTGTCCGTCCGTCCGTCACACTTTTGTCCGGGCTATATCTTCTAAACCATATGTGCTAGCAACTTCAAACTTGGTACACTTATAGATCTCATTGAGGAGAAGTGTCATGTTCAAGAACCGTTACTCTGCCATGCCCACTTTTTGAGTTATTGCCCTTTGTTGATTTTAGCCTTACATTCTTGTCCGGAACATATCTCCTTAACTATGTGTGCTAGCAACATCAAACTTTGTACTCTTATAGATCTCATTGAGGAGAAGTGTCATGTTCAAGAACCGTTACTCTGCCATGCCCACTTTTTGAGTTATTGCCCTTTGTTGTTTTTAGCCTTAAATTCTTGTTCGGAACATTTCTCCTAAACTATAAGTGCTAGCAACTTTAAACTTTGTACACCTATAGATCTCATTGAGGACAAGTGTCATGTACAAGAACTGTTACTCTGCCACACCCACTTTTTGAGTTATTGCCCTTTGTTGTTTTTAGCCTTAAATTCTTGTCCGGAACATATCTTCTAAACCATAAGTGCCAGAAACTGCAAACTTTGTACACTTATAGATATCATTGAGGACAAGTGTCATGTACAAGAACTGTCACTCTGCCATGTCCACTCTGCCATGTCCATTTTTTGAGTTATTGCCCTTTGTTGTGTCTATCCTTACATTTTTGTCCCGTACTTATCTCCTAAACTATAAGCCCTAGCAACTTCAAACTTTGTACACTGGTAGATCTCATTGAGAAGAAGATCTAGTAAGTAGGAGATATATTATAAGAAAGGATTTATTGTTATCCGGTGGGGGACTCCTGTATTGCATTGCAATACGACATGCACTTGTTTATCATGACCCTTTCATCTGAAAGTTATATCTGAAATAAATCTTTGCTACTTCAAAACATAGGAAAAATAAGCATTGTGACGCTCAAATTTGCTATTTTTCTTAATTCACAGTTGCATATATGCCAATGATTCAAAGATTGAAAGGTTTTTACATGAACTATTCGGAAATCACTTGCATAATCAGTTACAAACTGAAGTATGCTTAATTCATTTTCAAAGAAACTGTACCAATAAACATGAGGACCTTTATCAGTGTTTATTCTAGGATTTCATAACTGTGGGGGATTTCAGCTTGTACTGGTGATAGAAATACCAGGAATCCATTGGTAGGTGCTCCAGCCGCCGCGATATAACTGAAAAAATGTTGAAAGCGGCGTTAAAACTCCATTCAATTCAATTCAATACAAAATTGAAGCAATTGAGAAATATCTGGTATTCCATACTCTTTGTTCAAAGTAAAAAAATCCCCCACAAGGCTAGAAAATATGGGGGATCTTTGAAAAAAAATGGGGCAATCTCCCAATCCCCCTGATTAGAATAAACACCGCTTTATCCCACTGATCACATCCGTCATGCATAAAGAATTGTAGACCAATTTACATGGGTAATCATTGATACTGGACAAAAACTATTGACCTCCAAAATTGGATGATTTGTGTGACCTGTCTCACGAAAAGAGATCATCTGGGAAGTGCATGAATTGTTAACTCTTGTCAGACTGCAATTTTTTTTGCAAATTAAATAATTTTTGAATCTAGAATGATTATTCAACCTTCCTTTCTAATTATTTCCGAAATCTGCCTCCTGGTTGACCTATGCTAGATCCAACCTTTTGGCAAATTTTATTTTACCGAGTTTACAGATGGTCCCTTTTCTTTTGGCAGTTCACATATAGTAAACATTTTGATGGGTAACCATGACTTGAATCTTGTAACTACAGCAAATATTTTTCAGAAAGATGGGTGTTTGAAATTAACCCTTGTCATGCTGAATACATTTTGGCTATAAATTTGCATCAAAATCAAAGGGCAAAAAGCACTGAAAGTACCAACTGCAGGTCAATTTTTATTTGAAAGACTAAATCTATTGACAATTCTTATTTGAGAAACAGGTGGTGTAGACCAACATCAGACTGCACAATAATGTGCAGGCTGATGTTTGTCTATAGCACAGCCAAAGCAGGAATATTCCGGGTTCAGCACAACAAAGGTTAAACATTTTTTGAATCTAGAATGATTATTTAACCATCCTTTCTAATTATTTCTGAATACACCTTCTGGTTGACCTTTGCTAGATCCAACCTTTTGACTATTTCTAATTTTACAGAGTTTCCAAATGGTCCCTTTTCGTGTGACAGGTCACATATAGGAAACATTTTGATAGGTAACCATGGCTTGAATCTTGTAACTACAGCAAATATTTTTCAGAAAAATGGGTGTTTGAAATTAACCCTTGTCATGCTGAATACATTTTGGCTAAAAATTTGCATTAAAATCAAAGGGCAAAAAGCACTGAAAGTACCAACTGCAGGTCAATTTTTATTTGAAAGACTCAATCTATTGACAATTCTTGTTTGAAAGTGAAAAACAGGTGGTGTAGACCAACATCAGACTGCACATAATGTGCAGGCTGATGTTTGGCTATAGCCCTGCCAAAGCAGGAATATTCTGGGTTCAGCATGACAAGGGTTAACACTGTTTTTAGCTGTCCTGTAGAAGATGAGTGGATGCCACACATTGTTTGTTGACCAAATCAAAGAGTAAATCAATCACTTTCTTATAATTTCAGGATAACTCTAATTTATACATGGTTTTGGAATTCGTTACTGGAGGGGAGATGTTCTCTCATCTTAGACGTATAGGTAGATTTAGGTAAGTAGTTTTGATATAGATATATATATTTTGTTTCAAAAATATATAAATGATTAGGAATTAGTACAAATCCTCAATATGATAAATCAAAGGATAAGAGCAAAACTATTGTAAGTGCCTATTAAAAAATACAATGTTATAATGAGCTTGTGTGTGATTAAAATTTTCAACCATAACATGTGTGCCTGGTAGATAGACATGGAGCACCCTGGACAGCAGTACACAGATCATTAAATTTTAAATTATTTTCTGATTGTGAATGGACATTTTGAGTCAGAAACAGTTTCTATCTATGAAGTGCACAGTGAAGACTCCAATCAGACTGTGCAGTTACACATGCTGATCTGAGCCTTAACGTAGGGCACGTGTGAAATTGTTGGAAATGTCATGCACAGGCGTAAATATCTTTAATTCTACCACACAAATCATTCACTCAAATGTACAAGTTGAACATTTTCATTTGAAAATTTACATGTAAAGCAATGGCATTCCATGATTATGGCATTTAAGCCATACAGAACATTTAAATTTGCCATAACCATATATTGTTGCAGTGCCAATGAAACAGCAAATTATCATAGATATTTATTTTTTTCAAAGAGATAGGATTTTGTTACATGATGACTTTTTTTTTTTTAAATTTAAAAATTTAAGATAAAAAATTAAAACATACTCCTTTTGAACCTTAGATGCGTTCACTTTAACAAATTTATAATACATTTTGAGTTTGAAAATCTCAAAGATAGGGTACTTCTTAAAACAGTAAATGTTCTTGTTTGTGTAAAACGTATGTATTGTAGTTCTTTGTAGTGAAAATATTATTTATGCCTATTGGAGTTGATCTTATTTATTTTGATTAGATCTCCATTTGTTTACAGGATATCTGTATATTGACCAGGTCGAAAGTTTTGATTATGTGTAGTATAGAATGGTTAAGCTCATTTCACAGATAAAATCTTTTGTCTTGTAGGTGACCTGCCCCTTGGGTGTTATTGACCGTAAAATCTATGTACTGAATACTTCTACAAATAACATGTTTCCATTCTCTTGTCAATATGAAAAAGATGTTCTGTGTAATTCTTCAACTGACAGGGCCTGGCTTATACATCTGTGACGTAATTTGGCACACTTTTGAATATTTTGGGTTCTTTCAAAAGTTTGTCAGCAATTATTGTAAACCTGTGCAACAAAAACCAAAAGGATTCACATGCTTAGAGAAAGTCAATACATTTCATTGTTGGGTTACCGAAGCCTTGTAACTTCAGCTTGAACAAGCTGAAGTTATGAGAGTTTGGTTACCAACCTACGATTTTAGGTCTCAAGTTATGTCCACTATTTATGGGAGTAATTAAGTAATCACAATTAAAATCTGATTTACCTTATCCTTAAGTGTAACGACCTGTTAGTTAGGCTCCACCCTGCCAGGGCAAAAATCATGGATTATATCTTCTGTGGACAACCTTGACCTTTAAATTTCAGCCAGGATATTATTCAAGCTGTAGCTACAAGGTTTAATTCATCCAATGTCAATTTGAAGTTTCCAGGAGCTTAGTCCAAGATAGCTTTTAGTCTCTTTGTTTATAAACATATAAAATTGTTAAAGTTGCAGTGATCAAACTTTTAATTTGAGAGCTTAGTGCAATGCTATTGTAGGTGTCTATTAGCAAAAAACTAAATATGGTTTATGAAGGGAGAAGTTATTCATACAAATAAAAATTCAATTCAATTAATTCATTTCCAAATCTTTTTTTTTGTGGCATATTTCTTCTGATTCATCTAATATTATTCAAGTTAGTGATTTAGGTCTATTTTGTCCCTCTTGATTTCTTAAAAACTCTATTGTGACTTAGATTTTTAACTTGCAAAGCTAAAACTTATAAATTTTCTAGAAAATTTGTCATTTAAACTAAATAAAGATGTGTGAATAATTAAAAAAAAATAACAGTTTTAAAAATCTATAAAGTCATGATAGCTAATTAGATCAAAATTACCCATAGATAGATATGAAATTTAATTGAATTTCTTCCAGACAGGCAAATTGCTATCAAACCAGTAAATGGTACCAAAAATGGATTACAAGAGGAAAGAGTCTCTTTTTTCGGATCAAGAATGTCAAATGATGCATAATCTGATGAAATTATCAAAATACCATAAATAGAAAGTTTGGGTCATACATGAAGTGAATGAACTGGTCATTGTTTTAAGGAGCCTAAAGGAAGGAAAAATCCTGTATTTGACAGATATTATTTTTGCCTTTCTTCTACATTAATGGCTCCCTTTAGGTTATGAAAGGAATCTGGCATTTTGTGTATTTGACAACTGAATAGGGAAATTGAAAATCTATGTGGGTGCAAAATGATTATTTTGGGAATATTTATCTGTCTTTATAGTTTAATGAGATTTTCTAACATTGTGAGCATCTGGTTCTGATTATTTGCTATTGCTGTTTGTTACCTATCCTTTGTCTGATTCATGGTCTATATTATTGAATAAAAGATATATTTGTACATCTGCACATATATAGTTGGCTTCGGATTGTCGTCAATCAGCAACCAAAACCTGGTAACTACAGCTTTATTCGAGCTATAGCTACAAGGTTTGGGGTTGCCAACTAATTATTAGATAAAAGAAAGCAAATTGTCATCACCTCAGCACATCAATTTTTACATATTGCAGACTGAACACAGGATATTGCTTTGAAAAGAGGGTATACAATGGGACAGCATGAACAACTTAATTCAAAGGAGACATTCATAAACAGATAAAGACAAAATCTTTGTTAATTTGTGTGCGTTTTTTCCAGTATGATTATATAAATTATTTCAATACCAAATGAAAATGATAGAAAAAAATTGCTTCATCTCTTTATACCAGATTGTTCTTTTCTACTTGACAGACCACAAATCTAAATTCTCTTATCTATAAAACAGACTACCAAGCTTGGCTGAATTGTAAATATGGCTCAAACACCTATTGGGTATGATTGTTTACAATACTTCTGAGGCTGAGCTTGAATCACAGAGATTATTTTATCTACACCAAACAGCTGCCCCGAGTCTTTAACAATATTTCTAATAAAAAGGAGATTACACAAAAAATATGTGATAGGAGTATGTAATAAACCATCTCTGCTACCTATGAAATTTCACTTTTTGTGCTCATGATATTTAAGAAATCTTTGAAAAAATGAAATTAGTGACATTTATTCATTAAAATTGCTAACAACCTTCTTTGCAAGTTTTTGGTTAAGGTATGTGTTTGACTTAATTTAGGATGATAACATACTACTGTACTCTGAAAAAAGATTTATTCTCAATTATTTTGTAGTATTAATGAACTTCAATTTTAGAAAATTCATGTTTCATTTTGAGTTTGAATAACTTAGCTTATTCTGAAATCACTATGGACAGAATGAAGAAAGTGTATGAAGCATTTGGATGGCTCAGTGTGAAACAGTTGTAACTGCCTTTATGTTTATAGGCAGTTACAACTTCTTCGCACTGAACCCTCAAATTCTTTGTATCTTGTTTGAAAGACAGAAATAGTTTTCTACAATTTCCCAAGGTTAAAAATCAATAGCAGGAAATGGGGCTGAGCACATAAGTCAGCTAGAAAGCGGTGACAAAATAGCTGAAATCAATATTGCCTGTGACTGACCAAAATTATTGTATCTGCATTGTAGATAAGTTGTAGTTACAATGGTTTAGGTGATCACAATGTGAATTAAATGGCAGAGGGTTTGAAAGAATTTGTGAAGTCACTGCTACAGTTGAAATTCAGTCAATTTATAATACAAAATTAAGTCTAACCAACTAAGTGCTTCAATATGAAAAAAATGGCATCAATTTTGTTTGGGAATTGAGGCAAAAACTTGTTTACAGTACTGGTTGTTAGTAATGTTCAATGATTTTAGTGACTGGAGAGCGCTTTTTTGTCCATTTATTTGTTCTTCACTTAAGTGATATCTTATATTATAAAATGAAGAATTCACAGCAAGCTAAAAACAAGCACAGATAGGATGATAGGGTTCACAATGATATTGGTGCCATATTAATGAATTTTTGTCCAGTAATTACTTGTCTGTAACCCCAAGCGTGTCAACCTTTTGCCATAGTGTCAATCACACTAATTGGTTAAAAACACCGAGTTCAATTAGGGTACATTTAAGACTCCACTTTTCATCAGTATCTTTATTTTTTACAGCTTCAGATATTTTCATGCTTTAGTTAATAGCACTAACCATTTAAGAATTTCTGTCAAAAAAACTCTACTCAATCAATTACAACAGATTTGCTTTAATTCTTTAAGGCCCTATTACTCTTGTATTTATATTGCTATTGCAAATTAGCCACCATCATAGCCCAGTGGTAGTGTGTTGTACTATATTTCAAAAGATCCTGAGTTTGATCCCTGATGGCGGCTTTCATCCTTTCCTATAATTTATCTTCCACCAATTGGTCGAGGGTAGTAGACCTATGTGGGATAGCAACTGGAGGCTGTAGAAATAAAAGGAATCCCTTGTTAGGTGCTCTAGTCTCTGCAATATAATTGAAAGATTGTTGGAACAAGCATTTTACTTACAAACAAAAGCCATTGCAAATAAATATGGAATTAAAATTCTGAAAACATTTGGTGTTCAATAAATATTCAAGGAGTAGATTATAATGTGCTACTTTTTCACTTACAAACCCAGCAAACCAGCTTGTAAAGATGGCAGACAGCCAGAGCTGCTTTCTGTTTGATAATTACCTTTGGCATGGCTTTATTTTCAAAACTCTTTATTTTTTACGCCAGGAATGATTTCTTTTGTCAGAGGATTTAAAAGTATTGTATTCCGTAGTAGGAATATTTTAATCTCAATATCAAATGCTGTATGTTTAATAATAAGCTTAAGGAATGTTAATGTTTCTAATAGTTACCAAAATGAGAAGGATATCAGCTTTTCCAAAAAAAAAAACCCAATCAATCATTTAAATTCTTCCTTAAAAACACCAACAACATTACATAAACCAGTAAACTTTGGTTTTGTGAACCATTTAACATCATTTATGATGGCGATAAAGGCAACTTAGTACAATCTCTAGTATAGGGATCTTATTGTATCATAAATAGAAATTATTTTCTCTCATACCTAGAAATTAATTGTTAAAAAAAATCGTTAAAGTTATCATGTGAGGCTTGAACACTTTTTAGCCAAAGTGCAAATTATCATAATTAGTGCATTGATTTGTGTCAAAACTTAGAATAGTTTTGCATTCAGCTCTTGACTTTTGGTATCCAGGATTGTTGCTACCAAAGCATATGTCCATATGAGCAACACTCCCATAAGATGGTTAGTTATTATATGATGAAACAACTGCTGAAATCCGCCATGGTTTAATAATGTGCTTAATGTAAAACACAGTCACACAGGGCCTTGTTTTAATGTCTCATCTGAAAGACAGTTTGCTGTTGCTGTTCCACCCCTGGAATCAAACCCACAATGTCCAACTTCAATTGTTTTGAAGTCAGATGCTCTACTGACTGAGCTTATCGGACTGGAAATTTGGCTGTAATTTAGTAATTGTACCTCATATAGTCAAAGGTATTTAAGACAAAAAAAGGTCTCCATAAGGGGTGTATTGGACATAGTTCTTACTCTTGGTCACCCAAACATTTTTCAATTTCTTGATGTTGATGGCTCAGCATGAAACAGTTGTAACTGCCTATATGTTTAAAGGCAGTTACAACTGTTCCTTGCTGAGCCATCCATATATGAATGGCTCATCACACTTTAAGTTCAATACTGTGACTGAGTTTCTTGTGATTGAATTTCTGAGAGAGCAACAATTCTACTTTGTACACTGTTAATTGTACTTATTTCACATGATGCTTTTATTTGTAGCTTATAAAACTAATTTGACCTCTGAGTTTCATTTAAAAAGGTATTATGTGTGTGCACTAGGCAAAGACTGAGCAGCCTGCAGACTGTCTTCAAGTTCATCTTGAATACTTGTACATTTCCTGATGAAGCTGAGTGGATACATATGTACAGGCTGATCTTAATCTTTTCATGGTGCACATGTGTAATTGAGATGGAGACCAGACTTGATTTACAATGATTGCATTCTTTTTAATTCCAGCTGATAATGACATTATGTAATTGAATTGGTTTTCTCCTTCTTTATTTACCAGTGAAAATCAGTCGAGATTCTATGCATCCCAGATAGTGCTTACCTTTGAGTATATGCACTTTTTGGACACATGTTATAGAGACCTTAAGCCAGAAAACATACTTATTGGTTCTGATGGCTATGTGAAAGTAAGTTAGAGTGATCCCCCTTTACAGCAACTCTTTCTTTTTAAAAACCTTAAAAATCCCTACATTCCCTGATTCTCACGTTTTGACATTTTTGTGTAAAAGTCACAAGTGTGCTATTAAATATTAAATGTGTGTTTGTAGCTAAAGTGAGATGTCTCTTTGCCATCATAAATAAAAATTTAATTGATAGTTTTTGATGTGAAAATTGATCTGAAAGAACTTAAACCAATGTTTTTAACAATATGATACTTAAAAGGGTCTATTTTGTAGTAAAGCATGTTTAATTAAAAAATGATAGATAATATTATACTGGCAGTGGAAAGTCCATATCACTAAAATTGGGTTATTTCTTGAATTTCAGGAAAAATACAGAGATTTTATATGTGATAAATATTCTTTTTTCTAGGTTGAATAATCCATCTCAACTCTAGCAATAGGGGCTGGCCGAACTTTCATCAACCTGTCTTCAGAAACTTGGACCACAAGTATTGCATTCCAGCATTTGCAATGATGCTGCATGTTGATTTTTAAACAAACAAAGACTATTTTTCGATATGTATTTCTTTATTAAAGCTTCATGTTTTCTTTGCTTCAACAGTGAACCACATTCCCGATTTTATGCTGCACAAATTGTATTGGCCTTTGAGTACCTTCATTATTTGGATCTCATATACCGAGATCTTAAACCTGAGAACCTCCTAATTGACTCACAGGGGTATATAAAAGTAAGTAAGCCCACACATAGCAGGCCTGCCGTATATCTTTTAGGTTGATATTGTTTACATGTTTAGTTCTTTTTACATTTGTTTGAGACTGATTATGAAACAACTCATTTGGGAAGGAAAATATAATTTGAGCCTGTGTGTGACATTTCCAACAATTTGAAATGTTCAATAATTAAATCTTCATGAACTTCATGAGGTGTAAACATTGAGTAGCATAGACAGCCACATACTGTAAATATAAAGTTACCTGATTGTCAACAGATTATTTGAGAGCTTATCTATCTACTTAGCACATAGTGAAGACTGGTCAGACTGTGCGGATACACAGGCTGGTCAGAGTCTTTGCTTTGGGCTTATTTGAAATTGTTGGAAATGACAAGCACAGGCTCATTTGACAAAGTTGATAATGGGAGATCTATTTGAATTCAGTTTCTTTATTACAGAACTTGACACAAAATCTAAACAGATAAGATAAAGTCACGATTAGCTGTCCCAATAGTATTTTCTTTTTGGCAAAGAGAATTAAATCAAAATTGGTAATGACACAGATCCTCATGATGATAGCAAAGGAGTCACATATATTCAAGAACTAATTGAATATGATACATTTGTCTCATTTCTTGTGCAGGATTTTCAAAAAAAAAATCTGAAACAATATTAAAATTCATCTGAAATTTGCGTTTCATATTCCTTCTCCGTGGGAAGAGTTCTTCATTATCAGATGGAAATGCCATGTATGCTTGTAACTTTTTCTACAGTTATGATTCATTGATGCATTTGATACTTGGAGCTTTCTGCAAACAGGAAATTTTGCATCAAAAGGGAAGCATGGGGTATACTGATTAACAAAAGCATGTCTATCTTAACCAAAAAAGCATGTTCTATTGATATTGCATCTGGTGGAAGAAAAAAAACTAAATATTTTGGTGAGAAATGCGAAAATATCGAAAAGTTGTATTTTGCAAATGGGTGAGTTCATGCTCAAATGGGTGAGTTTGGAATGCACTAGTCACCGAGGGAAATCAGGTGACACAAAATGTCTTCGATGATTCTTTAAATACTTGATCGATTGAAATTCATTATGAAGCTTAGTTGGCAGAAAACCACAGGGATTTGCTGGTTGTGGACAATCTTTTAAAAATCTCCTGATAAAAATAGTTATAGACAACCAAGAAAATTTAAAATTGGTCGCCAATGACTTTTTTATCAGCAGATATTTAAAAGATCTACCACATCCAGCAATTTCTTGACATTTTCCCACCTTACCTGCTTCAAATGGGATTCAAATTGGTCACATATTAACAGAATTATTGACAAGTTTATAAAATTGCTGTGTCATGACTGATTCTCCGCTGTGATAGTTCCAAAACTTCATTTCCTTTTGGCAGATATTCCAAGTTTACTTCTGTGTTTGTGTACCTACCCAAAACAGAGCTCCAGACAGATAGAGTGAATTCCACATTGCCAATATTGGGGATAAGAGCAAAATAATTGTTGGTGCCAATATCTATTAAGCATTTACAATAGTTTAAAATGACCCCTCAAATACCAGCATTGCAATTCTGACTTTTATAATCTAACATTTTTTGTAAATGCTAGCATTGACTGATTGGTAATTGCAATGAAAAAAACAACAAAAAAACCACAAAACATTTGACAAAGCAAATTACTTATTTCACATGAGGAGCAATGTTGACATCCAACTTGTTCTAGCTTTAATGTCCATTGTGGACAACTTTGAATTAGTTGTTATTATTGATTCTTATCTTACTGGTTTAAGTCATGTATTTATTGTTTCAAATGATTAAGACATCAACAGACTAAGATATGAATAAGGAATAAATTCTACAGTGCTTGAGCTCTGTGTGGAATATTTCGACTTTTCCCTCAACTTATTTTTGGGCCTGCTATTATACCCTAGTGTTAGTTAGTTTTAGTTTTCATATTTATCATATATAATTTACCAATATACTCTCGATTTGAATTTTTCAATGCATTACTTTTGATGCTTCTACTTTAACAGCGAGCCACATTCCAGATTTTACGCAGCACAAATCGTGCTCGTGTTGGAGTATCTTCACCACCTAGACCTTATGTACCGGGACTTAAAACCCGAAAATCTACTTCTTGATTCTCTGGGTTATTTAAAGGTAGGGTAGGGTGTTGTTATGGCGATCAGCGTTCATGTTGCTATAGCAATGCCAGGTTTATTCACACACTCTCATATTTGGAGGTGTTGGTCTGCTTTATATGTGCTACTTTCCTCTTGCAGTTTATTAATAGAAGTTCTCACACAAGTTTGATGTTACTAGAAAACATGGCATGAAATATCAATCGCAAAAGAGGCTATAAAATAAGCTTCAATAAGTACTGTAACTTCCCTATGATTTCAGACACTAAGTATTTGTTCCGATCTGTCTGAATACTGAGTGTCAATACAGTTTGCAAGTTTTCTTTGAAACACAATCTTTTCTCTATTTCCAAGTACAAGGTAGTCATGATTTATGCAATCTTATTTCTTTGTTAAGATTTCAAAATTATCCATTATTTCACATTTGCATGAATATATTAATTCATAGGCAAACTATCTGAATCAAATCACATTTGTTTAATCAGAAGCACTTTTAAACTTTGGCTTTATCCTTAGAATCGTGTTAAGGTAGTGGAACCATAATAGTTCTGCAACATTTCAGAACTCATGAACTTTCTCAATGGTGACCTAGGTTTCCTAATGAAAATCGTTAGGAAACCTTGCTTAACACTGTTAAAGTTCATTACATCTGAAACATTGCTGAACTATTACGGGTCCACTGCCTTAATTCAGATTACTTTATCCAATATTCTTGCATGTTTAGGAATCAAGTTAGGCCATGTTATAAAGTGTTCCATTGCTTACACCTCTGCAAAACCCCTCTTTATATTAAATGGTGGTGGAATGAAATGTTCTTAATTTTGTTCTTTATTTTCTTCTACCTATTATTACTACTTTAAATGCAATCTTTTCTGTTCAAAAATCTTTTCACTTTTACTCTTCTTGCTATAATCTTTAAATGGCTTATAATCAGACACCATTATATAAAATGAGATTATTTGAGCACTTTGTGAAATGAATTGATGGTTCAGGTTGAAACAGTTGTAACTTTATTGGTAGTTACAACAATTTAGCGCTTAACCATTTAAATATAAATCTCTGTGTGGCTTCTCTAACAATTTTACATGTGCACATAGCAAAGGCCTTGGCCAGCCTGTGAATCCTCACAGTCGGACCAGTCTTCACTATGCTCTGTAAATAGGTAAGGTCTTTTGCCTTGTCATGTTGAACCCAGAATATTCCTGCTTTGGCAGGAGGTATTGACAAATATCAGCCTGCACATATATAAGCATTAAATGCACTTAAAGAGAGACAGTATTCATTTAAAAAAAAACTATTTTTAAACTATTTTGGTTTAAAAGGAAAATCATGTGGTATAGACAAAGATCAGACTGCACATATTATGTGCAGACTGATCTTTGTCTATACCTCCTATCAAAGCAAGAATATTCCCTAATCAGCATGACAAGGGTTAAACTGTTGGATATACCATGCACAGAATCGTGTTTGCACTAAACAAAGAATCAGGAGATCAATTTTGTGGCTTGTCATTCTGCAATTGAAATGTTTGAAAATAAAAAAGTTTTTCTCATTTTAAGACAAATCAAATGAAATTGTAGTGAGGTTATGTGTATTATTAGATTACAGTATGTGAACAAAATTCTTTTCAAAATTTGTCAACGATTAAAATTCCTCTTGATTAAGGAAGAAAATTATGCCTCTTGTTAAATCCGCCTTTAAAATGATATGTATCTTTATGTGACCAATTATTTTAACGAAACTTCCAATTCTTGAAAAGTTTTTGATTTGATCATGAAATATTCTTTTACTAATTAAATTTATAACAAGGTTGTACAGATGATCATCCATTTTACATATTGTTATTTCATTCGCTGTAAGCCCCAGTTATGTTTGTCTCTCTATTTCATTCATAATTGGTCACATAATCTTACACAAGTAATATTTTGATGCTTTTGGGTAGTTGGAATGTTTGTTGCATGATTGCTTAATACACTTTTGTATATTAAATACTTAACATTTTCCAAAATATTGTAACAAAATCTGCTGAATATCATTCTGATTATTTGAGGCATATTAAATTAGGTAATGGTGAGGGTTACTAAATAAATTGCACTGGGATATATTTTTAAAATTTGCTTTAACTGAACTTACAATTCTAGATATTGACAAACCCTCTTCCCTTTGGAAAATTGTGCATTTGTCATTCCAATTGGATTCCATGGTTACACACTGATGACCAGAACATTGTATTGGAAGGTGATGAATAGATCAATTGTAACAATATACGGTTATGTAATATGATACCCTTGCTTTCATTCATACTCTGAGTCTGTAAAGAATCACCTGACTCCACATATGTTGGCTGATGGCTCAGCGCTAAATAGTTATAACTGCCTATAAACATATAGGCAGTTACAACTGTTTTGTGCTGTGTCATCAATAAGCAATGACAAAGATTGAATTTCTTCATCACTCACTAAGCTTAAATCACACAAATTATATCATGTCTAATTGTCATGTCAAAATTGTAAACAGACAGAAATGCCAACAGTGGTTTGGAAGCCAGTGAACGAGACATTGCCTCTATTTCCTCATGTTTTAATTTGAAAAATAACTTGTTCTATCAATGTGAATAGCATAATATTCTATATTGTATGATTTTAATATTTCAAGATATGATTTATAAATGTTTGTCGCAGTGAATGTGAGCTATGAATACTTCCGGTTGGCTTATGTATGTTTTGATGCCTAAATTTTGTATCTTTAAGCTGTACTATTGCATGAAGTGTGTTAAATAGCTAGTCTTAAAAGTAAAGCTAATTTTGCTAAGATGAAAAAATAACCAAACCTTATTATGTCTGTCTTTGTCTTGAATTAAACTCTTGAATTTAAAAGCATTTAATTTTTGTACTCATTAATAAGGGAGCAAAGACCTTTTACCATCTTATTAAATTTGATCAATCTTTACATAATTTATCTTTTTTACATAAAGGAAAAACATTTTTGCGAATCAAGTAAGATGCTGGATAAAATTGAACCCTTCTTCATCTATCCATGTCAAATTCCTGTTCTTAACAAAGCTTTAACAGACATTATAGGTTAAAACCAATCTGCAAAGATGTGTAATTTGATACCAACCTACATCACCTGCTTTCTACTTAATTATTATGGGGAAACCTAGAGCAAAACTGGTTAAAATATCTCCAAAATTGTGAAATTTGTTAAAAACAGTTTTTAAATTCACTAGGATAAAAGATTAAATAGAGGATAATCATTTGTTTCAGTATAAGATTGATTTATATTCATTGAGTGAACATCAAAAGCTATATTTTCACGAGTGGTAATATAGCTTTTGTTGTTCACGAAATGTATTAATCAATCTTACTTGAAAAACAAACGATTTTTCTATTTCTTTATTGCAAAAATGAGGCAAAATGTGAAATTTTTAGGACATATTTTCGTTAAGTGCGTTATTTTGCATGTGATTGCTATGCAATGTTCATTGTGACGTCACTTATTTTGCCCGGCATAGATGCCATCAGATAGGATGAAATGCACAAAAGCAGGGTATAAGTTTTGATCATTTCAGAGCCTTTGCTGTGAGAATATCAAGTGATAATCTACCATTATCTCTCGATAAACTGCAGAAAAGCATTAAAGAAATACTCATGGTCTACGTGTCAACATAGCAGCCATGTTTCCACGGAAGAGGAAAGACATTTTTTATTGCATGTGTTAGAGCCATAAAGTGATTGCCTATCTTCCTATTGGAAACATAAACCCCAGAAATAAGTGACACGGTGACTATAATTCCATGTTGGCCTCTGATCATAAAACAGGAGCCTGATATTGATTTTAGCTGTCTCTTGAATTCAACCCTTGTCTCCTCTCACTCCTCTCACACGACTGCTAGCCTTGCATTCAGGAAGAAAAAATGGTACAAACTGTTTGCAAATTATACCCCGCTTTGCATTCAAGTGTATGTGCAAAGGGAGCTAAAAAGTTACAAACAGTTTGTACCGTTTGGTCATCCTGAATACAAGGCTAATGTTTTGCTCAGTGCTTTTTTGAGACAACCTAGGCTTTAAACCAGTGTTATCAGTTAAGGTCAATATCATTTTCAAGGTCAAATATAAAATTCAATGAATTAAACAATTGTTTCTGGAAAATGGCAATTGTTTGGGGGGGGGGGGGGATTGGTGTTAAACACACACTATCTTTCTTTACAAAAAATGATGATTAAAAAGTAAAAGTTGATATAAAATAAGAAGATAAAAACTAAAATGATCATATACGAGCATAATGCTTGGACTTCAAAATTTTATTTCCATTTGCCAAAGTTCTAGAAACTTGATATTTTGCAGTATATTCTGAGTTTTAAATAGGAATTATGAATAATGTTTTAATACAATACATTGTGAAAATATATTTCTCTGTCGAGGTTTATGCAACCTTCAAATGTGATTGAAAACTGATACAACTGAACTAGTAAAAGATCAGGATTTGACACTAACTACATTTTGCCACCAGCCTGAAGGGCCTGTTAGCCAGTCCTCCCTGATTACAACAGATCCTGTATGAAAACTATGTTTGATTTATAGCATTTAAAGAGAGCCTTTTCCCAGTACATATGTAATTTATAGTCATTTGTCAATATGTTACCATACTGGCTGAGCTTATTTTTCCAGAAGCATATTTTTCACACAGCAATGCATCAATACATTTCAAAGAGCTCATAGTACAACTAGTTATGTGGTTTTGTAATTATACTGAAAAATT
Source organism: Fragum whitleyi (assembly GCA_948146395.1). Lineage (NCBI taxonomy): Eukaryota > Metazoa > Mollusca > Bivalvia > Cardiida > Cardiidae > Fragum > Fragum whitleyi. The sequence continues at coordinate 14,076,188 of OX411548.1, read as the reverse complement.
TCAATGCTTATCCTACTAAATTTGAACTTTGTTTTAATAAATAACCAATTTTCGGGACATTTTGCTTGTCTGGATCAAGCTTTGTTAATAATCATTACATAGAAAGCAGACATCTTTGAAGGCTGATCTTAGTCTAAACTTACAGCAAAACTTTATTATGCCACAAACAGCATGAGAGAGACTAATGACCAAAATAACTCAAATATGCATAAATCTATATTTAGAAAATAAAAGGTCTGTCTTAGATTATCGCCCTTTGCCATACTTAGTGATTGTCTCAAATATGATTTAAGACTTGACAAGAACTAATGGTAAGTTGATCCAATCAGGAACTGAGATCTGTCTAGAGTAATAAATTCTAGCACATTGATTGGATCAGGGATCTAGTTAGTGACAGTTTGGAGCTCACAGAAAATAGATGTCTGTGCTAAAACTAGACACAGGAAGCAAGTTAATGAGCATTTTTCCTTCAGGGGAAATATTTTATATGCTAGGCCTTTGTTATATAATTACATGGATTCTTAGGGTATTGCCACTTGAAAAAAGAACACCAAAAGTAGATGCTATTTTTATGCCCCCCTTCAAAAAAAGGGCTATATTGCTTTGCACTTGTTGGTCAGTCTGTAGGTCCATAGACCGTTTTTTTGTCAGGAGTGTCATCTCAAAAAATTATGCAAGCTTGAATGATGTAACTTCACAGGCGGATAGATCTCATTGAGGAGAAGAGCAGTGCACAAGAACCATAACTCTACTTATCATACTTTTTCAGTTATTGCCCTTTGTTGATTGACAAAGAATATGCTGTTGACCTGCTCTTAGGGGGGGGGGGGGGGGGGGGGGGGGGTCATAAATGTTTTACAAACATCTCTTGTTAATATTAAGACAAATCTTTGAGGAGCTGCTGTGATTACACTGTTGGTAGTGTGTCGGACTTCCAATGATGAGGTCAGGGGTTCAATCCCTGACAAGGGCAAACAATTATTTCTGATATTTCTCTCCAACCAATAGGTTGATAATAGTAATACATGGAATGATCTCCATAGTTCTGATTCCTTGCAGAAAAAGATTTGTTGAGTTCAAAACTCAATATCAATGCTCAAAAATTGGTATTAAAAATTACTATAGTCAAACAAGATTCCTTTTCCAACCAGTGAGGGGGAAAAGAGGGGGTTTTTTTGGAGAAAACTGAAAAATTTGAGAACTTTAAGCAAGTTTTAGGTTTAAATTTCGTTTTGTTTCCTGTGTATCATAAAGAATAAAATAAAATAATTACAAAAATTTGAATTATAACTGATTTTACCCAAAATTGTTCAGCCCTTACTCTAGCTAACAAATCTACACTGAAATATATGTAGGAGAATATACCAAATCCAACTTCATATTTTAAGTCATTCAAAATTCAAAACCATTAGTATTGCTTCATTTATTTTCTATACGATATCAATGGCGTATGAAGGAATAGTTCTATAAATAGTCAAATGTTGTTATAAATAGGTGTAAACTTTTGAAAAGGTAGATAAAACTTTTTTTATACTTTCCAATTTACTATGATTTTATAATGGTGCGCTTTTATGAAAACGGCTTTAAAAATGGTAACAGTTATAAACTGTGTACACTGAGCGATATAAAAAGTAATTTCTTAATTATCAAAATACTGAACAGTAGGAATTTCAGCCAAATCATGGTTATCTAATTAGGAAGCGTTAAAAATCTTTTGGTCAATAGATATGACATAATGGCAGCTTATACACACCAACTGGATATTATTATAGGCAACATCATGTTTGGTTCCAGTTATTTTTTTTGTTCAATTGTCCCCCTCCTATTACCCATCCACCCACCATTTTGAATAAGCAAGCAGCATTGTGACAAGCAACTTTTCATCTCTGCACAGTTTTTCAAGCTTATAGTTTCTTTAAGATAATTTCATCCAATAAAATGAAATTATCAATAATTTATTACCTCCAATCAATGAAATATACATTCTTTACTGATTTTGTGGTTTAACAAACAAATTAGGGGCTTCAAAATCAACACCAGGGATTAAAATAATGCAATTATTGGAATGAAATGTTGATCATTTTGGACGGTTTTCAATCATTTTTAATGATTTTTGGAGCAATTTTGAGTGATTTGAGTAAGTGTATTGATTGAATTATTAGAGCAAGTGATTTTGAATGGTTTTTGATTGAAATGAGTGTCAATATCACAATGTTATTTACTGTACTTATCAGACATTTCACAGTAGAGCAAGTCTGAAGACAGTTATGCAGAAACTATTTACCTGTCTAGAGATGTTACAGTGAACTGCATAGCACTTGGAACACGTCTTGCTCATTCTGTTGTTTCAGAATTGTACTAGTAGAAATATTTGTGACACGTCGAGCAAAAAGGGACACTCTTGGAAATACAAAAAGTGCAGATTCTAGTCAGCCTGTGCAGGCTGACTAGAATTAAAACTTTTTGCCCTTTGATTAAGAGTCAAAACTTTTTGCCTTTCGGTGATTTTCTGAATCCCAAAATGATCATTCTACCTTCCTTTAATTATGATTTTTGAAATGCAATTTCTGTACTTGGGCTTTGCTGGATAAAATATGTTTTTTACAGATATTTACTTGAAAAGAGACTAGCAGAAACCCAGTTGCCCAAAGCCTAATACATTAATTTTTTGGCTTGGCCCCTGGATTTTTCAAGAAAATGGCCATACCTCTGTTGGTTAATGAAATTTGGAAGTCTGGCCCCCTTGTTGAACATCATTTTTCCTGGGTCTAATAAATATAATTCCCAGATGGTCCCTTTTAGTGCGATTCTGAAGGGTCAAAGTTATATTACACATTAGTTTGTCCTTGTCAATATATTGTAGGAATGTCAAACCAGGCTTTCTCTGACACCAGTCCTAGAAAATATCTATGCTTTCTGACATTGATATCTGCAACCCTTGATGAATAAATGTTAACCTATAATGGTATTTGCAGCTTAAGCATGGAAAAGATGTCGTAGAAAGAAACACCATTATAGAGCTTGACTGGATGAAATGTTGCCAACATTGGGAGTTTGTTTGAAACAAAATTCAAAATCAGTAGGGTAAAGGTTCACCTGCCATTACCTCAGACAGTGAAAATAAAGATTGACAGAAATGATTTGTTTTCCAGACTATATGTTAGACAAGAACTCTTGGGAATACATACTTGTCTTTGAAAAAATATAAATAAAAAATAGTTACAGCTTGTAACCTATTCCTTATCATTTTGAACATTTTTTCAACACCTGCACTTACCTTGTATGACAGGGTTCTGACCTTAATTTGACATTAGGGTAGTGGACTTGTAATCATGAGTTCCGAAATGTTTTTGAACTATTACTGGTCCACTACCTACTTTGAAATCAAAGGTCAACATTACACTGGACCCAGAATAGTTTAGCAACATTTTGGAAGTACTGAACTTTAACATTGTTAACTGAGGTTTCCTAATGATTTCATTAGGAAACCTCAGTTAACATTGTGAAAGATCACGAGTTTCAAATTGTTGCTGAACTATCCTAGGTCCACTACATTAAAGATTTTACAATGATAGTCCAGAATAGTGACTTGGATATTCTGTCCTTAAATTGGTAAGGCATTCATAGCATTGTCTAGTGCTGAAGATGTTGAGAATGATCATGAAAACATTATCAAAATATTTACAGTTAATCTTGTCTTTCTAGTGTTTAATTGTAGGGTTGTTTTTCACTTCTTTCATTGAAAGCTCAAACTTTTTATAACCCCACCTACAAGGTTAAGGTGTAAATATTAGTTTCCGCCAATCTGTCTGTCCGTCTTTCCATAAGCTTGCCTGGCAGTCTGGCCGTAGACCTTAATTTTTCATATCTGGACTCCATGCAACTCAAGAATGTCCAATTGTCATAGAATCATAAAACTTTATACAATCGTTGCACATGACCCAAGAAGGTGCCCTATTGTTTTTGAGTTGAATTGGTCAAACATCAAAATTGAGCATAGTTTGACAAAGTGCTGTTGGGGAGGAGGGGGGGGGGGGATAATAGTCCGCTTTGTGACAGATCTTATTCTTCATGGTTTCTCAAAGTAAATTTAATGAACTTTTAGGATAATATAATTAAGACTGAAAATAGTCTGCACAAAAACAAAACAATAAATTATTGAAATAACAAGAGAGTTATATAAAATGGAAAATTATTTAAGAGAATTCTGCAGCTGCCTTAAAAGGTCAAATTGAAACTCTCAAGAATTCCTATTTCATAATCAATATCAGCTTCGCATTACCGTTGCCATTTCTGGAATTTTAATTGCATGAAAAATTATTAGTGACACTCTCTCCTGATTAAATGTTAAAAGCTTATTGAAACCTATTTGATACAATATTATCTTACTTTGACTGGCTCTATTGCATACAATATTAAATTTATATTACCAAGGAAACCAATTGTATAAATGTACTTTAGTAATTAATTTATTTACTGTATTTTCTTTAAAGTAATGGACCCATAATAGTTCTTCAATATTTCAGAATTCATGATCTTTGATACAGTATTATTTTGAATTAACCGCCTCTGTAAAATCATTTAAATATGTAATTTCTCACATTATAGAAACCGGTTGTATTAATGTACTGTAATGATTTTTTTATTTACTATGTTTCTTTTAGTTTAGTTGACCTCTAAAGGTTCTGCAACATTTTGGAATTTATGATCTTTCACAATATTAACCAAGATTTCCTAATGAAATCCTAATGAAAGTTTTAAGATAATAGGAATTTTGTGTCATTTAATGAGCTAAATTTAGATCAACTTATTTTAATTTTAGATCCATTTAAAAGAATGTTTACAGGAAATTAACCTCAAATTTAAAGAGGATAAAAGCAAAAATGAAATCAGTTTATGTTTTTAGCTCACCTGAGCACGAAGTGCTCAAGGTGAGCTATTGGGATCGTAGAATGTCCGTCGTCAGTCGTGCGTCATCCGTCGTGCATCGTCCACAATTTCTTCAAACATCTTCTCCTCCTAAACCAGTGGGCCAATCTTGATGAAACTTGGCAGGGATGTTCCTTGGGTCAAGCTCTACCAAAGTTGTTCAAATAAATGAAATCCACCCTTAACTTTCCCTTCACCCTTAACAAAAAGGGTGAAAATATGAAAATCTTTAAAAATCTTCTTCTCTGAAACCAGAAGGCAGACAGCTTGCAAATTTGGTATGTAGCATCATCTAGTGGACCTCTACCAAGTTTGTTCATATCAAGACCCTGGGGTCATGTTTGGGCTTTGCCCGGGCCCAACCCATTTTACATTGAATCAAAGAGCGAAAATCTTTAAAAATCTTCTTCTCTGCAACCAGATGGCAGACAGCTTTAAAATTTGGTGTGTAGTATCACCTAGTGGGTCTCTACCAAGTTTGTTCATATCAAGACCCTTGGGTCATATTTGGGCTTTGCACGGGTGCATCCCTTTATCTCTTATGAGCATGAAGGGTAAAAAAATGAAAATCTTCAAAAATCATCTTCTATGAAACCAGAAGGCATTATTGCCGAAATGTTGGGGAACTATAGCGGATCCACTACCTTAATAGGATGGCTCTACCTAATTGTTGCTCCAACTTAACAATGTATTTAGGAAAACCCACTTGAGTTGACTTGACTGAAAGTTTTAAGATAATAGGAATTTTGTGTCATTTAATGAGCTAATTTTAGATCAACTTATTTTAATTTTAGATCCATTTAAAAGAATGTTTACAGGAAATTAACCTCAAATTTAAAGAGGATAAAAGCAAAAATGAAATCAGTTTATGTTTTTAGCTCACCTGAGCACGAAGTGCTCAAGGTGAGCTATTGGGATCGTAGAATGTCCGTCGTCAGTCGTGCGTCATCCGTCGTGCATCGTCCACAATTTCTTTAAACATCTTCTCCTCCTAAACCAGTGGGCCAATCTTGATGAAACTTGGCAGGGATGTTCCTTGGGTCAAGCTCTACCAAAGTTGTTCAAATAAATGAAATCCACCCTTAACTTTCCCTTCACCCTTAACAAAAAGGGTGAAAATATGAAAATCTTTAAAAATCTTCTTCTCTAAACCAGAAGGCAGACAGCTTGCAAATTTGGTATGTAGCATCATCTAGTGGACCTCTACCAAGTTTGTTCATATCAAGACCCTGGGGTCATGTTTGGGCTTTGCCCGGGCCCAACCCTTTTTACATAGAATCAAAGAGCGAAAATCTTTAAAAATCTTCTTCTCTGCAACCAGATGGCAGACAGCTTTAAAATTTGGTGTGTAGCATCACCTAGTGGGTCTCTACAAAGTTTGTTCATATCAAGACCCTTGGGTCATATTTGGGATTTGCACGGGTGCATCCCTTTATCTCTTATGAGCATGAAGGGTAAAAAAATGAAAATCTTCAAAAATCATCTTCTATGAAACCAGAAGGCAGACAGCTTTCATATTTAGAATGTAGCATCATCTTATGGACCTCTTCCAAGTTTGTTCATATCAAGACCCTGGGGTCACTTTTTGGGTCCACCCGGGAGCATTCCTTTTTACATAGAATCAAAGAGCAAAAAGGCATATCTGTCTTGCTCTTCGCTGAAAACGTTCTATGGTATTGATCTTAGGCAATTATCTTCTTTTTGACATCTGCCTATCTATCCAGGACCACGATGGAAATAAGAGTTTTCTCTTTTTCGTGTTATCCTGGGTCTGGGTGCATATAGTGGGTAGTATCACTCTTTGAGATGCTTGTTATTTTTTAGCTATTTTAATAGTTACAACATTGTCTTACGTATGTATTTTAATATTGTAACTAAATTGTGTCATTTAAATTGGAATTGCATTTTGTTATCCTTATATTGTACTACTCTATTGTTGTATGTACTTTTTTACCGAAATAAATCTATCTATCTATCTATCTATCTATCTAATTAATGTGATGTCCCAGGGGTCATAGAGAGTCAGGTGAGCGATCTAGGACCATCTTGGTCCTCTTGTTTCATCATAAAATGGGTACAATTATACATATTTTGTAATTTGCTTATTTTGTTCCTGAGCATTTATTATGATAAATGCATTAAGAAAGAAGAAATTTTTTGTTCATGAATAAGCATTGTTTTCTTAAATTTATCTTTTGAAGAAGTTTTAAAAAGACTTCCTAGCAATTAGGATAAAAAAAAAATTGCAAACTTTTTAAATATGTTACTTAAAACTGAAAAATGGGTGCATGTGCAAAGCAAGATACCATTTCGATGGCTCAGTATGAAACAGTTGTAACTGCCTATAATATCATTATGTTAATAGGCAATTACAACTGTTTAGCACTGAGCCATCAATTTATGAAGGCTTCATATTTTTTTTTAACTTGAGCCTAGGGCTAGGTTGTGAAAGAAAAATGATTAAGTATAATTTGAAGCTTTAATAACTATCTCTCTACATAAGATAATTCTCAAACTTACTCCTCTTCTTTGTTTGTCTACAATACTGTATCTTTTTTGTACCCAAATTTTTACCATATATGTTTAACACATATAAATAGAGATGTTATTTGTCTTTTTAGGTGACAGACTTTGGTTTTGCAAAGAGAGTTAAGGGCCGAACATGGACCCTATGTGGAACCCCCGAATACCTCGCCCCAGAAATTATTCTTAGCAAGGTATGTTATTTCGCTAGATGACAATCTCTGCTTGATACTGATCATATATGTGAAGTTTTAATGAAATCTGCACATTAGTTGCTGATAAATGGAGTGGACAGGAAAAAGCTCTAGACGGATAGACTAATAGAGGAACTGACCAGTTGACTCCTTTATACAGCCCAAACATAATTTGTGTGTGTGTACTGACCAGCTGACTCCTTTATACAGCCCAAACATAATTTGTGTGTGTGTGTGTGGGGGGGGGGGGGGGGGGGGGGGGGAGCGGTGTTGTGAATTTATAGTTTTAGGTTGAGGGGGTATGATAACTTAAAGATAAAGCTAGGAAGAGTTTCAGTTCTTGGGAATTACACTCTTTTATTATGAGAGGTACATAACTGCCAAGTTTCAAGTGAATCTGACGTAAGTTGACAGTTTTTATCATAAAAAAAGTCCTATTTTGGTTAAGGTCCATTGACTTTTGACAGAGTTAAGGCCCTTTGATGGAAAATGGCATTTCATTATGGACAAGCTCTTGTAGGGGTGTGTATACATCCAGTTTGCGACAGTCTAATTTCACTTTGTTGTTTTTCAAACTTGGACATTCAGCAGTGTAAAGAGCATATCTTGTGACAAAATTTGCCAATTGTTGCTAGATGGATCACATATCTTTCATAAACCCATCTTTCTTCGAGATCGAGGAGATTTCAAAATTTCTAATTATGGGTATACTACCTTAACCCTTTGCTGTTTAATCCCTGTTTTTAACGTATCTATGATTTGATGATTGAGAAAACATTGTGAAAAAAGAAGAAATTGCTTCTGACGAGCAATTTCTTCTTTTTCCACACTATTTTCTCCCCTACTGAATGGTTATTTTTCAAATTAAATCCACTTTAAATTTTCATCTGCAAAACCTTTGAATTTGGACAGGTCCAAAATTTTGTAAAACAGGAAAGGGTTAAATAACCTTGAATTTATTGCCTGTTGATAATGAATGAAGTTACAGAGGAAGAAAGAAGTGTTATAAATTTGTCCTTTTTCTAGCTGAATGATCATTGAATATTTATATATAACTGAGTAACAGCTCTATGCCTGCAGGCTTGTTGGTCTCTATATTTATAGAAGTAATTTGTTGATTTAATATCAAAATGAAACCATTACATATGTATACATATGTATCTCTCATTAAAAAAATAAAAGAACTTTGTCTGTGTAAACAATATTGTAAAATGCTCTATTTATTCAGCAAATTTTAAATAGAATAAGAATCTCCCTAACCTTACTGACAAAGTATTACATGACAACCGTCCTTACATGACCATTTTTGTCGATTTGGCTTGCAGTGAACAAAACAAAGTTGTCATTAAAACAAGTTGGTGTATGTGTGTTAATCTTTCCAATTTCAAGGTCCAATCACCTTTATTTGCGCGCATTCACACTTCTATGCGACAAACCCCAAACTTGAATAATAAAAAGTGCAATTGCGTCAGTTGTTCACACCTTAGACCTGTCAACAACTGTTAATGACACAAGCGATTTCGTAATTGGATATCGATATATTATTTACCTGATTGTGTTTGATTGTAACAGAGTGAGAATATCAAAGCTTGGGTTATTTGTTGTTTTAGAATAAAAAAGAGTCGGGGGAAAATGCAATTTCAAAATGACAATGGAGTTATCTTATGCCAATATGACGCAGGACTTGTTTTGTGTAAGGACCTGCGATGCGATCGTTTGGGCTAGATTCTTAAGATTTTAATTAAGATTTGTATGATATTAAGAGTTCGGTAAAACAAGATTTTTGTGCTAGTACTTAAGAAATTTGAATTTGAAAACAAAGCTTGATTGGCATTGACTAGTAGTCTTGACGACGTCAAATATTTTCGCTAAATTTATCGAACATTGTTGTTATGACGTTTTTATAATCTTATTTAGTGGGATTTTTCCATTTCACTCTAAAGAACGCACCTCTGGTCAATTCCGCAGAATAGTGATTAAAAAGCACATTTAAAAAAAAATAAAAAATAAATACATAAAAAAGTGTTATAATTCAATTTTGATTAATCCATCATGCAAATCAAAATGTGTCTGTTATTTCGCCACCACTTATGGTTGTACCTAAGTGTAATGATTGCAGCATACATCTCCTGAAATACCGCCGCTTATCTTTTTGTCGAACCTTCTATACGTCGAAGTTTTCTTGTAAGTTCCCCGAAGTTCGACATATAGATATTTGACTGTATATGTCAAACCCTGGCCATGCAGTCTGATAGTGGTCCACTCTGCTATTAAGCCAGACTGGTTTAAATATCCTAATAAACTTGTAATTCGTTTGGAATGAGTTTTAAAATTTGGCAGGATAATATGATTACTAATTTGTAATTTGTCTGTTTTCAGGGTTACAATAAAGCTGTAGATTGGTGGGCATTAGGTGTGCTGGTATATGAAATGGCAGCAGGATATCCCCCTTTCTTTGCTGATCAACCCATACAGATTTATGAAAAGATTGTGTCTGGAAAGGTTAGTGTTACAGCTAACTGTTCAATGTACCCTTGTCTAACTCAGTAGGTTATCCCCCTTTCTAGCAGATTATCTAGGATTTCAAAGGCAGAACTCTCTCATTTTGCCATGTAGGAGTCAGATAGACTCCTTATTCATTAATAAAAATATCAAGTCATCCATCCGGAGAAAAGCTTATTTGTGAAGGTAATATTGTGGAAAAGAACAAATTGTCACAAGTAATTCTTTTTTTCCACAATATTTTCTCCTTGTTTAAAAAGTAGGACCCCTTACTTTAAGCTGGGACTCCGTCATTCCATAAGTTGGGAGTCCGCTGGACTCCTTACTCATTGAAGTTAGTGGTCAAATCCTGTCAATCCATACAGATTTGTGCAAAGATTGTGTCTGGAAAGGTGAGCATTACAGCTATATGTACAATGTATTGTATGCTTGTTTAGGTCAGTATAAGGATATCACCCTTTCTTTGCTTAATGACCCATACAGAGTTATGAACAGATTGTGTCTGGAAAGGTGATATTCAGCTGAGATATTGAAGCAGGGAATAGTGATACAAAATATAAGGAAATCTATTAAAATGGGATAATGTGATGCTTTATTGTCTAATGTAAACAGCTTGCATATTATAATCAAAGCTTATCAGTTTTATTTTATCACATTATGTCCCTTATTTGTTTTATAACTGTTTAGATATTTTGAATCAGCAGGTAAGAATAAAAAAAGGATTTCTTCTTGATTTACCAATTGCTTGACTGTAAAAAAAAAAATTCACATAAAAATGGGAAAAATGTCAAGTTTCTCCACTTTTGCTAGGTCAAGTGCCAGGACTGTTTTAGGTATCCTGAGAACCGAAAAACGGAGTGGCCTAAGGAGGATGTTTAAGAGTTAAAGTATTTGACGATTTTTGTCAGTGAAAAACATGAATTGGTCAGGGAAAAGTCAGGGAATTTTGTTTCACTAAAGTGCTGGCAACCCTGTCTGTCTGTTTGTGGAACTTTTTTGTCCAGAGCATATCTCAAAAAGTATGCAAGCTAGAATCATGAAACTTCACAGGTGGATAGATCCCATCGACGAGAGGTGCAGAGCACAAGAACCTTAACTCTACTCATGATATTTTGTGAGTTATTGCTCTTTGTTGATTGACAAAGAATAGGCTATTGACCTGCTTCTATGGGGGGGGGGGGCATAAATGTTCTACAAACATCAGTTGTTTACATTCAAAAAGTGAATGTTAGAAACAGCATGTTTTCAAAGGACACACTTGTAATTCTTTGACATTTGGGGCTAGAAGAAACTGGTTTAGGCAAAACATGTTATGAGAATAATACCTTGAATGAAGAGATTCTTACAAATATTGTGTGGGCTGAGCAGTAATTCCGAGATCACAGTGGCGTGGTGTGACATAAAATCAATCGTAGACATCAAATATTTACGACCGTGAGATGCGATGTTGTCCTCTTACTTCCTTGAATTCTGAAATTTCTGATTCTCAAAATAAAAGAAGGGATTAAATTTAATGTCCTACTGATTCTTCGAATTTCCTGTAACTGGGAAAAAGTTGCTATTTTATGCTCCTTAGAAAAAAAAGATCCCCCACTGAATTTGAAAATACGGAAGATCTTTGAAAAAAGTTTGGCAATCCCCCTGACTAAAATGAACACATCACCACTCAATTTGTCTATCTGTCAATGTAAAAAGACCCTCTTGAGAAAAAAATAAAAAATTACTTATCTGCCAAATTAAAATTTTGTTTTGAGCAAATTGCTGATTTTGAGACATTACTCTCATTCTGGCTCATGTTTTTTTTCAAAAATAATTTAGAAAAAAAGCGAGCATTGTAGGCTAAGGTAAGACTGCACACCTGTGTTTGCTGATCTTAGTCTGTATTTTCTGCCACAACTTGGTGTACAGCAGGAATTTGTCATAAACAGCAAGAGAACAATTTAACTTTTTTACGGTCTTTGAAGAATTTACTCTGAAACTACAAAATATAGATAGTATATTATTTTACTGTTTTTTGCTTGATCATTTTAGGACACCAACACACTTATTCCATAACTAGTTTTCCATAGCTGAATTAAAGAAAACTTTATAGATCTTTGTAAGCATCTGATTAGTTTGGGAAGACATAAAAAGCTGCTAATAGAACTTGTGTGCATATTTTATTAAGGGTGTCAATGAATATCACTAATTTTGTTCATCTTGAATAAAATTAGCAATATTGGTTTACCTCCCTTAAATTTCATTCAAAACTCTTTCCTCGCTCATTCAATTTCATTCCTACATCATTCCAATATCATTAGCTTGAAAATTTCACAATGATCTAAACTGTATAATGTTAGAGTGAAAAAATAAATTCTGTTTCCTTTTCAGGTGCGATTCCCGTCCCACTTCAGTTCAGACTTAAAAGACTTGTTGCGTAACTTGCTCCAAGTAGATTTAACAAAGAGATTCGGTAATCTAAAGAACGGAGTCAATGATATCAAAAATCACAAATGGTTTGCCACCACAGATTGGATAGCCATCTACCAGAAAAAGGTAAGGGGTTGTTTGTAAAGCTGCTTGCAAAAGTATTTGAGCCTGTGCCTGACATTTCCAACAATTTTACATATGCTAGAGGTGAAACTACGGACCAGTGTAAACAACCACTCATGTAAGAAGAATTTTTACTGATAGCCCTATGAGGGAACAAGATCTTATCTTTCCACAGAGCACATATTGAAGTCTCTGGTCAGACTGGGCGGATGATGATATTCTAAAATCTTTGATTTTAACTAAACTCTTGTGGGAGCTAAAAAGAGAGAAATGTGGAAGAAAAATTTAAAAGAAATCTCCTGATTTATCTCATATTTCCACCCAAAAAGAGAAGAAAAAGCAATAGATTGTCTATTTGAAATCGTTGAAACATTAAGCAATAAGAGATAATATATAATGAGTGTAATTGGCAATCATAAAAAATCTTGCCTCCTTTCTTATTCATGTTCATTTAGTTATTAACATATATTGTCATGGTTTTTGTGTCCAGCTGTTTTTGGTTACATCATAAAAGGCTTGGTGTCCAACAAATTGAGAATTTTCGACTTGTGTGTTAACCTGTTTCTTTTGCTTAAATTTTAAGTTTGTTGATAGTATTCCAATAGACAGAATAAAACACTAAAAAAAAATTAAGTGCTAAGCAATGATAAAGTTTTTTTTTTTCCAACAATGACTGATGTAACACTGGACGAAATCTCAAAAATATAGTTAAATCTGGACAAATGGTCATTTTTTAGCTCCACTAGCTGAAAACCACTGGGGCTATTGTCATGGCGTTGTGTCCGTCGTGCGTGCGTCCGTCCGTCCGTCCGTGTGTGCGTCCGGTCGTAAACTTTTCTTTAAAAATCTTCTTCTCAGAAACTACTGGATGGATTTCAACCAAACTTCACAGGAATGATACTAGGGTGGCCCTCTTTCAAAGTTGTTCAAGAAATTTTGATCCAATGAAAAACATGGATTTAATGGGTGTGGCTAATTTCCAAATATGGTAAAAAGTGAGTTTTCTCAGATTCTAATCAATGGATACCAATAAAATTTTTCATGAATGATCCTTGGGTGACCCTTTGTCAGTCTACAAAAAATCATTGTGATCGGATGGAAAATATGCATTTTATGGGCGGAGGTCATTTCTTTATATATTATATAGTTCAAACTTTGAAAATCATTTTCTCAGAATGTAACTGATGGATATCAACCAAATTTCATTGGAATGATCCTTGAGTGACCCTTTATCGGTTTACAAAAAATCAATGTGATCGGATGGAAAATATGCATTTTATGGACGGAGGTCATTTCTCAATATGTTATATAGTGGAAACTTTGAAAATCATTTTCTCAGTATGTAATGGATGGATATCAACCAAATTTCACTGGAATGATTCTTGATTGACCCTTTATTGGTTCACAAAAAATCAATGTGATCGGATGGAAAATATGCATTTTATGGACGGAGGTCATTTCTCAATATGTTATTTAGTGAAAAATTAGAAAATCATTTTCTCAGAATCTAATTTTTGGATATCAACCAAATTTTCACTGGGATGATCCTTGAGTGACCCTTTATCAGTGAACCAAAAATTATTTTGATTGGATGAAAAATATGCATTTTATGGGTGGAGATCATTTCTCAACAAGTTAAATAATAGAAACTATGAAAATCATTTTCTCAGAATGTAACTGATGGATATCAATAAAAAAGTTTTGGTATGATCTTTGGGTGACCCATTATTATGCAGCCAAAAATCATTTTCATTTGATGAAAAATATGTCTTTTAAGAGCAGAGGTCATTTCTCTATCTGTTATATAGTTCAAACTTTGAAAATCATTTTCAACATCAGTAGAACCCCAAATATCTAAAAATCAAGTCAAAACATTTATTTGCTTTTACAAGAATTTCAAGCCTGTGGAGCGACTCAAGCCATTCATGGCTTTCTAATCTTTTGTAAATTCAGCCTCTCATGAATTCACTTTAACCATCTCTTCTACACTTACCTAGTTTAAGGATTTTCAAAGTTTAATGGCACGGAATTTCCAATCTAAGACTGCATGATGTAACTGGACACAAATTAAGTTTTGTAAGGCAAGTTATTTTGTTATCTAACTGAAATAAACAAATTCAAAGACATCCTTTTCGAGCATTTGTTGCCTTCTTATTTTTTACACACATTTTAACAACTTGAATGCCAGATATATACCCGTTTTTTAGTGTTTCATGATGTAACGTAGACACCACTGTAGCTGTCGCTGGGTTACACCCCGATGTTTTTTTTTTTAAATTAATTTATAATTGTTCATTTCATAAAATATCCAGTTCCCTAGTTTAAAAGAACATTGTATCAAAGTAAGAGCACTGGGGCGTTTCATTTTAGTACGATATTATCTGTAAATCAATAAGACGTAACATTGACTGCAAAATGCAAGCATACACTTTATAAATTCATTGAAAGACGTAACATTTCTGCATTCATACCCTCGCGGTCGTGAATTGTCCGCCATTTTTCCTCTTCACTGCGGACTAGTATTTAATAGTGTCGCTTATGTCATCGTAAAGGGGAAAATAAGCAAATGACCGAAAAAAAATCAAAATGTTTTCCAGAATGTAAAATTTCAATGACTGTAATGACGTAACATTTTAAGACACAAATTCACACCATGAAATCCATGAATAGACAGAGAAAACATTTCGTCAATTCAAGGCTCACTTTTGTACTCGATCTATTTCGTAATTGAAAAGATTCGCACCCGTACACAAGTTAGTGTGTTTTAAGGATACAAAGCTTGAAATACTTTTTTATACACCGCCGGAGGCGGACGTATATTGGCGTCATCTTCTCCGTCTGTCTGTCCATCCGTCCGTCTGTACGTCCGTCCACTTTTCTTGTCAACGCAACTCCTCCTAAGTTTCTGGCTGGATTTTCTTGAAACTTGGTCAATGTTATCACCTCAATTGGTAGATGTGCATGAAGGAAGGATTTTACGGTTGGTTGATTTTTGCCTGAGTTATGCCCCTTGATAACTTAGTCTCTGGGTCCATTTTTCTTGTCAATGCAACTCCTCCTAAGTTTCTGGCTGGATCTTCTTGAAACTTGGTCAATGTTATCACCTCAATTGGTAGATGTGCATGAAGGAAGGATTTTATGGTTCGTTGATTTTTGCCTGAGTTATGCCCCTTAAAAACTTAGTCTCTGGAATTTAGTCTCTGGGGCTTATTGAAATTGCAGCCTTGTGAATGCAACTCTTCCTAAGTTTCTGGCTGGATCTAAATGAAACTTGGTGGATGTTATAACCGAAATTGGTAGATGAGCATGAAGTATGGATTTTATGGTTCATTAATTTTACCCTCAATTATGCTCCCTTAAAACTTAGTAGCTAGGGCTTATTGAAATTGCAGCCTTTTGAACACAACTCCTCCTTACTTTTTTGTCTTTATTTAAATGAAACTTGGTCAATGTCATCACCATAATTTGAAGATGTACATGGATCAAGGATTTTATGGCTCATTTATTTCCCTGAATTATGCCCCCTTAAAACTAAGTGCCTGGGGCTTATTGAAATTGCAGCCTTGTGAAGGCAACTCCTCCAAACTTTTTGTCTTGATTTAAATGAAACTTGGTCATTTTCAATTTGGTTCTGTCAAAATAAGTAGTGTCTACAATTATTTTCGTGAAACAGCAGCAAAGTGGCGGCGTATTTTGTGACGATGGCACTCTTGTTTTAACTGACGTAACGGTTTGGACACAAAAGTTACGTCATTTTTATATTGTTTCTATTTCATTTAAAACATACAAATTGAAGATTGTGACCCTTGTTGCAGTCATTAATCAAGACATAGAAGTGTAATGGGGCAATATATTTGATATGCAACGGTAACAGTACCCAGGTCTTTTCCCTCAGCTATTTTACAGGAGGCCTATAGAAAAGTGTCCGCTATGTTGTCCATATAAACACAACATTTCATCGCATTTTTCTTTTTTCAGGTTGGGATTTTAAAATAAAACACTAAGGGTGGAGTCATACATTCAAGAACTGCAGCAAAGATGCCCAAATCATTCTTATTTTCTTTACAAAATTAGTTTTTTGACAGATTTGGTTAGATGTAACCAAAAACAGCTGGACACAAAAACCATGACCATATAATAACAATTGAGCCTGTGCATGAGATTTCCAACATTTTCAAAAATGTGCAAAGCAAAGACTCTGGCCAGCCTGTGCCTCCGCACAGTCTGACCAGTCTTTACTATGCGTTTAGTAGATAGATAAGGTCTCAAAGTATCTGTAGACCACCAGGTAACTTTATATTTATAGTATGTGGCTGTCTATGCTACTCAATGTTTGCCCCTCATGAACATTTCAAATTGTTGGAAATGTCACACCAAGCTCAATTATTATTTACCTCTTCTCCACTTCAGGTTGAGGCACCATTCATACCCAAATGTAAGGGCCCAGGTGACACGAGCAATTTCGACGACTATGAAGAGGAACCCTTACGGATCTCATCGACGGAGAAATGTGCAAAGGAATTCGCAGAGTTCTAGAATTATATTGTTCAAACAGACACTGGTTACGTTTCACAAACTTAAACAGTGACTGGCCATTTTGTTCTGCCAGCCACTGTAATCAAACTCCAGAAGATGGGCATTGGATCAGGTGCACCGCTGCACGCTGAACAGACGTTTTATGAAAACAGAGACTGTTCGTCAGGATATATATTGATGGGCCCTTCGTATACAGAGTTGGGAGTACTTGTTATGATTGTACAAACCATGGTAGAAACAGGACTGAGTGCTATGAAATTATTAAACCTTGTCATGCTGAACAAAATTGCTTTAAAATTTAAGTGTTGAAAATACTGGACATACTAATTGTAATTCAAAACATGGTATTTGTGTTTCAAAATATCATTCTTAAATATTTTTTGTTTAAAAATAAACAGGCAGTTTAGACCAAGATCAGTCTGCACATATGTGCAGGCTGATCTTTGTCTAGACCTGCAAAAGCAGGAATATTCCAGTTTCAGTTCGACATTGATGAAGAAAAAAATGATTAGTATGCTCATATAAGAATATGTTAACCATACACATTTATTGTCAACTAAAATCATTAACTTGTGATTTAAAACATAATATTCCAAAGGGAATCCATGTTACTCAATTTTATTTCCATAAACTCTCTTTTTCAAAACAGCGTTTATGGAAATAAAATTGAGTAGAATCATTAAGCAAATTTCTTGGATGTCAGAATAGGCGAGAGATAATTTCAGTACTTAAATTCTTAATTCAAAGTTAATCCCTAGCCTACTAGTGCTCATTTGACTTTTGTATCCACAACATAGAGTTAAGATCAAGTCTTACAATCTGAACTTGAATTCTAAACAATACCCACTCTGGTACTAATTTAGAAAAAGTTCATACTTTAATCATTGAAAAATTGGTCATTTTTGTTGAATATTGTTAAGAAAAAGTTCCTGTTTTATGCAAACAGAATGAAAAAAATTCAATGGAATTTAATCGCTTAGTACCTTAATAGTACCTCAATATAAGCATATAACTCATGGATTCATTCAGACAATTTGAAACATGTGTATACCAAAGATCACCCAACTTTCAAAGCAACTTACAGATGTAAATAATGACAAAAAATAATAACAAACCTTGTTGTCAATTTCAATGAATATTGCCATCAAATCAGGGTATCTAGTCCTGTTTTTACCATTACTGTAGGAATTTAAATATGTGGAATGTTTTAGCTATTAGTCATGGAGAACTTAGTGAGAGACTGTGTGTTTTTATAGCAATTGGAGGAATCTTGTTTACGTGTATTTCTTTAGATTATTTTTCTGACATGAGATTGATGACTCAGTCCTATAAAGTTGTAAGTCCCTATACAATGTATAGGGACTTACAACTTTATAGCACTGGGGTATTGAATTGTAAAATTGATGTCATTTGCTAGTGTCTTCAAATTGTAGTATGTCTTTCTTAGGGGTGTGGAATTCCCGTGCCTGACTTGTGTGAAGTGGACTCTTTGACTAAGGGATAAGAACATTTTCAAAGATCAACCAAATTATCTCCTTCTCTGCTTGTTGACAAGAACATTTTCAAAGATCACTTGTTCTTGGGTAGATAAATAATAGGAAAAATGATTCAACAAACATCACCTCAAAGAGAAATTACCCTATTGGTAATACTTTAGGGTAGAAAATATCATCAATGTTTTCTCAAAATATAAATATCCACCCTTTTTTCTGACTTTCATTTTAATCCTGGACAAGTAGAAGACCACAGGAGAAGATCTGTTTTTCCACACCCCTGTTGTTCATTATAACCCTGTGCAATAAGGGATTCAGCTTGCTAGGTGTCTAGTTAGCTGCGTTTACTGCACTTTATTCTCTAACATTGCTGCTAGATTTCAGTTCAAATGATTTGCTAGATGTCCCATAAGTGAAACAACAAACAATATTCATTTTAGTTCTATTCTAATTTGGATTATTTCCTTTTCAAACTATGCGTTTGATACCCATTTGAAGTATCTTTGCTATTCTGTTTGAGTAACCAACCTGAAAGGGATCATTTGGTATTAAATTAATTTTTTTATGAAATTGTTGTAATAGGGTTGAATTTTCAAGACAGATTAACTTCTCTTATTCTAGGGAAAAAAACTATGGAAAAATCCTGATAAGAATGTCATCCTTGAACTTAGCATTTTAAAGTTGATCTGGAAGCTCTGCCCACATAAAGGTCCCTAGAAATTAATTCTAATTTTTCAATTATTTGCTAAAAAAATAAAAGGAGTTTTGATGTGATGACAAGAATAGACAGAGCATATCTGGGCCCTAGGTTATAAAACATTTCTCAGGCTCAATTCAAAATTTTTCTCAAATTTCAATTTGAGATTAAAGTCTTAATACTGTTTTATTACTCATTTTAATGTATTAACATAAAAGATGATATTAATAAGTTGTCATGAATAACAACTCATTAATATTATCATTTATTTTCATACATTTATTTTAATTTAAAATTAGAGAAAATTGAGCCTGAGCCTGAGAAAAGTTTTATAACCTTGGGCCTTGAAAAAACTTACATTCTCTAGTATCATGTTTTTAATCCTACCATGAAGGTTTCTGAGAAAATGAGTCAAATTTGAATCGAAATCCTAGGTAACCTATGTGGAGATACATTCAGATCTACTTAGTACTGAAGTACCACTGATACGATTTTCTTCTTCGATTGACTATAAAATGGGACATACACCCAGGTCATGTATAAAAATCATTGTACAGATAAAATCATTTCTGTGTATATCTTATTTGTAAAAAATGTACATAAATTCTCGCACATATAAACAAAAAAATGATGAAAATTTTAAAAAATAGATAGCCTGCCTATATAGATGGGTGGAGAATTTTGTTAAGTATCACTTTAACTGTCGTTCATTTATGTTATTTAGATGGCTCAGTGCAAAGCAGTTGCAACTGCCTATAAACATATAGGCAGTTACATCTGTTTTGCAATGAACTATTGAGTATTTTGTTTTGGATATTTAAGTACTTTGCAGATAAAGCCTTGTTATACATACAACATGAGATGTAAAAATGGGGTTAATTTCACTGGAACTATAGATGAATGTAATCTTATTCAATGTAATCATTAGTTACATTACATATTCAAGATATGTCAGATCCAAAATAGCAGCAGTATACATGTTAATGTCATTGGGCAATCAAAGTATTCAATTAGTAGATAAATATTTACAGCTGATTCAATTAGTAGTTGAACATTTACAAGCTCTCAGCAATATAATAAATTGGTATATAACAGCTCAGCAAGCAAACAAATGACATATACTTTTAAAAATATTGTGTAATACAATTTGATACAATAATATCAAATGACAAATTATTTTTGTGCTTTTAGAACCTAAAAAGTATGGCCTCGATAAGCCATATTACTATAAGCCATAATTACGCGGGTTTGAGAGCCATAGACAAATATCAATCACTATGTCATTTAAAATGCAAGTTTTGCATTCCAATTATGAAAATGATCCCCCCATAAAACAAGTAGGTAGACTAGTATAATTGATTCAGCTATTTCAATTTTAACCAATGATATAAATTTGATTCAAATTTCAGGAATCCGGTTATACCCAATCTTTAGTTCAAAACTTGTGATGGTGAATTACAAAAATTGTAGGGCAAGGGAAATAACCCTTCTTTATTCTTGTCATACATTAGGAAAAAGAAAGCTAGTTAGTTCCCTTTGCTCACAAAAGCGGTAACACCTATAATATCAGTCACACATAATCTAATCAAAGGGTAATTCATAGCTATTGTGATTGCCTATGAATACAATGTATAATGACACTTACAATAGATTAACACTGACCCCTCAAAGTATAATCCTGTATCATTTATGATAGTTGCAGTTATAATTTGCCATAAAACATGTTTAAGTAGTTGCTTTAATTCATGTCATATAGTAATGTTTTTTGTACATCATGCTTTGACTGATAATTTGTGTTATGGAAGTTCTTTTAGGGTCATGTTCTGTCTACATTTTTTTTCTTTTATCTGTTCTATATTTGGATCTGGTGGAATAAATGACTTCCATGATCGAAATAACATGTTGTCTTCCCTCCTTTTTGATACCCTTAGAAATAAGGTGGCAAATTGTCACAAGGTACGCGTTTTTCCATGCGGGATGTGTTCGATCCCCTACGGTGGCACTCATACTTTCAGACTATTTGTCTACCACCAATGGGTTGATAATCCTAGACCTATGTAGGATAGCAGCTTGAGGCTAGAAAAGGATATGAGCATAGTACTGGTGTGAAAAATAGCATTATGATCGAAAAAGCGGCATAAAACCCCATTCAAACAAATCCATGCTGGATGCCAAAGTGTGAAAAACAACTCAAAAATTAAGCTAGGTAGAGTAAGGGTTCTTGCGCAACACACAGTAATCATTAGAGGAACATAACTGCCAAGTTTCATGTCCATAGGACATAAGGGGACAGAGTTATGTGCTGGACAAAGAAGTGGACACCGAAGGGTGATCCCACGATACGTCCCGTCCTTCACTGGTTGCATAAAAATTATGTATTAGCAATTTGTGTCCAAACAATACCACTTTTTGTTGAGCCCTCTTGCAGTAACTAAGACATAGTTTTCATTATGACTGGGACCAGTAGGGCTGGGATGAGTAATCGAGTACCCGGGTATTGGGACAGGTAACATTCTTAACCAGATCCTGTATCATTACCTTTGCCCGACTTTTGCATAAGCACTATGTACCTTGAGGATTGAATTCAGAAAAGAATTGAAAACAGTTATCAATTCTTTCCAAATTTGATTCCCAGATGGTACTACGCACTTACATCAGATAATTTTCAGAGTCCAAGCTACTTATTTGCGTGTCACAGACTTGCAACACCTGCGTCCCATTAAACCATGAATTTGTATGTTTGAAACCCCATTAAAAAATCTGGATCAGCCTTGTTATTTAGTTGATAAAAAAAGTATTTGGACTTTTATCATCTGGAAAACTTTACCCCTGGGCAATGATATCTCTGGTACCCGGGTACAAAATTATTATCCGTCCTGGCTCTAATGACAAGGCAGTACAGTATGTGTTAGTTTTTGATTGTACATAGCTCCAAGGTCAAGGTCTAATCTTGAAATAACGCAATGTTGTCCTTGCTTTTCAATTTGAGGCTCTTTCACAGAAACAGGGACTTAAATAATGACAAGTTAGAACTTTCTCCACAATCCCCATGTCAAATTGTGTGAAACTTCATACATTAACTCATAGGGCCCCTTGCACTAAACTGCAGTTGAGCACAGAAATTATTTTCAATAAAATTGGATGTTTTGTTAAACATCACTGGATCTGCTCAACTAGCCTGCTGCTCACTGCAGACTTTTTATTTATTGACCTCTGACTGCCAAAGATAGTTGCACATTTTTTTGTCTGCAAAATAAATGAACACAGACATAAACAAGTAACCCAAGGTCAGTATTTGGAGGGGTTAGCCCAACATTTGTAAGTGCCTATTTATTTATAGGAACTTACAATAGTAATGCACTGACCTCTTGATTTTACTTCAGATGAGAATGAATGATTTGATTGTTCAATTGATTTGTTATCGAAAGCTGCAACCTGTCAATTTATGACATGCTCAACAAATTCAATGTCCCTTATGTAATTTATCAGGGATCAAACCCATGACACATCTCGATTGGGATTCTGATGCTCTACCGACTGGACCCTAATGATGGCCTCAATGAAAAATAGAATCATTGCATAACACATGCATTTCGGACCGTTATAGCTATATGTAAATGGAAAAAATTGGGTAGTTAACAAAAGAAAATGTGGATTATTAAATAAAGTCATGTGCCGTTTACGCCCTGCTTTGCCTGGGCCTATACACTTTATGAGTTTCTTAACATAAATATAGATCATAAATAAAAACCTTGATCATATTTCCATCCTAATTTTTTTGACGTCATAAATTAAACAAGGAACATCAGTATGAACAAGTGATGGTGTATTGCACAATGCAATTTTCCAGGCACATTAGTGGATTTGGGTATAGTTTTCCTATTAATTGTTTTTCATTCTCTTTGATTAAATACTGATGGACCCCAGGATCATATGAAAAGATTTTGAAAAACAGGGCAATTTCCCTTTAAACCATTTAAAATCTGTAGATAAAAAGTGTTGATAATAAATGCTTGCATTTACTAATCTTTTGAAAGAAAATCATCTTTTGGAAGGGAAAATTGTGGAAGGAAGAAATTGCTTATAATAAGCAATTTCTTTTTTTCCCCAATGGTTTCTATAAAAATTGAATTAGGGGCATCAAATCCTAGAAATGCCCTGGAAAAGGTTACGGAAAAAATTAGGGATCGGATTGATTAATCAGGTTCTTGATTGAACGTCAAGAGTATCAATTACCAATTTTACTAATTGATTAATCAGAAAAAAATAAAGTAACAAGAAAAATTTATTCCAAAATCTTCTTTTAGGACAAGTTTTTTTTGTTTTTCAAAACATCTATTTTTCTTAACACTGTGCACAGCCAATGGTAAAGTATTAAGCACCTGATTGTCTCCTGATCATCTAATCTGTCCAATTGTACAACTGTCAGTTTTCTTCAAACAAGCAAGGTACCTTGTCATCTCATCTGTTATTTTGAATGAAGATGTACTGCAAATGTCGTCTATGAATAATATGCGATTCATCACACGAAAAGGGAACATCTTAGAATTCCATTTAGTAAATATTTGGTAAACAGATTTGTTCTAGTACATGCTAAAAAGAGGCCGCATTTCAAAAAATATTCACAGAGAGGTAAAAAAAGAGTTCTTTATTCAGAAAATTAGTAAAGTGCGAAAAGTTTCAACCCTAGTCAGCCTGCGCAATCTTTGTTGTCTGACAAGGATCGACACTTTACACATAACCTAGTTGGTCCCTTTTTTGTGTTTGAAAGGTCACTTATATGTTTGAACACGGAGTCAAATATCAAAGGCTGTGAATTCTATCTGAGAACTTGATCGGAAAGGTCACAGAGTACCCGATAAGTTAAATTGGTACTCGTTACTATCCCTAGAAATAATTCTAGCCATAATGGAACCAAATACATTGAATATTGTGATAAGAGACCATCATACAAACCTACTGTGAAGAAGATATGCTTTTTTAATGACAGTTGATACTTTCAGATAGATCTCATTTTTGATGTTGCCAATTAAAAGATGCAGAATAGGAAGCTTACAAACTTCTGAAAAAGAGCATCCTATACTATGCTTTGTGGTGCAATTTATTTATTTCCTTTTTTGCACTTGGGGTATTTTACCAAGTTTGTGGCATTTCACACAATAATCAAGTAAAAAGCAGGGCTGAAGTAAGACTGCATGTTTGTGCAGACTGACCTTAGTATATACCATAGCTTTGAGTATAGCAGAAATATATTGTGAACAACATGATAAGTATATCACAGCGGGACACTATCTTTGAAAAAAAACAACCTACACATCTTTAGGGCCCGATGTTGTAAAACTTTTTTCATGCTCAATCTTCTCAAATCTAGAATTCAAATACATGTATGAATATAAAAAATGATATAAATAAGTTTTTAAAACAACTTATTTTTATTGTCTTTTATGCTCATATATTAATATAAGTATAATAGCAGTATATGAGCTTTAATTTCAAGTTGAATTTTGAGAAAATTTTGAGATAAGAATGAGAAAAGTTTTATAACCTTAGGCCCTGAAGTCAATTCAGATACATGGAGATCACTCCCTGAAAAGTTGACCAATGTTATTCTTCTCATATTAATCTCAACATTTACAAAGCAGTTTGAAAAGAAAACTAAACAAAAATAGATACATAATTGTGATTTTTAATTTTATGAAAAATTATAAATACATCTTGTTATATACAAATTTACAGTGATTTATACACAATAGGTAGGATATTGAATAATAAACAAAAATCTGAGCTATACACACTAACTTTCCCAAATGATTGCTTGCCCTATCAAAATCTTTACCTCCATTTTGATTTAGAAAGAAGAAGTGGTCAAAGTTCTTGATTGATTTATTGATTGAGGTTTAAAGCTGCTTCAACATTATTGCAGTAATATCGCAACAGCTTGTACACCTATACATGGCTTCCTGTTGTTTTCACACCAGTACAACCACAACTTTTCATCCCAGCCACCAGCTGCCGATTCTACTTAGGCGTACTACTCATCATTGGCCCATTGGTGGGAGACAAATAAGGCTTGTCACAATGACTTTTGTCAAATGTCAGATGAAAGTTGGCCGTGCCAGGATTCAAACTCACAATCCAGGGATTGACAGTGCAACATGTTGCTGATTAAGCTGGGGTCAGTGTGGTCAAAGTGGATAACCTTACAACCAAATGAGCTTTGAACATTTGGGACATAGTTCAAGGGGTCAGCTCTAAACTATTGTAAGTGCCTATATATTTATAGGCACTTACAACAGCTTTGGGCTTAACCCTTGATAACAGAAACTAAACAATGACATTACACAGGCAGTATATAACTAATTGATCTGAATCCATTAAAGCACCAGTCTGCGTTTAGAATAAAAAGATAGCTATTTCATGAATATTCTTTGAATAATTATTCTTGATTTAGTATTTTAAAAGAAGAGTTACAAAAGAATATAAATCAATTGCAACGGTGGCTTTTTATGGAAACACATAATCTGTTGTATACAGTAATATATGTAAATGAGATTTTGGTCATTTGAAATACACCCACGCATTGGAGCAGTAATGCGCTCTATTGAAATTGGAATCTGAAATGTTGCAGGTGATATATATTAATCAAGTTATGCCTATATTTAGATCATCGTGTAATAATCATTTGCATTATCGAATATTGGAATGACAAATTCATGCTTGTCTTGGAGATTAAAAGTCTAGTTTTTGTGTACATAGTCATTTAAGATCTTTGTCTTACATTTCGGTAAAGTTCACAAACACAGACAGGGGCTTTAAGGGGCATTTGAATCCCTAGCTGAAACATCAAATCAAGAATGAGTTCTTGTATTCATGAATGCAGAAAAATTAAATTTGTCTCAATCATATATTAGTATGCCACTGGAAATTATTTATAATATGCCAAAATGTTCCACAAATCAAGATTTAAAGGATTCATGTACAAGCAATTCAAGTATTCACATCCTTTAAAAATCCTTTCTTTGCTGATATGTCATGTGTAAAGTTTTATTAATACTTTGACCATCATTAATAATTAAATGAACCTTTGCACGACTTTTCCAACAACTTCATGTGTGTTTGCTGGACAGTCATTGAACTGTCTGAACAGGAACTTAGTGATTCAATTACATTTTCCCACTGTGAGAGGAAACTTTGCGCCAGAAATTAGTTAATTAGTGCCCAGTAATGACTCTTATAAGACTGTGCAGTTGCAATGCCTGATGAAAGTCTTACCATTGTGCTCACATGAAATTGTTGGAAATGTCATGCACAGACTTATATCATAGTAATTGATGATAAGATATGTTTCTTGAACAAAATTCTCATAATCAACTAATTTTTCGAAATGTAACTTACAATTGACATTCAAAAATCAGTATCAAATCAATATTTTTTTCCTGAAAAAAAAATGCTGTATGCCTCTGATCAATTCAAGTTCGACTGTATAGAATATAGCAATCTTAATTGATATGGTGTAAAACCGATGAGTTTTAACGAAACTTAGCTTCAGTCACCTAAAGTTTGTTTTTAAGTTATCCTGTAATAAACTTGACAACTTTTTTACATAAATCACAACAATACATCTTTATGTGGACGGAATAATGACCCTTTCTGATTTCCAATATGTAAGACTATTCCAATATCAAAGAGTTTGCAGACAACATTGCTTTGGTTTAAACCTATTTATTTTAAATTAATTTGGAAACAAGTTCTTACAACTAAGAATAATCCCTCTTGATTCCGCTTCCTGGAAAAATTTGCACTGAGTGTGTGTGCAAATGAAAGAACCAAGATCAAAAGCCGCTCCAAGGAATCAAATTCAGGACATTTGGGTCAAGAGTCAGACGCTCTACCTCTAAACCACAGACACCACACTGATAAAATTAAATGGATGCAATTTGAAAAACAATTCAAGGGCTCAGTGCAAAACCGTTGTAACTCCCTATAAATATATAGGGAGTTACAACTGTTTCACGCTGAGCCATCGAATTCTATTCTATGCGGTATAAAATATTGTGGGAAGATAAAAGAAATTTCTTCTTTTTCAATAATATTTTCTCAAGTATACAATCACAAGGAAGTAAAATCCACACAAAGTACAGATAAGAGTCAAAATCACAAAACTGATTTAACCCTTTGCTGTTTAATCCCTGCTTTTTATGTGCCTGTGATTTTATGATTGAGAAAACATTGTGAAAAAAGAAGAAATTGCTTCTGACAAGCAATTTCTTCTTTTTCCACACTATTTTCTACCCTACTAAATGGTTATTTTTCAAATTAAATCCACTTTAAATTTTCGTCTGCATAACCTTTGAATTTGGACAGGTCTGAAATTTTGTAAAACAGGAAAGGGTTAAAGTACAATTACATGTAAATACACCTCATACATAATTTAACACTAACCCTAGAATCAGATCTCACAAGTATTGTGTGGTATGGAAGGTATTTATATACATGTATAAAAATATCACAGATTTGCTCTATAAAAGTACCAACAACAAAGGCCCCATTAAAAACTGCCTCTGAAAGGCACTTGCACATTAAGTAATAGATAATATCAAGAACAAGATATATTCATGAAACACAAATGCCATTGAACCAGAATTTTTTCAAATTTGACCTTAATAGATGACCTTAACCTTGTGATAATTTAATGTTCAAAGCAACCAACATTTCCACATAATGAGTACTGTATCTCTTTCAAGTAAGTGATAAAATATCTTGGGCTAAGTTTTCTGCCGACAGACAGATACAATAGATATAATTGTAAAACAATATGCAGCCATCTTAGACATGCTGGGCATTAAAATAGTCGTAAATCTTAAATTAATTATAATGTCAAGTTTGAAGTTGGAACTTAAACTTGCATAGTTATATTCTTGATACAATCACTTGTTTAACTTGATTCATAATAGCTTTTTTCACTCTTAAGTCTTCTGTGTTTATCATGCTGTAGATTCACCAGTTTCGTTGATTCTGACTTTTTGCGTTGATGATTTTGGTGGTTTGGTTTTCACACCTGATTGACTCCCATCAGAGAGGACCGTGCTATCCTGTGAGTTCCTCTTCTTGCGTCTTCTCCTACAATATAAGGGAAACAAAATATATAGAGGATAGTTGTTTGCTTCAGTGTAAAATAGATTTATATTTCATTGAGTGAACAACAAAAGCTATATTTTCATGAAAGGAGGGGGGGGGGGGGTTTGAGCCACTGGAGCAATAAAGCTTTTGTTGCTCACCAAATGAAATATATACCAATCTCCCACTGAAACAATTGATTGTTCATTTCTTGATAACCCACTGAAAAGCATTAAACAAAATGCTGATATCCCACAGGTCTCAATAATTATTCTTATGATATCATTATTGATCTAAAAATATTGTTTTTAACAATTTGTCTGGTTTTAACACATTTAAACAAGAGTAACTCAAGTTTTTTCCCACAAGTAGTATATAGAAAAAGGCAGTATAAGTTAAGATCAAATTGCACATCTGTGCAGGCTGACCTAAGGCTATTCTGTCTGCAAAGGATTAGAGTACAACAAGAATTTCTGTAAAACAGCAAGGAAAGGGTATAGGTAGAAGACCTGTAATAGTTGCATAACATTTAAGAACTCATGAACTTTCACAATGTTGACCGAGGTTTCCCAATGAAAATCATTAGGAAATCTCAAATAACACAGTTAAAGTTCATTACATCCAAAACGTTGGGTCTACTACCTTAAATGTCACAGGCTGACAAGCTAATGAACTTGAAATGAAATGATTGAGGAATTTTTAATGCACATGCTTGTGTTCTAAAATCAGACACGGGACTAGTATTTTAATGCGCAGATACTAAGTTATTGTTCTCTACACTTGAATTCTGGGCCCATGGTTATAAAACTTTTCTCATGTTCTAATCAGAATTTTTTCAAATTTCAAAATGAGATTAAATCTGTAATTGTGTAATTACATGGTAATAAATGTATGAGTATAAAAAATAATATTAATAAGTTGTTATTAATAACAACTTATTAATATTAGCTTTTATGCTCATACAAATATTTATATTCTAAATTTGAGAACATTCTCAGTTGAGAATGAGAAAAGTTTTATAACCTTGGGCCCTGATCTTAACCCTTGCTTTGCTGAATAGATTTTGGCTAAAAATTTTCATCAAAATTAAAAGGATAAAAGCACTGAAAGTACCAACTGTAGGTCAATTTTTATTTGAAAAACTAAATCTAATGACAATTCTGGTTTGAAAGAGAGAAATAGGTGGTGTAGACTCACATCAGACTGCACATATGTGCAGGCTGATGTTTGTCTATAGCTTCTGCCAAAGCAGGAATATTCCGGGTTCAGCATGACAAGGGTTAAGATTTTACAGAATAAAATACATCTACAATGCAATAATAAGTGCAAATTCTAAAATACTAGATCAAATTCACGCTTTCCAAGTTTGGTTATTTTAGACAAATTGAAAGAGGTTGCAGATGGTAATTAAAAATGGATCTAATTTAAAAAGAAACCCATCCTTCAGGGTTGTAACTATTGTGCAAATAGGAGAAATTGCTTGTCTTTTATCCACAATATTTTCCCAAGTACAAGATAACAGGGGCATAAAACTATATGAAAGTAAAAACTACATGAAAAGTTACAATACTAACGCTCTTTTTGAGTCTAAAATATCGTCTTCTGAATCTTCATTCCCCGATATAAATTTCAGCTCTCCTGTCTTGGACCGAACAGCCGTCACATTTTTGGATTCTGTCTCAGAGTCATCTGGAGTAGACATTCCTGTCCTGTGTGTGTCCATCAGTGAGTCTGTAAATGTAATTAAAACATGACATATGTTGCGGGAGTGAGACATCCCAATTGAATATTTTTGATATTAGACCAGTGTTATAACACTAGTGGAAAAACTATGCAAATTACCTAAGAATGAAATCAACCTTATATTGCTGTTGTAAAAATGGTGTCATAACGATTTTGCCGACATAATATTGCAAACAGCATTTTATGTTCTGAATCAATAATTATAGAAATGACCTTGTTTTATCACAAAAATTTGCGTCCAATTATAAATAAATAGTCAAATTTGTGTTCATTTAAATACGGAATTTATTAAACTCATCATCTAAAACAGATAAAAATTCGGTGCAGCCTCATTTTTATCTGTTTATAGACAACTCGCTTAATAAATTTGGTATTCAATGACCACTCATTCAATATCCTCTACTTAACTTATGACGTGGAATTGTCACAATATTAAGTTTGAAAATTGATTCTTTAAACTGCAACCTACTGAAATGTTTTGAAACAAATTAACTTTTTTATTTGTTTATTTATTTCTGTTTGTTTGATTTGTTGAAAAATGTTCTTATGTATGCTTGGAAAAAAAATTATGTTGAAATGCTTGATTTAGGTTAGCTGATATGTATGACAAATACATCCAATCTAGATATAAGCTTTGTTTCTTAAATAGTTTGTGAAAAATTGTCTTTGGAAAATGTAAAGTTTTCTTTTTCAGTTTAAGCTAGACAAACAAATGGTTATACAGACAGAAGAATTGAAAGATAGACAAAATATCAGTATGAATTAAGATATCATTGTGCTTCTTTATTTGTCATATTCATTGTTAGTTTTCATACCTTCTTGTGCAATATAGTTTGATGGGAAGAATCCTTGTTGACCATTAGCTAATTCTCCCATCCACCAGTTTTCTGTATCTTTATATAACACAGTTATAACGTCTCCAGCAAACATGGTCAGCTCATCTGACCTCTGGGCCTTGTAATCATACAGGGCTACAACCTGAAATACATGTTAGAGGTTTTTGAGAAGTATTGTTATGGATGCCTTATTTTTTGGAAAAGAGGCTTGCAAACAAGAGAGCCAGAATGGCCCTAAAATTTATTGGTCCAGTGGAACACATCCAAGATACTTTCTGGCAAAGTTTCATTCACATTTGCCTAATTGTTGAAGAGGAGATTTTATTCCAAGATTTTAAGATAAAAAAAAAGACACTGCCCACCCATTCATTACTGAGGAGACTCAGAATAAGCCTCTCCCTGCCAAGCCCATATTTATGCACCAATCAAAATTTTGCAAACAATTTTTGAAAAGGTCACCCAAGGAACATTCTGGCAAAGATTCAATAAAATCGGCCCAGTGGTTCGGGAGGTGATGTCGTTCAAAGATTTTGGGCTCAAAATAAGCCCCACCCTGCCACCCCCATATTTATGGGCCAATCAATATTTTGCAAATATTTTTTGAAAAGGGTCACCAAAGGAACTTTCTGGTAAAGTTTCATTGAAATTGGCCCAGTGGTTCAGGAGATGTCATTCAAAGATTTTGGGCTCAAAATAAGCCCTACCCTGCCACGCCCATACTTATGGGCCAATCAAAATTTTGCAAACAGTTTTTTAAAAGGGTCACCCAAGGAACATTCTGGAAAAGTTTCATTGAAATCGACCCAGTGGTTCAGGAGAAGTAGAAGTTTTTAAGATTGTTGGCAACGGACAACACACAACAGACTCAAGGTGACCCTTCAAGCTCCCCTTGAGCGTGTTGTGCTCAGGTTGTAAAAAAGGGTCATCTGCCAACAAAAATAGTAGTTCACTCTTATCCAGCTATGCCTTAATTTTGTTTTAAACGAATTGCCATATTTATTTACTTTTATACCAGTATGCTCAAACATTTCCCACAATAATTAAGTAGAAAGCAAGCAGTATAGGTCTAGATCAGACTGCATGTCTGTGCAGGCTGATATCAGCTTGTCCTGAATGCCAAAGTTTTAAGTATTGCAGGAATAGTATCCATTTTCTATCATTTAAATAGTTTTTGTTATATCCGATACATTTAATCAAACATAAGTTTTGTTGAAATAATGGAAGGTTCCATTTTATACAACTCAACTTTATCTGGCATTCAGCAAACATATATTCCATTGGCCATTACATGAATATTTATACATGAAAATATGGGCATGGCAGAATAGATGTTACAAAAAAGAAATGCATTCAATTCAATGTCTTTTTCATTTTTTTGATATATTTCTAGATAAGATTCCCGAAATCGAAAAGCATCCTTAATGTATTTTGCAGTACTGATTTGTGTTCTTTTTTTTCAAAGATTACATGATATCAATAAATCTATTTATTTACAAGGAACATACTTTTGTCTAAGATCATCAAACCTATAACATATAGAAAGAAAATGGTATTCTGATTCAAAACCAGATCAATCACATAATGTACAAGTTTAATGGCACACGTTGCTCTCACTAATCAACTTGTATGTTGGTAGCTCAAATGAAATATTGCTGTTGCACTTGTGCCAGTAACCACATAAAGTCATATTTAGGTCACGAACAAGTGCCTAGATATACAATATTAGAAAATTACTATTGAAAGTGGTATTAAGTCTCACACAACAATAAAGTGATCCTGTATAAATCTTACCTTCTCCATCTGTTTTATAGCCTTGCCTGGTGGAGCCTGGAAATTAAACTGGGCCTTGCCTGACTGCGTCTGTAGTAGAACAAAATAATTTGTAAATTTTTAGAGACAAGAGCCGTCAGAGACGGATTATGCTCCCCGAATAAGGCATTGTCACAGAAACAAGAGCCATGTTGGACATGAACATCCCCGCCACAAAAGCTTGATAGTAAACTGAAGCCTAATAGATTAAAGATTCTTTTGTTCTGTCAGAGATTTACCTCCTATTAAATGTATTAAAAATAGCGAAGGGCAATAACTCCAAAATTATGCAAGCAAGAGTTATAGTTCTGGTGTATTGCACTTCTCCCCCATGAAATCTATCCACCCATAAAGTTTCAAGTTGATAGCTATCATACTTTAGGAGATATGCTCTAGACAAAATCTAAGTATCAAAAATAACAAAGGGCAATAACTGCAATAATTAATTATGCAAGTAAGAGTTGTAGTTCTTGTGCACTGCACTTCTCCTCCATGAGATGTATCCACCCATAAATGATCAAGATGATAGCTAAAAAACTTTAGGAGATATGCTCCGGACAAAATCTAAGTATCAAAAATAACAAAGGGCAGTAACTCCAAAATTATGCAAGCAAGAGTTGTAGTCCTTGTGCATAGCACTTCTCCTCCATGAGATCTATCCACCCATAAAGTTTAAAGTTGATAGCTATTTTACTTTAGGAGATATGCTCCAGACATAATCTAAGTATCAACAATAACAAAGGGCAATAACTCCAAAATTATGCAAGCAAGAGTTGTAGTTCTTGTGCACTTCTCCTCCATAAGGTCTATCCACCCATAAAGTTTCAAGTTGATAGCTATTATACTTTAGGAGATATGTTCTGTGGTCAGATTTCAAAGACTCAAATAAGCTGTTATCTTATACAGCTAACATAAAGGTAACAAACATTAAACCCCCTTTTTGCATGACATATTTTAAGACACAAGTTTCAAATAGTTTAGGGTAAAGATAATCTGATTTGCTACTCAAAAGTGAAATTTCATCAAATTCTGAGCATAAGACTAGGAGAAATGAAAGAATAACTGTAATTTACGCGCTTACGTAAAGGTAACAAACATTAAGCCCCCGTTTTCCATGATATATTTTTTTTTACGTAAATTTCAAAATGTTTATAGTAATGGGCATCTGATTTGCTACACAAATATGAAATTTCACTAAATTCTGACTGTTAGACTAGGAGAAATTTGGGAAAAACTGTTTTTTACCCTAAGTCCCCTTTTCCCGTGACGAGGCCCCAAATCCAAAAACCGTCACAATTGCATCATCACTATATCATAGGGTTTCACATAGTAAGTTTCATTCAATTTGGCCCAGGGGTTATGGAGAAATAGGTGGGGACAGACGGACGGACGGACGGACAGACGGACGGAATTACGGACGTACGGACGGACAGACAAAGCGGCGGCTATATGCTCTCCCTTCGGGGAGCATAAAAAATTTAGACAGGAAATGAAATAAGATATTCCTATTTTTATGAATAATGCTTAAATGGCAATGGTTCAGAAATTTGATCTCCATTGATGACCTTGGCCTTCAAAAATACACTTTTTGCATTCATGAGAAGTACTAGCCTATCAAATATTAACCACTTAATCCGCTCTTGAGTAACAGGAAAATATAAAGTATCACCTTCATTAAGCACAGCTTAATGGACCACCAAAAAGCAGTTGGTTAAGAGAATGGTTGCTTAGTAAATGTTTTGCTTACAAATAAGAAACATAATTTTTCAATCATCGTATGTTGTTAAAATTCGACAAAATTGTCTAACTTAAACAATTCTTTTGAAATTAAATTACCTATAGGATTCATTAACAATAATTTTTAGCCCAAATACAATCTACTTTTTTTAAGATATTTCAGTATAATAAAGGGAATTTGGAAAACGGTAGTATAAGAAAAGTGATGGTTGCTTGAGCAAGATGGACTGTATAAGTTTTCGACAGACAGTTGAAAAGACAATTATTACTAGCACCATTGACAAGTGGTTTTAAAAAGATGCATGCAGCAATTGAAAGTAATAACAATAGGT
Source organism: Fragum whitleyi (assembly GCA_948146395.1). NCBI lineage: Eukaryota > Metazoa > Mollusca > Bivalvia > Cardiida > Cardiidae > Fragum > Fragum whitleyi. The sequence goes on along the minus strand of OX411548.1, from coordinate 14,041,208 downwards.
GCCTAGATATACAATATTAGGCTAAACTAGAAAAGATTTGTATTGAAACTGCTTGAGAAAAGGAGAAATAACTTATAACAGGAAATATTGTCTGCAACTTGTTTCAATTTTGTTACATAATAAATCTTTTTCGGGGTGTCATGGCTTGATTTGTTATGTCTTTATTACGTGACAGCTGTACAAAGCTCCAGATAAGAGGGATTGATTTCAATCTAAATCTTTTATTTCTCATCCAAACCCTATTTTGTTAGTACTCATTAGAATTACCTTGATGATACAATTCCATTGAGTACAAACATGTTAGAATATGATTGACAGGTACAGGAATTTTTATTTTGAAAGCTAAATCGCTCCCTATTACCAAAGCTGTTGTTGATGGGTACTTACAGCAGTCATGTTGAGTTGTGGAGCTCGTCCAAACACCGGGCTCAAGCTGCGACCTTGTCTTCCTACTACAATATGAAAACAAACAATATCAGTGAAACAATGAATGTCAAACCATCAATTTTTCTCCCTGTTAGACTTGATAAGTGACCTTGACCTTGTCAGATGACCTAGATCTTGGCACCAAAAATGTGCATATCAATTATGAGCAATCTACCTATAAGAGATTTGAAGTTACAGGAATATATAGGATAGGGCAAACTTATTTCTAGTCCTGGGCGGATATTGTTGCCCAATATATCAAAGTATCTCTCAGTGGGCTACAAGCTTTAGACTGGTTCTAATATTGATTATCAAAATAGCCAGAACAAGCTATTCTGATAATTGAATGTGAAAACAGTCTATGCCCGGGGAGGATTTGTGCCAGAAATAAGTAGGCCCACAGACAGATGGATGGATTGTAAAACAATATGACCTTTCATCCTGTTAGTGCAGGGGCACAAAAAATTCTTTGATTCTTCAATTGTGTATCAAATTTCAATAATCAGTCTGATAGTAAATATTGTAACACTTCACATGACAACTATTTCACATTTTTATAATCATATGAAGACTTACTTGTGAAATTAGACTAAAATTAAAACTAATGCATTTGATATTATTATATAAAGCTACAAGATGTGCTCCAAAACTGCAAATTTCTAAGTATATTGACATTGAAAATAAATCTTGATATAAGGTGTGCATCAATGAGATGTGCCCATTATAGACATTGTAACAAAATATATTTGGATATACAGCTCACTTTCACTGAGACAATTTAAATTTTCCGCAGACAGACAAATGGACAGAAAGATAGACATACAGACAAATGGCCACTAGTGTAACAGTATGCCATCTGCCTCTATAGGGACAAAAAAATCAAGGCCATAGTTTATAAAACTTTAATCAGGCTCAACTGAGAATTTTCTCAAAATTTAAATTTAAATAAATATATGATAATAAAACATGATATTAAATAGTTGTTAGTTATAACAACTTATTAATATTATCTTTTATGTTAAAACATTGAAATGAGTATTAAAACAGAATTACAGTTTTAATCTCAAATTGAAATATGCGAACTTTTTGAATTGAGAATGAGAAAAGTTTTATAACCTCGGGTTCAAATCTACCTTCACTAAATGTTGGTCGCCAAGTGTCTGAGGCCTTCAAATACATATTCTGTGAGGCAAATGCCTGTTGTTGCATGATGGCTGACATAGATCTTGGTGCATGTGGACTTAAGGCCGACGGAGCTCCAGTCTGAAACAGTACAAAAGTCATGCTGTTTCATCAAAATTGTATAGATGATGATATATAGAATTATTCATATAGATTTTAACAAATAGCAGTATCTGAGATATAAGTCCATATCACAGAAAGGGTTAATCTGGGATAAACAAAAGATATGAGCCTGTACAAGACATTTTCAACAATTTGATACTTGAGCAGCGCCAAAAATTTAAGCAGCCTTGACATTCCCGAAATACATTTAGAAGCAAGCATGATAGTCTAAATAAGCTAAGGTACCTTATCAATCTGCAAAGCACATAGCAAAGACTTTGGTCAGACTGTGCAGATGCACAGGCTGGCAAGTGGTTTTGCTTAACGCATAATTGAAATTGTTGAAAATGTTTGACACAGGCTCATATGTGACTGGTCACATATAAAGACTTTTATCAAAGCTGATACCCTAGAATTGTTCAGCTTGATATGATACATTAAAGTTATATCAATGAAAAAATGTGTCTTTTATCCTATCTTCTGTTTATAGGTTCTTATCTTTCAAGAATAATGTGGTTAAGGAATGACATGTATAAAATTTTTGATAACTATTAAAAACCCCCATTAAAGATAGACCATGCCTCTCTGAAATGGAATTTATATGAACCAGTATAAATTACATGCACCCATAAACCTTTGTAGTTATTAGAGTATCTTTTCTCGTAATAAGAGCCATAGGAGATGGATTATACTCCCTGAATAAGGCCTTGTAACAAAATTGTATGCAATAAATGGAAAAACAAGAGGGCCATAGTGGCCCTTAATCACTCACCTGAATTACCAATCAAAAAAATAAGATTTAACCCAATGACCTAGTTTTTGACCCCACTTGACCCAATGTCAAATTTGTCCAAGCTTTTCATCAAGATAATCATTCTGACCAATTTTCAGGTTGATTGTGCTAAAAATATGGCCTCTAGAGTGTCCACAAGGTTTTCCTAATGGCCCTGTCACACCTCAACGTTTTAGCCAGCGTGTGCCTAACGCGTTTGAGAAAACGACTAAGTCCGCAAAACGTCGGCATACGCTGACCTACATTTTCTTTTTGTCAATTCACGACGCGCTTGTAGCGTGGTCATAGCGAGTTTGAACGTGTGAGTAACGCGTGAGAAACGTGTCCAGAACGTGTTGATAGCGTATGTCAGCGTATACCAACGTTCTTGAGCGTGTGTCCAACGTTCTCGTAACGTCCTCAAAACGTACTTAGCGTGTTTGTAACGCGCTTCTAGCGTGTTATAACGTGTTCGCAGCGTGTTTTGGATGTAAATATAAATTATGCAAGAAATTACCACTTTAAATTCATTCTTTTAATATATAAACACGCCATCGGCCACTTCACATATTCAAATTCAAAGTATGTTGGTTTATGTAAAAGAAAAATAGGAAAAGACGAAAAGAAAAATAAACTGGCACCTGTTACATGTGAAAACATGCATATAACAAACTTATAAGATTACAGGCTGATTAAAGCTGCTAGTACTTTTCACTCGAAAAATATTGCGAAAGGGTAAGGAACTACTTGTCATAATGTACTCCTTTCTTCCTCCATATGCTGTACCATGTAGGATGACTTTCCACAACCTCTTTTAATCTTGAATAGCTAGTCCTATATTAAGGGGGAAAAGGTGTACCAAATATCAAACTTGTAGTACATATGATAGAATCAAATATTCTGAACAGAGCAGAATAGAGTAAAACACGTCTTGTATTATGTCCACTAAGTACAACGATGTACTTGTCTTTTTGGTATATTAATAATGATCAAATGAGAAGAATGAATGTTTGTATTTTCGCGAACGTATTGTTATTCTAACCAAAGAGCAGACGCACTTGTAAAGCTATAAACGCAATGTTTAATGCACATTTAGGCTACATTCTCCACCTCGACAATCTAAGGAATTAAGAAAATCCGTAAATAATTTATATGGAAGAAAGGACAAACAGCTTTAACATAACATTACATAACATACGTTTTATTTATATGACTTGAACGAAATCGTTCATCGTCAAATATAGAGAATGCTTCTTATAATCGAGTTTTCAAGTCATTCTTAGACTGGTCATGAGGAAACATGCAGATGTGAACATGTCAAAAGGGTCATACACACGTTCATGCACAAATTTATTTATTTACGAGAAGCTGATGGTATAAATTCAAGACAAACATACAGCGGAACTTTTATATTTTCTTTGAAAACTGAAACGCTGTCATACGCCAGAAACACGCTGTGAACTCGCTGGCAACGCGCTAGACACACGTTCAGTACGCTGAAGACACGCTATGCACACGTTCCCAGTACTCTGGAGACACGCTCGAAGCACGTTAAACTTTTGGCGAACGTATTTCTAGCGTGTCCGTAGCGTAAGTGAACGAGCTCCTAGCGTGTCTCTAGCGTGCTGAGCGTGTTCAGAACGTGTGCGGAGCGTGTTCCAACACGTTCGGCACACGCTGAGAAATTTTAAGCATGCACAAAATTTTATGAGATACTCAGCGTATCGCAACGTGTGCCAACGTGTTACAGCGTGCCGATAGCGTGTGCGGAACGTGTCCATAGCGTGCCCGACGTGTTCGTAGCGTGTTATAAAAAATCCAACACGTTCCGCACACGCTGGCTAAAACGTTAAGGTGTGACAGCCCTATAAGATTTGACCCTGTGACCTAGTTTTTGACCCCACTTGACCCATTTTCAAACTTGTCCAAGCTTTTCATCAAGATAAACATTCTGACTAATTTTCAGGTTGATTGGGCTAAAAATATGGCCTTTAGAGTGTCCACAAGGTTTTTCTAAGATTTCACCCTGTGACCTAGTTTTTGACCCCACTTGACCCAATTTCGAACTTGTCCAAGATTTCATCAAGATAATCATTCTGACCAATTTTCAGGATGATTGGGCTAAAAATATGCCCTCTAGAGTGTCCACAAGGTTTTTCTAAGATTTGACCCTGTGGCCTAGTTTTTGACCCCACTTGACCTAATTTCAAACTTTTCCAAGCTTTTCATCAAGATAATCATTCTGACCAATTTTCAGGATGATTGGGCTTAAAATATGGCCTCTAGAGTGTCCACAAGGTAAATGTTGACGATGCATGACGCAGAATGCACGACGGACACCGGATGACGGACATCAAGTAACCCCAAAAGCTCACCTTGAGCACTTTGTGCTCAGGTGAGCTAAAAATTATTGGATGTTACTTTAGTTTGGGAATACTGCACACAAGAAATTTAACAGTTGAACTCTTACTTATAAGAATATAGCTAACCTCTTATCTTTCAGAATTTAAATTTTGTTTCAAACAAATAGCTGATATATTAAATCAGTCTGGTTCAAACTTATCAAATAAAGAATCAGTAGAAATCTTGTAGTATAGGTTAAGATAAGCCTGTGTGGTTTATAGATGTGGTCTTTTTGTAAAAGTAGTCATAAGTTATGATGACATTTGAATGTAACAATAATTTCTCTTGTAAACTTACAGCTGATGAAACTAAGTATTTTCAAAACAATAGTGTCCTCGAAACTGTTACAAAAATCTAATTTGTTTAAGCCATAACTTACCAATGACCTTGGAGTGTAAGAATCATAAGCACTGGGTCCCATCATTGTCATGGTTGGGCTACCCATACGTGGGGAACCAGGGGCCATGCCAGGAAGGTCAAGGGTGGGGGTCATGGTCATTTGAGCCTTAAAAAGTGAAGGAAAACACACAATATAGAAGTGAAAACAATGGTTAGTGCAACATTAAACATGAACAACCGTAAGACTTGCTTATATCTGAAAAAACTTTTACAACAAGGTGATGCTATTCATTAACCCATTACCAGAAAACAAAGATAAGACTATTTTCTGAATCTTTTTTCCCCTTAGATGAGTGACAATAAAAAGCAGAATGGTTTGGAAAAGGAGAGTCATAATTAAAGAAAGGGCAAATCTTTGAACAATATCTTGGTCAGCAATTACAATTTTCTATCTTAAATGAACATAGGTATTTTACTAGTTCTTAAAAAAATTGGATGAAAATATGTTCCTTATTTTTGAAAATTCAAAGCTGCCTTAAATACAAGAACGATTATGATGCCAAAATATCATTAAACAAAGTGTATCAGCTCAAATATCTGTAATATAATATAAATTTGAATCCCAAACCCTTGAGTAATTTTTTTTTCAATTGAATGAACAATCAATACAATCATTCAAACAAAAATGAAATGATCCATTCTCCAGGAAAACCTGCATACATGACTTCACTTTGTTATTTCAGTTGTCTAACCCAAATACTACACACACACAAAAATTGAGACTTATCCAATTTCAAAAAATTTACAGACATTAATTCAATGTGCCTTAAAATTGAAAATAGACTGCAAAATATTGAAGAAATCATTGGGAAAAAGGGAGAAATTGCTTGAAACAAGTAATTTCTCCTTTTTTCTAAATGTTTCCAACTTAAATGATTTCAATGCATTTAAAGTTTGCTTTGAGGAAAAACACTTCCATGAACATGCAGGTATAAAGGATCATAATTTTCCATATATTATGAATTATAAACTTTGCATGCTTGAAGAATTCAATAGCTCAGCGTGAAAGGGTTGTAACTGCCAATATGTTTATAGACAGTTACAACTGTTTCACGCTAAGCCATCGAATTTGAATTCAAGTCTATTGTCAACTTTATTATTATTTAGACAGGTTTTCCTGAGGAACAGATCAAACATCAAACATCATTAATGTGAAGCAATTTTAATGATTGGTAACTATAACAATGTAAATATAGCTTATTTAAGCTGTAGGTACAACATTTAGGGCGCCCTTCAACAATATGATTTTTGTTTCATGTCCATAACCATGTATTTTACAGAGAAACTGTGGTCTATCATGTTTCAGGTCAAGCCGACCAGGGATCCATTGAATATGAAGTCCATCTCAACACTTGTCATCCTTAATAAAGACCCCGGCAAGATTACATTTAGATAGAATTGATGAAAGCACTAAAAATGCACTATTTGTCAGACAGTCTTTTTGTTTTTGATTTTTTTTTAGATAACAAGAGCTGTCACTGTAAGATGACAATGCCCCCGACACCGCTTTGATTTTAAATTATGGCCAATCTATGTTGAAGGTCAAGGTCATCCAGGGGTCAAGGTCACCAAAGTATGTGCCTACAGAAAGGTAATGTACCAAGGAATGTTGTGGTAAAGTATGATGTGAATATGTTAAGTAATAAGGAAGTTATGGCCAATGTTAAAGTTTTTGGACGGAATGACGGACGGACGGACAGACGGACGGACAGACGGACGGACGGACAAGTCAAATTTATGATGCCTCCCTATCGGGGGCATAAAAAATAAATGTTAAACACTTATGGTTACAAACAAAATCAGGTTTAATAGACTAAGATCAGGCTGCACATATGTGCAGGATGATCTTTGTTTATACCTCCTGCCAAAGCAAATATTCCAAGTTATAGCACTATAAGGGTTAATTTTGAGTTGCTACCAGCCAAAATAACATATACCATAGTTTCCAATTTAGACATAAATCTTTTATGATGTACATAACGTATATAAAAAGACCTTTTTTAAATAGGTTTAGAGTTGAAGCAGATTTTTTTCTACTACAATACTTAAAAGCAGATAGAAGCATTGCTGCAAACTGAAGCATTTAGTTGAATATCAACTAAATATGAAGACATTCTAAAGCACATTGAAAGCAAAGCTTAGATATTCTAGAAAATTTCATAACATCATGTTTTTCTTCCTGTTTCTAGCATACTTTTATAAGTGATTCACCAGATTTTTCATATCAAGAAATAAACAAATTTCTCAATATGGCAATTTTTATCATTAGCAATTAAATAGGTCTTCAGTACTCAGTAAATTTTAAGATAATTTCTTTTTGTTAATTGGCCATATAGGGGTATGAAACACTTGAAAATAGTGTGTTTCACTTTTTCATTCACACAGAAAAAATATCGTTTTCAATCACGAAATGGGATTAAAACGATGCAACATTGTACAAAGCCTAACTTCAACCCTATTATGAAGTGTATTCAAAATTTCAGCCTAATCACTTTGAAATCACAACTTTTGCATGCATTTTAGTAACTACATGTATTGGAAATATTTTCAACAGTTAAAATGGTGATGTCATGGGAACATACAGAGCAACTTGTGTCATACTAAAGCTTTGTGAAAAAGCTGGGATGACATTACTTAAAGGAGGAGTAACAGAAAAGCAACTCAATAAGGTCCATGTAGATGTTATCTTTGGGTTTGAACATCGTAAATAACCTCAAAGTGCTGCGTACAGAGCATAGGTGTTTCTTTTAAAGCTGCTTGAAGTCGGCATTCATTAAAAAACAAACGTTTAAAGTATATGTTTTCATGTACATAGTTCTAATTGTTTTTCCTATGATTAAGCCAAAAGATTTTGTCATAGCAAACATAGTCGGGAAATTTTCTGAATGTACCTGGTACTAGAACATCCAATCTGAACATCTAGGTGCTCAGACAGGATTGATGATGATCTATCCATTGGTGGAGGACAAATGAGCCAGTGTGTGGCATTTCAAACATTTTCACCTGTTAGCCAGGTACAAATGTTAAGCAGCGTAGACAAGGACACAATGCAATAACAATATTTGCTGACTGCCAGAAGAAGGATTAAGACCCTATCTCTTAAATAGTGCATAGTGAAGACTCTGGTCAGACTGTGCAACTGCTCAGACTGACCAGAAGCTTTGCTTTGCACAAATGTGAAATTGTTGGAAATGTCACACACTGGCTAAAATGTCTCGAAGCATTTCGGCTGTAGTTCAGGATCAAACCCAGGTAATAATGGTCCATTTCAATAATCACAAGGCACCAATAGTTAGGTGTTCCAGTCATAAATCAATCTTTTACTGGGTTACCATTCTCTCATTGAGTTTTATATTCATAAATAAAACAAATTCTATATAAAACAAAATGAAGTTGGCTTATTGACCATAAAGCAGAAAACTTCCTTTTCCTATGCTTACATCTGAAAGAGAATATCACATGAGGAATGGGATGGTGTTAGAGTAAAACTGGTTTAGGTTCAAATATCATGGGCTTATTGTGATTTAAACACATGCATTCTTTGAGTATATGACTTTCAAACAGCAGTGAAGTCTGTGGAGCTTCTTTAAGCAGGGATTGTGCATTGTAACAGTAATAACTCAACTTGTGGTGCAATTTTTAGCATATTACTGTCAAACTTAGCTTCCTTCTAATTACTATAACTATTTTAGACACTTTATGAGAATTTTCTCAGATCTGCATATTTGTTCATCATTAGATTTGTCCTGAGTTCAGGATGACAAAACAGTGCCAACTGTTGGCTAATTATACCCCACTATGCATATGCACTTGAAATGACACTTTTTACTATTGAAATGTCTTTATGAAATAACATAAAAAATTACTTCTTCCGGGGTAATACAAATTTTTTGTAACAATCATTTAATGTTTGAATATTGACAGATCAATGAGGCAACATACGACAAGCAAATTTCAATAAGTTGACAAGAAACTATTAAATGTATAAACATCAAATAAAGCTCATTTTCAACTTGATAACAATCCATGTAAAAATTAGTTAAACATTAAGTGTAAACAATAGATAGGAAACTTAAGTTTGCAGTAATGAAAGTAATTATACAACAATGAATTGTAACTTTGAATATTTTCTGTATTCACTTACCCTGAATTGAAAGTCTGTCTAATTATCATAGATAAAATTAGTTAATGGTACAAGTATCACCCTTTTTTATCATTTACATTTTCAAAATGAAATGTTCTAACCTCAAAAACTATGGCATAAAATATAGCATTGTATCTTAGGCCCATATTGAAATTCAAAGATACAGAGGATATTGAATGAGTCGTCATTGAATACCGAATTTATTCAACGAGTCATCTATAAACAGATAAAAACGAGGCTGTGCTGAGTTTTTTTATCTGTTTATAGGTGACTAGTTATATAAATTTGGTATTCGATGAACATAAATTTGATATTCTATTTATAATATGACCAAAAGTTTGGTGATTAAAAGAGAAAATCACACTATTTGTTGATTCATGTTACCTACAAAACATATAACGCTGTTTGCCAAATGATGTCAGCAGATCCATTATGATATCAATTAACTAATAAATATATGACATTGTTCTTTGTTTTTTGCTCATTTGCATAGTTATTCCTCTAGTGTAATAACACCTGTGTAATTATCAAGAATATCCAACAGGGTTATTTCAGTCTGGCAACGTAGGTCATATATTATAAAATAATAATATTTATAATGCCATCAGATTGTTTCCTTTTGCTAGATACAGTGGAATCTCCTTAACTGAAACACCAATTTGACAACATTCTGGTCATCTAGTTAAGGGTTTGTGAATCCTTTTTCTTCTGATGATTGTTGATAAGTTTTTATTCTTTTCAGACGAATTATAGATTTAAGTTTGTGCAATACATTTTACACTATCAAAAAAATGACATGTAAAAATATTGGGATAACAATGAGTTCCTTGAACACTTAATACCCTGAAATATCTTTTTTTTTTAAAGAAATTTGGCCTTGATAATTATCCTTGACCTTACTGGATGACCTTGACCTTCAGTGATGAGTTTTGATGAGAGGAACCATCATGCCCGATACTGTATATTGTAACCCCTATAGTGTTTAAGTAAGAGGAAACTGCCTATGTTTTTTGTTAAGATTTTGCAGACAGACAGATGAACAGACAGACAGATTGACACAAGGAATACAATATTCACCTGATTAATCATAGAACTTTTCATGAACTATTTTCTTACCATACAACAAGGCTCATATTTTTGTATGTGCTTTATCATGACTCCCTTGTTTTGAAAATGGATTGCTATTTTTCTACATATCACAGACATCAAATCAGCCAAATGGATAGGATATACTTACTGTGACCTTATTAAGTGTTCTCATGACTTTGTCATATCTCTGTGTTGTGTGAAGGTTGAACTCATCTTTAGTCATAACTCCTCGACTTGCTAACTCATCTGCTAAACCTTGAGTTCTATAATAATTACATATAGAATGAAATTTATTGTAAGTTTGAAAGCAAATTTATTTTGCAAAAAGTTAAATATATTAATAAATATGCCCTGAATTTTTGTGACGGATCTAGGAAATTCCAAATATTTATTGATTAAAGTTAATCAGCCAAATATAGAACACCATTTGGGAATTGACATCATCAAATGCATTATAACATCATTTTCACGACGAAAAAATATAATATTGCTTTACGTTCTTTGCTCCTTTGCATAGTTATTCCACTAGTGTAGTAACACCCATGTAATAACAAAAATATTCAACAGGGTTTTTCACTCCCGCACTCCCGCAATGGAAGTCATATTAAAAAGATAAGTAAAGATTTTACCCATATTTCTCCTCTGGTTCTTGTTCTACAGGGGAGATAATTCTTGGTGACAGACCAGCATCAAACTGAGCAGCTGTAAGAAATTGTTCAATTTATTAATAAATAACAATAACAATGGTCTACATTGCAACAGGATACTATGGACAATGGACACTTATTTCTGCCTTTTTTTTAAACTTGAGAACAGTTCAGATTTCAAACATGATAAAACTCATATAGCAGGCACTTATATCTACTTAACTAGCTGTTAAAATTATCTTTAAATGCACAGATAGAATTTTAAAAATTCTCAAGTCCTAATAAGTCAAATTGCCATACTGTAAAAGGCCTGAATTATTATCAAGCTCACATATTGGAACAAAAAAACAGGGATTGTATTATTTAAAGTACATCCACATTCCGTGTCGAATCCCTAATGGGGAAAGAGGTGCCAAGCTGACTCTTATGACCCTGAATACATTTAGGATCATATCAGCAAGTTCATTCAGCATACCAAGCACTCCCTGCAATAAATTTTCTAGTGAGCAGTCTATCTTGAAGACATTAACAGGTCTTTCCAAAAATACTATTTGCTTGGAAATAACAGTGACTCAATGCTAAGCTTATAGGTGTATTTTCAAAACTGTAAATTTAAGACAATTAATAGTTTTCCTTTTGAAGGTAAACTATAACTTTTTTAATCTGTTGTTTTCCCCTGTTTTATGTAGTTCCACAAGATGGCATGGGAATCAAACAGCCAAATGTAGTAACCAAAGTAAACAATGTTTGATTTACACGCTTATAGTCAAGATATTCACCATTGTATTTTCCATGCTAATCAGCTAGTCATGTTGCTTGCTGAACTATCCTAAGTTCACCTATTCAAGCAGACTGTTCAGGATAGAAAAACAGGAAAGCACTGGCTATTATTTGAAGGCACTCTTCTTACCTGACCTCAGGGCTGAAGTGATTTTTGAATATTCCTTAGTTATTAGAACTTGTTTCCCAATTTATATCAAATGAAAAGATCTAAACCAATAGTACAATGTTTGATGCATGACAAATGGAGTTTTACATCTCTAACTTTAACATCACCAGTGAATCTGTTGCCTTATAAAGGGAAATGATTCCACATTATTTACTGTTTTAAAACGGAAAACCCTAAATTCTTACTCTGAGCATCATAGCTGTATACAAGTATAGGTGAGTTTTCTCCGAGTGAGCAGAAAGCGATCATGTGATCTCTCGGATGGTAGTGGACGTCAGTTACAGGGTTCTGGAACTTTAACTCTGAATACATGATCACCTGGTCACCTGAATGGCAAGCATAAATGATATTTAAGGTACTGGACCCGTAATAGGTCTGCAACATTTTGGAACTCATGATCTTTCACAGTGTTAACCAAGGTTTCCTAATGAAATCATTAGAAAACCTTGGTTAACACTGTTAAAGTTTATGACATTCCAAATGTTGCTAATGTATTGTGGGTCAACTACCTTGATAAATAACAAGTATGTAAAATCATTAGCAAAGCATTTCACATAAAGAGCAATTAACCCTTCTCATGAATAAAGTATAAATGAGCCTATGAGTGACATTTCCAACTATTTCATGTGTGTGCTAGGCACAGCCTGAGCAGCCTGGACAATCACAAAGTGCAAAAGGAATATTGGCTAATAGTCAGAAGAGGGGTTAAAATATTGTTACTTTAATAAGAACAAAGTGAAATCTCTGATCAGTTTTGTCTGTTTGAATGTAGTTTCACGCCGCTTTCAACAATCTTTCAGTTACATCACAGGCAGATGGAGCATCTTACAATGAAATTGGAATATTTCTCTCACCAGTATTACCATCACACCCTTTCCTAGCCTCGCATCTCAGATAGGTCTATAATTATCGACCCATTGGTGATAGACAAAAAGTCGGAAAGGATGAGTGCCACCGTCAGGGATCGAACCTGGGATGTCTTGCTTGACAGTCCGATGTGCTACCAAGTGTGCTATGACTGTAGCCCATCTCTGGTCAGACTGTGCAGATACATTGGCTGGCCAGAGACTTTGCTCTGTGCACATGTAGAATTGTTAGAAATGTCACACACAGTCTCAAACGGTATTGAGCGAATAATAAGTTAGCAAATTCATGAGCAAAGCATTTCAGACAAAAATTGTTTAACCCTTCTAATGCTGTTCATGGCATTTTCTTACTGAACACAAAACTTTGATGTGCAGTCTGATCTTAGTCTGAACTGCCTGCTTTCTTCTTAATTATTGTATGACAAGGTTGATCCAGACTGTATGAAATGTATCAAAACTTGTCAATTTCTTTACAACAAAATTTAAATTCACTTGAATATGGGTTAAAAACTTGACGTGTTGTTCAACATGTGGTATCTATTGCAAGATCTTAGTGCAAGAAATATACATTGATGGCTCAACACAAAACATTTGTAACTGCCTGTAAACTAATAGGCAGTTACAAATGTTTCATGCTAAGCCATCATGATGTGAAATACTATTCTCTAGCACTTACCATTCTAATTCTATAGCCAATATTAAAGGGGGGAAGGGGGGCATAATCAATCTATACCTGTATCAGTGTTCCAAGCATAAGCATAATTATCTTCACTGCCTGAGAAAACAAACGACCCACAGGGTGTCAATGTACTGCGTAATTGTTCTCGGAAATTCAATGCTCCAATATATTTCTGTACCACTCTTTGGCTGTAATTGAAAATACAACATACTGTACTATTGAAAAATGCTTGATCTTTAAGGTTGTAAAAAAATAAATACAGTCATGTTTAAACTTGAACTTAAACAGTTCCACGTACTTGAAATACAAACCAATTTCTTAGAAATAGTAATTTAACCGTTATATAACGTTTCCTCTGTTCTTGTTTGAAAACTGAACCGATTAATTTTTCTTACATCAGGTCCTGAGAATAAATGTATATAGTTGATTTTCTTCCCAAACCTTGTAACTACAGCTTTAAACAAGCTGTGGTAACGAGGTTTGAGAAGAAAACTGACTATGTTCAATACTAATGCAAGACAAGAATGATTTCAAAGAGTCAAGCAAGCAACTAAGATCTATAGACATTTAATAAACACACTAGTTATTTCAATATTTCGGCAAAAATTGCCTTTTTCAAGAAAAAATGAAATATATCTCTCCAAAATAATCTATCTTCATTATTTTATTTTGGGATCAAATAAAATGGCTGTACAGATTGAAATTATTATGAAGTAGAGTGAAGATTTATTTCATTTTTTCTTTGAAAAGGCAATTTTTGCCGAATTATTGAAATAATGAGTGTGTCAATTAAATGTTGATTCTATTCCCTTCGGAATGATTTTGTAAAAGTGTAAGATCTAAAGATATTGCAATTAAAAAAGGATTACTAGAACTTGTATGTAATTGGCTACTTACATGCGTAGGTCAAACATTCTAATGATGTTATCCCTGCAATGTACTAGTAAACGGCGCTCTCTAGGATGCAACATTATGTGGTTTATTATTGTCCCCTGAAAAAATTAAACATTATGAGGTTAATAATTGGCCCCTGAAAAAGTTAAACATTATGGTATATAATTTTAAGGGGTCAGTACGAAACTATTTTAAGTGCCTATAAAAACATAGGCACTAAGAATAATGTTGCACTGAACCCTTGAATTGCCCCCTTAAAAATTTGAACACTATGTAGTTAATAATTGTACCCTGTAAAATTGGACATCTATTTATTCTGTGCAGATGAAAATTTCAATAATCTTTCAGTTATTTAGCTAGAGCACCTAACAATGGATTTCTGGTATTTCTCACACCAGTATCACCATTACATCCTTTTCTAGCCTCCAGCTGCTATCCACATGGGTCTAGGATTATCAACCTGTTGGTGAGAGACAAAATGCTGGAAAGGATGGTCGCCACTGTCGAGGATCAAACCTGGATCCTCTAGATTGACAGTCCAACGGGCTACCAACTACACTATGATGACGGCTAGCAGTGGATGGACTTACCAAAGTAAAAACAATAAGTCTTAAGGCTACCAAGTTCTTCCTTTCAGTCAGAAACTCCCAGCAAAATAGGTTTAGACTTTCTTAAGTTCAGTTTGTAACTCTTTTAACAAATAAGTTGCCTATTTAAACATTTTATCTTCATCAATTAGCAGTTTATAATATCAAGATTTAAAATGGTACTAGGAGCTCCTTTGAAGAAAACATTTACTTTTGTAAACATCATTATTACCTTTAACTCTACATCTTCAATCTTCTGGTACACTGTCCAATCTCTTGCAACACCTTTGATAAAATATGAACATGACTAGATTTAGTTACTCAACCCATAATAATTCAGTAATATTTCGGAACTCATGATCTTTCTCAGTATTAACCAAAGTTTCCTAATGAAATCATTAGGAAACCTCAGTTAACACTGTCATAGTTTATGACCTCCAAAATGTTCGGAATTATCACTGGTCCACTACCTTAAATGTAATGCCTCCCTATCAATAAAAAAACCTCTCCTGACTTCTTTTACCAAATGATTGAATGTTATTTATTTCACTCGTGTTGTGTAACACAACTTAACTCGTTTCATAACAATCACAAATACCGTGAAAGTGAAAGTGAAATTGCGTGTATAAATAGTCTTCTTTCTTAAATCATTTCTTATCTTATCACATCAATTAATTCTATCTTTGTTATATATGCTTTAACATTACAATCTGCAACATCTTCAAAAGTAGAAAAAGTCTTAAAGTAAGTGAATTTTTGAAATCTTTAAAGGAACTACTATTCTTCTATTTTGAATTTAACACAGACATGTGATATCTCCCAATCTCGGCGTATTCTCCCGATATTCAACCCTCCCTCCCGCTCTCCCGATCGGGAGACCATTTCTCCCGACCTGAGGAAATTTGAAAAAAAAAAAAAAAAAATCGGAAGCCAAAAATGGTCTGAAGGCTCGAATGGCCAGTTAGAAATCCCAAATCGGGTAAAGCGTTGTTTATCTGTCTGGAAGTGTCATCGTTTATCGTCGTCGGATAGATCAACTAGTGCCGACAAACGGGTGCTACTGTACCTATCACCCTTCATACTGTATACGGAATGAATTATGACGATCAGCAATATCAATAATATTGACCTTTCTTAGAAACAAGATCTAATCTAGGTGAAACGTTGTTTCTCGAGATTACTTAAAAAATGTAGTGGATACTGTGATAAGATTTTTATCACTTATCTTGAAAAATCAAAATGGCTGTAAACACAGTAAATTTCCGCCGTATTTTAATATCCTATTCCAAAAAGCTGCTAAAAATTTCCACTCTTCGCGACAAGCGTCATGAAGGAAAAGGTCAAACATAATATGCAATGCGACGCTCACACGACCTTGGTAAAATTAGGCGGCATCGCAGAAAAACCCCCGTGTGTAACGCGTGATTGAGTAAAATAAGAAGCAGTCATGCTTTAATTTCGACGCAGGATTTAGTGGATCTATGTCAAATTTTTAAAGTAATGAAAATAAAAAACGGTCTCATGCGTTCTCAAATTGTCATTCAAATTTGATATTGAAATTAAAGAAACTAACATCGGACTTTCGCTTTTTAATGCCACGGCGATTCCACCGAATCTTTGGGGTCGTTTGAGAGTTTACACACGATTCATAAATCCGAGACAGTCTTTCTCGAAAGAGGAATCGAATGGTCTAATCAAGTTATTTGTCAACACAAATGTTACAGATTTCAGAATAGAAAATTGTGGACTGGCTCTTTTTTTGCTAACACAGAGGTTCTCAACATGGATTAATTTGCAGAGGGGTAGCTCTTTCACTTTCCGTATTCTACCGTGTTCCTCTTTAACGTCCGCGAACTCGGAATATAACGTCTGTAATTTCATCTTTAATCGCCATTTTGCTATCAAAACCATTTATTTTTAGCGTAGGTCAATAGCAGTTAGTGCCAGTTACGACTTAATTGGTCTGTCTCTTTGTCCGTCCGTTCATCCATGCATCCATCCGTCAACAATTCTAAAATAATTAATAACCTAATCTAGTCATCGGATTTCATACACAAACTACACATTGATGAACTGTAGGATAAGTCCTTTCAAAAAATTCCACAGAATATCATAAATCATGAAGAACTCTGGTTGCCATGGCAACAGATAAAAAAACGTCTCGAATTACAAGGCCTAGAATTTCATACATTGCATAGAGCAGTATTGCATAAATGCAGTATTACTACCAAACCACTTGAAAAATCTCCCCAATAAAAGTAAGCCTTTTGTTTTTGGTTCTAGATTACTCAAAGAAATAAAGAAAAAAATTAAGAATTTTCTCTTACATTGCAAGGCCTTCATTTTTTTAAATTTGGTAAGAAATTATTTTCTACTTATTATCTTCTTTAAAAAAACAACAACATATTATTGGATCCTGAATATTGCATAGAAATAAAAAAAAATGTATATGTAACTTCTATTTCTCTGAAATTATAAGACCAACTTCTGTAGCATTGCAATACTACCCTCTCTCAAAATACTTTAGATGATAACCTTTTTTTAATTAAAACTAAAACAAAATGAAATAAACTTGTATGGAAGGTATAATAATCAATTTTTGGTCCAGACATGCATTGCGAAAACCCTCTTTTTTAGCCACAACGCGTGTTACGCAAAATCTCCCTATTTGAGACCCAATCTCCCTACGAAAAGGTCATAATCTCCCTATGAGTCCCCATGGAAATATCACATGTATGTTTAACAATGTTAAAATAGCTCACTTGCTACAAGGTCTGGTACCAAAAACTTTTAAGCACTAATTTGAACTGTTCAAGTTTTTAGAAGTGTAGTCAGGTTGAGAATAATGGGTGTTTATACTGCCTTGCCATGAAAGCTAGCTTGTTTGTCAAGGCAGTATTAATACCTGTTATACCTGACTACAGAAGTTCTAGTAATATCCAAGTCAATTTTACCACAAATATTCAAAAAAAGTAACTTTTATACTTAAAATTGACCTTGAGAAATTACATGGAACCCATTGAAATATATGAAATTTGTAGCAAAAAATATTTAAGAAAATGACATACAGAAAAGTTTACTGTAAAGTTTTAGATAAGCATACATGAGGATTACTAAATACTATGAAAGGTATCAGGCTTAAAAAACAATGAAAAATCTTAAGTTTCTTTTTGTCTCTATTTAGTAATGAAACTGACCTCTTTTTGATGGCACTTCTGTGAAGAATGAATTCCAGATAATAATACAACCAATACTGTCTGCAGAGAACATCTTTTGACCGTCTTCTGAGAAACATATCGAGTTCACGTAGCCCACATGGTCTTCAAGTTCTTGTCTTAACTGTTGTAGAAAAAGGACAAGAACATAATTATTTCTTTCTTTTCTTTCTTGAATAAGAGTCTTAAACATAAATACTTTTGGTTGTAGTTGTTATTATTGCTACAGAAAATCTATATGAATTTCTAGCAATTATTTTACCACTGAAATTTTGAGTAAAATTTCTACTCCTCTTGCTTTGGTGCATCCACAATTATAATAGTTTGCTCTTTTGAGTGCCAAGTTTCAAGTGAATGACTTCCAGAGATATCACAAAATGTCAGAAAAAATTGCATGATAACAATAACCATGACAAGGAATAAGCTGTTACTGACAACACTAAGGCTATCGCAATACTAGGGGTTTTCTCCAAAAACAGCTCAGCTAAAACTAGGAAAGGGTTTAAAATATTCACTGACTTTTCAAAGAATCTTAGGGGTGAGCAGCTATCTACAGTGTGCAAAGTGAAGACTATAAACAGCCTGCACTTTACTGATCCCAATCCATATTTGGCACATCTCATAAGTATTTGGCTCATATCAGACATGGTCTCATATATTTTCATTGCTCTAAGAAAAATTTACCTCATATTTAGAGCCGTCAGCACCGACGTCCCAAATGCGTATAACTTGATCAAAACAGCCAGTAGCACATACATTATCTACACGTGGATGAAACTGAGCACAATATACAAATGCTGGGTGGGGTAATAATTTCTGTTGTTGTTCACCAAAATCTTGAGGATCCCAAACTCTGAAAAATATGTAATAAAGTATGTGACCAATCATTCAAAAAGGGACTCAGTCAAATTAATATTTGCAATAGAGATTGGTTCCAGTAGAGATCAAATGTAGATGGCGTTTCGGAATTTTTTATAAAGAGAGTTAAAATGATTTTTCTATATTCAGAAAGTTGTCAAAATACATATAGTGTTGATCTTAGTCAGGCTAAGCAATCTGCGCAGTCTGACTTAGATCGATACTTTACGCACCACCCAGATGGTCCTTTTAAGTGTGACAGGTCACATATATATGTGTTTTGTATGACCATTGTCTACCATTTTTCAAAAATAATTTCCCATCTCAACAATTCTGGAGAAAATTGACGATTAAATTGAAGAAGAAATTGAAATGAAGCCCAGTCCAAGTTTTGCTGAACTAAGAATTTTTCTATCTCCGTACTTATGTGCAGCATGCTCAGTATCAACCTTACAATTAACACCTAATTATCATTTTTACCAAAATTAAATTATTATTAAGGTAGTGAACCCGTAATAGTTCCGCACGGTTTTGGAAGTAATGAACTTTAACATTGTTAACTGAGGTTTCCTAATGATTTTCATTAGGAAACCTTGGTCAACATTGTGAAAGATCATGAGTTCCGAAATGTTGCAGAACTATTACAGTTCCACTACCTTAAGAATGAAAGAAAGTGTTGATTAATCAAAATAGTAATTCCAGTCCTTTGAATTTCATAAAATTTGGCAAAGGATACCATTCAACACGACCACGGTTGTATTTCATTGATAACCAAATCTGCATCCTGTTAGGATAATTTTCCAGAGATACCAAGACAACATTAGTTAGTGAGAATGAAAATGATACTAAATCAAATGTGGTTGATTTACATGTTGTAATTAACCCTTGTCATGTTGAGCCCGGAATATTCCTGCTATGGCAGGAGATAGACAAACATCAGCCTGCACATATGTGCAGTCTGATGTTAGTCTACACCTCCTGTTTCTCATTTTCAAACCAGAATTGTCAATAGATTTAGTTTTTCAAATACAAATTGACCTACAGTTGGTACTTTCAGTGCTTTTTGCCCTTTGATTTTGAAGCGAATTTTTAGCTAAAATTTATTCAGCGTGACAAAGGTTAAGGCCAATTTATCAAGCAACCATCATTAAAAAACCCTTCACTATAAGTTTTATTCTTGGAAATGTGGACATTCTTTAACTAAAAATTGTTTATTATTGAATATTATGTTCTGGAGATATGTTAAAATTGTCTCAATGATCCGGTTCAAATATGTTTGAACATCATAGGATTCAGTAAGACTTATGTGACAATCTATATCTGAATACCAGAATATCCGTTTTGTGATGAAAAATTTGCTATAGTGATGTCGATTAAGACCGTAATGTCAAAAATGTAGAAGGCCATACCTTTTGAATCAGCTTCCAAATATCCTGCTTTTATTCATATAACATTGAAATAAGCTACTTTTCCCACAAATGGCCGCTTTTTGTTGGTCCCCTAGGCGGTTGCTTAACATCAGTTTTACTTTATTTTTATTGACAGCTGTCACTAAAGATCAGATCAAATCAGAAACAATAATTCTTGAATCCAATCCATTCTTACCTTACAGTACCATCTGAGGAGGCAGATAGAAGGTTGGTGTCCATCTTGGACCAGCTGATATCATACACAATTCCAAAATGGCCTGAAAACTTCCCTCGTAACGTTCCTGATGGAATCTGTAGGAAGTAGGAAGGAAATACAATTTCGATGAGGTAAGCACATACAATGGCTAAAAATTAATTTGTTTGTTCAAATGGGTTCATCGCTACCTTTAACATTTTTCAGTCATATTGCGATGGCTGGACCACCTAACAAAGGATTCCAGGTATTTTTTGCACCAATACTACAATTGTATTCCTGTCGAGCCTCCAATAACTGATATCCTATGGCTATAAGTCCATTCATTACCACAAAATTTCTCATTTCAAAAATGCTAAATCTTTACTGAAGAGATTAGAAATTTTATAATAACTACATAATTTCTACATAATTTTCAGTACTTAAGAGATGATTTCAGATTCTTCACATTTTCTGATCTTCTTCAACTAAATTTCTGATAAATTTGACCACCAACAATACAAAACATGATAATGTTGCACATTGCATTTTTTCTAGATGTTTTGATCATAAATTCTTTAAGATCTTAATGGCAACCTATTTATAATAGTAAGATAAACATTGAAACATACCTCATAGACTAGAATTGGGTATCCATCCTTCCCATGACAGGCGCACGCCAGACTGCGACCGTCGTGTGAAAATCGTACAATATAACATCCTTTCTTGGCAGACGGAAGCGCTAATGACAGGGTATTTGGCAAACGACACATTTGACCAGCAAGTCTTGACCATGATGATAGCACTCTCTGTTTAGTCTCCCTGTGAATATGATTTATATAAATTTAGGAATCAGTGACAGTAATTTTCTTCTTAATTAAACAGCTACTTAAAAAAGAGAAGGTTGCTAAGGTATTGGACCCGAAATAGTTCCTACATATTTCAGAGATAATGAACCTTAACAGTGTTTACCAAGGTTTCCTAATGATTTTCATTAGGATTTTTTGTTTGAATGGATTTTACGCTGCTTTCAACAATTTCGCAGTTATATCGCGGCGGCCGGAGCACCTAACAATGGATTCCTGGTTTTTCTTTCACCTGTACTACCATTACACCCTTTCCTAGCCTCCGACTGCTATCTCACATAGGTTTACGATTATCTACCCATTGGTGAGAGACAAACGTCGGAAAGGATATTTGCCGCCACCGGGGATCAAACCCACAACTTCCAGATTGGAAGTCTTATGCCTAACCAACTGCGCTATGGTGGCAGCTGATTTTCATTAGGAAACCTCAGTCAACATTGTGAAATTTCATTAGGTCCAAAATGTTGAGGAACTATTAAGGGTCAACTACCTTTACCATAAAAGCCAACAAACAGCATATTTTTTAGATGCATATCAAGATGATCAATCATCAAGACAAAAATGAACATTGCATTTTGAAAAGGCTCCAAAATTTTGGTAATGTTAAGCTTTTTGGTTTATTTTTGGTTCTCAAAAGCTAGGAATGACTCACTCCAAGTGTCTGCCTATATTTCATCTACAAAATAAGTGAAAACGCTGTTGATGCAGATTATTGGCTCTTTGTTGAAAAGTTATTCAAATTTCAAAATAATTATTGCAAAACCGAATACAGTCGATCTCGCTCGAGCAAATATGTCTATTAAGCGACCATTGTAAAATGTCCCTTTGCCATTAGTAAAATTTCTGAAAAGTGGGCATTCTTAAACGAAAATATGCTTATCAATGAATCTTATGATATTAGAACCCATTAGAATAGTCTCCTTGAGACGATTCTTATGGGTTTGAACATCCTAGGATTCAGTCAGAATTATGTGACAATCTTTATATGCTATCAATAAACACGTCTTTTTGATCATTAAATATTGTATTAAGCAACCATTTCTATAAGGGACCTCTTTTTAATGGTCCCCTAAGTGGTCGCATAACACAAGTGTTACTGTACTGGTAAGAGCAAATTCTTTACAAAGAGAACAAGTTATAATCTAAATTATGAAAAAAACAAACTTACTTTTTGTTCCAATTGACTGTCTTCTTCATCTCCTCGTATGAGATTCTGCCTCTTTCCTTTCAAAGTAAAACAAAGGAGCTGGTACATTCAAAGCTATCAAAACTTATCAAATTAATAAATCAGAAGACCAAAGAAGGCCTGTCAAGTCTGTCTGACCTTTAGAGTCCAAAAAACTAATACCTCATATTATCATTAGAACTTAGTATATTGTTGTTGTTATTCCAAAACCTCGTGACTACAGATTTGATTAAGCTTTAGTTACGAGATTATTAGGATTTCATTGACGATATGCATTTTAACCAATTACAACACTTCATAATTTTAGACCAACCAATTAGAAAAGAGGTTGAAGATGACAATTCGAAAGCGATGAAAGCTTTAATTTTTCAATTGTTTTGGACAAAAAACATTTTGGAAAATGCAGAAATTGCTTGTTGGACAATAAAACTCCATTTTTTACAAGTCATGAATAATCTTATTCATAATTTTCAAGAAGAATCCCTCTGAAATAACCTTGCTTTTTTATGCTACATTTTACTGTAGGATCAATATTCTATCCAAGTTTCCAAGCGGCATATAAACTTTTCCATAGTAAATATATGTACAGCTAGGCTTTATCTCTAGCAAATTACCAACAGTAAGTAATAGCTTGTTCTAACTTTACTCAGGGACGAAGGAAAACATGTTATATTTAATTCATATTGTTGCTAGCGATGTCAATTATTTTAATAAGATTTTGCTTGGAACACAAATTCAACTCTGTTTTAAGCATTATTTAACCTTTTCCTTTGCAGTTCATGGATTTTATGTTCAATTGATTTCATTCTTGAGAAAATAATGTCAGAAAAAGAGAAATTGCTTGTCAGATTTTTAATTTTGAAGGACATGAGAGAAATATGTAATACGTACTTAGTGTTTTGTATGAAAAAAAATCTAACAAGGTTGGGGGAATTGATAATTGTCAAGGCTCTGCCGAGACAATTATCAATTTTCTCAACCAAGTTAGGTATTTTTTCCATATAATACACTTAGTATGTATTATTTTTATTATTTTTATCTTATAATCTCTATTTGCCTTGTTTTTTGTCAACGTTTTTAACAGAAATGCAAGTTTCTAAAAATAACTGCATTATGTCATTGTTCTAAAAATATCCATGTGATATCATAAAAAAATATCATATGGGTTTTTATCACACAAATATTTGTATAGTTATAAGCTAAAGAGACAATGAGGAAAGTTTGTTGAGGTTAACTTTTGCTTGGCAAATGACGATCTTTCTGCCGACTCGACTTCTTGAGGTGGACAGATACCTTTGAGTGTTACATACAAAGTTGACAGAATATTACGGAATAGCAAAACATCAATGTGAAAGTAGGCAAATAAAACAATGTTGCACAAATATAAGCAAAATAGGTAATTTTTACTGGCTCAAGTAATCATTATAATGTGTGATTATGTTAGTTGATACTTATTTATTTTAGTTCAATTGCGACGAAAGCTTAAGCTTATAGAATCGCTCTCAAACACTCAATCCTGATGTTTTTACGCCCCTGAGAGAGAGGCAGTGGTTTAAACCCATTTTTACAGCTGGGTGAACTGGGGATGGCTATTAAGTGTTTTGCCCATAAACACAACCCCGGCCACAGTGGAGCTCAAACCACCCCAGGTCACGGGTTGAGTGCATTTACTAGGCCACCGAGGCTGTCATGTGTGATTATGTTTTACTCTTAAATTGCGAATAAAGATCTTTCTGCTCGTTCCACTTCCTCGGTTGGACAGATACCTTTAAGTGTTACACAAAGAGTGGAGGGTTATGTTTTACTCATTTCTGTAATATCAAGCATGAAGATTTTACCTCTTGAGTTGCGAATAAAGATCTTTCTGCTGGCTCCACTTCCTCGGGTGGACGGATACCTTTAAGTGTTACATATAAAGTGGACGGATATGTTTTTCTTGAGCCATCTCTCCACCACTGATATACCTAAGAAAGGAAATTTGAAATTGACTCTTTCCCTGTTAGCAAATACTAAACTTGTCAGGACTACAAGAGAATTCATGTCTTTGAGTGCATTAAAGGTAGTGGAACCGTAATAGTTCTACAACATTTTGGCACTCATGAACTTCACAATGTTAACCGAGGTTTCCTAATGAACATCATTAAGAAACCTCGGTTAACACTGTTAAAGTTCATTTAATCCAAAATGTTGCGGAACTATTACGGGTCCACTACCTTAATTGTAATTAAGCATTTTATAAAGTGTACAAAGGATGGAATCCCTCCATTGGTTTTAAAAACTCCCTCATGAAAGACAATTTCATAATGAATCAAAGTGACTCATGCACTTTTGTGAAACTAGGGGGTTATCCCTTGACATTTGTTGTCGAGCCAGAATTTAATGTTTGACCTTAAACTGTGACCTTGAACTTTGGAGCTACTAACAATATCTTTCAAATTGCAATTCTTCTCATGATGGAGAACAATTGTTATTTACTTATTTACAAGTTATTTAAAAAGCAAGAGGCCAAAGAGGGCCTGTATCGCTCCACTGGCTTAAAAATCTCAAGATTTGAAAGAGAGATATTGAAAATAGAAGGAAATGAAAGTGAACATCATTCAGAAGGAATTCTGACTTTTTCTAAGTTGAAACAGACTAATGAAGGAATGAACTTATTTAACTGATATGTAAATTTACAAGGAAGAAAACTATTTAGATATCACTTTGAAACAAGAGGACCAGAATGGCCCTAAACCGATCACCTGAATTTTATTGATCGAGTGGATCTCATCCAATCCATATTTCTTGAGCAGCTTTAGAAGAGGCTCACCCAAGGAACATTCTGGTAAAGTTTCATTGAAATCGGCCAAATGGTTCAGGAGGAGATGTCGTTCAAAAATTTCGGGGTCAAAAAAAGCCCCGCCCTGCCACGCCCATATAAGGGGTCAATCCAAATTTCTTGAACAACTTTAGAAGAGGGTCACCCAAGGAACATTCTGGTAAAGTTTCATTGAAATCAGCACCATGGTTCAGGAGAGGATGTAGTTCAAAGATTTCGGTGTCAAAATAAGCCCCGCCCTGCCACACCCATATTTCGGGGTCAATTCAAATTTCTTGAATAACTTTAGAAGAGGCTCACCCAAGGAACTTTCTGGTAAAGTTTCATTTAAATCGGCACAATGGTTCAGGAGGAGATGTCTATCAAAGGTTTTGGGGTCAAAAAAAGCCCCGCCCTGCCACGCCCATATTTGGGGGTCAATCCAAATTTCTTGAACAACTTTAGAAGAGGGTCACCCAAGGAACATTCTGGTAAAGTTTCATTGAAATCAGCACCATGGTTCAGGAGAGGATGTAGTTCAAAGATTTCGGGGTCAAAATAAGCCCCACCCTGCCACACCCATATTTCGGGTCAATCCAAAATTCTTGAACAACTTTAGAAGAGGGTCTTCAAAGGAACATTCTGGTAAAGTTTCATTGAAATCGGCACAATGGTTCAGGAGGAGATGTCAATCAAAGATTTTGGGGTCATAATAAGCCACGCCCTGCCACGCCCATAATTGGGGGTCAATCCAAATTTCTTGAACAACTTTAGAAGAGGGTCACCCAAGGAACATTCTGGTAAAGTTTCATTGAAATCGGCCCAATGGTTCAGGAGGAGATGTCGTTCAAAGATTTCAGGGTCAAAATAAGCCCTGCCCTGCCACGCCCATATTTGGGGGTCAATCCAAATTTCTTGAACAACTTTAGAAGAGGGTCACCCAAGAAACATTCTGGTAAAGTTTCATTGAAATCGGCCCAATGGTTCAGGAGAAGATGTCATTCAAAGATTTCAGGGTCAAAATAAGCCCTGCCCTGCCACGCCCATATTTGGGGGTCAATCCCAATTTCTTGAACAACTTTAGAAGAGGGTCACCCAAGAAACATTCTGGTAAAGTTTCATTGAAATCGGCCCAATGGTTCAGGAGAAGATGTCATTCAAA
Source organism: Fragum whitleyi (assembly GCA_948146395.1). Classification (NCBI taxonomy): domain Eukaryota; kingdom Metazoa; phylum Mollusca; class Bivalvia; order Cardiida; family Cardiidae; genus Fragum; species Fragum whitleyi. The sequence goes on along the minus strand of OX411548.1, from coordinate 14,014,383 downwards.
GATTTCAGGGTCAAAATAAGCCCCACCCTGCCACGCCCATATTTGGGGGTCAATCCAAATTTCTTGAACAACTTTAAAAGAAGGTCACCCAAGGAACATTCTGGCCAAGTTTTGTCAAAATCCACCAAATGGTTTAGGAGGAGAAGATGTTTTAAGAAAAGTTTACGCACACACGCACACACGGACGCACGACGGACACCTCGCCATGACAATAGCTCGCTGGCCTTCGGCCAGTGGAGCTAAAAACATCAATAAATGTAGGAGAAATACATCACACAAAATCGAATGGACAAACTGATGAACACACTGAGCTGTCATTGTGACAACTGACTTACTTAATGCAAGCAAGCTAGACAAAAATGGATCCGAGTTGCTCATCTACAAGTTATCTAAAAAGATCAGAAGTAAAGACAAGTTCTCTCTTTGTGCGTTATTTTTCATGTGAAGACTTAGATCAGTCTGCACAGATCTGCAGTCTGACTCAAAGCTATACTTTCTACTATCTATTTAATTTTTGTGTGAAAAAATTGAGTCACAGAATTTAGAATTTACATTGAAACAAAACTTAAATTCAGCAGGATAAAGGGTAAAGAAAAAATTATATTTTACTGACCTCTTCAATATCTGGTTTCTTTCTAATACCTGTAGGAATCTCAAACAGTTGTAACCTCACTTTGGATCCTGTATTCATCTTCTTATTGTTACCAACAACCTGGTTAAATCAAATAAGATTTGACTTACATTTACATAAACATGAATGACACAAAAATAAAAGTAATATACAAAGCGTTTTACAGTTAGTAGCATCATGAAATTGACATTTATCTCAATCAAAACCAATCTAATTCACTCACCCAGTGCTCCAATCATTCATTCTAAACACTCACTCAAACCATTCAAACACGCTCCATAATAACTTAACAAGAGGACCCTGAGGGCCCTAAATCGCTCACCTGATATTTCAAGTAAATTATCATTAAGACTCCATTTCCTATGATATGGCATGAACCTTCCCATTTTCAACAGAGTTCATTCTTGTGACCTGGCAAACATTTTGATCAAGTTTCATGAAGATTGGACTATAATTGTGGCGTTTGGAGCTCTTACGAGAAAATTGTTGTTAAGGCCCCTTTTCCCGTGATATGGCATGTATACTTCCCATTTTCAAATGAGTTCATCCTCATGACATAACAAACATTCTGAAAAAAGTTTCATGATGATTGGACCATTTTTGTGGCTTCTAGAGAGTAAACAAAAAAATTGTCATTAAGATGCCTTTTCCTGTGATATGGCATCATCCTCATGACCTAACAAACATTCTGGCCAAGTTTCATGAAAATTGGACCATATTTGTGGCTTCTAGAGTCTAAACAAGAAATTTGTCATTAAGGCCCCTTTTCCCGTGATATGGCACAGATCCTTTCCATTTGAGAAATTTTCATAAGGGACAACCCAAGGAATATTTCTGCCAAGTTTGGTTGATTTTGACCCATAAGTTTAGGAAGAGATGTCATTTAAACATATTGTTGACAAAATTGTCATAAAGGCGCCTTTTTCCGTGATATGGCATGGATCCTTCCCATTTTCAATAGACTTCATCCTCATGACCTAACAAATATTCTGACCAAGTTTCATGAAAATTGGACCATATTTGTGGCTTCTAGAGTGTAAACAAGAAATTTGTCATTAAGGCCCCTTTTCCCGTGATATGGCACGGATCCTTTCCATTAGAGCAATTTTCATAAGGGACCACCCAAGGAATATTTCTGCCAAGTTTGGTTGATTTTAACCTATAAGTTTAGGAGGAGATGTCATTAAAAGATATTGTTGACAAAATTGTCATTAAGGCGGCTTTTTCTGTGAAATGGCACGGATCCTTCCCATTTTCAATAGACTTCACCCTCATGACCTAACAAACATTCCGACCAAGTTTCATGAAGATTGGACCATATTTGTGGCTTCTAGAGTGAAAACAAGAAATTTGTCATTAAGGCCCCTTTTCCCGTGATATGGCACGGATCCTTTCCATTTGAGCAATTTTCATAAGGGACCACCCAAGGAATATTTCTGCCAAGTTTGGTTGATTTTAACGTATAAGTTTAGGAGGAGATGTTGTTTAGATATTGTTGACAAAATTGTCATTAAGGCGGCTTTTTCTGTGAAATAACACGGATCCTTCCCATTTTCAATAGACTTCCTCCTCATGACCTAACAAACATTCTGACCAAGTTTCATGAAGATTGGACCATACTTGTGGCTTCTAGAGTGAAAACAAGAAATTTGTCATTAGGGCCCCTTTTCCCGTGATATGGCACGGATCCTTTCCATTTGAGCAATTTTCATAAGGGACCACCCAAGGAATTTTTCTGCCAAGTTTGGTTGATTTTAACCCATAAGTTTAGGAGGAGATGTCGTTTAAAGATATTGTTGACAAAATTGCCATTTAGGCGGCTTTTTCTGTGAAATGGCACGGATCCTTCCCATTTTCAATAGACTTCATCCTCATGACCTAACAAACATTCTGACCAAGTTTCATGAAGATTGGACCATATTTGTGGCTTCTAGAGTGAAAACAAGAAATTTGTCATTAAGGCCCCTTTTCCCGTGATATGGCACAGATCCTTTCCATTTGAGCAATTTTCATAAGGGACAACCCAAGGAATATTTCTGCCAAGTTTGGTTGATTTTAACCCATAAGTTTAGGAGGAGATGTCGTTTAAAGATATTGTTGACAAAATTGTCATTAAGGCGGCTTTTTCTGTGAAATGGCACGAATCCTTCCCATTTTCAATAGACTTCATCCTCATGACCTAACAAACATTCTGACCAAGTTTCATGAAGATTGGACCATATTTGTGGCTTCTAGAGTCTAAACAAGAAATTTGTCATTAAGGCCCCTTTTCCCGTGATATGGCACGGATCCTTTCCATTTGAGCAATTTTCATAAGGGACCACCCAAGGAATATTTCTGCCAAGTTTGGTTGATTTTAACCCTTAAGTTTAGGAGGAGATGTCGTTTAAAGATATTGTTGACAAAATTGTCATTAAGGCGGCTTTTTCTGTGAAATGGCACGGATCCTTCCCATTTTCAATAGACTTCATCCTCATGACCTAACAAACATTCTGACCAAGTTTCATGAAGATTGGACCATATTTGTGGCTTCTAGAGTGAAAACAAGAAATTTGTCATTAAGGCCCCTTTTCCCGTGATATGGCACGGATCCTTTCCATTTGAGCAATTTTCATAGAGACCACCCAAGGAATATTTCTGCCAAGTTTGGTTGATTTTAACCCATAAGTTTAGGAGGAGATGTCGTTTAAAGATATTGTTGACAAAATTGTCATTAAGGCGGCTTTTTCTGTGAAATGGCATGGATCCTTCCCATTTTCAATAGGCTTCATCCTCATGACCTAAAAAACATTCTGACCTAGTTTCATGAAGATTGGACAATATTTGTGGCTTCTAGAGTGAAAACAAGAAATTTGTCATTAAGGCCCCTTTTCCCGTGATATGGCACGGATCCTTTCCATTTGAGCAATTTTCATAAGGGACCACCCAAGGAACATTTCTGCCAAGTTTGGTTGATTTTGACCCATAAGTTTAGGAGGAGATGTCTTTTAAAGAAAAAGTTGACGCCGTGACGGACAGACGGACAGATGGACGCCGGACAACGATCGATCACAATAGCTCCCTTGAGCACTTCGTGCTCAGGTGAGCTAAAAAGATAAGATCAACGACTGCATAAAAAATTAAAATAGATAAAAAATATCATGATTTCACCGACATAACTGAAATTATAAGCGTCTGATTGGTTCTTGAAGAAATGGGTAGCAATTTATAGAACTTGTATGCATATTTTATTAAAGGGAGGTAAAAAAAATATTGCTAATTTTGTTCAGCTTGAACAAAATTAGTGATTTTGGATTACTTCCCTTTAATTTCACTCTAAACTTGCTCCACACACTCATTCAATTTCATTCCAAAATCATTCCAAATTTATTCATCCTGTCAATTTCATATTGTTCTTAACTGAATACTTTGAATCAATGTTAATCAAATCTAATTTGTCAAACATATTGGTTGATTTTATTTGTGCTCCTACTGTTTATTTTTGTTCTATTATTTCATGACATAAAACTAGAACATATAAAAAGAATTAATTTCAATTATGCTGAGGAAAACAAGAGGACCATGATGGTCCTATATCGCTCACCTTCTTCTCTTTGACACCTCCTTCAGCAAAGTTATATGCTTTAAAGATCAATAAATGACAATTAAATTTTTCAAATAAAGACATTATTCTATTCCTATGATCCTTCTATAAGTTTCTAGCCTTTTTCTAAACAAGTTTCATGTGACCTGGCCAACATTCTGGCCAAGTATCATGACTATTGAACCGAATTTGTGGCCTCTAGAGACTAGAGTGTAATCATAAATTGTAAGGCACCTTTTCCCTTGATATGGCATGCATCTTTCCCATTTACAATAGGGTTCTGGTTCATCCTTGTGACCTGGCCAACATTCTGACCTAGTTTCATTAAGATTGGGCCACATTTGTGGCCTTTAGAGTGTAAACAAGAAAATTGTCATTAAGGTCCCTTTTCCCATGATATGGCATGGATCCTTCCCATTTTCAATAGGGTTCATCCTAGTGACCTGGCAAACATTTTGACCAAGTTTCATAAAGATTGGGCCACATTTGTGGCCTCTAGAGTGTAATCAAGAAAATTTTCATTAAGGCCCCTTTTCCCATGATATGGCATCGATCCTTCCCATTTTCAAGAGGCTTTCTCCTTGTAACCTGGCCAACATTCTGACCAAGTTTCATGAAGATTGGGCCATATTTATGGCCTCTAGAATGTAATCAAGAAAATTGGCAATAAGGCCCCTTTTCCCGTGATTTGGCATGGATCCTTTCCATTTTCATGAGGGTTCATTCCTGTGACCTGGCCAACAATCTGACCAAGTTTCATTAAGATTGGGCCATATTTGTAGCCTCTAGAGTGTAAACACTTAGATCGTTGACGCCGGACAGCACACGAAGGACGACAGAGGAAACATTTAATGATCACAAAAGCTCACCTTGAGCACAATTTGCTCAGGTTAGCTAAAAACTCACTCATTTCTTTTTTATTTTGCAATAGCCATCTACAGCACAGATTTTTACAAGTTTAAATCTTATTGTCTGATGATAGACGGATTTATGTAGATCCTTGAGTTCAATCTAGTGCATAACGTCAGTGGGCAATCAAAAGCTCATAACACCAGCTTATTCAAGATAACTAGTGAGAAACCATGCTTACCTTTAGAAATGCCCATGCTACCCTATGCCATCCTTTGTTGTGTTCACTATCTTGTGCTGTTCTGCTCATGCTCACAAAGTCTAGTAACTGAAATATACATGTTGGCAGGTTTTTATTTTAAATCAATACCAATTTTTCATAAACCAAATTGATAAAGGTTGGGACTAAATTGGTAAATGTTTGAAAATCAAACGAATATCATTTATGGAAGTAAATACAGTAAAATCTCAGTCATTTGCACGCCGGTGGTTCGTAGGTATGTGTTGGTTCGTATACATTCTTTTGTCCCGATTTTCTTCCTTCTTTATCTTTGTAACAAGGCTCCAAGTGGTTTGTAGTTTGTAGCCCGTGTCAAGTCCTGAGAGTTTCCAAATAGCAGAAATTCGTATGTTTAATCCGTAGGTGTGAATTGTGCAATCAATAGTTGTCCTAGGTGTAACAATTGACATATACCTTTTCACACCTGTTGATTGGTATCGAAGTTATTGTTCTGCATCAATATTTTCAGGCATTGTTTGATTTGTAATTTTTGGCAGGTTTAATCGAATAAAGGATCAATCAGTGAACTTGATTATTGTATTTCATATAGCTTTCTCATACCGTTCATGCATAAATGAATGTGCAAATCTTCGTAGACTTGATTGTCAACATGTCTTCCACACAGTTTCATTGTAATGCCAAGATTTCGTCGTACACTGAATGAGTACTCAAAGTGATTTGATCCAAAGAGAAAATACTCTGATTTAGTCAATAATTAACACTTTATTTTGGATTTAAATATGGACGAAACGAAAGATGAACATTGTTCAAGTGAGATTTGTTGCATCCTATCTCTCCACAAAAAGGTCTACTTAAAACTTGATTAAAAATATATTTCAAAGAACCTTAGAATAGAGCCACAAATAGACCGCTTGACATTGGTTGGTTCGTACTGCGTTTAGTTTGTATAAATTATACCCGTCCCTTGAGATACGAACTACCTAGACTTAAATGTATTGTTACAGAAATAATTTAAATTTCTTTTTCCTTCATTTTTTCTGAAGTAAAAAAATCATTGGGACATGAAATCTGAGGATTGTACAGGAAAGTGCTAATTAAATGACACTGTTTCATCTTTTTAAACAAGTAAATAGCATTGATACTTTAGAAGATATGATCCAGAAAAAGTATGTAATGGAAGGACGAAAACATGGAATGTTCTATTGACAGACAGAGACCATAACTATATCCCAATCACCAAAATGGAGATAAAAAATTGTTGGAATTACTAGGCTCAAATTACTTCTTTAAACAACACAAGCCCAGAGTTCATGATGAAAAGATTTGCAAAATGATTAAGAAATTCTTCCCCCCATTAGTTTGTGTACTGACATGCAAAATAGGGTACAATTTCTTTAAATTTGCAAACATTTTCGCATCCACAGTGCATGGATGTAATTCCTTATATAGACCTGTGCTCAATTCCGAGATATTTTAACAACCTTAAAGTGTTTAGATTATTGTCTGTTTCTATGCCAGACATATTTTACCAACTTCACACTTAAACACCTAATCAACAAATTGCAGGCATAGCTGCACAAGTTTAAATGAGCGATCATAGGTCGATTTTGGCTATACCTGTATAGTCAAAATTGACTTTTAATCGATCACTGATTAAAACTTGTGCATCTATAGCCTTTTTGCACACAGCACAGATTGGCAGCTACAGCTTAAGTCTTTTAAATTCTCATAAGGATTTTAATCTATACACCTCAGAGAGGAGGAGCAGGTTTTTTTTAGCTCAGATAAAATTTAACAAATTGATTAATGGATTGAATGGAGTTTTACACTGCTTTCAACATTTTTTTCAGTTATATTGCGGTGACTGGAGCATCTAACAATGGTATTTCTCTCACCAGTACAACCATCACATCCTTTTGTAGCCTCCAGCTGCTATCTCACATAGGTCTACGATCATCAACCCATTGGTGAGAGACAAATAGTTGGAAAGAATGAGTGCCGCCGTCGGCGATCGAACCTGGGACCCCTAGATTGACAGTCCCACATGCTACCAAATGGGCTACGACATCGGCAAAAAAAAAAAATTGACAAAACTAGAAGCATTGAATCCTGTGACCTTTGTAGCCCAGAGCCAATATCCATATCACTAGAACTGTCACCATAGATTCCATTTCGTAATTTATCACTTTATTTGTTGTACAATAGGGTTGTAATTAAAATGAGTACAGCCATTTTATTTGTAATAATATTAGACTTACCTCAAATATGATTAGAACTTTAGGTTTATCTTGTATGAAGTAGTTGAAGTTCTCATTGAATATCAAAATTTCTTCCCATACTGGTAAAACAGACCTGAAAATAGAATTGATGAATTATCAGATAAAAAAATGTCATAGATTGGTCCTATCTCAAAGCAGTTCTAGACAATTTAAGGTTGGTTGAATAATAAATTTTGTTGTCCTTTTGGAATAAAATGTTGTGGGTATTGAATAAATTCTATGGAACATACAACTTTTTTCATTATAGCACATTTCTGGATGTTTCAGATGCTTCAAAAAGAGGCAAGTGTGAGGACAAGCTTTCTTCTTTGGGAGAAGATATATTGTGAAATACAAATGAGCCTGTGCGTGACATTTCCAACAATTTCATAAGTGCACAAGGCAAAGCTTCTGGCCACCCTGTGTGGCTGCACAGGCTGGCCAGAATCTTCACTATGTGCTTAATATAAAGATATGATCTTTATCTACCTTTGTGTATTCAGCATATATTATTATTCCTTTGTATCGTTGTCAATGCTACCAAATGTGTGTGCCTCGTGTAGATAAGAAATTGTTGGAATTGTCATGCACAGGCTCATATATACCTACATTTATATGAATTGAATAACTCACAAGTAAGGTCCTATATGTCAGAATACATTAAATTGGTTAGGGATTTTTCATAACATATTTAAATTCTAAACATTTGTAAACATTACTTTCAGTAAAATAATAAATATTACTGATCACCCTAATTTTTCAGTCAATGAAAGACCCCTCTTTCATTTGAAATTCAAACAATATGTTGCAAAATCTGACAAATTGCTTTTGGATGGGGACTTCTAAAAACCAGACAGTGACGTCATATCTTGTCTGACATCATATCTTGTCTGATGAGCAGTCTCAAAGACCCTTAAATTCTAATCAAGCATATGAAAACACTTATTGATTGAACTATTTCTGTTTTATTTTCAACAATCTTAACATTCAAAAGGTATACAAAACAGAGATTGCTTAACATACATGTTAAACAACAGGGGAATGAGGTGTAAACTGATCTACTGATTCCGATCTTCAAAAATCAAAGTTAAAAGACGACAGAGTTGAAATGATCTAGAATCTATCTTCTTGTTTTAATGTGAATACTTTTAATTTAATTATTCTGCAGCCCCCAGAAAATTTACATGTATTACCTTGCGCTCTGCTGTTGCCTGGTCTAGCTTATATTGCATAAATTGTCAGAAATAAACTGTAACTTTTACTTACTTTTATTACAAATAATGATATTCTACCATGACACACAAATATGAACCTATTTATCATGAAATCCAAGCATGGTTATAGTTCATTATAAGTAACAAATACACCCTTACTTGTTTTGTTTGAAGTCAAATGGTTTGGTCATAATTGGTAACACATGTTTAACATTATCATTTTTAGTCTCATAGTATGCCGTCACAGCTCTGTCCCTGAAATAAAATGAAGATTCTGTAACCTATTTTTCTTTCTTTTTTTAAACTTTAAGATATATGAGAATTTGACTCACCATACAAAAATTCATGTAACAAACTGTCATTGCAGTTCCAAAACCTTGTGACTATAGCTTCTTTTTTAGAAACACAAATAGATTATAGGCTTGATAAGCCAGAGCTTTGTTTTTGCTTTACTAGGGACTTATTGAGCATATGGAATTAAGAATTTTGCCTAATTGTGACCATCACACGAAAAGGGACCATCTGGGAAAAGAGTGAAGTATTGTTCTTAGTTAACCCTTTCCTGTTTTACAAAATTTTGACCTGTCCAAATTCATGGATCTTGCAGACAAAAATTTAAAAAGCATTTAATTTGAAAAATAACCATTCAGTAGGGTAGAAAATAGTGTGGAAAAAGAAGAAATTGCTTGTCAGAAGCAATTTCTTCTTTTTCCACAATGTTTTCTCAATTATATAATGACAGGCATGTAAAAAGCAGGGATTAAACAGCAAAGGGTTAAACTGCACAGGCTGAATAGGATCGTATTCTTTTGAAATGATAATTGACAGGTTGATTTTCTGCATCTATAATGATCATTCTACATTCCTGCCCAAAAAAATGTTGAAATGAGACCTCTGGTTGGCTCTAACAGGAACTAATCTCTTTTTCAAATATTCTTTTATCAAATTCCCAGATGGTCCTTTTTCATGTGAGGTGTTACAATTTAATTATATTGTAGAACACACATAAATTTCTCTTTCGCTTGATTTATAAACTCACCAATAGCTCTGTCAGCCCTCAAGACATAAATATAAACCTTGAACAAAAACAAACTGGCAAATTGTCACAAAATACACCCTGAATGTCCATGTATGAAAAAAGAAAAAGGAAATATTAAGCTAGGTAGAGTTACAGTTCTTGGGCACTGCACTCCATGATAACTGCCAAGTTTCAAGTCAACCAGACATAAGGTGACAGAGTTATGCTCTGGACAAAAAAATTGGATGCCGCCACCTGCCCACTAGTGGCACCCAGTTGCCATGGGTGGTCACTAAATACATCCTGTCTTTGATTAACAGTTTCCTGTTTGATCCTTATTCCCTCACGTTTTATAAATCCTGAATTAATAATAATTTTCTTCCATTTTGTCCTTTATTTTTCACCTTGTTAAGAATTACATCAACTATTTAAACCTTACTTGTGTTGTTTGGGGAGATATTTTCCAGTATTCTCATCCAGTATATGAGCTCTAACCATAGGATGCATGATAAAGAAGTCATTTTTCAGTTTATCCGTCCGATGTATTGTCACTGACAAGATTCTACCCTCATCCTCGACATCCATGCCCGATGGTCCCTCATCCTCCGGAACCTCCGTCTCTGCAGCACCTAGAAAAATAATCAATCTGTTATGTTAGCACAACACTATTGTAGGTGCCGTTTAATTGTGCCTGTGTGTGACATTTTCAACAATTATAGATGTTTGTAAGCTTCAATTATTAAGGAGCATAGACAGTTACATAGTCCATTCAAAAATTGGTCAGGGTATCTTAAGATACTTTGAGACCATGTTGGCCTATAAAGCACAAAGTGAAGATTCTGGACAGACTGTTTTGATGCACAGACTGGCCAGAATTTATTCTTGCACACTTTTAAAATTGTTGGAGATGTCATGCTCAGGCTCAGTTAATAGTCACTTACAATAGTAATGCAGTAAGCCCTCAAAATGACGTTTGGTGTGACATTTTCATCAATTTCATGAGATTGTGATGGATGAACATTGAGCAGTGTAGACAGCCACACAGAACACCTAAGAAATTCTTCAACAGTCAGCAGACACTTTGAGGAAGTAGCTATCTGTTAAGCCACAAGTGAAGACTATGATCAGACTTTGCAGATAGATGTACAGTGTGATCTGAGCCTTAGCTATGTGCATATTTACTTTTTTAATAACTAGAACTGTCACAGATGGGACTAATACCCCCCACAAGCACTTTGTCAGAATGCAAGTGCTATTAGTGCAAGATGTGTTTGTAATAAAAATTGATGTCATATGCAATATTTGCATGAAGTTTCATGATTCTAGGTCGCTTGGTTTTTGAGTTAGAGTCCAGAAATGAAAATTGAACAAAAATTGACTGTGACCTTGACCTTTGACCTATGTGACCCCAAAACAATAGGGCACTTCCTTGGATCATAAGCAACATTTGCATTAAGTTTTATGATTGTAGGTCACTTGGTTCTTGAGTTAGAGTCCGGAAACAAAAATTGAACAAAGTCTGACTGTGACCTTGACCTTTGACCTATGTGACCCAAAAACAATAGGGCACTTCCTGAGGTCAAAGGAACATTTGTATAAAGTTTCATGATTGTAGGCTACTTGGTTCTTGAGTTAGAGTCCGGAAAGGAAAATTGAACAAAGTCTGACTGTGACCTTGACCTTTGACCTATGTGACCCAAAAACAATAGGACACTTCCTTGGATCATAAGGAACATTTGTATAAAGTTTCATGATTGTAGATCATTTGGTTCTTGAGTTAGAGTCTGGAAACGAAAAGGTCGGACTGATGGAAGGACAGACAGATGGACGGATGGACAGACAGATAGACATGGTGAAACAAATATACCGATCTCTACTTCGTAGATGGGGGGTATAATAAACATCATACCAAGTTTCAAGCCATTGCCTTTAGTAATAATGAAAGAAAGTCACTTAAATGGCAACTTATGGTTATAAGCGACAAAAGTGTTGACGAAATTGGTGTTCTCATTAACAGGGTCCAAATACAGGGTAACAAATAATAGATATCATTGGATTTTTAAATTTCATCACAGCAACAAAACCACAGCTATTATGACTATGCCATAGCAATACCTTGCGTTTTCTCCCCGAAAACAGCTGTATTCTCTGAAAACAGCTTAGCTAAGATCTGACATATAATTATAAAATAGCTGAAGAAGTACCTTTCTTTTTCTTTTTTCTAGGTTTTGGCTTTGGGTCTTCACCTTCTTCATCTGTTTTACCATCTTCCACTCCCTGAATTACAATAATAATTCACTGGCTGAGTGTTAAACAGTTTTAACTGCCTATTTGTTTTTAGGCAGTTACAACTGTTTTACTCTAAGCAATCCATATCTGATTTAAAACATGCAGTCATTAACTACTTCAATTTATCTATCAAATCAACCCTTCTGATTTGCTGAAAAAAATATTAATAACTCCATGAACAAAGTTTTGAGCACACAGCTATAGTTTATGCAAATTGCCAAGCACAGTCTAACCAGGGTTGATACATTTTATCATTTACTAAAGGCCGCATATCTTTGTTCTCAGATATTATTTATGATGCTGATAATTGGTGTTAACCATTAAGAAGAAGGTAAAAAATTGTTTCAGATTTAGATTACATCTACACTAATTTACAGCAAGAGCAAAAGGTTTACATGAAATAAAAAGAAAACTTCAGTAATCACAAACAGGATTTAAATCTAACTAAATAATTAAAATCATTTCACTGGCCTATCATGAATCAAAAAATAAATATTGAATCATATCTGATATTGTATATGTGTATAATTAAACAATTTCCTGTAAGGTCCCAAAATTTTATGTTTCTGTAATTTTATCATTGAAAAAATTTTGCAGGAAAAGTAGAAATTGCTTGCTACAAGCAATTTCTCCCTTTCCCATAATATTTTCTACACATTAAGGTAGTTTCTTGTATCTGTGATTTAATCCTTGAAAAAATATTGCAGGAAAAGAAGAAATTGCTTGCTACAAGCAATTTCTCCCTTTCCAATAATGTTTTCTACCACATAAGGTAGTTTCTTTACACAATGCACCAACTTTACCTTGTTGTCCACAACTTCATTCAATTTGGACCAGTTTAAAATTTGTCAAATTGAATAATAATGCGATTATCTACAATCAAGAGACATATACAGACCTCTTCTCCCTCTTTCTTCTTTTTCTTCTTCTTCTTTCCTTTCGCGTCAGATTTTGCATCTTCTCCCTCAGTAGGAGATAAAGCTTCTTCATCTGTTTCTCCATCTTTCTTTTTCTTCTTCTTTCCTTTCTTCTTTGGGGTTTCCTCTCCCTCCCCAGGGGACAGGGGCTCTTCCTCGGACAAAACTTCCTTCTTCTTTTTCTTTTTCCCTAAATGAAGGAATAACACTTGTTCAAAAGTTGCATTCAAGTAAACTTAATAGAGCTTTAAATGTTATTCTTAATTTTGTAACAATGTACATGTACTTTTAAACTAGCTAAGTACCCGAGCCTAATATAACAAGATGTATTAATGGTATAGGAATGTACAGAAAATCCATTCTTTTACAAGTCTGACCTTGATAAAAGACTTTGACCTTGTCCAATATGCTTGATCTGACTTTTGAATGATAAAGAGGATAGTTAGTTTAAACCCATTTATTTTACATTGATTGGAAAATAAGTTCTTACAACTTAGTCTAATCTCTCTCAATTCTGCTTCCTGGAAATTTCACCAGAACTCCCGCGGAATGTGGGGACAAATGGAAGAACAACGACCGATAGCCGTTCCCAGGAATGAGAGGATAATTGTTTGTTTCAGTGTAAGATCGATTAATAATTCATTGAGCGAACAACAAAAGCTATTTTCACAAGTGGCAGAGCCACAGGTGAAAATATTGCTTTTGTCATTCACTCTATGAATTATCAATCGAAAAACAAACAGTTATTCTGTGGATGCACAGGATGGCAAAAAGCTTTGCTATATGACATGCAAAAAATTGTTGGAAATGACGCACACTGGCTCAATTATCATCCTTACCTTTTGAGGTAGAAGGTTCATCCTGAGATAGCACAGCCTCGTCCTCTGTTTCAGCTCCCTTTTTCTTCCCTTTCTTCTTCCCTTTAGGTGACAGGGACTCCTCAGAAGGGGACAGCACAGCTTCTTCATCTGTCACCTCTACTTTCTTCTTTTTCTTCTTACCTTTAGGGGACACAACATCTTCAGTAGGGGACAGAAGGGCTTCGTCCTCAGTTTCTCCGCCTACAAATATATGTACATTGATGTCCTATCTAGTAAAGTGTGGTTAGAGAGGTGTGAAAAGTGTCTACCCTGTTCTAACTGTGCAATTCGTTTCTTTAAAATAATTTCTTAATCAAGAATGATTATTATACCTTATAATATGACCTACAATAGCAAGAGTGAAAAAACCCGTTGAATATTTTTGATATTACACAGGTGTTATTACACTAGTGTAATAAACATGCAAATTAGCTAAGAAAGATAGAAATGTTATATTTTAGTTTTGAAAATGAAGTCATAATGGATTTAATGACTTCACTTTGCAAACAGTGATATATACGTCACAAAAAGTCGGGCCCATATTAAACATAGAATATCAAACTTGTGCTCATAAAACACTGAATTTATTAAACTTGTCATCTAAAACAAATTAAAACTAAGCACAGCCTTGTTTTTATCTGTTTATAGATGACTTGTTAAATAAATTGGGTATTCAATGACCACTCATTCAATATCCTCTATTTCTGATAAAACTTATTCTATGATGCGACCTCTTATTAAACTCTTCATGACACTATCTCTTTTTCAAAGTTTTTTAAAGAGATCCCAGATAGGTTCTCAAGACCCATTATTTTATGTTCTTGTGATTCAATACTTGAAATAATATAGAAAAAAAGTATTTGATTGTACCAAGCACTTTCTGCTTTGCCCATGATATTTTCTACCAAATTACATGGTTCCATTTCAAATAGAATCTTTTATAATCATTGCTGTCTTTTCAGATTGGAATCAGTGAACAAATTCTAAATCAGGAAAGGGCTTATTGGTCTGCCGATCCAACAATTTCAGAGGTACAGATAAGAGGGGGTAAAGCCAGTCTAAAATCTTAATTTCTCAACGAGAAATTTCCGATGAGTGCCAACAAAAAAAAGTTTTGTACTATAATGATTGAAACACTTTGATCTGAAATCAAAAAACCCTCTGTCTGTAGCTCTGAATTGACAGACCAGTTACCTTCAACTTTCTTCTTCTTCTTTTTCTTAGTCGTGGTTTCATCATCAAGTACACTTTGTTGTGACTCCTCAGATACCACTGCTTTCTTCTTTTTCTTTGTTGGAGTTAACACTCTGTCTTCTACCAGAGCTGTTTCTGCTTCTTCCTTCTTCTTTGGCTTCTTCTTCCTTGGAGTAGACACCTCACTCTGTTCTTCTATAATTCTATAAAGATATTTTGAAAATATTAACCCTTGCCATGCTGAGATTGGATTATTCTTGCTTTAGCAGGAGTTATAGGCAAAGATCAGTCTGCACATGTGTGCAACCTGATCTTAGTCTATACAATGTACTACCTTATTTTTCTTCTTGAACCAGAAAAATTTAAAAATCAGGGCCGGAGATTATAAAACTTTTCTCAGGCTCAGGCTCAATTTTCTCAAATTTTAAATTGAAATAAATGTATGATAATAAAAGATGATATTAATAAGTTGTTATTTATAACAACTTATTAATATCATCTTTTATGTTAATACATTAAAATGAGTAATAAAACAGAATTACGGCTTAAATCTCAAATTGTAATTTGAGAAAATTTTGAATTGAGCCTGAGAAAAGTTTTATAACCTCAGGCCCAGGTTTTCAAATTTTACTCACTCCTGATTATCATTATTGCCCCTTGAGTGTTTTCAGCACTTTTGATTTTACCACAATTTTTGTAAGAGTTTTATTCAGCAGGACAGATTTGAATTTGATTAGTGGGATTGATGACAATCTTTTTTTAAATGCCTTTCAAAAACAATGTTTTCTTTATTCCAATGTTTTATATACTTGTTCGTTTCCAGCTCGATAGGTTAAACATGGTTGTTAGGTCAAATCTCGCAAGCACAAAAATTATCCTTATTTCAGGGTAAGAATAAGAGAAAGTTTGACAACTAAGTTTTGAAGTTAGATAAGTGAAATTCAATAATTAACTTGTCCAAGGACAGCTGAAGAAATTCTATATTTCCATAACCCTGGCTAAAAAAGTACTGTAAAACGTGTATTAAGCGACCACTTTCAGGACCACCAAAAGAATGGTTACTTAGTAACCCCTTCTTTTACAAATTAGAAACATAATTTTTGATTAAATATGAATGTTTTTGTGATTTTCATGATTTAGGTGATTCTAGTGGGTTTAAACAACAAAGTACTCATTTACAGCTATTTTTGGACCAATGATATCCACTTTTAAAGATGATTGATTCAAGGATAGCAAATTTGGAACTGGTCGCTTATAGAAATGGTCTCTTAATAGACATGATTGCTTGAGCAAGATGGACTGTACTCACCTAGGAGATTCAGTTTCCTCTGTCTGCTTCTTTTTCTTCTTTTTTGGCTTCATCACTGATGAGTCTAACTCTTCCATCGTCATTGTTTTATCATGGGGGGACATCTGAGACATCTCGCTGTGAATTTATTATTAAGCCTTTTAATATTATCAGAATGGATTGATTTGATAGAGGGATAGAGTTAAACACACCTTTAAGAAGACAGTAAAACTTATGTTAAGTAAACAGTTAGGGGACCACCAAAAGTCGCCTAATGGAATGGGCTCATCATAATATTTTATGATAGATAAGACAGGTCATTGTGATAGCATATATAGATTGTCACCTAAGTCTTACTTAAATCTATGGTGTTTTAACCCATCAGGAGACAATTCTAATGGGTTCTTACAACATTAGATTAAATAATAAACAATTTTTCATATAAATAAAAATGTCCGCTTTTTCAGAGTTTTTGCTTACAGTGAAGACACTTTTATGATGGCCGTTAAATAAAATTGGTCCCTTAATAGATGTGGTGGCTCCAGCGATATCAAATGTATTTTAGTGACATTGACACAGCTTGAACACACCCCTTATGTACCTTTCTCACAACAAGACTACAAACCTATGTTAACCCTTGTCATGCTGAACCCGGAATATTCCTGCTTTGGCAGGAGCTATAGACAAACATAATCCTGCACATATGTGCAGTCTGATGTTAATCTACACCACCTGTTTCTCACTTTCAAACCAGAATTGTCAATAGATTTAGTTTATCAACAAAAATTGACCTTCAGTAGGTATTTTCAGTGCAATTTGCCCTTTGATTTCGATGAAAATTTTTAGCAAAATATTATTCAGAATGACAAGGGTTAAACCCCACTTTGTGCATACAAGATTAGGTGCAAGGAGGGTATAATTTACAAACAGGTTGCACCGTTTTGTCACCCTGAATAAAGGGCAGGCTAGCCTTTCCAAGCAGCCATTTTCAAACACCCTATAATGCAAATTATAAGACTAATATAACTTATTATTATTGATGTAAGGTCTCTAATGTACCTGCCTTTTCAAAGGACTTAAAATCTAAATATCTATTTGTATATATATGCAAAAGATATAACCAAATTAAAGTACTAACAAAGAAATTATCCATAAGGCTCCTATTCTCATGTTTTCCAATGAAAAATCCCTATTTTAACTAGGCCTGAACCTTATGACATTCTGAAAATTCCTTGTTTCATGAAGCTTGGGTCAAACATTGTAGGAAAAGGAGGAAATAGCAACTTCAAAACTATATCTGTTTCTCGCAACACTTTAGATCATTAATGATGCTTAATTTTTCCAAAATTAATTTAAAATTATCATTGGGACTTTTTTTAGAGTGGACTAGTCAAAAACACTTGTCTGGTTTACTATTACCAGTGGCTTGTGGAGAATAGTGACATTTCATTTCTTACATTGCATCCTCTATCTTCTCACTGTCTGCTTTTGGCTTCTTTTTCTTCTTTGGCTTGGGTTTTGTTTCGTCAACAATTTCTAGTTGTTCTGTAATATCAAAGTTAAAACCTGTCAGTCAGCAGAATTTATCTTATAACTATACAAACATCAGTGTGATTACACCCCGTATGATATTTTTTTTTGATATCACATAGTTATTTTTAGAACAGTAATATCATGCGGTTATTTTTAGAAACTTGCATTTCGGTAAGCAACACAGACGAAAACAAGACATATTGAGGTTATAAGATAATATAATACATACTAAGTGTATTGCATGAAAAAAATATCTAACTCGGTTGTGAGAATTGAAAATTGTCTCGGCAGAGCCTCGACAATTATCAATTCTACCAACCTTGTTAGATATTTTTTTCCATACAAAACACTAAGTACATATCATATATATATACAATCATAGAGATTTAACACAAAACATCTGACTATTTTACATGAGAACTGTGTGTGACATATCCAACTATTTCACATGTGTTCAAGGTAAAGACTTGGATTAGCCACAGGATAGTCTGATCCGAGCCTTCACTTTGCAAACTGTGGATGGCTTTTGACTAAAAGTTTTTGTAAATGAACAGGTAGTGTCCACCAATATTGACAAAGGACTAATTTAATATGGTCAGTAATTCCTGTTGGTTGGGCGTTGAAAGAAAACATTCACAAAGAGGAGTCATTGCTTATGCAGATATCCTTGGTTAAAATTGGTTGACTATAATAGTCTAAGTTAATATTTCAAAATATATTTAGGCACTTATAACTTAAGGTAGAAAATGCAAGAATGATTTTTTACAATCAGTCTGTTTTTTAATTCCTTGGGGTATATTGTAATATTTCATAAAAGCCTAACATTACCTTTTAATATGCTGCTACAACAAATTTATTACATCATTAACTTCCACTTGTAATTCCATGTGTTTTGAAGAAATAATATGAAGTAATCCAACAAAAGATGATTTTAGCCCAAATTCAAAATTGTGCATTACACAGTTCCTATCACTATCTTAATGTCAAAGCTTCATTAAATGTTTTCTTGACAGGTTAGCTTAAAACTATTGTAAGGGCTTATAAATATAAAGGCACTTACAATAGTTTACACTCACCCCTGGATCTGTAGCCTCTTTTAACTTGAGCTTGTTGTTTTTCTACCCAAACCTTGCAACTACAGCTTTAAACAAGCTGTAGTTATGAGATCTTAGCAGAACATTGACCATATTTCATTATTCCTTACTCAGACCCTATGTTGTTGGTACTCAATTAAAAGTCTCATCAAGACCATATAATTCAATACCCACAACATATGGTTTAATTGTGGGAAAAAAATTTAGACTGGCTTTCCCCCCTCTTTTCTGGACCAATTGGCCAGTTTAAATTTTGTCTGATTATGGGTTAGACGGTTCACATACCTTCTCTCATCTTTTGTTTCTTTGTGTTGCTCTTCTCATATTTAGTCTGATCAGGGTCAAAAGTGTTGGCTTTAGCAGTCTCATCTTCATCCTTCTTTAATCCTTCACCCTTTCTGAGAGATTCAAGCTGAAAGTAACAGAGAATTGGAGCTTGTGCTACTTTTAAATTGTCAGGAGTTATTGAACCCTTCACTGAAATTCTAGGGGTCAAAATATTTTTGACACGATCAAAACTGTGAAAAGAGTGCATCATAACTAATTATTTCTTGTTTTTGTTAATTAAGTTCTTAAAATTGTCACATCCATATATTCTTAGGTGGTTTATATTTCATATGAATCCTTTATCAAAGATATGAAAGAAATCAGTAATCCAAATACATGCATAATTTGCAATAGGATAAGGATGGACAACTTAAAATCAGGGATTATTTTGGAATGGGCTGAACTGATTTTGGGGACAAACTATTTATTTAATGCAAAATCTGGTTACAGTTTTGGATGGGCCCCATCTATTCATATCTGATGCTAATTTTTGATAAGGATTTTTGGGCCCACCACTTTTTACTAATGGCCCATCAATTTTGCATATGGCCCATAAAAATCTTAGATTTTATATGTAATTGAATGGGACATGGGCCATTGGTCCATTCTAATGGCCCATCCTGAATTTGGTCCAGAAATATCCCTGAAAATTTGACCAAAATTTTTTAGAGGCGATTTAAAATATTATCAGATTTTTGTAAAAAAAAAAAAACTTGTTTACATATAGGAATTATGTTATGAAATAGCTAAGAAGTTGATTGTACCTATAAAAGAGAAAACAGTCAAGCTGTTTTGCACTCAATAGCAAATATACGATCACCATAAGAAACAAGATGTGTTTGTGAAACACGAATGCCCCCGGAACAGCATTTTTTTTAAAGTTTGACCTTGTCACATGACCTTGACCTTGTCACATGACAATGACTTTGGTGTACAGCTTTGTATGTCAAATACTTTTGGAGAAAAGGCAAAGGTTAAGTTTTCGGGTTAAGTTTTCGGACAGACGGATGGACAGACAGACGGACGGACAGACGGACGGACAGACAGACAGACAGACAGACAGACAGACAGACAGACAGACAGATGGACATGAGTAAAACAATATGCCCCCGATCTCTCGATACAGGGGCATAAAAATGCCAATATTTCCTACACTTATTTCTATACATTAGATGGTTCAGCATAAAAAAAGTTTTAACTGCCTATAAACATTTACAACTGTTTTACACAGAGCCATGGGACCCTACTTCTAACATTTGAAAGTAAAAGTCAAGTGCAAAATATTCTTGTTATAAGAAAGGTACTTACAACATTAGTGTTACTGTCTGTCTTCTTCTTCTTCTTTTTCTTCTCTGTTTTGGCATCACTGTAGCAGAAACAAAATTGTATACAGAGCTTAAGATAGAGGGGGGTATTTTGCATTTCAGATCAAAGTATTTCAATGATGATAGTACAAACCTTAAGTTGTTGGTACCCAATGGAATCTTCTCTCCAAGACGATTCATATGAGTATCCATAACATAGGGTTTCATTGAGAAATAAAGATTTTAGATTGGCTTTACTCCCTATAATATGCTCCTCTGCATATACAGGTTAATAGTTTGTTTCACAGTAAAAAATTATTTATCTTTGAGTGAACAACAAAAACTGAATTTTCAGAAGTAGAGGAGCCAAGCATGAAAATATGGGTTTTGTTGTTCACTCAATGACATATCTGCAGAATATTACCACATTCAGTGAATATGTGCATGTTCATGTGACTAGGAACAGTTTACTAAAAAGTAAAAGTTAAAGTTTGGTTTTATAGTTTAGTTAGTTACATTTCACATTCACATGACTTTACCCCTAAAACTTAAATTACAGGCTGGCTTTTAACAAATGACATTTTTGGCTGTCACAGCACTTTGACAGGTTCCATATTTACAACTGAGTGGAGAGGAGCAACATGGAGTATATCCTTTATCAGAAAGATCTCCATATCCTGATAGCTACCCCAGGACCGTCACATCCCTCATCCACCATCCTAAACACTAGGCAACAGACTTCACTAACATTTTGTGACATTTTTATCCAAATGTATTTGTAAACTTGGGGGGACAAGTGTCCACAAGATATGAAAGAACATAATGTGTGTATGTATTAACATACAGATGGAGAAGTTGATACTAATATATGTACACCTTTGGTGGCATGTAAAAACAAAACAAGAGTACTGCTGCAGCATGCACAGGCCTCCTTGCAAACAAAAATAAAACAAAAAATAAAACATAAAAAATAGAAAATAAAAATTAAAAAAAATAAAAATAAAAGTTTTAGAAAGGCTGCACTTTTTTCAAAATAGAGTCCTTTTAGTGTAAAATATGGGAAAAAAATACAGAGTAAATGAAGGCTTTAACGCAAAATTTGATTTCATTTTTAAAACCACAGTGAAACCAACTTTTTGAATTAATAATGATGTTTAGGCTTAAAGCAAGTAATGGATTTTGTTTTGCAGAACAAAATCTGTTACTTGCATTAAGCTAGCCACGAACCAGTCAGAGCAAAAAATAAAGGTCTTGAATGTAAATGTACACATTTTAAAAGTTTGCTCTGAAATAAAAGTATTTAAAGGTTTCACTCAGAGGCCTGCAAGCTGATGTCTGATCATGAACATTAATTGAAATTTTGAAATGGATATCTTCACTTCTAGCTGAGATATAATATCACAACAGATCAAACTTTTGGTACAATGACAATAGAATATAAATGATGAAAAAACAACAATACCATGGCAAAAAGGAGAGTCAAGGAGTTGAAAAGTTCTTCCTTTCCAGAATTGACTTCTTTATTTTCAAAATGAAGAGTCAAATGGGCTTCTTGATCATATGGGAATATTTCGAGGGGTCAATGTAACACTATTGTAAATGCAAATAAATTAATAGGCACTTACAATAGTGTTGCACTGACCCTTCGATTTCAACTACCAAAGAACTGGGTAGTTACCTCTTTAAACCTCATGTTTGTCAGTTTTTTAAATCTGTTCACCACAAACTAAAGTTGTTGCAGATAACTGTAAAATTTGCTTTCTTTTACAAGTACTCTGATAGAAAAATATGTGACTGGTCAGGCAAAAAGGGTCCATATGGGTTGCCCAGACTGACAAGTATCGACACTTTTCGCAATGTGTTTATTTTCTGAATCTAGAATGATGAATCTGCCTCCCAATGAAAGAGTTTTTGAAATGTGTCCTCTGGTGGACCTATGCTGGACCCAATCTCTTTTTCAAATATTCCTTTTAAAAAATTCCCAGATGGTCCCTTTTGCGTGATGGGTCATATATCTATTTTTTGTGTGAACTTGTGGAAAATAAGATGTTGATTTTGAAAAACAAGTTCTTGTTTTCCATAGTGCTTTTCCCAATATGATAATTTGAAATCCATTAGTAAATAAGGTGGGAGCCAATCAGACTCACAGAAGTTAGTGTTGATCCCTTAAGGCTATAATAATTTGAAGTTTCTCTGAACAAAGGCATGCTTAAAACAAAATATCAGATCCTACCTCATAGACTGATCCACTGCCTGTTTCAGCAGTTTGTCAAATTTTGAGTTAGAGCTTATTGTCTCCATGGCTTCTGAAATAAACATTAAAGAAAATTAATGAGTCTGTCTTTAATATTTCAAAAAGCTTCATCAGACACTGGTGATAATAGTTAAGACAACCCACATCAAGAATTAGAAAATCAACTGATCATTAAGGTCAATGTGGATCAGAAATTGAAACACTAGCTTGTTGATTGTTAGAAAAATGAAAGCGAGAAGGAAAGGATGAGAAAGAATCTGTTGCAGAATCATTCATCTTGACGCGAATTTACTACTGGATGCAAGGGAAGAAGATGAATTCAATGTGTGGAGAATTTCAATTTTGTTCAAGCTTGAGATATTCATGGTGGAAACTTGTCATTTTGCCACAACAACATCTAAGTGATGCGCATCATCATAACAACGTGAGAAGTACTGATATACATTTACTAAAGAAAAATACCTGTTCCATACTGAGCCATATTGATGGCTCAGCACAAAACAGTTGTAACTGCCTATATGTTTATAGGCACTTACAACTGTTTCGCACTGAGCCATCAATTTATGTGGCTTAATGGCTGAATACCAATAATTCAGCTCTAACAGGGTTTTCCCTCTATGTTCAAAACTGGGGGTAGTTTTGGTATTATGGTAACGAAAGCATGTGCAAAGTTTCCAAGTAATAGCTTCAGGCCAAAGACAAATATAACAGATGTTCAACAGTTGCATGTAAAAACTGAACCAAGATTTCAAAGTCAGAAAGGGTAAAATTTCACAAAATCAATATCAGAGTAATGAAACTTTGTCTAGAGGCTGATATTATTGTAACAGAAGCATGTGCAAAGTTTTAAATCAATAGCTTTAGTAGAAACAGAGATAAAATTGATATGCATGTACAAAAGCTGCCATTAAAACTTAACCAAGAATTTCTAAGTCTGAAAAAGGTTAAAATTCCTTTAAGTTTAATATCAGAGTAATGAATCTTTGTCCAGAAGCTGATAATATTCTAACAGAAGCATGTGCACAGTTTTAAACCAATAGCTTTGAAAGAGAAATTTCGATACAGTTGCATGTAAAACCTGAACCAAAGCATTATGCCCACGCCCAAGTGACCAGATTAGCCCCCCTATTCTACAAATAGTCAAGCTAACAAGGAATTTTCTTAATTGCTTCACAGTCCAAATAAGACAAAAAACAAAAACATTTATACAGGAAAAGAGAACAAATGGAACCTTTTGAACCAGTCAAAGCATTTCTAGGCCATTTTTTTCTCTTTATATTTTTCTTTTAATATATAGGACTTACCAGATACTTGTTTCCCTTTTATGTTGACAGCTAAGTCAAATTCTCCTCACAGCATGAAGTTATCCTTGACAGATGGGCCATTTCAAATGCATAATTTTCACTTTCTTCTCTGAAATTGTAATTCAACATTTGGATTAAAAACAATTTCATCACTGTTTTAACTCAGAAGCTGGAGCACCTAAGAAAGGAATCCTGGTATTTCTCAAACCAATGCTACCTTTACATCCTTTCCTAGCCTGAAGCTGCTTTCAAACTTAGGTCTATGTTTACCCATCCATTGGTGGGAGACAAATTGATGGCTCAGTGTGAAACAGTTATAACTGCCTATAAACATACATGTTTCGCGCTGAGCCATTGAAATGTAGGAAAGGAAACTTAAACTGGTTTAATTTGTTAGATTGAACACTTTTTTGTACAATTTCCTGTATTCAATGAAGTTTTAAAATTATTTATACAATTTAAATTTTGATAATTGTAGAATAAAAATACAAAACTGTTATGTTTCACTGTTAATAAAAAAAGATTTAAGACTGAATTATTTGGTAACAGCCGTTATTTAAACAGGTTATAAAAAATATTAAAAAAGTAGATTTTGAGATTGCCTTTATATACATCTAGAGACTTAGATTGTTTGATCTCAGATGGAAAGGATATACATTATGCTGCTAGGGATAAAGTCTGTGATAGTCAAAAGATTTGAAGCTTAGAAGTCAGGTGCACTAACATCTGAACTATGCAGGGGTCTACACTCGCTTCAAATTTCTAATGGTCCTATAACAGTGTAATTCAACAGGTCCGCTTAAAACCCAACAGGTCCCACAATGAGTCAATGAGCAAGGTTAAGAAGCAGTAGCTTTGTCTTATATCATAGTTTGAGATATGATTTCTGGTTGACCTCTTCTGGTGAAAAATTCAGAATATCGTTCTGACTTTTCCCTAAACTATGAAGTACCTGGGACGTAGGTGTAGTAATTTTGGGACATATTTAAGGTGATTCCGCTTCTGGTGGTTAATATGCTTGGAGAAAACGAATTTCTTTAATGACTTCTGATCATCTGTCAAGATGTTCTTGGCATGTAATGATTTGTAATCTAAACGCAGTAAAACACAGTGTTTTGTTATCAAATAATAATTTGCCCAGGTTTAACCTTTCGTTGATTTTGTTTTTTGCAATGTCGTCCTCAGTAATGATTGTGATGTCATATGAACCAGTGTGCAATATGATACGCTTTAATATCTGCGTCCTCATTATCCCTGTGGTTTATTATGTAGAATGGCCGAGGTTTCTCAAAAACAATTTCAGTAGGGAGCTCTTAACTAAAAATAGAAGGCACGTCATGAATTCTGAAGGCATATATGATTGCTGCAGGCACAAGTCGGGAGGAAAGTATGAGAGGGAGGCTGAAGTACCTTCCTGAAGACAATTTTAAAATATTTGGACATTCATAGACATTCTGTTGCAATTTTCATGAAAAAACACATTTATCATTCTATTAATATTTGGGGTTTTATAATGACATAATATGGATGTATTTGTGCTTTTTGGTAGAAACAAAACCAGATGCCTTCAAAGCTCAGTTGATTAAGCACTGTACTAGTGTTTCAAGGGTCAAGGTTTTGAGTCCCATGTTCGACACACTTTTCCGTATTGATTTACTTTTACTGATTGGTATGAGAAGCAGACCTGGGGTAATTGAAAAATGTAATTGTAATTAGCTGTAATTAATTACAAATTATGGAGTAATTGTATGTAATTAGTAATTGACTCTTTTCTCAATTACAAGTAATTGTAATTGTAATTAATTACAAATGAAATCAACATGTAATTTACAATTACTTTCAATTACATTCCAATTACATCTATATTCTATAATGGAAGTCTAATGAAACAGTCATTTAACAGTGTCTTTCTTCAAAATTGTTAGGCCCCCAAATATGATTTCTAAGACATTTAAGCTCTATTTTAGATCAAAGTATTGAGTTTTCTTTGAAATAACAATGAAGAAAGAAAGAAATAATCCTTGATTCACATAAAATTATAAGTTATTTAAATTAGTTAAAGTTGAGGAAAATTTGTCTTCAACTAAAGAAGCAGATGCAAAATGAACTATGGATTCACTCGATTATACTTACAATCAAAAGTAAACAAAGAAGTATTTATTGTAAAAATCACACATTCCCTGCCATAATGTGGAAACAATAAGATGACAAACACTTCCTAAATGGACAGGTAAAGGTGTGAAAATCTTGATTGTCTTGACTAGGTGACCATTAACACTTTACAGCTAGGTACACTATCATTAAGGGAATAAAATAACAGTTATCCAGAACAAATTTTCTCAGAAATAGCAAAAAAGGCAGAAGTTTTTTAATCAAAATAAGACATATGATGTATGTTAACAAACCAGCGTAGTTGTCTGGTGCCTAAATTTATATGTGTTTAATCAATCCTAGTCCCTTAAGGAGCGTCAAACAAGTTTAATTCCCAAACTGGATTGCAAACATGTCCTATATATTCCTGAATTATTAAGTGTAAGACTTTCTTACAGTGTGGGCAAAATTTCAAAATCATTATTTTTACTATCCCAGCAATTGTAATGGCCCTCCATAACATAAACAAGTTTAGCCCTTAATTGAAATGCTTATGATTTCCAAATTGTCTCTATACAGTTTAATACAATATATCTACAGTTTTAATCCGACCATAAAGCTGTTAATGTCTTATTCCATTTTCTATTGACTGGTTCATCATACCTCAAATGTAATTTGTAATTGTAATTAATTACATTTGGAAAGTAATTGTAATTTAATTAATTACATTGAGATTTCATTGTAATTATAATTGTAATTGTAATTTAAATATTTCAATGTAATTTGTAATTTAATTCATTACATTGGTATGTAATTGACCCCAGCCCTGATGAGAAGTGAACAAAGAATGCTGAGCTCAATCATTTGAGAAAGCTACTCATCTAGGCATGCCCTAGCTGTTTAAAGGGGGAGGAGTTTAGTAGTTGATGAGGGTAGACTGGTTTCCTTGAAAAAAGTCAGTGTGTGTCAGTAAAAATACAAACTGACTGGTATCCTTGAAAAAAAAGCAGTGTGTGTAAGTGAAAATATGAACAAACTCGGTAAACAAGTAAGATAAATTGTATAGTGTAAATTTGGCATAAATTTTGGTATGGTGCAACATAACTAAAGCTAGGATGCTCTTATACCCTCCATTACAATTGTGGGTATGAGGCAAATTCGGTTAGCCACACACATCAATCCCTGTGAACTGGGTTTCTGGATAGATTTAGAACCAAGATAAGAAAGCACTCAAGACACTGTGTAAGCAGTGAATCTGAGAATTTAGAATATGTTGAATCAGAATGATTAATCATTTAATAGCGAGCACAGCTCGCGAACGGCCGAAGGCCGTGAGCGCGAAGCAAGTGTTTATGGTAACGTGTGTTATTCTATTCTATTCTATTCTACTGTCAAACGAAACAAACATGTCATTTTCCATCCGGAGTGAATTCACTTGCAGGACCGAAAAAAAATTAAAAATTGTATTCAAAAAATACCTTTACGTACCCTTTGTAAAGGAAAGATTTAACAAGCTATCCCGAAAAAACGATGTTTCTATGAAAATTTTATTTTCTACCGGAAGCAAAATAAACAAAGCCAAAATCGAGGCCAACCGAAGCAATTCGCACGGAAATTCCCACAAAATGTTTATTAGTTTTCGCTATACAGAATGACAAGGTTAATTTCAACATGCCTACCTTTAGTCCTAACACATATACGGCCTGGAACACGTTTAAAACTTCAGATTTACATGATGCATGCATGTTAAGATTAAAATGACAACAAATATTTTACGTCTCCAATGATGGCTAATAACGTCACGAATACTATAGTCTAGAACATTAAACAGTTCAGTCATAGACTAGTGAACTTGTAAATACATGCAATACTGTTCTTACGATTTTCAACGAGTTTAATGTATAAAATAGTGACCCTAGTTGTCTTGTAACATCCAAAACAAGAAATGTAACAATAAGTCTATTTTAAGGTCATGAGAAAACATTGTGGGAAAGAAAAAATTGCTTATTTGTAAAGTTTATGTAGATCTTCTAGTTGTGTAAGGATTTTGTTGTTGGGTACGCCTACGTGGACCCGTCGCCAAAACCCTTGATTTCTGAAAGATGTTATTTGATTCAAGTTATGTTAAAAAGGTTTATGCATTTTTATTGGCTTGAAAAGTTGTTTCAGTGGAAAGTAGACACATAAAGAATTTCTCCTTTTATTGATAAATCTTCACGTTTTTGCCATTAAATCTAAGGTTATCTAGAAGTTATGTCTTGATTTCATAGTGGTGTAAAACTCAAAACCTAACCAAAATCGTGTGTGCATCTGCATCACATATTCATACAGTCTTATTAGTTTTTCAGTGTCATACATCGGTGAATTTAAGAAATAAACTCTTCATCAGCTAAATGAAGAAAGGATCACGAAGTATCGGAGGAATAGACTGTACATCAGAAACAAATCTACTCAATATATTTGCACTAAACTAAAGTTATTGCCCCCCCCCCTCTCTCTCCCCCCTCTCTCTTTTCTTTCTTTCTCTCTAGCTCTATCTCCTGTAACAAACAATATTTCAGATAAGCTGTGATCGCTTTTAAGGCCTTGCCTTATTTCATATTAAAAATCGACAAAGTAAGACTATGAACAAGCAGTGTTAACAATAGATTGATCTTGCTGGGCCTTCTCTGGGGGTCGCCATTGTCGCCAAATGCGAAAATGAAATGAATTTGGTGATAAAGAAATGAAATTGGCGAAATAACTGGCGACAAAAAATCCGAACTTTGACCTATCAGCAATTATTGATTTTGACATAGGCTGAGAGGATATTGTGTAGACACTCACGAGTGACTGGTAATTAATAGAGGCAAAAGGATGTGTGTCAACTTGTAACCTCTTCGCTACCAATAATACTTCTGTGATTGTTTTCAAAAAAAAAACAAAAAAAAACCTGTCAATTAAATTTTAATTGACATTTAAATACGAACCTCCTCGACGATGAGGTATATAAAAAAACATAAGATTTTATCAAGCACAATTTTAAGAAGAAAAACGGTTCTAAATTTGGCTCCTAGAATCCAATTTGGCTCCATTTTTTCGATTTGGCGAAAGTGTTGGCGAAAAGAAATTTCAGACCAGAGAGGGCCCTGATCTTGACACTGTTACCTTCTGATTTGTAAGGCAGCAGCTTATGTAAGCTACCATTACCATACTACTGTTGCTAGCAAAGTTCAACGCATGATTTTGGTTGAGGGGATTTTGTTCACACTGTAATTACAATATACACTAATGTCGGGTAATCCTGCGCGTCGTCTAAAGCTGCGCAGCTATATGACGTCATGTAAACTAAGAAAATGGCCGCTAAACATAAAAGCAGAACAACCTATTTTTCATACTCAAAATTCGATAGATTCGACCATTTTTAACAAAAAGTTCATGTGCGTATTTTAAAGCAAAAAGATTCCCGTTTTTGTCTCAGTGTTTTTCATTTTAATTTTAACAGATTACAGACATTAATTTTAGGTTCTTTCCTCAACTGCACAGGTTTAGCCGAAGAAAACTGCGTCGATAATACGCAACGGTGCCTCTCTTCATCACTGGATTATGTAATTCTAGTAACATTTTGTTCCAGATAAAATGTCTTTTACATAGCCAAAATGGT
The DNA here is from genome assembly GCA_948146395.1 of Fragum whitleyi. Lineage (NCBI taxonomy): Eukaryota > Metazoa > Mollusca > Bivalvia > Cardiida > Cardiidae > Fragum > Fragum whitleyi. Next base: position 13,984,491 of record OX411548.1, on the reverse strand, counting down.
CAATGAGTACATTCGTGTATTGATTTTTTTTGTAAAACCGATATCTTTACACAAATTTTGTACTTGACTTTCTTAAGTGCGCAGGGTTAGCCGACAGCACTGTATGGGGATATTGTTAGCCCTGTCAGAATGATGGGTGTGCCTAGCAAAACAGATAGAGGGGCTTATGTCCGCTTTAGAATAATGACAGAGAGAATTGAAACGAATACCAACGAATCAGATTTTGTCCGGAGGAGTTTTTGTTCTAGAATCATGGTTATTTTACTGAATGAAAAAAGTACAGTATTTCAACAGGTCTAGTCATGTTTCCGGTGGTTGAAGAGAATATTATCATTCGTTTTGTAAACAACCCATCACCAAACGCTGGTCTGATATGCACAAAAACCCTTACATTTCTTAAATTAAAGTTATGATATTTTGATGATATACAGGGGACCAATAATTGTCAATTTCTATTTGTTATTTTTTAAAGCCTCACATTTTCCACCATGTTTGTTTACAACGCACTTCGCAGACAAAAATCCTTTGGATTTGATTGGCCAATAACCTAAACGAGTTTCCGTACCTTAGAGATTCGCTACTGGTTCGGCTACTCATTTTAATCGCGACCAGAGAAAACGCATTTGGGTTGCTATCATACTAGATATGATCTTTTTCATTTTCTTCTCTTTTTGTGAGAAGGATTGTATCTTGTATCTTGTATCTTGTTGTGAAGTTCTGCCTTTGTAGGCACACCTGGACTGGTTCCAGTTGATGAGCACAACTTAGTATTCCAACAACACTTGTATACGCACAATTGCAGTGTTTACACAATATGAATTATCAAGATTGTTTAGGGTTATTAACGCTTAAACACTATAATAATGTCCTGATTATTTATATAATGTAAGATACATCTTAAAGGATTACTTAAGGAAAGAGGACTACATAATTAGTTGGATTGTACAAATTAATTTGACTCCTAGTTATAATGATCATTTATTAGGTCACAATGAGGTACCTTCAACACTTTATTAGTGATATGGCCACCGGCCCAAACACAAATATATTTTACAGATTATAAAAATACAAATGTGATTCAGATAGCTTTAAACATCTTGAGAAACAGTTCTCTTTTTCATGGCATGGAATAAATATTCTGCGAGCTTATTTATTTCGAACACATTCTTTGTCTGCATTAAAGATATGAACTTTTCCTGGCTCGGATGGTTGAAATAGTATGGTTTCATATGTGTCTTACGTAAATCTGAATATCCATGACATTCCAATAAGAAATGGTATTCTTTTTCAATTGATGAGGAACACATAGGACACAATCTCGCATTTCTTGGTAACCCCATTTTGACGCCCTGTTTCTATCATAAGACAATGTGAAGAAGTTCTGAGGTAAGGTTAGAGTTAGAGGAATATATACATGTAAGTAGATACTTATACACACATCTTATCAAACATACAATCTTAAATATATACACATATGCATGTAAGGCAATCTGCTACTAGTCTGTTAAGACCTACCCTTGCTGCTCATACTCTTCTGTGCCATCAACATCTTAAATCTGGTACAGTATAGTGCGTAAGTCAATCTTCTACTGATGAAATGAAGTTTCGATATTTTTTTCTTCAATCTGTGGGTTGGGTTTTGTGTTTGAATCCAGTAGGAGAACACTGCAGTCGATGATTAATTTTTGTAGACTTGGCTGTGACGCTCTCTGGTACTTGGCATCCTTGTGTAATTGTTTCAGTTACGGATGTTATATGTATATATTTTGTATCACATTCCCCAAAATCCCATTCCTTGTTTTTTTTCGTTTCGAACAAGGACGGAAAACAGGGGATATAGCCATCTTGGCACGATTTATTGTAAATGTATGCATGTCGTTATTTTGAACCCAAACAAATAAAATTGATTGATTGAATGGAGTTTAACGCCGCTTTCAACATTATCGCAGTTATATCGCGGCGGCTGGAGGACCCATCAATGGATTCCTGGTATTTCTTTCACCAGTACAACCACCACATTCTTTCCTAGCCTCCAGCCGCTATCTCACATAGGTCTACGATTATCAACCCATTGGTGAGAGACAAATAGTCGGAAAGAATGAGTGCCGCCGTCCCCAAACAAATAAAAGAATAAACAATAATCCGCCAACAAAACAGACCAAATTTCAACTTCTTTCATCGGAATGGAGACTGAAATGTCGTAACTATGGCATGCTTAACCTGTAGCTGCGATGTTTAAGTCCCCATTGGCAAAATTTCTTGTTCTCTTGTTTTTCTCTAGTAACAAAATATTTTTCTTCAAACTACTTATAACATAGTAACTTCGATTTATGGTAACGCTCCTATCCCTCGTATGAGTCTTAAATTCCACCAATCCTAGCACTCATCTAGTTGTTTTACCGGAAGTACTTAAATTATTACAATAACATTATTTGTGTATATTGTCCAAATTGTACCCCATTGTACTTGGATGAAAATAAAAGATATGTTCTGTTCTGTGTAAATGAATGCTTGGTTGTTTGACAAGATCGATCTACGTGTTTGCAAACTTCATAAAAACAGTAATTAAGTAGTTGCGAAAGATTGCGGATTAGCAAATCGTCATGTTGTTTCAACGACGTGTGGCTAATTAACTTAAGTGTCAACTCATTCTGGCATATCGATACCGTGTCATGAAATGACAGTGGCATGCAGCACTTGCTAATCTTTTAGTGGATAACATAAAAAGGCTGCATAGAATCAGATGAAACCATTCTTTTCCATCATTCTACATCGATAATAACACAACAATGCCTTCGAAAATGAAATCTCTTGACAAGCGCTTCACATTGAACACAGCTGAGCGACGATTCAAGAAAGCCTGCGACCAGATTGTACTGCTGAACCAGCGACTAGGCGAAGTACAGAAACGCTACAAAATGGCAAAAGGAACCAACAACAGATCCTTCCGCTACAATCTCAGACTGAAACTAGCAGTAATTGAAGGAGCAAGAAACATGTACTAAGACTACGCCTACAACAAAGCTGACCAGGTCGCCGAACTACGCAGAGAGCTATTCAACGAGTCTGTCGAAATCGTGTCTGCTTCTGACTCTGATTATTCTTCAGACTCTGAATAGCTAGAGTCGCACAGCTGTTCGTCGTTTAACAAAACGGCCCTTTTCAGAGCCAAACCAAATATCTAGAAAGACATCTTTTCACAAATTGTCAAACAAATAAAAAAGATCAAGTCCAGTAAAAGTCCAATTAAACGCCTAAACATACCTTAAATTTGTATTAAAATCCGAGAAAAGGCCGTCAATCGATTGTCCCTCTAAAACATATTGACCCGCCACGAAAAAAATGGAACATTTAACTTGCGCAATACCTATCAAGCCTAGTAAAATTGCAAGGACTATGCAGGATGATCGTGCGGGGTTAAATCTTATAAATAGCATATTATCAGTGTCTGACCAAATCGTTTCAACTACAGCTTGAAAAGACTGTAGTTATGAGATTTGGCCAGTCCACCAACGATATGATCTTGTTGCTTTCTTTTTAAGTAAGGAGATAAATGTAGAATATTTATTCTAGACATGATTTCAGCGGCTTTAAAAAACTTCCACTAAGAAGTCAGGGCCGTCCGTCAATGATAAAAATTACTTTCTAGAAATGTATAGAATTCATTCTTTATTTTATTACATTTTGATTTCTATTACAAACCTTGCTTGACTGGTCCTGACTCTGAACTACTTTTTCAAATGCTTAATTCCTGTTGAGTTCCTGTGCATGTCTTTTTTTCGCGTGACTGGCTCATTTTTTTAACGCGACAAAAGTGCCGAATTTAAGATTCGCGGGTACTTTCATTTCGACTGAATTTCGTGCTCATTTTCTATCATCATGTTGGTAATAATAAAAAAAAAATGCCGAGAATCTCTTTGATCATATGTATATTTCTCAGGACTCGCTTAACTGTATCTTTTATGAGCTGCAGTAACGATCTTATATATATATATATATTTGTCGCTCGCCATCGAGGAAAACTTCAAACTTATCTTTTTGAGGGTAAGTTTATTTTGCTCTGTGATAGAATGGCAACGTCGCATGCATGTAAATGTTCTAAAAAATGCGCGTTTCGACCCTGATTGGCCTACAATGAGCAGTAGCTAGTTTCATTTGCCGTTCAGGCTCGGCCAATATTTTTCCGACATGAATGCGAAGACGCATAATATTATCTTTTTTTTTAGATACTATACGGTAACTTTGAAGTGCACAATAAATGTTCGGATTAGTTCTCCTTTTGTCACTCATATTAAAATGTGATGGGCGAAAATTGTGTAAATGAATACTTGGTTGTTTGACAAGATCGATCTACGTGTTTGCAAACTTCATAAAAACAGTAATTAAGTAGTTGCGAAAGATTGCGGATTAGCAAATCGTCATGTTGTTTCAACGACGTGTGGCTAATTAAATTAAGTGTCAACTCATTCTGGCATATCGATACCGTGTCATGAAATGACAGTGGCATGTAGCACTTGCTAATCTTTGAGTGGATAACATAAAAAGGCTGCATAGAATCAGATGAAACCATTCTTTTCCATCATTCTACATCGATAATAACACAACAATGCCTTCGAAAATGAAATCTCTTGACAAGCGCTTCACATTGAACACAGCTGAGCGACGATTCAAGAAAGCCTGCGACCAGATTGTACTGCTGAACCAGCGACTAGGCGAAGTACAGAAACGCTACAAAATGGCAAAAGGAACCAACAACAGATGCTTTCGCTACAATCTCAGACTGAAACTAGCAGTAATTGAAGGAGCAAGAAACATGTACTACGACTACGCCTACAACAAAGCTGACCAGGTCGCCGAGCTACGCAGAGAGCTATTCAACGAGTCTGTCGAAATCGTGTCTGCTTCTGACTCTGATTATTCTTCAGACTCTGAATAGCTAGAGTCGCACAGCTGTTCGTCGTTTAACAAAACGGCCCTTTTCAGAGCCAAACCAAATGTCTAGAAAGACATCTTTTCACAAATTGTCAAACAAATAAAAAAGATCAAGTCCAGTAAAAGTCCGATAAAACGCCTAAACATACCTTAAATTTGTATTAAAATCCGAGAAAAGGCCGTCAATCGATTGTCCCTCTGAAACATATTGACCCGCCACGAAAAAAATGGAACATTTAACTTGCGCGATACCCATCAAGCCTAGTAAAATTGCAAGGACTATGCAGGATGATCGTACGGGGTTAAATCTTATAAATAGCATATTATCAGTGTCTGACCAAATTGTTTCAACTACAGCTTGAAAAGACTGTAGTTATGAGATTTGGCCAGTCCACCAACGATATGATCTTGTTGCTTTCTTTTTAAGTAAGGAGATAAATGTAGAATATTTATTCTAGACATGATTTCAGCGGCTTTAAAAAAATTCCACTAAGAAGTCAGGGCCGTCCGTCAATGATAAAAATTACTTTCTAGAAATGTATAGAATTCATTCTTTATTTTATAACATTTTGAGTTCTATTACAAACCTTGCTTGACTGGTCCTGACTCTGAACTACTTTTTATTAAATGCTTAATTCCTGTTGAGTTCCTGTGCATGTCTTTTTTTCGCGTGACTGGCTCCTTTTTTTAACGCGACAAAAGTGCCGAATTTAAGATTCGCGGGTACTTTCATTTCGACTGAATTTCGTGCTCATTTTCTATCATCATGTTGGTAATAAAAAAAAAAAAAAAAAAAAAAAAATGCCGAGAATCTCTTTGATCATATGTATATTTCTCAGGACTCGCTTAACTGTATCTTTTATGAGCTGCAGTAACGATCTTATATATATATATTTGTCGCTCGCCATCGAGGAAAACTTCAAACTTATCTTTTTGAGGGTAAGTTTATTTTGCTCTGTGATAGAATGGCAACGTCGCATGCATGTAAATATTCTAAAAAAATTCGCGTTTCAACCCTGATTGGCCTACAATGAGCAGTAGCTAGTTTCATTTGCAGTTCGGGCTCGGCCAATATTTTCCCGACATGAATGCGAAGACGCATAATATTATCTTTTTTCTAGATACTATACGGTAACTTTGAAGTGCACAATAAATGTTCGGATTAGTTCTCCTTTTGTCACTCATATTAAAATGTGATGGGCGAAAATTGTGTAAATGAATACTTGGTTGTTTGACAAGATCGATCTACGTGTTTGCAAACTTCATAAAAACAGTAATTAAGTAGTTGCGAAAGATTGCAGATTAGCAAATCGTCATGTTGTTTCAACGACGTGTGGCTAATTAACTTAAGTGTCAACTCATTCTGGCATATCGATACCGTGTCATGAAATGACAGTGGCATGTAGCACTTGCTAATCTTTGAGTGGATAACATAAAAAGGCTGCATAGAATCAGATGAAACCATTCTTTTCCATCATTCTACATCGATAATAACACAACAATGCCTTCGAAAATGAAATCTCTTGACAAGCGCTTCACATTGAACACAGCTGAGCGACGATTCAAGAAAGCCTGCGACCAGATTGTACTGCTTAACCAGCGACTAGGCGAAGTACAGAAACGCTACAAAATGGCAAAAAGAACCAACAACAGATCCTTCCGCTACAATCTCAGACTGAAACTAGCAGTAATTGAAGGAGCAAGAAACATGTACTACGACTACGCCTACAACAAAGCTGACCAGGTCGCCGAGCTACGCAGAGAGCTATTCAACGAGTCTGTCGAAATCGTGTCTGCTTCTGACTCTGATTATTCTTCAGACTCTGAATAGCAAGAGTCGCACAGCTGTTCGTCGTTTAACAAAACGGCCCTTTTCAGAGCCAAACCAAATGTCTAGAAAGACATCTATTCACAAATTGTCAAACAAATAAAAAAGATCAAGTCCAGTAAAAGTCCAATTAAACGCCTAAACATACCTTAAATTTGTATTAAAATCCGAGAAAAGGCCGTCAATCGATTGTCCCTCTAAAACATATTGACCCGCCACGAAAAAATTGGAACATTTAACTTGCGCGATACCTATCAAGCCTAGTAAAATTGCAAGGACTATGCTGGATGATCGTGCGGGGTTAAATCTTATAAATAGCATATTATCAGTTTCTGACCAAATCGTTTCAACTACAGCTTGAAAAGACTAGTTATGAGATTTGGCCAGTCCACCAACGATATGATCTTGTTGCTTTCTTTTTAAGTAAGGAGATAAATGTAGAATATTTATTCTAGACATGATTTCAGCGGCTTTAAAAAACTTCCACTAAGAAGTCAGGGCCGTCCGTCAATGATAAAAATTACTTTCTAGAAATGTATAGAATTCATTCTTTATTTTATAACATTTTGAGTTCTATTACAAACCTTGCTTGACTGGTCCTGACTCTGAACTACTTTTTATTAAATGCTTAATTCCTGTTGAGTTCATGTGCATGTCTTTTTTTCGCGTGACTGGCTCATTTTTTTAACGCGACAAAAGTGCCGAATTTAAGATTCGCGGGTACTTTCATTTCGACTGAATTTCGTGCTCATTTTCTATCATCATGTTGGTAATAAAAAAAAAAAAATGCCGAGAATCTCTTTGATCATATGTATATTTCTCAGGACTCGCTTAACTGTATCTTTTATGAGCTGCAGTAACGATCTTATATATATATTTGTCGCTCGCCATCGAGGAAAACTTCAAACTTATCTTTTAGAGGGTAAGTTTACTTTGCTCTGTGATAGAATGGCAACGTCGCATGCATGTAAATATTCTAAAAAATTCGCGTTTCAACCCTGATTGGCCTACAATGAGCAGTAGCTAGTTTCATTTGCAGTTCGGGCTCGGCCAATATTTTCCCGACATGAATGCGAAGACGCATAATATTATCTTTTTTTTTTTTTTTTTTAGATACTATACGGTAACTTTGAAGTGCACAATAAATGTTCGGATTAGTTCTCCTTTTGTCACTCATATTAAAATGTGATGGGCGAAAATTGTGTAAATGAATACTTGGTTGTTTGACAAGATCGATCTACGTGTTTGCAAACTTCATAAAAACAGTAATTAAGTAGTTGCGAAAGATTGCAGATTAGCAAATCGTCATGTTGTTTCAACGACGTGTGGCTAATTAACTTAAGTGTCAACTCATTCTGGCATATCGATACCGTGTCATGAAATGACAGTGGCATGTAGCACTTGCTAATCTTTGAGTGGATAACATAAAAAGGCTGCATAGAATCAGATGAAACCATTCTTTTCCATCATTCTACATCGATAATAACACAACAATGCCTTCGAAAATGAAATCTCTTGACAAGCGCTTCACATTGAACACAGCTGAGCGACGATTCAAGAAAGCCTGCGACCAGATTGTACAGCTGAACCAGCGACTAGGCGAAGTACAGAAACGCTACAAAATGGCAAAAAGAACCAACAACAGATCCTTTCGCTACAATCTCAGACTGAAACTAGCAGTAATTGAAGGAGCAAGAAACATGTACTACGACTACGCCTACAACAAAGCTGACCAGGTCGCCGAGCTACGCAGAGAGCTATTCAACGAGTCTGTCGAAATCGTGTCTGCTTCTGACTCTGATTATTCTTCAGACTCTGAATAGCTAGAGTCGCACAGCTGTTCGTCGTTTAACAAAACGGCCCTTTTCAGAGCCAAACCAAATGTCTAGAAAGACATCTTTTCACAAATTGTCATACAAATAAAAAAGATCAAGTCCAGTAAAAGTCCAATTAAACGCCTAAACATACCTTAAATTTGTATTAAAATCCGAGAAAAGGCCGTCAATCGATTGTCCCTCTAAAACATATTGACCCGCCACGAAAAAATTGGAACATTTAACTTGCGCGATACCTATCAAGCCTAGTAAAATTGCAAGGACTATGCTGGATGATCGTGCGGGGTTAAATCTTATAAATAGCATATTATCAGTGTCTGACCAAATCGTTTCAACTACAGCTTGAAAAGACTAGTTATGAGATTTGGCCAGTCCACCAACGATATGATCTTGTTGCTTTCTTTTTAAGTAAGGAGATAAATGTAGAATATTTATTCTAGACATGATTTCAGCGGCTTTAAAAAAATTCCACTAAGAAGTCAGGGCCGTCCGTCAATGTTAAAAATTACTTTCTAGAAATGTATAGAATTCATTCTTTATTTTATAACATTTTGAGTTCTATTACAAACCTTGCTTGACTGGTCCTGACTCTGAACTACTTTTTCAAATGCTTAATTCCTGTTGAGTTCCTGTGCATGTCTTTTTTTCGCGTGACTGGCTCCTTTTTTTTAACGCGACAAAAGTGCCGAATTTAAGATTCGCGGGTACTTTCATTTCGACTGAATTTCGTGCTCATTTTCTATCATCATGTTGGTAATACTAAAAAAAAAAAAAATGCCGAGAATCTCTTTGATCATATGTATATTTCTCAGGACTCGCTTAACTGTATCTTTTATGAGCTGCAGTAACGATCTTATATATATATATTTGTCGCTCGCCATCGAGGAAAACTTCAAACTTATCTTTTAGAGGGTAAGTTTATTTTGCTCTGTGATAGAATGGCAACGTCGCATGCATGTAAATATTCTAAAAAATTCGCGTTTCAACCCCGATTGGCCTACAATGAGCAGTAGCTAGTTTCATTTGCGGTTCGGGCTCGGCCAATATTTTCCCGACATGAATGCGAAGACGCATAATATTATCTTTTTTTTTTTTTAGATACTATACGGTAACTTTGAAGTGCACAATAAATGTTCGGATTAGTTCTCCTTTTGTCACTCATATTAAAATGTGATGGGCGAAAATTGTGTAAATGAATACTTGGTTGTTTGACAAGATCGATCTACGTGTTTGCAAACTTCATAAAAACAGTAATTAAGTAGTTGCGAAAGATTGCAGATTAGCAAATCGTCATGTTGTTTCAACGACGTGTGGCTAATTAAATTAAGTGTCAACTCATTCTGGCATATCGATACCGTGTCATGAAATGACAGTGGCATGTAGCACTTGCTAATCTTTGAGTGGATAACATAAAAAGGCTGCTTAGAATCAGATGAAACCATTCTTTTCCATCATTCTACATCGATAATAACACAACAATGCCTTCGAAAATGAAATCTCTTGACAAGCGCTTCACATTGAACACAGCTGAGCGACGATTCAAGAAAGCCTGCGACCAGATTGTACTGCTGAACCAGCGACTAGGCGAAGTACAGAAACGCTACAAAATGGCAAAAAGAACCAACAACAGATCCTTCCGCTACAATCTCAGACTGAAACTAGCAGTAATTGAAGGAGCAAGAAACATGTACTACGACTACGCCTACAACAAAGCTGACCAGGTCGCCGAACTACGCAGAGAGCTATTCAACGAGTCTGTCGAAATCGTTTCTGCTTCTGACTCTGATTTTTCTTCAGACTCTGAATAGCTAGAGTCGCACAGCTGTTCGTCGTTTAACAAAACGGCCCTTTTCAGAGCCAAACCAAATGTCTAGAAAGACATCTTTTCACAAATTGTCAAACAAATAAAAAAGATCAAGTCCAGTAAAAGTCCAATTAAACGCCTAAACATACCTTAAATTTGTATTAAAATCCGAGAAAAGGCCGTCAATCGATTGTCCCTCTAAAACATATTGACCCGCCACGAAAAAATTGGAACATTTAACTTGCGCGATACCTATCAAGCCTAGTAAAATTGCAAGGACTATGCAGGATGATCGTGCGGGGTTAAATCTTATAAATAGCATATTATCAGTGTCTGACCAAATCGTTTCAACTACAGCTTGAAAAGACTAGTTATGAGATTTGGCCAGTCCACCAACGATATGATCTTGTTGCTTTCTTTTTAAGTAAGGAGATAAATGTAGAATATTTATTCTAGACATGATTTCAGCGGCTTTAAAAAAATTCCACTAAGAAGTTAGGGCCGTCCGTCAATGATAAAAATTACTTTCTAGAAATGTATAGAATTCATTCTTTATTTTATAACATTTTGAGTTCTATTACAAACCTTGCTTGACTGGTCCTGACTCTGAACTACTTTTTATTAAATGCTTAATTCCTGTTGAGTTCCTGTGCATGTCTTTTTTTCGCGTGACTGGCTCATTTTTTTAACGCGACAAAAGTGCCGAATTTAAGATTCGCGGGTACGTTCATTTCGACTGAATTTCGTGCTCATTTTCTATCATCATGTTGGTAATAAAAAAAAAAAAATGCCGAGAATCTCTTTGATCATATGTATATTTCTCAGGACTCGCTTAACTGTATCTTTTATGAGCTGTAGTAACGATCTTATATATATATATATATTTGTCGCTCGCCATCGAGGAAAACTTCAAACTTATCTTTTTGAGGGTTAGTTTGTTTTGCTCTGAGATAGAATGGCAACGTCGCATGCATGTATATGTTCTAAAAAATGCGCGTTTCGACCCTGATTGGCCTACAAAGAGCAATAGCTAGTTTCATTTGCAGTTCGGGCTCGGCCAATATTTTTCCGACGTGAATGCGAAGGCGCATAATATTATCTTTATTTTTAGATAGTATACGGTAACTTTGAAGTGCACAATAAATGTTCGGATTAGTTCTCCTTTTGTCATTCAAATTAAATTGTGATGGGCGAAAATTGTGTAAATGATACTTGGTTGTTTGACAAGATCGATCTACGTGTTTGCAAACTTCATAAAAACAGTAATTAAGTAGTTGCGAAAGATTGCAGATTAGCAAATCGTCAAGTTGTTTCAACGACGTGTGGCTAATTAACTTAAGTGTCAACTCATTCTGGCATATCGATACCGTGTCATGAAATGACAGTGGCATGTAGCACTTGCTAATCTTTGAGTGGATAACATAAAAAGGCTGCTTAGAATCAGATGAAACCATTCTTTTCCATCATTCTACATCGATAATAACACAACAATGCCTTCGAAAATGAAATCTCTTGACAAGCGCTTCACATTGAACACAGCTGAGCGACGATTCAAGAAAGCCTGCGACCAGATTGTACTGCTGAACCAGCGACTAGGCGAAGTACAGAAACGCTACAAAATGGCAAAAAGAACCAACAACAGATCCTTCCGCTACAATCTCAGACTGAAACTAGCAGTAATTGAAGGAGCAAGAAACATGTACTACGACTACGCCTACAACAAAGCTGACCAGGTCGCCGAGCTACGCAGAGAGCTATTCAACGAGTCTGTCGAAATCGTGTCTGCTTCTGACTCTGATTATTCTTCAGACTCTGAATAGCTAGAGTCGCACAGCTGTTCGTCGTTTAACAAAACGGCCCTTTTCAGAGCCAAACCAAATGTCTAGAAAGACATCTTTTCACAAATTGTCAAACAAATAAAAAAGATCAAGTCCAGTAAAAGTCCAATTAAACGCCTAAACATACCTTAAATTTGTATTAAAATCCGAGAAAAGGCCGTCAATCGATTGTCCCTCTAAAACATATTGACCCGCCACGAAAAAATTGGAACATTTAACTTGCGCGATACCCATCAAGTCTAGTAAAATTGCAAGGACTATGCAGGATGATCGTGCGGGGTTAAATCTTATAAATAGCATATTATCAGTGTCTGACCAAATCGTTTCAACTACAGCTTGAAAAGACTAGTTATGAGATTTGGCCAGTCCACCAACGATATGATTTTGTTGCTTTCTTTTTAAGTAAGGAGATAAATGTAGAATATTTATTCTAGACATGATTTCAGCGGCTTTAAAAAACTTCCACTAAGAAGTTAGGGCCGTCCGTCAATGATAAAAATTACTTTCTAGAAATGTATAGAATTCATTCTTTATTTTATTACATTTTGAGTTCTATTACAAACCTTGCTTGACTGGTCCTGACTCTGAACTACTTTTTATTAAATGCTTAATTCCTGTTGAGTTCCTGTGCATGTCTTTTTTTCGCGTGACTGGCTCATTTTTTTAACGCGACAAAAGTGCCGAATTTAAGATTCGCGGGTACGTTCATTTCGACTGAATTTCGTGCTCATTTTCTATCATCATGTTGGTAATAAAAAAAAAAAATGCCGAGAATCTCTTTGATCATATGTATATTTCTCAGGACTCGCTTAACTGTATCTTTTATGAGCTGCAGTAACGATCTTATATATATATATTTGTCGCTCGCCATCGAGGAAAACTTCAAACTTGTCTTTTTGAGGGTTAGTTTGTTTTGCTCTGAGATAGAATGGCAACGTCGCATGCATGTATATGTTCTAAAAAATGCGCGTTTCGACCCTGATTGGCCTACAAAGAGCAATAGCTAGTTTCATTTGCAGTTCGGGCTCGGCCAATATTTTTCCGACGTGAATGCGAAGGCGCATAATATTATCTTTATTTTTAGATAGTATACGGTAACTTTGAAGTGCACAATAAATGTTCGGATTAGTTCTCCTTTTGTCATTCAAATTAAATTGTGATGGGCGAAAATTGTGTAAATGATACTTGGTTGTTTGACAAGATCGATCTACGTGTTTGCAAACTTCATAAAAACAGTAATTAAGTAGTTGCGAAAGATTGCAGATTAGCAAATCGTCAAGTTGTTTCAACGACGTGTGGCTAATTAACTTAAGTGTCAACTCATTCTGGCATATCGATACCGTGTCATGAAATGACAGTGGCATGTAGCACTTGCTAATCTTTGAGTGGATAACATAAAAAGGCTGCATAAATTCAGATGAAACCATTCTTTTCCATCATTCTACATCGATAATAACACAACAATGCCTTCGAAAATGAAATCTCTTGACAAGCGCTTCACATTGAACACAGCTGAGCGACGATTCAAGAAAGCCTGCGACCAGATTGTACAGCTGAACCAGCGACTAGGCGAAGTACAGAAACGCTACAAAATGGCAAAAAGAACCAACAACAGATCCTTCCGCTACAATCTCAGACTGAAACTAGCAGTAATTGAAGGAGCAAGAAACATGTACTACGACTACGCCTACAACAAAGCTGACCAGGTCGCCGAACTACGCAGAGAGCTATTCAACGAGTCTGTCGAAATCGTTTCTGCTTCTGACTCTGATTATTCTTCAGACTCTGAATAGCTAGAGTCGCACAGCTGTTCGTCGTTTAACAAAACGGCCCTTTTCAGAGCCAAACCAAATGTCTAGAAAGACATCTTTTCACAAATTGTCAAACAAATAAAAAAGATCAAGTCCAGTAAAAGTCCAATTAAACGCCTAAACATACCTTAAATTTGTATTAAAATCCGAGAAAAGGCCGTCAATCGATTGTCCCTCTAAAACATATTGACCCGCCACGAAAAAAATGGAACATTTAACTTGCGCGATACCCATCAAGCCTAGTAAAATTGCAAGGACTATGCAGGATGATCGTGCGGAGTTAAATCTTATAAATAGCATATTATCAGTGTCTGACCAAATTCTTTCAACTACAGCTTGAAAAGACTGTAGTTATGAGATTTGGCCAGTCCACCAACGATATGATCTTGTTGCTTTCTTTTTAAGTAAGGAGATAAATGTAGAATATTTATTCTAGACATGATTTCAGCGGCTTTAAAAAACTTCAACTAAGAAGTTAGGGCCGTCCGTCAATGATAAAAATTACTTTCTAGAAATGTATAGAATTCATTCTTTATTTTATTACATTTTGAGTTCTATTACAAACCTTGCTTGACTGGTCCTGACTCTGAACTACTTTTTCAAATGCTTAATTCCTGTTGAGTTCCTGTGCATGTCTTTTTTTCGCGTGACTGGCTCATTTTTTTAACGCGACAAAAGTGCCGAATTTAAGATTCGCGGGTACGTTCATTTCGACTGAATTTCGTGCTCATTTTCTATCATCATGTTGGTAATAAAAAAAAAAAATGCCGAGAATCTCTTTGATCATATGTATATTTCTCAGGACTCGCTTAACTGTATCTTTTATGAGCTGTAGTAACGATCTAATATATATATTTGTCGCTCGCCATCGAGGAAAACTTCTAACTTGTCTTTTTGAGGGTTAGTTTGTTTTGCTCTGAGATAGAATGGCAACGTCGCATGCATGTATATGTTCTAAAAAATGCGCGTTTCGACCCTGATTGGCCTACAAAGAGCAATAGCTAGTTTCATTTGCAGTTCGGGCTCGGCCAATATTTTTCCGACGTGAATGCGAAGGCGCATAATATTATCTTTATTTTTAGATAGTATACGGTAACTTTGAAGTGCACAATAAATGTTCGGATTAGTTCTCCTTTTGTCATTCATATTAAATTGTGATGGGCGAAAATTGTGTAAATGATACTTGGTTGTTTGACAAGATCGATCTACGTGTTTGCAAACTTCATAAAAACAGTAATTAAGTAGTTGCGAAAGATTGCGGATTAGCAAATCGTCATGTTGTTTCAACGACGTGTGGCTAATTAACTTAAGTGTCAACTCATTCTGGCATATCGATACCGTGTCATGAAATGACAGTGGCATGTAGCACTTGCTAATCTTTGAGTGGATAACATAAAAAGGCTGCATAGAATCAGATGAAACCATTCTTTCCATCATTCTACATCGATAATAACACAACAATGCCTTCGAAAATGAAATAAACCGTTTCACAGAAAAATCACACACTTTCCGTGTACAATGTTTATGGAGACAAACGATACCGCCAATAAAATGTCGCACTATACAATATTTTAATATTTTAATATTGAAACTTTCCGAAAATTCCGAACTAAATGGTACGATAGACATAAAAAACGGACGTTTTAAAGACCTGGTTTAAGGAATGTTGTATATTCTGGACCCCTACTGATAAGCTAATTGTTTATCTCTCTGAATCACCCTAGGGGGTCAATCACCCTTTATATTCTACCGTGACATGACATTGACTTTTATTGGTCACCATTATCTCATTTATTGAATTTAAAAAAGTGAAAAAATAGTATATTTATATTTTTTTAAACAAAGATCATGATTTTTTAAAGTCATTAAAGCTTTATTAATTTCAACTTAAAAAAACTGATGAAATAAGATCTGCAAATTAGGAAATAACAAAAAGTGATGAAATGTTCTTCTAGATCAATTGAAGGTAAGAACTTTTATACATAAAAAAGTTGAACTAGAGGCAATGTTAAGAAAGAATTTATTTTAAAGAAAATATTTTGGTAAAAATACTTTTATCTCCATCCAAATATGTTATAACCCATAAAATCTTGCTGTAGAATCAAAACATTGCAGCAAAAGGAGGACATTAGTTATCCCTTTTCAATTATTCTAAGCAATTTTATTTAAGAGTTTTCTTAATATCATAGCTACAGCTCTTTTGTGAATTATTTTTATAAAAAAAAAATTGCTGCATCTTTCAACAGTGTTTTTAACGAAGATTGAAAGTTAAAGATGCATCACTTTTCTTTTCTATGCCAAGTTAAAAATTGCGAAAAAAATATAAAAATCATTATCTAAATGCTAGAATAAATGAGATATTTAATTCTTCAAAATAATTAAACCAATAATTAACTAAATACTTTTCTCAATAAGTGAAAATCAATATATGCCTGACAGCCTCTGTATGTGTATCTCTACATGGAGTATACAAGGTGATTAAGTGATTAAGATAAGGACCATAAAACCATTAAGATAACAATGGGTGGTTAATTGCATATCTCGTTGGGGGGGGGGGGGTCAAATAAAGAAGGCTTAAACCAGGTCTTTAAGTATCATTGCGTTCTTTTTTTGTAAGATATATAAATCGGATTTCTTAAAACTTTGAATCCGATTGCGAACTTTGTGACAATTTGTTTGATACCACACGCTATACCTTCTTATTAAATTTCATGGAATTATCGACGTTGAAAGAGCGACAGCAGTGACGTTGTTATAACAGGAACGCTAAACGTGCGAAGTATGATAATCATGGCAAACTATTGGCAGGTTCCGTAGAAATTTTTATCTCTTTTCAAATTCTATTCTAAATAATGGTCAAACAATTCTCTTGTACGCCTACGGTTTTCAGTAAAACTAATGAAGCTGACAGTCTAGTCACCGGAATTTTATAATAAAAGTAAACACGATGAGGTGAGACGTAACATGGACGATATGCGTCGTGGAATGACGAGAAAAGTCGCACCATGAAACGAGCAGAAACTTCATATCGAAGGAGGTTAGGGTATATGGAAGAAGATAGGACACTCCACAACTTCAGAGCCAGGATACATAATCAGAGCCAATCCACATAATCGGAACCAAACTATTTTCTTTGATTTATCTCATATTGTAGGCAAGTATATTGAGGTAGAGTATTGTGGTTGTTTTGTTAAACTTGTGCATTCTGAAAACAATAGTATACGTTATTAATCTTGTGCAAAATATTGCATTTTGGAGGTAAAACCACGTATTTTGATCTTCCTGGCTCAAGATTACTCTGAGAAGAAATCATTTTAACAAAAACCAACGAGCGTTTTTACAGTTCTTGCGTACGTTAACGTGGCAAAATGTATAACTGGTCGAATAGCATTCGACTTTTTAATGATTAACGAATAAAATCCGATATATATGAGGAAGTTCCGACACCTATCCCATTTTTTCAGTCCAAAAATGAAATGTTTACATCTACATAATCGGAGACGCACGTGGAGCGGAAGTTCCACACATGATTTTGAAAGCGGAACCAGTGGCTCCGATTATGGACATCACCCTCCGTGTTTAATTAATGAAATTCCGTAAGTATTTTACTATTTCTAAACAATCCGGCATTGGTAAATATTGTAGTAGGGAACCCTTTACCAGACGAGAAGGATGTTTAGGGTGTTTGCAGAAGCTTTTCGTGTTTAATTGTTAAGCGAGTTTGGTAAAGGGTATTTTTTTTATAGAGAAAAAAGCATGGGTTCAACTTTGAAAACGTTGCAAGTACAGCTCTAACGGGGCTGTACTTGCGACGCTTTAGAACTAAACCGAAGATTATTTGGCTAGTAAACAAAACAATTATTTTTACAAACAGGAGATTATTTACAATTTATATATATATTTTGTAAGCTTGTTCCCAATGTTGTTGCCCGACAAGGCCAGTTCGCACACATCATGTTTGGCGGCTTGCTGTCAGCAGTGATTGATCAGGAAGACACAATTATTTTCAAATATATGAAGCATGCACATGTCACTAATATTTGATGGTATTTTCAACCACTGTCAGTCCGCCTTGAGCATAGGCTCCGATCGGCTGTCACATATATGCAGACCGATCCCAACCGAAAGCCCAGGCAGTTTAATGGCAGGGCAGAGAACCTTGATTAAGGCAGTGGGCCCGCAACAGCTCCGCAACATCCCAGAAGTGATGAACCTCGACAGTGTCAACCGAGGTTTCCAAATGATTTACATTTGGAAACCTCGGCCACCCCTGCGAAAGAATATGTGGTCCGAAACGTTGCAGAACCACTACGGGTCCACCACCCTTAACCGACTCAGCTTGACATAGGTTTTTAAACTTTCTAAAACACACAAGAGAGGAAGCACATATTCCTCAAAATTAGGTAAAAATAATAATGATAACAAAAAAATTACATTGGTAATAGCAGTAACAATTAAATATGAATAATAAGTGAAATAATCTGTAAATAAATAGTCGATTATTGTATATAATTTTACTCAATGTTCAGGAGGCATTTGGGATTCAGTTGGAAATGTGTATCCAGGGTTGGTGCAAGACCAATGTAAGTGCCTACAAATATATAGGCACTTACATCGGTTTTGCCCCACATCATGTCTATTTATTTATGATCTAGAGATCTATTTAAATTCATTCAAAATCAATTTAATAAAATGACTGAGATTTTTTAGATGGGTGATTGACTTTGATTGGAGTAGTAAACTGATATTTTTTGAACCTATATGTACATTTTCTAACATGCGTTTTCTGACTTCATTGAAAAAAGGGCAATCAAATAGATAATGCTTTTCAGATCCGATGTGACCAGAGCTGCACACTCTTTCTTCAAGAACAGTACCATCATGTCGACCAGTTTCAATTGGCAGTTTATGGTTTGCAGTTCTGAATTTATAAAGCAGTAAGTATTCATTTTTGTTAAGAAGTTTGAAATAATCCTCTAGTTCGTGTGTTTCTTTGAAACTTAGGTAGATTCTACCTTTGTTTGATGATCTAAGTTGTTCATTCCAGTTTTGTTTAAATTGGTCAATAAGAGTCTGCTTAATAGGTTTATGAATGTTTTTTTGGTTTATGTTCAATTGATTATTCCAAAGGTCAGGTCTTCCTGCTGATGTTAGAATTTCTTTGATTTTCTGTGGCCATTTGTAATTGTTTTGTTGGTTCATTAAGATGTATATTAGATTTTAAGGGAAAACTTTTCATCTTTGCTTGTGATAAGCCGATTCCAGAAGGATAGCATTCGAGACATAACAGTAATTCTTATTGGATATCGCCCAAGTTCTCCATATAAGAAAGAAAGTGGTGTTGATTTTCTTAAGCAGGTTATTTTCCTTAGGAAATTGTTATGTACTTTTTCTAGCAATTCTATATTTTCGAACCCAAAGACCTCTGACCCATATGTTAAAATAGGTAAGACAGTGTGGTCAAAAAGTTTGATTGTTAGACCTATGAGCAATTCTGAGTTGTTTATTTTCATTTAAAGATAATGTAGTGCTTTGTTTGCTTGCTCTGCAATATGTTTGCGAGCCCTAAGAAATGAGCCGTTACTTGAAACTTGTCATATAGAACTGTGTCTAGCACATCTTTTAATTCCTTGAGGATTGGGTTTCTCACATGTTCCAGTGATTTACACTCAATTAGAAAGTGCAAGATAGTTTCAGGATTAGCTTTACACAGTGGGCATATTGGATCAATGTCGTTTTGATTAAACTTAGCTCTGTTAGACTGCAGGATTAACGTACCAGTAAGAAGCTTGCATTTCACTGGTATGCGCTGCACATCTCGTATACTTGAAAGGTATGGTTTGATTGAAGGATGACACTTTCCAACAGTATAGATTCTGGTAAGGTATTGTAAAGAGGGACACAAACTAGCCTGGGAAACAATGAAGTTAGTCCAGTATGTATTGATGGCTATATCATACAGCTTCTTCCATTCATATTTGGGCAATGGAGACTGTAGTAGATCCTCAGCCCGAGGGAGGTCATACTGAATGAGTACTTTCTTTGCTGCGATGAACCAACTGTGACTTTTATGTGATTTCAGCTCGAGTTGTCTTAGCGCCAGTTTACGTTCAATTGAGTTTTCATCAAGTCTTGAGATGTTTCCAAATAGGGAGAGCATACGCTTGTGTATAATAGATTCGGCTGGCAACAGTCCAGAGAGTATGTATATTGCTGGGTCCGCTGTGTTTGTAGGTAGAGACAATATTTGTTTCAGCACTCTCTTGTATTGTTTCTCCAAGGTGTTAAAAGATGAACCTGTTGGTACAACAACTTCTAGTCCATAAAATAATATAGGGAGTATATATGTTTGTAGTAGAGAAATAGCTGTCTCTGGATCGAGTCCATTCTCACAATGCAGACCAGTCCCCATGAGACTGTATAGAGCACGTCTCGCTTTATTTATATTGTTCGTTACATTTTCGCATTGAGAGTTCGAAGAGCATAAAAAAAATCAAATTTGTTAAAATCAAATCTTTCATTGTTTTGTAATTTAAATTATGTGAGTTTTCTGAATAGAGTCTTGTATCTTGTGTCTAAATTCTGAAAAAGATAACACATCTCTCTTTTTCTCTGCATCCGTTTTAGAGCTGTAAAATACTGTCACCTGACTGACATCAGACTGTGTCTTGAAAGGATTCGGAGTGGAATAGATTGTAATTTGCTACCCGTCACGCGAAATGGACCATCTTGGAATTCTGTAAACTTTAGATTATGAAAAAGAGAATGATTCTATTACAGGTCAACCAGAGGTTGAATTTCAAGAAAAAATCTTTACTGGGAGGAAGTTTGATCATTCTAGGTTAAGGAAATTATTAAAGTGCGAAAAGTTTCGACTCTAGTCAGTCTGCGCAGACAGCGCATTCTGACTAGGGTCGACAATTTACGCACATCCCAGGGATGGTGCCTTTTCGCGTACCGGGGTCACATTTTTTATATGGGTCCCTTTATATATATATATATATATATATATATATATATATATATATATATATATATATATATATATATATATATATATATATATATATATATATATATATATATATATATATATATATATATATATATATATATATATATATATATATCTTGATTCTTCATAGAGAAAAGGCATAATAACTGGGAAAAGTCCAAATTTGACGCAAAGATCCACGCAATAATAGCATAAATCTGCATTTCGGCTTAAGAATTAGTTAAATATTTTCCAAAGATTAGTGGCCCCGTCACACGAAAAATTTAGAACCTCTGGTAACAAAATATTTGATGAAGAGATTGGTTCCAATAAGGGACTCTTAATATACATGTATATTTAGGGTCCGTGGGCCATTTTTACTAAACGTCTTACGATCTTTTTTGCGTAAATAAAAAATTAAAGTTACTCTTACAAAAATTACTAAAGACGATTCCAATGAGATATTGCACGACAGAATCTGACAATGAATGAAAACACAAGGTACGATTCGTGATTTTGACTTACGATCATTTTTGTCGTAAGACGCGTTTAGTAAAACGGGCCCCGTGTTCCAATACAAGCCTGCCAGTCGTATTTCACCACTTGAATCAAATGCACATACTGGAAGGTAAATCGGACCTTTCTATACTCAGTAAAGAAAATGAGAAAACATGAAAAAGCGTGAAAAGTTTTTACCCCCGCGCAGTCTGACAAGGATCGAATCTTTACGGACAACTCAGACGGCCCCTTTCGCCTGACGTGTCACATATGTAAAAGGAAAGAGGGATAAACATGATCGCATACCTTTTTTCTAGACCAATGAAATAACTTTTTTAAAAACTTAACAGCCTTTTGTTCAGGGTGACAAAACGGCGCAAACAGTTAGCCAAAAATACCCCGCCTTGCACACAAGTACACGTGCAAAACAGGGTATAGTTGACAAACTAATTGCTCCGTTTTGCATGACATAACATGATATTTCAAAGCTGAAACTTAAATGTGTGCATATTATCATAATTAAAAGACTTTCTACATACTTCATCATGATTGGGCCATTTTTTGTGACTCGACCGCCAATAGAGCCTATAATGATAGCCCAATCAGATATTAATGAGAAATATGAAAAGGGCATGTCCATAGGATCAATTCTTCGAAGTTTGCTTTAATTTTGGGCATTAGTTTCAGAGAAAAAGATTTTTTTTTTTATATTTCATCAAAGGAGACCAATTTGTTGACACAACAACCCATGGTGCCCAGCTTATCAACCCGATTAAAATCTAATAAATAGAGGATATTGAATGAGTCGTCATTGAATACAGAATTTACTAAACGAGTCATCTATAAACAGATAAAAACGAGGCTGTGCCGAGTTTTTATCTGTTTTTAGATGACGTGTTTAATAAGTTCTGTATTTTATGAGCACAAATTTTATATTCTGTTTATAATATGACCCGAAGTTTTAGCGAAAAATCGTCAAAATTCTTGAAATTCAATTTTCCGCGAAACTTATAACGCCGTTTAAAAATGACGTCACAAAACATAGATTATGACGTCATTTTCGCGGCTACAAAATAGCGTTGCTATTCGCTCTGAGCTCATTTACATAGTTATTCCACTAGTGTAATAACACCCGCGTATTATCAAAAATGTTCAACGGGATTATTTCACTCCCGCGACGTACGTCATATTATAAAGAAATCTTAATGTAGGCCTACAAGTTCCAAGCCTGGGATCATTCCTGTAAAGTTTGAATGATTTCTGACCAGCAGCTTCAGAGAAGAAGATTGGTTTTTTAATCATTATTTCTTCATAGGAGACCAGTCTTTGTGTGATGCAACCGCCTATAGTTATCAACCGGATCAGAATTAAACGAAGAAATCTAAACTGAGAGCATGTCCAAAGGATTATTTCTGTAATGTTTGGTTGATATGTAACTAATTTTGGTTACGCGACAGCCTAAAGCGCATGTCTTATCAAACCGATCAGAATCAAAGGAAGAAATCTGAAAGAGTATGTCCCAACTTTGAATCATTTCTGTAAAGTTTGATTTGTAGTTTCAGAGAAGAAGAGTTTCTTTATATTTTACCTTAGGGACAATTTTTTGGTGATCCGACATCTCAGCCACTTGAACAATTTAACTTTTTTACCGCTTCCCATAACGTGATGGATTTGTATGACAAGAACCAAATAAAAGAAGTATAAGTAGAATTCGCTATTGTGACTCATCGATTGCATACAAATGTACCGTAATCACATGTCACGATAACGTATCCGAGTTATAAAACGTAGATTAATCCGTTCACGGCGTTAATTACATTAAAATTTCGTAACTTCAGCCGATCAAGCTCTGTTGAATCCGCGGTTTTCAGGGGTAAATAACAGACGAAATGGCCATATGTGTAGAATGTAATAGAGGAAAATGTAGGATGAATAAGTATAATTCATAGCCCTTTCCCACAAAGTAATTTCACCGGGTTTTAGATGACTCGCGTAAAGCAGCGTTTGGGTCAACAGTAGTTTCAGGGAAGATGTTTTAATGAAAATATTACGGCCAGACGGACACACAGACGTACGCCGGACGACAGGCCATGACAATAGCCCACTGGACATCGTCCAGCATAGCTTAAAAGGGGCGGCTTATTACTTGAATGTTTCCACTTTAAAACCCAGTCAGGCCGATTTATTTCTGACCAGAATCCTACCCGGGTGTGGACTGGTACTACTTTCAACTATCAGAATAGCCTATTTTAGGCTATTATAATAGTTGATAGTAGGACCAGTAGGACCTAGTGGTAGCCCGCTGTCTGAGAGATACTCTGATAGGGCGGGCAACAATACCCGCTCGGGGTTAGAAATAAGTTGGCCCAATGTTTGTAATTGGCAACATCAATCAGTCAACCCTTTCTGCTCAGTCGGTAGAGCACCTGACTTGAAAACATTTGACGATGTCGTGGGTTCGATTTCTGGGCCGACACAATAACAAACGAAAAGTTTTTCGCAACGTCATTCTTAGCAAAGGCTTTTGACGTCACATAAACTAATATGCGATATGACGCGCTTTTATGTCTGCGTCCTAATTATTCCCGAGGTCTATTCCGTAGAATCGCCGAAGGTTCCCGAGTGCCATAAGATATTTCAAGAGCACGGAGGTACCTTAATTATCCCGTTCTACCCCCGTCCCCATCCACACAACAAGCCGTAACCTTTGCCCACGGCGAACCAGCCCTGCGACCAGGATGACAAAACAGTGCTAACAGTTTGCCAATTATACCCCGCTTTGCACGCGCATTACATAATTCTACTTCCGGGTAGCAAATTTCAAAATGGCCGAGAAAGAAAGTCCTTTCAGGCCAGGATTAACCAGGGGCTCTCAATACCAGTCTACTAAATTTTAAAGTTAAAAATTATTCTAGTATATTCAAAGGAAATTTGAACGATATTTTTCTAGGAGATGAAACTTTGAATATCATTTTCTTCGTCATAAGAATAAACTAAGAACAATGAAGAAGGTAGCGGCCTTATTTTAACTCTACTGTATTTCATTCGACAGATATCTGGATAATTCTGTCGATTTTGACATTCAATAGAATAGATTATCGAAAATTGTATATTTTAAACCAAAACTTTATTGTCCTCAGAAATTAAATTCGACTTTGGAAAAAAACGAAGAAAGGAAACTTTTGATTTGTTTGATGAAATATACTACGGATTTTTTTCTACTTGATGAAGTATTGGTGACCGATGTCCGTCCATGAAAATCTTAAGAGGCGTCTTTTTTTAACAAAAAATACTTTGATTTGCCTGCATGCTTGAATTTCGTTCGTGTTGACTTTTATTTCTCATTATTTTGATAAAAGCGAAAGCACTTGATCAGCTATAAACAAGACAACAAAAATGAAAGAAGACCAAATTTAAACACAATGCACATATAAACTTAAAGTGTGGAAATAAAAGACAAAGAAAGGGTTCGGTGTAATTTCAAAAATGCAGAAATAATTCCACACACTTGATATTTCCGTGATGTCTTAATGATTCAAATTCAAACGTGTTCTTATTTCACAATTATACATACATGTAAAAAATGTACTTCACAATTTTTAAAAAA
Organism: Fragum whitleyi; assembly: GCA_948146395.1. Classification (NCBI taxonomy): domain Eukaryota; kingdom Metazoa; phylum Mollusca; class Bivalvia; order Cardiida; family Cardiidae; genus Fragum; species Fragum whitleyi. Next base: position 13,959,344 of record OX411548.1, on the reverse strand, counting down.
TTGTAATCTTTGTATGCAATCGTAATGAGTTGAATTCTAATATCTTTCTCCCAATGCTTTTTGTTTAAACCAAATGTGTAAAAATTGATAGAAAATTGAATAAAGGAAAGTTGGAAAAGTGAACATACTTTTTAAACGGCAATGGTTTTTATATTTAAAAAAGCAGCGACGAACAAAAGACAAAATAAATTGGGCAATATCGATAACTTATGATCTCCATGTAACATAGTATTTCCCCCAAATCAGAAATCCTAGCACGGCTCTATTTGATTCACTATTTCCGCAAATACATCTTTCTACTTTTTAAAACCGCCCATAATTATGCTTGTCATGTTATGTATTTCGAGGGTGAACCATGCATGTTAAAATTGAATTGTTCAATAAAGGTTCTGTTCTGATCTGTTCAGATTCTGGTTAAACACTAACTTCGTGCGAATCAATCTAATAATCAAAATTCTAGTATAATAGAAACTCACTAATGTCCCTTTAATAAAACTTAGATTTATCTGTCTCCGTGTTAAAATTTGATAAAAATCAATGGGCTGTCACACCACAGCGTATGGTACTAACGTATGTGAACGTATGCTCAAACGCTCGCATACGCTGATGAACGCTAGTCGTTCGTAATTCATAGGTGACGTACGTTACAAGTACGCTGGTATACCTTGGTATTCGTTCTTATACGCAGAAGCCCAAATATTTTTTGACATGTTAAAATTTTTTCAGCATATTCCAGGGTATAAAGTATACGCTAGTCATACGGTCTGCATGCGGTCAACGCTAGAGTATCGACCAAGGTACGTTACTCATAAATCAAGTACGTTTGGCATACGCTGGCACAGAATTATCATTTGGCTGTAATTCAAGTACTATTCCTCTGTGGTAAGGTTGCATTGCTTTTTTTCTCGTGAGACTTTTTGGAAGCAGAATCAGCTTCCGATGACAGAGAAGAATCAAGGGCCGGACCACAATCAGCACACATATAAAAATAACAAATAAAAGGTATTTGAGAATGGATTATTTAATTATTTCTCAAAATGATTTCATACAAGAGAAAGGTAATGTTAAAGTCGTCAGAACCCAATACATACCCCAGAAATGACGCCGTAATATGTTTCAAAAACACCATTTTTTAAATGCTTTGTGGTTTATCGATAAATAACGGTTTATTATCACTTGATAATCTCACCGCAGGAGTAGTGAAATTATCAAAAACTTATACCCTGCTTTTGTGCATTTCACACTATCTGACGTCATCTATGCGGGTCGAAATAAGTGACGTCACAATAAACGTTACATCGCAATCACGTGCAAAATGACGCGCTTTGCGAAAATGTGTCCTAGGAATTTTACATTTTGTCATTATCGTTTGTTTTTCGAGTAAGATCGAGTAATATTTCATTTCGTGAACAGCAAAAGCTATATTTTCACTCATGGCTCTGCCACTCGTGAAAATATCGCTTTTGTTGTTAGCCGCCGTCATAGCGCAGTTGGTAGCGCGTCGGGCTGTCAATCTAGAGGTCCCGGGTTCGATCCCCGACGGCGGCACCCATTCTTTCCGACTATTTGTCTTTCACCAATGGGTTGATAATCGTAGACCTATGTGAGATAGCAGCTGGAGGCTAGGAAAGGATGTGGTGGTTGTACTGGTGAGAGAAATACCAGGAAACCATTGTTAGGTGCTCCAGCCGCCGCGATATAACTGAAATAATTTTGAAAGCGGCGTAAAACTCCATTCAATCAACCAATCAGCTTTTGTTGTTCACTCTATGAAATATAAATCGATGTTACACTGAAACAATCGATTATCCTCCATATCGTTACATTAAAATTGTAATATTACCAAGAATAATGGCGTTAGAGGCGCGAAAATTCGCCAAGATACATGATTTACGCTACATGGGATATTGTTTAAGTCTTTCGCCCGTTGGATGGTTCAAATTAAATATGGCAACTACGAAAGAAAACGGTCAGTAGTATCAGAATACAATAAACGTCGTTTTATTCAATGGCCATTTTTTTCAAAATCACATTTATTCACTTTTTGTTTAGAAAAACTTGTTTAAAATTGATATTTGCAATACACCTGAACCCGAATATATGGAAATATATATATTTTTCATATTCGGTTTGATCTAACGTGTCTATTATTGTGTTTATCCAGCTTTAAAACTGTCCCAATTCACGCGAAAAACGTCATGAGAATTCCGGTAATGTTTTTTTTATGCATACTTTATAAAACATAACATACACATGTCCTTAATTCAATTTCATATTCAAAATATATCTAGAACATATTCAACAAAAATAAAAGGAATCATCAATAACAATTCAACTAAACTTAAAAGGAAATATACTTCGTTGTTTAGATCTTAAGATTGGTCCACAAATGCGTTTAATCGATGTTTGAACGGTTGACAAGAAACTTTTATTCGAATCAGATACAATTTCATTCGGTTAGGATTTTGCTTTCAATGGTATCAATCGTACCTTATTTTCTCGCAAATTAATTGATTTCTAAAGGAAATATTTTTTACTTTAACCAGATTGTATATTGGCGTGTATTTTACAAATCAGTGATAAAATATAATTTATTTTCGTTGCTTTTCGTCATGGTTTACTAAAGTACTCTAGTTATACGTTTAATATAAACGTATGTCATTTGTTACATTCGTGGCTGCCAACTTTTGTCGTTACGTCATAATCATTCGGTAAAAGTTTGATATATCTTTGTATTATTACTAAAAGAGGAAAACAGCTGTCCTATTTTAGAGAAAGGACGAAGATATTTCGAGTATGTAAATAGACTTATTCTATCATACTACCATATTCAAAAAGGCCCTTCTTTTGGTATTGCTAACTATGCCATAACGTTTTAAGCTTTAACTTCTATAAATTTCCCTCGTTAAGTTTTATGTAAAGTAGTGATGATATTAACAAAACAATGCCACATTACATTACATTGTATGTGTGTTTGTAATTAAAATTCTATGTCCCTTCTATGCCTTTGTTCGATTAAGAATCGTTATACTTCCCTCCATATTCAATTTAGAAATAACAGTTATTTCTTCTAATCAAATACGACATCTAGGACAAAAGTATCACGTAGGACGTCGAAATCGGTGTCCTAAGTGTAGGGAAAAATTTAGGAACTTCCTAACATTCTCGAGTTTGATGAAACTCTTTATTTGTATTTAAAATGTCCTAGAACGTTTTTAAGACAAAAAATACGTCCTAAACAGTTTGGTGAAACAGGACCCTGGTCTTATCTCCATATAGATACTCCATATAGATAACTCTTTCGTAGAATAAACTTGGTTTTCTAGGACCATTTTATTCAGTATTCTTTATTTTGTTTTCTGGCAATAGAAGAATTAATCGAAATCTGAAAGTCTAAAGTAAACAACTACTTTTTCATTACAACACGTTTGTGCCTGGGAGCCATTTCCATCGTCTATAAATGCCCTAAGAGTTCTCTCCTTTAACTTCAATAGTTTCATGGAACCATCTTCATTAGTCATTCGCCACAGTTTACGCAGTTCGCTTTTCACGCGACTTTCCTCCATCGAGAAACTCCTGTCATCCCCGATCAGATCGTAAAATGTCGACCGCAGCCTGGAGCTCGAGCTCTTGTCGTTTTTTGTAAAGAGTTTATAAAGAGCCTTCTCTAAAGGACCAAAACGTTGCTTTTCTCTTTTTATATCCTGCTCCTCCTTTAATAGAAGAAATAAGTTTTTGAATTCATGCGAGTTTAAATCTAAAAAATAATCACATTTTTCGGGGGAAATAGGTTTATCAGTGGTTTACCATACAAAATATTAAAAACAAGTGGATAAGAGTGTCCCTAAAACCGCTCATCTGAATTTAAATGGCCTAATGGCTGTCACATAAGGAGCATTCTAAATACTTACTACGAAGATTTCTTTCAAAGAATTCGGAGTTAAAGAATCTCCAGCCTGTCACGCATAATCATGGGTCAATCAAAATTTCACGAAACAATTTTTGCAGAGGCACATCAAGCGATTTTGGAGGAGAAGCCGTTCAAAGATTTCAGGGTGAAAAGATGCTACGTCCTGCCACGCTGATATTTATGATTCAATCTAAATTTGAAAACAATTCTAGGGGAGGAACATTCTGGTACATGTAGTTTGATTGATATTGGCAAAGCGGTTTAGGAGGAGACGGCGTTAAAAGATTTCATAGTGAAAAAATACCACGCCCCGTTAAGCCCATATTTGAATAATTTTTGAAGAAGGTTACCAAAGGAACATTCTGGCAAACATTCATTGAAATCGGCCTAGTGGTTCAGGAGAAGTTTTAAAAGTGTTGACGCGACACTAGACGAACGGCGGACGACGGACTCATGGTGATCCTAAAAGCTACCCTTGAGCTCGTTCTGCTAAGGTGAGTTAAAACTGGCGAACAGTTAAGAAGAATCTATTTATCGATCCTACTTTATTGTACTGCTTAGGTGGTTTAAATTTTCACTTGCTAGGTGATCTCAATTCTCGTAATGGACCATTACTAAACATCTTACGATTTTTTTGTGTAAGTCAAAAAATGAAGTTACTTCTACAGTAGTAACTAAATATGGAATTCTGTTATGCATCACTTCATTGGAATCGTCTTCTAAAGACGATTCCAATGAGTTATTGCGAGGCAGAATCTAATAATGAATGAAAAAAAACCAAGTGCGATTTGTGATTTTGACTTACGATTGATTTTTCCGTAAGACGTTTAGTAAAATGGGCCCCTTGTCCATTATGTCTTCTGTACAAATCTTTGTTAGTTATTCTTTCTCTGGTTTCGTAAGCACTTTATTGTCTGGTTAATATCGCCTGGTAGGTCGTGGCTTAGCTATGAGTTTACATTTCAATTTTTGGGGGTTTGCCAAAAGCGTGCTGGAACTAGGCGGCTTACTCGTTAAAACATGTAATCATAAGGTGCTAAATGTGCTTGTTAAAAGCGAACACATTTTGCCGTTTGGTAGCTGAAATCTTGTAACTTCAGCTTGATTTTGAGGTTTTTGTCACCCATCCACGAAATAACATTTCAGTGTATGTATATATAATAACTGCCTATGAATTGCGAATAAATCATAATCAGCTTATGTACATTAACGCAACGAACTGTCACTAAACTTGTCAAACAAGAGCACCTACCATCGGCTGTTGGGTGTTGAATTAATAAAAATCTAAGTCGAAAAAGGGGCATGATTCGCAAAAAAGAGCATCTAGAGTTATCCCCTTGAAAGCATAAGTTGCTCACTTGATTGTGAACATGTGTGCATGCATTCAGTTAAACCGGAGAAATCACAAAGTAGCAATGTTTTGCACGACAACGATGAAGACACCAATGATATAGTAATGCCACGGATTTCTCCGATAACAGCCTAGCTAAACATATTGAAAAAAACATACCTTGATTGCGTCGTAAGCGTTGACAAAGATAGCTATGAGTATATTGAGGACTACGATTGTAAATACGGCCACGTACAGACAAATGTAAATACGGGAAAACCACCACACGAACAGATTGTTCCCCGTCTTTGAGTATTCAACGTTAGCTAGCGTAGCGAATATTTCGTCACCGTTACTGATGGAAAACAGCGTTTCGATGGTAGCTGACGCAGTCTCAAACTGAAACAGAGGATGTTGAAATGGTGGCAATCTGGGGATATTGAAAGAGTGGACAAGAAATGAAAATGCTACAAATACAGGGAGTATTTTGAACTCAATTTCAAATATTTCATTTGTCCTTCCTTAATCCCTATGTTGTGGGTACTCATTTGAACACCTCATTAAGACGTTTCGTACTCATTTGAAACGTCTAATTAGAACGTTTCAAATGAGAACCGACAATATAGGGTTTAACTGAGAAAAAATTATACCCATACAAAGATGTTATGAGGGGTATAATGGAATCTGATTGTTCGTCTGTAAATCTGTCCGTTTCCATTCTGTCCGTCGGTGTCATAAATTTGTGTCCTCATCTCCTCAGAGACTATTGTAGCTTCATATTGTATCGCCATATGAAGTTGCGCACGTGGAATTTTGAAGCCCTTACTCGTCATAATTGCTGAATGACCTCTCCTTGATCGTGCTCGTTAATTTTGTTATTACCTGGAGCATTTTTCCTGCTTTATTGCTGCTATAGTGCGGTTTTATTGACTTGAATCTGACCCCTGTTATTTACACGAATAAAAATCTGATTATTCCTTCTCGGTTTTGCCCGTGCTTTCATAGTAATGAAGAACAAACGATATTGAATGTATTATACATTTTGTTAATCGATAAAATATGTCGGTAATTGTTTTTGAAGCATTTTTTCCACAGAGGTCAAATTCGGGTCAAATTGACCAGGCTATACTTCCTTGATATTTATAGACAACGTGATTTTCAGTGTAAACAAGTGTTATGGCAGTGCATTTTCATAACCCTACTTATATTCGCCGCTTATCTCCATGAACTTGTAAATTTAACTCATTTTTTGTTAACATGTTGCAAATAGATCATGCACTGAAGGCACTTATACTGGGGAATATCCCTGGTAGGACAATGCCCTAGTGGGGGGGTAAAAGTCCGTTTCACCAGTTTTAGATGGCATGTTTGATAAAGTCGGTTTTATCAACACTTATCTTATTTTATTTATCATATAGTCTTAATTTTGCGTAAATCAATAGAATAACCAGAGTTATCTTTTCATCATATACCTCGAAATTGTTGAATAATGGTGTTTTAACATGCATTACGAAGTCATTTACTCAGTAACGAAAAATTGCTAATGCTTAATATTTTGTAGGGAGTTTGACACATCTTTCAACAGTCGAACAACCTTTCATCCGATCAATCATCTATCGACCCCACCTACATTCGCACTACTTTATAAATTATTCGCGTATTTGTGAAAGACAAATGACGTTTATCACAAAGGCTTATGTCAAATGGCGGAACTAATTTGCCGTCGCCGGATACCCAGGATTTAAAGCCCAGCGGATTACAGGCTGAGCTTACCGCCGTAAGAATAAACCATGCGCTTATTCGCAAAAGTATTTAACCATATCTCAATAAAACCATGTTGAAAGAATGCTGAGTTTAGGTTGATTATTCTCTAATGAAACGACAAAATGAAAAAATCGATTCGACCAAAAAGCTTTCTAAAAATCTCGGACGACAATACTTGTATTAAATTATCAGACCTTTCATTTTCTTTCAAATACGTGTTAAAGCTGTGAAACACAGATAAATACTTTATAAAATAACTGCAGCTACAGCACTGAGTTTAAAATTGTTTCAAGTAATTTATAAATTGACCAACATTTTGAGGGATTGCGTCCTCTGTTTAAAGTCGTCTCAATTGTCTCAGTAACCCTGTATCGGTCTATTCCGTAGACTACACTCACCAACCCGTGGACACATCGCTCTAGCTTTTTCTCGTTCTCATGAATAATTCATGAAGCATTTTGACGGTGATTTCAAGTTATTAATGAACAAAATTTAATTCATTTATGGTCAGCATTACATGTAATTTCTATTTTTAAAAAAATCTAATTTCAAGTTTCAATATCAAAGCATTCTTTTCTTACAAGGATTGCAACCTACTTAATACCGGCGACGACACATTTCCGAAAAAATTACCATATCTGGTATATCGTAACTGTCTTCGCTGTTCATAGTAACTTTGTAAAATATCCCAAACAAAATGGTAAATACATGTATACATCTTTGATCTATGGCCAAGGATATCATACCTGGAATATCCGTATCATTTCAGCATCTGAAACACTCGTTTGATTCTATTTTAAGGAGAGCAGCGTTACGTCTTCCTCATGTTCGTTGTCATGTAAACAAATCTCATAAATATTCATAGAACGACGTTTCGCTAGCAAAATATCCCATGGTGAGTAAATGGAGAGTAACGTAATTTCTTTAATGCTTTTCGGTGGTTTATCGAGAAATAACGGTAAATTATCACTTGATAAACTCACCGCAAAAGCAGTGAAATTATCAAAAACTTAAACCCTGCTTTGGTGCAATTCAACCTTTCTGACGTCATCTATGCGGGGCGAAATAAGTGACGTCACAATGAACGTTGCATAGCAATCATTCGCAAAATGACGCGCTTTACGAAAGTATGTCCTAGAAATGTCACATTTTGTCTCATTTTTGCATTAAAGAAATAGAATAATCGTTTGTTTTTCGTGTAAGATCGATAAATATTTCATTTTTAGAAAAACAAAAGCTATATTTTCACTCGTGGCTCTGCCACTCGTGAAAATATAGCTTTTGTTGTTCACTCAATGAAGTATAAATCGACCTTACACTGAAACAAACGATTATCCTCTATACATTCCGCCTGGGCTCCGAGGATGCTCCACAATTTTCAATATGGGTATTTTCTTACGGAGCATGGTCGATTTTAACACGGACCAATGCGTTTTTCTTGTTACATGTAAAGAAATTTCGAAGAAAAAAAATGATCTCAAGAAAAAAGGGTTCAATATATACTCAACATTATTGTCAATGTCACTGGTCGATAAACTACGTGTAATATATTTTCAATAAAAACTGTCAATGGCATTGTTTAAACTTGTCATTTATAAAGGCGTACAATATAAAGCGTTTGGACAATATTTTAAATTGATCAATATATTGAATTGAAATTAGAGCCAATAATATTGACAGTATATGAACCTGTTAGGTTAAAGTACACAGCTCCCTACCTTGACATGATACGGCCCTAGGACAACAAACCCGCACAGGAAAAATCCAGTGAATAATACACCGATACAGAACAGATAGGACAACATGGCAGAAAAGGCGCCATACAGAGTCTTAAACAACACCTGTGAAGTAGAGAAATATAGCAAATGAAAAATGGACTCATATATGATCAATTTCATTGACATTATCAATTTTAAGAGATGGGAAGAATAGTTCTTGAAATAATGGAGGTATGAAACAAAAACACTATTCAGTTTCACAGCTCCATGTAATAAAAAAGTATTCTCATAATATCTTAATTCAATATCATGAAACGAACGCGAAAAGATTTATACATAAAAAGGAATATAATTATTGATCTACTTTGCGCGGTAGCTGCGTACCAAAACCATTCTCATTGAGCAATGATAATTTTTTTAATTTTTTTTGGCCAATCACTCATCAGAATAATTGAACCTTGACAGACATAATCGCAAACGGATGGTCCTTTTTTTGCGTGACGGGTCATATTTGTAAAATCGATTGTGAAAAGCAAAACAACCAGAAATAAAAATGGTGAATGGAATGAAATGCAATTTGATCATTTTAAACTGAGAAGATAAACAGAAGGTGAAACAATTTCGACCCTAGTCAGCCTGCACAATTTGCGCATTCTGACTCGGCCAAAACTTTTCGCACTTCCGAGATGAAACTTTTTCGTCTCAAAGATCTCTTTCGACACTCACCTGAAAATTATCCTGCAATTTAAAGATCTTCAGTATATATAACCAGGACAGTAGCCCTCCTATACTCAAACAGACGGCAGTTGTATCGAACACTGACAAAAGTCTGCTTTTGTGTGTAGCCTAGAAAAGAATACATTGAGTTGAAGGGAAAAATTCGTGAAAATTATTATGCTGTATATTTTGTAGAAATGGTTAGAAAAACCAAAATATATGTACAAGAGGGCCATAGTGGCCCTAAATCGCTCACCTGAGTTAACTGTCTTAGATCTGAATTCTTGACCTAATTAATAAAATTACTTCCTTTCAATGTTGTCTAGAATTTCATGAAAACAAGCCTTTCAACCAATTTTCAGGTTGATTGACCCAAAATTAGGCCTCGAGAGTGTCCACAAGGTTTTTCTAAGATTTGACCCCGTGACCTAGTTTTTGACCCCATTTGGCCCATTATTAAATTTGACCCAGATTTCATTAAGATAAGCATTCTGACTAATTTGCAAGTTGGTTTGGCTTAAAATGTGGCTTCTAGAGTGTCCACAAGGTTCTTCTAAAATTTGACCCTGTGACCTTGATTTTGACCCCACTTGACCCAATTACAAATTTGTCCAAGATTTCATCAAGATAATTATTTTGACCCATTTTGAGATTGATTAGGCTGAAAATATGGCTTAAAGAGTGTCCACAAGGGTTTTCAAAGATTTGACCCCGTGACATTGTTTTTGACCCCACTTGACCCTACTTCAAACAGGTCTAAGATTTCAACAAAATAATTATTCTGACCAAATTCCAGGTTGATTGGGCTAAAAATGTGGCATCTAGAGTGTCCACAAGATTTTTCTAAGATTTGACCCTGTGACCTTGTTTTGTGACCCCACTTGACCCAATTTCACACTTGTAACAGATTTAATTAAGATAATCATTCTGACCAATTTTCAGGTTGATTAGGCTTAAAATATGGCTTCTAGTGTGTCCACAAGGTTTTTCTAAGATTTGACCCCGTGACCTTGTTTTAGACCCCACCTGACCCAATTTTGAACTTGTCCAAGATGTCATCAAAATAATTATTCTGACCAAATTCCAGGTTGATTGGGCTAAAAATGTGGCTTCTAGAGTGTCCACAAGGTTTTTCTAAGATTTGACCCTGTGACCTAATTTTTGACCCCACTTGATCCAATTTCGAACTTGTCCGAGATTTCATTAAGATTATCATTCTGACCAATTTTCAGGTTGATTCGGCTAAAAATATGGCTTCTAGTGTGTCCACAAGGTTTTTCTAAGATTTGACCCCCGTGACCTAGTTTTTGACCCCACCTGACCCAATTTCGAACTTGTCCAAGATTTCATCAAAATAATTATTCTGACCAAATTCCAGGTTGATTGGGCTAAAAATGTGGCTTCTAGAGTGTCCACAAGGTTTTTCTAAGATTTGACCCTGTGACCTAATTTTTGACCGCACTTGACCCAATTTCGAACTTGTCCCAGATTTCATTAAGATAATCATTCTGACCAATTTTCAGGTTGATTGGGCAAAAAATATGGCTTCTAGTGTGTCCACAAGGTTTTTCTAAGATTTGACCCCCGTGACCTAGTTTTTGACCCCACCTGACCCAATTTCGAACTTGTCCAAGATTTCATCAAAATAATTATTCTGATCAAATTCCAGGTTGATTGGGCTAAAAATGTGGCTTCTAGAGTGTCCACAAGGTTTTTCTAAGATTTGACCCTGTGACCTAATTTTTGACCCCACTTGACCCAATTTCGAACTTGTCCGAGATTTTATCAAGATTATCATTCTGACCAATTTTCAGGTTGATTGGGCAAAATATGTGGCTTCTAGAGTGTCCACAAGGTAAATGTTGACGACGCACTGACGCACTGACGCCCGACGCACGACGGACGACGGACATCACACAACCCCAAAAGCTCACCTTGAGCACTTCGTGCTCAGGTGAGCTAATAAAATAAGGCCATATGAATTAAATGATATTACCAAACTTGGTAGAGGTTGAATAGATACCGCTGCATTCCATTTGAGCCTTCGCGTGAGATTTCCAATAATTTCATATTTGCGCAAAGCAAAACCTCTGGCCAGCCTGTGCATCTTCACAGTATGACCAGAGTCTTCACTATGCTTTTCGTAGATAGATAAGGTCTCAAAGTATATGTAGACAACCAGGTTACTTTATATTTACATTATTTGGTTGTCTATGCTGCTCAATGTGTACATCTTAAGAACATTTCAAGTTGTTAGAAATGTCTCACGTAAGCTCATTTATCAAAGCTGTTCACCTTTTGGCTTCTTAAAAGAGTGATTTCTAAGGTTTCGTTGAACGTGGTTCTATGTAAACTAGATTGTAGTCCCCAATGTTACCAACACAGCATTTGGACACACTTGTGAGATTTCTACCATATGAAGATATATACACACTATCAAAGTCATCTAGCGTCTAGATTGAGAGACAAATAATTAAAGAGCAAACTCTTCGTTCATTGTGACCCAAATATGAATAATCCGAAGAAACTGTATCGAATGCTCAATATTAATGTCCCATCCTTATCTGAGGAGAAGAATATCGGAAGATTTCAAAATTGACATCTTTTTCTAGTCGCTATGCTCACCAGAATCAATAATCAATCATACTGATGGGATGACGATGGACATTACAATTACTTAGGTTGCTAAAACAGAAATCATAGGCCTACTTACCCACGACCCAAAGGCTATCTGGCTAACACCATATATGGTAAATATGTCTGATATGATAACGAAAGCATCCCAAATCAAAATTACCCACAGCTTTAAATATTCATGCGTCTCGAGGTCCTTCGTGTCATCTGAGGATACCACTTGATAGAAATCTCTGAAGTGATTCTTCATATACTGAATGGTTTTCTGCAATAACATACAGGCATGCACATATTTATTTCATAACTAAGAATTTCGTATAAGGTGTAAGTTGCATGCAAACATTTTTGTCTAGACGATTTGAGAATGATAACCGTTTAAAACGTTTTGTTATATTTACCTTGTATTTCAGTTGTTCAATAAAAAGTTAAATGAGCATGTGCGCGACATTTTCAACAATTTGAAATGTGCGCCAAGCAAAAACCATTGCCAGCCTGTGCATCTGCACATTCTGACCAGAGGTCTTGCTGTGCGCTTTATAGATAGATCAGACCTAGACGTGTCTTCAGACAGACAGTCAATCTTCCTGTTGCACTGTGGAACTGTTCCGGCTGCTCAATGTTTGCAACTCACGCATGTTTCAATTTGTTAGAAATGTCACACACATGCTCAAAAGAAAACAAATTGAAGTCTAATAGAATTATGTGTAACATATATAAAACACACTTGGTAAGTAGGAAAAAAACCTTGTTAAGTAGAAGACGGATACATTTTCTAACTTCCATGTTTCACCCCAGCGACAACATCCGCCCATGCTAAAGTCACAATGGCCATAACGAAAGCGCGAGCTTTTATCATAAAGCAGCCGAGATACACGTGTAGCTCTTTATTACTGGTCGTTTTATGTGACAAATTTTATTGAATATAAATGAGATAAATCAACTTTACCCATCTTACAAACAGTCCAAAGACAAGTGATAACAAACTGAGGAGTAATGAAAAACCACAGAATACCAATACGGATATACCAAGTGGGCGGTACCCCGTAGTCAAATCAACATCTGAAAATAGAAAATACAAATGTGACACGTCACGCGAAAAGGGACCATCTGGGTAGTGCGTAAAGTGTCGACCCTAGTCAGACTGCGCGGACTGCGCAGACTGACTAGGGCCAAAACTTTTTGCACAGTGCCTATTTTCTGAATCTATAATGTTCAAGAAAGAATTTTTGAAATGCGATTTCTAGTTGACCTATGCTGGATCAAATCTCTTTTTCCGTAATTCATTTTACAGAATTCCCGGATGGTCCCTTTTTGCGTGACGGGTCACAAATGTATATTTTCTTAATCTGTCCATTGGATTTCTCCCTATTCGTAACATTTCCAACAATTTCACATTGTGCGAGGAACAGATTTTAAGCAACCTATACAAAAAACATGATAATATTCGCTTACCGTCTTGAGAAGGGTTACCTTATAAATCTTTAGAGCACACAGGTTGAAGACTCTGGCGTAACTGTGTGGGTGTACATGCTAGGCAGAGTCATTGCTTTGTGCACATTTGAAATTGTTGAAAAATTTTCACTTGGTCGTTTTATAGCGAGAGTTATGACTTGTCGATACAAATGGCTCTGCCACCTCAACCATATTAATAAAATGATGTTTGCTATCTACAGATGGCTTAACGCTGTTTGTACAGAACATTTATCCAGTTATATCAAAGAACCTCTCGGCCCGAGGTTATAAACCTTTTCTCATTCTCAATTCAAAATTTTCTCAAATTTCAATTTGAGATTAAAGCTTTTTTTCTGTTTTCATACTCATTTTAATGTATTAACATAAAAGATGATATTAATAAGTTGTTATAAATAACAACTTATTTAATATTATCTTTTATTTTCATACAATTATTTGAATTTAAAATTTGAGAAAATTTTGAGTTGATAGTTAGAGTAGTTTTATAACCACGACCCTTGGTATTTCTCACTCACAGTTCTATACCACTACACCATTTCCAAACCTCTAGCTTCAAAACATAGGAATTGGATTATCCACTCCTTGCTAGAAGCAAATATTTGAGAGAATAATTGCCGCGAACGGGAGCCGAACCTTCAACCTCATAATTGCGAGAGTCCGACACTTTTATCCTTTTTAGATTGTGGGTGAATAAGATTGCTAAGACTTTGAGACCTAGTAAATTGCGATATTTCGCTTGCCACCAAAGAACAACAACTCTTTCTTTTAGAGTCGGATCCCTCGCAAAGTGGCTGTTCTTGCATTTGTTTCCATCCCCTAGATCGGTAGATACAGTTAAGAACATCGTGAAATTGACAAGCTGAATGATATTGGCATGATTTTGGAGTTTTAAATGAAATTAAAGAGAGGTAATCCAATATCGCTCATTTTGTTCAAGATGCCTACGGCTCGGGTGACATAACTATTTTTTCCAGCCGGAATAAATCGTCATATACCCCGATAAGAAACCGTATAAGTAATTATGTATTAGCAATCGGGAACCCTCGGCGATTCTACGGAATAGTCCTCGGGAATAATAAGGACGCAGCCATGAAAGCCCGTCATTTCGCACGCGGGTTTGATGACGTAACAAACATCAATGCATATTATAATTTGATCACAAAACGCAGTGAAATTAAAGCATACCCAAGAGATCTCCAAGGGCGATCGGAGAGAATTAACAAAATGAGATTTTCTACAAGCGTATTAACCAAAGTACTACCAGGAGGCGAATTACCTAAAAAATGACCCAAATAACCAATCGGGAACCCTCGGCTATACTCGGCTACTACTATCCAATTCCTATGTTTTGAAGCTAGAGGTTTGGAAATAGACCTCGGGAATAATACGGGTGCATCCATAAAAGCCCGTCATTTCGCACGTGGGTTTATATGACGTCACAACTATAACTGAGAACGACACTGCGAAAACAAAATCAACGTTAGGTAAAAATCGGGCATACTATGATTTGAAAACAAAACGCAGTGTTTTACTGCGTTTTGCTTTCAAATCATGGTATGCAAAAATAATCTCTAAAGACGATCTGAAAGAATTAAAGAAATTTGCTTTCTTCAAACGTATTAACCAAAGTACCACCAGGAGCCGAATTACCTCAAAATGGACCAAAAATTACTACACTTACGTCCGAGGTACTTTCCAGTTTACGGAAATATCCGAGCGATGTTCCGAATGCCAAATTACTACACTTACGTCCGAGGTACTTTTCAGTTTACGGACAAGTCCAACGCTGTTCCGAAAGAATGTATGAGATATGCAGTTGTACCTGGTACAGTTTCGTTGCTGTAAACGTCCGAACATGTAATTCTTCGTGATGCTGTCTCTAAATCAACCAGCATCTGTCCATTATTATCATCATCTTCAAATTTAACCTATGATGAAAAAGGATAAAACTTATTTTTGCTTATACATTAATTTTTGATTTCATTCTATGTATACTTAATTATTTTACGATATTGGGCGTATTGATACTGGTGCCTATGAATGATTCAAGTTAGCAACCCTAAAAGCTGTAAGGAACCCAAAATTGATCAATATTCGCCAACCTTTTATTTTCAATAATTTTTGTTAAACTTGATTTTTGCATTTCTAAGTCAATAATGAGAAATTTTCAACATCTTTAAGGTCAGTAAAACTATATATTTTGTATCATGTGAATAAATGAATGCTTTTTTAAGTTTTCAATTACTATATACATTTCAATTGAACATCAGAATTTAAAGACACGTAACTTACCGTCCCCTCAATATGCAAACATAGAGCCTTTTTCAAGTCTTCGTACACACGTACTGAATGTAGGGTGAAATCCAAATGAATAGAAAGGAGTCTGAAACGAGGATGTGTCCCATGACTAACAAGAAATTGTTGCAAAATTAACAGCACTACCCTACGTTCGGGATGATAAAATGGTGAAATTTATACCCTGCTTTACACACAGGTTCAGATGCAGGGCGGGATATATACTATTAACTTAAAGTTATGCAGATTTTTCTACCAGTATTTGAAAATCTTGGACTCCTTTATAAGACACAACTGCAGTGGAAGGTATTCGGAAGACACATGTATAAGACATATAAAAAAGAGAATTTGATGATCAAGAGGTGCTGAGTCGTCGTTTAAAGGAGAGAAGTCATTATACAGTATTAACCGGATGTTGAAAATAGCCATGGACTGCAAATTATAATTTTGCACATGATTCCTAAAGTTTTAACCAAAATGAGTAAATCTTGAAGATTTCATGAATGGTTTGGTGTAATTTTAAGAGATTTAATGCGACTTTGCACAAAGATTATTTGTTGCGTATTCCGCAATAAAAGGTCAATTTTCAAAAATGCACACAGTGCATATGTAAATATGAAATCAAATCATCCTCTTTAAGTTCAATTTGAAATTGTTTTATCAAAAGAACGCATGCATGCGTTTAACACCACAATATCTCTAAATGACAAAAGTGCTAAAATAGCATAATGCATGACCGGAATTGATTTGAGTTTTTTTGTGTGTGCCTGTTTTCATTTGCACTTATACTAAAGTCAAAAAAAAAAAAAAAAAAAAAAGAGGCGACGGCGATTCCTATTTTTCAGAAAAAAATAGACACATGCAGGGCGCTCGCGACATCAGCACAAAGTATTCGTTTTGCAGTCACTAAAAAAACGGCCCCATTGACGATGCTTTATTTTTTGTCCAGGGACGAAACAGAAATCAAGTGCGACTAATTATAGTGTGCTGACGATACGCCGGCGATATGTTGTCGACTAGTCAGCGATACGCCGGCGATGCCTCGCCGACTAGTCGCTGATACCAAACGGATGTGAAAGGGTCAGAAAAGACATCTGCCTGCGATGTGTACGAATCAAACGTCGATATAAAATAGTCTTCCAAAAAACTAAAACACGTCGCCGACTTGTCGGCAGGTTTAAACTAGAAGACTCGCCTACGCGTCGCCGATCTGAGAGAAATCCATGATTGAATCGGCCAATGCACTGCTCAGTCGTCTACCAGGCGATTAGTCGTCAATTTTATCACAGATTCACAAAAAATGACGTCGTCTACGCATCACCGACGCGTTGGAGCGTTTATGTGACACTAGCTTTAATGCGAAACTGTTTGGTTATCTTAAATAAAAAGATCGATCTAAGAGGGAAAATCTTGATCTTTATTTGCTTGTTGGAGGTCACAAAATACAATTTACCTACCTCTTGACAGGTTCTGTAAGATTCAGGTACTCAAACGTTTGTGTAATGTTATATTTGTAATTGGTTTTGTTTGTGACGGGATCAAAGTGGGCTGTAAGACCAACATCATCAACTCGAAACTCGGTTTCTGAAATGTTAAAATTACAACAAAAGAAAAAGGGCCTGTGTGTGACAATTTCAACGATTTCACATGTGCTTGAAAGACAGGCATTTAGCAGCCCGGTCAGCAACTCGGAGCATAGAAAAATGCCGATTGTCCAATGAAACGTTCAGTCAATACAGTTAAGAACATCGTGAAATTGACAAGCTGAAAGAATTTGGGATGATTGTTGTTGGTCTTATCTTTATTAGTTATTATGGAGCGTTAATAGGTCTAGTGAGTGTTTGGAATGAATGAATGAATGAATGAATGAATGAATGAATGAATGAATGAATGAATGAATGAATGAATGTAGCGCTGAGTGAGCGAATTAGTTTTTAGGTATCATTGAGATAAATGTCAATTTACCATGTAACTAATTGTAGCCTTTTACAGAATGCAAAGTGAAGAATCCGATCAGATTGTGCAGAGTATTTACTTTGCTCATTTGTGAAATTATTGGAAATGTCTCACACAGGCTCAAATGCTTAAGGACGATTTCTAGAATTAATTTTCTGAGATAGAATTTTTTTATTTTTTCATATTTTGTAGATTAAAGTATGCCGATTGCAAAAATGGAAAGAAAAAAGGGGGTCACCGAATCAGATTTTTCGTCAAACGTCAAAGAATGTCATAGGTATCTTGTAAATTTTTGTCCGATTTTTCGCCGATTTTCATTTCTTGGTAATTACATAAAACCGTAACACAATCATATCTAATCAAACAACTAATATCAATTCTATTTTAATTTCATAGATAGGAAGTTATTTGCACTAAATCTAATATACAATTATCGATTGAAAGGAAAAATAATGATTTTTTACGTATTTTTTCCAAATGCGTAAAAACTAATACATCGAAAATGAACGAGAATATTTTCAAAATTTATAAATTTTGATCAAATTTCTCAAAAACTCTGAGATAGAAAATTTTATTTTTTCTATATTTTGTAGAAAATTATATGTTCGTGTGAAATTGATATAAAAAGGGTATGGTCACCGTGCTAATTATTGAGAAAAAAATGCAAAATTCTAGGTCATCCAGTTTTGACGCTAAGGAAAAAAACACTCCAGATTCTTTTTCTCGTACCAATTTTATGTACAAATTCAATGATATTCAATCCTTCTTAAATTAATCGATTATGGAGTTGAATTCCTCAGCAATTAGGGTATCACTTTGTTTGCGGCAACGAATCCCAAGGTCAAATCATATGAAAAGGTCAAGGTCATATGTCAAGGCAAACGTTACATAAATCACGCAAAAATCTAGTGTTTTCAAAAATCTTCAAGCCTGTTGAAAATGAATACTCACATATGGAATTATAATTGATCTTGTCAATAAGCATCATCAAATTCCCTGATCGAAGTCATATGATGAGATCAAGGTCATCTATCTCGCTCACACCCCCATCCCCCAATAAAATTTCAAATACACCAAGGTCGTGTTAAAAAAATAATTCAAAAATTGAAAATTAAAAATCTGACAAGATCATTTGATAACGACAGACCGTTTGTCAAGGTAAATCTTTCAAAAATTAACCCCGTCAAAATGAAATGTGACAGTTCCATGTAGCTATCGGATATACGACTAATAACGTTGTTTGGTGTCTGATTATGCGCGGGAACGTTAACGTCACAAATACCCACAAAAACGACGCTGACGTCATATCCTTTATTTCTATAAAATAAAATGGCTACGGTAATTTTATATATCAATGTTTTAGTGATAGGATTAATTATTCGTCTTCATGAAAGCAATTTCCGCGAAATATAGAAATTTACATTGGTTTTGTAGTGTTTTTGTTACGTCCGAGATAAGTGCAAGTTTGGAGCGCTTTCTCCTTTTTGAAGAGTTCGATGCGCAAAGACGTTGCGCAAGAACGAACTCCCGAAATCGTCCTTAAGTGTCAAAAGATTAGGTTAATTTTCTACTGTTAAGGAATGCCGTTTCTTGCTGAGCAAGGAAGAAGAAATCCTTGGCTCAAAATAGCCGTCAGCGTTGAAAGATTGGCTTGGCATACAAAGTGTGACGGGGCTCAGCAGTGATTCAGATAGCGAAAAGAAGTGTTGGTATGTATATGAGATTATCGAATTACATGGGTAACGAATATTCTCGTTTCATATCCTTGTTTCATACTTAAATAATATTGAAGCCTATACACAATTAAACTAACAAATAAATTAGAAATAATGCAGATTGTGAACGTTAATGAAAATTCTTTGTGCAAGGATACAATCTGTTCCTTACCAAAAATAATAATTAAAAAAATAAACCTAAAAGTAAGAAATTGTCTATCTTCACAAACTATCGAACTGAAAAGGTACCACATATCTCCTAATAAACGCTCCCGGTAGCTATACATAGCATGGTCAGGGAGCCCTAGTTTAGTGTGCATTTTTTTTTCTTTTTTTTAAAATAAAAAACAACATTGAAATTAATTTTTTTATGCCCCTTTTCTTTTAATTTCAGGTGAATTGCCTCTTAACAATCATATAAATGATTGTTTAGAGGAAATTCATCTTAAATTGAAGAAGAAATCTAAATAAATCCTTAAATTAAGGCATTGGAAGTGGGTTTTCTTTGTAACAAATGTAGAAGTGCTACAATAAGGGAGGGCGCTATTATTAGGAAATACGGTATTTACCCTGTATTGAAAAGCCATTGTATTTATTGTGGTGATGAAACCCTGGAAAGTCAAAGTGTTTCATTCGGCCCGACATCTTGTCTGATGAACCACTCCGATTGGTCAAAATGTAAAACCCAATAGCATCATTCTGGGCATTGTAATACTGGAAAATAAAGGATCAAACTTTTACAGTGATCTAAATCGATGGGTAGCTAATGTCAATTAACACTAACCATGCTGAATAAAAACCTTTACAAATGCTGCAATAAAAACAAAGCGACAAAAGCGCTGGATGCACTAGATGTGGGACAGTATTGATTTTAAAAATATATTCCGATTAGAAAAGGAAATTCACGTGGTAAAGACTAAAAGCAGACTGCACATATGTTCAGGTTGTTTTGTCTGTAACTACTGCCAAAGAAGAAATATTCCGGGTTCTGAATGACAAGGGTAAAAATATCGATTTCCATCATATCAATTGAGCCAGCGCGTGACATTTCCAACAATTTGAAATATGCATGAAGTTCAAAAATTGAGCAGCCTCGACACTTCTACAATACAAAGGGAAGATTAGCTGTCTGTCTGAAGACACACCTTGATCCAATATATCTGTAAAGTGCAAAGGGAAGACTCTGATCAGACTGCACAGACTGGCAAGAGCCTTTGCTTAATGCTTATTTCAAATCGTTGGAAATGTCAAGCACAGCCTCAATTGTGTCCCGTCGGGCGAAAAGGGACCATCTGGGTTGTACGTAAAGTGTCCACGCTAGCCAGACTGCTCGTACTGTGTAGACGTACAATTAACCACATCGTCAAATCGACACTCATTTCGATCAAAATCATTAGAATTCATTCACTCAGCGAAATCGTTCAAGATGATCAACATTTCGAACCGATCAATCAAATAATTTCATATTTTTATCTCCTTATCGTTGATTTTTAAGCGTCTGATTTGTCTGCGAAGACACAAAATTAGAAAATAATATAGATTTTATTGAAGGGGTGTAAAAAAATATCGCTTATTTCGTCCAACTGGACGAAATTATCGATTAGGTTTTACCTCCCTTGAAAATAATTCAAAACTCGCTCTTCACACTCATTTTATTGTATTCCAGAACCGTTCACCTTGTCAATTTCACGATGTGACTATCTATCGTAGTGTCGAAACTTTTCTCATTTGTCTCATTTTCTGAATATTAAAAACTCTACCCCTGAATGATCTGTAATTAAGCAAATCTTGTTTCAAGTACTTGTATTTCTTAAATGGTCGTTGTTTGCGTGTCGAATGATACAATCTATACCGGAATACACTTATTCTCCGACATTCTTCGCCATTCATTCTAAATATCTATTTGATATGCTACTTCTAATTCTTTGCCTATAGCTTATCAAAGCTGTAGTTATGACGTTTGTGTTAAGGTCACTGGACAGCGATTTTCTTTCAATTTGTACTTTGTGTGTTGTGTCGTATTTTGATTGACTAGCAATCCATCTGTTACTTTACTGAAATGGCATTTAATCCCATATCGACATATTTTTGTGAATCAAGTTCAGTTTCAAAAATCCCAATTATAGCAAAACTCTAATATTGTTCTAGGAGTTGCGTGTGTAATTGCTTCAATGATTTATTCTATTAGAATTATAAATGTGTTAAAGTTCCAAAATAAGACATTCGATTTTAATCTAAAATTATGATTAGTCTCATGTAACAATACAAGTTATAGCTTTGACTAGATTTGTATTATATCTCAAAGCACCACACTTAAAAAGGCTGGGAAGGATTCGACTTGACATTTTTGGGCGGGGATATGACCCTTTTTTTAATTTATCCAGACTCAATCCATTTATATTTACAGTTAAGGACATCATGAAATTGACCCTGTCTCCGATCAATACCATTCTAAATCGCTCACTCAGCGCTCCATTCTTCATTCTAAACACTCACTCAAACCATTTAAAAACGCTCAAAACTAACTAAATAGATAAAACCAACATCATCTTCACTAGCCAAGGGTGATGCCCACTATTTGTTCTATTCACACGTAAAGATATATCGACATCTACGTTCAAAATAAAATCGCTAAATAAAAATCCATGATTTCCCTAACTTAATAGAACTTTGTAAGTATCTGATGGGTTGCGAAAACATAAAAAGCTATTTATAGAACTTGTATGCATATTTTATCAAAGGGAGGTAATGTTATCGCTGATGTTCTTCATCTTGAAAAAAATAAGCAATATTGTATAATCTCTCTTAAATTTCACTCAAAACTCACTCCTCTCACGCATTCAATTTCATTCCAAAATCATTCAACTATCATTCAGATGTCTAATTTCACGATGTTCTGAACTTCATGCAGAAAGTTACCCCTTCGACAGCATAATTCAGATCTTGTAGAAGACTGTCTATTTTATACACAGCGAATTCACCATGAGCCGGTGGATAAGGAGGGGTTTCCAAACCTAGAAAAATATATAGAGAATATTGAATGAGTGGTCATTGAATACCGAATTAATTAGACGAGTCATCTATAAACAGATAAAAACGAGACTTCGCCGAGTTTTTTTTCTGTGTTAGATGACGAGTTTAATAAATTCTGTATTTTATGAGCACAAATTTTATATTCTGTTTATAATATGACCCAAATTTTAGCGAAAAATCGTCAAAATTCTTGAAATTCAACGTTTAAATTTTCCGCGAAACTTATAACGCCGTTTAAAAATGACGTTACAAAACATAGATTATGACGTCATTTTCGCAGTTACAAAATAGCGTTGAGCATCAAGCACTATTCGTTCTGAGCTCATTTGCATAGTTATTCCACTAGTGTACTAACACTCGTGTAATATCAAAAATATTCAACGGGTTTATATGACTACCGCGACGTAGATCATATTATAAATCGAAATTAAGATACAGTCAATCTTGCTCAAGCGACCACGTCCATTAGGCGACCATCTTTGTTAAGCGATTTTTTTCCACCCCCTTTTTTAAATCAAAATATTAAAAAAAAAGAAGGTATGGTTGGACTTAAAATTATTAAAATTATTGAAAATGAATCCTATGTTTTTAAAACTCACAAGAATCGTCTCAATGAGACGATTCTATTGAGTTTTAACATCATAGGATTATTGAGAATTTTACAAAATATGCATATTCAATTAAAAAGTATGATTCTTACAAGAAGAAAAAAAACGTGTAGGCCTATTAAGCGGTCATTTTCTTAAACGACCGCTTTTTGGTGGTCCCGCTTAAAACAAGTTTTACTGTACATGCACACATATTTAAAATGTGACCCGTCATGCAAAAAAGGGTCCATCTGAGAACTACGTAAAACTAAGATTTGAAAAAGAGATTGGTTCTAGTACAGGCCCACCAGGGGTCACATTTCAACAATTCTTTCATGGGAAGGTAGATTGATTATTCTAGATTCAGAAAAATAGTTAAATGCGAAAAGTGTGCGGACTGCACTGGCTGACTAGGGTCGACACGTTACGTACTACCCAGATGGTCTCTTTTCGCGTGACGGGTCACAAATTAGAATTGTAGCAATGGGAAAGACACCAACTATACTAACCCGTTATGGTACAGTTAAAAACATCGAGAAATTGACATTCATCTCAATCAAAACCATTCAAAATCGCTCACTCAGTGCTCCAATCATTCATTTCAAACACTCACTCAAACCATTAAAAAAAGATCAAACCTATTGAAAAATATAGAATCAAAAACGTCATACAAAAATAAATTTCGATAGAGAAAAAGCGCGATTTCACTGACATAATGCAACTTGTTAGCGTCTCATAGGTTCTTGAAGAAATAGGAGGCTATGTATAGAACTTGAAAGCATTTTTAATTAAAGCAGAATCGAGAGGGATTAATCTAAGTTGTAAGAACTTGTATCCCAATCGATGTAAAATAAATAGTTTTAAACCAATTAAAGGGAGATAATCAATATCGCAAATTTTGTTCATCCCGAACAAAATTTCCGATAAAGGATTACCCCCCATTAAATTCACCCAAAACCCGCTCCTCACACTCATTCAATTTCATTCCAAAATCATTCAAAAGTCACTCACCTTGTCAATTTCACGATGTTGTTAACTGTACCATCTTGGAAATGCGAAAAGAAGCGACCTTTTTCAGGTTACCCCGGTACACAGAATAATAAATAACAAAACGAAAGGGTGTCCATACTTTCCTTAATGAATCTATAAAACGACAATGCTTTCCTTTTTATGCTTATTATTATTTTTTTACTTTTAATTTCATTTTTGACTTCTTTCCTCCGATCTCTTATTATTGTTTCGCTGATTTTGTCAAAAGGATCCCTTTTTGACGGGTTGTGTATGTAGACAATAGAAATTTATCCTCGTAAATTCGAAGAAATCTGCAATCAAGATACAACCGAATTTTGTCTGTTTTTGGGTTTGAAACACCACAGTGCAATTACTTTGACTTACTCACAGAGCCCGAATCCATTTTTTAAGGAAAATGGCATCAAGCCAGATGTACACCGATAATAAAACTAAACTTGCATGTAAATAAAGCG
Source organism: Fragum whitleyi (assembly GCA_948146395.1). NCBI lineage: Eukaryota > Metazoa > Mollusca > Bivalvia > Cardiida > Cardiidae > Fragum > Fragum whitleyi. The sequence goes on along the minus strand of OX411548.1, from coordinate 13,934,728 downwards.
TTGCTTATCATTCACATTTCAATTGTGTTATATCAAGAGATATCGAATAGCTATAGGTCTTCAATAAAAATTAAAATGTCGGTTACATTTATACTTGCAAATCGAACTAGTAATTCATAACACTTACTCGAATCCCATTTATTCAACAAGAGATGTCGTAAAGTCACGTGTCCTCGATTTACGACAGAACTAAATGTCCCTCTATCACTGGCAAATTTAACCATCTGGAATACACAAAAATAAGAGATTCAGTGATTCAAGACAAAAGGAATCTAAGGTCATAAATATCAAACTGTTTAATATTGTAGAGATTGTATATCTGTCGAAATATACGTGAGTCATCCGTCAGGCCAGATGGGACCATCTGGGTAGTGCGTAAAGTGTCGATTCTAGTCAGACTGCGCGAATTGCGCAGACTGACTAGGATCAAATCTTTTCGAACTTAGACCATTTTCCGGATGTATAATGATCAGTAAACCTTCTTGTGATGACCTTCACTGGAACTGATTTTTTTTTTGAAATATTCTACTGAGTACCCAGATGGCCCCTTTTCGCGTGACGGATCATACGTAATATTTCTGTCTTGAAAAATATGTACCCGCCTGCGAAAATGTGCGGAAAGAACACGCGATCACAAATGTCACATAACGATATCAGTAAAATGGATGAATGTAGGAATTTCGATCGCTAGAAATTGAACGTATGGGCCCCATTTCCCCTAACATAGCAGAAATGTGCAAAAACAGTAAACACACGAAAAGGATCTAATAATCAGGAACATTCAGGATTCTGAGCTCATTCAGAAATGGATTGAGTTTACAAGAAGCTGCAGTTAGACGTTATTGTGGACGGAGGGTAAGACGAATTCGGAACATTTTTCAACTGGTACAGTTAACAACATTGAGAAACTGACAATTTGGATGATTTTGGAATGATTTTGGAATGAAAATGAGTGAGTGTGATGGGTGAGCTTAGAGTAAAGTTAAAGAGAGGTAGTCCAACTCCGCTTATTTTGTTCAGGAGGAACAAAATTAACTATATGTTTTAACACCCCCCCCCCCCTCCTGTAATAAAATATGCATTAAAGTTCTATAAAGAGCTTTCTACTTCTTCATGAACCAATGTGACACTTACAATTTCAGTTATGTCAGTTATACCTCGTTTTTCCCCTGTGTATTTATTTAAAACGCAGCTGTTGATTTTAATCGTTCTAGTCATTTTGGAGCGTTTTTAAGTAATTTGAGTGCGTGTTTTAAATGAATGAAAGGAGCGCCGGGTAAGTGATTTAGAATGATTTTAGTCGAGATAAATGTCAATTTCACGATGTAACTAATTGTATAGTAGAAAATCATTTCAGTTGGCGCTCAAGGAACGCCTCACTATCCCGATCACTGGGCAGACTATACAGCTTCCTCCGTTGGATTCGAAGATGTTGAATACAATCTTGGATCGTAAAAAGTAATCATGAAGTAGATTAAGACATGTCAGATGATTAAAGGTATTTGACCCGTAATAGTTCAGCAACGTTTTGTAACGTAAGTCATAAACTTTAACATTGTTAACCGAGGTTTCCTAATGATTTCTTTAGGAAACCTCTGTTAACATTGTGAAAGATCATGAGTTCCGAATCGTTGTGGAATATAACGGGTCAATTACTTTAAAGAAACAATCAAGTTCAGAACTTAAATTCTTTTTGGTGAGATGTATGTGATAGAAGAATAATAACATAATAATTTAGAACAGAAGCAACAAAACAATACAAGAATTATTTACCTGTGCAGTAATAAGTCCTATTTTCACTGCCTGCATAATAATAACCAGACAATAAACAACATGAAAGTGGCATCGTCCGTCTATGATCTTTACGGGAGCATATCGATGGAAGCGTAATAGACGACGTAGCTTGATCTCTTCGTCACTCCTTCTTCTGTCTGGTTTATTTCTGGTATTGTTGTCACTATTTTCAACTGGGTTTGGAGCTGAATTGGTTGAGAAGTTATAATGTGAAAGAAATAGATCCTGACATATTATCTTTTAATTTTTTTCATATACCAGACGTCAACGGATACGCCAAGAAATTGACCGAATCTAATCGGGATTTCTGATTGCCCAAAAAAACTGAAACCAGCATTAACCGTCACGATTCATTTGAAGAAACACAATTGTTATTTCTTGATATATAGAGGATATTGAATGAGTGGTCATGGAATACCGAATTTATTAAACGAGTCATCTACAAACGGATAAAAACGAGGCTGCTGTATTTTATGAGCACAAATTTTATATTCTTTTTATGATATGACCCTCATTTTTACGAAATATCGTCAAAATTATTGAAATTCAATATTTCTATTTTCCGCCAAACTTAAAACGTCGTTCATAAATGACGTCACAAAATATACATTATGACGTCATTTTCGCGGTTACAAAATAGCGTTGTTATTCGCTCTGAGCTATTTGCATAGTTATTTCACTATTGTAATAACATCCGTGTAACATCAAAAATATTCAACGCGGTTATTTCACTTCCGCGACCTAGGTCACATTATAATTAGTAATATTTACATGAATATTGCGTGTTGACGCCACACGCTAATAATAAAGAAAACATCTTAAAATCTACAGAGAAAGTTTTCTATCACAAGTTTCGGATTATTGAAAACTTTTGTTAGATCTACTTTACAAAACCGTACCTAGCTTAAAAACAAAACATTGTTAAATTTTTGAAAACTTAAATAATATTACATTATGTAAACTTACTATCGAGTATTGACATTAATTTTATCAACAGGTCAAGAAATTTATTAAGATTAATAAGATTAAAGCGATTTTCTTAAGGTCTCCTAAAGGTGATTGGTTCATTGTTTCGGACATTTTTATTATGTCCATTGATGAAAAGAAGTAAACAAAATTATAATTCCGCTTGTAGGTATCATCATAACATTCCTCTTTAACAATAAAAATGCGTGGTTAACGGTTGATACTTGGCTAAATTTGGGAAGTTTGCCCTGCACATGACGCACTACCATCACATAAGAAGGTGATGTTTCGCCATCAGACAATCGACTGATTTACAAAATTTTGATTACACAACTATTTTGTACGTTTTTGCCGAGAGTGGCTCCGGGATAAAATATTTCTCACTGGCAAAATCTTTACTTTATTACGAAATTATATCAAATTATAAGAAAAAGGAATAATTACATTCGAATGCATGCTGGTCACATTAAAAGACCAATTCACTCTAAAGGATTTATGATTCTTTCTCCTTATCAAACAATGTGATTTGATTTTTAATCTAACACCTCTCCGCTTCTTTAAAAATATGTTGGCTCCTTTAATACTAGTATCAATACTATAAGTTTAGAGCCTTGCTATACTGGCACTCACTGAATATACTCAAACGCAAAAGAAGCTAGACATTGTGTTTGGGGAATTTTTGTGTTTAGAACGTTCTTACGCCTATTTAAGGATACAAATCGGCAAACAGTTTGCACTATCACTTAACACGACAACCTAGATCCGAAATTAAGAAAACAGGTATCCATAAACACTCACCAGGGCTGACTCTTATCTGTACGTCGTCCTCACCAACTTGATTCACAGAACCTGTGTCTTGTACCGTATCTGTTAAATATAACGTAACGTTGTATAATATAACGTAACGTCGTATGAATATCTTTAAACGTCCTATCTAGATACGACAATTTGGTCGCACATCGACGATAAACCGTAAAATCTATTATAGATTACTGCTTTGAGATCTACAACCATAACTACTTTTGCTCGAAACTTTCTAAGTTTTTGACGTCGATAATGATGCCGACGACGTCACGAATGTTTATAAATCAAAAGCTGGTTAAGGGCCCCCACAAATATCAATAATTGGAGTTTTTATGAAATAGTAACAGGATTTGAAAGAACAAATTTCATATGCAAATCAAAACGAATAGAACGTAAAAGTTTAACCTAATGTTAAAAAAGCTCATAGTAGGATTCAACCAAACCACATGTTTCATAGAAACGATTTTATTTAAGAAATGAATGGACTATTATTATTATTATTCAATGAAGTGTCAAACTAAGAACCTAATCCCACTTACAAACTAAAGTCCTATTCGCAGTGCATGAAGTGAGCAAAACAGATTCACCCTCAAGTATTACTATTAAATTAAATTTTACTTGCACTTAGATATTTCATTGAAAAGGTGACATATAGGCCCGTTGGGCCGGATGTTTTATTTGCTATCTTTGTTTGTATTTATATGTTCAAATATAAGTATACACATGTCACACATAAGTATACACATGTCACTATGCGCGGTGAGCCGTGAAATCAACTTTTTACCGTTAGATTCTCGTGGCATTTGTTGGAAAGAGATAAAACAGGTCTAAATAGCGCATTAAGAAAGTTAACAATTTACCTTGTAAACCAACGTTTATGCGTGTCTTAAAACATAAGGTTCATTCAAACATGTCCTTTCATAATTGCAGTGAGTGGGTCAGGTTAAATTCCTATCATTTGCTTTTTAATTATACCCGATTTACCTATGATAATGGACTCAGCGCCTACGTCAGAGCTCAGTTTCTAAATACACCTATACCTACTAGACGAATCTCCACTTGAGTCCTGTCTATTTGTAAATCAGTTGTCTGCCGAAAGCCTTCAGAAAAGCGAGCAATAATCAAAGTATCATTATTCAGCACTTAATGAAAAGGAGACAAAATGTCTTTTTGGAAAATTAGATCGTAATTATAACAGAAAGGGTGAAAATAAACTAGAGAGAATATACTAAAATTCTGATCTATACCAGTATGGAAGTACTAACTCGTTTGTCAAGTGGTAAGCGTGCCCGGCTCGTAATCTTATTGTTGCGGGCTGGAGCCCCACCGGAGCGGGTAGAACACTTTACAAACGGAGCCTCAGTCCACCAAGCTGATACATGTATAATTTCCGCAAGGCTTTTGATTGGTCAATCGATATTTAGATTGACAGCAGGTATGTGTTAATGAAACTCGTCTAAGACTTGAATTTATAACATGCGCTCATCCTGCCCTACGTTCAGAATGCATTTAAACCTGTCAAACTGTTAAGCAAATTATGCCCCGCTTTGCACGTGAGTCTACGTGCAAAGCGGGGTATAATTTGCAAACAGTTCGTATCGTTTTGACATCCTGAACATAGGGCGGTTCCATATATACTTACCGTCTTCTATGTCCATCGAAAATTAAACTTTTAATATTTGATCATCAAGTCTTTAAAGAAGGTCAAATCTGTAAATACATGAATGAAAAGAAAACAAGAGGGCCGTTGGCCCTGGGTCGCTCACCTGAGAAAAAAGCTTCATTACCTAGGTATGTCCATGCAACCAAAGAAAAAGAGATTTTCACTTATTCAATCAGATAACATTTGAAATAATCCCCCCCCCCCCTCTACTCCTCACCTGGTCATTATTTATTTAAGCTTTTTTCATAAAAGGTCTGTGATCAGCTAATCAATGCCAGATATACAGGCTGAGTCTGAGACTTTTAAAGTTTTCTTTCATGAGTTGATCAATCCATGTCAAATATAAAGGCTGTAGGGATTCAAAATTCTCAACACAGCACTCCCCCTCCCCCAAGATGCTCTGCACCTGGTGAATCTACAGTCATGATTTTAGCTAATTCAATTGATGTCCATATGCTGATCATTCATACCAATTTTCAAGTCTGTAGGACTCCTGGTTCATTAGAAGTTTACAGATTTCAAAAATGATCCAAAGTACTACCCCCTCCTCAAGACACTCAGCACCTGGTGACCATACAGCCATGATTTTAGCTATTCTTATTAATGTCAATATATTGATCACCCATTACAATTTTCAAGTCTGTAGGGTTCCTGATCCAGGAGAAAGGTAAGGTTAAAGATTTCAAAATTGATCCAAAGTACTACCCCCTCCCCCCTAATGCTCCGCATCTGGTGGCCCTACATTCATGTTTTTAGCTATTATATTTAAGATCCATATACTTATCATCCATGCCAATATTGGAGTCTGAAGGGCTCCTGGTTATTTTAGAAGATGAAGGTTAAAGTTACAAAATTTTCACAAAAGTACTACCCCTTCCCCCCTGGTGCTCCGCACCTGGTGGCATTACAGTCATGATTTTAGCTATTTTTATTAAGGTCTATGAGCTGATCCTCCATGCCAATTTTCAAGTCTGTAAGGCTTGTGGTTCAGAAGAAGAAGAAGGTTAAAGATTACAAAATTTTCACAAAAGTACTACCCTCTCCCCCATGGTGCTCCGCACCTGGTGAATCTACAGTCATGGTTTAACTATTTTTATAAAGGTCCATATACTGATCATCCATGCCAATTTTCAAATCTGTCAGGCTCCTGATTCATCGGAAGAAGAAGGTTAAAGATTACAAAATTTTCACAAAAGTACTACCCTCTCCCCCATGACGCTCCACACCTGGCAGCCCAACAGATATGGTTTTAGCTATTTTTATTCAAGTCTATGAGCTGATCATCCATGCCAATTTTCAAGTCTGTAGGGCTCCTGGTTCCGAAGAAGAAGCAGCTTGAAGATTACAAAATTTGCCCAAAGTACTACCCCCTCCCCCCTGGTGCTCCGCACCTGGTGGCCCAAAAGATATGATTTTAGCTATTTCAATTCAGGTCTATGAACTGATCATCCATGCCAAGTTTTAAGTCTGTAGGACTACTGGTTGAGAAGAAGAAGAATTTTAAAGATTTTCTTAAAATTTCACTGTTTGTTGCCATAGCAACCAGAGTTTTTCATGGATTTCAATTCTTTTAGCTATTTTTGAAGGGGACCACCTAAGCAACATTTCTGTAAAATTTGGTGTAAATCGGCCCAGTAGTTTAGGAGGAGATGTTGTTTAAAGAAATTGTTGACGGACGCCGGACGACGGACGACGACCGACGACCGGACGACCGACGACCGACGGACGGACGCCGGATGAAAGGTGATCACAATAGCTCACATGAGCACTTCGTACTCAGGTGAGCTAAAAATAAAATAAGGACAAAAATCAGACTATGCGCACAAATAAGATAAAGTCGATTAACGTTTTAGTTAGTTTAACCTTGATTGACGACGGTGAATTTGTTGTATGACCTTAACGTTGAAACATGAATCTGCAAATTTGTATTTATGAAATTATATTTCATTACATATTGAAATAATTGTATATTGAAGTCAAAGAAAAGCGCCCCAGCCATACAAAATGGCCGGGACCTGTAGATTGACAGTCCGACGCGCTACCAGCTGCGCCATTACGGCGGATCATCTGTTCTTACGAACTTGGGTTTTGTTATAGTTTTATTGAAAATGCCCCTTTCAATCTTTCTATCTGCAGATCAGCGTTTACATCTATACGTGGATTCAAACCCATATCCTAGTCATATTTGCGTGGGATGAGGTTTAAACGACTGCGATATACATCCATTACAAGTGCAATTTGATCGCTGAATTCGGTGACTCGTCGAATGAAAACCATCACCAATAAACAAATGAAGTGGCTAAACCACTTATTTATTAAAATAACACTATATTTAAGTTAATTCGGCTAAAACGTATAAGATATACTTAGTCAAAAAAGTTTAGCAACACTTGATATTTTTCGCTAAATATTTTCTTAAGCAGATACAGTTAGTTACATCGTAAAATTGACATTCACCCCAATCAAAACCATTCTAAATCGATCACTCAGCGCTCCATTTATTAATTGCAAAACTCGCTCAAACCATTCAAAAACGCTCAAACCCATTGAAAAATATAGAATCATCAACGTCATTCAAAATAGATTTTGATAGCGAAAAAATTCGCGATTTTACTGACAAAATTCAAATTATTAGCGTGTCATAGGTTCTTAAAGAAATAGGAAGCTATTTATAGAACTTGTTAGCATATTTTATTAAAGGGGGGGGGGTAATCAATATCGCTACTTTTGTTCATCCTGAACAAAATTTGCGATATAGGATTACCTCCCGTTAAATTCACTCAAAGCTCGCTCCACGCACTCAATCAATTTCAACCCTAGATCTCAATCTATTTCAATCTCTAAGCAATAGATTAATATCCTTGTTTTGTTCAAATGGCAGCTCTACAATCACAAAACATATGTTAAACGACTGGTGGGGCAGATTTAAAATGTCATAGTCTGTCATTTTTTTTTGTCCAGCTTTTGGCTTTGCTTTGCAATGTAACGCAGTCTGGGGTGACTAGCATTTAAGCAAGCGTTATCTTTGGTAATTGGCTCTCGTTCATACAAAAACGAATCTTTTGCATGTGAACGTTACGTGGTTGATTTCTGAAGCTATACGGGACGTGGCAGATTTCAAATTGAAGTAATCATTGGGAGGTTTATGAGCAACATTTCTCGTCTTTTACACCATTGGCGTCTTAGAAAATTGATAATACTGAAATGCCGTTATGTGATCATCCTACATTAATAGCCCTGTCACTGTTCTCTTTAAAGATATGGACGGTTTTCTTTGAATTGTTTTAGTACTCATTCAAGGTGACGAAAAGCGAAAACTTCAGACTGACTTTAAGTTGCAAATTGGAACTATCGACGTTAAACGCATCAAATCTCACGTTACGCTTTGAATGGCGATCTGCAATGTACACTTTCTTGATTCGGATAGCCAATCGATAAGCTCATAGCTCAGGCACCAATTCACTAAAATAAAATTATTGCAGTCTATTTTACAAAACAACCAAAAGTGTTAAAAAACTTTTTTGATTATGTATATGATTGGCCTTCTCGTCATTCGAGGTACAAACTTTTAGCTAAAGGTATAAACTTATATCAGCCTGCACTGACGAGCAATCTGATTATAGCATACACTTCCTGCTTTCTACTTAATAACTAAAGTAATTTCTTAAGCCAGACTAATTGAACTATGCAAAAAATAGGCAATTTGTTTATAATGAAATTTATATCCAACGGGATAATAGTTAAATGTGATACATTTTTTAGCGAATTTATTCTACAAACCTCGGCTTGTGATTGCAGATCAGCCCTGCATTAAGGACCACAAAACGGTGCAAACAGTTTTCCAATTATATCCCGTTTTGCACATGCTCTTGCGTAAAAAGCGGGATATAATTGGGTTGATTGATTGAATGGAGTTTAACGCCGCTTTCAGCATTATTTCAGTTATATCGCGGCGGCTTGAGCACCTAACAATGGATTCCCGGTATATCTATCACCAGTACAACCACTACATTCTTTCCTAGCCTCCAGCCGCTATCTCACATAGGTCTACGATTATCAACCCATTGGTTAGAGACAAATAGTCGGAAAGAATGAGTGCCGCCGTCGGGGATCGAACCCGCGAACTCTAGATTGACAGTCCGACGCGCTACCAACTGCGCTATGACGGCGGCGGGATATAATTGGAAAACTGTTTGTGCCGCTTTGTGATCCTGAACGCAGGCCTGCATTCTACAAGGATGAAAGTGTTCTCGAAATTGTTCGCAATTTACGCCCCGATCGCCCCGATTTGCGCATGGACTTGTGTGCAAAGCGGTATAACATTTTTTCAAGTTTTCAAATGTTTGTTACGTATACTGAACACAGGGTAGGTTTGTTCTGTAATCGAAGGTCTTATCGATACATAGGCATAAAAGTGGAAAATCGTTTCTGTAAATCAATAAGTCAAGTTTCAGCAATATGAGTTAACGTCTAGTACACAAGCACTTAGTTCTAAATAAAAAAAAACAACTTTTATAGTTAGTTTAACCTAACGCTAAATGTGCACAAAGCATAATAAATTGTTGCTTGAGAAAATCAATTTTCAAAACAAACCTTCAATATGCCTTTTTACCTCTTTGAATTCGGATCAGACTAAAATCATATCGTCTAATAATGCTTAAAATGGGGAAAATAACAATGTAAAGATGAGAATGAAAATAGCAAACTTATAACAAATAAACCAGCACGAACAGGGAAGAAAGAAATAGAATGATAGAAAACGAAAGTAGTCATATTACCGACATGTTTGTCACAGCTACACGTCTCAGCGTATCTTCAATAGTAACGGTAACCTTATGTATTAGATTTCATGTATATTCAAAACAGGTGCGTATTTGAAAATATATTTGTTGTGCAGCTTGTATTTAGGCGGAAAAAAATACATAAAAATGGGGTCAGGTTTGTTTCACTGTTTTGATTATTTGTTTGAAAGGGTTTTACGCCGCTTTCAACAATTTTATAGGTATACCATTAGATCGAGAAAACACCGTTTGCTACGGATGTCCGTCTGTCTGTCCGTCCAAAGTTAAACAAGTCAACTTCACATTTTCCTATATGTACAACTAGTTTCATCGTGAAATTGACATTTATCTCATTTCAAACACTTACTCAAACCATTCGAAATCGCTCGATAATAATTACAAAAGATAAGATCAACAACTGCATTCAAAATTAATATAGATAAAGAAAAACGTGATTTCACAGACAAAACTGAAATTATAAGCGCCTGATTGCTTCTTGTAGAAATAGGAAGCTATTATAGAACTTGTATGCTTATTTCATTAAAGGCGGAGGGTAATAAATATCCCTAATTTAGTTCAGCTTGAACAACATTATCGATATTGGATTACCTCCCTTAAAATTCACTCAAAACTCGCTCCACACACCCATTCAATTTTATTCCGCAATCATTCCAAATATATTCATCTCGTCAATTTCACGATGTTCTTAACTGTAGGCATGTATGTATTCAATTTAACTTATCACTAGACCTATAGTTGATACACGTATAGTGGAAGCATATTGACCTGAACCTACCCTTTGTGATTTAAATAAATTAAAAATCGGTCGTTTCCCTTCGTTAAAACACGACTAACCTTCGGAATTCAATCGTAAAGTTGGTGTGCACGTGCTAGCTCTGTTAACCCGTTATCACCCATGCTTTTTACTGCAAAGGCGATATTTGATCACCCTCACGATCTAATGAATCAATACATAAATTGAGTCTCCTATTTAAAAATCATTAGATGCGGGTGAAAAAATACAAATAATCACATTTCTCTGGATTTAATATATGTTTTTGACTGGAAGTTAAATTAATTAAACATACAAACAGGAACAATTGTTTTTAAATTGAAACGTCTACTCCATGACTAGATGCCAACCACATGTATACCGTTATACTACTTAGGCGACGCATACCTGTGATTTGTACAGTATAACGGATTGTCCATGTTTGATCCTCACGTGCCGAAGTATCATCGGAATTGTATTCATGAGTATGATAATTTGTTCTGCATAAAGGTCAGGTTCAAGTTAATATGCGCTCGCTATAATTTTTGTTAAGTTACATCTTTTGAAGGTCATATGTTTATGGTCCAGGTCAATTGCAAAATTCATGGACAGAGAACTAAAAGATAAACTTAACCTGTGAATCTAACATGTTCCGATATTTCAGTACCCGGTACTATTTAACTTGGAGTATTCAAATTTGTGACCCGCCACGCGAAAAGGGGCCATCTGGGAGGTGCTAAAGTATCGGCCCTTCAACGGCCAGACTGGATTGTACAGACTGACTAGGGTCGAAACTTTTCGCACTTTACTAATTCTCTGAAACTAGGTGAATCAATCTACCTTCCTGTGAAAGAATTTTTGAGATACGACCTATGATTGCCCTGTTCTAGAACCAATTTCTTTTTCAAATATTCATTTTGAAAAGTTCCAACATGGTCCCTTTTCGCGTGACGGGTCACATTTTAGATGCAATGCAGGTATGAAAAAAATATCTTATTCAAAATTGACCTTCTTTAACAGACACATTTAGGATTTACCCACGGTGAACGGGAAATAATAGCTGATAATTTCATTCAAACTATACGGATAGTTCGACTTAAACCTTTCACGCAGTATTCTGTTATTGACTGAAAATCAGTCATTTTTATTGGCTCTTTTTGCATGGCACGCCAAACATAAGTACTCTCAGTTGAAGTCACCAAAAGGATTAGATATCCGGAATGAAATTCGGAAAATGAATATAGAAATGTGTCACTTTTGATATGATTTCCTTCAAACTGGTTGTTGTTAATTACGAGAAGACTTTTAACCAGAATATCACAAACTTAAACCAGCTTCTAATGGGTCACTCGTATAGAGCACGAAAAATATTGTTTAATAATGTAATGTAAAAGATGAAAGTGTTTGTTGAGTCCTGATAGCCCGTTCACTTACAAAATAGCAAAGCTAAACTTCATCAAAAAAATTCCGGGGAAAACAAATTTAATTGCATGAGAACATCGGTACCCCTAATTTCAAATTTAACATTTGTGGATGGGGTAAATTTAACAATCTTACCTTGAACGTCTTTGATAATGTTTTCTTTGCTTATTTCTTATCAGCTATCTTAAGGGCATCGAAAGGATAGAGATTTTTCAAAAACATAACAGTACTTCCTCTACTGAAATTTTGAAAATTCTCTGCATTTTGCGAATTTTGCGACTTTTTCAAAGAAGGGTTGGTGTCTTCTTTTGTCTGCTACAATCGTTCTGTTGGTCCTTTTTACACAAATCTTTTACCAAAATTCTTGAGGTTGGTGTGGCTTGAAATGAGAGAAAAGTTCTACTCGATTCTTTTCTTTTAAATGTGTCGAAAAAAGATAAACATGCAGTGACCGACTAGAAGTTGGTTTCAGTTTAGATCTATATTCACGTCATATTTGGTACACAACTATAATTTGATATACATGTACCTAAAATTCTACCAAAGGGAGATCGCAAAAAGCATCCTGTAGTTAAAATATCGTATTACACCCTTCTTAAATGACTTGGTATCGTAGTTCTTCAACTGTCCGCCTACCTCATCTAAAAGTCCGTTCATTAGTAAATAAAATACGGTCCATCTTGCTCGAGCGGCCACATCAATTAAACGACCTTTTTTTATTAACCCTTTGCTGTTTAATCCCTGCTTTTTACGTGCCTGTGATTTTATGATTGAGAAAACATTGTGAAAAAAGAAGAAATTGCTTCTGACAAGCAATTTCTTTCTTTTCCACACTATTTTCTACCCTACTGAATGGTTATTTTTCAAATTAAATCCACTTTAAATTTTCGTCTGCAAAACCTTTGAATTTGGACAGGTCCAAAATTTTGTAAAACAGGAAAGGGTTAACCTAAGCGACCGTTTTCAAAATATCATTCCTTGAATCAAAATTTAAAATGTAGGTATTGTTGGTCTTAAAAAATATTGAAAATGAATCCTTTGTTGTTAAAACTCACCAGAATCGTTTATTGAGTTTTACCAGCAATAATATGCATGTTCAATAAATAAAAAAAAGTATCTTTCTTTTTTGTAAACAAAACGCGAATTAAGCGGCTTTTTTCTTTAACGATCGATTTTTTGTGGTCTTGTTAGAACATGTAAAACAAGTTACTGTAAATGTTTAGAAGAACAATTCGAGAAAAGGGTTTAAGAATCCGGGATGTAATTCGGCCATTGAACCTTTCTATTTTAACAACTTCCTTCGTGCAAATAGGATAGAAATAAATGAAATTGTTTTCTCTTCAATTAAAAAAAATAACGATGTGCCAGGCTGTACATACAGTTATTAATATACTAAATCAGACAAATTGTTATTGTGAATTTGTTTCTTTGACTTGGGCTTAACGTCAATTTAACTGCGTTCCGGACTTAGGTCGCGGCCGCTGAATCACATAACCATGGATTCCTGGTATTTCTGACACCTGTACTACAACTACATCCTTTCCAAGCCTCTAGCTGCTTCTCGACTTGGGTTTACGATTGCCCATTGGAGGGAGAAAAATGGCGAGTATATTTTCCGCTGTTGGGAGATTGACCTTATGTTGACAACAAAGGTGCCCTCCCTCTATCCGAGGTTTGACGCTGATGTTATTGTTCGGTTAGTCAATGGAGACTTGTCGAAAAATAAAATCGGAGTCAAACCCCGGATAGAGGGTACCATTGTGATTTATTCATTTAACCACTGTCAATATAAAAAAAACATAGTTACATCCCTGTTTGTTTGTTTGTTTGTTTGTTTTCACAGAATACTGTAGGGTAAATAAAGACATTTATTATAATGCTGCGTTATCGAGATCTTCGACAAAACGAGTGCATAACGTTGTTGGTTGGAATTTGGCTTCGTCTTATTTCAGATTCAAGTATACAAGAATTAGATATTTATTATTTTATCATATGGGTCAGAAGTGTTGCCTAGAATAGACTAGACATTCTTCATGAAAAAATATTTTTCTCCAATAATTTACAAAATTATATTTGGGTTGAAACGTTGATATACTTAAAGAATATGCAAATCTTGGTAAACAATATATAAAGCAAAATGATAGCAACTCTTATCCAAATATGGGCTTACCAGAGGTTTGTTACTGCAGATATATTTCCCAAATTATGATAAATTAATATAATATCCAATAAAAGTCACTATAATAGGTGTGGGTTTTAATTTGAAAATTCCTCGTATTGAGCAATCGTCCAACCTCACGACATACGCGATTGTAAAAACACTTTTTTTTTTTATTTTTTTTTACTTTCATTATATATAAATAGAAATTTTACGACTGTTGTAACTACTTCATATTGCATCAGGACTTTAGTTGGTGAATACTTAAACTTACTATTAAACATCCGGGTCAGCGTATAGTTGAAAGAACGTACCACGGCAGGAGGAAACTTATACAATAAGGTTTTTTTTAATGTTTATCATAAATTGATATCGTGTAAAAACAAACGATATTTGTCCATGTGTTTCGGAAATTATAAACCGATTTTTATCCAATAATGCCATTTGTTTCGTAAAAACGCGCCAGAGGTTGTATGTCAATTAATATGAAGATTTAAGTGTAATAAATACATTTATGTGTAACGTATTAAATGTTAATTACTTCTGCGTTGCTGTTTACGAGTACAGCTACTGAAAATATTGACCCATTTGTTCGGTGACCTTTGCTGAAATTTAGATATGTTGCTGCCAAACCATTCCGCTGAAGATTTTTTAAATTAAATAATGTGTCTTCGGGTTAGATCTTTTTTAGAAACCGATTCCAAGAAGATATCACAAATCAAAGAATATTTCAACGTCGCGTCAAATGTTCACAAAAGCCGTCTTTTTAAATGGATGAAAAATTAAGTGTTTTATTTTGTTTGTTTGTTTTTCTTATAATCACATTTAGATATAATTCTTCTGAAGTATATACAAATGTTTTTACAATAAACCTTAATTTGAAAAATATAAAAATACTTTATTGCACGGAACGGGCGTCAAATAAGCATATTAATGATGGTTTTGTTGCGCCGTCGATTTCGACGCAAAGTGTTGCAAAAACTTTACAATATCGAATTGACTGAAAAATCTTACCCGATAACATATCATTTTTTATTGATAAATGTAAAGCATGTTTCTTTCGCTACAATATAATAAAAAATCAGCATATGTCACCGGATGAAATTTTGAGAAATTTCTATTTATTTACAAAATATTGAAATGAAAAAAAGAAACGTCAAATCTTGAATATTGCGAATGAATAGCGTTTCAGGCCTGTCAATTCGTTTGAATTTGCACATAAATCAATCGACTAGCTCGGGCGTTCTTGGTTTTTATAAATGAAACTTTTTCCGTTAAAATCTGCCGATGAATTCAGAAAATATTTGTAAATACTGAATTGCGCGGGTTTGAAAAGGGGTTGGCCCCTTAATGAAGTCACGACGTCAAATGAACGAGCTTCAAATCCTTTTTGGTGAACGAAATTTTCGTTCACCAGTGTTATATACTGTGTATGGAAAATCCTGTAGGATCTTAATAGGTTTTAAATAAAGCAGTACCTCTTTAGATTCAATTTAGTATCTCTATAGGCTTCTCTCTACAAAATCACTGTTTGTATCGTTAAATGCATGAAACAAGCTTTCTTCATCAAGTGAAGATAATGAAAATTACACTTTAAAAACACAAAAATATCTTGGAATGTCTATACGGGCGAATTTTTGATCCGCGTAAGATTGTCGAGACTTCAGAGCAAAAACAAAGTTTGTGTCTGTACACTGTATAGGCAGATACTATGTTTTTGATTTAAACCTTCGCTATTGCAACTTGTAGTAATTTGCCGGAAATGTGTGTTTATTGAGGTCGTGAACTCTTGAACTTCTACACACCCCTGATTGGCCATATCAAACGTGATGACCTACTACGATTTTACCTGCCTTCTTATGAATGAAGTCTTTGCTTATAAGTTACGAAAGGTCAAGTTTACAAACGAATGGAATGTTCCTGCCGTATTTCTCCTATTACACGCGCCCGAGCGCGGTGCAAAACGTCGTGGGGCGCTATTATTTCAGACTCTTTTACTTAATTAAAAAAAATACGTATTTTGGTACCTTAGAGAAGCAAACTGTTAACATGTTCGTAATTATCGATTGAAATACGTATGCTGCCCAATACGCTTTTCTATTTATCTATTAAGGCTATTGATTTAAAAAATGAAATAAAATGTTAGCTAATGAATTGTAATTCTGTCATTTTAAGTCATGTATCGAAATACGGTCACCCTCGACCATTAATTGCAGCTTTCAAAAGCAAGTGATTGCGTTATTAAGCAGAAGCCGAGATTATTATTATTGTTATTATTTGTACAAGGTAGGAAGTTCCAGACGATGCAATATTCAATGTTCCGCTACCGATGGACAAAGCGGTCTAATAAATCATTACCTATTCACGTATGAAATAAATAATCCTGTATAAATCCTAAAATTTCGTGATGTGTAAATGAACCCGGTACACGAAATGAAAGTGTTTCGTAGTGAAAACACAACACGTCTGGAGCTAGCTGGGTCACCGCGTGTCGGCACGCTTTGAAGTCCCCAGATTCTTGCAAGCGGCGACGTCGCTTTTGAAATAAGTCACACACGAGATTTTACGGGGTTTTTCCTATTTTAACAGTATGAATTGTGACTAGGATTTAATCATTTGACTCGGATATTTTGTATATTTGCAGAAGGTGAAATGATTTCAGAAATATTTTCGTAACAACGAAAGGGGGTTTTGTTCGCATGTGACTTATGAAGAATAACGAGAAATAGTTTTAATTTTGTGTTAAATTTTAACCTTTCGCACTTCCGGAAGACTGTGCGATTTAGGACGCGCTAGTTTTTCAGATGTTGAACGATCTTTTAATGACGCAACCAGCCTTATCCTGATAGGAATTTAAGATAGTTAACCCACAATCTATTGAACATTACGTCGTGGAGTAGCAGCTTTTGAAATTAAATTCGAGACCGGATTTTTCACCACGGACCGTGGACGGTTGGATGATGTTGGTCGGATGGGCAAGGGCCTGGGAATCGTATTTATGGGGGAGCGCGTTTATTAGGGAGGGCGCGTCTAAATTCTCATTGAAACATAAATAGGCACCACTTGACATTGACCAACCTTGATATGAAATGAAATTTAACCCATTAACAGACAACTTATGTTCTCAACTACCAAATTTACACCTCTTGCTTAAATCCCGTTTTTATCTTAAAGCTTGTTGTTGCATACTTGTTGTTGCATACATTCCCTGTCTTTTTTTTTTTCGTTTCAAACAAGGCCGGAAAACAGGGGATATAGCAATCTCGGTACGATTTACTGTTAATATATGAATGTCGTGAATAGATAAATAATTAAAAGAATCAAATGAACAAATATCCCAACACGATAGACCTAATTTCAAATTTTAACATCGAATGGATTTTTTTTCAAAGTACTTGACATCGTAACTACAACTGTATAGTAGCGCTTCTATCCCTCGGATGGCTCTAGAATTTCCTCAATACAATCATTCATCTATTTGTTTAACGGGAAGTATGTAAAATATTACAAAAAAAACGAAACTTGGATTGTGAATCAATCGTCTGTGGACTGGAGCACCTTTACCTTAATATGCAAATTGGTATTTCTCGCACCAGAACTATAATGAGCATACATCCGTACGTAGCTCCCATCTTCTACCCTCTTAGGTTTACGATTATCTGCCGTTTGGTAGGAGCAATAGAATTTAAACAACGACTAAATTTGGACAATTCATTAGCTCTACAAAATACCTTCCTACATAGATTTCATCGAATTGTTTTTTTGTTTTTTTTTTTATTATTCATTTTTACGCAATGGCATCAGATAATTATTCTTTCACGAGACTGAATATTACCGAAAGAGACCAAAACACAATTACGAAACAGCGGTCTTTTAATTCGGAGGAGGGGGGGGGGGGGGGGCCCATTCAGGTCGTACCAGAGCCATAGCGGATAACGTTTAAAAGTCAAAATGCAGAAAGACTGCTGTTTAATCTGCTAAAATATGGGTTCCGCATGTGGAAATTGAATTACCTTTCTGACTGCTATTTTTTGAGTTAAGAAAAGAATCATTAGTCTAGACACTATAGTTGCCTGTTTTCCTTTCTCTAGGCTTATCGCTCTCTGTCTATTGGTCTGTCTCTGTCTGTCACTCTCTCTACCTTTCTTTTCCTCTCTTTCTCATTCTTTGAATTTAGAATTTTGACGAGATACTTTCCCTTGATTATTTTTTACATTTATAATTTCTCTTTTCTCAACGAATTCAATATATCACTTTAGAATGCCAACAGATTCGTTCACCATCAGTACTTTCAGTGCTTTGATTTTATAGCGTGTTAGTTAATGCCCGCACTTCGAAGATAAATCTCAGCAATTATTGTGAGATTTTAAGAAAGTAAAATATTGGACCATGATATCTGTCTGCAGTAACGTAATCTTATGATGCAGTGCCAAAGATACGGAAATAATACTTTGTTTCAGTGTAAGATCGATTTATATTGCATTGAGTGAACAATAAAAAAGATATATTTCCACGAGTGGCGGAGACACGAGTGAAAATATAGCTTTCGTTGTTTACGAAATGCAATATTGGTCTTACTCGAAAACAAACGATTATTCTAATTCTTTAATGTATAAATAAGACAAAATGTGAACAAGTAAGAACGAGTTTTCTTAAAACGCGTCATTTTGCACATGATGTGCTGTGCAACGTTTATGATTTTACTTTTTCGGCTCCGCTTAGATGACGTCAGATGGATGAAATGAACGAAACGGGGTAAAAGTTTTTGATGTTATCACTAGAAATGCGGTGAGTTTATCAAATTAATAATCTACTGTTATTCCTCGATAATCCAACGTAAAGCATTTAAGAAGAAGAAGAAGTACATGTATAATGTTTATTTGATATTAAGTGTGAGTAGCTTATCTCAATAACATGAATAAAACAATGACCATAACTTTGCCAACACGATTTACCCGTGCTTAGGTAAGATCTATGGACTTGGTGCAGAGAAGTTGAACACGTCTTTAAATAATTGGAAATAAACTACACAACCAAAGAAACGTCGCACTACGACAATTTAAAGTCAGAATTTCCTTGACGAATAGGGCTGTTTTAAAACATCGAATGAATAGACCTTTTATTAACACCAATACATAGGAACTAAAACATAGCAATAATGAACATTTGCAAAATTTATTGCCTCATTCCTGCCATCTAATGTTCAGGAAACCACCGCTATGCATCATTCATAAAAAATCCAAGCAGAATTTGGACAAAAAAGTACTCATTCTCCAACTTTGAGACAAATTTGATTTATTGTCATTACGAGTGTCAAATGTTTCGTTAATTTCACTATTCTCTACATATTTTAACTATGTGGCGTTTATTTTCTTTCTTTTATCGTCGCTACCGTAGCATATGCCCATATGAGCGACGCCCCCCCCCCCCCCAAGAAGACGGTTAGTTGTAACGGGGGATAGTGCAAGGATACATAACGAAATTACTGCTGAGATCCGCAATGGTTCTTTAACGTGCTCGGTAAAAGGCACCGCCTCACGAGACATCGGTTAAGCATCTCATCCGAAAGACAATAAGTGTTAGAAAGCCAGCCCGGGAATTGAAGCTACGCGCTCGACCTTCAATTGTTTTGAGTAGACTGGCCTCTACTATGTGGCGTTTCTTTTGTCATTCAATATATATTCAAATAAAGGAAACAGGTAGCTATGACACGGCTCTGAAGTGAGGTAGGGTAATAATAAATTTCAATACAATTTTCTCACTCAAATCAAAATGGGAAATAGTTTGTTATGTGCTAGATTGCTTGAATTAATTTCGTAGCCCTCGTTTCCTGAGTTTCTGAATCTAGGTAGTTTTGGAATACTTGTTTCGTTCGTGTTTGACACTGAATGTATTGTGAGCGTGAAGCCTGATACATAGTACAGAGTCTAGAAGGACGCCTTATAATGTACTATACATAAATCATTATAGACTTTAAAATAATTTTCGGAGAGAAAACACAAAAGCTTTTGAAAACACACAAAAAGTATCACAAGTATATATAAATGAGAATGGGTTGTACTGGTCCCGGATTTAGAAACCCACCAGAAGCAAAACGTTCTCTCGGTTTTTCCGCAACTCTTTTGTACATTTGTAAGCATTGTTTCATTTCCTATTGCCACGGTGTGTCCAGAACTGAGCATACAATCACCTTGTAGATTTTCCACTCGCCTCGAGTTAACCATCTTTTCTATTTGACAATCACACAGAAATCCATTTCCAGTAATATTCAATCCGTAGAACGTACAGAGTTGTGAGTCAAATACGAAATCTAAAGAATCCAGAACGTTGTTTGATATATCTAAAACTATTGGTCTAATGTAACGGTTAAAGGCATTGGGATTTATATAACGGATTCTATTACCCTTAAAGTAAAGTTTTCTTGCCAGGATCCCTTTAAGCGAATCATTATTGAGGGTTTCTATTCTGTTGTAAGAGAGATCCAGTTCTCGCAACTTTGTCAGTGTAGATAATGGTACCCTTGGAATATGGGTCAGTCCGATTCTCTGAATAGTTAGCTTTAGCAGACTATCTTTCACGCTAAAGAACATATTCTCGTCAATTAACCATGGGTTGCCACTGATGTCAATAGATTCCAGGTTATATTTACCTTCAAATGAATTACTGGCCATAATCTGTATGTTGTTGTTTGACAAATCTATGTGTTTCAGGCGATTAAGATCAGCTATAGGATCTCGAGGAATGAAAGCTAAGTGAACATCGCGTAAATAGAGACGAGTTAGAGAGTTGCGTAATCCTAGAAACGCCCCCTCTTCGAACGCTATCAACTGTCCGAGTAGATTCACGGATAAGTCTAATTCTTCCAGACAAGGGAGGTCTATGAAATCTCCTTTGTGTATAACTGTGATGTCATTCCCACTAAGATTTAATTTTCTAAGTAACGACAGTCGTTTTACAGCCTTTGGGACTCTCTTTAGAAAGTTTTTGCTAAGATCGAGCTCTCGAAGATTATTTAGTCCTATAAGAGCGTGAGCATTGATAGATTCTATCCTACAATGTGATAACGACAACTTTTTTATTGTATGAACGTTCGTGTCGACAAATAAAGGAGGGAGCATGCCAACACCGTATTCAAAATTTCTAGATAAATCAAGCTCCTCTAGTGTTTTACAGTCTTCAATAAACATTAACGCGTTATGGGACTGCAAGTTTAGTCCAGTCTCACGCAGCTTTAGAACCTTTAGTCCCACAATCTCTTTAAACAATGCCCTTGGTAATGATGGTCCAATAGGGTTGTTACTGACATCGATTTCATGAATTCTCACTTTCTTAGCAAATGCCTGGGGATCCAGATCAATAAGGGAATTATTTTGCAGAGCAAGTTTCTTTACTGTAGTTCGTTTGTTAAAGTCAAATATGGGAGTTTGATAGAGCTCCCTGGACGAACAATCAACAGTTCCGTGATTAGCCCAGCCACTTCTGTGACAAGTACATTGTGTGTGAACTTTGTCCGGACAGGTGAATGATGCTGTAGGTCTCATCATTGTCCATATAATGTATAGCGTGATTAACATGTCGTTACACAAGTGACGGACACGTTTATTAACCTTCTCGCGCTTCCTCTAAAGAAATCCCGTCTTTCATTGTTGGAAGATACTTCTTCAAATCATCGACCGTTGATTTTATACTTGTGAAGCTGTTTCTATTTTAAAATAATTTCTTTAAGTTTTTCAGTCTGTTCCATCGAAATAGACTGGGTTAGGATTCTGTGAAGGTCATATTGTAAACCCCGAAGCTGCAGAAAAAAGAAAAAGAATAATCTGAAATCAAAATACAACTTTTCTTGACCAACGTAATATCCGCAGCGTATCCTAGATTACGTTTTAAAAGCAAAAAAAAAAAAAAAAAAAAAAAAAAAAAACTATACTTTTGAGGTTTGTAACTAATTGGAGAAGTCAGGAATATTCTTTCATAGGTATAACTCGAATATGAGATTACAATACATTTGTATGCAATCGAAGAGTCACAATAGCGAATTCTACTTATAACTTCTATCTCATTATGTTCTAAATGTTGCAATCATCAGCAACATTTTTTTGTTGAACTTTCTAATTTACGTTCTCCATTTTCATTACTATTAAATAGTAAGGACATCCTATATATTCGTGGACCAACCGTAGAAAAACTGATAAATATTCCGACCAAAAGCGAACCTTTTTCATTTAAACATTGTAATTTGAAATATTTTACTCGCTTCACGGAAATATTCCTTATCTAGAAAAAGAATAATTTAAATCAACGTTTTTTTCGATACAATGAAAACAGCGTTTGAAGGAGCGAGTCTCGAGTAGCAAAATGTTGCTCCCCTTCGCATGCCATTATTATATACGATAGCGATAAAAGAAGGAAGAAAGCTAAAATCTATATAGGGGCCTAGGAAAAACTTCAGTTTAACCCTTTGCTGTTTAATCCCTGCTTTTTACGTGCCTGTGATTTTATGATTTGGGAAAACATTGTGAAAAAGAAGAAATTGCTTCTGACAAGCAATTTCTTCTTTTTCCACACTGTTTTCTACCCTACTGAATGGTTATTTTTCAAATTAAATCCACTTTAAATTTTCGTCTGCAAAACCTTTGAATTTGGACAGGTCTAAAATTTTGTAAAACCGGAAAGGATTAATATTCAAAACCTTGTACCTACAGCTTAAATCAAGGTGTAGTCACGAGGTTTAGCAATTACACAAATGATACAAACTGATAACTCATATGTTTTCCAAAAGCATTTTAAATCCAAAATGTCTGCTTCTTATCTCCTTCTCCCCATTATAAACAATAAAGGTGTATACTTTGCTACCGAATTCTTAGTGATTCTATAAGTGAAGTATGCAATAAAAATAATTCCTAACTGTCTGGGGAACATCTACGTTGAGAGTTGATTACCACCGTCTAAACTCCCACACGAAATACCGAACTTTTCTATAACACTTGATGACTCAGGACGATGTCACGAACTGCGTTCAGGATAGCAAAGCGATCCCAAACGCTTTGTAAGAGGCTGAGGCCTTCTTGCAATTGCCTAATGAAGGTACACGTCACGCGAAAAGGGTCCGGTCCATCCGGGTAGTGCGTAAAGTGTCGACCCTACTCAGACTGCGCGGACTGCGCAGACGGGCTAGGGTCGAAACTATTTGGACCGTAACTTTTTTTCTGAATCAAGAATGTTCAATCTACCTTCCAATGAAAGAATTTTCGAAATGCGACTTCTGATTGACCTATGCTGGATCATATCTAATTTTCAATAAATCATTTTACAGAATTCCCGGATGGTCCATTTTTTCGTGACGGGTCACATATGTAAAAGCATATTGGCGACGCCCCCTCTGACAAGATACAAGAGTTCATTGTAAAACATAATATCTCGGGCTTATGCATAAATGTGCTCATTTATTTCGAAACTTAACGTTTGAAATACACCTGTATGAATACATTTTTGAGAATTTGACTTCTGTGCATTATGCTATGATTATTTTATGCTTGCGCATGCAAAAAATGAAAGCGTTTGCACGCCTTTATGTACACGTATACACTTAGCAATTACTCGCGTTAATTACGCGAGACCATTTTTATATGTGACCCGTCACGCGAAAATGGACCATCTGGGTAGTTCGTAAAGTGTCGACCCTAATCAGACTGCGCGAAGTGCGCAGACTGACAAGCGTCGAAACTTTTCGCACTTTGCTCAATATCTGAATCTAGAATGAATAATCTACCTTCCTGTGAAATAATTTTTGAAATGCGACCTCTGGTTGATCTATGGTGGACCCAATCTCTTTTTCAAATATTTATAGTAAGAGTTCCCAAATGGTCCCTTTTTGCGTGACGGGTCACATATCTACAAGTTGATAACTTTTTTTTTTAATTTATGAGGTTTTTACACTTATCGTGTCTACAAGAAATTTTAAAGGTTCATATCGTATTTGCATTAGATCGAAAAAGATTAAAATCGATATCAAAAGAAAATACTATCCTTTTCAAATTGTCCGATTCGAATCGCCAAAAATGTACAATCAATATAAGAAACGGCTAAAGGTGTACCCCCTTTTTAATTAATTAGTATTTTTTGTTTATTTTTTTTATCGTTGTTGTTGTTGCTGCTGCTGCTGCTTTTTTTCGGTTTTTTTTTTTATTTTAGTACTTGGATATAAAAGATAAATTTAAGTGCTGATGAAAGGTGTAGACAAAATTAACCTTTTGATTACGCACTTAAACTTCATTATTTTTTTTCTTTTTTATATTAATAATCATCTATAATATAACTTACCCGGAATATTTTCTAAGCCAGTTTGTGTAACGTCCTATTTAAATAGTTATTTACATATGCGTGTACCTTATACAATAAGCCAACATTACCTGTACGTAGACAGAGTTTTCCCCATTCATCATTTCGGGATTAATGGAATAGTTCCCTGTGCTTGTTACGTCTTACCCTTCATAGTTTCGTCTTTTATCCAAATACAAATCAAAGCAACGAAGCATTTTCTTCCCTAGAACAATTGTTAGATAATATCAAGACCATATGCGATTGTTTCGTAGGTTATTATGGGTTGGTTTTATTGACCTGACATTGACGTCTGATGTTTAGACGAATAAAAATCTTATGAAAAAAAGACCAGCAATTTCAAGTGAGAGATCAAAGATCAATTTTACATTGAAAATGATAGGAGAAAACGGGTTCTCGAACCTCTTGCTTGCGGAACTACACCAGTCGCAATTGCGCGTTATCATTTGATTGGACGACTAAAGATGCAAAAGTTTCAGTGGGTGTTCAAAGATCATTTTTGTCTATATCCGTGTAGACAAAATTTAAATTTGATAACTCACTCGAACTTGTGTATCTATAACAGTGTTAAAAGACATTAAAATGTTGGTAAAATTGATAAAATGTATGAGTTTTTCATGTTTAAACAACTTTCCATAAGAAGGTTTACCTAAGGTCAAATATACTAAGCCTTAATTCTTTTAAAGTCACCTATATGGCAAATTTTGACTTATGAAACATTCTTTAATGCTTTCGGTGATTTATCGAGGAATAACGGTTGATTATCATTTTGAAATGTCACTGCCTTATCAGCGGAATTATCTTAAACTTATATCCCGCTTTCGTTCATTTCACCCTATCTGACGTCATCTAAGTGGAGCCCAAGAAGTGACGTCACCACGAACGATGTATAGCAATCACGTGCAAATTGACGCGCTTTAGAGAAGTTGTTTTAGAACTTAAAAATTTTGTTTTATTTTTGCAGAATAATCGGTTCTTTTTTGAGTGAGATTGATTGATATTTCATTTCGTGAACAACAAGAGCAATATTTTCATTCGTGGCTCCGCCACTCGTGAAAATAAAGGTTTTGTTGTTCACCCAGTGATATACAGTGGTCTCGCGATACCTCGAACACACACGGGACCGACCAACTTGCTCGAGTCATCGCATGATTCGAGTTAATGCCAGTACGCAAAATTGGCATCTATGAAGACGTTTCACTGCGTTTTAAACTTACCTTTGCATATTTTGCCTTCAACATATGCAGTACCTATGTAAAGTTCTCATAGAGGAATAGCTTTATGAAGTACCAATGATTTTATCATATAAAACGATTTGTTACTTTGGTCGAAGTGTCTGCGTTGAAAACAGAAAAAAAAAAAAAAAAAAGTCGATTAAGGCGTCGGCATCAACGTGGTGTCTATTCTCTGTACATTTAGCAATTTTAATGAGAGGCATTATATCATGCATATTCTTTCTTCCTTACAATATTTCGTAGCTATCGTTTCTTAATGACAACATTTTAGACGTTATATCAGTCAGAAGATAGGCGAGGTTGCCAACAATTCCTTCTTTTCTCACAATGTTTTCTTTGGAGCTAACTTCCTTCAAGACAATTAAAAATCAATGCTATTTTCTTTAACAACGTTTTTGTGCCGAACACTAGCGATGGATGACAGAAACATTGAAACTACAGCTGAAAAAAATGTAGTTACGATGTTCCGGTGGGCAATCTTCAATATCTTTCGTTATAAAGGTGAATAATTTGCTGAATTAATCACGAGGATGATTTTCGAATTACTTTCAAATTGATGATGAGCATTGATTCGACAAAAATGCCTTTTTGTTTTATTGTTGTTTCAAAGTCTCAAAATTATTTTCTGATCATTACATTCCTGTCATTTACACCCTTAAACTGAATAAGTGTGGCATACAAAGAGGTGTGAAAACAAGTTGTCTGACTTATTGTAACCCCGTGAAAAAGGCCTAAAGGTGTTCTTGACGATGGGCCGAAATAACAAATAAGTTAATTTTGCAAAACAATGGATGTCAGAAAGGTGCGAACCCCTTTGCTCGAGTGAATGCAGTAAAATTTGCCCACGGGACTGAGATTGCTGCTCGAGCGATCGAGCAATCGCGCGTTCGAGTAAGTGCAGTAATAACCAACATAAAAATAGAGTAAGACGCGTCGGGACCGGAGGGCGAGCTCGAGATTTCGCGTGAATTCGAGTTTTCGCCCTCTCGAGGTAACGCGAGACCACTGTATAAGTAGATCTTACACTGAACCTCTATAATCCGCAATGGTTTAGACATACGATCAGTGGAATATTTGATAAAATTTTATTTAAAGGAGGAAGTCATTATAATCGAAGAAACTCAAAATAACCGCCATCTTTATAAAAATATACAATTTTAAAGGGAAGGCGGAAACTACGTATAGGATAGACAACGAGTGCCGTGGTATATGGGAAATAGACACGAGCTTCAGCGAGTGTATATTTTCCATATACCGCGGCACGAGATTGTCTATCTGACTTAGACCACGCTTTTCTAACATTGTCTGTCATAATTTTAACCCGATATCTAGACATCGAAAACGAGTAAAAATCGCTGATATATTACTGTTATTATGCGTAATTATGACGAAACTATACTTGTGAATCTATTTTCATTAATTATTGCAGCTCTTTTGCATGTATGCAACTGGAGAAAGTCTTTTGGAAAAAGCAATCATATTATATGCTAGACACTTTTTAAAATGACACGGCACACAAAATATGTCAAGATTCACGTGCACGACACACTTTTGTTGTATATCTGTAAATACAATGCTAGGAGTTGTATCCGTGATTTATATTTTTGAAATACTGCTCACGGATTGGTCGATTCGCTTCAAGCGTGGTCTAAATAAAAATTTATGATCATTGGTATAAATTGCCGCACGTTTGAAGTTTAGTACGAAACCTTGGTCTACCTGTATAAAAAGACTCCCTTACCCCTGTGTACAATTACGCTTTTCAAAGTTTTCTTCAATCTACGTTTCTGAAACATTGTAGACGATCGACACTAGGCTAAACTTTCCCCCACTTTCTGCAATTAGACGAGTATGTGACTAAAGGGAAATTCTTTAAAAATAGATATGAGAAATAGATATCGGATCCAGCAGAGGTCAAAATTACATGGTATTCGATAATAAAAAGGAATATAATATAAAAGCATCATAATAAATTTAGTATTTATCGTTCATCAGCGAAATGCATCGACCCATTTTAGTCCGTTAATGTGGTAACTACTGGTTGGATAGTTCAAGTTAACGAAGCTGCTCCTAAAGGACATTTCACGTGAATGGTTTATTTTTATTTTACTGATTGACAGCAACGATATGTTAATTTTCCATTACTTGAATCTATAGAAGTTAATGTGTGGGCCTGCGTTTACAGTTAACACATTGAAAATTGAAATTGACAAGGTGAAAGATTTTGGAATGATTTTGGAATGAGATTGAATGAGTGTGTGGAGCGAGTTTGGCTGAATTTATTTGGAGGTAATCCGATATCGCTATTTTTGTTCAGGACAAAATTAGCGATATTTATTTCTTCCCTTTATTTAAATATGCCTACCAGTTCTATAGATAGCTTCCTATTTCTCCAAGAATCTATTAGACGCTTACAATTTGAATCATATCAGTGCAATCGCGATTATTTTCTAGCTTTATTTATTTTGAATGTAGTTGTTGATTCTACGTTTATGTTTTCACCGAGTTTGGAGCATTTGTGATTGGTTTGAGCGAGTGTTTGGAATTAATTAATGGAGCGCTGAGCGAGTGATTTTGAATGGTTTTGATCGAGATGAATGTCAATTTCACGATGTTGTTAACTGTTGCTGTGAGTGATATGATGGTCACCTTCTTAATGCATATTTCATAAATGGTCAACAATTCCTTTATCGTATTCAGTTTGATAATGTATTCCTCTATCCTCAAAGATGAACTTTTATTCCTCATTAACCTCCAATCTTTTTGATAGATGACCCATGCGTGCCAGTTCACTTTAATTAGCGAAAGGATTGCAAGCGCTGGAGATGTTGTATACGTTTTCTCTGTAGATTTTTTTCTAGTGGCGCGTCTCTGTTATATTTATCTGTTTGGCAAAGTTTTATGAATGATTCGCGTGTGATGTAACTTCTCAAACGTGAACGGGAACTTCAAGACCCCGTCTAGCTCCACAGTAATACGCAGGATATACATAATAAAATAGGTTCATTATGAAATAGTTTGAGACCCGTCAATCGAAAAGGGGCAATACGAGAAATGCGTAAAATAACAACCCTGGCCAGTCTGCGCCATACGCACAGACTGACTAGAATTGAAACTTTTCGCAAGTAGTTGCTTTTCTGAATCTTAAATGGACTTACTACCTTAAGAATTTTTAAAATTTTACCTCCTGTTGCCTTCTATTGAAACCAATCTCTTTTCCACAAATTCATTTTACGGAGTTCCCAGACGTGCATTCTTATTGAATGAAAATTAGTTTTATTCGCACAATGAAAACAAATTATATTCCTCGTGAAATCAAATTATAAAGTATAAGAGAATAATTGTAGATTTCCTGGCGGTATGAATTAAAATTAAAAATTTTACAACAATCACGAATGAATCTTCTAGAATTCAGTTTTATACCTCCATGAAATCAACATAGACTCATGCATTCATTTATTCATCCAAAAAATAGTTAAAGGGTCGAGAGTGTACTAAAGCAACCAGTAGCTTTTGTATTTCATGGTAGGGGCGTAACTACCATCACGTACATTACGCAAGTGCGTAAAAGAACTAGATCCTCTAGCGAAAAAAGTCGTTGATGAATGATCATAACATCGATACTAATAGTTGATGAGAAATTGAAGACAAGAAAAAACTACATAAGAACGACTCTTTAGTCCGATTATATAAAGTAAAATATAACTGGAAGTGATGTATTTTACGAAAAGATAATAAGAAAGATGAGAGTCGGGGTTTAAATGAATTACTTTTATAATTGACAGCACAACCCCGTTTTTACACATGTGCATTTCATACAATGTTTTTGTACAATTGCTGCCAGCTGTTGTCCATAGTTATTCCTTTCTGTCGTTTTTGTCTGCTTCTTCGGCATATGTTTGGAGTGGCGACCAAAATGCCATGAATACATCCTTATTTAGGGTGTTTTTTATGACATTCCCGTCACCAAACGACGATTTAAATGGTAACAATATGTGTCTGTATCTACAAAGACTTTTCAGAAATTTTAGATTTTCAGAAATATGCAACACATTTGATCTTGTAAAATGACATTGACCTTGACCTTAACAGATAACCTTGGCCATGGTAACAACAGAAAGGTCTTGTCACATAACTCATATAAAATATGAAGGTCCTATTCCTTGCTTATCAAGTGTTCTGGCCAATGTTATTTAGTTTTTTGTGGTTGTAGGGGATGGAGGAGGGGGCAAAGAACCAGGCAAAGAAATATGCCCCTGTTCCTACTTTCTGCAATAAATGTATCCACCATCTCAGTCATACGGATTGAGTTTTTCGAGGTCAATTAGATGGTGTTTATATTAAAACAGCAAAGAAATGTGCAATTTTTACATCCACAGCTTTCGATCAAGATTTCGTCAGTAATCTGGAAATATATTTAAAATAATTTATCTAGATTAAATTATTAACATTTAACGAAGTCGTATTCCATCAGTAAGTATGAGTGACTTAATACCCCCTCCCCCCCCCCCCCCCCCCTCCCTCAAGTACTTATTAACGATGGAAACTGGTGAAATATGTTACTTCATTATTATGTCTTGCAAAATTAGAAAACATGAACATTGTCAGGGGTTCAGATAAGAGGTGGTAAAGCCGGTCTAAAATCTTCAATGACGAACGAAACCATATGCTGTGGGTACTCATTTGAAGCGTCTATACGAGACGTTTCAAATGAGTACCAACATAGGGTTTCAGTAAGGAATAATGAAATATTTAAATTTGATAACCACTAAACCCATCTGTAGCTCTGAATTCGTTTGTATGATGATTCATTTCTATTGTAGGAAAAGTGATGGAGTTTGCGAAGAATTATTAGTGCAGGCTCGCTTGTTTGCTAGAGGTCCCGGGTTCGATCTCCGACGGCTGCACTGTTTTAAAACAGTCTTTAAATCTTTTCCAAATTGGATTTCTGAATATACATATATATCCAACACCTTGTGTGCTTAATCTAGAGAATTGCACATGAATGTAGCTAAAACGAAATTGCTCATAATATACATTTAAGGAAGTTCGCTCCAGAGAAATTTGGTTCATTGCGCAACAGGAACTTCCGGCCACTTTGGTACCACGCACCCGTTCACGCAAAATTGTTTCCATAAATGATTAATCGAAAAAATGATACAATATCACAAAAATCGTCCTTTGGGATTTTTTTTTTCAAATACAAAAGGAAGGGGTCTTTTTACATACATTTTTACAATCAAGAAAAGTACGACCCCACCCACTTAAACTGTCGATTTTCTCAAAACCCAATCCAATGACCCTTACTTAAAATGCATGTTTGTAGTAGAAAAATATTTGGATACGTCAAATGAAAAAAAAAAACCAAAAAAAAACAGGAAAACTGTATTTCTTTGATC
The DNA here is from genome assembly GCA_948146395.1 of Fragum whitleyi. Taxonomy (NCBI): domain Eukaryota; kingdom Metazoa; phylum Mollusca; class Bivalvia; order Cardiida; family Cardiidae; genus Fragum; species Fragum whitleyi. Next base: position 13,903,396 of record OX411548.1, on the reverse strand, counting down.
TCAGGAGCGAACTACTTTAAAGCAGGGACTTCGAAATCTTGAGAGAGCACCCTTACGAAACCTACAATTGATTCCCTGGATACATTTTGTCGTTATTGTTGATGCCGTACAAAAACCAGGGGGCGTTTTCTGACTTTTTCCGAATTTTAAATGAATCTACCCATGACAATGAAAATAAGGCATCAGAGGATTCGTTTGAACCCTCCGAACCCCCTCTGGACCCGCCATTGGGTATAACCCGTAAACTTTCTCTTTCGAGGATATAAATAGGCATGAAGGAAGAAAGTACCAGAGGTCTAAATAGAAGCCCTTTATTCGTCACAGGCTTGATTTCGAACCTTCAAGACTGCCCCTTTTCTTTTCCTTGCAAAAATGTGAGTTCTACACAGCATCATATTTTGACACTCAAAGGAAGTAGGTGCCCTTTTGTCAGAGTAAATGGAGAATCTAATTTCAGGTGAAAACATTACTCAGTGGTAAAAGCTTCAGAGGGTTTTAATAACCTGCAGTTCCACATATTTTTGTGATATTTCTGGTATTTTCGTTGAAATAAAAACAATTATCACAAATTCATATACCTGACTCGCTTCTCCAATAGGTGACCCGTCGCGAGAAAATGGTTTTCAATCCTAAAGATGCAAAATTGACTTTTGTCAAACTTCGCGACCACCATTCAAATGCGACCCGTTATAAATGACTATCTTGGCGTTCCGTTAAATGTATTATAATAAATTGGACTTTGCGGGGGTCAACCAGAGATCGAATATCGAAATCGAATAAATAGTAAGATAGAAAATTATTGTAGTAAAAATCACGCAGAAAACAGGAATCATGAGACCGATCATGACCCGTCATGGGACCTTTACAGAAGAAGTATTTGAAAAAAGAGATTGGTTCAAGCAAAGGTCTACTAAAGGTCGCAGCAAAAAAAATAAATACATAAATAAATAACCCGACAATGGAACTAACTATATATCTCAAGTGCCTTAACCCTTTCGCGCTTTAAGAAGAGCTTTCTCTAAAAGACATTATTCGAAAGTCTACGCCAATTATAAACGTTTTCATTATTACGTTTCTCCATTATTTTTTGTGTTGTATTTCTGAAATTTACCCTGCGATAACGATGTCAAAACGATGCAAACTGTTTGCAAATTATACCCCGCTTTGCACGTACCCTTGCGTGCAAAGCGGGGTATAATTTGCAAGCAGTTTGCTCTGTTTGGTCATCCTGGACGCAGGGCAGGTTTACAACGTTACCGATATATTATGGAAGGTGAGTTAAGTGTGTTCAAAGCGGAGAAAAAGGCCTAAGTAGGGAGAAATAGGCCTAAATAGACTGCTACAGAGCAGTCAAAGTGAAATCATATGTTTGCTTTCAATTACAAAAAGGTAGTTCTGCCCACTGTGGCCTGTGGTGGAAATATGCTTTGAAGGGGTAAAGCTACGTTTTTATGAGCAATGGCGTATTTATAGATATCTTTTGAATGCTTGATATTGTCCATTTTGTTCTACTTTCTTTTAGTGTCTTAAAATTCCAAAATACACCCCACGGTCTTCAAAACATTTTCATTAACATATAATCAAAGAAATCTTAAATCTTTGGTTCCTGGCAATTCACTATTTTTTTATTTGGTAAAGGAATTTGTTTGTATACTACCAGTTTGTAAATGAAATTTAACGCCGATTTTAACACTTTTTCAGTCATGTAGGGACGCCTGGAGTAGCTAACCTTGGCTGCTAGAATTTCTCTCACCAGTTTTACCACGCGTTTTCTTATTCTCAAGGTCCTCCCCATCCATTGGTTAATACGTGCTCATAATTTAAGAAGGAAACAAACAAAAAAAAAAAAAAAACCCAAAAACAGAAAAATATTGGCATGTGCTAGAGTTACTATTGTTCCACTAAAGGGCAATAATTGTGTCGATAGTAAATGGACCTCAAGCAAAATACGACATGCACATCTCTGCTTGGACAAATGATATCTTTAAAGTTTGAATGAAACTTGTCCATCAGTTTCTTTGAAATTGAGCAGATACGAAAATTCTACAGACGGAACAACTGACATTTACCAGAGTCATAATTCTGGCAAAATCATGCTGCCAAGTTTGAAAAGTATCACATCAAAAATTTGTAGGCCTACTCTATTGCGATTCGGCATTTTCTTTACGATTCTTTGGTATTTCTGACACATTTTTGGCAGGAGATTTATTTCTTAGTACATATACATTTGCATATAGTCATTCTTTTTTAAGATTGAAGAAAATCCGTTATTGCGATTTCGAAGAAGAAATTTCCATTTTTATAAGATCTATGAAAAATTAGAAGGCTTGGGCAAAGACTTAACATAGCCCCGAGACCCACACCCTCCCTTTAATTCTCTGCCAATGGAAGCACAAAAGCCATGATTTTATTTTTTTTCATAATAGTCCAGTCAAATTATCGTAGGACCCAAAACAAATTACAACAAAAACAATGTTGTGTTTTTTGACATCCATAGACATACACATATATAAAGTAGGACCAAATCGGAAGATACGTATTTTGATTTTTTTCGTGATTTTTATCGTAGATTTTTTTCCAACTAGACCTGTAAAGACTTTTTGACAGAAAACATGTTTAGTTCTGAATTAGAAGTTGTTGGTATATCAAAACCCATGTAGTGGATAGTAATAAGTCATTGGCTGATTGAAAATGGGATATTCTTTGTTATTTGGTCAGTTTTAGAGATAATTTGTAAAACATCTTACCCCACCCACTCACTTTAACATTGAAAAGAAGTAGAAAATGGTCGCTTCGGGCAAAAAAGGGGCATTGGCTTCAAGAAATAGGTCTGAAACATTTTTAACAGTCCAAAGTCTTTTCAATGTCCAAGTTAAAGTAGATTTGAACCTTTTTTAGCCCCCTCCCTCCTCCTCCCTCATGTACAAAATGTTAGGTGAGCAAGTGTAACTAAAAATAGTTGCAGATATAATCACCAATCTTATTTAGCACATAAAAAAATAAATCTTTCCAAAATTTAGATTTGATTTTATCTAAACCTTTAGATAGGGTCTTGGGTTGACATGTTTTCTAGAAAATATAAAGAAATGACAAGAATGACGTATATCATGGGTTTTCCGTCTGTTGTGCATAAGAGTTTAATTGCACTTTGAAAATATATCAAGAGCCATAGATTTGTCTTATTGCCTCACCCTTTTATGGGTTTGGAGCTACACAAAGCACAAAGACATTCATATATATGAAGTTTGGTGGTGGTGGTGGTGGGGGGGGGGGGTAACTTTATGTTAAAAAAAAAGCCCAGTTTTCACACCAAAAAGAGCCTGTTAGGGAAAATGCTAGAATTATGCGAAAAAATGTTGCAAGAACATACTAGTTCGTCCTTACGTTTGAAACATTTTGACAATTGCTAGATTTGATATGCGGAAACTGTAGGTCTGAATGTTTTGGATGAGATATTTCTTTTTAAAATAATCTTAGTTCTTTTCACAAATTTTAACCTTAAAGCTGTTTTATATTTTCGAAAGCATAAGATTAACACAAATTTGATACTTTTTTTAAATTCAAAGCCGATAAAAAAATCAAATGTTTAGTTTGGAAGGGATCTAACATCTGTATTAACAATTTCATCACGCTAAAAACAGAGCACCTAACCATGGTTGCTGGTACTTTTTTCATCGCTACTACCAGGAAATTCCTTTCTAGGCCAAGTCTTTCTAATCCCAGATATTTTTTACTGGTTTCTACCCGTTGGTTGGAGACAAGAGTCAGACAGGGTGTGCTGCTGTCAGATATCGAACCTTGAAACACGATTGATTGATTGATTGAATGTAGTTTAACGCCGCTTTCAACATTTTTTCAATTATACTGCGGAGGCTGGAGCACTTAACTATGATTTCCTGGTATTTCTCTCACCAGTACAACCACCACATCCTTACAATTATCAGCCTATTGATGAAAGACAAATAGTGACAAAAGATTGAGTACCGCCGTCTGGGATTGAACCCGGGCCCTCTAGATTGATTTCCGACGCGCTACCAACTGCGCTATTATGGCGGCTCCCCCGTAACTGGAATCCCAGCGCACAATCATCTGGACTGCGAAGCAGTGGAATTGTCTAGTACAGTGGTCTCGCGATACCTCGAACACACACGGGACCGACCAACTTGCTCGAGTCATCGCATGATTCGAGTTAATGCCAGTACGCAAAATTGGCATCTATGAAGACGTTTCACTGCGTTTTAAACTTACCTTTGCATATTTTGCCTTCAACATATGCAGTACCTATGTAAAGTTCTCATAGAGGAATAGCTTTATGAAGTACCAATGATTTTATCATATAAAACGATTTGTTACTTTGGTCGAAGTGTCTGCGTTGAAAACAGAAAAAAAAAAAAAAAAAAAGTCGATTAAGGCGTCGGCATCAACGTGGTGTCTATTCTCTGTACATTTAGCAATTTTAATGAGAGGCATTATATCATGCATATTCTTTCTTCCTTACAATATTTCGTAGCTATCGTTTCTTAATGACAACATTTTAGACGTTATATCAGTCAGAAGATAGGCGAGGTTGCCAACAATTCCTTCTTTTCTCACAATGTTTTCTTTGGAGCTAACTTCCTTCAAGACAATTAAAAATCAATGCTATTTTCTTTAACAACGTTTTTGTGCCGAACACTAGCGATGGATGACAGAAACATTGAAACTACAGCTGAAAAAAATGTAGTTACGATGTTCCGGTGGGCAATCTTCAATATCTTTCGTTATAAAGGTGAATAATTTGCTGAATTAATCACGAGGATGATTTTCGAATTACTTTCAAATTGATGATGAGCATTGATTCGACAAAAATGCCTTTTTGTTTTATTGTTGTTTCAAAGTCTCAAAATTATTTTCTGATCATTACATTCCTGTCATTTACACCCTTAAACTGAATAAGTGTGGCATACAAAGAGGTGTGAAAACAAGTTGTCTGACTTATTGTAACCCCGTGAAAAAGGCCTAAAGGTGTTCTTGACGATGGGCCGAAATAACAAATAAGTTAATTTTGCAAAACAATGGATGTCAGAAAGGTGCGAACCCCTTTGCTCGAGTGAATGCAGTAAAATTTGCCCACGGGACTGAGATTGCTGCTCGAGCGATCGAGCAATCGCGCGTTCGAGTAAGTGCAGTAATAACCAACATAAAAATAGAGTAAGACGCGTCGGGACCGGAGGGCGAGCTCGAGATTTCGCGTGAATTCGAGTTTTCGCCCTCTCGAGGTAACGCGAGACCACTGTACTAGTTCTTTCGAATGCAGTGTGATGTTGGCCCCATTCAATATACAGTGGAATATCTATATGTCGAACTTCGGGGGACTCACCAAAAAACTTCGACGTATAGAAAGTTCGACGAAGAGATAAAAGGAGATCCTCGGGACTAAGACGTATGCGGCCATCATCGGGAGCCGCCATTATCACACTTAGGTACGACCGAAACTGGGGGCGAAAAAACGGACGTATTTGATTATCGTGATAAATTAATCGAATGTAAAAGATGATACTTATTTTTATTTACATTTTTATTTGTTAATAAAGATCATATAAAACATAGATTTAAATCACAAAGCAAAAGCATTTTCAAACAAGCGATTTATTTTCAAATTTACATGTGCTTACATGTACTATTAGACCTATGAGACAATGAATCTTGTGTTAGAGGTTTACATTTCGCGTTTCTCAAGCAAAAACATATCTGATAATGATTTCTGCATTTACAATTTCCTGGACAAATCATTCTCGGATTGGTTACCCAGTCCGCCCTTGGGTACGTCATGTTGGTCGATGTTGATGGCTATCCCCCGTGTCTACCGGGTACTTCACCAATCAAGTCCCGCGTGGCATTGACTTTACATGCTTCCGTTGTCTATGAGAATTACAAATTTAACGTCGTAGGTCACATGCATTTTGCCTACCCTTTTCATTTCAAAACAATAAATCACTTAACCTTTCACATTCTCTATCTGTTACAAACAATCAAACCCAATTAGGTTAACAATCGATATCCGATACTGAGATCGCGCTTGTCACTTACTGTGGTTGACAGGTGAATGTGTGAAAACCACCTCGATTGCAATCTTCATCAATCAAGGTTGGGGTTCGTCGTAAAGAGGTGTGAATACACACAAACAATAGTGATGGGACCTTGAAATTGGTTCGACGTACGGAAAAATTTCCAGCAATGGATAACCAGTCTGGGGACTTTCGGCTATCCATAACGCGATTCTGTTATGGATAACCGTAACATGAATAAAGTTGACCTACTTTCAAAAAAAGGCTTTTTTCTCAGTCAATTTCAACTAGATTGTTTCTGACTGCTTAGAATGCCAATCACATTTCTCTTTAAAGCTTTCTTGTCCTATGAACATACAACTCAGGGCATTTTAAGCAAATAAAAAGACAAAAATGTGTCGAAAACCGACGAAAAATGTACGTTTTCAATCCTGGATTAAACATCATTTGAATTCAAATTTTAAAAATCCAGCTCGACAAATGTCTAGACAAATATTTCACCTTTAATGTAAATCCATAAAAGGCTTGTGTTCGCGGGTTTTACTACCGTGTTCGCGGCAAAATCTGTTGCAAGGGTTTGCATTTTAAAACACATACGTTACGGTCAACCGTCACAGAAAAATCACATTTGTTACGGCTTACCATAACGCCCTTAAGTTATGGTTTGCCGTCACACATCATATTACGGGAGCAGTCATTTTATTTTTGTATATGGGTATCCATAACGCACCGGTGTCACTGGACACATGTGCTTTTACACGGAGACCGTAGCCTAGTGGTCACGACGATAACTTTGATATGGAAAGGTCCCGGGATCGAATCCCACTCGGAACACGGTATTTTTTTTAGATATATTATTCATAAAACAAGAAAACGATATACTTTTTTCATAAGGCATGAGATGCTTTGTACTGGTTTATTTAATCATTTATTTCAAAATATTTCTTACAAACCGGACTTTTAATGCATTTGGGGGGAAATAAAAAGGAAAAAATTGAGGAAAAGGAGAAATTGCTTGTTTTGTCAGTCTCTTTTTAATTCAATCTCTTTTTACAAGTTGTCGTAAAATCCAGTTTTCTATTATCTTTGTAGACAACTGAAATAGCCAACAGTTACTGACGTCTTAAGGCTGGCTTTCCTGGATAACGAATCATTATATAAGAACAATTCGTAATATTGGGTTTATCCTTACTGCTTTATGAAACATCTCAATATTTGTCTTGATTTTGAACGTATATCCATCAATCTATTATTTTGCACTTAAGAACCATTGTTTTGACGAGCCATGGAAACGAACCAGTCCTCTACATCCTTTTTTTCAAATCTTCTTTAAAAGATCCGCTATATCCGTTTCTGATGCTTTAAGGAATTTTGACGTGATTGGTTATCCTTTTATATTTCTTTTATATTTTGCCCTGTTAGCTACAAATAATTAATAATATATATATATAATAATAGTTTGAATCCCGTCTCAGCCAACTTTCATGCGACTTTTGATAAAAGTCTAAGCTTCATCTGTTGTCTACGAATTGGCATGTACTGCATGTACTATCAATAGTATATCATACTCTATTTACTGTTTGAAAAATTCCATGTTTATTGTTTTATTATAATGATAGTGATTAAGTGAGTAAGCGAGTGAGTGAATGAGTGAGCGATTAAGTGATCGAGAATGTGAGAAGGGGTCGATGGGTGTGCTTGAGTAAAGGAAAGGGTGGGAGTTTGGGATTGAAAGAAGGCAACATTGTAAAAAAGACACTTTTCTATCTCATTGTTGGTTGAATTTGATGTCTTTATGTTTTACCTTCTCAAAATAAAGATATTATTATTATTATTATTATTATTATTATTATAGTTAAGAACATGGTGTATTGACATGATTAATGATTTTGGAAGATTTTTAAATGGAATGGAATGAGCACGTGGAGCTAGTTTTTAAGGAAATTAAAGAAAGGTAATCCAATATCCTTAATTTTGTTCAAGATGAACAAATTTAGCGATTTTACCCCCTCCCCTTTATAAAAAATATGCATACAAGTTCTATAAATATCTTCCTATTTCTTCAAGAACCAATCAGACGCGTGCAATTTCAATTATTTTTCTGAAATCGCGATTTTTTTCTAGCTATATTTATTTTGAATTAAGTATTTGATCACATCATTTAAGTGAGTTCGGAGTGTTTTTGAATGATTTGGGTGAGTGCTCTGAATGAGAAAATGAAGCGCTGAGTGAGCGATTTTGAATGGTTTTGATCGGAATGACTGTTAATTTGACGACGTAACTAACTGTATGCCTATACCTATGATGGATAGGCAACTGGTGATTGATATGCCTATTCTTGCCTTGGGTCATAAGTAGTATTGGCACGAAATTTCATGATTCTATGTCGCTTCGTTGTCGAGTTAGGAGTCCGGAAACGAAAATTGAACAAAAGCTGACCGTGACCTTGACGTTTGACCTATGTGACCTAAAATCAATAGGACACGTTCTTGGGTCATAAGCAGCATTTGAATGAAGTTTCATTATTCTAGGTCACTTGGTTCTTAAGTTAGACATTTTTGGGTAGCCAACAGACTGCTTTCTACTGTTTTTCCTGCGAATTTCCATCACTTTTATTTGCGATTTCGACCATGCTCTTTTATTACCACGGCGATGTCACGATCTCACGCTCTATGCGAATACAAATTAAGCTTTAAAGACTCGTGGAGATCCTACAGAGATCATACAGTGCTTGAAATCTGCCATCTTAAAAACTCGTAAGAACTTAATTCGTTTCAAAGCGTGATGGGAAATAAGTACATAAAGCAAACATTTAATGATTTATGCTGGGCCCTCTCCGCTCATCTTCACTATCCGTTCGAACTCAACCGAAAGGCACGATGTCTCGTCACGACCAAAGACGATCATTCACAACCTTTCTTGAAGCCCTACCGTCAATCGGAAACCTCGGCGATTCTATGGAATAGACCTCCAGAATAATCAACCGGAACCCCAATTTAACAATTCAACCTCGGAAGTATAAAGACAAACTATTTTGAAGATTTCGAGAAAACCGGATGACGTCAGATAAAATAGCGCCAACCCTCAAACTTAAGCGAAATCATTAGACAAAGCCAATGCTCCTCGTTAGAGGTAGATTACACCCTTCAAAACACTTCTTCTGAATTTAACGAAACCTCGGTTATTAGTTATTGACAATTTTTCGATTTCATATCGTCTTTTGTTTCGCGATATATTCAATAGTTTTTGGTACATAACGTTCTAAACATGCCTAGTACACGTTTTAAACGCGACGCTGTGCATCGAATCTACTGGTTTAAAATTCTATAGCGTGCGTTAAAGTTTTCTAAAAGCTTTGAAGTTTAAGAATTAATTACATAAGCTCGATTTTAATATTTATAAAAAAAATCGTATATTTTTTTAAAGATAATGACCTCAATTTAACTGGCGATTTTCGGCCAAAATGACGTTCAAATCGAGGTCACTGCAAGGAGACGATTGAAGTCGTACGTTCTACAGAAGATCTACAAAACTGTTTTCACTGTCTCACGAATTTCCACACAAAAACCGAACGGACATCTGAACAATATTTGTTTAAGATTGGTGAACAAGTGGGCCATAGTGCCCCTAAATCGCTCACCTGAGTTAACTGTCTTAGATTTGACCTCAATTTTGACCAAACTTCATAGGACAAAATTTTAAGAAATTTCTATTTATTTACAAAAATGAAATGAAAAATGGAACGTAAAATCTTAAAATACGGGAAAAAGATAGCGTTTGAGACCCGTTTTTCTATTTGAATGTGCACAGAAATTAAACGACTAGCTCGGGCATTCTTGGACTTTCTAAATGATTTTTTTTTCGTAAAAATCGGCCGATTAATCCAGATTATATTTCTAAATACTGACTTTGGCGGGTCGAAAAGGGGTTGGCCCCTTAATGACATCACAACATTAAATGAACGAGCTTCGGATCTTTTCATTGAGTGTAAGCTTATGCCCGCATTTAAGAAAGTCGAAAATTCGACAATGTTATCTGTCCGCAGTACCTTGGGTAGACGTTGGAGTGACAAGCCTAACCTCTGTTTAATCAAAGATATCGTCTTGAAACTTGGTGTGTGTGTTCATCAACACAAGAACTTTCCATGTTATCAAGGGCGATTACTGTGGAAGCGTTTCCGTAAGAATTGTGGCACCCTTCTGATTTAGATTTTTTCGCATTATTCAGCAATTCAGCACCTGAAACGCACTTTGGCACTAGAAAAGCTAGTGTGATTTAGACGTTCCGAAAAACGTCGACAAATGCGTCGCCGGCGTTTTTTTTTTTTTTTTTTTTTTGTTGTTGTTGAATCGTTAACGAAATCGACGACTTGTCTGATCGGTGGATCGGCCGATTAAATTGTGTTTTTATCTTCAAATGAAATCTGCGACGTCTTTTAGATTTGTGGATGACTATACTGTATCGAAGACTAATTGCCGGCTACGGCTGATACAAATCTTAGACGTCTTTTTTTTTACCTTTTCCTTCACACTATGGTATCAGCGACTGACTAGTCGACGATATCTCGCCGGCGTATCGCAAGTACGATATGTTTAATAGACCATGATTTCTGTATCATCACTGGACAAAGAAATAAGACATCGTCACGTCGGCCAGGTTTTAAGTGACTTCAAAATAAATATTTTGTCCCGGCAGGCGTTATTTTTTTACTAATCGGCCGGGAAGATACAACCAAAGGTCCGTATTTCGAGTCCGTAAACGAAACAGAAATTTTCAGGGATATTTTCTGTCTAAGGGGTGAACTTGTTAAAAACCCACATATGCTCAGAGAATGGAGGGACCAAAGACCTTAAAATCATAACCAAGGTCCATCAATGTCTGGTTGCTTAGTAATTATTTCAATTGCAAGGTTACCTTGCACATTGAATGTAATCGTGCCCGCGATCATGGCAACTTATGTTACATCATGTGATTTTGACTTGCTCTGCCGTCAGTTTAGGTCTAATCATGAGAAGCTACTTAGCAATTGCTAAAATACATGCCCTTTTTGAAGTAGATTGGATAGGTAACAGAAAGGTTGCATTATTTTTTGAATGACCTCGTAGCAACCTGATCACATCCAAGCTTTACATGACCGATGCACGACCAGTAAGATTTTAACCCGATCAGATGCACGATTGCTTCCCGGGAATTTTTTTCACATGACAAAAAAACATAGATAAGGAATGCATAGCAATACCGATCAAGTTCGATTTTCTGAGCACTTCCGATCACTCATGCCGACAGAGCTCGATCAGTTCTCGATGTGATCGGCAGTGGAGACCTATAATTAGTTACATCGTGAAATTGTCATTCACATCAATCAAAACCATTTTAAAATCGCTCACTCAGCGCTCCATTCATCTATTCCAAACACTCACTCAAACCATTCAGAAACGTTCAAACCCATTGAAAATACAGGCTCATACACCAAAAAAAATTAGGTCAATATCTTAAATGTATAGAAAAAGAAAGTCCGGAAAACTGAACTTTCCTACTAATTTTCTAGAACCAGCATCCGTATCTTTCTGAAAAAACCAATAGACCGAAACCAAACTTTTTCTGTAACTCATTGATGCGGGCTCACACACCAAAGATTAGCTCAATATCTCCAAAGGTATAGAAAAAAGCCCGAAAAACTGAAATTTCCCAGTACTTTTCTTAGTCCAGCATCCGTATTCGCCTAAAAAAACAATGGACCGGTGTAACAGTGTAACGTGTCCCCCTGGGTAACGTGTCCCCCTGGGGTAACGTGTCCCCCCCCATTGAAAACATTATTTCCTATCAAAATTGTAATTTTTTCATTTATGCTATTTTGTATAACTCTAAATCAATTTAAAAAAACATATAAAAAGTATATCCGTATTTTTGAGTTGTTTTCGATTCTTCAAACCAAAATATAATTTGCTTACTATGTTTTTCTAATCAAATCAGTTTTCCTTTTTTTTTTAATTTTTTATTATTATAGTAGTCAATCTTGGTATTTTATGCAAATATTTGAAATAAATGTAAAAAAGAATAAAACTTTAGAGGGGGGGGACACGTTACCCCGGGGTAACCTGTCCCCCTATTCAAAATGCTTTTATTAAAAAAATTATTGTTTTTTTAAAGAAAAATCTTAGCGCTTGCATGTTATAATTTTTTGCAATATTACTTTTGCAATCTCTATTTTTTTTCGGATTCCATATTTAGATTGATAAATAGCATTTATTAACATATCATGTTAATATTGCAGTTTTCATAAGAAAGCAACATGACAGAATCATTCAATACTTCTTATTTTGAAAGGGGGACAGGTTACCCAAGCCAGGGTAACATGTCCCCAGGGGACAGGTTACCCCGGGGTAACCTGTCCCCCTATTCCAAATACTTTTTTCATTAAAGATATCACCTTCCAGTCATTGTTTTTTATTAAGAAAGATATTCTTAGAAAATTTCCTCAATGGTTATGTATGTTTATATTTCTTTTTTTGTACCTATTTAAAGAAAAATCTTAGCACTTGAATTATTATTGCATCATTTCAATATTTTCCGAGTCTGTTTTTAGATTGAATAATAGCTTTTAAAAATACAATTATCATGTCAGTATTGCAGTTTTGATAAGAAAACAACATGTCAATTGACGAATTGTTTAAAACTCGTATTTTGGAAAGGGGGACAGGTTACCCAAGCTTGGGTAACTTGTCCCCGGGGACAGGTTACCCCAGCTTGGGTAACGACTGCCCCCCCCCCCCCCAATACATACACTACATACACATACACTCTCAATGAAATTTGTAATAAGTGAATAATTTTTGTAGTAAGAACAGTTGTGATATAATTAAGACTATAAAATAACTTTCAAAGAAAGGAAATTGTTTTGTAAATTTTGGTGAAAATTCCTGGTTAATGTTAGCTTGGGTAACATTTTTTAGAGACAAGTGACCACAGATTGTAAAATCTTACATTTACCCAAAACATTTTAGAATAAAAAAGAAAAAAAAAATATTTTGGTAAATTTGTGCACAGATCATTGTTGACAACCTTTTTGGGGGTGGGACAGGTTACCCAGGCCTAGGTAACCTGTCCCCCCCCCACACACACACACACACAAATACACTCACAAATTTTCTAATAAGTGAGTCACTTATTTGTATAAGTTTTGATATAAATGAGACTATCACGCAGTTTTCAAATAAAGATAAATATATTTGCAAGTTTTTTTTTTAATAAATCCTCATGAACAACCTTTCCTTTTTTTGTGTTTTTACTGGGTTAACAGGCCTGGGTAACATGTTCCAGAGACAAGTGACCACAGCTTTGGAAACCTTACCCCCAAACAATGTGAAATATTATTAAATAATTGAAAACATTTGGGTTTATTTTTGCATATATCATTGCTGACAGCATTTTTGGGGATGGGACAGGTTACCCAGGCCTGGGTAACCTGCCCCCCCCAATAGACACAAAGAAAAAAATCATGCTTTGAACATTTTTTTAAAGACAAGATCATTCTTAGATATGTCCATAGTCATGATGACATTAAACAATTATTTTCTAAAAAAACAACAACCAACTTTAATTGTTATAATACTTATCATGAAAAATATAAAAAGCCTTCCGAACTGAAACAGTTCCCAAAACAGATTAAAATTACATACAGATCAAAGAAAGAGACTTGTAACGCATAGAATGAAAATATCTTGGTATAAGAAATGTGACGAAATATTGGTTTACAATATCTGTAGGGGGGGGGGGGGGGGACAGGTTACCCTGGGACACCGGAACCATTTTAAAATATGCGCTATGTCAGGTGACTTGGATTATTTTGCGAAAGTGAAATCGGCCAAAAAATTTAAGGAGAAGATGCGTTCAAGATTTTAACGTACGGACGGACGGACGCTCTGACATCAGGACAGACGGACGGCCAAAGATTATGATACAAATATACGACTCTCTCCGATGGCTTATTAAAATCAAAGGTCACGAAAAACGATCTCAAAAATTGAACAAATTGAACTGATAGAATCATTGTTTATCAAATTTCAGACAAAAATATTGTTTGAATAATAGATATCATATCGAGGGTTCGGTACAATACTGTAGTAAGTGTATATACATTGTATATACACTTACTACAGTCTTGCACTGAACCCACGATATGTATGGGTAACCGTCATAACCATGACTTCACGGTTATCCATCATTGGAGATTCGTTACGGATGGTCGTAACGAATTTCACAGTGATGGATAGCCGTCATATCAAGAAAAAATAAACCCTCCCTGTTTTGGGACAGAAGTGCCAGCTGGTGGTGAATAAAAAATGAGAATCACCTTATCATAAATTCTACAAATCGATGGGAGTCCGTCACAAAATTTGTTACGGCTAGCCGAAAGTCCCCCGACTGATAACGACGTATGGAGGTTATAATACATAGAAATAAACAGTAAAAAGGTCGGGACTTGAAAAATACTTCGACGTAGAGATAACTTCGTCTTATGGACATTCGACGTAAAGATATTTGACTGTATATTTTAAAAGTTTATCAACAATCTAACAGTAAGGTAAACGGTGAATGTCAAAAGTTTACGTTTTAGATTTTGCAATTTTCATATTAGGCGTTAAGAAAGTTTAAATTGAAAATTTTTAAACAAGTGCATCACATCAATGACTTAAGAAACAGGTTTTGTTTGTCATTTGAAGAGTTTCGAAAACATTTCTCAAAGCATTACGTGTTAAATTGAAGAATGGCATAGGAATGAATTGGGAATAAAGTGCTCCGATTGCCAATTCATTGGAAGCTTTTATTTTTATTTAAAACAAGACTCAATAAACTAATTTTAATGTGGATAAGTATTCGTCATCAATTAAAACACTTATACAAAGAGAGTATGCTTTATTAGTAGCAAAAATAAGAAATGATTCAAAACCTTTTGAATATGTTATGCAAGCCTATCCTTTATAAATGAATGAAGAACAAATGTTAACAAGCTTGTGCTTCAAAACTTTTCAACAAATGAATGTTCACAAACAATTTAAATCGAAATTATCAAAATGACAGACTATGTGAGGCATAAATATTAATTTAGAATGAAGTTGTCTAACGAATCTTTCATAGTACACCATGCAGATTGATTACAATCGCCCCTTAAATCACGAAGTAAAAGATTTGAAATGGGTAAAAATGCTTTTATTAAAAAAAAAAGTTCAGGAAACCGCAATCTTAGTTTTAAATTAATTGACTTGATCATGGGCTAATAAATTAAACATGAATCAAGAAATAATTGAACAGGTTTTTGAATTTGACCCCCTATCCAATTTGCGTAGTATATTTCCACAAGATAAAAAAGAAAAAGGTTTTTTTTTTTTAATTTTGGAAAAAAAAAAATATCAAGGACCCTAACCATAGCATTGCTTGATAATCTACCAGCTTTGTTAATAAAGTTGTATTAATCTTATAGTAGGCTGTAGGCCAAGAAAGGATGTAATGGTGGTACTAGTGTGAGAATACCAGGAATCCATTGTAAAGTGCTGCTACCACCGCGATATAAATGAAAGATTGATGAAAACGGCGTAAACCCCCATTCAAACAAACAAAACTTGAAATAACTTGTCTTGAAATGGATGAAATAATGTTAATTAGGTGTTCTAAGAAACCATTTCCAATTTCTACCATATTATTCCTTGAGTTTAATTAATGTAAGAAAAAGAGGGGGATTATTATGAAAATTTCAAAATTTAACCAAAAATGATTCACCTAGAGAACCTTAAGAACAATTTGGGTTAAACGTTATTACAATGCAATCTATCACACATAATTTAGTATCATTTTTAAGCTTCAATGGGTTAAATTTAAGACAAATTATCACGAAGATTAGACAAGTTTGTACAACCGAAAACTTAAGATTTTTAAAGTATCTGAAATTATAACCAAATTTTCTATGAAATTTGATTGTAATGTAGCTGTGGTAGCCCCCTTTAAGGTTATCAAATGACCAATGTTCCAATGTCGTATCTTACTTTTGCAAAGGCTCTTTTAAAGTTTTAGGTAAGGTAATCTCAGAATTTTAAAAGTTTCTATGTGTCATCGTTATACTGAATTAAAAAAGAAATGTAGCACTAGGTTAGTGACATATATACCTTCATTTTGAATTGTTTGGAATTGACGTTTCAGAAAGTTATTCTTAGACAATTATTTCATTATCAAATTTTTGTCAAATACACAAATGTGCGTTATCATATAAGACAATGTGTCAAACTAGTCCCGTGCCTCATCATCTCTCACTATTTCCAGCATATTTTACACAATCTGGTAAACATGAAAAGGAAAATAATCAAGAAAAAATAAGCTGATGACAATGTTGTCAAAATAATCATTAGACTAAGGAATCTTCAAAATTAAAATTCAGCAACTACTGAATGAGTTTAGATGGGCAGATGTTGGATACATGGTCTTTTGTCATGAAACAATTGCCTGTGGGACAGGGGACTGGCAGACATACAACAAGATCAATCCAATAAAACAATATTGTTTTGAACTTGTTGATAAGGGTGTATATGAAAATGTTTCAATACCAGAAGCTATTTTTCTATCCATTCTTATGTTAAATCAAGTGGGTGGGGTAAGATTAATTTGAATCTGTCTTTTTATGTTTAAAATGCCATACATTTTACTCAAATTATTTATACAAAATGTGGTTAAATTTCTAGAGGTAATTAAAGGGATATTTGATAAGTTTTGCTTGCACAAATCAGTTTTAATACAGGTATATTACACAATATTCTCATTAAATTGATTGTATTACAGGCATTACTAGTGGGTATCAAAATGTATTAAAAAATCAGAATACGTATCTTCCGATTTTGTCCTACTTTTAGTATGTCATCTAGGAAGGGTCAAGCTTCTCAAAAAACTCAAGAACTTTTTTGTTGCAATTTGTTTTGGGTTGAGGCCATATTTCGCTATTTTGACTGGACTAAAATAGTATATCCCAAATTTAAAGCTGCAAGCCACCTGGTTCAGAAGAAGAAGTTTAACGATTGATTATAAATAGCTAGTTGGTCCTATCCCCCAATACTCTGCCCCTGATTGCTCAACACTGATGATCTTAGCATTTTTTCCTATAGCAAATATAAAGGCTGTTGAAGTTCTGGATAAGATGTAGAAGAAATTCAAAAGATTTCTAAATTGACACCTCAGTAGTATCCCCTCCCCATGATGCTCCGCCCCTGATTGCCCAAGAGTCATGATTTAAGGCATAGGCATATCTAGGACTTTGAAATTCATACGCAGTCTCAGAAGTCGACAACTAAAAATATATAGGATAAAGGCGATATGAGGACTGACAAAAGATGGATGCCCTCCGTCTGCTCCCTTTTTATGATATCGGCGTTGGTGAAAAAATCAAAACACTGTAGCTACAGCTTGAATAAGCTGTAGTTTCGATTTTATATGATCATTCACCTACGATATATTTCAACAGAGGATTAGTTCTTTCACGCACTTGCGTAAATTGCGTAATTGGAGTTACGCCATTGTAAGGTATTTACATAAAGGTCAATAAAATGATGCAGAATAAAGAAAAACATACAGGCTGTAGGGGACATGGTTTAGAAAGGGAAGAAGAATTTTGAAGATGTCTAATTTGATCAGAGACCTACCCGCTTACGACGGTGCTCTGTCCCTGGTCACAACCCTACTATTTAAATAAAGGCTTATGATATGATAACCTATGATAAATTCTAAGGCTTTACAGCTCCTAGTTCAGAAGAAGAAATTTGAAAAGTTTCTAAATTGATCCAAGTCCTATCCCCTCCCCTCTGGTGCTCTGCCCATGCTAGTCCAACAATCATGATTTTTAATTAATTTTATAAAGATCTATTCCCTGATGACCGTTGCCAATTCTCAAGGCTGCAGGGTATCAGGTTCAGAAGAAGAAGACATTTTAAAGATTTCTAATTTGATCAAAGTCCTACCCCCCCCCCCCCACCCCACACACACACACACACACCCCACCCCCCTCTTAGTGCTCAGGATTGTAGGGCCTCTGGTTAAGAAGAAGGAGAACTTTGAAATTAGCTAATTTGATCAAAGTACTAACCAGTGAATTTATCAAAACATTTTGAAAATTGGACAAAGCAAAAAGAAAATGTTAGAGATAAAGAGCTGTTTTAACCAGAGGTTCAGATAGAGGAGAAGCCAGTCTAAATTCTTTATTTCTCAATGAAATCTTACTTTTAAGGTAATCATTTGAATCGTCTTGACAAGACGAGTACAGACAATGCAGGGTTTGTGCTTGACAAGACGATTCCAATGTGTACAAACAATGCAGGGTTTGTGCTCTGAAAATTAAAATATTTTACCTAAAAGCCAAAAACAAAAACAAGAGGACCATGATGGTCCTATATCGCTCACCTTTGTCTCTTTGACTTCTCCCTTAGCAAAATTAAATACTTGAAAGATCATTAAATGATCATTAAATTTTTTCAAAGAAAGACATTACTCTATTTCTATGATCGCTGCATAAATTTCTAGCCTTTTCTAAACAATTTTCATGTGACCTGGCCAACATTCTGACCAAGTTTCATAAAGATTGGGCCATATTTGTGGCCTCTAAAAAGAAAAAAGTCACTTAGGCCCCTTTTCCCGTGATATGACATGGATCTTTTTAATTTTAAATAGGGTTCATCCTTGTGACCTGGCCAACATTCTGACTAAGTTTCATGAATATTGGGCCATATTTGTGGCTTCTAGAGCGTAAACAAGAAAATTGTCATTAAGGCCCCCTTTCCCATGATATGGCACAGATCCTTCCCATTTTCAATAGGGATCATCCTTGTGGCTTGGCCAACCTTCTGATCAAATTTCATAAAGATTGGGCCATATTTGTGGCCTCTAGAGTGTAAACAAGAAAATTGTCATTTAGGCCCCTTTTCCCGTGATATGGCATGGATCCTTCCCATTTTCAATAGGGTTCATCCTTGTGACCTGGCCAACATTCTGACTAAGTTTCATGAGGATTGGGCCATATTTGTGGCCTCTAGGGTGTAAACACTAAGATTGTTGACGCCGGACACTGGACGACGGACGACAGAAGACGCATGACGGAGGACGGACAATCATTGATCACAAAAGCTCACCTTGAGCATGATGTGCTCAGGTGAGCTAAAAACCCATAACAACTCTATCTGTATCTCTGGAAACTCATAATCGTTGGAGAGACAAACAACAATTGGGCTTTTTTTAAAATAGAAAATAACCAATCACAATAGCTCATTCAAAGCATTTTATGCTTGCACAAGATAACTTGAGGCACTTGAGCGCCTGATTTGCTCCACAGGCCTGAATATCCTGACAATGATTATTAGAGGATGATATGCTGTTTAAACAAGAATTGAAGTGAATGAGTGAATGTTTATTTCAAGTAAATAAGTTTTTTTAAGAGTCAAATGCTGAAATATTTCTGCAAAGAAAAAATCATGATCAATGAATAACATATTGAAAATTGACCTCTGCATGTTAAACGCATATTTTTCTTCCAATCACAATAATTTTGTGCAGTCTGATAATGGGTCACCTAAGGATCATTCCAGTGAAATTAAGTTGAAATCCAAAAATAAAAATTTCAACACTAACAGAATATTACTGCACAATATACAATGTACTTTGTCCGCAAAATTTTGATTGTAGATCTTTCCACTTTACATTAAACACTACTAAAAGAATGTTACTTCATTATAATTGTTTTTCATCAAAACAAATTTCTAACTAATAATGATAAAAAGTTAAATATTAAATCCAATTTATTTATTTTATTTTGCCCATTGCTTTAGAGTGCAGCCAATTCAACTCTTTCTACCCCACTCTGAACCTCAGTAGGTCAGAACATATTTTGCACCAATTGACTTCTCTGTGCAGAGTCACCCTTCGTTAAACTAAACTGACCAGTTCTCAGGGGGGTATTCTCAGGCTACCTATTTCAACTATTGTTTCTTTACATTTTGATTTCAACAAAGGTATTGTTCCTTCTAATCTACAATCTTTACACCTATTAAATTTAATAAGTCTAGAAAAAATCATCATTTAGGTGATAACCAAAGGGTGATCAAATATTCACTTTATATGTTGAAATGTCCTCTGCCAATAAAAAACATCCAGAAATAAATTTCCTATGATATTTCGTTGAAATCCATCTCTTTAAACTTTAAGAAAGTTTGTTTTCCCTATATTGGATATTCCACCATGTAACATATCTGAAGAAATGACCTCTGCCCATGAAAGACATATTTTTTCATTTTATTACAATATTTTTTGTACACTGATAAAGGATCACTAAAGAATCATGCCAGTGAAATTTGGTTGATATCCATTTGTTAGATTCAGAGAAAATTATTTTCAAAGTTTCCACTATATGATATATAGAGAAATGACCTCCGCCCATAAAATACATATTTTTCATCCAATCACAATATCTATTTGAAGACTAATAAAGGGTCAACCAAGGATCATCCAGTGAAATTTGGTTTATATCCATCTATTAGTTTCTGAGAAAAGTCACCTATTACCATATATGGAAATGAGTCAGGCCTACTACAGCCATGATTTTTTACCGATGAAAATTCTTTGAAGGAATCTGATAGAGGGTGACCCAAGGAACAATCCTGTGAAATCTTATTAAAATCCATCCCGTACTTTATGTGGAGAAGATTTTTAAAGTGAAAAGATTACAGACAGAGAGAGGCATGCACACATGGATGCACAGACAACAGACACCCCACCAAGACAATAGCCCTCTGATTTTTGGCCAGTGGAGCTAAAAATTACCCTAAACTCAACAATTCATCATTCAAAATCTTTTTTTTTTTTTTTTTAAAAAAAATAATAAATGAATAGATAAATGAAAAGTATACACATTTTGTCATATAGCAACTAAAGACTTCAACGTAATTTAATTAAAGGTGTAAGTGCTTTTTTGTCATTTGGAAACTAAAGAGTTCAAACCTTAACATTAATCAAGTATAAGTGCTGACCTTTTCTATAACAATACAAAACTACATAAACCCAAACCTGAGGTGGAACCACACAAAAACCTATAAATGAGCCTGTACATGAGATTTCCAAAATTTTCAAATATGTGCAAAGCAAAGATTCAGACCAGCCAGTGCATCCCCACAGTCTGACCACAGTCTTCACTATGTGCTAAGTAGAAAGATAACACCTCAAAGTATCTGTAGACCATCTGGTAACTTTATATTTACAGTTTGTGGCTGTCTATGCCTCTCAATGTTTGCACCTAGCTATCATCTCAAATTGTTGGAAATTTCACGCACAGGCTCAAATCATTATTTGAGAAGGTACTATAAAGTAGAAAGGATATTCTTCATTCAGAGAATTAGCCAAAAATTCACCCAGTATGCAAAGTCTGCCCTAGGTTCTTGTTCTCCTAATAAATGATCCCGGAAGCTACAATACCTTTTCAGGGAGCTTTTATTTGGCATGCATTTTCTGATTTAAAAATCATTAAAATTTATGTCTTTAAGGGCCTTTTTTCCCTTTTATTAGTCCCCTTCCGGTGTTCACACCGGAGGGGACTATAGGTTTGCCCTCCGTCTGTCCGTCCGTCAATCTGTCCGTCCGTCTGTCCGCTCAAATCTGGATCCCGCGATAACTTAATAACTAAGCAAGCGTTTTTGATGAAAGTTGGTATATGACTAGATGGCAATGTGTAGATTATGCACATCATTTTATTTTTGTTTTTCGACTTAAATTGAGGTTGCTATGGTTACAGAAATAGTGAAAATATGGCCAAAAATGGTATCCTGCGATAAGATAATAACTAAGCAAGCTAGTTTGATGAGACTTGGTATATGACAATATGGCAATGTGTAGATTATGCACATCATTTTATTTTTGTTTTTAGACTAAAATTGTTGTTGCTATGGTTACGGAAATAGTGAAAATATGGCAAAAAATATTGGATCCTGCGATAAGTTAATAAGTAAGCAAGCTAATTTGATGAGACTTGGTATATGACTAGATGGCAATGTGTAGATTATGCACATCATTTTATCTTTGTTCTTTGACAAAAAGTGCGGTTGCTATGGTAACGGAAATAGTGAAAATATGGCAAAAAATAGATCCTGCAATAACTTAATAACTAAGCAAGCTAACTTGATGAAACCTGCTTTAAAATGTAAAAAAAAATTATAAGCCATGTTAGTCAGGGTGGTGATGCAGCAGTATTAATCACCTCCAGTGAAAGTTCTCATTTCTTACCAACAAGACTGAAGAAAAACATCTTGGATCAGACAAGGTAACTGTTATTGATACTATTTCTTGCATCTGTCTATTGCTTGCATGAATTGTATAGTGGGCACAGCAGAGACAACAACTCATGTAAGTCTTGTTTAACCCTTTCCAAAACAAGACCTGGTTTTGACGTCCCTGATAGAATTGGCGTGGGAAAACATTGAGACAAACGAAGCCGGTAGGGGACTTTATGTGTTGCATACAACACCAGATACTTGTTTGAAATGAATTTCCTCTAAACAATCATATAAATGATTGTTTAGCAGAAATTAATCTCAAATAAGAGAAGAAGTCTAAAAAACTTTCTTAAATTTAGGCATTTGAAGTGGGTTTTCTTAGCAAAAATGTGTCTTATCCCTGGTGATGGTGCTCCGAACCTAATGAACCAACAGTCATGATTTAAGCAGTCTTTATTCTAGGCAGAGGGATTGCCCTACTTTTTCAAAGATCCCACATATTTTCTACATTTGTGGGGGGATTTTTTAACTACTAACAAAAGGTATGGAATACCAGTTACCGGTATTTCTCAATTGCTACAATTTTTTGGTAAAATCTCCCACAGTAATGAAATCCTAGAATAAACACTGTTTAAGTAAATTTTTATTATAGTCTGTGAGCCGATGACGCATCCCAAATTTCAAGGCTGCGGGATTTCTAGTTCAGAAGTAAAAATTTTAAAAAAATTCTTTAAAATTCAATAGATTTAAATTCTGTTAGCTTTTTTGAAAGGGACCACCAATGGTATATTTCTGTTAAATTAGGTGAAATTGTCCAATTAGTTTAAGAAGAGATATGTTTTAAAGAAACAGTTAACCTACAAAGATGAAGGGTGATCACCATAGCTCACATGAGCATTTTGTGCTTGAACATTAGTTCTTAACTGTTGATCTTGTTCTAAAAAAACTCATTTCACATAGAAAATCTCGAGAGCTCAGCGCAACACTATTGTAAGTGCCTATAAATATATAGGCACTCACAATAGTGTTGCACTGACCCCTCAATCTACTCATTGAAGAGATTAAGTTGGCATAATTAATTTAAATCCATCCATTTTTGTAGCAGCTATGCTCTGGACAAGGTCAATTTTAGCTATTGACCTTAAGCTGTGACCTTGACATTGGAGCCATCTCAATTTTTTTTGAAATGGCACATATCATTTCGGAACACCACTCGGCCAATCTCACAATCAACCTTGGATGTACACAGACGGACTATTTCTAAAAAATTCGGGAAAACCATGGAAAACTCAATGATGTCAGTTGAAATGGCGTTGGCCCTCAAAACTTGAGTGAAATTATTGGACGTCACCAGCTCTACTCGTTTAAGTCCTTGACGTGAATCCATCGTATCCTTATATAAATATCTTTACATTCTTTGATAACGGCCAAAAAATCTTAATTTTTGAGAATAATTCGTCATTCTCAAAAATTAAGATTTTTTCAGCAGTTATTTATTTTAAAAGATATTAATCCAAAGATAGCGCCGGTTGTTTCTGAGCTAGTTTTTCTTACACTGTTCCTATCTAACAAAATGTACAATTTTGTTACATACCCATCTGCCTTACATACATACGAGGTCTATTTCAGTTTGCGGAAATGGCCAAGTGATGTTCCGAATGAGCACATATCCTCATGATTGAAAATGTAGGAGTAATGGTCCAGAAAATTCGGACACACACATTGACTATAGCACATACATCAACTTGTCATTGTGGTAAATATGTCTTGTTCACTGCCAGCAGGCTTCACAAAAAGTATGTTTAACGTTTAACATTGAATTGAGTGGACAAATCATGTCATCTTTGTTTTAAACATACTCAATGCATTCACAAAGTCATTTCTGCTGATGTTGTAACTTTCTTTACGCATTTTCTCAAACTTTGTCCAGTACACACAGAGTGACTCCAAATACAACCAATAACATACCATATAAAGTCTCTGAAAAAAAAAAAATCAAAAGTAGATTACAATTTATTTAGGGCAAGTGGATTCTTGATTATTACATTTATACCTTTTGAATTCCTTAATGCACTGCAAAGTGTATTGTTGTTATAAGATTCCTGCTACACGCATTGCTAACTTTAAATTTCCAATTTATTGTATGATTACTATCGGATTTCTACAACATGTATTGCTTACTTTTAAATTCCAACTCATTGTAATGCCAACTTTTCTACTACATGATTGTATAGCTAACATTTAGATTCCAAATTTTTGTATTGCTAACTTTTGGATTCCTGCTACACGTATTGCTAACTTTTAGATTCCAACTTATTATATTGCTAACTTTTGGATTCCAGCTACACTTATTGCTAACTTTTAGATTCCTACTACATGTATTACTGACTTTTAGATTCCTACTATACATGTATAGCAAACTATTGGATTCCTGCTAGTTGTAAATTCCTGCTCCACTTATTGCTAACATTTGAATTCCTGCTTATTGTATTGCAAACATTTGGGTTCCTACTGAATTAATCAATAATTTTTGGATTTATGCTAAATGTAATGTTATCTTTTGGATTCATTCTGATGATACTGCTTTTCCTTTTTACAAATTCTGTTTGTGTATGTAGTTAGATATACATAGCAAATTTTAAATGTAATATTTGATACATGAATACAATTTGAATTCATCTCAGTAAACAGCAGTTACATACTTTTAGAGGAAATTTTCTCGCCAAGCATGTGTCCTGTAACACCAGTGAAAAAGAAAGTCAGTGAGTTAGTAATTGGGACTGCAAGTGATAAATCTGCAAATGAAAGAACAAAAAACAAGTAAACATACCAAACTGCAACATTTTAGAAGGCTTATTTTCAAAATAGGCCAAAAAATTGTGGGAATATTATGAGTTAAATCTGCCTGGACTAAGATCCTTGTTCGAATTTTCCCTAGTGTTCGAGATTACCTCTGTTCGAGAGACTGAAGTTTGACTGTATTATTTTTATCTATATTTGCCTCGTTTTCGTAGAAGTTTCTTACAGAAATTCAAGTTTCTAAAAATAACTGCATTATGTCATTGTTCTAAAATTATCAATGTGATATCATAAAAAATATCACATGGGATGTTATCTCACAGATATTTGTAAAGTTGTAAGATAAAAATCAATATCCCCCACTCCCTGCCCCTGATATTATGGATGTAGGGGCAAAAAATCACATTTTCACATTCCTGTGATTTAGGAGACTTACCTGCAGCAGACAGTGTTAAATAATACACAACAGATCCACTCTGGTTGATTATAAATGGCACCAGGTACTGAAATATTATATACAAAAAATAATGAAACATCATTAAACATCAATAAAAATACAGGAGTTGCAAGTCTTGTTAACCCTTCACACTTGTCATTCTGAACAAAAAAAATACTCTTTTCCAAAATTGTATGAAATATAAAAGGGCTGACAGTACTACAGAACAAGTCACTTTAAAAACAATTTTGGTGATTAATTCTGGCAAATTGAACATTAAAGAGGTGTAGATTAAGATCAGACTTCACAAATGTGCAGTCTGATCCTTACCTAAATGATGCTCCTTTATTGCCCACCTTCATGTCTTTGAATCCTCCATAAGAAAATTGAAGTGCCAATAAAGATCATCTAATAAACACTAAATACTGAACTCCCGGTAAGATTCATTATTGTAGTCTTATAATGGTCTAATAATCCCTGCATGGAACTATCAATGGCCAGTCATTCTGATAATGTTTTTTTTTAGATTGATTGATTGAATGATTGAATGGAGTTTAACGCCGCTTTTAAGTTTTTTTCAGTTATATTGCGGCGGGTGGAGCACCTAACAATGATTTCCTGGTACTTCTCTCACCAGTACAACCACCACATCCTTTCCTAGCCTCCAGCTTCTATCTCACTTAGGTCTAAGTTTCTCAACCCATTGGTGAGAGACAAAATAGTCAGAAAGAATGTGTGCCTCCTTTGGGGATCGAACCTGGACCTCTAGATTGACAGTCTGACGCGCTACCAACTGCGCTATGAAGGCAGCTTTATGAAGATTGAACCAAAATGATGCCTTCAAGAGTGTACACAGGGGAATTGTCATAAAAGCCCCTTTCCTCATGATTTCAATTATGTCCTCCCAATTGAAACATTCTGAGCAAGTTTCATAAAGATCGGAACATATTGTGGCCTCTAGAATGCTATCAAAGAGATTGTCTTTAAGCCCTTTCCCATTATATCAAAAGGATCCTTCCTATCTTCATTAGGATTCATAATTATGAGCTGAAAAACATTCTGAACAAGTTTCATGAAGATTGGGCCATGTTTGTGTCCTCTAGTGTAAACAATAAAATGGTCATTCAGGCCCCTTTTCCTGTGATATCCTATGGTTTGTTCCCATTTTCGATAGGGTTCATCCTTGTGATGTAACTATCATTCTAAACACATTTCATTAAAGTTAGACCATGTTTGTGGCCTCTAGAGTGTAAACTAGAAAATTGTCATTCAGACCCCTTTTCCCTTGATAAAGCATGGGTCATTTCTATTTTTGACAGACTTCATCCTATTGATTTAAGAATTATTCTGACCAAGTTTTATTAAAATTGGGACATAATTGTGACCTCTAAAGTATAAACAAGAAAATCATAAAGGCTCCTTTCCCATTATAGATCATGGATCTTTCCCATTTTCAAAAGGGGTTCATGTGACCTGACAGGCATTAGGAACAAATTTCATGAAGATTGGGCCATAATTATGTGTAAACACTTCAATTGTTGATGTCTGATAATGCATGTTGGATGACACACAACAGACATCCAATGATCATAAAAGCTCACCACTCAGGTGAGCTAAAAATGCATTAAGTTATCCCATTTGATACTCATCATTATGATATAAATTTCAGGGTTTTTAGTCAGACATCAACAAAACAGGACCAAAAGAACTTGATAAATGAGATTCTAAGGGTCTTTTCTTCAAATTTGGGAGTCCCTGCTTAAGATATAAACTATTAATTTTTAGCACTTAACTCGTTTTTATATGAATTTAGAGCCATTTCCTGGTTAAAGGTAAAGAAAGTGTTGATTATATGTATAGTCACTATTTGGAGCTCAGCTTCAGGGAAGAATTGAAGACTGTTTCTTTCTAAAGCTGATCCCCACAGGGTCTTTCAGACTCACATCAGATAGTTTTGAGGGTCCTGGCTCTCAAAACCTGCTTCTTTTAGAATCCTGAAGTTGTTCTTTTGATAGTGAACTAAAACATTTAAGGACATAGAAGTAATGTCATGCAGCATCTTCAAGCTTTGTAAGGTATCTATATAGATCTTTAATTAGGTTCATTTCTTATTTTAACGGATGATACAAGGAAAATATAAAATTAAAAAAATTCATGCTTTTCCTGATACAAACATTCACATTCAATATTCCTTGTAATTTCATAGCTTAGAAATGGGTTAAAGTATATTCTACTAGTTAACTATGTAAAGAAGACAATTTGAAGGAAAGCCTTTATATTTAACTACTGCTTGTAATATGAAATGTACCTTACATTAATATTTGTGATCAGGAACCACAACTCTGCAATGAACTGTTTGAATGGTGTAGAAGCTTGGATGGATTCTATGCCCTGACTGCCTCTCTTAATGAATGGATTGGTTACACCCCATAGACAAGCAACGAATATCAGCCAAAATGCCACCACTGAAAACAGAGATACAGGAAACAGTATTTTTCAGTATGATTAGCAATGATTTAGAATATCTTTCCTTTAAAAGTTGTTACAAATAAGTGAAGTCATCGGAAATTTTAAACATTCAATCTTACTCAAGCAACCACGTCTATTAAGTGACCATTTTTATCATATGATTGTTTTCAGAATCCCCTTCATTAAAATAAAATCATCCGAAAAAATAGATATCACTGGTATAAAAATTATTGGAAACGAATCCTTTGTTCTTAAAACCCAACAGAATCATCTTGAGACGATTCTGTTGAGTTTTTACAGCATAGGTTTCTTGTGAATTTTGCAATAATATACATATTTGATCAAAATCATGTTTCTTATTAGAAAACAAAATGTGTATTACACGACCATTTTCTTTAACAATCACTTTTTGATGGTCCCATTTGTGGTCGCTTTATACAAGTTTTACTGAACTTAAACAAGTAACATTGATAGAATTATTGAGGTGAGTATAAATTGTCTATAAATTTTTATGCAGCTGTATCAGTTGCTTACAAGAAGACCTTGTTGAGACCATGAATTCATTTTTTATGAATTCATTTTTTAAAAGGGATATATCATATCAAGAGAAAAGGTGGATCTGAGATGAGGTTTTGTTTAAGACAAGGTTATCTTAACCAAGTTGAGAATGTTGTTAAGCAAGCCTTGGCAATTTTAATCATTTTTTTCTATTCTAGACTAGGTAAAGATCACTTTGTCTCAAACAAAATTGAGTAACAGATTCTTTTCCTCACATAAATGCCAGTTCTGTGAGTTAAAACTAATTTTTGAATGCCAGGCTCAGTGTGAATCAGTTGTAACTGCCTATAAACATATAAATTACCCCCTCTATCTGTACCTTGGAGAGGAGAAAGCAATGAGAAAATAAATAATTCAATTGTTGATGTGTCCATCAAGATTTGTGCATTCTGATTGGTTGAAAATTTAGTGTAATTCTGCAATGAAAATAAAGTATGTATTCAGTACAAGTTGAAACAGCATTCATATACAACAGTGAAATTATTTATGTAAACGAAGATAATTTCATCAAATTTCATTGCCGCTCCTTTTCTAATAATATTCGGCAAACCTGAATAATTTTTGAAAGGGACCTGAGCTTCTTCTTATCAGCCTCAACTGGTGCAGCTTATTGTCTTGAAATTATGGTATCAAACAGAACACACAGGCCAACGCAACCCACATTTCTAACCATTCGTGAACTGGGTATAATGATTCATAATCCAAGGCTGTTTCACAATAATCAATGCACGCTCCTGTGTGAATTGTTTTCAAAACGAAAGTAGAAAAGATCAACTCTAGGAACGAAAATCAAGTGGACAAACACCACAACAACTCGATCTTTTTCCCGTTTCCATTTTAGTTCATAATATATCGACAAAAATTCTGAATAAGTGTCACATATTCAAAAAACATTAATATACAAACGATTATCAAATTATTTACAGGAGTATGTGAGTAAAATTTAAATTATGAGAACCTAGCTGGTCCATCAGCTTCTTTGATAGTAGTGCTTAGTTTCTAGTTACCACTTTTTCCTTCCTTAAGAATTATGAAATTTGTAGAAAATTTATAAATCTACGTATAAAGCATTCAATAGCGGGATTCAAATAATTCTATCGATTCAAAGGTGCAAAAAAATGTCAAATAACGGGTGTTATGTAGTCGTATTTATTGTAATTTGTTCACTACTACCTTCAAGGCAAAACTAGCAGGTGCGCGCTTAATAGGAAGTGAACCGAATGAGCGACCTATTTCGAAAAAGTTTGTAAACATTTAATGATTTTTCTTAAGCATTGTATCAAGTAAGTCTGATTGTACACTGTAATGTGAATATACATTAATATATTATTTCCGTATTAACAAGACCGTTTGAAATGGGCTAGGGAGTGGTTTATGAGCGCTTGTCCAAGTTCGACTTGTCACCACCCCATCAGTGTCACACAGTAATTTTGTGACACACTGCTTCTCATAATCCGTAAATCGTAGTCTTTAAATATGTGAAATTTCAACGCATTTCAATATTTTTTCAGTAGACCTTCTTTGAGACTGATTTTCAGGTTTAATTGTCCTGTTGAAAGCAGAACAAGATCATTGAAGATGTTCTTGTGTAAATGTCAAAAACAAAAATTCTAGGAGGTGTGGCCTTACATTGCGAGTTACTTAATCTTGATACCAATCTGAACTATCCAGACCCTTGATTTTCTTCTCACTTTACCTTGAATTAGCACTTTACTGAGCACACAGACAGTCTTCTATGGTGTCCTGTCAACTTGGCCTGTTAAAAACTCAACCAGCATAAAACTTGGCCTGTGTAAAACTCGGCCTGTATATAACTTAAATATAGTGTTTAGCCTAGTAAACGGATATATAAGCACACTTATCAGAAAGTCAATGTGTGCAATGTACTTAAAGGAGGTGAAAATTCAAATCAACAATCTCCATAATTAATACAAATGTAACTTGTCATCCTCTTTTGTCCTAAGAAAAAAATAATTTGAAAAATAAATTTGAATAAAGGGTGAATTAAGTATTTAATTATGTCTATTTCATCTCATATCTACACAAATACTATAAAATAGTAAAAGAAGATTATTATTTTTATTAAAAACCTTTTTAAAAAGTGATTATTAATCTTTAAAAAAGCACATAAGGTCCCAAAAATATTTACATTGCATCGTCATACATGTATCAATATAAACAGGCTGAGTTGTCGGGCCGAGTTAACAGGCCGAGTTGACGGGCCGAGTTATTCACAGGCCGAGTTGACTGTGAACTGTTTTCTATACAGAAAGATCTGCACACAGGATGACACCAGAGCCCTACAAGAAGACTTAGACAGACTCCAACAAAGGGAGAACACAATGATGTCATTTAAAATGCATCAAAATGCAAGGTGATAAGCATTACCTTACAGACAATTTAAGAGAGATACTTCATCCACAAAACTTAACCAGCAGTTGTCAAAGAGGGCAAGTTGAGGTGTCCGTGGTCTAGAGGTAGAGCGTCGGCCTCTTGACCCAAAGGTCCTGAGTTCGATTCCGGGGAGCGGCTTTCGATCTTGGTTCTTTCATTGGCCCACACATTCAGCTCAAGTATTGGTGAACTTTCCAGGAAGCAAAATCAAGAGGGATTGATCTAAGTTGAAAGAACTTGTTTCCCAATCACTGTAAAATAAATAGGCTTAAACCAAAACCAGGGAAGTACCTTGGTGTATACCTGGACAAAAATCTTTCCATAAATACTCACATGTATGATGTATCTTCAGTTTAGTTTCTAGTTTCCACATTTTCAGGGGTCAAAGATACTAAGGTGAGCGATCTAGGACCATCATGGTCCTCTTTGCCCCTCGTGGGCCTTTGATTGGAATAAAAGTATTGTCATTGTTATATGCATGTATCTTCAGCTAAATAAAATAAATGTGAACAGTTATCACTAGCAACTGTGACTCATAACTGTGACTTTCATAATATAATCATACCTATTTTCAATGTTGGATTTTAACTTAAGCATGTGCCGCAAAAAGTCAGCGCAGGATCATTAACTGTTTCCAGACTCTTGGTAGGCCAATCCTAAAAAATGCTAGTTCTGCATGAGATCCCCCAACACAGACAAACATAAATTTTCTTGAAGCCTTCCAGAGATGAGCAGCCAAATTTGTTACATGCAACAATGTAACCACAAGCAATATCTCTGAAATGATAAGAAACTTGAACTAGCAGCCTCTCTACACCCGTAAACCACAGCATGTCTAGTCATTACCTACAGAATCATCAATCATCTTGTGGACAATCCGCCTGAAACTTTCTTTCAGCCCACAATCATGATTACCAGGGACCACCATGACAGATTTCCCCTACCACTCTGCAGCACTGATATCTAGTATACAAACAGGGCTCGTGTTTGACTCTTAAACCTGGGTTTTGATACCACAGAACGCAATTTTGACTCTAAAAAATTTCCTGCAGGGGGTCATTTTGACTGAACCAAATTTCCATTGGTGCAACCTTTATGCTATATAAAAGATTTTATAAATCAATTGTTATCTTCCAACTATTACAAAAGACCTATGTAAATGAAACAACATAAACAAAAAAGTGGGTCTACCCTTTATTGTTTATGTTGTTTCAGTTATATAGCCCTTATCAAAAGACTGATAAGTTTTAATGTTTTGCCTTTTTTACCCCTTCAAAACACTCATACCAAAATATCAAATTTTATTAAAGGATATTGGACCAGTTATTACGATTGTTTACAAGCCTAAAACAAATTTCCTATTACTTTTTTCTGTCAGACTTAGATCACTGTTATAAATTTACAACACATGTAGAATATTTTGGTATTATAACATCACCTTTTGTAATTTCAGATTAAAACCAGTGCAAGGTGTTGAAGACCTACAATGTCATTAGTTGAAGGTATTATTATATTGATTAAATTCTTAACCCATATCTTCCTTTTTTAAAAAAAACAAACTGTCATTTTTTTGGACAGTTTTAACTAGTCTTGTTTTAAGTTTTTACCTCAGTTTATAGTAGAAAGTAGTCAATGTACAATGTACATCTGTGCACACTGATCATAGTCTAGTGACTAGAGTCTACACTGTCTGCCAAGGCTTTGTGTACAGCCGGTATATGCTGTGAATAGCAGAAGGTTTATCATAGAAAATTTAACAGCAAATCAAGAGATAAAAAAGACCTCATCCCATTTTTGGCTATCAATAGAAAATGTAGAGAACAATTTAAATATTATGAAGCGCTGGGCATTACAGGAGGGTATGATTTACCCAAGGGTGTGGAATTCCTATGCCTGACTTGTCCGACATGGGCTTTTCTACCTGTGGAGAAGTACATTTCATAAGGCCACTTGTCTGTGGACAAGTAAATACCATGGCAAATCTTGGTATGATACTGTATAGACCAAAGAGATAAATCAGCTAATTATTTGTACCAAAGAGTAGGAAACACTGTTTTAAATGAAGAAAATGCTGGGTTTCAGCATTTTCTTCTTTTAGATAATGATTTCTCAAGATCTTTCTACTCTATTTTTTTGCGGAAAAGCTCATTTTAATCCTGGACAAGAAGAAAATCACACTTTACTTGTCCATTGATGAGTGGGGAGAATCCGTATTTCCACACCCCTGATTTACCCTTTTATTAGTAAAAATTATTACTTTGTCCATGTATTACAGTCTAAGTTGTGTATATAGATCAGTTTTATTTAAGCAAGACAAATAGCCCATTCTACTATTAAAGTGTACATTATGACATGTCTAGATTTTAAAGTGTGTATCATTTCTTTTCCATTTTACAACATACACATAATTATGCTGTAATTAATATTATTATTATTTTTTGTTCAAAAGGAGCAAATGATATGATATTTAGAAGCAAATATTGATGGCTTAGAATGAAACAGTTGTAACAACCTGGATATATGTTTATAGGCCATTACATCTGTATCATGCTGAGCCATCAACATCAGGGCTTGTACTAGCTTTTCAAATTTGGGAGTCATTGACCCTTTGACCATATAATTCTGGGGGTCAAAACTGGTTTTAAAGGGGTCAAAAAGATCAAAGCATCAAAACTTATCTGTTGTAAAAGTAATCTATATAAATGAATCAGCATAAACAATAAAGTGTAGACACACTTTATTGTTTATGTTGTTTCATTTGTTTAAATATTTTGTATTAGTTTGAAAAAAACATATGATCTATTTTACCTTTTATATTCCTTCGGTTGCACCACTGAAAAATCAGTGGGTCAAAATGACCCCTTGAAGGAAAATTTTGAGGGTCAAAATGGATTTTTTACTAGTCAATACCCTGGTTTAAGGGTCAAACACGAGCCCTGCAACATATGATATTCATTTCACCAAAGTTTTTAAAATTCTACAGGGGTGTGGAATTCCCATGCCCGACTTGTCCGACTTGGGCTTTTGTACTTGAGGACAAGTAGATATTTCTAAGCCACTTGTCCAAGGACAAGTAAATACCAGAGCGAAATCTTGGAATGTTACTTAAAAGAATTAAGAGAGAAATCATCCTAATGGTCATATCATAGGGTAGAAAACATTTTTTTTTAATGAAGAAAATGCTGGATATTTGGTAATGTTTTTTTCAATTTTTTCTATTTACTCTTTAGCGGACAAGTTCATTTTGATCCTGGACGAGTAGAAAATCCGCTTTTACTTGTCCAGGGACAAGTAGAGAAAACTCGTATTTCCACACCCCTGTTCTAATCAAACACTTCAGAAGTAATTTGAAATGAAAGACAGAATTGCTTGATGTTACTTGTAAAATTTCTGACCAAGTTTAGGCTTAACAAAGTCTGTCCTCTAAATTTGAGAAAATTCTCAGTTGGGTAAAAAAGGTTTTGTAACATCTGGGATATTTATTGTAGACACAGAGCAGGCCTCTGAGTGCCTGGATCACCTACAGACCAAACTATGGGAGGTTGGAGACCATTCACAAGATGACTACATATCCTCTCTTATCTGCATGCTACAAAGCCCTCTATTTCGTCAACTGTTGGTTCTACAAGACTCAATACAGGAACTGGAGCAGGTGGGTTTTTAAAGTAATGATCTATATGAGCCTGTGTATGACATTTTCGGCAATTGCACATGTACAAGGCACAACCACACCATGTAATAATAATATTCACTGACCTCCTGAGGGGTAAAGACTCTATATATCTACAGTGAAAAGTGAAGACTCTGATCAGACTGTACAGATGTACAGTCTGGGCAGAGGCTTTGCCTTTTGCACATTTGAAATTGTTTGAAATGTGACACAAAGACTCGTTAAATCCATCAGGAGACCATTCACAAGATGACTATATATCCTCTCTTTTCTGTATGCTAAAGAGCCCTCTATTTCAACAACTGTTGGTTCTACAAGACTCAATACAGGAACTGGAGCAGGTATGTTGTTTGTAAATGTTTAAAGTTTAAACTAGGAATGGGAACAATTATTTGATTAATGGAGTACTCTTTCAAATGTTCAAGTATGAATTACCAATTTCACTAATCGATTAATTCAAGAGAAATATAAAGTTTTTTTGAAGAACCATAAGTTAACTTGATATCTTCAGTTTTCTGCCACTGTTAATATAAGTCACTCAAATGACCAAAAGCCTTATTAGAAATTTGCCTTTTACACACTATTGGACAGCATTTGATGATTTTGGAAAAAAGCAATGAATTAATTGATGTCATGTTTGATCTATATCTAGATAACTTATTACTCCTTTGTAATGGAGTTAACAAAGTTCTGTTAAATAACATTTCATGTTATCATTGGTTGAGTGCAATTTCATCAGACTTTATTGCTTTAATATTTTACAGGTTAATGATACCCATGAGCTTCAGAACTATGACTTCAGTTTTAAACCAGAGCTGCGTTTGGAAGCCAAATCTCCCCAAGATGAGCAAGAAATGTTTGCCAGCAGTAGTCAGCAAGCGTACCACAGCATGCCAAGTTATAATCAAGAGATGCAGAAAGTCCTGGAACGGACTGCACAAGGACGGGAAGTTGAGACCATCAAATTGTTCAAACCGGAGAAACAGTCTCTAGGATTCAGTGTGGTGACCCATGCTGAAGGTGGCATATTTGTTCAGGACATACAGCCTGGGGGTATAGCAGACAGGTATGTGGAGTATTTATATTATTGTTTAGAAGTGTACCTGTTCATAACATTTCCAACAATTTGATTGAGCAGCCTAGACAGCCACATGATCCAATTAGAAGACTACCTGACATTCTTAAGATACTTTATCTATCTACTAAATGAAAAGTGAAGACTCTGAAAAGACTGTACAGATGCACAGTCTGGCCAGAGTCTTTACTTGGCACACATTCGAAATTGTTGGAAATGTCACTACTGTGGTGTCTTTTGCAATGCGATGGTGCTTCTACGGCAACCTCATGATGCTTTTACTGCATTCTAGCAGCAACTGTTTTGTGCATGCTCCAAGTGATCATTGTTGTATCACAACCTATGTAGACCTTTGACGTAATGGCCTACTCTTCCCACTGTGATCCCTCTGGGATCTCACTGCACTCCTGCTGTTATAAATGCAATTCCTACTGCATCCTGACTCTGCTCTAAAAGGATTCAGATTCAGACAAGTGCTAGGTGTCGCTTCTATAGTGTCAGAGTTTTTCCCAGGCTTTTTGGAAACAGGTCAGAAACCAGGCATATTGGGAAAAATGAGTTATTTTCACGAAAATTTGAGAAAATCGTATTATAGCGCCTTAAGACAAAAACTAGTTTTGTATACAACTTACTACAAGAATGAAGTTTTCTTTGGCTCTGAAGACATTCAAATTAAAATTAATCTGAGAAACAACATGATTGATTCCTAATTTTCACTCTTTTTAGAGTTTGGAAAGATCCTCGACCATGGTAAATTGGGAATTTTTTTTTCATGATCTTTGGTAAAAAGTCCCTTTTTGGCATTGGAAACAGGTATTTTTTAGGGTACCAGTCAAAAAAGGAGAAAAAACGCTGAGTGTGACAGGCCTGTTACCCTTGTCATGCTGAGCCCAGAATATTTTTGTATTGGCAGGAGGTATAAATAAAGATCAGCTTGCACAAATGTGCAGTCTAATCTTAGCCTATACAACCTGATTTTCCATTTTGAAAAAGAAAAGTTTAAAAATCTTATTTTCTAAATAAATAACTGATTCACATCTAGTGCATCTTGTGCTTTCTTCTTTTATCCTTTAATATAATTTTGTCAAGGTTTTTTGTTCAGCATGACAAACGGTAAAGATTGAAATATTTAAATCTGCAATATTCAAATATCCCCTCTGTCTTCAGGTCTGACAATTTAAACAATACTACCTAAAACCATATCCCTACACTATAAAGCAGAATGCCCCTGTCATTATAAATGTATGTAATTCTTTACTAGAGGCTCTGTGTTGTCTAGATGGAGATAGATTAGAGCTCCTGTCGTGCCTGTTTTTAGCTCACCTCAGCACAAAGTGCTCATGGTGAGCTATTGCAATAGTACAATGTCTGTCGTCAGTCGTGCCGTGTCCGGTGTCTGTCGTCCGTCGTCCACAATTTCTATAAACATCTTCTCCTCCTAAACCAGTGGGCCAATCTTGATGAAACTTGGCAGGGATGTTCCTTGGGTCAAGCTATACCAAGTTCATTAAAATAAATGAAATCCACACTTAACTTTTGCTTTACCCTAAACAAAAAGGGTGAAAATATGAAAATCTTCTTCTCTGAAACCAGATGGCAGACAGCTTTCATATTTGGTATGTAGCATCATCTAGTGGACCTCTACCAAGTTTGTTCCTTTCAAGACCCTAGGATCATATTTGGGCTCCACTCGGGCGCAACCCTTTTTACATAGAATCAAAGAGTGAAAATCTTAAAAAAAAATCTTCTTTCCCAAAACCAGAGTGCACACAGCTTTCATATTTGGTATGTAGCATCATCTTTTGGCCCCTACCAAGTTTGTTCATATCAAGACCCTGAGGTCATATTTGGGCTCCTCCCTGGCGCATCCCTTTTAGCTCATCTGAGCATGATGGGTGAAAATAGGAAAACCTTCAAAAATCTTCTTCTTTACATAGAATCAAAGAGTGAAAAGGCATATCTGTCTTGTTCTTGGCTGAAAACATTCCATGGTATTGATCTTATGTAGAAATTATCTCCTATTTGACATCTGCCTATTCAATTAATGTGATGTTCCAGGGGTCAAAGCAATGCAGGTGAGCGATCTAGGACCATCATGGTCCTCTTGTTTCATGCAATACATCATCAATGTCTGTTTATTATGCTCCCCGAAGGGAGAGCATATAGCCGCCGCTTTGTCTGTCCGTCCGTCCGTCCGTACGTCCGTAATTCCGTCCGTCCGTCCGTCCGTCCCCAACTATTTCTCCATAACCCCTGGGCCAAATTGAATGAAACTTACCATGTGAACTCCCTATGATATAGTGATGATGCATCTGTGACGGTTTTTGGATTTGAGGCCTCGTCACAGGAAAAGGGGACTTAGGGTAAAAAACAGTTTTTCCCAAATTTCTCCTAGTCTAACAGTCAGAATTTAGTGAAATTTCATATTTGAGTAGCAAATCAGATGCCCTTTACTATAAACAATTTGAAATTAACGTAAAAAAATATATATCATGGAAAAAGGGGGCTTAATGTTTGTTACCTTTACATAAGCGCGTAAAATACAGTTATTCTTTCATTTCTTCTGACCACAGAGCATATCTCCTAAAGTATAATAGCTATCAACTTGAAACTTTATGGGTGGATAGATCTTATGGAGGAGAAGTGCAGTGCACAAGAACTACAACTCTTGCTTGCATAATTTTGGAGTTATTGCCCTTTGTTATTTTTGATACTTAGATTCCGTCTGGAGCATATCTCCTAAAGTATAATAGCTATCAACTTGAAACTTTATGGGTGGATAGATCTCATGGAGGAGAAGTGCTATGCACAAGGACTACAACTCTTGCTTGCATAATTTTGGAGTTATTGCCCTTTGTTATTTTTGATACTTAGATTTTGTCTGGAGCATATCTCCTAAAGTATAATAGCTATCAACTTGAAACTTTATGGTTGGATAGATCTCATGGAGGAGAAGTGCAATACACCAGAACTATAACTCTTGCTTGCATAATTTTGGAGTTATTGCCCTTTGTTATTTTTGATACTTAGATTTTGTCTGGAGCATATCTTCTAAAGTATAATAGCTATCAACTTGAAACTTTATGGTTGGATAGATCTCATGGAGGAGAAGTGCAATACACCAGAACTATAACTCTTGCTTGCATAATTTTGGAGTTATTGCCCTTTGTTATTTTTAATACTTAGATTTAATAGGAGGTAAATCTCTGACAGTACAAAAGAATCTTTAATCTATTAGGCTTCAGTTTACTATCAAGGTTTTGTGGCGGGGGATGTCCATGTCCAACATGGCTCTTGTTTTTGTGACAATGCCTTATTCGGGGAGCATAATCCGTCTCTGACGGCTCTTGTTGAATTTTACAGACAATGTTAATGTGGTAACATGTGCTGTATAAGCTTTAAGATAAAATGATTGTTGCATAAGTAAGAAATTCGCAATTCACCTTTCCCCACAAAAAGGGACAAAGACACCTGTCATTATGAATGTCTACAATGTGTCTGTGTTTTCCAGCTGGATATAGATTAGAGTTTATGTTGTGTCTGGTGTGTCATACAATTACATCATCAATGCCTGTTTATTGAATTTTACAGACATTGTTTATGTGGTAACAGGTACTCTAGAAGCCTCTGTCTAGATAAAAATGTTTACCTTTGGTATCACATTTTCAACAATCTTTTATGAATGCATTTTATTCATTAATGACACTAAATAGCAAACACTTCCCCAAAAAGACTCTATTCCACTGACATTAAGAATATCTAATTCTATATGAATTAAAGGTGTCTGCAGAGATACAAATAAGAGGGAGTATTTCCAGTCTAGGATCTTTATTTCTCATTAAAATCCTATGTTGTAGGTACTCATTGGAATTGTCTCGGTGAGTATCCACAATATAGGATTTGTACAAGTATTGCTGAAATAATTTAATTTCAAATCCCAGTGCTCCCTCTATCTGAAGCAATTTGGGTGTCAGTGTTGTCTAGCTGTAGATGGATGAGAGTTTATGTTGTGTCTGCTGTATCATGCAATAACATCATCAATGTCTGTTTATTGAATTTTACAGACATTGTTTATGTGAAAACAGCTATTCTAGAAGAATCTATCAAGATAAAACAATTTTAGTCTTGTTTTGACATAATTATTCAACAATATCTTGATGACAAATGCACCTCAAAGGCACTGAGATGCACAGTGACTTCTAATATTTCCACTTTGAAGACTGCAGTGTTTTCAAGAAAATGAAACAAGATACCAGCATTTTTGTTAGCTCCACTGGCCATGGCGTCGTGTCCGTCGTGCGTGCGTCCGTCCGTCCGTCCGTCCGGTCGTAAACTTTTCTTTAAAAATCTTCTCCTCAGAAACTACTGGATGGATTTCAATCAAACTTCACAGGAATGATCCTTGGGTGACCCTCTTTCAACGTTGTTCAAGAAATTTTGATCCAATGAAAAACATGGATTTAATGGGCGTGGCTAATTTCCAAATATGGTAAAAAGTGAGTTTTCTCAGATTCTAATCTATGGATACCAATTAAATTTTACATGAATGATCCTTGGGTGACCCTTTATCAGTCTACAAAAAATCATTGTGATCGGATGGAAAATATGCATTTCATGGGCGGAGGTCATTTCACTATATGTTATAAAGTGGAAACTTTGAAAATCATTTTCTCAGAATGTAATCGATGGAAATTAACCAAATTTCACTGGAATGATCCTTGAGTGACCCTTTATCAGTGTACCAAAAATTATTTTGATTGGATCAAAAATATACATTTTATGGGTGGAGGTCAATTCTCAATATGTTAAATAGTGGAAATGATGAAAATCATTTTCTCAGAATGTAACTGATGGATATCAATCATACATTTTTGGTATGATCTTTGGGTGACCAAATATCATGCAGCCAAAAATTACTTTGATTTGATGAAAAATATGTCTTTTAATAGCAGAGGTTACTTCTCTATCTGTTATATAGTTGAAACTTTGAAAATCATTTTCAACATCAGTAGCACCCCAAATATCTAAAAATCTAGTCAAAACATTTATTTGCTTTTACAAGAATTTCAAGCCTGTGGAGCTACTGAAGCCATTCATGGCTTTCTAGTTATGAAATTCCCCTTCCGATAATACTGAAGATGTAAGCTCGCCACCATTGGAGAGTTGGGTGCATGGGGCATCATTGATTTAGTTTATACTAATTTATTTTAGTTCGATTGCGATGAAAGCTTAAGCTTATAGAATCGCTCTCGAACACTCAATCCCGATGTTTTCACGTCCCCGAGAGAGAGGCAGTGGTTTCAATCCACTGCTACCCATTTTTACAGCTGGGTGAACTGGGGCTGGCTATTAAGTGTTTTGCCCATAAACACACCCCAGCGACAGTGGGGCTCGAACCACGGACCTCCAGGTCATGGGTGGAGTGCATTTACCACTAGGCCACCGATCATTGATTTGAATTCTGGATGCAGCACAAATTGTATTCTACATTTTTCTCCAACAGATGTGTTGATAATCATAAACATAAGTGGGATAGCATCTGGAGGGTAGAAAAAGGATAATTTAGGATGTAATGGTATTGCAAGAATTACTGTTAAGTGTTTATCCTTTGGTAGGTGCTCAGCCAATGTGATAAGACTGAAAAATTGTAAAAAAAAAATAAATCATTAAATCTCATTCAAACAATCAAGCAAGAGTTGGGTCCATTTAAAAAAAAATCCAGATTGAAAGTTTCAGAAAAACATGCTTTGTCCTTGATTAATGTCATGTTTTATTATTACAACAGTAATGTTCTGTGATATAAAGCTTTAGGAACCATATTTTGCATTAGATAATTAGACTTTTGTTTTAGAGTCTAATCATTTAACAAAGCTCAAATATTTTAATTACTGGTAACTTTCTCCTCATTTCAGAATCTACTGAAAAGTCTTTTCAGCTATTAACTGTATGAGAATTCTCGAGAAAATTAGTTAAAAACTCATTATTTAAGTACAATACTATGCTTCTAAGCAGTTTCTTTGAGGTAATTAGATGTTTTAGAGAATTTTCTACGTAAGATTTAATTACTGTATTTACCTTCTTGTTTTAACACTGTTGTTTAAGATAATCAAATTCAAGTCAGATTTCTAGATTTTAGCTTATAGAATTCTGGAGAATGTGAGAAGGAAAAAAAGATAGCTAATTCAATGATATAAATACAGTAAAACATGTATTAAGCAACCACTTACGGGACCACCAGTCATTTAAGAGAATGGTTGCTTAGTTGTCTTTTGTTACGAATTAGAAACATAATTTTCATTGAAAATGCATGTTGTGAATTTCTCAATAATTCTAAGTAGTCAAAACTCAATGGACTTGTCTCATTGAGACAATTCAAATGAGTTTTAATAACATAGGGCTCATTGATAATAATTTTATGACCAATAATGTCTACTTTTAAAAAAAATTTGATTATAAAAAGGCGATTTCAAACCCGTTGCTTGATAAAATTGGTCTCTTAATAGATGTGGTTGCTTTTGCAAGATGGACCGTATACTGTAGATTGTATAAGCCATAGTTTGTTTTGTCTACATATCTAGATCTAAAACCTGATGTTCACCTCTTTTAAGCTCTTTAACCCTTTTTATGATGTTCACAGCATATCCCTTCTTTTAGAAAAAATCTTTGGCTGATAGTAAAGACTCAGATCAGCCTGCAGAGATGCGCCGTTTGATCTTATCCAACACTGTAGAGACTTACTGCTTGATTAATGATGGGAAAACTTTAGCAAGACTGGTTTAAAATATCCCCAAAATGGCCATTTATTTGAAACAAAATTTAATTCACCATAATGGTCAACAGGATGACATGTCTACCTGCTTACAGCATTATCATGACCATCACGAAAAATAAACAGAGAATCAATCATTTTGTGACACTCAGAATTAGTGTAATGGCAAATCCATGGATATTGAAATGACCATTGGCATTAGCTGGCTAGTTCTTCTATCCTGATATAATATACTTGTTGTTCGCTGTATTGACCCATGGTACCATTATTCT
Source organism: Fragum whitleyi (assembly GCA_948146395.1). Taxonomy (NCBI): domain Eukaryota; kingdom Metazoa; phylum Mollusca; class Bivalvia; order Cardiida; family Cardiidae; genus Fragum; species Fragum whitleyi. Next base: position 13,860,621 of record OX411548.1, on the reverse strand, counting down.
GTTGGTTTATTTGCATATTCTGCATACAGTAACCCTTTAACTCGATGACAGTTTTTTTTAGAAACTTAAAATTTCCAAGAAGTAGTAGCGCAAAATGAGTGATAAATGGAAATTGGTATTACCAATAATTAAGTACATAGTATAATTGATTTTGATAAATTACAAGCAAACTCCAAGATATTATTTTTTCAGTGTTAATCCTTGTCATGCAGAACCCAGACTATCCCTGCATTGGTAGGAGATATAGACAAAGATCAGGCTGCACATATGTGCAGTCTGATCGAAGTCATTACCACCTGATTTTCCTTTTTCAAAATAGAAGAGGTGAAACATGTACTTTTCAAAATACCGGTAAATACAGACTAAAATTAAGTCATTCAGAAACTTCTTTAGCCTGAAATCTTATAATGACATCCCTCATGAACCATTGGGCCTATTTCAATGAAACTTTACCAGAATGTTCCTTCGGTGACCCTTTTCAAAAATTGTTCATGAAATTCTGATTGGCCTGTTAATATGGGCGTGGCAGGTCAGGGCTTGTTTTGAGCCCAAAATCCTTGAAACTCATCTCCTGAACCAATGGGCAAATTTCGATGAAACTTTAAATGAATGTTCCTTGAGTGACTCTTTTCAAAAATTGTTCGTAAATTTTGATTGGCCCTAATTGTGGCTGGCAGGGCTTATTTTTAGCCCAAAATCTTTAAATGACATCTTCTCCTGAACCACTGGGCTGATTTCAATGAAACTTTACCTGAATGTTCCTTGTGTGACTCTTTTCAACAATTGATCGCAAAATTTTGATTGGTCCATAGATTTGGGCGTGGCAGGGAGGGTCTAATTTTGAGTAATGAATGGCTGGGCAGTGTCTATTCTCACTTTAAAATCTTGGATTTAAATCTCTTCTTCAACAATTAGGCAAATGTGAATGAAACTTTGCCAGAAAGTTACTTGGATGAGTTCCACTTGACTAATAAATTTCAGGTGAGCAATTTAGGGCCATTCTGGCCCTCTTGTCTTTAAAAATCTTCTCAGAAATTACTTAATGAATTTTAACCAAACTTCACAGGAATAAGCCTTGTGTGACCTCTTTCAAAGTTTGTCAAGGATTTTTTATCCAATGACATACAAGGTTTGAATGGGAATTGCTAATTTACATAGATGATAATGTGTGAATTTTCTCAGAGTCTAATTGATCGATATAAAGTAAATTTCATTGGAATGATTTCTTGAGTGATTCTTCATCAGTCTACAAAAAGTTATTGTGATCAGATGAAAAATATATCTTTTATGAGCAGAGGTTTCTCTAAATGTTAATTTGTCGAAACTTTAAAAAGCATTTTCTCAGAATCTAACTGATGGATATCAACTAAATTTCACTTTATTGAATCTCGGGTGACCCTTTAATAGACTGTCATGCTATTGAAGACATCTTGAAATTTGGTAGGGAAGTTCACAGAATTTATGTAGAACCTGAGTTCATTTAGGGAAAAATCATGTTTCAACACAAACACATACAAACAGGAATAACAAATTTCAACCCTGATCAGATGGCTTAATGTGTTCGGTGCTTATTTTAGCTCACCTGAGCTTTTGTGATCATTGAATGTCTGTCGGATCCATGTCATATCACGGGAAAAAAGGGCCTTAATGACAATTTTCTTGTTTACACTCTAGAGGCCAAAAATATGGCCCAATCTTCATGAAACTTGGTCAGAATGTTGGCCAGGTCACAAGGATGAACCCTTTTGAAAATGGGAAGGACCCATGTCAAATCAAGGGAAAAAAGGGCCTTAATGACAATTTTCTTGTTTACACTCTTGAGGCCACAAATATATTACAATCTTCATGAAACTTGGTCAGAATGAGGGCTAGGTCACAAGGATTGACCCTTTTGAAAACGGGAAGGACCCATGTCAAATCAAGGGAAAAAAGGGCCTTAATGACAATTTCTTGTTTATACTCTTGAGGCCACAAATATTATACAATCTTCATAAAACTTGGTCAGGATGTTGGCCAAGTCTCTTTGAGCCCTTTTGAAAATGGGAAGGATACATGCCATATTATAGGAAAGGGGGCCTGACAATTTATGTTTACAGTCTCTAAGAGACAACAAATATGGTTCAATAGTCATGAAACTTGATCAGAATGTTGGCCAGGTCACATGACACTTGTTTAGAAAAGGCTAGAAACTTATGCAGGGATCATAGGAATAGAATAATATCTTTCTTTGAATAATCTAATGGTCATTTAATGATCTTTTAAGCATTTAATTTTGCTAAAGGAGGACTCTAAAGAGACAAAAGTGAGCAATGTATTAAGGACCATCATTGTCCTCTTGTTTAAAACAGATGGATCCTTTTTCTGTATCAAATTACTTTAGTCTTTGTTTCTTTTTTTGAAGTTAATGAAAAAAACTTTTAAAGAAACATTTTCTTAAAAAAATGTGTACTTCAAAATAAATCTCCCGACCCTGTCTATATTTTGTAGGCTCCCTGGAGAGTTTATTATGAGAAATACTGTTGTTTCAAATTGTTTGTTTGGTAAAGGGTTATAATCCTGCCATGTCCTATTTCGCTGGTGATCAATATTGGTTATCGGTGTCAAGAGAAATCTTGCGGACTCTTATGAGTGATATTTAACGCTGACTTCTTGTATTATCTCCATTTTTCTTCATTTTCCGTTTGTCTCAATGTCCAAGCTTTCTATTGCATTACTGTGAAATGGCAATTCTTCTAAATTACATTTACAGCCAAAATGTCTGTAAGCTGTCGAGGGAAATTGAAAGAATTGGAATGGTCACGTAGGTTATTTCATCTTCTGACCTAAAACAATATGTAATTTACTTTTTTTAGCTCGGCTGTTTTCGGAGAAAACCCAAGGTAATGCTCTTGCCTTGGCATTGTCTTTGTTGTCGTCATCAAAGTGCCCCTTTTTCAACTTAGATTTTTATTTGCTAAACCAGCACTCAACAGCCGAGGGTAGACAAGGGTAGCTCTTTTCTAACTTCATGTCCTGAACTTTGAATTGATTTGATGAACTATTAAGTGGTTTCAAGCATGTGATAATTTTCTTATGATGCTGTCAACCGATTACAAGATGGAAAAACTTAACACTTAACTAAATTTAAAGATGTTGCTGGTCAAACTTTGCAGAAATTTTTATGCAAAAGCATTGATAGTAAAGAATGTGATAGAATAGATATAGAGGATATTTAATGAGTGGTCATGGAATACCGAATTTATATTAAATGAGTCATCTGTAAACAGATAAAAACGAGGCTGCGCCAAGTTTTTATCTGTTTTAGATGACGAGTTTAATAAATTCTGTATTTCATGGGAACAAATTTTATATTCAATTATAATATGACCCAATTTTTTATGAAAATTCTTGATATTTGACATTCCAATTTTCAGCGAAACTTATAATGCCGTTTAAAACTTAACGTCACAATATATAGATTATGATATCATTTTCGCGGTTACAAAGTAGCGTTGCTATTCTCTCTGAGCTCATTTGCATAGTCATTCCACTAGAGTAATAACATCCGTGTAATATCAAAAATATTAAATGGGTTTATTTCACTCCTTTGATGTAGGTCATAATAATAAAAGTCATCTATTGTATAGAGGAAACTCTGAATGTCTGGCCTGTGTTTGTAAAAGAGTTGAATCTGTCTGCAGACTAAGATATTTTTGTCTTGGTAAATTACATAATATCTGTTCTAGACATGTTGGAATAGGTATTCCTGTCTTTAATGACCCCATTAAATATTGTGTCTGAATATATCAATGAAATAGGAGGTCCTGTGTCTGAGGCAGGGAGGGCAACAGGTTTATTAACTAAGCAGAGAATTTTAAAAGTGAGAAAATGATTTCCAAAAAGCAAAAAATGCTTGTACCAAGCTGTTCTTTCTTTTCCAAAATATTATTTTAAAACACATTATTTGACAGTTTCTATTTAAGAATAATCCACTTTTTATTGTGAGGGGCAACTTGTTTGAATTTGGACTGATCTAAAATTCTAATAAGTGGAAAAGGGTTAACTGCAGCGTAGATTTGTTCAAAAATAAGTGAAAGGCAGAATGTGTGACTGCACAGGCTAATTCAAGTCCATTTGTCACTTATCTATTTGAAACAAGCAAACAAATGGATGAAAGTACTGTCTCATATTCAAGGTAATTTAAGAAAGATGTAAACGATAGAAACCAAGTGCCATGGTATATAGGAAATAGACACAAGTCGAGGGGTCAGCACAATACTATTGTAAGTGCCTATATATTTATAGGCACTTACAATAATGTTTCGCTGACCCCTCGAAGTGTCAGCCAGTGTCTATATCCCTTATACCGTGGCACAAGATTTTCTATCAGACCTAGACCATGCTTTTCTAAAACTGTCTGTAATTTTACCCCAACCGCTAAAACAAGTAAAACTTGCTGTAAAATGCGTAATTTTGCTGATATTACTTATGAATCTGTCTCTGTTTCTTATTGCATTTTTTAGACTGTAGAAAATCTGTTGGAAAAAGCGCTCATACAAAATGCTTGTCATGTTTTTGAACTGACTCGATGTTCAAGGACTGTTGAGTTCCGAAGCACCACATGCTATCATCGCATATTTGTAAATAAAACAATCTGAGTAGTGTCTTTGATAATTATACTTTTGAAATACTGTTCTCTGATTGACAAATTCACTGCAAGCATGGTCTTAATTGAAATTTGTATTAAGCTTCATTAAAGACATCAGATTCAAGTTTTTCTTTAGCAATTAGCCCTAGTCAGAATTGATAAGAAAGCTGACTGTAGATTGCTGCTAATTGGTTAATTAAAAGATACTTAATCCATTACTACAAAACCTGGTGACTCTTTGACTGGTTTAAATTCAGATATTTTCCAGATATCTTTTTAAAGAAGGTTTGGATTTAACTCTTATCTTTCTGTATTTGAATTGGATCTCAAAAACCTTGCAAATCATTGGGACATTTCAACTTTTTGATGGCTCAATTTGAAACAATTGTAACTGCCTATAAATGTATAGGTAGTTACAACTGTTTCACACTGAGGCAGTGCAGTGTGATTGATCAAGTGTTTTACACAAGAAATAAGTAGAAAGCAATCATTGTAGGCTAAGATTAATTACTGCATGTCAGTTGAAGCTGATCTTGGACAATACTCAAATCTTTGTAACCAGTAGGAATATGCCACTTACAGCATAACAAGGGTTTAAAAGAGTAACATGTATGAAAGTGAAATATTGTGAGAAAACAGATCTTGATGTTTTCATAAAATTTCCCTGTTCTCTAAAGTGGTCCCAATTATTCTTTAATTTAACCCTTGTCATGCTGAGTAAAAATCTTTGCAAAAATAAATGTAAAATCAAAGTGCTAAAAGCACTGGAAGTTACCAAATGTGAGTGAGTATTGATTTTGGAAATGCATTGTTTTAGACCTTTCTGGTTTTAATATGAAATTCAGGTGGTATGAACTCAGATCAGACTGCACATATGTGCAGGCTGATCTTTGTCTATACCTCCTGTCAAAGCAGGAATATTCCGGGTTCAGCATGACAAGGGTTAATGCCCCTGCTTCAAAAAGATCAGGGAAATATTGTTTTACTGTTGTCCATCCAACTGTCTGTTTATTTACCAACCTCAAGGCCATTAAAGATAAAACAACAATATTATGCATCATTATTGATTAACAATATGCATCTGCTGATACCAAGGTCAAGGTTAGGTGACAATGTCAAAGTATTGATGAATGTACTGTTTTGTGGCAATGATGTTTGAACACTAGTGATGGGCAGATTAATCGATTATAATCGGCTGGTTTTGGCTTCCGATTTGTGATAATAGACTAAGAAATTTCATAATTGATTAATCAGTTCCTAACACAAAAGAATTTAGCATTTGTTTTTGAAACTGTCATCAGTTTGATGGCTCAGCGTGAAACAGTTGTAACTGCCTATATGTTTATGGGCAGTTACAATTGATTCATTCTGAGCCTTGAAGTTGGAAGAAAAAACTGCAGAAAGATTCTGTAGGCCATGAGTTTGAACTAGACTTTCACATTCTGTTCTTCAAAGGATGATAATGGGAGTGCTTTATTAATTTCTAAGAAAACATTTGTACAATTGATCATAAGTTGATTTACTCTTCCAACTAAAAACCAATTATCAATTGTGATTTGAAACCGATTGTCCAACACTATTGAACACTAGTCAGCCCGATTAGCTCAACTGGTAGAGCACCAGACTTAAAAACCATTGAAGTTTGACAGCGTGGGTTCAAACCCGGGCTGGCACAATAACAAATTAATTGTCTTTTGGATGAGACGTGAAACCGAGGTCCTGTGAGACAGTGCTTTACACAGAGCAAGTTAAAAAACCATGGCGGATCTCAGCAGTAGTTTTGTCATGTGTCCTTGCACTATCCCCCGTAACAACTATCAGTCTTCTGGGGGCGTCGCTCATATGGGCATGTGCTATGGTAGTGACGATAAATAAATAGAAATACATACATATTGAACACTACCAAATCTTGTTTGGAAAAGTATTGATAATTTGGGTAAAGGTTTAAGACAATTAACCCCGGCTCTAATTTCTAATTACCGGTCAGAGTTGGTATCAACATTATTTTCTTTTCAATTTGTAGCTTATTAGCTTATCTGTCTAAACCTTTTATCGAACAAGTTTTGTTGGGGGATATAAAGTACTTTGCTGACTTGTCTAAATGAAATTTGATAACATTGAAGGATTTGACAGAAGAATAACGAATGTTTCATTTTGAAATCCCTCTCACTTTCTGGAGCCAATGGGAGAGACAGAAAGAAAGCTCTAACATTTACTTTACTTTGTTATCTCCCTTGCATTATATTCCATGAGAATGCAACTTCATACAGCTTATTTCGTTTTGCTGGCATACATGTTTTCAAAATTTCAGACTTTATTTAATTATTTTATCCAATTTTGTCTTTTTGATAGATATTGTTATGTAATGGACGGGTTTTGCATCAATTTGAAAAGTGTTCACATTACATCAATGTGCATAAGTTTATTAGACTATCCTGTCCAATCTAAGCTGTAGCTATAATACTGGCAAATGTCAATTAAAGAGGGGTGTGGAATTCCCATGACCATATTGTCCAACACAAGCTTTTTCATTTGCAAGCAAGTACATTTTTCTATCCTACTTGTCCATGGACAAGTAAATACCAGAACAGATCTTGGAACAGTACTAAAAAATTCTAGGTAAAAGTCATTCTAATGTTTGTATCAAAGGGTAGAAAACATTGTCTTGAATGAAGAAAATGCTGAATTACAACATTTTCTTCATTAAAAAAATGTTTTTCAAAGTATTTACCAATCTATTTTTCGTGGACAAATTCATTTTGATCTTTGACAAGTGAAAAGTCGACTTCTACTTAGCCATATGCAGATATATGCACATTTTCATCATTACAATAATTTTGACACTTACCTAGAACAGTTCTATCAGGACAATGTAGTCAAATATCAACAGATGAACTGTATGCCAATAGAAAAAATAGGAACAGAATCGGAAAGTTAAGCAAGGGATAATTGGAAAACAATAGTGATAGGGTTTGGTTTTAGAAATGTTTATCCAAGATGTCAAACTGATGTCTTCCTGGCTGATTATTGGAGAAAACTGGCCAGGGACATTTGACAGTCTGTATAATCAGCTAGCTTTCCTTGACCCAGAGTTCTAGACTTACTGAGGAGGGATTTCAAATGTTAAATGAGCTTGTATATTACACTATTACATTTATATAAAGCAGACAGAATTTAAATTTTGTTTCAAAGAAAGTGCCAATTTTTTAGGCATTTCAAACAGTCTGGCTTTCAGTTATGAAGGGTGAGATGTAGGCTAATATCCGACTGCACATCTGTGCAGGCTGATCTTAGTTTATATTGCCTGCTAAAGCTTTGTGTATTTGAAGAATATGATGTAAACTACATGAAAAGACTCAAAATGTTAAATGAGCTAGCCACCATAAAAGGGCTATTTGTCTTCCACCAATGGGTTGATAATCATAGACCTATGTGGGATAGCAGCTGAAGGGCTAGGAAAGGATGAAATGGTAGAACTGGTGTGAGAAATATCAGGAATCTATTGGTATTTTGTCCCCCAAATCTTTTAGATATGACTGAAAGAAAGTTAAAATGAACAATTAAACCCAATTCAAAACAGAGATAAATGAGCCTTTATGTTACATTTAAAACAACCTTAGATGTGTTTAACTGGCAGACTTTGAGCAGCATGGACTATTTGTCTTACACCAATGCATTAGTATGCATTTTTTTATTAAAAGAAATCATTAAACTTATGTCTTTTAGGCCCCTTTAAATTGACGTTAATTTGCTCTTAACAATCATATAAATGATTTTTTTAGAGGAAATTCACATCAAATTAGAGAAGAAGTCTGAACAGGTTCTTGAAATATAGGTATTCGAGGTGGGTTTTCGTAGTAAAAAATGTAGGGGTGGTTCTATAAGGGAGGGCACTATTATTATGGGAAATATGGTATATTTATTGTAAATAAGACTTTAACAATCAGCGCAAAACTCTAAATATATATAGGTGCTTGCTATAAAGTTGCACCAAGCTAACACCTCTGTAATGTTATATTTTGCTGTCTACCGTAACAGAAAAGTCAACTCTAAGCCACATTACGTCCCTATGGAATTGAAATATAGATGTTTGTGATGTTGACTCTTGATATGGTTTTTGTGATGGAAATTGGATATTTTAGGGCAAGAAAATCCCCCATTAAATGAGGCTCTTGTCATATTTACAGTATAAATTCTCATATAGCCCCATGCTTTAATAAAAACCCATCACCTATTTTGATTGTTAAAATGGACCCTTTTTTATGTGATTTTACAAAATCTTGAAACCTTACTTGTAAAGGCCCATACCCATAAGATCAAGGCCATTAAAATTGGAGAGACCAATGTGTTAACATAATCGAAGGAGAGAGAGCAAAGTGTTGACATTACTTGGAGAGAGCAAAGTGTTGACATGACTTGGAGAAAGCAATTTAGTGCTCACATTACTTGGAGAGAGCAAAGTGTTGACAAGACTTGGAGAGAGCAAAGTGTTGACATAATTGCAGTCACAAGAGTTGTGGGTGTAAACAAAGACCTAATAAGGTTATACCATTAAATCAATAAAGTTGCTATTGATTCACACTGGACCATTGTTGCATTAATTATTAAAACTGGACATGCTCTACCAGTATTAGTTACACAGCCTATTGAGCATAGAGTACTTCTTTTCTTTTTGTTACCCTTATATTAAGAGAGAGGCATTCATGATAGCTTCTTAGCTTATGACAAATCTCAATTCTGCTTGTATGTGTTATAATCTATAGATCTGCAAGCAAGAGTAAGGTTTGAGAAACCGTTATTGTCTATCATTTTCAATGTAAAAGGGATCTTTGATCACTCACTTGAAATTGCTTGCCTAAATTGTAGCTTTCTTTTCATATGCTCAATATATGTGTGCCAAGTACAGACTCTGACCAGCCTGTGCATCTGCACAGTCTGGCTGCAGTCTTTGCTCAGCACTTCGTAGATATGTGTTATAAAGGCTTAAAAAAAATTCAGAAGATCTTTAATGCACTTTGTTGTCGTCCAGGCTGCTCATAGCCCTTCATACACACAATGTGAAAATACTGGAATTGTCATACATAGGCTCTATGTCATGTAATACCTCTTGGAGTGCTACCCTGGTAGTTTGTCAGGGCAATTGCTGGGAGATTATCATTTCAAGTTGACCAAATACTTCTTTAGGATAGGCTGTCCATGTCTAGCTGCCTGAATGCTTATAGCCAAGAGAACTTTTGATGAACATAACTTGCTTTACTTTAGACAATCCTGATTTTATAATTCATGAACCTTAGAATGCTTCTGAATGCCATTATTTCAAGTACTTGTGACGAACATAACCTGCTTTATAATATGACCTACGTCGCTGGAGTGAAATAATCCCGTTGAATATTTTTGATATTACACGGGTGTTATTACACTAGTGGAATAACTATGCAAATGAGCTCAGAGCGAATAACAACGCTATTTTGTAACCGCGAAAATAACGTCAAAATCTATGTTTTGTGACGTCAATTTTTTAACTGCATTATAAGTTTTGCAGAAAATTGAAACGTTGAATTTCAAGAATTTTGACGATTTTTCGCTAAAATTCGGGTCATATTATAAACAGAATATCAAATTTGTGCTCATAAAATACCCAATTTATTAAACTCGTCATCTATAAATAGATAAAACTCGGCAAAGACTCGTTTTTATCTGTTTATAGATGACTCTTTTAATAAATTCGATATTGAATGACCACTCATTCAATATCCTCTATTTACTTCAGACAATTGGAATCCTGCTTTTATAATTTATGAACCTTAGAATACTGCTGAAGCCCATCATTACAAAACACTTGTTGAATCTCTGAACAATTCTTCTATATATGTATTTCAAGAACATGTTATCTTGAAGGACTTGTATGGTATAAAATGGAAACTGTTGTTTGCAGAATATCTCTTTTTGTACCTACTTTGGTTGACTTTGATATGGAATCAATAGAATTCAAAATTCAAGTTCTGTCCTGTAAAGTAAAAATTAATTGATAATATCCTGTGACATTTTAACGTTTTCATCTTTTACATGTATATGTAAGATGTAATATGTTAAGGTTCATGTAAAGTGTTTGAGACCCAATATTTAGGGCTCTTCATTAGCCATGAAAAAGCAGTATGTCGAGGTATATTATATATCAAAATGAAGCTATGCGTGAGCACAAGCAGTTAGGCAACATAAGACCGCCATAGCTATAGCGGTATAGCCAAAACATTGTGGAAAAGGGTCATTTTGTACAGAACAAGCAACTGCATGACGGTTGCATAAAATCGCCCCATATTTTAACAAAGTACAGTCTGAAGTACCATCCAGGTAGTGCTACAAACGTTGATATAAAACTCAGTCTCAAAAGGCTCTTTTGAAACTATCAATTTCCATTTATTTTGTCAACATACATGTCAAACCGGTTTGGTCTGTTTTCAAAATAGATGTTAGGTATGGTGCAACATCACACCATAATATTGTAAAATATTTCTTCGATTTATTTCAAATTATAGTTTTCTTTAATTCAATGATCTACAATATTACTATATATTTATGATTCTGTGAAATAGAAATTGATATATTGCTAAACAACCTTACAGGTATATAAACAATTAATGTCTATTCATGTTGTGATAACACACCATACCCTAAAAAGATCTACACGTTTACAAAATTAGAATGACATATATGACATATGTGTTTATAAAATAAGTCAAAATAAATTGCTTGCATAACTACGTTTTGGGGCTGAGTTTTATGCCAATGGTTGTAGCACTACCTGGATGGAACTTCAGGCTAGACTTTGTTAAAATATGAGCCAATTTTATCCAATAGTCATGCAGTTGCTTGTTCTGTACAAAATGACCCTTTTCCACAATGTTTTGGCTATACCGCTATAGTTATAACAGTCTTATGTTTTTCAACTGCTTGTGCTCATAAATAGCTTCATTTTGATATATAATATTCCTGGACATTCTGCTTTTTCTTGGCAAATGAATGCCCCTAAAATTGGGTCTCAAACACTTTACATGAACCTTAAAATACTCTATGGTTAGAACAGTGCACAGAATTTAAATTGTCAACTGTATAGTTAAGGATGCAATGCACTTATTGATTCCAGCTGCATTGATGTCTGGCAGTTACAATGTACCTGTGAAATCATATTTGTTAACCAGGAACTTACAAAACTATACTTGCAGGAAATATGGAATGATCAAAGAACTTAAAAATTATCACAGTATTGCTGAAATTTTCACATGTTGGGATATCTGTATATGTTCAAGACTTGCTTGAACATTAAGAGTTTATGTTCACAATAAACTTTCACTATAAAGGGGTAAAACAATTTTTGACTCCCCCAAACAATATATTCCATCCGTCTGTCCATCCGTTTGTCTGTTCAATAGTCATGAAACTTGGTCAGAATGGTGGCCAGGTCACATGAAACTTGTTTAGAAAAGGCAAGAAACTTGAGCAGGGATCATAGGAATAGAGTAATGTCTTTCTTTGAATAATCTTATGGTCATTTAATGATCTTTAAAGCATTTAATTTTTCTAAGGGGGGAGTCAAAGCGACGAAGGTGAGCAATACAGGACTATCATTGTCCTCTTGTTTTAAGTTACAACATTTTTGCTTGCCCACACAAAAGTCATGTATATTACAAATCAAAGACATTTTCAGCTTGATACACTACCCCTATTCCTCTCCAGGGAAAAATCCTGGATCTGCACGAGATCAATTGAGCCTGTGTGTGAGATTTCCAACAATTTCATATATGTACAAAGCAAAGACTCTGACCAGCCTGTGCATGGGCACAGTCTGACCAGAGTCTTCACTACGCCTTTAGTAGATAGATAAGGTCTCAAAGTACTCGTAAAGCAACAGGTAACAATATATTTACAGTATGTGGCTGTCTAAGCTACCCAGTGTTTGCACTTCACACACATTTCAAATTGTTAGAAATGTCACACACAGGCTCAATTATGGTAAGGGGTTAGTTAGACTTGATTCCTTGTCGCCCTGTGTGACACCGTCTGTATTGAATCAGTATTTCTCAGCTTATACAGCAGGCACTGTGAACCTATATTATAGCCCAGTGTTTTCAATACTATGTGTAACAGCATGTAGAATACGGCTCAATCAATAAAATGACAGTTCTTCAGAAAAACACACAAGTTTTCCTATCATAGCCTCCTAAAGTCAATAATAAATTGCATTATATTCTAAAATTGACGAGTATTTCCCTATTTCTCGGGCGGTTAATGTTATGGATTATGTAGAATATGGAATAATGGTGTGAGGACTATTGTTTTTTCCACCATATTGATGAATCTTGACATGGGGAGCTTGTATAGTAGTGTGTTCCGTTATTGGCTGTCTCGTAACGGCCTATGCTAAGTATTATGGTGATTAGTGTTTTGGATTTAAATACCGATTCCCAGACACAATGGAATTTTAATTTTCTGGTTATGAAATTTATTTATCAGGTAAGAAGATTATTGTTTTCTGGAAATTTTCATTTGCTTCAGAGATGCTTTTCTTTCTATATCCTCTTTGACTAGCTAAATTTGGGTCATTTCTATTGTTTTCTGATTTATATATCTTTTAGGGCTCCTTTTCTTCCAAATTTCTGATTTGAAGTTATCTGCCGCATTTCTCCTTTTAAACGCACCTGGGAGCTATACATAACATGGTCAGGGAGATTTTTTATTTAGAATGCATTTTCTGATTTAAGAAATGATTAAGATATATGTCTTTTATGCCCTTTTCCCTTAAATTTTTGGTGAATTTTCTCTAAACGTTTGTTTAGGGGAAATTCATCTTAAATTAAAGAAGAAGTCTCAAAAAGTTCCTAAAATTCAGGCATTTGAAGTGGGTTTTGTATGGGTGCTACTATTAGGGAGGGCACTATATAACAGAAAATACGGTATTTTTCTACATTTTGAATATTTTATGGGGAATGTAAACTTTACCTTTATCATGCTGAATAAACCCCTTGATAAAATAGCATTAAAATCAAAGTGTTGAAAGCACTGGTTGTACTTACTGGTTGTTAGCATTTATTGAAATAATAAATTTCCAATTTTGAATAAAAAAAAAGAAAGAAAAGAACATGGTATGGACTAACATTATAGGCTGCCCTATCTTTGTAAGTTGGCTTCTCACAAAATGCAGAGACATTTCGAGAGCTGAGAATATTCAAATGTGAACCTACAACATAGGGTTTCACATGGAAAGATTTTGAACTGGCTTTACCCTCTCTTATCTGTACCTCTGTAAATTAGTGAAAAGAGGTTTCTCTGAGTCATGGATGAGGTTATTCTAAAGGTCTGGTAGTTGCTATTGATAGTTGTACAAGTTACAATAGTGTCTCATGCAATCAATTTAAGTAATACAACTAGAATTGTGTAAGTACTGAAATGCAGTCCTCAATCTCAAGTTCTGTAAGAAAGATATGAAAATATTTGGCTACAGTACTTAAACATTTGTGTTGAGTTGACAGACTTTCAGATAATTCAAGGTTTTGTTTTGATTGAATATCTTGAAGCCTTCCTTAATTCATGTCATTGACTTTTGCAGAACGACATGTATCTTAAATTTGCAAGGCCATAAAAGGATTTGCTTTTATCATGTGCTATAGTTAAGCACTCAGTTATAACCTCTAAATGTGCTTCTTGTGGATATAACCAGGATAAGGATACTTTTCTTCCTCAGGTCTTTAAAGACATACCAAACATTGCCTAGAAAACTTTGACTGCAAGTACAATTTGACTCACAACTAGTACAGATTTCTGTCCTCGGAATGCGATGAAATATGTAACGTTCAAAATTTAGACTAACTCACAACATGCTTTGCCAAAATTCCTTGGGGTACAGATGGCTGTATCTGCATAAGGGATAGACAAGTCACTGTGATTTAACTTCAATAATGTTGAAACTGGTGTTAAACCACATACAAGGACTAAACAAACATGATACACAATGTTATATATACAGCCCTAATTGAAAATAGATCATCAATTTTCTTGGTTAAATTTTTGGCAATCCTTTGAACATCATGTCAAAGTTGTCAACTATCTGGCAAACTTCAAATTCTGAGAAAGAATGGAATTAGGGCTTTAACATACAGTAAGGCAACAAGGCAACAGATAGAACGTTTTAAGGATATCATACATGTATTTTATGGTGTGTTTTCTTGAAGTCTGCTTTCAACTGTATTGCAGTTATATCTAAGTGACTCTTGTACACATACCAATGGTTCCTTTCGTTTCTTGCATGAAGTTCAAACAAATAGTGTGTGTCAAATGTTGGATTAAAGTTGGCTTAACCTGAGTTCAAACTCGTACTGCCAGGATTGACCCAAAGCGTTAGCAAATATCATATGCAAAATTATCAAGCTTTTTATTCAATTTTTGGATATCCACAACACAGATCTTTTTCCTAATATTTGAAAATACCTTTGGGTGTCATTTTATCTTTGGTACTCTGAATTTCTACTTTGGCCCAAACAGGACTTATTTACAGATCATTTGAACCTGTGCATGGCATTTCCAACTATTCCATATAACATGTTGGAAAAACATTGTGCATTGAGAAGAAAACAAAGCCTCAAGTAAGCCTGTACATCTGTACAGTCTGACCAGAGTCTTCACTGTGTGCTCTGTAGATAGATAAGGCATAAACCCCTTTTCAGGAGGATTGCAAATATTCTTATTATATAGTGTGTTTGTATCCAGTTAACCCTTTCCTGTTTTACAAAATTTCAGACCTGTCCAAATTCAAAGGTTTTGCAGACGAAAATTTAAAGTGGATTTAATTTGAAAAATAACCATTCAGTAGGGTAAAAAATAGTGTGGAAAAAGAAGAAATTGCTTATGAGAAGCAATTTCTTCTTTTTTCACAATGTTTTCTCAATCAAAAAATCACCGACACGTAAAAAGCAGGGATTAAACAGCAAAGGGTTAATTTAAGTCCATCATGCATTTGTGAAATTGTTGGAAATGTCTGGTATAAGCACATTTCATTTTGTTTTTTTTCCATGGAGGAATGACCAGTAACTGTGTTAATACAAAATTCACGAGTTGATCTCGACTTTTAATCAATGTTGAGAAAACTACCAAACGAATGTAATCTAATGTCTCATAGGATACTTATCTAATTATTGCAATGCATAACAGAAAAGGGACTGTCTACTCTGGACTCCAAATATCTGCTAGAAAAAAGAAAGGAAAAAGAAAGGAAATCCTTTAGTAACAACTTACTCTTTCTTAATATTTTTCTAAGAAGGTTCGAGTTTTATCATTGTTTGCTGGCTGCCGTCAAAGGGCAGTTGGTAGTGCTTCGAACTGTCAATCTAAAGGTCCTGGGTTGGAAGTGGGTTGGTGGCACTCATTCTTTCCGACTATTTGTCTCTCACCAATGGGTTGATAACCGTAGACCTATGTGGGATAGCAGCTGGAGGCTAGGAAAGGATATGATGGTAGTTCTGGTGTGAGAAATACCAGGAATCCATTGGTTGGTGTTTCAGCCCCAAAGATATGCCTGAAATAATGTTATAAGGGGCCTAAAACCCCATTCAAACAGACAATCAAATCAAACCATTTGTTAAAGATGCTCTTGAATGATCTCTTAAGATAACTCTGATAAGTAACGAAAACTTCGGGTTTATAAAAGTCCTATTAGAATATTCATTTTCAAAATCTTTTTAGACTCCCTCTTTTTTAGCTCTATATATCCTTAAGTAATTTGCACCCCCTGTCTATATAAGGGCATCTATGTTGTTTAAGGGTAAGATCACATGGATCGAGATTTCAATTATTGGAATTTGTATCATCTTTATTTTCCCACTTCTCTGCAATTAATTAACTCTTTTTGCCTTTGCTCTTTCTGGAATCTACACAGATCTAAAACCCTTGTCCCTTATCAAAATTTGTTAATTATTAAGTGGTACACAGGCACTGCTTATTCCTTGTCATGCTGAATAAAAAATCTTTGCTAAATAGCATTTAAATCAAAGTGAAAAGAGCACTAGATGCTCTAATTGTGAGTAAGTATTTATTAAAAAAATTAAACATCTAAACTCTACTGCTTTAAAAAGGATAATAAGGTGGTATGGACTTAGATCAGACTGCACATCTGTGCAGGCTAATCTTTGTCTATACCTCCTGCCAAAGCAGGAATATTCCGGGATCAGCATGACAAGAAATAAAATTCTGTAGGTGACTAACAAACGGACCTTGACTTTATGAAACTCTTGGAATATTTGATCCAAACTTCATAGAAAGACTCAGCTTAATATTTCAGCAAAAGCATCTTGTGCTGGAAGCACTTCAATATGCCTTCAGGGTATTCAGGGTGACAAACCAGTGCAAACTGTTTGTAAATTATACCCTGCTTTGCATGTGCAAGTGTGTGCAAAGCAGGGTAAAATTCGCAAACAGATTGCACCATTTTTTCATCCTCAACACAGGAGGGATTAAGTGCTTTTGGAGGGTTTTAGTAGACTTTGTAACAATTTTAGTTCCTTTTAGCTACCATTTTTAAGGAAATTTTATTCCATTGTGTATGGATACTGAAAACCCTACTGTTTTCAGATCTATTTCGAGATTACGAGAGTTGGAATAAATGATAATGGTTTTCCATTTATGGTTTGAATAATGCATGAAAGTACTTCATGTGGGCCCTTGTTCAGCATTGTAAATGCGTCATTATACAAGTAAATTTGAAAGGCATGGATTACCGGATAACATGCAATATTTGTATGCAGATTCCAAAAACAATCTCTTATTTTGTGTGTGTGAATTTGATTCAATTGTGTCAAAAATAAGATCAAATTTGAGAGGTCAGCGCATAACTATGGTAATTGGATATCAGTTTTTAGCTCCACTGGCTGAAAGCCACTGGGGCTATTGTCATGGCGTTGTGTCCGTCGTGCGTCCGTCCGTGCGTCCGTGCGTCAGGTCGTAAACTTTTTCTTTAAAAATCTTCTCCTCAGAAACTACTGGATGGATTTCAACCAAACTTCACAGGAATGATCCTTGGGTGACCCTCTTTCAAAGTTGTTCAAGAAATTTTGATCCAATGGAAAACATGGATTTAATGGGCGTGGCTAATTTCCAAATATGGTAAAAAGTGACTTTTCTCAGGTTCTTATGAATGGATATCAACCAAATTTTACATGAATGATATTTGGGTGACCCTTTATCAGTCTACCAAAGATTATTGTGATCGGATGAAAAATATGTATTTTATGGGCAGAGGTCATTTCTCTATATGTTATATAGTGGAAACTTTGAAAATCATTTTCTCAGAATCTAAGTGATAGATATCAACCAAATTTTACATGAAGGATCCTTGGGTGCCCCTTTATCAGTCTACCAAAAATTATTGTGATCAGTTGAAAATTATGTATTTTATGGGCGGAGGTCATTTCTCTATATGTTATATAGTGGAAACTTTGAAAATCATTTTCTCAGAAAGTTAGTGATGGATATCAACCAAATTTCACCCGAATGATTCTTGAGTGATTCTTTATCAGTCTACCAAAAAATATTGTGATTGGATGAAAAATATGTATTTTATGGGCAGAGGTCATTTCTCTTTATGTTATATAGTGGAAACTTTGAAAATTGTTTTCTCAGAATGTAACTGATGGATATCAATCAAACTTCATTAGTATAATCCTTGGGTGATCCATTATCATGCAGCCAAAAATTATTGTCATTGGATGAAAAATATGTCTTTTATGGGCGGGGGTCATTTTTATGCCCCCGATAGGGAGGCATCATAAATTTGACTTGTCCGTCCGTCTGTCTGTCCGTCCGTCTGTCTGTCCGTCCGTCCGTCTGTCCGTCCGTCCGTCATTCCGTCCAAAAACTTTAACATTGGCCATAACTTCTAAATCAAAGCGGTGTCGGGGGCATTGTCATCTTACAGTGACAGCTCTTGTTCTATATATTATAAAAGTGGAAACTTTGAAAATAATTTCAACATCAGTAGAACCAAAAATATCTAAAAATCTAGTCGAAACTTAGATTTGCTATTACAAGAAATTCAAGCCTGTGGAGCGACACAAGCCATTCATGGCTTTCTAGTTATGCACTTACAGTATTTTGTGATAACCTGGGCTAGGAAACAGTTGTTATGGCCAGATAGCTAAAGGATACTGGACAACACTGCTTAGAGCTTGATTATTGCCTTTAAATTGAAGCCCACAATATCATGCTTGAATAGAGTGCTAGGGACCTTGGCACTAAGCCCAATGACATACACTGTGAGCTTGACATTTAGGGTTTCATTTTTGTAACCAGTCATGCGAAAAGGGACCATCTAGGAACTCCTTTAAGTAAAAGTATGAAAAAAAAATTTGTTCCATTAGAGGTCAACCAGTGGTTGCATGTCAAGAATTCTTATACGGGAATGTAGATTGATCATTTTAGAATCAGAAAATGGTCAAAGTGCGAAAAGTGTTGACCTTAGTCAGTCTTCGCAGTCTGCGCAGTCTGACTAGGGTCGGCACTTTACACGCTCCCCAGATGGTCCATTTATGCGTGAAGTGTTAAATATTTCTTTTGAAATTCGAATTGAAACAAAAAGCCCTCATAACAGCCTGTGGCATTCAAGGAGTTATCCTGCTGTCCATGGACCAGTTATACCATATTGTGTTTAAGTTATTAGTTCTTAAAATGTTCAACTATTTGCAGCTCAGGGCTAGATAACAGATATGATCATCAGAACACTTTTTTGACAAGAATAATAGGGAAGGTTTTATGGCACTTTCATTTTGCAGCATACTATTTTGGTTATGTTTTATAGGCTATGAATTCTCTGTTAATATTGATTCACTTTTAGCTCCACTGGCTGAAAGCCACTGGGGCTAATGTCATGGCATTATGTCCGTCATGTGTCTGTCCGTCCGTCCATCAGTCCATCGGGACGTAAACATTTTCTTTAAAAAATTCTCCCCAGAAACTTCTGGATGAATTTCAACCAAACTTCACAGGAATGATCCTTGGTTGACCCTCTTTCAAAGTTGTTCAAGAAATTTAAAAAAATTGATCCATTGAGAAACATGGATTTAATGGGCGCGGCTAATTTCCAAATATGGTAAAAAGTGAGTTTTCTCAGATTCTAATAGACGGATACCAATGAAATTTTACATGAATGATTTTTGTGTGATCCTTTATCAGTCTACAAAAATATTATTGTTATCGGATGAAAAAATATGCATTTTATGGGCGGAGGTCATTTCTCAATATGTTGTGTAGTGGAAACTTTGAAAATAATTTTCTCAGAATGTAACTCAGATGGATATCAATCAAACTTTTTTGTATGATCTTTGGGTGACCAATTATCATGCAGCCAAAAATTATTGTGATTGGATGTAAAATATGTCTTTTATGGACAGAGGTCATTTCTCTATATATTATATAGTTGAAACTTTGAAAATCATTTTCAACATCTAAGAACCCAAAAAATCGAAAAATCTAGTCAAAACTTTGATTGCTTTACAAGAATTTCAAGCCTGTGGAGCAACTCAAGCCATTCATGGCTTTCTAGTTCCCATTGTTATCCTCCAGCATACTGTAAAAGCTCTAATACAGACCCGAATATTATTATCAGAATTATCACTTTTCTGTTTAACCCTTTGCTGTTTAATCCCTGCTTTTTACGATTGAGAAAACATTGTGAGAAAAGGAGAAATTGCTTCTGACAAGCAATTTCTTCTTTTTCCACACTATTTTCTACCCTACTGAATGGTTATTTTTCAAATTAAATCCACTATATATTTTCGCCTGCAAAAACCTTTGAATTTGGACAGGTCCAAGATTTTGTAAAACAGGAAAGGGTTAAAGAGTTCATGTTTTCTGAAAATTATGTGAAAAATGGTCAACTTTGACATCTGAAGATGGGTGTGGGGCTATATGAGAGCTTCGGGCTCTATTAGAATTTTTACATCTCTCTGTGCATTTGATTCTCACTAAAGAGTGATGTTGATGGCTCACTTTGAAGGAGGCTAACTATAAAGCTGAAAATAGGCCTAATTATCACATTGTCAAAGGTTGCTAAAAGCTACCTAAAAATATGTTTACCTGATGATGGGCACACAGAAAGTTCATTCAACCAATATTAACCCTTTCCTGTTTTACAAAATTTTGGACCTGTCCAAATTCAAAGGTTTTGCAGACGAAAATTAAAAGTGGATTTAATTTGAAAAATAACCATTCAGTAGGGTAGAAAATAGTGTGGAAAAAGAAGAAATTGCTTGTCAGAAGCAATTTCTTCTTTTTTCACAATGATTTCTCAATCATAAAATAACAGGCACGTAAAAGCAGGGATTAAACAGCAAAGGGTTAATAAACCAAAGATTATTTAAGTAAGACAGGGAAAAATTCACAGTATCTAAGTACAGTTAACAACATCGTGAAATTGACAATGTGAATGATTTTGGAATGATTCTGGAATGAAATTGAATGAATGCGGGGAGTGAGTTTTGAGTGAATTTAATGGGAGGTAATTCTATATAGCTGATTTGGTTCGGGATGAACAAAATTAGCTATATGTATTACCTCTCTTTAATAAAATATGCATAGAAATTCTATAAATAGCTTCCTATTTCCTCAAGAACCAATCAGTAGCCTAAAATTTCAATTATGTCAGTGAAATCGCGATTTGGTTCTTGTTTTATTCAGTTTGAAGGTAGTTAGTTGTTAATCTTATATTTTTTTAGTAATTTTGAGCGTTTATGAATGGTTTGAGCGAGTGTTTGGAATGAATGATTGGAGCGCTGAGTGAGCGCTTTAGAATGGTTTTGATTGAGAAGAATGTCAATTCCACGATGTAATTAACTGTATGATGATAAATAATAAAGGAAAAATCAAAGACTTTTAGCATTGAGTTATTTTTTATGCAGAAAGTAAAAATCAAGCTAGAATGATCCTTGAGTGACCATTTATCTATTAACAAAAAAATATTGTTATCAGATGAAAAATATGTCTTTTATGGGTGGAGGCTGTTCCTATATGAAATATAGTCGAAACTTTGAAAATCATTTTAAAAGAACATAACTGATAGATTTCAATCAAATTACAATAGAACCCCGTGTTAACCCTTTGTAAGTCTGCACAAAATTATCGTGATTGGATGAAAAACTTGTATTTAACAGACGGAGGTCAATTTCTATTATGTTATCATGATTTACTCTTGGTAGGAATTTGACCACCATCTGACTTTTTATCTCAAACCATATCACAGTAACATTTGCCAATCTTTCATTTACCTATCTTTTTATTGCTTACAGGAGACCAAAATGCCTTATTCACGCTGTTGATATACATTTTGGTTGCCAAATGGCAAGATATATCCAGACAATACCCTCCCACAGATTATTTATAATAAAACTGATGTCTACCTTAATTTAATTAACCCTCTGCTTTTACCTTTATCACAATGTTATATCAGCTTCTCATAACCAGAGCCCAGCCAATCATAGCTAGTTGAGGGTCAGAGGGTTTAGGTTGGATTCAAATAAATGGTTGCCAGCCATTTAATGCCAAATGGCAATACATGTACCAATTTCACCAATCAAAAATCAGGGCTTGTGCTAGCTTTTCAAATTTGGGAGTCATTGACCCTTTGACCATATAATTCTGGGGGTCAAAACTGGTTTTAAAGGGGTCAAAAAGATCAAAGCATTAAAACTTATCTGTTGTTAAAGTAATCTATATAAATGAATCAGCATAAGCAATAAAGTGTAGACACACTTTATTGTTTATGTTGTTTCATTTGTTTAAATATTATGTAATAGTTTGAAAAAAACAAATGATCTATTTTACCTTTTATATTACTTCGGTTGCACCACTGGAAAATCAGTGGGTCAAAATGACCCCTTGAAGGAAAATTTTGAGGGTCAAAATAGATTTTTTGGTAGTCAATACCCTGGTTTAAGGGTCAAACACGAGCCCTGAAAAATACATCAATGACTTATCAGTGGAACTTAACTTTAAGTTTAGAAATCTTAGAAAATTCTGTTGTTGAGTAAGCTGTTACTACCACTCCTAAGCCTGTCGCTGACTTATTGCCTATTTTATCACCACTTCCACAAAAAAAGACAGACGCACCTTTATTCTTATAAAAAAAGAGACTCAAATTATTATAAAAACTATCATAAGAAGATTGTGATTCCCTAGTCAGACCACACATTCTCTCTATGTCATTAGAATTTCTGATTTACGCCATATTTGAAGCAGATCTTGATATTCAGAAAAGCAAGAAAGTGATCGGAGACTCATCACATTGGTACAGCGACCTATTCGCAAAATAGATGTTGCATACTCACCTTGATGTCTGTACCAGGAAAGAGTGGGAGAGAGAAAGAGGATGAGAGAGAGATATGTAAGATATGTTACATAACAAGAGTTTAGTCAAGTAAATTTTTAAAAGTGAAAAGAGGAAATTTGTTGCCTGTTGGTGAATCCTGGCAGACCCCACATGTATTAGGGGTTACTCCTAGCTGTTACTTTGTAGCCAACTCACTGAGCACTGAAATTTGGGGAGAGAGGTATTTACATTTACAGGCGATATTGCTGAACCAACCTTGTCTATGTAATTTTATTAAATGACCATCATAAAAAGTCTCTCCCAAAAAAAAGTGGATACTCTTAACAAAACATTGGTTATCAATGAATCTAATGTTATTGAAGCCCGAAGAATCATCTCAATGCGACGATTTGGATGGGTTCAAATATTGTAGGATTCAATAGGACTAGTCCGACTATCTATAAATGCTATCAAAATGACCTGTCTTATTTATCATGAGATATTATTTTAAGCAACCAGTTGTATATATTTGACCTCTTTTTTGTAGTCTCTTAAGTGGTTGCTTGACACAAGTTTTACTGTAAAGAGTTTATTCAAAAAACTTTTGAATGAAAGGAAGAAATTTATTCCCTGACAATGAATCTCAGAGGGGTAACCCCCTAGCTACTATAATAAAGCCTTCTCTTTTGACAAGATGATGAAGAGATTTTCCACCAGCTTATCAGAGATGGGGCTATGTTATTGCAGCAGAGTTATACCCTCATGCACCCTATCCCTTGTCAGTATTTGGACATCTGAGAATCCCAAACCCTTCATGTAGTAGGGGTATAATACCCCCTTGCTACTATAACGTGGCCCTCTATTGATTGGTTGATCGAGAATTTCTCTATCAGCTTATCAGAGAGAGAGGGCTTAGTTGGGGCAGCTGGGTTACACCCTCTTACACCCATTACCTTGTCCTTGCTCTCAGCTCCTGATGATGTCATATGCATCTCCCCAAGCATGCTTTAATCTTGTCTGGCTCATAATGGCCAAATGATTAGCCTGCTCGACTTGTAATATGATTGTTGCAGGTTTGATTCCCATTGGAGGTGGGTAGTGTATTTGGGAAGGACACTTTAAAGACAGCTCTAGTGCACATAGCTGTATAAGTTGGTAGCAGTGGAAAGACTCTATTGCCTTTCTCGATGTGCATCATTAGATCTGGGATGAGTTACTGTATTTCTCCTAATAAATGCTCCCGGAAGCTATACATAGCATGGTTATGGAGCTTCTATTTAGTATGCATTTCTTGATTGAAAAAAATTAAAAAGATTAAATTTATGTTTTTGAGGCCTTTTTTCTTTAATTTGAGGTGAATTTCCTCTAAACAATCATATAAATGATTGTTTAAAGGAAATTCTTCTCAATTTAGAGAAGAAGTCTCATCAATTTCTTAAAATTTAGGCATTTGAAGTGGGTTTCCTTAGTAAAAAATATAGGGATGCTAATATTAGGGAGGGTGCTATTATTAGAGGAAATACGGTAGGACCACGATGGAAATAAGTGAATCTTGACCCTTTATTGTGTTATCTTCAAGTAAAAGGGGGGTAAAAAATACTTGGCAAGCTTTACCTCTGGTTCACAAGAAAGCTTTGCTAGGAATCAAAAGTGTTAGTATTGTAAACTTGGCAAAATGTAATTTGCTCTGATGTGATCTTGATTCCAGAAATAATTGAATAGACACTAATGGCTCTCAAGCCACAACTTTTCATTTCTTGGATAATCTATAAATGTCTGATTAGTCTAGGGAATCATTTATAATATTATATGCAGGAACTTAAATTTTCAGCCTATTTAAAGTGCTCTTTCAAAAGCTCTAAGAGATGAACATATGGTAGTTATCATATTCATAGTATTGATATTTGTATAATGTCATGTAAAAACTAAATTTTTATGCCCCCGTATCGAGAGATCGGGGGGCATATTGTTTTACTCATGTCCGTCTGTCTGTCTGTCTGTCTGTCCGCCCGTCCGTCCGTCTGTCCATCCATCTGTCTGTCTGAAAACTTAACCTTTGCTTTTTCTCCAAAAGTATTTGACATACAAAGCTCAAATTTGGCATGATGATAGATCTCAATGATCCGCATCCGCTGGTACCAAAGTCAAGGTCATGTGACAAGGTCAAGGTCATCTGTCAAGGTCAAACTTTACTTAAAATGCCGAAAACTTAACCTTCGCCTTTTCTCCAAAAGTATTTGACATACAAAGCTCAAATTTGGCATGATGATAGATCTCAATAATCCACATCCGTTGGTAACAAAGTCAAGGTCATGTGACAAGGTCAAGGTCATCTGTCAAGGTCAAACTTTAAAAAAAATGCTGTTCCAGGGGCATTCGTGTTTCACAAACACATCTTGTTTTTACATAAGTTGGTGTAAGTAATGGCCAACAAGGGTTACTATTATTACTCACACAACGCAAGAGGATAACAGAAAATTACGCAAGTGCGTAATAGAAAAATAAATCATCTTTAGAAAAATATCGTTGGTGAATGATCATTACATCAAAATCCAGCTCATTCAAGCTGTAGTTACAATGTTAATTTAATTCACCAAAACTCAAATGATAAAAGGAAAAAGGATGAAGGACATTAAACTTTTGTCCACATTTTGCCTTTATCCCGTATGTTCTTTGCTGGTTGCCTTCTGTGTGAGTATGAATTTGAAATTCCAGGTACTCCTATGGTCAATATACATGTTGCAGATTGCTCTATGAGGCATGTTCAACTACTAACCCCCATCCTGCTGAATTTGATGTTTGTTTCAAACAAATAGTCAATTTTGGGAAAAATTTCACCACCATGCCGAGGCTGGTTTTCCCTGTTTTGTATCTGAAAAGATCAGGAACTAAATCAATTGGTCTTCTTAAACCAATCAATCAATTAATGAGTCAGTGGGTTAAATCACTTCTTCAATAGCGATTACATCTACTGCATGTTAACCCTTATTTTACAGATGAAATTCTCTTCATAAATTGAATTCAAAGTCTTGACCCACTGATCAGGCTGAATAGGTAAATACTGCCTCCCCTTTCAAGATGCATCTAGGCCAAGGGATACTAATGCTGTCACAGGTTCGTTTCCAGGTAGCAGAATATATATCCTTTCTGATATTAAATGTCTCCCATCTTGATCAGAGTGCTCATTGAAATCAAATATTTCAAAATTACAAAATTATTTCTATTTGTTAACACATAGTCAACAGTATTCATTCCACCAGTAGACTTCCCACGCTCCCTGTCAGAGTGCAGACGACCATTGACCAATGACAAACAACTTGATTGACACATTTCGAGCAGACGATGTCCATTTGCATCTACCACGTGGTCTGAATTTACGCGTGGGTTTTGACCGAGTGATAATCATAACAGAATTTGATTGGTTGTCAGCCCTACAACTGGTAAATGACCTTTCGAGAAAAAAATCAGAACCGTAATATTGTAAGTGCTACAAATTTATTTTACAGTTAACCTATTGTACGTTTCAACTCCTTTACTCAACCGAAACTCTTGTGATAAACACTGAAAATACTAACTGGTAATTACTAAAAGTGAACATTACATCAAATTTTGTATTAGCTTCTTCTCTATTTGTCGAAAAGTAAATAAGATAAAAACAAAGTTTGTAGATTGTGACTGAAAAGGCCGTTTCTTCAGTGTTTGAAAACACATAATTTGGTTTGAACACATTGCTCAGAAGATAAAGGTAAAAATGTAGTGGGTCAAACAGACTGGATTTCTGGAAAACGGTATAAATCTCCGATTTAAAAACCCTCTATTTGTTATACTGGGCTGTAGATCATACTGGTCACTTTTTGATTTTGGGTCACATATATAAGCCAAATAATCGGGTTGTCAGGTTTATGTTATGAGAAGGGCTGGCGGAGAAAAGTCAATTTCTACTAATTCCCTACTCTGCAGGCAGTTCCATACTCAATTGACAGAATAATTCCATTTCTAGTCTCTGTAGTGAACAGTATTTCTTCATCAGCCAGGCAGCTGACTTGAATAATAATTAAAGGCTCCCAGTCTATCTTTTCTCCTACCAAAAATCTCCTAAACCATAAACTATAACTTGTTGTTTATTTAGCTTTCCATTATCATTCATAAGGTAATCAGTTGAAGCTGTTCATCAATTTAAATAACAATATCATAGTAATTTTAAACATTCAAATTACTATATGCAATATTACTTAATATTGTGCCTAAAGTTAAGAAGTAGTATATGATGTGACATTAACCCTTGTCATGCTATATATAATATATAAGGCAAATAGTGTGAGCTGAATATTTTTCTATATAATTTTAAATCATGGGTGTATTACTTTTGAGGTTCTGTGTAAAACACAGTATTTGTGAAATGTTGTAATATTATACATCGTTGGAAAGGTATTAAGACGAACTATATGATTATTAAAGAATTTTTTTTTTTTTTTCATAACTGGTTACCTGAAAAACTACAGGTAAAAACAGGTAAATGTAACAAAACTGTGTAACTATGTTTGAAAAACAATAAAACTAACATAAACTCTTAACATTTGTTTACCTTGTCTTTTGATTTACCTAATAACCAAATTCCAAGTGAAGCAGACCAAGTCCGAGTCTCAGGAAAGCACAGGTAAGAAAAATTCTACTAATTAAATTGGTAGGTAAAAAAACAAGTTTATCAAGAAAGGCTTTACATGAAATCCTATAACTTGATAGGAATTCACATGATTTATATAGAAAAATCAAAGTGCTGTCAGCACTGTAAATCGTACATCATTGAGAGGCTGGGATAGTGCAATAGTTCGCCAATCAAAAGGGCTCAAATTTGGACAATAAGAGTTGGTAAAATCTTTAAATTTGTGAGTTTTTTGTCTTAACAATCCATCTTTTCGAGGACATCGCCAGCTCATCCAACCTCGTGGGTCCGATTTTGAAAGTTTGCTGATTCGATAGCCCTCTGCTAGTCTAAATTATTTCTTAGCAGATTCTTATGTTGTTATAATGAGCATGCGCCAAGCTAAAAGCTTGTCTGTTAATATTATTCCTCTCTCTATAGAGTTTAAAAGCCTGTTTAGCAACAAACATTTTTCATTAAACTATTTACAATTTTGATTACCAACATGTTTGTATTTCAAGCATTGGGTTTTCCCAAATACTGTAAATGCATTTTCCCTCAAGAAACACGTGAAATCGCCAACTATGCTATTTATATCTTTGGTTTCTGACCAATCGATTAAATCTAGCAGCACTCTATGATTATTCATGAGTTGTTCTAAAAAAAGATCGCTCTTGCTGCTATCCTAGGGGAAATTCAAATGGTAGAGATGCGTGAGATGATGTAATAATCTAAAATTGACTGTAATATGCATGCGCAGAAAAGACATTCATGTGAACGGAGTTACCCACTGGTGGTAGTAAACAAACTTCTCATTTACCGCTACAATAATTAATTTACCATGAAATATCGTTATCCCATTAAGAAATGTGATAAACTCGTGCAAAATACTATATAGAATAAGAAAAAAGTATTTGTTATTTAAAGTAATAGAGAATATTTATTTTTTTTGTAATCGAATTGTTGTGCACTATTCTCGACGCCATTTTGGAACCCAAGTAACACCGGCCTGACCCAGGATCAGAAGCGTCGAGGTTGAAAGGTTACAATGACATCACTAGTGTCGAAACCGAGGCCGTTCTGATGGAAACCCGGTTAACTCGGGTCGAAACCAAGTCCGATATGAACTTACCCCTATATCAGTTTATCGTATGTTTTTGTCGGTTTATTTGTTGTTGAATATTTTTTCTTCATACTCAAATTTGAATTTAATGAAAATAGGATTGGAGCGTGATCAGAGTGCTCATTGAAATCAAATATTTCAAAATTATTTCTATTTGTTAACACATGCGAAAAAAAAGGAAACTTCCCACGCTCCCTGTTTGAGTGCAGACGACTATTGACTAATGACAAACAAGTTAATTGACACATTTCGAGCAGACGATGTCCATCTGAATTTACACGTGGTCTGAATTTACGCGTGGGTTTTGACCGAGTGATAATCATAACAGAATTTGATTGGTTGTCAGCCCTACAACTGGTAAACGACCGTTCGAGATAGTTCAGAGCAGTAATATTGTAAGTGCTACAAATTAATTATACAGTTAACCTATTGTACGTTTCAACTCCTTTACTCAACCGAAAATCTTGTTATAAACACTGAAAATACTAACTGGTAATTACTAAAAGCGAAAATTACATCAAATTTTGTATTAGCCTCTTCTCTATTTGTCGAAAAGTAAATAAGGTATAAACAAAGTTTGTAGATTGTGACTGAAAAGGCCGTTTCTTCGGTGTTTGAAAACACATAATTTGGTTTGAACACATTGCTCAGAAGATAATGGTAAAAATGTACTGGGTCAAACAGACTGGATTTCTGGAAAACGGTAGATATAAATCTACTGCTTCGCAGTACGATTTAATGAGACTTGTTCATAACTTGATTATTACCATTTCATTTGGGAACTCACCTGACATTTTCTCGTTAACTTACCTGCCCCAGGTGTGACAAAATTTAAAAAAACTAATTATTCTCCTTTTCGGCAGCTATTTGGGCTTTGTAAGCTGCTTTAAAATCTTTCTGGGTGTGATACAACTTAAAGCAGACGTCAATACAAAGTGCAGTTTTACAATTGTCACACTGATAGGACGATTCACGCCCAGGTCTTTTTCTTTTTTCGCCTGCCCTTTCTAAAAGTTCCCGTTGAGCTGGAACACAAACAACACAAGACCTTGTGATGTTTTTCTTTTTTCCCGAGGTAGGTATTTTCTCTGGAAAATGTTTGCCTTGTAACCTAAGCAAAGGCTCTGATGCAGTAGAGGGCCTGCCTGGGCTTCTTACAGACATACCAGGTACATCCTCTACAGCAACAGACTGTACTAGTTCTTGGACAAGTTTTCGCCTGAAGTTTCTCTGAAGCATAAGGGGTGTATCACCACCCCCAAGAGATTTGTAAACCACATAGGCATTCAGGACAGACAAGGATACTACGTGAAAAAACACTCTTTTCCACCATTTCAATGTTCTGTTGTTGAAAGTGGCATAAGACACCATCTGATCAGATCTATCTACCCCACCCATGAATTTATCATAGGAGACAACTAGATTTGGTCTAAGAACTGGCTCATGAGTTCTTGGATTTACCTTACCTGTTGGTACAAAAGTTGAATCTAACAGAGTACTCATTAAATAGACAACTTTTCTATCATGGTACTTAGTAATAATTAAATTTCTATTTTTCATTGTGCAGATTTGACCCTTTTCTACCTTTTTGTCTTTCAACGCTTGCGGAACACCTTTTCTATTTGGCCGCAAAGTACCTGTGGCTCCAACATCAAGCTCAAATAGGTCTACATATAATTTAGGAGAACTGTAATAGTTATCCATGTAAAGATGGTAAGTAACCTTGACCAAAATAATTTCTCATCATGTCCATGACAAGGTCATATGTAGCTCCAAATTCACTTGGCTGGGTAGGCAACTTACCTGTATAAAGTTTGAATTTGGCACAGTAACCATTGGTAGCATCACATATCGTGTAAGCTTTAATGCCATATTTTTTAGGCTTGTCAGGGTTATAAACTCTGAAGGACAAATTACCACGCCAAGGTACCATACCTTCATCAAGTGACAGTTGTTGGTTAGGAATATACACCTGATGAAACTTTGTAAACTGAGCCAAGCTTGAATAAGGGGTCATGCCCTGGCTGTCCCCTTCTCACCATGTCTTCATTGTTGGCTAGATGAAAAAAACTCATCAGCAGCCAAAATCTATCCCTTGACATGAGCGTTTTGAAGACAGGGGTTTCATTGACCTCATTAGTTGTCCAATATTCAGAAACATCAAGCTGGACGACAAGGCCCATAGCGAGCGTTGTGCCGAAAAATACCCTCATTTCATCGGGGGTAGTTTCGACCCATTTATTGAATCTTGAATGCGGTTTCAATGCATTAGACTGTAGAAATTGGGCTGCATAACGATTTGTTTCGTTAGACATTGTCAAAAAATCATCCTCGGTAACAAAAAGACCGAGGAAATCCAGGGGGGTCGGATTTACGGGCAGACAAATTCTCGGACTTAATCCCGGGTTACCTGTAAAGGGCAAATCAAACCTATTACGGTCACCTACCGACCAATTTCTCATGAAATCATCATTAATGATATTCCCTAAATCGGGTTCTGCATGGTTTTCTTCGTCATCGGACGAAAAGCCGTCAAATTCTTCGTCGGACGATTCGTCCTGGAAGATCTCCCGCAGGAAGTCAGCCATTTTGAATGACGTACAATTAGGTCGCAATTTTTCGCCAAATAACCAATGAAAACAAGTTAACAAAGTATCAAAACGAGGTTTAATGGGTTGCCTAGTGATCACTAGAGGCTTTCCCGAAGGTTAAAATACGATTGGCCGAGGGTTTATGATACAGGAGTTGTCGTTATTGGGAAACCCCCAAACCCAAATATTCCCGGACCAGCTCACAGTACTCGACGTCGTATCCCGGAATATTCCGGGATCAGCATGACTAGGGTTAAGCTATCATGCACTCTAGCGATAGTGTTTCTGTTTTAAAGTGTTTCTATTTTAAAGTGTGCTTTTTGATAGAACTGAGCTATAGTTCTTAGCGATCTAGCGTCACTTTTTAAATATAATCCCGAAATGATGAGAACGCTTTAATTTGTTCTGCAATGGGAGATTTTTGGTTGAAAATTTCAGTGGAAAATTCAGAGAATTGAGCACATAATGACATGCAACTGAAAACGGCCAATTAAATGTATAATCGTTACAACTTTGACAGGAAAATTAAATTTCTCTATTGCCAATATTACAGATCCTTTCAGTCCTGCCAATTGAACTAGATACTTGAAAGAAATTTTTAAGAAATACAGTCTATTATATCAAGATCAGTGAAAAAAAATGTTCTATACCCTGCCTCAAACCGCCTCAACCTTATGATGATTATGCCATTTAAGCCATGATATAAAAAAAAAAGTTTCGGGGCCCAAGGTTATAAACCTTTTCTCAGACTCAACTGAGAATTTTCTAAAATTTTGAATTGAAATAAATGTATGAATATAAAAGAAAATATTGATAAGTTGTTATTTATAACAACTTATTAATATAATCTTTTCTGTTTATACATTTATATAAGTATTACAACACAATTGCGGCTTTAATTTCAAGTTGTAATTTGAGAAAAATTTGAATTGAGAATGAGATAAGTTTCATAACCTTGGGCCTATATGGTGGCTGACTTTGGACAAATCGTCATTTGAATCCTTGACAGAGACTGTGGCTTGGTACTAAAAAGAGAAACATGTTTTTAATTTGATTTAACATCTGTCTGCATCAGCAATATCAGCATGTTTGCAAAGCATGGGTCACTACACAAAACTCGTGAGATAACTATAACTAAAAGACTAATACTCTATCTTTTATTTGGTATTTGGAGACCAAAAAAAAGTTACTAAATCTGATTAAGTAATTACAACTTTTTGATTTTCACTATGCTATTAGTACAATTTGGAAGTTTGTGCCTGATGTCTCCATGATGTTTGTTGGATTTGAAGGTATCTGCAACATTCTTTCTATGATCATATTGTGTTTCGTGTTGGCTATGATCTATTCAAAATAAGCAGAGGTACAGATAAGATAGGGTTATTGATAGGGTAAAATTGATGTCATTTATGCCCTTTTTCCTTCAATTTGAGGTGAATTTTCTATAAAACAATCATATAAATGATTTTTTAGAGGAAATTCATCTCAAATTAGAGAAGAGGGGCCTAAAAATTAGGACATTGAAGCAGGCTTTCTTAGTAAAAAATGTAGGGGTGCTACTATAAGGGAGGGCACTAAATACAGTAATATTGGAATCATGGTCCACGTGAGACTTGGGATTTTTTAATAAAACATGACTAAAGGTCTGAAACTGAATGACAGTTTACTATCAACAGGGTTCACTCTGGCTCTCAAAAAGTTGGGGCCATCACTTTCGCCAAATGAAAAAAGTTGGGGCCAACCTGGTGAAAATTGGGGCCACATTTCGGGTGTCTGGGCCGGTACTAATAGACAAAATTTTCGACATTTTGCACCCAACTCTTTTCCTAAAAACATTTTCTTCTTTTATCCCAATGCTTTTTACATTTTCTTTTTCATTTTTAGCTCACCTGAGCACATCGTGCTCAAGGTGAGCTTTTGTGATCATTGGATGTCCATCGTCCGTCGTCCGTCGTCCGTCGTGCGTCGTGCGTCGTGCGTCGTCCGTCGTGCGTCGTCCGTCGTCAGACGTCAACAATTTAGTTGTTTACACTCTAGAGGCCACAAATATGGACCAATCATCATGAAACTTTGTCAGAATGTTCTCCAGGTCGCGAGGATGAACCCTATCGAAAATGGTAGGATTCCGTGCCATTTCAAGGGAAAAGGGGCCTAAAAGACAATTTTCTTGTTTACACTCTAGAGGCCATAAACATGGTCCAATCATCATGAAACTTGGTCAGAATGTGCTCCAGGTAACAAGGATGAACCCTATTGAAAATGGGAAGGATCTGTACCATATCAAGGGAAAAGGGGCCTAAAAGACAATTTTCTTGTTTACACTCTAGAGACCACAAATATGGTCCAATCATCATGAAACTTGGTCAAAATGTTCTCCAGGTCGCAAGGATGAACCCTATTGAAAATGGGAAGGATCCGTGCCATATCACGGGAAAAGGGGCCTCAAAGACAAATTTCTTGTTTACACTCTAGAGGCCACAAATATGGTCCAATCATCATGAAACTTGGTCAGAATGTTCTCCAGGTTTTAAGGATGAACCCTATCGAAAATGGGAAGGATCCGTGCCATATCACGGCAAAAGGGGCCTCTATGACAATTTTCTTGTTTACATCCTAGAGGCCACAATTATCGCCTAATCTTCATGAAACTTGGTCAGAATGTTGGTAAGGTCACAAGGATGAACCCTATCGAAAATGGGAAGGATCTGTGCCATATCACGGCAAAAGGGGCCTTAATGACAATTTTCTTGTTTACATTCTAGAGGCCACAAATATGGCTAAATCTTCTTGAAATTTGGTCAGAATGTTTGTTAGGTCATGAGGATGAACTCTTTTGAAAATGGGAAGGATCCGTGCCATATCACGGGAAAAGGGGCCTTAATGACAATTATTTTTGTTTACACTCTAGTAGCCACAAATATGGTCCAATCATCATGAAACCTGGTCAGAATGTTTGATAGGTCATGAGGATGAACTCTTTTGAAAATGGGAAGGATCTGTGCCAAATCACAGGAAAAGGGGCCTTAATGACAATTTTCTTTAGGAGCTCCAGACGCTACAAATATGGTCCAATCTTCACGAAACTTGGTCAAAATGTTTGAAAGGTCACAAGAATGAACTCTGTTGAAAATGGGAAGGTTTCATGCCATATCACAGGAAAAGGAGTCTTAATGATAATTTACTTGAAATAAGTCTAATGGCCACAAATATGGCCTAAACTTGGTGAAACTTAGTTTTATGTAAAAAACTATCTTCTTTATGACATCTGCCTTTTTACTTGATATGATGTTCAAGTGATCAAAGAGAGTCAGGTGAGCGATCTAGGACCATCATGGTCCTCTTGCTCAGTAGATGACAAAACTTTTCCCGGTTCAGTTTAAACCATTGACTAGTACAAAAGCAAGTATTTGAAACAGTTATATCTTCTTTTTGACAGAAGTTAAAAAGAAGTCAAAAAATGTTATTATATTTATTTAGACTTTAAAAAATCTCAACATATACCGATAGTCTATGCCATGATTCTCTTTGCAGATGTTGTCAATTGAGAGAAAAAGTTCAGAATTGATATTCATTACAAAAGATTGTATGTTTGAACTGCATTGGTTATCTCTTTTTCTTATTTTCTTTTTTTTTATTGAAATAATTAAACTTTCTGAAACACCTGTCTCTTAATTTGTGTTCATTTTTTTTTTTTTTTTTCTTTTCTTTTTTTTTGACTTCAACACACGTCTGATCAGTGGGCTGATCCGGAGCTTTCCATTTTTGAAATACATTATCCGACGGAATTAAGCACATGCACGGCGTTTCAGAGATTCACCGCTAGTGATAATTCGTGCTGTATTTTTCCGGAACATTTCTTTAATTTAATAATTGTTTTTACTCTAACTACCGATTTTACAAAAGGTAAAAAAGATTCGGGTCAGTTCGAAGGACACGGACTAATCATTTACTTGTTACGAATAAATCGGGGCGATTATGTTGTCTTACTATTGCCTTCTTTTAATTGGGGCCCTGCTCGAATTCAATTACCGGTATATAATTAGTGAATCAACTGCTTCAATCAATATATTAATGGTTCACATGTTTCGCGAAAACACATTGCCGGGCAGAGTCTAGATTCCATTCATTGATAATCAAGCTCCGCCTACAAGGTCTACGAATAACCGATTACGATTGGCTGTTGGCGTCAATTAACGCCACGCCTACCGCATCCGTCTATCGGACTTCAGATATGGCTATTATCGATTTTTCACGCGACAGTTAACTTACGTAAACAATCAAATACATGTTATACACAGCCGAGAGGTTATTAATCGGGACGCGTGCCTTAGAAAAACTTGTCGTCCGGTGGAATCTTTTGATAGGATTTTTTGTCGTCCGCTAAGAAAAGTTGTCTCAGACGACACTACTGTCGTTTCCGAGAGCCCTGTGTAATGAGGTCAGATACTAGACCCGCCTACCGTGTTTGAAGCGTATAGGTAAATGTGAATGAATCCAGCTGACAATAAAAAATCGATAATCAGACCCCGTGAATGACGCGTGCCGCATGTAGGCTACTAGACGGATTAGCGAGTTTATTCCCTTAGGGCAGTCTGGTTATGTATATTGTTATTGATATTTGCTTATCGTGTATTGAGTTGGGGCCATTTGATAATTTTTGGGGCCACTTGAGTTTTGTTGGCGCCAGGCATTTTCGCCAAATGAAAAATTCTTGGGCCACTTTTAAATTTTTGTCGCATTTGGCGACAATGGCGACCGACAGGGCCAACGTTGTATCAAGCTTTCATAGGGGGGATGGACATGTCTGACATGGCTCTTATTATGGTATTCATCGCCAGATTGTAGGACTTCAAGCTCATAAAGATCCCACCATGATCATGTGGCCCTTATAAAGATTGCACTATGTTTCTCCTACGATTGACTACAACTTCATAAAAATTTGGATAGTATTGGATTCCTGGTCCATGTGAGACTCCGGGGATTATCTAACAAAAAAATGAATAAAGGTCTAAATAAGCTGAATGAAAGTTTATGTACAAACCTTCAAGTAGTTTAACTGTAACTGCAGTCTTTCTATCAAAACCTATTGTCACAGCAGATCTGTGATGGCTTCTTTGCTGTATTGACTATGACAATCAATTGACTTTGACAATGGATTTAACCTATCTTAAGCCTTTAAAGTTCAGATGAATATAATCAATATTCAGAATATGACTTTTAAAACAACTTTTAAGACTGTTTCAAGCCAGGAGACTCAAAACAATAAAACTTCTTGACATTACCGCAGAACAGTTTTGTACATTTGTTTGAACTATTGAAATTTATGACATTATTTTCAGGAGAATCATTCATTATTTTGGATACCAGACAGTCCATTTGTCATAGTTACATCTCTAATATTTTCCCATTACTGTTTTCTCTCAGAGGATTAGCGAAATGGACTGTTCCTTACTTCATATGGCAATAATTACAAATAACATTGGCTTTTCTCCTCCTTGATTTAGGATTGACCTATCAAACTGTTACTTTGGCTTTACTTTTAAAGATCTTGGATATTAAGACCCCTTTACACATTCACAATTTTCTCTATGATTCACCACGATTCGGCCAGATGTCTCATGGTCAGAAAAATTGGGTTGGATAGGGATGAATCATGGCAAAAAGTAGAAATAATTCAGTGTCACTACAATTCCAGTAAGAATGTCCACCATATCAGTACAGTGTCTATAATCAATGACGATTCATGATGCCAGTGCTATGGTCAATGAGGATTGACCACAGTGGCACAACGAATGCTCACGGTGCTTGTACAGTTCGATACAGTACTACTATTATTCAAGCAGCCTTGTGTTGGTTGTGGCTATTGGTGGACAATTGTACACAATTTTGGTGACTCATGAGAATTCGCAAAGATTCAAAGACTGGTGACGATCTATCACGAATAGATGTGAATATAATTAAGGTGTAGTACGAATAAGCACAATTCTAATACGGTTACGCTACTAATTAGGCCACACCCAATAACTACCACAATTCACCATGAATGTTTTTAACAGTTTAAAACTTACGTAAAGCTACCATGGAGTTTCCTGAATCATCACTTTTCATCAAGAGACCTTGATTCACCACGGTTCTACTACGAATCACCATGGTACATGACGATTTTAAAATTTGTGGGGAATGGCAGCGGCACCGTAGCCAAAAGTTGTGTATGTGTAAAGAGGCCTTTATATGAGTTATTACAAACCTCAGACATTTGTTCTATCTAAGTTGGTAACACATAAGGTTCCCATTCCTTTGGGTATTACATCTTGCCAAAGCAGGAATATGTATGGATCAGCATGACAAGGGTTACGGTGTTATTCAATTCCATTTGTAAAATACATTATGATGTAAATTTATGTAGCCTGTGTGTCTGTCTTTGATGCCATATAATGTAACTTTCCTGTGTGAAATCTAGACATAATGTATACAAAGGTATCTATTTACTTCAAACTTAAAATATACAAGATGTAAATTTCGATACCATATTATGTACCTTTCTTGTTTAAAATCTTGACGTAATGTATCTAAAGGTATCAATTTACTCCAAAACTTGGAAAATACTAGAAGCTAATTTGACAGGAATATACTAGAAGCAAATTTGATTCCTATGAACATCCAAAAATCATTGGTGGGTATTTGATTAAGGGCATCTCCCTTGAGGCTCAATGAAAGAATTTTTAGAGTGAACCAAAAGGAACAGGGTTTCATTACAAGTTTTAAAGGTTTGCCCTTGGGAAAATTCCAACATTTCCAAAAGTCGTCAGATTGAGCTGACAAAACCAAATTATGAGCGACAGTTTTGAAATTACCCGAAGGATGAGAAACGGAGTTGACAGTTTTCTCCCAATTAGCAGAGAGAAGAAAACTGATGTCATCACTTCTGTATTTTGAATTTCTGTAATTCGGGTTTGAGCTTATTAAAAATTCTCTCCAAAAAGCTTGTACCTTTTTGTCAAACTTGATCATATTTGAGCCATTGTGTGACATTTCCAAAAATTTGGCATGTGCACACAGGCTGACCAGAGTCTTCACTGTAGATTTTGTGCTATGATTGAAGATAGACAAGAACATAATCTCAGGCTGTCAGTAAATGTTCTTTTTGCATTGTGAATTAAGCTACCCAGAATGATCAAGCTGTCACTTGCTCACATGTGAAATTGTTTAAAATGTCACACACAGGTCTATTTTCTTTTGTTTCTTGCTTCCATCAAAGGTGCTGCATGATTTTTATCAGTAAGATCTAAGAAAAGTTGAGTTTTTGTACTTAAGGTTATGATGATTTATTCAACACCGCAGCATTAAGAATAACAGAGCAAACTCCCCAAATTAGCAAAACACATTTGAGCCTGTGTGTGAGATTTCCAACAATTTCAAATAAGTGCAAAGGAAAGACTCTGACAAGCCTGTGCATCCGCACAGTCTGACCAGAGTCTTCACTATGTGCTTAGTAGCTAGATAAGGTATCAAAGTATCTGTAGACAATCAGGTAACTATATTTACGGTATGTGGCTGTCTATGCTACTCATTTGTTTACACATTACAAACAATTGAAATTGTTGGAAATGTCACACACAGGCTCATTTAATAGGCTTCACTTGCCATTTCTGGGGTTCTCCCCTTTGCTTTGTACTCCTGAAAAGAGGGCAAGGACAAATTTATTGAAATCTTTATTATAAAGATAATAATTTTGATGACACAAATAGGTGTAGAAGACTTAGATTTGTCTGCCCATATGTGCAGGCTGATCTTTGTCAATGATGTATGAAACAGGAATATTTTGGGTTTAGAATAAGAAGGGCTAATAGAGCTCCCATCCTTCTCTCTCCCTAAATATCGATTTCATTGACCAATTCTTTATACCATTAAAGTAGGTACATTTCTAATTGAATAAAATGTTTGAGGAAGAAAAAAAGTTGATAGACTGGAGTGTTATGACATAATATCCCCCCTAGTGTGTTCCCTAGATCAATCAATTGGTGGCAGTGGACTGGAAATTATCCCATTGCTTGTATGTCTGGGAAAAAATGAATGTGATATTAAAGTATCAAATATTAATTCCATATACAGCAGGGGTGAGAAATGATAATATTTCACCATAATATTGCCAACTTGGGTGCTGAGCCTTGTTAGCTCAGTTTGGTAGCTTGTTACGCTGTTAAGGTAGTTGGGACCTGTAATAGTTGCCCAACATTTGGAATGCATGATCTTTTACAGTGTTAACAGAGGTTTCCTAATGAAATCATTAGGAAACCTCAGTTAACACTGTTAAAAGTCTATGAGTTCCAATACGCCACAGAACCATTACAGGTGACTACCTCTGGAATTCTGAGTTCTTTCTTGCCACGCCTGCCATGGTTTGGCAAACTTGCATCTGACATATGACTATCAATTCGCAAATCAATGGGTCAGTGCAAAACTATTGTAAGCCCTAGAGTTTTGTGCCGAGCTCTCAAAATGACAATTATTCTTTTATTCACTTTAAGTCAAAATCACACTTGAATTATTTCGCAGTTATGATAGATATGCAGACAGTAACTTCTAGGACCTTTATACCTTGAACACTAACCAATCAAGGAGAGACTTAAATAATTAGTTGATATAAAGTGCTGCAATACTCTATGGGCCAACTTATTTGTCACCTGAAGGGGTCCTGATTTTCAGTCTGGCCACCAGAAGAAACCAGCTCTATGTTCCGGCTGACAAGATATTGCAAACCGTATTCAAATTAAACCCGTTTTGCGGGCATGTGTACGCGCAAAGCGGGGTATGATTCGAAAATGGCATGCAAAATCTTGTCAGCCGGAACATAGGAGCTGGTTTCTAATTGTGGCCCAGCTGAAAAACAACAAAATCGGAACCCATTCGGGTGACAAATAAGTTGGCCCTATTATAATTTAATGAATTAGACTGGGAATTATGGATGAAGGGTTATAGTATAGAACATTATTGTTGTGGTAATTGATTTTGGCTTAGTGTAGACAGTTGTACAGTGGTTATGTCATCAGTCTAATCCTGCAGGATTCCATGTTAGAGAATTCGTCTCTGATAGACTATGCTATTAAACCCTTGTCATGCTGAATCCTTGAATATTCCTGCTTTGGCATGAGGTATAGACTAAGATCAGACTGCACATATGCAGAACTACTTGTTCAGAATTTGTCTCTTGTCAGACAGCTATTTACCCTTGTCATTCTGAACCCTGGTATATTTCTGCTTTGGTGCCAGGTATAGACTAAAATCAGCTTGCACAATTGTGAAATCTGATCTTAGTCTACAGTACCTGATGTCTCTTTTTAAATCCAAATAAATACTGACTCATAATGAGGTGATCAAGTGCCTCCAGCACTTTGATTTCATTGCAATGTAAACCAAGGTCTCTATTCATCTTGATAACAATTGAAAGCCAAGAGATCCAGTAATAAATTGAGCCAGTGTGTGACATTTCCAACAATTTGATATGTGGATTAGTAAAAATATTAGCAGCTTGAAGAGCTATGTTAGGTAATAGAATATCGACTTTCTGTCTACAGTTACATTGACACCTTATTTACCTACCAAGCAAAGAGTGAAGACTCTGGTCAGACTGTGCAGATGCACAGGCTGGCCAGAGTCTTTGCTTTGTGCACATTTGAAATTGTTGGAAATGTCACGCACAGCCTCATTTGTTTTTTAAATTTGCTGTTTCTGAAAAGTATTGCTATAGCCTTTAGTGTGGTCATGGATGTTGAAGTTGTTGTCACATCTCTGGAGTTACTAAAGGCATTTACATGAAACTTGGTTATAGGGATGAGTGTCTTTTTCACTGCGTTTATTGTGGTATAAAGTGCAATTGCCTAAGCACATTGCAAATAACACCTGTAGCGCATTATGTTAAAGCAATGTGCTAAGGCAATTGCACTTTATAACCCAATAAACGCAGTGAAAAAGACACTCGTCCCTTATAATTGCAATCTGCTAGATCGAAAAAACTATTAAAATACTTAACCAAACATTAAAGCTTCAAGTCCACTTTCTACGTGTAGATTTCACAATCTATTTTTAGATCTTGTATTTTCTTTATCTAGTTATCAAAGTGAAATGTCATAAAGTTAAACAAATGTTACACAAGTAAAGGACAACTTTGAAATTCATAGAGGTACTTATGACAAAAAACTTGTTTCTGCCAAGTTACTCTGTATTTTTCAAACGAAAATGGCGTGGTCGGTCTAAGTTGAGAGGGTTGCTTGATGGTCTTCATCGACTC
Organism: Fragum whitleyi; assembly: GCA_948146395.1. Lineage (NCBI taxonomy): Eukaryota > Metazoa > Mollusca > Bivalvia > Cardiida > Cardiidae > Fragum > Fragum whitleyi. Next base: position 13,819,007 of record OX411548.1, on the reverse strand, counting down.
GCTGTTTTCTAAGTTTACGTCGGCTCAGAATCAGAACTACATGCTTGTAATCTTAAATTCCTTCGAAAATATCTTAATTTATAATAGGTTAAATAGCAATGTTGCGTTGATGATTGGGAACAAGGTTAATTCAAGTTCATACAATACAGGACTTTTAGATCAAAGGTCATGGGTTTCCCGAAAGACCTATTGCATTTTATACAGAAATAAAGTGCAATGGATTTCCCTATGTGTTGGATTTAAACCAATCAGAATTCTCTTATTTTATTTGATTGCAATTATACACATATACAATATCAAAAGAGCAACATGTATTATCAAAGGGGATAAATCCAGATGAAGTTTTTGCAAATTATGCCCCTTTTTGATTTATATGTTTTATCCACTATCCAGCACTCCACAGTAAGGCACTAGAATTTACCATCAAGTTTATTGCAGGAATTCTTTGAATTCATTATGAGATGTTCATGCTTTGGATTTGTAACTTAAAGTAGTGACCGCTGGTGTTTTTAGCTCACCTGAGCGCAAATGACATATCAAGGGAAAAGGGGCCTTAATTACAAATTTCTTGTTTACACTCTAAGGGCCACAAATGTGGTCCAATCTTCATGAAACTTTGTAAGAATGTTTGTTAGGTCATGAGGATGGTTTCTATTGAAAATGGGAAGGACCTGTGCCATATCACAGGAAAAGGGGCCTTAATGACAATTTTTTTGTTTACACTCTAGTGGCTACAAATATGGTCCACTCCTCATGAAACTTAGTCAAAATGTTTGCCAGGTCACAAGAATGAAGTCTGTTGAAAATGGGAAGGTTCATGCCGTTTCACAAGAAAAGGAGTCTAAATGATAATTCACTTGAAATATCAGGTGAGCGATTTTGGGCCCTCAGGGTTCTTTTGCTTTTTTTTAACCATTTCTGAAGACGTGTGTTAGATTATTGATTAATGGGGCTCTGTGACTGAAAAAAAGATCCACTTATGAAAATTTCATTCGCATTCACATAGAATATAAGTAGATTTTAAGTTTTTCCATATACACAGAGCATTGTTAATTGTATTTTATTGATCATTTCTTGTTTTCTCCTATCCCAGAGGATACGATAATTTGATCACCTAGACTCGGAGCACTCATCCTTTCAACAATTATTAAATTTATTTGTGATTATTAATCGCGAAATGCCTGAAGATCAATGAGAAAATCATTGATAACAAAAGACTGCTGAATGACGATTAATTACGTTAATTGAATTGTAAGCATCAACAATCAGTGGCATTAAATGGGCTACCAACTTTGACCTCATGGAAAAGGACTTGAAGTCCTGGGGGGTACACAGGGTTTAGGTCTTCAAGCCTAAAAGACTGGACTCTAAAACAAGGGTAAAAGACTGGACTCTAAAACAAGGGTATGGAATTACCTTGCCTACCTTGTTCAACACAGAATTTTTGTCTGGGGACAAGTAGATTTTTTTGAAGCAACTTGTCAGTGCACAAGAAACTACTGGGCCAAATCTAAGATATTAATTCACTGCATGATTGTATAAAAGGCAGAAAACATATTTTAATTGAAGAACACGCTGCATTGCAGCATTCTCTTCCTTAAAACAATATTTTCTGAAAATGTTTCTTTCTTCTTTTTTTGTAGACAAGTGCATTTTGATCTTGGACAGAAAGAAAATTATCTTTTACTTGTCCATGGACAAGTTTAGAAAATGCATATTTTAACACCTGTATGAACAGTTACAGTTGACAAAAATGATAGAGATTGAGGCACAGTCGATATTGCTCTAGCGACCACATCTATTAAGCAACCAATTTTATTAAGAGACTATTATAAAATGCTATCAGATTGACCTGTATTTACTATTAACTTTTATGAATTCTTGTATTAAGCTACCATTCCCATAAGCAACTGCTTTTTGGTAGGCCTCCAAATGGTCGCTTAACACAAGATTTGAAGATTAGAATTCAAGGTATATAAACACATAAATTTAGCAATGTCCCTTTGAATGGGAAACTTTCTGAGAGAAAAGGGAAATTGCTTGATACTCAGGTTGAATGGGAAACTTTGTGACAGAAAAGGAAATTGCTTGATACTTGCAATTTCTCATACTCTTGCAATGTTTGCTACAACTTTTTAACTTCAGAGACATGATTGAAGTGGTTGCTGGGTGTTAGGATTCTTTAGCCAAAGATTATTAAATAGATGATATTTTTCTCCTTTCAGACAAGACTGCTGATTGATGATTAATTACGTTAATTGAATTGTAAGCATCACCAATCAGTGGCATTAAATGGGCTTCCAACTTTGACCTCATGCATGGTATTAGAGCCATAATAGTTTCACAATGTGTTGGACGTAATTAACTTTAACAGTGTTAACCAAAGTTTCCTAATGATTTTCATTAGGAAACCTCGGTCAACATTGTGAAAGATCATGAGTTCCAAAATTTTGTGGAACTTTTAAGGGTCCACTAGCTTAAGTCTAAGGTTCTAAGCCACCTTGTCTGGGGCACACTGGGTTAGGTCATCAAGTCATCAAGATTGTTAAAAATGACGTTTTTCTCCTTTCAGACATGGGAGACTACGAGAACGGGATCAGATTCTTTCTATCGATGGACAACCCCTAGATATATCGCATCAGGAGGCGATCAAGATTCTACAGCGTGCTGGGGGCCTTGTGGAACTTGTGGTTGCCAGGGGCCCCGTACCCCAGGGGACAGCAGGGGACACACCCAACACGCAGGATTCCCCAAGTCAGCAGTCTGCTGATACTACAGATATGGTGGTAATATCTCTTCTGTCTTGCCTTTTTTTTTCCTCCTCCACCCATTTGTTAGATCGGGGACATATTGTTTTGTATGTGTACGTCTGTCTCTAATTGCGTGCTTTTGCAAAAACTTAACTTGCAAAAGTTACAGTGCTCATATTTGGCATAAAAATTCTTCTGATCAATACACATCAAGGTCAAGGTCAATCACATCTGACAAGATAAATTATCAAGGTCAAACTTCTAAAGAACTTCTATTTTAGGGACAATGGTGTTCCACAAAACACGTTTTGAGTCTGACATGATTCTCTACCAGTTGAGCGTTTGTATGACACTTCAAATGATTTTAAGTCTCTGTGATGGACTGACATTGAACAGCATAGACAATTAAACAGTGCATTTTAATTTTTATGCTATTGTGCACAGATACTATGGGTCCATAGCTGTGTGCTGATTCACAGGCTGATCTAAGTCTTGACATTGTACAGATGTGAAAATGTTGAAAAGGTCACATACAGGCTCATATGATTTCAGTCATTATATGTTAAATATTAGCCCTAGTTGTTCATTGTACAAGATACACAAATGAATTTCATGTTCTCAAAGGTCAAGGTCGCAGTTCAAGGTTAAAGAATACAATCAGATTTAATGCCTTTTCAGATGAAAGTTCTAATTGAAAAATCGATGGCTCAGTTTGAAACAGTTATAACTGCCTATAAACATATAGGCAGTTACAACTGTCTTGCACTGAGCCATTGAAATATTATTTGAAGATTTTTTTTGAAAGGTTTGAAAAAAATTCACAATCATAATAATACTATCAGGAGAAGAATGAGAAGGATTAAAAGCCTACAAGTACAAAAAAGAAAAAAAAAGAAAGAAATTTGTTTATAGAATCTAGATACATGATAAATATTTTATGAAAGATAATTAGTTACTGTTGAGTAACAAGAATTTATTGAAGTTTGGTTAACTTTTCTTGGAAAGTGACAGTCTAATAATAATTTTTTCTTTGAAATTGAAATTGAAGAGCTGTGAAAATACGGGAATGAAAAGTCTCGTGTATGATTGAAAATGAAAATGTTTACAGAAAATAGAAGGAAATTGGCGCTAGGTGTCTTGGAACAGAAATAGTTTATTAGCTGAATGTCATTTTTGATCATACAAAATGAAACAGTGATGCCTAAATGTGATAATTTACTATTATTTAGTCCTGTGATGGTTAACTGCTACCAAACAACAAAATTTTGGACTTGTCCAAATAAGCAGAGACATGAGTAGTTAAGATAAAATTGTACGTACCGTAATTCCTTTAATAATAGGATTCCCTCTTATAATAGCTCCCTCTAAGGATAAGATAAGATAATTATTTTAAGATAAGATAATTATTTATTTGCACTATTATACCCAATATTAGGGTTAAAGGCAATTACAAAGATTTCTACAAATCAAAACAAATCTAAATGATGTCATGTTTTCACCTGATTCACCTGAGTGATTCAGAAATTAGATTTTAACACACAAAATGTGATTAATTTGGCCTGATGGCTGACAAATTTCAATTCTAGACTCATTTAAGAAGAGCTTGTCTCAAATCAAATCTTATGACAGATCCCTAATAGGGAACCCTCAGCTATACTACACAAAAGACCTCAGGAATTATAAGGGTGCAACCATGAAAGACTGTCATATTGCGCATGGGTTTTTATGAAGTCTGCATCAGTGAGTGACACACACTAATAAAGATGATGGTACAAAAAACAAATCTAACGAAAGGTTAAATTTGGCGTATTATAATTTGAAGACAAAACGCAGTTAAACACTGCGTTTTGTCTTCAAACTATAATAAGCCAAAATGATCTCCACAGATGATCTAAAAGCTTTAAATGAATTTGTAATCCTTCAAGTGTATGTACCAAAGTACTACCTGAAGCCAAATTACCAAAAATTACTACACTTACATCCTTGGTACTTTCCGGTTTACGAAAAAGTCTGAGCAGACAGATCTGACAGATCCTATATGTTGCAATACACAATCTTTTCCATGGATGTAAGTGATGGAAATAAATGAGGAAATGATATTCTGATTTCTATGAGAACATGGTAATGCTCTAAAAACTAAAGTAAATTTGTATTTTGTATGCAAATTGATTGTCACATGATCTCTGTTTTCCCTCCTCTGGACATTTACTGCTACACAGGGAAAAAATGATGGCTCCAGATAATGGGGACCGCTATTTTACTGCTACACAGGGAAAAAATGATGGCTCTAGATAATGGGGATTGCTATTTTACTGCTGCACTGGGAAAAATGATGGCTCCAGATAATGGGGATTGCCATTTTACTGCTACATAGGGAAAAAATGATGGCTCCAGATAAAGGGGATTGCTATTTTACTGCTACACAGGGAAAAAATGATTGCTCGAGATAATGGGGATTGCTATTTTACTGCTACACTGGGAGAAATGATGGCTCCAAATAAAGGGGATCACTATTTTAATGCTACACAGGGAAAAATGATTGCTGAGATAATGGGGATTGCTATTTTACTGCTACACAGGGAAAATGATGGCTCCAGAAAATGGGGACCGCTATTTTACTGCTATACAGGGAAAAAATGATGGCCCCAGATAGGGGGACCGCTATTTTCACTGAAATTTTGAAATGAATAGTCAGTAGTTCCCTTATCCATATGTTGTGGGTACTTGTTAATCTCCAGTTTCTGGGTTTAGTCTCTTAGAAACACTTTTGTTTGTTGGTAACAAAGAAGACATTAGCAAAGTTGATACCTAAGTACATTCTGACAAGGTAAGGACTGTTTCAAGGTCATATCTATCCATATGTGCCGAGCCTTAAGCTAGCTCAGTGATAATGCATTTTGCTGTCAATCCTATGGTTCTTAGGTTGAATCTTGGCTGGGCCTACTTTCATAGGCCATTTTCAGGGGTCAGTGCAACAATAATATAAGTGCTTTTATATTTATAGGCACTTAAAATAGTGTTGTACTGACCCAATTTGGTTAAAAGTTATTGTGACACAAGCCATTTTTCTCCCACTAATGGGTATTGTTAACCCTTGTCACGCTGAATAAATTTTGGCTAAAATTTATCATCAAAATCCAAGGACTAAAAACACTGAAAGTACCTACTGTAGTACAATTATTATTTGAAAACCTAAATCTATTGGCTATTCTTGTTTGAAAGTTAGCAACAGGTGGTGTAGACTAAGATCAGACTGCACATAGGTGCAGACTGATCTTTGTCTATACCTACTGTCAAAATAGGAATATTTCAGGTTCAGCATGACAAAGGTTAAGAAGAATGTGTAAATTGGATGAGCAGCTGGTGGCTCTGGTGAAATGTGGTTTTACAACAGGAAACTGATGGTAGGTGCACCATCTGCCATGATATAACTGCAATAATATTGACAGAGCTGTATAACCCCATACAAACAAACAAATCTATTTAATTAGTAAGATTTAACATTGACTATATTGCGAAAAAAAAAAGATGTTAAAATGAAATATACATGTGATATTCAAAACCATTCTGATGGTTCCCATTTCATACAAGTATCTAACAAGGTTAGAGTTTAAACTCAGGGTCTCATTTAAAACACATCTTTTTCAAGCAAAGTCATATCATCTTCTGACTTTATTTCACAATAAAACATGTCTGGCATCAGTGAAAGAGGATTAAATGGTAGGGTTCATTGTTATTCATATCTGAAAATATTATTTGTTGTTGGTCACCCTAGAGACATAGGCAAAATTAATGGAGAAATTTCATGAGTTGTGGATGTATTGCATAGGTGTCTTGGGACTAGAACCTACTGCCTGATCAATACATATTCCATTCTTATGGTCCTTGCTGGTGCAGACTATCAAACTGCAGTGAACTCTTTGCCCTTTTAGTGCCTGCCTTTTTTATAAATGAAAATTAAGTCAAGTCATTATTTCATAGTCAGTTTTAGCCTAAGAATAGGTGCTTGTGATTTGACAAACTTAATCTTAGGCCATGTCTCGCTGATTATTTAAAGAAAATTTCCATGCGTTTTCTCCATTTCCTTCTCTAGAAAATTTCATATTATCAAGGGAAGTAACTGGTTAAGCATTTTTAGCTCACCTGAGCACGAAGTGCTCAAGGTGAGCTATTGTGATTGTAGAATGTCCGTCGTCAGTCATGCCTTGTGCGTCGTCTGTCGTCCACAATTTCTTTAAACATCTCCTCCTCCTAAACCAATGGGCCAATCTTGATGAAACTTGGCAGGGATGTTCCTTTGGTCAAGCTCTACCAAAGTTGTTCAAATAAATGAAATCCACCCTTAACTTTCCCTTTACCCTTAAAAAAAAAGGTGAAAATATGAAAATCTTTAAAAATCTTCTTCTCTGAAACCAGATGCCAGACAGCTTTCATATTTGGTATGTAGCATCATCTAGTGGACCTCTACCAAGTTTGTTCATATCAAGACCCTGGGGTCATATTTAGGCTTTGCCAGGGCTCAACCCTTTTTACATAGAATCAAAGAGCAAAAATCTTTAAAAATCTTCTTCTCTGAAACCAGATGCCAGACAGCTTTCATATTTGGTATGTAGCATCACCTAGTGGGCCTCTACCAAGTTTGTTCATATCAAGACCCTTGGGTCATATTTGGGCTTTGCACGGGTGCATCCCTTTATCTCTTATGAGCACGAAGGGTAAGAAAAATGAAAATCTTCAAAAAACGAGAAGGCAGACAGCTTTCATATTTGGTATGTAGCATCATCTAGTAGACCTCTACCAAGTTTGTTCATATCAAGACCCTAGGATCATATTTGGGCTCTACCCGGGCGCAACCCTTTTTACATAGAATCAAAGAGCGAAAATCTTTTAAAATCTTCTTTAATCGAAACCAGAGGGCACACTGCTTTCATTTTTAGCTCCACTGGCTGAAAGCCACTGGGGCTATTGTTGTGTCTGTCGTGCGTCCGTGCATCCGGTCGTAAACTTTTTCTTTAAAAATCTTCTCCTCAGAAACTACTGGATGAATTTCAACCAAAGTTCACAGGAATGATCTTTGGGTGACCCTCTTTCAAAGTTGTTCAAGAAATTTTGATCCAATGAAAAACATGGATTTAATGGGCATGGCTAATTTCCAAATATGGTAAAAAAGTGACTTTTCTCAGGTTCTAATTGATGGATACCAATTAAATTTTACATGAATGATCCTTGGGTGACTCTTTATCAGTCTACAAAAAATTATTGTGATCGGATGAAAAATATATATTTTATGGGCGGAGGTCATTTCTCTATATGTTATATGGTGGAAACTTTGAATATCATTTTCTCAGATTCTAATTGATAGATATTAACCAAAATTTTACATGAATGATCCTTGGGTGACCCTTAATCAGTCTACAAAAAATCATTGTGATCAGATGAAAAATATATATATTATTTGGGGAAGTCATTTCTCTATATGTCATATAGTGGAAACTTTGAAAATCATTTTCTCAGAATCTAACTGATAGATATCAACCAAATTTTACATGAATGATCCTTGGGTGACCTTTTATCAGTCTACAAAAAATAATTGTGATCGGATGAAAATATGTATATTATGGGCGGAGGTCATTTCCCTATATGTTATATAGTGGAAACTTTGAAAATCATTTTCTCAGGATGAAATTGATGGAAATCAATCAAATTTCACTGGAATGATCCTTCAGTGACCCTTTATCAGTCTACCAAAAATTATTGTGATCGGATGAAAAATTTGTATTTTATGTGCGGAGGTCATTTCGCTATAATTATGTTATATAGTGGAAACTTTTAATAATCATTTTCTCAGAATGTAACTAATGAATATCAATCAAACTTCATTAGTATGATCCTTTGGTGACCCATTATCATGCAGCAAAAAATTATTGTCATTGGATGAAACATATGTTTTTTATTGGCATAGGTCATTTCTCTTTATGTTAAATTGTGGAAACTATGAAAATCATTTCAACATCCGTAGAACCCAAAATATCTAAAATCTAGTCAAAACTTAGATTTTCTATTACAAGAATTTCAAGCCTGTGGAGCAACTCAAGCCATTCATAGCTTTCTAGTTGGTATGTAGTATCATCTAGTGGGTCCCTACCAAGTTTGTTCATATCAAGACCCTTGGGTCATATTTGGGCTTCACCCGGGCGCATCCCTTTCAGCCCATCTGAGCACGAAGGGTTAAAAAAGGAAAACCGTCAAAAATCGTCTTTTTTGAAACCAGTAGGCAGACAGCTTTCATATTTAGTAAGTAGCATCATCTTATGGACCTTTTCCAAGTTTGTTCATATCAAGACCCTGGGATCACATTTGGGGTCCACCCGGGTGCATCCCTTTTTACATAGAATCAAAGAGCACAAAGGCATATCTGTCTTGCTCTTTGCTGAAAACGTTCCATGGTATTGATCTTACGCAATTATCTTCTTTTTGACAGCTGCCTATCTAATTAATGTGATGTCCCAGGGGTCAAAGGGACTCAGGTGAGCGATCTAGGACCATCTTGGTCCTCTTGTTATAAGAATTTATGCCTTTTCTTTTATTGCTTTCTATCAATAAATCTTCACATCTTCACTAACTCATTTGAATAGTCACAGTAAGGCTATCAACAATAGCTTAGTGTCTTTTATTGAAATACCATATTCATCATAACAAATGTTCACGGAAGCTATTCAAAACATGACAATGGAGATTCACTTACTAAGCAATCAATTTCTGAAGCAAAATATCTTATAAAATTGCTATCTTGTTGATTATCTCCCTTTAATTTAGCCTCAGAACTGAGAAAAAAAAGAACTAAAAAAATATACTTGAGGTAATTCAAATCAATTGAAGGGAATTTGCTCTGTAAAATAGTGTAAATGGAAGCTACTATTTGTAGAAATATGGTAAATAAAAATCTCCAGGACCTGTATGTTTGATAGTTTTAGAAGCCCCAGTGACAAACAATTTCCATGGAGACACATGTTTATAGCATTGGATTTTCGTGCAACTGTCCCATACCACAAAACTAATCAGCTGTTTGAACAAAAAAGGGAGATTTTATCTCCCTTGTTAGACATTTTTCAAAGTTGAGGCTATTTGTTTGTGTAATTCTAAAACCCCATATCAACAGCTTTAAAAAAGCTGTAGTTATGGGGTTTTGGATTAGAAAAATGACACGTTGTATATTGTTGTGCCTCCCTTGGAAGAAGAAGGGGTATATTGCTTTGCACTTGACGTTCAGTCGTAAGGTTGGTCGATCCGTCCGCCTGTCTGTCCGTAGACTGTTTTTTGTCCGGTGCATATTTCAAAAAGTATGCAAGCTAGAATCATGAAACTTCACAGATGGACAGATCTGATTGAGGAGTTGTGCAGTGCACAAGAACCATAACTCTACTCATCATATTTTGTGAGCAATTGCCCTTTGTTGATTGACAAAGAATAGGCTATTGACCTGCATTTAGGGGGGGGGGGGGGCATAAATGTTTTACAAACATCTCTTGTTCTCATGTTGCTCAGGACATTCCTGCTGTACAAAAATCTTTGTCAGACAGTTTCTACATTAGATCAAGGGTCTTTGTAAAGGGGATTTGAACATAAAAAGGGGTTTATTTTTCTTTCTTTTTTCCTTTTTCAAAGTTTTGTGTGGAAGTCTCCACTAAAATAAGAAAAAAAGGCTACATAAGCGAGCTTCCTTTTAACCCCCCTACCCACCACTGAGCATTATAGAAAAAGGTCCAGCCTTCACAGTCATGCAGTCTGATCATAGGCTATTAGCTTGTACTCAGTGCTTTCTATTTGATAATTAGGGTGGAAAAACCTTTAACAAGGCTGGTAAAAATTTCTAGAAAACTTGAGATTAGTTTGAAATAGAATTTACATTTTGTTGGCTTATAGACAAGCAGTTGTAACTGCCTATATGTTTAAATGCAGTTACAACTGTTTTGCACTGAGCTGTTGAAATTTTAGCAAGAGAATGATAAATAATAAGGCTTTCAGATGCTGTTGACTGATCATTAAAAACCATTTGATCAATGGCTGCCTGTCATTATCATTTATCATTTATTGAGTAATTTACAACCATTGTTATCAAGGGACCATAACTTTTATTGAACAATTAAGTTTACTGTTTCCCTTTTATGTGCTACTGCTGTGGGTGATGTAATCAATAGATTAAGATGCAAGGAAATCTGTTAAGAGTGCATTGACATGGATTTTGTGTGCTCTGTTACAACCATTTTGTTATAATTACCTGATTAAATAACATCCCACCTCCCCTCTCACACATCCCCCCTACTAAGTAGATGAGGTATTTTGGTTACATCTCCTTTGTCTGTCTGTCCATCATTTCATCTGTAGTCCTTTTTCGTTTCTGGACTATAACTCAAGAACAAAGTGAATTAGAATCATGATACTTCATACAATTGTTGCCCATGACCATAAAATGTGCCCTATTGTTTTTGGGTCTGTAAGGTCAAGGTCACAATTGAACGATGTCAGAAAGCCATTAAATAACTGTGACAAAGTGCCGGTGAGGGATATTACAAAACGGGTTGAGGACATTATTACAATTCGGGAAGACATGTGTTACAACCCATTTTGAAACATTCAACTGAATTGCAGGGTTTGTTACTAACTACTTTTTGCCACCAGCCTGGTGAAATCATTGAAATTGTTTCATTAAATTTTGACCATTTGAATAAGTACCAACAACATACTAGCTAGATAGTTGGGAATTAACAACTCTGCTGCCTAAAACACTTTATTTTATTGCTATCACATGCTCTCAGGATCTATTCTCATGCATGAAGAGAGGTAATTTATGTTGATGGATTCAGATCAATTTACTTGAATGAAAGGAAAGTAACAAGTTTCTTGATAGAAAATTTATTGGATATGAATTACTTCCCTTGTTTAACATAACATTATTATCATTCTTTAACAAGTTCATTAAATTTATACAGGCTTCTCAAGCAGTTTAGGTTTGAATTTTCAAATTCTGACAATAGGGCCCAAAAAAACTCCTCAAAGGTAAGGTGTAACTTGTAGTTTCCTTAAATGCATTTAATATACTTCCTTTCTTTTTGTGCAGTTCCATCCCCAACGGCAGCACTCATTCTTTCCGACTATTTATCTCTCAACAATGGGTTATTGATAATTGTAGACCTATGTGAGATAGCAGCTGGAGGCTTAGAACGGATGTAATGGTTGTACTGGAGAGAGAAATACCAGGAAACCATTTTTAGGTGCTGCAGTCGCCGCGATATATCTGAAAAAATATTGAGAGCTGTTTAAATCTCCATTCCAGCAATTAATCTTTTTGTGCAGTCTCATCTTAATCTATACTGATCACTTTTTGCTTAACCCTTTGCTGGTTAATCCCTGCTTTTTACGTGTCTGTGATTTTATGATTGAGAAAACATTGTGAAAAAAGAAGAAATTGCTTCTGACAAGCAATTTCTTCTTTTTCCACACTATTTTCTACCCTACTGAATGTTTATTTTTCAAATCAAATCCGCTTTAAATTTTCGTCTGCAAAACCTTTGAATTTGGACAGGTCCAAAATTTTGTAAAACAGGAAAAGGTTAATCTTTGTGCGGAAAACTAGAGTCAGACTGGTTGAAATTGGGAAGTGGTTAAAACAAATTTGAGTTAGCCTGTGCGTGACATTTCCAGCGATTTCAAATGTGCACAAAGCAAAGGTTCTGGTCAGCCTGTGCAACCAAATCACCCTATTAGTATGTTGTCTGTCTTCACAGAAATCCTGGATCCGCAGCAGCAATCAATTCTAAGTTATTCACATACTGATTTCTCCTAATAAACGCTCCCGGAAGCCATACATAACATTGTCAGGGAGCTTTTATTTAGTATGCATTTTCTGATTTAAAAAATCATTAAACTTACATTTTCCCCTTTAATTTGGAATAATTTTCTCTATACAATCATTTATATGATTGTTTAGAGGAAATTCACAACAAATTAGAGAAGAAGTCACAACAAGTTCCTAAAATTTAGGCATTTGAAGTTGGTTATCTTGGTAAAAAATGTAGGAGTGCTACTTTTAGGGAGGGCGCTATTATTAAGGGAAATATGGTAATATCGTAATATTGAGGCTGTAACTAAATTTTCTGACAAACTTTAACAGAACCAAAATACTGAAATACTCACTGACCAAATTAGGTGGCGGTCAAGCCACACATTCTCAAGTTAAAAATAACAGATTATACTCCTAGTTTGGGTTATTTGGGACAAAAGTTATCAACAGTAAGGTTTCCACAATTCAGGCCAGCGGAAATTTGGCACAGATATTGATTGTCTGTGACTTGATGGACTTAGTTCAATAAGACAAGAAAACTACGAATGATGGAATCATGCAAATCGTCTGACAGAGTTATTGAGAAAACTATGACAGATGAGCTGACAAACTGGAGAGAAACTTTTTGTTCCATAAATTCTTGAAAGAACATTATCTGTCATAATTGCCAGGACTTTTTTCCTGTGGAAGGAAATGACAGCTCTATTCTCGTGTTCAGACATAACAGTTCCTTTAAGTAAGGTAGTAACAACCGTAAAATGGGTTAATTTTGCATTGGTTAACCCTTGTCATGCTGAGCCCGGAATATTCTTGCTTTGGTAGGAGCCATAGTCAAACATCAGCCTGCTTATATGTGCAGTCTGGTGCTAGTCTACACCACCTGTTACTCACTTTCAAACCAGAATTGTCAATAGATAGTTTTTCAAATAAAAATTGACCTACAGTTGGTACTTTAAGTGCTTTTTGCCCTTTGATTTTGATGAAAAATTTTAGCCAAAATTTATTCAGCATGACCAATAAGGAAGTTACTACCGTAAAAATGGGTACATTTTGCGTTGCTTAATATTTGTGCATTCTGGTCTGACTAGAGCTACAGATAGTATTTTGGATTTCAAATCAATATGTATTGATAATACTTTCACAATCCCTTCATTTTGGGTACTCATTGGAATTGACTTTCCAAGATGATACATATGAGTACCCACAACGGAGAAAAAGTGATTAAATCTTGGCATTAATGTCTAGAGCTACAGATAGTATTTTGGATTTCAAATCAATATGTATTGATAATACTTCCACAATCCCTTCATTTTGGGTACTCATTGGAATTGTCTTTCCAAGATGATACATATGAGTGCCCACAACGGAGAAAAAGTGATTAAATCTTGGCATTAATGTCTAGAGCTACAGATAGTATTTTGGATTTCAAATCAATATGTATTGATAATACTTTCACAATCCCTTCATTTTGGGTACTCATTGGAATTGTCTTTCCAAGATGATACATATGAGTACCCACAATGGAGAAAAAATTATTAAATCTTGGCATTAATTTCCCCCCCCCCCCCCTTTCCCCTTTTATCTGTACCTCTGGGTCTCAGAGACTTAAGCCTGGTTTACATTTGCTACCAACGCTGTAAGATATCACATCCTGCAATTTTTATGCCCCCGTATCGAAAGATCGGGGGCATATTGTTTTACCGTTGTCCGTCTGTCCGTCTGTCTGTCCGTCTGTCTGTCTGTCTGTCTGTCTGTCTGCAAAAGTTAACCAAAAAACTTAACATTGCCAATATCTTCAAGCCTATTCCAGATACAAAGCTCATATTTGGCATGATGATAGATCTCAATGATCCGCATCTGCTGATACCAAAGTCAAGGTCATGTGACAAGGTCAAGGTCATCTCTCAAGGTCAAATAACTCAAAAAGTTAACCAAAAAACTTAACATTGCCAATATCTTCAAGCCTATTCCAGATACAAAGCTCATATTTGGCATGATGATAGATCTCAATGATCCGCATCTGCTGATACCAAAGTCAAGGTCATGTGACAAGGTCAAGGTCATTTCTCAAGGTCAAATAACTCAAAAAGTTAACCAAAAAACTTAACATTGCCAATATCTTCAAGCCTATTCAAGATACAAGGCTCATATTTGGCATGATGATAGATCTCAATGATCCGCATCTGCTGGTACCAAAGTCAAGGTCAGTTGACAAGGTCAAGGTCATCTCTCAAGGTCAAATAACTCAAAAAGTTAACCAAAAAACTTAACATTGCCAATATCTTCAAGCCTATTCAAGATACAAGGCTCATATTTGGCATGATGATAGATCTCAATGATCCGCATCTGCTGGTACCAAAGTCAAGGTCAGTTGACAAGGTCAAGGTCATTTCTCAAGGTCAAATAACTCAAAAAGTTAACCAAAAAACTTAACATTGCCAATATCTTCAAGCCTATTCAAGATACAAGGCTCATATTTGGCATGATGATAGATCTCAATGATCCGCATCCGCTGGTACCAAAGTCATGGTCATGTGACAAGGTCAAGGTCATTTCTCAAGGTCAAACTTTGAAAAAAATGCTGTTACGGGGGCATTCGTGTTTCACAAACACATCTTGTTCTGTAATAATTTTGACACTGTACAATTTTATTTTCTTCAGTGTATGTGTTCACAAAATGCGTCGTTCACAAGATTTTTGAAATCCAATTTTAGAATCCTTGAGGATGTGTGCAGCTTTGTATAACTTTTTCTTATACATAATCCCAAGGTCTACTGCATCCCATAACCGTGCAATTGTTGCACAGGCTCTAGCTGTATGCCACTACACAGTCACCTCATGATATTTGGGTGATAGAGTTATGGGTGCAGTAGGGTCCAAAATTACAGCATAATTAAAGCTGAATTTAAGACTTTGGTTGCTCACAACAATACTTCAGATCCAACGTTTCATTTCATCAAGAAAATTTTGAGTCTGATATTAGACTGACACAATCAGATTCTATTTTTCATAATTGACCATAATATAGTGTATATAAGATAAATGGACATGTGTGTGACATTTCCAACAATTTCAAATGTGTGCCAATCAAAGACTTTGGCAAGCCTGTATACATCTGCAAGGTCTGACCAGAGTCTTCACTTTGCGTATTGTAGAAAGATAAGGTCCAAAAGTGTCTTTAGAAAGTCAGGCAAACTTTTAATTATACTACAAGGCAGTCAAGGTTGGTTAATGTTGCCCTTCCACGCAGATGTCGAATTGTTGGAAATGTCACACACAGGCTCAAATTTGATGTGACTTTGATTTTGCCCATGGGAATTAAACTTTAGCTTGAAAGTGTGTCATTCATGATGTACGAAAACGGAAGAATTAAACTAATAATATAATCAGTCCTGGAGAAGTATTCAACTTAATTAGTATAGAATTTCAATTTAACTCCAATGATAAGCTTTTTAATTTGAGATGGTATAAAGAAACATGTGGTAGGAAGGAGGATATTTGTTCAGGGATGCTTTTTGTCAAGCCCACATTGGGTTGCAAGACGTTGTTGTTGTTACTTTAACAAGTCTGTGTTTGTGACTACAAATGTGCTTGTGTGATAATTGCATGTTAATGCATAATATTTTAGCTTCATTAGTCAGTCAGTCTAATTATTATTGCAACAAAGCTCATACATTTGTGTGATAGATTTTCAAATTGGTACTCAGTGTTTATTCTAGGCCCTGGGATCGCGGGAATCCCCCATTTTCTACAAAAATCCCGCATTTTTCTCGACCACGTGCGGGACAATCCCCCAAATCAAATGAGGTTGCAAAAATCAAAATTAGGCTTCCATTAAATACTCGTAGCTTGTAATTCGGCTCTAGAAAGCGAAAGTAAAAAAAGACTTTTTTTCCTGTGTGTCCCGTTTTTAGCTCCACTGGCTGAAAGCCACTGGGGCTATTGTCATGGCGTTGTGTCCGTCGTGCGTCCGTCCGTCCGTCCGTGCGTCCGGTCATAAACTTTTCTTTAAAAATCTTCTCCTCAGAAACTACTGGATGGATTTCAACCAAACTTCACAGGAATGATCCTTGGGTGACCCTCTTTCAAAGTTGTTCAAGAAATTTTGATCCAATGAAAAACATGGATTTAATGGGCGTGGCTAATTTCCAAATATGGTAAAAAGTGACTTTTCTCAGATTCTAATCAATGGATACCAATTAAATTTTACATGAATGATCCTTGGGTGACCCTTTATCAGTCTACAAAAAATCATTGTGATCAAATGGAAAATATGCATTTTATGGACGGAGGTCAATTCTCTATATGTTATATAGTGGAAACTTTGGAAATCATTTTCTCAGAATGTAACTGATGGATATCAACCAAATTTCACTGGAATGATCCTTGAGTGACTCTTTATCAGTGTACAAAAAAATCATTGTGATCGGATGGAAAATATGCATTATATGGGCAGAGGTCATTTCTCCATATGTTATATAGTGGAAACTTTGAAAATCATTTTCTCAGAAGGTTACTGATGTATATCAACCAAATTTTACTGGAATGATCCTTGAGGGACCCTTTAACAGTGTACAAAAAATCATTGTGATTGGATGGAAAATATGCATTTTATTGGCGGAGGTCATTTCTCTATATATTATATAGAGGAAAATTTGCAAATATTTTCTCAGAATCTGATTTTTGGATATCCACCAAATTTCACTGGCATGATCCTTGAGTGACCCTTTATCAGTGTACCAAAAATTATTTTGATTGGATGAAAAATATGTATTTTATGGGCGGAGGTCATTTCTCAATATGTTAAACAGTGGAACATATGAAAATCATTTTCTCAGAATGTAACTGATGGAATCATTTGCAACATCAGTAGAACCCCAAATATCTAAAAATCTAGTCAAAACATTTAGTCGCTTTTACAGGAATTTCAAGCCTGTGGAGCGACTCAAGCCATTCATGGCTTTCTAGTTGATATCTGGAATCGAGAACCAGTTAATTTATGTTTATACCCCGGCTTCAAATCAGCCCTAATATTTCGATCATGTCGGCCTGAAATTTATTCTGAGGAATTTTCGGTCTGTCTAATATTGATCAATGATGTTAAAAATGATAATCATAAAAAAAAATAAGTCTGAATGGACTTCGTTTGTCACAGGTAATTGTATCTTGACATTTTACTAGATAAAGTTACCGAGGGGACCCGTTACCGAGTTTTTAAAATGTCCCATTGCAGCCGTATTACAAACACACAATCATGACGACAACAACATTTCCATCGTCTGAAATCGTATAAATTAAACAATAAATCCACTTCAAAAATGTCAAAACGCATAATAAGTGATTTTTTTCACATTGCCTGGCCTATCAACACCACGGGAGACAGACCGACAAGCTGAAGAAGCATTGATGGTCAGCGAGGAAGAGTCGATCCTTGTAACTTTCAAAATGTTTCAGTTTGTAATGAGATTTTCAAAGCTTGCAACAATGAAGGCTTAATTTATAATATAAGTGAAGAAAAATAGTTTTACTTAGTTGTTTATTACACTTCCTTACCTTCCCCCACATTTTTTCAAAATCTCCCACATTTTTTAAAGAGGTGGGTGCAGATCCCCTACTAAACTCAAATCCTAGAATAAACACTGGGTACTTGCATTCTCTAATGTTCAAAGTAAATTCTGACTTTCTATTGCCCTTATAAGCTTGAAGCTGGCTTAACCTAACACTGATAATATATGAGCCTGTGCGTGACATTTCCAACAATTTGAAATGTTTGTGAGGTGACAACACTGAGTAGTGTAGACATCCACATAACTGTAAATATAAAGTTACCTGATGGTCTACAGATACTTTGAGACCTTATCTATCTACTAAATGCAAAGTGAAGACTGGTCAGACTGTGTGGATGCACAGGCTGGTCAGAGTTGTTGCTTTGCCCATATTTGAAATTGTTGGAAATGTCACACACAGGCTCATATTTGTTATAACACCAACTCTACACGTCAGTATTAACAATATTTCAAACAAATCTGCATTATGGCGTACAAGTAATGAAATTTATTGCCAATCTATTAGAATGATTATAAAATTGTTCTTGACAATGCATCTTAAAGTTTATATACCCCCCCCCCCCCCCCCCCCACACACACACACATACACTCACCTATGAGGTAAGTGGGGGTGGTTGGTTTTATTCATTGGTTTCAGCATTGAGCTTATTTCGGTATTTATCTATGAATTGGTGAAATATTTGAGTTCAACAGACAACATGTTAACTATCAGGGCAAAGAGAGAGAACTGCTGTTAACTTTTCAACTTCTTATGATACAATTACCCTCTCAAAGGTTGCTATTATTGAATTTCTCAGTGTTAAAAACTATGATTTGCAGCCCCAAGGGTGTATAATTTTAAACATAAGCAGCTGGAGGATAGGAATGGATGCTACATAGCAGTGCTAGTTTGAGAATAACCAGGAATCCATCATTTGAAGCACCAGCTACCTCAATATGAGTAAAAACTGTTTAAAGCGGCATTTAACCCATTCAAACAAATAAATCTGTCTTGTAAGCATATGTCTCTCTTTAGATTTAACCTATATATAATTCCCACACAATCAAAGTTGCTTTTTTGATGCTCGTCTAGTAAAAAAATGACAAATTGTGACAAGCAATTTCGCAATTTCTGTATTTCCCACAATGTTTTCATGGCCACAGAACTTTTAAGATAATTTTAGCTCTTCTGTTTTTCGGAGTTTGAAAGAATGGGGGCATATAGTGCTATGACATGCATCATTTTGCTCATGCAAAGGTCTGGGTCATGAGATAAGGTCAAGGTCATTTATCAAGGTCAAATATTGTTGAACACATGCTGTTGATTCAAGATAGAATGATTTATATTGTCATGTATGTAGATAGGGTACTGTGATTGGCATCTGAAAGAATAAAGAGCAAGGTTTTGGTATAAAGTCAAGAGCATATAATGAGGGCCATATCTCTTAAAAAGCTTACCAAAAAACATTTCAATTTCTTCAAGCCTATTCAAGATGCAGTGCTCATCTTTAGTCTTTTTGTCCATAGATAGCATGCATATGCAGCTGCAAGTACTAAAGTCAAGGTTTTGTAACAAAGGTCAAGGTTACCTACTCCAATCAAATTTCTGAAAAAAATGCTGTTTAAGGGACATTTTATAAAACTTTTTTTTTAAATCCAAAATGATAATTCCTCTCTTAAATGTTGTTAATATTAAAATGCAATTTCATGCTTGCCTCTGCTAAGTTCAGTTTAGAGGCCATCTTGCTCAAGTGACTTCACCAGCCACCATTTTTATTAAGCCACAAGCGGCTGTTTTCAAATTCCTCTTCATTAAATCAAAATATCTGAAAAAGTACTGAGTAGATATATTTGTCTAAAAAAAATATTGTAAAGAATCCTATGTTATTAAAACTCATTAGAATCGTCTCAATGAAACCATTCTATCGAGTTATAACAACATAAGATTATTGAGAAATTGGCTATAACAAACATATGCAATCAAAATTTTGTTTCTAATTTGTATACAAAACACATACTTAGAAACAGTTCTCTGTAACAACTGCTATTTGGTTGTCCAGAGACTGGTTACACTTTTACCGTATTTCACCTTTTAGACGCACCCTCCCTAATAAACGCGCTCCCCCTTAAATACGATTCTGAAGCCCTTGACTATACGATCATCAACATCCAAACGTCCACGGTCCGTGGTGAAAAATCCGGTCTCGAATTTAATTTCATTATCTGCCACTCCATGAAGTAATGTTAAATAGATTGTGGGTTAACTATCTTAAATTCCTATCAGGATAAGGCTGGTTGCGTCATTAAAAGATCGTTCAACATGTGAAAAACTAGCACGTCCTAAATCGCGCAGTTTTCCGGAAGCGCGAAAGGTTAAAATTTAACACAAAATGAAAACTATTTCTCATCATTCTTCATAAGTCACATGCGAACAAAATCCCCTTTCTGAAATAATTGTACCTTCTGCAAATATACAAAATATCCGAGTCAAATGATTAAATCCTAGTCACAATTCATACTGTTAAAAAAGGAAACCCCCCGTAAAATCTCATATGTGAATTATTTCAAAAGCGACGTCGCGGCTTGCAAGAATCTGGGGACTTCAAAGGGTGCCGACACGCGGTGACCCAGCTAGCTCCAGACGTGTTGTGTTTTCACTACAAAACACTTTCATTTCATGTACCGGGTGCATTTACACATCACAAAATTTTAGGATTTAATACAGGATTATTTATTTCATACGTGAATAGGTAATGATTTATTAGACCGCTATGTCCATCGATAGCGGAACATTGAATATTGCATCGTCTGGAACTTCCTATCTTGTACAAATAATAACAATAATGATAATCTCGGCTTCTGCTAACACAATCACTTGCTTTTGAAAGCTGCAATTAATGGTCGAAGGTGACCATATTTCGATATATGACTTTAAATGACAGAATAACAATTCATTAGCTATAATTTTATTTCAATTTTTAAATTTATAGCCTTAATAGATAAATAGGAAAGCGCACGTATTTCAATCGATAATTACGAACATGTTAACAGTTTCCTTCTCTTAGGTACCAAAATATGTTTTTTTTTTCGAATTAAGTAAAAGGGTCTGAAATAATAGCGCCCCCATGACGTTTTGCATCGCGCCCGGGCGCGTTTAATGAAGAAATACGGTAACTGTTTTATACAAAATGTGTTTCATGGAATTCTTCATGTGACCACTCAGATGATCCAGTAATAGGATCCTATATTTCTTGTTGCTGAAAGAATTTCCCTGTATTTGTTGTCATAAAGATAAATCAGAAATTGAAGAATTGATTTGTTGTTCAGTCAAGTCACACTTTGCGTCCGGGAATGACCATTTTATGGGCGGTTTACACTGTAATTATGTTGCAATAAAGTAGAGCCAAATGGCAATTTACTGAGAAAATGGCCAACAATGCTTGGTCTTGCCTTTTCTTGGAAAAAAGAAACAATTTGTTTGTTTGTAAACTAACCTTAATAAACTTTATTGAAAAGACTATAGTCTCTTCCATCAATGAGAGATTTTAATATCATAACCGTAAACTTAACCCTTGTCATCCTGAACCCGGAATATTCCTGCTTTGGCAGGAGCTATAGACAAACATCAGTCTGCACATATGTGCAGTCTGATGTTAGTCTACACCACCTGTTTCTCACTTTTGAACCAGAATTGTCAATAGATTTAATTTTTCAAATAAAAATTGACCTCCAGTTGGTACTTTCAGTGCTTTTTGCCTTTTGAGTTTGATGCAACTTTTAAGCCAAATTTTATTCAGCATGACAAGGGTTAATAACTGTAGATTAGAATAAGCTGTAATTAAGATGATTCAACTAATGAATAATGATGCACCTCTTCAGCCAAGTGTTTTGCTCATTTCAGTGGGTTTGTCAGTCTATAAGTTTGTAGACCCAACCTTTTCTCAAAGGGGACAGAATTGAGTTATGGTCATCAAATTCATCTTCGGTTGTATATGACCCCTTCATAGCTTGACTATTTGTAGAATAGGGGGGCTTTTCCAGTTATCCAACTTCGTACATGCTTTTGTGACCATAATACCAGCCTCTAGGCTTACTCTGATATTGAAATAAGTGGATTATAACCCTTTTGAGTCTTAGAAAATCTCGGTTAAGTCATTGCTTGGAAACTTTGCACATGCTCCTTTGACTGTATTATCATCCTAGAAGTTAAGGAATTGTAACCCTTTTTCGGACTTCAAACTTCTTGGTTAAGTTTTTACATGCAACTGTTGTATATCCGTTTTATCTCTGTTTCTACTTAAGCTTTTTCTTGAAAACTTTTTACATGCTTCTGTGACCATAATATCAGCCTCTAGATAAAGATTCATTACTCTGATTTGTTTTGTTTGTTTGAATGGGTTTTACGCCGCTTTCAACAATTTCGCAGTTATAGCGCGGTGGTCGGAGCACCTAACAATGGATTCCTGGTATTTCTTTCACCTGTACTACCATAACACCCTTTCCTAGCCTCTGACTGCTATCTCACATAGGTTTACAATTATCTACCCATTGGTGAGAGACCAACTTCGGAAAGGATATTTGCCGCCACCGGGGATCATTACTCTGATATTGAAATTTATGGACTTTTGGGACTTTGAAAATCATGGTTGAATTTTTATTTGCAACTTTTGTATATCAGTTATGTCTTTGTTTGTACTTAAGCTACTGCTTGTAAACTTTACACATACTTCTCTGACCATCATATCATTCTCTATAGACAAAGATTTGTTACTCTGATGTTCATTTAATGTAATTTTCCAATGTCGATATTGATTTGCTGTTACTATCCAGCACTAGGTATAGTGGAGCTTCACTGTCCTCCGACAGGTCTAGTTTGAGTTTAGATCCATCCATCCAAGATCTAAGTCACTGGGTGCCCTTGAGAACAATTTTTATGGGTAAAACCTTGTCAGGATGATATCATAATACAAAATTGTAAGTTATTCATCAATAGGTGCAGGTGATCACATTAGATTTTGAATTCAATTTGTCAGCGGTCACTTACTTTTGTCTAATTATATTCCCATCTACAAAATATGGGTATGTTAGTTTCACCATGTCTGTCTGTCTGTCCATCAGTCTGTAAGGCCTTTTATGTTTCTGAGCTATACTTAAGGAGGAAATGACCTAAAATTATGAAACTTTATACAATTGGTGCCCATGAACCAAGGAAGTGCCCAATGGTTTTTGGGTTGCAAAGGTCAGAGGTCAAGATCACAATTTAACCATGACTGAAAACTATTTCTGTTACTGAGACAAAGCGCTGGTGGGGGTTTACTACAGTTTGTGACAGCTCTTGTTTAGCAAAAATATTCACATCAGAGTTCAGATAATTTCTGGTTATTTAAGGTGAATTTTTGAGATGTCTTAATATTGATGTACTGAAATGAGTTTTACATCAAATCAAAATGACCAAGTTGAGAATGAAGAAATCAAAATAATGCTCCAATTCTACTGCAGAAAAAGACACATTATCTTGGCCTGTGGAGCGTTGCTGGCTCAAAGGTCTCCAAGTTGATAAAACATCTAATTGAGATGCCTCGAGGCAATAAACCAGAAAAGAATGGATTTTGAACAGAACTAATATCAATCTTTGGGAAATATGGTCTCTATCAGATTGAAAAATCTCATGATATTTCAAATCATCATTTATGAACGCATGTTTGCATGATTTTAAATCTCAAGACATTAATTTGTGTCAGATTTTTTGTCAAGATTACATGTGATGGAGCTTTTAGCCGAGTGTTTTTATAAAACTTTAATGGTTGCTTTCAAGAACAATATTCAAGGTTGTATTCTGCGTAATTAATGAACTGGCAGGGCAGGGCTTAAACCTGACCTAATTTGGCGAGTTTACTTTTCAAAACTTTGGACTCTTTCAAATTTTAGTCGGTAATCATCGTTAACGCGTGCAAAAAACTGTATCCTAAAACCTAATGGATCCACGTGCATTGAGAGGGTGAACACATTTCATCGTTTGGTAACCAAGGCCTTGTAACTTCAGCTTGATTAAGCTGAAGTTACAAGGATTTGGTTACCAATCAACAATTTGAAGTCTCGAGTTATCTATGTCGACTCTCTTTAGATGTAGGTTATATTGAATAAAAGCTGATTTCCCTTAACCTGAAGAGCAACGACCCCTTACTTAGGCTCCACCCTGCCAGGGCATTAATCATGGATTATACCCCATCAGCAGCATCACAATCTGTATTGTGTCAATAATTTATCAATTAAATCTGGTCATGCTGAATAAATTTAGGCAAAAATTTTTCATCAAAATCAAAGGGCAAAAAGCACTGAAAGTGCCAACTGTAGGTTGTAGGTTTTTATTTGAAAAACTAAATCTATTGAAAATTATGGTTTGAAAGAGAGAAACAGGTGGTGTAGACTAACATCAGACTGCACATTATGTGCAGGCTGATGTTGGTCTATAGCTCCTGCCAAAGCAGGAATATTCTGGGTTCAGCATGAAAAGGGTTAAGCTCACCTGAGCACTTTTTTATCCTTGCTGACTGTTTTCTGATGTGCTGCGAGCATATGTGCAGTCTGATCTTGGTCTACACCAACTGATTTTTCTTATCAAGTCAGAATAGTCTGAATGCTTTGTAACTTGCAAAGGAAATACTTCAGTCATATTTCGTGCAGTCTGATCTTGGTCCTTGGGTGACCCTTTTTCAAAGTTATTCAAGGTCTTGTGATCCAATGAGATTGGCTATTTTCCATATATGGTAATATATGACTTTCTCGGAATCTAACTGGATATCAACCAAATTTTACTAGAATGATCTTTTGGAGACCCTTTATCATTCTACAAAAAATTGTTGGGATCATATGAAAAATATGTCTTTTATGGGCAGAGTTTATTTCCTTGTTTGATACATAGTGGAAAATTTACTCAGAATCTAACCAATGGATTTCAACCAAATTTCAAGGGAATGATTCTTGGTTTAATTTTTATCAGACTGATTAATTTTTTAGACGCCGCCGGAGGTGGACGTATATTGGCGTCATCTTCTCCATCTGTCCATCCGTCCGTCTGTCCGTCCATCCGTCCGTCCGCACGTCCGTACGTCCGTCCACTTTTCTTGTCAACGCAACTCCTCCTAAACTTCTGGCTGGATCTTCTTGAAACTTGGTCAATGTTATCACCTCAATTGGTAGATGTGCATGAAGGAAGGATTTTACGGTTCGTTGATTTTTGCCTGAGTTATGCCCCTTGATAACGTAGTCTCTGGGTCCACTTTTCTTGTCAACGCAACTCCTCCTAAGTTTCTGGCTGGATCTTCTTGAAACTTGGTCAATGTTATCACCTCAATTGGTAGATGTGCATGAAGGAAGGATTTTATGGTTCGTTCATTTTTGCCTGAGTTATGCCCCTTAAAAACTAGGTCTCTGGGGCTTATTGCCTCAGTTATGCCCCCTTAAAATTTAGTCTCTGGGGCTTATTGAAATTGCAGCCTTGTGAATGCAACTCTTCCTAAGTTTCTAGCTGGATCTAAATGAAACTTGGTGGATGTTATAACTGAAATTGGTAGATGAGCATGAATTAAGGATTTTATGGTTCATTAATTTTACCCTTAATTATGCTCCCTTAAAACTTAGTAGCTAGGGCTTATTGAAATTGCAGCCTTTTTAACACAACTCCTCCTTACTTTTTTGTCTTTATTTAAATGAAACTTGGTCAATGTCATCACCATAATTTGTAGATGTACATGGATCAAGGATTTTATGGCTCATTTATTTCCCTGAATTATGCCCCCTTAAAACTTAGTGCCTGGGGCTTATTGAAATTGCAGCCTTGTGAAGGCAACTCCTCCAAACTTTTTGTCTTGATTTAAATGAAACTTGGTCATTTTCAATTTGGTTCTGTCAAAATAAGTAGTGTCTACAATTATTTTCGTGAAACAGCAGCAAAGTGGCGGCGTAGTTTGTGACCATGGCACTCTTGTTTGTGATTAGATGAGAATATGTATTAAACAGGCAGAGGTCAATTTTTTTGTATGTTATTCATCAATCATGAATTTTTCTTTTACAGAAACATTTCAGCATGTGACATTTAGAAACACTTACATGTATGTACTTCAAATAAACATTCATTCATTTAATTTCACCAAAATTTTTGTCTTATCAAATCAGTAGATTCTATGAGGACTTTGGAGCAAATCAGCTGCTCAATCAGCTCTAGTATTACTTAACCCATGTCATGCTAGGTTATAATCCTCTTTCAAAATTACTCTCATATCAAAGTACTGATTGCCCTAAAATCCAAGGTTGTAGGGCTGTTTCTGATTAAAATATATATATATATATATATGAACAATTATGCCTTGAAAGGAGACAAGCAGGTGGTGTAGACTAAGATCAGGCTGCACATAGGTACAGACTGATCTTTGTCTTTACCTTCTGCCTAAGCAGGAATATTCCAGGTTCAGCATGACAAGGGTTAAGTTAGCCAAGATTTCTATTCAGCATGACATTAGGATTAAACAATAAAGTTGTAACCCGAAGAAGTAGATGGCATAGTTAGATTATGTTGCTTGAAGATAATAAGATAGGATTCTGATCAATAATAAATGAGCTTTGTCCTCAATCATGAAAATAGAGAAAAAATCAACTAAATCACAGCTGTACAGCCCAAAGCCATACATGATTTGTTTGGATGCCTGTTTTTGGAACTAGAATTTGTTTTGATTTGCTAATATGTTGTCAGATTGTGAAACATGGCTGCTTAAAAACAAGCTGAAATGGAGGGTGAAACCTCAAGTTAAACTGAACAACAAAAACAACACATCACCTTTCAATGACAAATAATTCTGCCCCGAAATCCACTGATTTGCTGTTACGACATTACTTAATTTTGGCCGGCCACTAGTTAAACAATAATTATTGTGGTAAAATTCTTCCTTAGCCCATACTCACCTGAGCAGAGATACTTAAATATGATTAACATGTTTTCTGCTCATGCAGCAGATCGAAAGCTTTGTACAAAACTAAAGTTTGTCTAGTAATACAGCTTATAAAGGTGGTAGCGAAAAACCGTGAAAACATTTATCAGATAAAGCAAAGTTTTCGAGTTTGATGGTAGTCACTGTGTTTCTTTGCTGTCAGCCTCTTTGATATGATGGGGTGCAATTATTGAAAAATTTAGACAACAGAAGCAGTAATCAGGGGCCCATTTTACCACTTTTTTTACAAAAAATTTGATCGGAAGTTAAAATCGCAAATAATACCTGGTGTTTTCATTCATTGTTAATTTCTGCCTTGCAATATCTCACTGGAATGGTCTTTGGATTTCACAATTCCAATGATATGATTCATGACAGAATCACATATTTAATTTCTACTGTAGAAGAAACTTAATATTGACTCATGCAAAAAATTATTGTTAGATACTTAGTAAAACCATCCCCAGAATTTAAAAAATGAGGTTGTATTTAAGTGTGTAGGAAACCAGGAAGGACTAGAATAGAGAGGACAGAACCTGTTTAAAACTTTATTATGCCCCCTTTGTTTTGCACATAATATGTCAGTCAGTTGGTGGGTCGGTCCATCTGTCAGTAAACCGTTTTTAAGTCGCTTGCGCTCGCGCTGCGACTTATTGTGGCCGTACGAAGTTTTCTGGACAGGTCAAAGGTCAAAGACAGACCTCTTAACGTCTTCTGTATTTCTGTTTTGAGACAAAGTAGATCTCTGATTTCTTGTCCGCACTTTATGGTAATAAACATAACGAAATAATGCCACATTTTGCGATCGTATGAAAGTTGTAGAAGAAATATACATCATATTTCTTAAACGCCATATGAGGCAGAGAAAGAATTTCAAAAAACAAAAACTAACAAACAAAAACACCGTAACCACACCTGTTTAATATGCAGTTACGGGTTTTTTCGTAAACCATTGAAAAAATAGTGCACTATGCGCAGTAATACAGACGAGTTTCAGAAAAAGAATAACATCGGTTTTCAACGAAAAACTCGTAACCACAATTTGTTTTCATATACAGTTAAGGGGTTTTCGTTGAAAGCAGGGCTCCCGGAAACGACAGTAGTGTCGTCTGAGACGACAACTTTTCTCAGCGGACGACAAAAAATGCTTTTTATGACATTTTCAGCGACAAGTTTTTCTAAGGCACGCGTCCCGACTTATAACCTCTCGGCTGTGTATGTAAATTTGATTGTTTACGTAAGTTAGGCTAACTGTCGCGTGAAAAATCGATAATAGCCATATCTGAAGTCCGATAGATGGGCGCGGTAGGCGTGGCGTTAATTGACGCCAACAGCCAATCGTAATCGGTTATTCGTAGACCTTGTAGGCGGAGCCTGACTATCAATGAATTGAATCTAGACTCTGCCCGACAATGTGTTTTGGCGATTGTTAGGCATAAACGAAACACGTGAACTATTATTCTGCGTTATTAATGAACTGGCAGGGCGGGGCTTAGTCGTGACATAATTTGGCGAGTTAACTTTTAAATACATTGGGCTCATTGACAATGCTAGTCGGCAATCATCGTGAACGCGTGCAAATAACTGTATCCTAAAACCAAAAGAATTCACGTGCTTAGAGAAAGTGAACACATTTCATCGTTGGATTACCAAAGCCTCGTAACTTCAGCTTGGACAAGCTGAAGTTACGAGGGTTTGGCTACCAACCTACGCTTTATGGTCTCAAGTTAATTATGTCGTCTTTCTAAAGTAGTAAATAATAATGAATAGAGGCTGATTTACCTTAACCTTAAGTGCATCGACCCGTGACTTAGGCTCCGCCCTGCCAGGGCATTAATTATGGATAATAATATATTGATCGAAGCAGTTGATTCACTAATTATATACCGGTAATTGAATTCGAGCAGGGCCCCAATTTAGACGAAGACAATCGTAAGACAACATAATTGACCCGATTTGTTCGTAACAAGTAAATGATTAGTCCGTGTCCTTCGAACTGTCCCGAATCTCTTTTACCTTTTTTAAAATCGGTATTTTGACTTAAAACAATTATTTAATTAAGAAATGTTCCCCCCTCCCAAAAAAAACACGAAACGAATTACCACTACCGGTGAATCTCTGAAACGCCGTGCATGTGCTTAATTCCGTCGGATAACGTATTTCGAAAATGGAAAGATCCGGATCAGCCTACTGATCAGACACGTGTTGAAACGAAAAAAAAAAAAAAAAAAATGAACACAAATCAAGAGACAAGTGGTTCGGAAAGTTTAATTATTTCAATCTAAAAAGAAAAGAAAAAGAGAGAGATAACCAATGCAGTTCAAACCATAGGTAGCCAACGCGGGTGGGGATAGTATAATTTTACCAAATTTTGACCACAAAAAATTATTATACTATTTTTTTCTATCATAATGTATAATATATATGTATATATGTCTATATTATACATTGTGATAAAAAGAAATAGTATTAAAGTTTTTTGTGGTTAAGTTTTGGTAAATTTACACTATCCCCACACGTGTTGGCTACCTGTGGTTCAAACATACAATCTTTTGTAATGAAAATGAATTCTGAATTTTTTCTCTCAATTGGTAACATCTGCAAAGAGAAACATCGCATTGACTTATATGTTTAGATTTTTTAAAGTCTAAGTAAATACAATAACATTTTTTGACCTCTTTTTAACTTTGACAAAAAGAAGATTTGACTGTTTCAAAGACTTGCTTCTGTATTGGTTTTATATGGTTTTAAACTGAACCGGGAAAAGTTTTGTCATCTACTGACCCCATCTCCAAAAATGAATAAAAAAATGTAAAAAGCATTGGGATAAAAGAAGAAAATGTTTTTTACAAGCAATTCTTTCTTTTCAATCAATGTTTTCCTTAAGATAACCATTCTGGTGACTAAAACATTGGATTGTGTAGTAAAAGGTTAATAAATTGTTGTTTCAATATCATAGTTTTGCATGGTACAAAATCAACCCTCATAATGATGGAATCTAACTTTTTTGTGTTGGATCCAACTTTTTCTGAAGTTGGATTCCTCGAAATCCTACTTTCAAAACCCTAGTGAGAGCCCTGGAAAGCATTGAAAAAATAGTTCACGCATGCGCAGTAATTCAGACACGCTCTCATATAGATCCAGTCGCCATTTTCTCATCGGTTGTTATTTGCTTCGTTTTGACAGAAACTCTGATTTAGGACCAAATAAAATTAGATATTCTTAAAAATTTATCTATCAACATTTCTAGTCAATCGATAAAGAAGCATTATTCTCGAAAGAAGAATTTGATTCTATGGAATATTTCCCAGATATGAACAAATTTTCCACAAAATATTCCACCCACCAATGTTAAAATCCATCAAAGTCAAAATAAGGAGATATGGTGAAACTTGTGTATTTTTTTTAAATACTTGAACCAGAATAGTGGTAACATTTTCATCTTTTTCACTTTGAAAATTATTATTCTGTTCAATGAAAACCGATGCTAATTCATCCCATCTCAAAATGTCATTTGTGACAGAAAATAATAGACCGGTTAGAAGTTTTGACAAGTATGTTTTATTATACCCCAGCAAAACTTTTTGTAGCTCCACTAAAAGAATGTCACCCATATCGTGAACCTATGTAGAGGAATAGCAGGAGGCTCGGTTAGGGTATTGTGAAAGTACTGGTATGAAAAAAACTAGAATCCATGGTTTGGTGCTCCAGTCGCTGCGGTATGACCATAGCAGTTGAAAACGGCGTAAAACCCCAATAAACCATACCCCCGCAAAACGATCGACTCAGTGTTCTCCCCAGCCCAATAAGCTGTATCAGCCCCACTACAGCTTCATCTAAAACAGTGTTATGCCCCTACAGCTTTAAAACTACCCCATCGCTTAATTTCTTCAAAATGGTCATCAAATAGAGAAATTTTAGTTATCTTATGTCAAAAACTGATGAAATAAGGTAAAACTGATGAATTAAGGCATTTTGTACAATAAATATGCATAAAAACATTATTGGAAAAGAAGAAATTGCTCAACATGAGCAATTTATTCTTTTCCTAAATGCTTTTATTCGCATAAACACAATTACTTGCATTAACACTTTATTGTAAGCTTCCAACGATGCTGCCACTACAGCTTCCAATTATTCTTAGGAGAACCCTGATCGTTTTAGGGGTTATACTAGCATCAGCCTGTCTGTCAGTCCATGTTCAAATCTTGTCTTGCACATAGCTCAAATATTGATCAAAGTACATGTATAGTTGTGACCTATCACACTCAAAGGGACCTTATGGCATGTGTGAAAAATATTGACCCTAGTCAGTCTGTACTGTCCGCGCAGCCAGACTAGGGCCGACGCTTTTCACTTTTATATAATTTTCTAAATCTGGGGTATTTACCCTATCTTACTCTGTATTCACTTTTCGCATATGGGATCTGGTTAACCTGCGCTGGGTCTGACAAGTTTGTCAAAATTTGGATTTTTGGAGTTCGGATAAGGTCCCATTTAGTGTGACAGGTCACAATTTTGAAAATTCAAAGGTGCATAGAATTTATTGTGGAGAGGTTCAATAGATCTAATTTTTAAGAGATAAACATCTCTTGTTATATACAATTCAATATTTCATTTCCTTCAATACTTTTTAAAACCTTCTCTGATAAGGTCATAAAAAGCAAGTCTTGTTTAACTAATACATCTGTTGAAGCGACTTTCAGGCCCTTCAGGGCTTTGATTTTATCTGGAATGTATCTAATAAAGCATGCTAGCTAGAATCATGAAACTCAATCACAGTGGATAATCTCGTAAAGAAGCGGAGTGCACAACCATAACTCTAGTCATCATATTATGTGAGTTATTACCCTTTGTTGATTGATAAAGAATAGGCTATTGACCTGCTTTTATGAGGAGCATAAATTTTTTACAAACATCTCTTGTTTCTCGATGAAACCCTATGATGATGATACTTTTTTAGCTCCACTGGCCAAAGGCCACTGGGGCTATTGTCATTGCGTTGTGTCCGTCATTTGTCTGTCCGTCAGTCCGTCCGGTCGTAAACTTTTTCTTTAAAAATCTTCTCCTCAGAAACTACTGGATAAATTTCAACCAAACTTCACAGGAATGATACTTGGGTGACCCTCTTTCAAAGAAGTTCAAGAAATTTAGTTCCAATGAAAAACATAGATTTAATGGGCATGGCTAATTTCCAAATATGGTAAAAAGTCAGTTTTCTCAGAATCTAATTGATGGATACCAATTAAATTTTACATGAATGATCCTGGGTGACCCTTTATCAGTCAAGAAAAAATTATTTTGATTGGATGAAAAATATGCATTTTATGGGCGGAGGTCATTTCTCTATATGTTGTATAGTGGAAACTTTGAAAATCGTTTTCTCAGAATGTAACGGATGGATATCAATCAAATTTCTCTGGAATTATCCTTGAGTGACCCTTTATCAGTCAAGCAAATATTATTGTGATTGGATGATAAACATGGATTTATTGGGCGGAGGTCATTCTCTATATGTTATATAGTGGAAACTTTGAAAATCATTTTCTTAGAATGTAATTGATGGATATCAACCTTATTTCACTGGAATGATCCTAGAGTGACCCTTTATCAGTCTACAAAAAAATTTTGTGATCGGATGAAAAGTATGTATTTTATGGGCGGAGGTGATTTCTCTATATGTTATACAGTGGAAACTTTGAAAATCATTTTCTCAGTATATTACTGACGGATATCAATCAAACATTATTGGTATGATCCTTGGGTGACTAATTATCGTGCAGCCAAATATTATTGTGATTGGATGAAAAATATGTCTTTTGTGGGCAGAGGTCATTACTTTTTATGTTACGTAGTGGAAATTTTGAAAATCATTTTCAACATCAGTAGAACCCAAAATATCTAAAAAATCTATTCAAAACTTTTATTTACTGAAGAAGAATACAAGAATTTCAAGCCTGTGGAGCGACTCAAGCCATTCATGGCTTTCTAGTTTAAATAGTCCCAAAATGACATTGAATGATCACCCACATTTTGGGTTTGTGAGAGTATTTTTCAAATATTACAAATAAAACCAGGAAAGCCAGTTTTATCTGTGTAGCCCTGAGACTTTCAGTGTTTTTGTCCTGGAATATCTAGTTACAGAGTGCATTATAGCCCAGTAATTGCAATAGAGATTGATTAATTATTTCTCAGTTGAAACAAACTGCTTTGATACATCTATCATTGCCTGGAATCATCTCTCTGATACTAATCCATTTTTCCTTTCACTGGATTTCATGTTAACTCAGTCTTGTTCCCACAATTTTGAGTTTGTTCAGGTATTATCCAGATATTTCAATTCAAAACCATGAAAGGCCCCCTCTATCTTTAGCCCTGAGACTGCATGGCAATGTTTTTTTGCCTGGAATATCTAGTTACAGAGTGCATTATAGCACGGTAATTGCACTAGAGATTGATAAAACATTTCTCAGTTGAAATAAAATGCTTTGATGCATCTATCACTGCCTGGAATCATTTCTCTACTTCTCACCAATTTTTCGCTTTCCTTGGATTTCATTTCAACCCAGTCTTGTACCTACAATTTAGGGTTTGTTTAAGTTTTATTCAGATATTTTATTTTAAAACCGTGAAAACCTGCTCTATTGTAGCCCTTAGACTTTCAGTGTTTTTGTCCTTGAAAATCTAGTTATAGAGTGCATTAAAGCGCAATAATTGCAATAGAGATTGATTAATCATTTCCCAGTTAAAATAAAATGCTTTGATACATCTATCATTGCCTGGAATCATTTCTCTGGTACTCATCCATTTCACTTTCAGAGGAATTCTGTTTACCCTTTACTGTTTAATCCCTGCTTTTTACGGGCCTGTGATTTTATGATTTAGAAAACATTGTGAAAAAAGAAGAAATTGCTTCTGACAAGCAATTTCTTCTTTTTCCACACTATTTTTTCTACCCTACAGAATGGTTATTTTTATGCCCCAGTATCGAGAGATGGGGGCATATTGTTTTACTCATATCCGTCTGTCTGTCTGTCTGTCTTTCTGTCTTGCTGTCTGTCCATCTGTCTGTCTGTCCATCCGTCGGTCCGAAAACTTAACCTTTGCCTTTTCTCCAAAAGTATTTGACATACAAAGCTGTACACCAAAGTCAAGGTCATGTGACAAGGTCAAGGTCATCTGTCAAGGTCAAACTTTAAAAAAAAAAATGCTGTTCCGGGGGCATTTGTGTTTCACAAACACATCTTGTTCAAATTAAATCCTCTTTAAATTTTCATCTGCAAAACCTTTGAATTTGGACAGGTCCAAAATTTTGTAAAACAGGAAAGGGTTAAAATATGTGGGGTCAGTGGTCGAGAGGTAAAGCGATGGCCTCTTGTTCAAGATGTCCTGAGTTTGATTTCCAGGAGTGGCTAGAGATCATGTTTTTTCATGGCCCATACTTTCAGTTACATATGAATCAAAATAATATTAACCCTTGTAATGCTGAATAAATTTTGGCTAAAAATTTTCATCAAAATCAAAGGGCAAAAAGCACTAAAGATACCAACTGTATTTCAGTTTTTATTTGAAAAACTAACTCTATTGACAATTTGTGTTTGAAAGTGAAAAACAGGTGGTGTAGACTAACATCAGCCTGCACAAAGGTGCAGGCTGATGTTTGTCTATACCTCCTGCCAAAGCAGGAATATTCTGGGTTCAGCATGACAAGGGTTAAGGTTAAGAAATATGAAACATGATTTAAAAGTCAATCAACATGACCATGGGGATGCTAAAACTTAACAAAGATCATGCTTATGATTGATAGGAGTCATCAAGATGTTTTAAATGTTAAATATCAATCCAAAGTAGGCTCTTAACTATAAAGAAAATTCTTAATGAGACAGTGCACATCCACAACGTAAACTTTGTGTAAATGATGTCATATGTCAAATGTAGTCTGGCTCGTTGGCCGAGTGGTTAGCGGGCTCGACTCGTAACCTGGTGGTTGCGGGTTCGAGCCCAACCAGAAGCGGGTAGTGTATTTGGCAGGACACTTTACGCGCAGGGCCCCAGTCCACCCAGCTGTAAAAGTGGGTAGCTGTGGTTAGAACCCATTGCCTCTCTCTCAATGTGTAGGATAAGATTTGGAAAGAGTTAGGACCACGATGGAAATAAGAGCCACTCGACCCTTTATCCTGTTATCCTCGAGTAAAAAAAAACAAAAAAACAATTTAGATACTGGTACTCTGAAATTTATCATTTGTGAAATTCAAGGTCATTCTTTTGTTGATATGTTGTGGCAGTTGTTTGAAAATTTGTCGGAGGTCATTGATTTGAGATTGAGATTAGGGTTGAGATGTTGCAATTTGGAACCGATGGCCAATTCACTGAATAGACCTCAG
Source organism: Fragum whitleyi (assembly GCA_948146395.1). Classification (NCBI taxonomy): domain Eukaryota; kingdom Metazoa; phylum Mollusca; class Bivalvia; order Cardiida; family Cardiidae; genus Fragum; species Fragum whitleyi. The sequence continues at coordinate 13,783,502 of OX411548.1, read as the reverse complement.
GAATAAAAGCGTGTCATTTTGCATGTGGGTAAAATTATGTCAAAATATTAAGGTTCCCACTAAAGATTACATTGAGTCAAACAAAAATCAACGAAAGATTATCTGTTGGCATATTTAAGAGATGAAGAAAGTTTTTGTTGATTTCTTGGAGGTATAAAACAAAAACCTAAGCACATATATTGTATGAATATGTGAAGTCAATTCGTACATGAGTGTGATAGCTTAGGTTTTTAGTTTCTTACATCCATGGAATCGATAGATATTCTCTTCATATCTTGTAATCAAATATTGTGAAGCAAAAATGTAAAGAATTGCCAATTATGAAAGCAATCTCTTACGAGACTTCTTCTTGAGGAAGCTTACAAAATAACTGCACAGTCAAAATTGTTTTCATTGATAAATAAAACCAATTTTCAGCCAATCAGAACAAAAATTGGTTGAAGCGTCTTAAATTAAAATATTATGATTTGATAACACAACCAGTGACACCTGAATATAAACAGCCATGCAGACATAGCAATTCCCTCATTGCAAATTAAGCTCAAAAGTTAACTCAGAGAAGCAAGCTAGATTTTGGGTTCTATATACGCTGTACATCATAATGAGGACTACCAGTGTGCCAGGGTAACCTGTCCCCTGGGTAACGTGGCTTGGGGGACCAGTATGTACCTCAGAAAGATAAGTTTTTATTTACTTATATTTACTTAAAAAATTTGCTCAAGACAATAGTTAAGTTCAAAAAAGGCAAAGGTGAATAACTCTGAATGTAAGCAAGCAAAGGTTTAAGCCCTTTTGCAATGCACTTCTCCTCAAAGAGATCTTTCAACCGCTAAATTTCAAAATGATAGCTGCTATACTCAAAGATATGCTCCTGACACATCCTAAAACAGCAAAAGGTAGCAATTTCAAACAGGTGTGACATGTTGCTCTTGTGTTCTGTACTTTTAATTAACCACTCACCAAGGAGGTCACAAGTTGATATCTATACTCGTTCTTGATGAGATCTATATTTCTATGAAGTTTCAAGTTTATGCATCTTGAATACACTATTGTTACTTGTGATAACAGTACATTTGTATAGCGAATTCTACTTATAGCTGGTAACCTTACAGACTAAAGCCTTGGATATAATTCGAATTATAAAACAGGTTAGGCAGCAACTCCAAAATAAAGTAGGAGAGGGTTGGGGTTCTTGTGCACTTTGCCTCAATTGGATCTATCTTAGCTGTTCAAAATGAAAGCCATCATACTTTAACACTTTCCATGTTTCCTGTTTTACTAAATTTTGGACCTGTCCAAATTCAAAGGTTTTGCAGACGAAAAATTTAAAGTGGATTTAATTTGAAAAATAACCATTCTGTAGGGTAGAAAATAGTGTGGAAAAAGAAGAAATTGCTTGTCAGAAGCAATTTCTTCTTTTTTCACAATGTTTTCTCAAATCATAATATCACAGGCACGTAAAAAGCAGGGATTAAACAGCAAAGGGTAAAGGGATTTGCTAGATACGGAAGAATTAATGAAAACTCAAAATTCACAAAATGCAGAAGATAAACTCAAATCCTGTGATGAACTATGCAAGGCATGTTTTTGTCATGCCAACATTCAGAGTATACCAGCTGAGCAAAAAAAATTCCTTAGAAATTTTCTGGCTGTAACATATTCCCCATTTAATATTGGTTTTTCCAGGAGGGGAGTCTTGGCTGTTCTGTGTTGTCTTGATACATGGTGTCATAGACTGCTGTTGTCAGAAAACACTGAAATAATTGGCTACCTCCTACAAAATCTGACAGCGCTAATGGTGTGATAATAGGGCCAACCGTTTGTGTAATTAGTGGAATAGGGATTTCTGAAGTGTACAATATGGCTTTATTATCCTTAATGTGATGTGCAATAGAGATTTTTGAAGTATTCTGTTTGCTATTATGCATTCACATTTTGATGTGATCTTAAAAAGTTTGTGTCTTGTTTGAGTGAACAGTTTAAAACTAGGGAATTTCATTTAGCTTCTAAGGCTTAAGTTTTTACTACAACAGCCTTTTCTTAACCTTTAATAATTCACTGTTAAAAATAATTTCCCACCTTAAAAGATCACCTTAGTTAAAGTGCTTAAAGCTTTTGAGATCGGTCATTGTTATTTGAGCTTGTGTGTGACAATTTCACACATTAGTCAGGTGCAAATGTTGGGTAGAGTGGACAACAACACAATTCAATAATGATATATGATGACTGCATGAAGATGGACTAAAACATTATCTATGTATATAGCACATAGTGAAGATTCTGGTCAGACTGTGCGGTTGAACAAGCTGGCCAGAATCTTTGCATTGTGCACATGTGAAATGGTTGGAATTGCCACTCACAGGCTCATTTGTTTGTCTAATCTTCAAACTTTGTCAGAAGGTCATCAATCTGAAACTTGGCAAGAATGTTTCTGTCACAAATCTAAAAAAAAATATGACTGAGGCTTATGTCCTGCATTATGTTTTTGCATACTATTTCACATACCTGAGTAATAATAAAAATGGTTTCATTTTTTTCATGTTGCCTCATCTAACAGCTGTCTTTAGAAGTTCTTCAAATAATGGTTCTGGGATTCTGTTTTTGATCTAAGGGAGGAAATTGTCAAAACTATTCTCAGGGCAAACTTATCAATGATGGAGTGTTGTTGTGTCCAATTTGTACTCTACCTTATCATGCCATATTTTAGGTAGTTATAAGACAGTCATTAAAAAAAAACTTTGATAAATTTTTCACTTATAGAATTGTGATATAGATTCGAAAAACAAAGAAACTAAAAGAACTCTTTAGATTATGTTTTTGACATTTAGACCCCAAAAGGTGCAACAATTAAGTAGACAGACATAGTGGAGTGTTTTAGGACTGTCATAGTACTTACGGTACTCTTCTTTCTGATTCTTGTATCAAATATGCATTTGTTTGAAAGCTTTGTCCCTTGTGAAATTACTTCCAAGGGCTTTGATTCTTTAAAGTCAAATCTTAAGTAGAATTTAATGCAATTTTTATGGCCCCTGCATTGTATGTCCATCTGTCTGCAATACTTATGCAAGAAAACTTAACATTGCCAAATTTCTTTAAGCCTACTTAAAATATGCAATCTTCATATTCTGTGTGATGATTTGTCTTATTGATATGTAGAGACCAAGGTCATTTGACAAGGTCAAGGTCATCTGTCCAGTACTAAGTTTTGAAAAATGTGCTGTTTTGGGGGCATTTGTGTTTCAGAAACACACCTTGGATTAAATTGCTCTTTGCTCTCTGCCAATTGAAAGCATTCATATGTAGGTTTACTTCTACACTTGTGTGATTCTCAACATTATAATGGAGTTAATGTTTAGTGTTTGTGTCAAGATGATAACAGTTTTCTCGAATATATTGGTGCATTCTTTTCAAACATGAAAGTTTCTATGAACGTGACTCCTAAGACAAGATCAGTGATCTCTGTATTATCAGGGAAAAAATGGTTGACATGATCTCCATCAGTTCTAGTAAATGGAAGATAGAGTAAACCAATCGTATCAGGATGCTATTTGTGGTGCCCTAGTCGCAGCCATGTGCTATATGAAAGTGAAGACGGACAATCAATTGTCTGCTACCCCACCCACTAGCCGAGCTGTCACCGCAGCATCTCCGGTATAAAACACATTATGGTGAACTTGCTATTTCCTAGTTATTTCTCTTCTAATTTAAGGTAGTGGATTCGTAATAGTTCCACAATGTTTCGGGAGTAATAAACTTTAACAGTGTTAACTGTGGTTTCCTAATGATTTTCATTAGGAAACCTTGGTCAACATTGTAAACATTCATGGTTGCCGAAATGTTGCGGATCTATTATGGTTCCACTACCTTAATTACTTAAACAAAGGGTCAGCACAAAACTAATGTAAGTGCCATTATATTTATAGGCACTTACAGTAGTTTTGCTGATCCCTTGAAGTGCATTATGCTTTTAGGGTCTTTCATATGTGAATGTTTATATTCAGGGCTTTAGTCTGAGATTTACAAAATAGGGTCCAAAGAACTCAATCATTGGGATCTTTAAGGGGTCCTTTCTTAAATTTTGGGAGTTCCTGCTTTAGGTGTAGACTATTTCTTTTAGGCTTTTATCTTGTATTTTGTAAATTTAGAGCTATTCCTTAGTTAAAGGTAAAGAAGTTGATGGAAGTATAGTAATATTTTGGGCTTAACTTCAGGAAAAAATTGAAGCCTGTTAAAAAACAGGCTTCTATACTTTTCAGAAGTTGACCTCCTATGTAAATCTATGAGACTCACATCACATAGTCTTGAGGGTCCTAGCTACTTATTTTTGTGCCTCAGATGTGCAAAACCTGCATCCATTTAAAAGCTGTATATTCATCTTCTTTAGCTAATAGTTAACAATTGTCATTATGATGCATTCCTATGCCTAATTCTGGAACAATAGACACAAATCTGAAAAAGAACATTGAAGAACATTTGCTCTTTGTATCTACTTCGTATTACGTCTCTTGTGAATTACTCATGAATATTTTAAAGAAGCCTTAAATGTTGATTTTCTTGTTCATGAAAGTTGATATTGGTGTTTTTTCGGGTATATTAGTAGACTTGCAGAATTCAAGCAGACTGAATGTTCCAAGTCACAAGGGTATGTTTCTGCATTACCAAAAATGCTTTGACAAAACTATAATTAAGAAAACCTGAGACCTAAATGATTGAGAAACATTTTAAATTAATCAACCACTTCAAATATGAAATTTTTAATCCAAAAGTAATCAGTGATTGGATAAGGAACAAGCCTAAATGAACTAAGGTGCCATGTTATTGAGCATGAACTAACCTGTAATGGTTCCACAACATTTTGGAAGTAATGAATTTTAACAGTGTTAACCAAGGTTTCCTAATGATTTCATTTGGAAAGTGGATTCTGAAATGTTTGGGAACTATTATGGTTCAACTATCTTAGTAAGTGTAATCTGCTTGTGTATGAGTTACAATTTCCTATTTATTATGCTATTCTTCATGCTACGAAAGTCTTGAATAATAAAAGGCAGGAATTGAAAACAATGCAAAGGATTGAATAAGAGATATTCTAAAAGATTTGTTCCCAGTTGAACAGAATTTATAGTTAATAGAATGCATGACAGATAGTTAGGAATCAATATGCATGCACAGCTGTTTCTGTTAGATAGGGGACCAATATATCAAAGCAACCATCACATAATATTATAGGGAGTTCAAATATCCAAGTTGAATTAAATTATAGTTTTATCCAGTGATTCTCTTGAAGACCATTTGTATATTATTGATATTGAATGAGTGGTCATTGTCAGTACAAAATTTATTAAACAAGTCATCTATAAACAGATAAAAATCTTTTTAGATGCTGAGTTTAATAAATTCTGTATTTTATGAGCTCAAATTTGATATTCTATTTACAATGAATTGTTTATATATGACCTGAATTTTAGCCATAAATCGAGAAAATTCCAGAAATTCAAGGATTCAAGTTATTCCACAAAACATAGTATGACACTGTTTGCAAATTGACGTCATCAAATGCTTATGAGATCATTTGCACAACAAAAATATAATGTTCTTAGCTTGTTTGTACATGTATAGTTATTTCACTAGTGTTATAATGTCCGGGTAGAATAAATATTCAACAGGTTATTTCACTTTTTTGATGTAGGTCATATTATAAGGTTACTTATTTGAGAATAAAGATGTACATATGCACCAACTATCTCTGTTGCTCTGATACAGTCCAGTAGCTTTGCAGTCTTGGTTGTTCTTAACAAAAAAATCTTTAAAATTCTTGCCTATTCTATACAATCAGATAAAGAGATAAAACTTTCATTCTAAAGCTTATTCTTTCCTATTCAAGACTCATAAATTAGAGCCTGGAGTAAAATTCTTGGCTCTTTAGCAAACATATTTGTGGCATCTCACTAAATATGAAATGTGAAAATCTACCCTTTTCTCTTCAAACCAATTACATAACCTTCATGATTTGACAAGATCAGAGGTCCCACATTGAAGGGAAATATAGATTATAATTTGTATTCTCATTATGGAATTTTGATAATGCATTTACGATACTATCAGAAGCTTCTAATTGCTTATTCAATATTGAGCTTAGAGAAATGTGAGCTATTAGGTTAGATGACTGGTAGATTGAGATGGGAATAAATTCTTTGATCTTGCACAGCTTCAAATCTGTTTGAAGTTGTCTAAGGATTTGTTTAATATTCTCTTCCAACATTACTAATAAAAAGCTTTGATGAAAAAATAGAGAAGTAGCTTAAGCGTGAGCTTCTTAGTCAATATTTTTTCAACAAGTCCAATTTTTAAACCCTTGTCTTGCTCAACCTGAAATTTATATGCTTTGATAGGAGGTTTAGACAAAGATCAGTCTGCACGCAAGTGCAGTCTGATCTGAATCTATACCACCTGATTTTCCTTTTAATGAGCAGAAAAGCTTGGATTACATTTTCAAACTAAATACTCAGTGATTCACAATAAGTACACTCAGAGCTTTTGGGACTTTGATTTCAAAGCAATTTTGCAAGTTTTTTTAAGCAGCATGATAAGGATTAAAAATGTTCTCATCTTCATTCATCTTATTTCCACACACTCTCTCCTATGGATGCACAAAAGGAATAGAAAATTGAACATTAAAGGGAAAGGAAAACATTCCATTATCAAAATTTATTCGCCATACTATTAATTTAAGTACCGTTTAAATGGAATCATGATATAGAAATTCTTGTTATCTGCAATTTGATTGTTTTTCATTTGGTAAAGGGTAAAATTGTATGGTTTGTAAGTACTTTTGGTGATATTTATCTTTTCTGTGTAATTGGCATGGTAGGTAAATTGTTTGTGTTATTCTGGCAGATTGATAGAAACATCATTATATTGCCTACTGATAGTGAAAGGTTTACTTAGAAAAGAACAAATTAACAGGTACTTCAACTAATTACTTAAAAGATGCTTCTGACTTATGAAAGGTGGTTACCTATTCACCATTATGTTAATTGGGTGAGTCACAAGCCCGATAGCTTCTGTTGATACATTGGGAGGGGTGCCATTCATTATTCCCATTTTTTTATAGGCCATATGTCATAGAAAGTTGTCTTAAGTTCCATGTAAAGATTTATTGAATTTTCAATTGCAAAACACTTATTGGCACTATGACAAGCTAAATTATATACCAAATTTAAGCTTTAGATGAGCACAAGCAGTTGCCAAACACGAGACACCAAATCAGAAACGACTGCATGGCCAAAACATTCTGCTAAAAAATCAATTTTTTCAAAAGCAATGACTTCATGATTGATGCTGGCATATATTTGAAGAGAATATAGACCAAAGTACATACCTGGTTCTTCTACAAGCATTTGTATAAAGCTCTTTAAAATGCATGTTTGCAACAATCAATTTTCACGTTATCAAATTTTGTAAACAACCTTAGTTCTTGAAAAAATGCTTTAATGACTTAAGTTCATTTTTAGCTAACAGTCATTTTGGCCATATTTTTTTGACAATTTTTAAGTTACATATGCAGGAATATTTATGAACACCTCTTATAAGAGCAGATGATGAGTAGATTATTTCATAGAATATTCAAAAATTTAGAAAACTAGCAGATATTCGTAAATTTTAAGACCTGTTCAGCTAGACAAGCCCTCAAGTGCCTTAAGTTTTCCTCTCTGCAGTCCAAAATACATTTTGATTGTGGTAAGAGATATTAGACAGATTGAATCCCATGTAGGATCAGATCCATCAAAGTCAGTTTGGCCATAAATCTTCACAGGTCTGTAGGTTGGTAATGCAGGAATATTGATATACACCATTTATCATAGCACAAGATAACTCTTGGTTATTTCATTGAATAGTTGGATTTAAGATCCCACAACAAAGGGCTTTCTAAATTACAGACAGACCCCCAAGTGTCTCAGTACAACTTTATACATTTTCTGGTAAGAGGTTAGACATTGAATCCCATGTAGGATCAGAGATCCATCAAAGTCAGTTTGGCCATATATCTTCTTAGGTCTGTAAGTGGGTAATGCAGGAATATTGATATGTACCATTTATCAATGCACACATAACTCTTGGTTATTTCATTGAATAGTTGGAAATCAGGTGAACTTCAACTATCAAATTTCAGACCCCAATTGCATCAGTACAACTTTATACATTTTCTGGTAAGAGATAAGACAGATTGAATCCCATGTAGGATCAGATCCATCAAAGTCAGTTTGGCTATATATCTTCTCAGATCTGTAAGTCGGTAATGCAGGAATATTGATATGCATCATTTATCAGAGCAATAGATAACTTTGGGTTATTTCTTTGAATAGTCAGGAAATCATGGGAACTATCAAGTTATTTTTTGTCAGTCTGCTTTTGGCAGGCTTGACATATCTATCACCTTGATAGGTTGGTGTCAGCACATTAGGATGCCCCAGTGATAAACAGTTGTATCTGCCTATAAACATATAGGCAGTTACAACTGTTTCACACTGAGCCATCATTTAGTGAGTCTGTTGCTCTGTCAGTCCATCTGATTTTGTCCAGACAATTACATTTAAGGATTGATTTCAAAATAATTTGGCACTATTTGTTCTCCACTATGATTAGATGTGCTATTTTAAAGGATTTTTCAAATAACAAAGGGCAATAATTCCAAAATTATGCCAGCAAGAGTTGTAGTTCTTTTGCTCCTCCAAAAGATCTATCTACCTATGGAGTTTCAAGTTGATAGCTATTATACTTTAGGAGACAGGTGACAGAAGGATGGAATGACGGACATAGACCATTACTATATCCCCTTTGCCGAAAAATGGCTGGGGATAAAAAATTGACCTATTTGTGGATCGATTTCAAGGAGCATGACACTTTTATTCTTTACCTTGACTGCCAAAAAAACAATTCAGATTTCTCCAAGGTAACATATTTAGGTCAAAATCTAAAATCAGGTTTATCCGGACCTATGGTAAAAATTTTGAGACCTCGACTACAACTGTTCTGGAAAACCTGATTTAGTCTTCTAATTCCTTTTGCATGTACTCAGTTTAACCTTTGTTGAGCATGTTTTCTTATTTTTCGCCTTTTCTCTTTTCAGTTGAATACAGAATGGACTCAGATTGAAGTAATCGATTTAATCAATGACGGAACTGGTTTAGGATTTGGAATTATTGGTGGGCGGAGCACTGGTGTTGTCGTCAAGACAATTTTACCAGGAGGAGTAGCTGATGTGGTGAGTAGGATTTAAGTAAATGATTTGATTAATGACTGAACTGGTTTAGGGTTTAGAATTATTGGTGGGCAGAGCACTGGTGTTGTCGCCAAAGACGATTTTACCAGGAGGAGTAGCTGATGTGGTGAGTGGGACAATTTGGGATCAAAATTAGAATTAACCCTTGTCATGCTGAATCCAGAATATTCCTAATTTGGCAGGAGGTATAGACAAAGAACAGCCTGCACATATGTGCAGTCGGATCTTATGCTATACCACCTATTGTTCCTTTAACAGCCAGAATTATTTAAAGAATTAAATAAGATTTTTCTGGGCAGAAATTACCAGTGGAGCGATACAGGCCTTCCTGGACCTCTTGTACCATATCATAGTCCTGGGACAAAATTTTGATTCCAAAAAGTAGGAACTCTTTCATTAATGATCTCAATCTCTAAGGACAGTTATGACTTTAGATTTTCATTAGAATTACTATTTTAACATAGTATCTTAAAGTATATACTTTTCTGTGCTACTGAGGTTGGACATGTAAGCATTTTCCAGGAAATACAAGACAGGTTATATCATTTTAATTCAACAGAAAATACACCTGTAGAAACAATAAATCAGGCTATATTTCTTCTAGAATTTTCAATTTCAAATTTGAATGTGGTTTTCATGTAAAAAGAAGCCATATCAAACAGTAAAACCCTTTTTCTGTTTGAACAGATGCAGCAACAGCCCTTATTTTGGTGCCCACACTTTGAATATCAAAACTTACCTGAGTCTGTCTAAATTTTGTCTAATATACTTGACATAATGGCTAAGTCATATAGGGTTTTAGCCTGACACCAACAAAATAGGGTCCAAAGGGCTCAATCATTAGGATGTTTGGGGCCCTTGCTGTAATTTTGGGAGTCCCAGCTTAACATTTATACTATTTATTTTAGGCTATAATATTGTATTTTGTAGATTTAGAGCTATAATCCTTGTTAAAGATAAAGAAAGTGATAATTATATATTAATATTTGGGGCTCAACTTTAAGGAAGAATTGAAGACTGTTTAAAGCAGTCTTCAATTCTTTTCTGAAGTTGAGCCCCAGAGAGTCTGTGGGACGCAACTCACAGTTTTTAGGGTCCTGGCTTCTTATTTTTGCGTCTCAGATGCATAAATCTGCGTCCTGTAAAACCCTGGTCATACTTCAAACATTCAGCTGTTTTAGGGGATAACAATATTACCCAAGTTACTATATCACATCTTGTTAGTTGGCTTGATTTTACACACTACATAGGGAAGACTCTGGTCAGACCGTGCGGATGCACAGGCTAGCCAGAATCTTTTGCTATGTGCATATCGGATTTTGTTTGGCCATTTCACAACTAGGCCCTATAAAGATTATTCAGCACTAAGTGAAATAAGAGGCATCAGGAGCTGCTTTAATTCAGTGGGTTTGAATTCAAATTTCATTAAATGAAAAGTTGATTTTAATCTTTTTCATTAGGGAGGATAATGTCAGACTATCTCCAAGAATGTTGTTTATGCTTTGGGCATCTGTATTCCCAGATTTAAACTTGATCTCAGTGCCAAAATCCTTCAGGATGGGAACAATTTACGTCACAGGGGGGAATAATGGGAAAATGTTACACAAAATAAACATTTAATGGATTAACACACCATTCTACTGTTTGACACCTGGAAGAAAAAAGTTTGTGAAAACACTGTTTGAAACAAAGCAAATTTTCCATTGGTCAATTTTGGGATCGACCACCAGCACATTCCATTTTACATAAAAATTCTTCTTTGAAATCAGAATGAGTCAGCTTTCCTATTTGGTATGCAGCACCATCTAGTAGATTTCTACCAAAATTGTTCATGTGATGCAAGCTGCTGGTAGTATATCAGACTCGTAATCTTCAAACATAAAGTCATAGGTTTGATCCCCGGCAACAGCACAAAACCTTTCTGACATTTGTTACCTACCAAGGGGCGGATAATGTTTAAATAAATAATTTTTTGTAAGATTTCTTTGATTTCCTTTGTGTACAGTACCCTAGATAATTCAATTGGCCTGAAAACCTCACTCCAACACCATGGTAAATTGTATTTATTCATGTATCACCTTTGTTTTTGATATTGACTTTGCAGTGGTAGTAAATCTCTGGTATTTGGCTTAATTTGTTCAATTTTCTATGAGCTAAATATGACTGTAGCCTTTAATACACCCCCCCACCCCCCCACCGACCCGTCTAATAGAAATGTGATTATTCTAATAAAATCGGAGGTTTGTATTAGAGCTTTTTTACAGTATATATTTCACTTAGAAATGTGATAATAATAATTTCATGACATTTCTTTAAATTCACTTAAAGACCTACAAAATGTGAAAAAAAGCTCCCATTCAATGAAGTTCAAAATATCATAAGACATTTAGTTATTCATGTAAAAAGCACTATAAATAAGCTGAAGAAAATGAAAGAAAGCGGAAACTGCAAGTTATTCGGAACATTTTGGTAATGCAGACTCCTGTATGATTTGATTGATAACCACTTCTGCATGAATATTGGCATATGTTTTACAGCTTCAGATAGAATGGATTATTTGGATTTCAGATTCAAAATTCTTTGCCAACTTTTGTTTAACCTTGAATTGTTGCTACTCATTAGAATTGTCTCGGCGAGACGATTCAAATGAGTACCAACAACTAAGGTTTTCATTGTCAAATAAAATTTTTAGACACTATTTACCCTCCCTCCTTAAGACCTCCGAATTGTTTCCAGTGCAAGAGATAGTTATCTTTGGCATAAAAGAGAAATTTACCTAGAATTGTGAGATATACAAACATAAATGATATAATATCTCTCTTTCCTGCAGATTTTTTTAAATGTTTTGTCTGATCGATATATTGACTGGAATGCACTAATAATTGACCTCTGATTGAAAGCTTCATATATTCAGCTCCCTGTTTCTTAAAATTTATTCTTTTTCCAAGTCCAATTCAATAAATGACCATGTTTGAGTTAATAACTTCATTTTGGACTGTAAAAATTATAGTTTTGTCACAATTTGTACAGCGTCCTAAAAATGAAGTGTTTCTCTCTATACCCTGCCAAAGGTGGATCATTTTTGTGCAGGCTGATCTTTGTCTATACCTCCTGTTAAAAAAGGAATAAGATATTTCAGGTTCAGCAAAACAAGGGTTAAGATCACACAATGATGCTTTGAAGATGAGTGAATAATGGTATCCCTAGGTTAATTGAATTGTTACAAAAGACTTACCGTTATTGTCATTTTTGCATAAAATATATGTTTCTGGGTCGTTATAGGCATATGATAACAAACAAAAAACAAAACCCTGGTGTTAACTGGAGAAAACATTTTCATGTGCCGGTAACGCCTGGCTTTTTTTAGCTCACCTGGGCACAAAGTACTCAAGGTGAGCTATTGTGATCACTCATCGTCCGTCCATCGTCCATCTGTCCATCAACAATTTCTTTAAACATCTTCTCCTCCTAAACCACTGGGCCAATGAAGCTGAAACTTGGCAGGAATGTTCCTTGGGTGAAGCTCTTCAAAAAGTGTTAAAAGAATTCAATTCTATAGATAACTCTGGTTGCCATGGTAACAAAAAGGCTGAAATTCGTGAAAATCTTAGAATAAATTCTTCTCCTCCTAAACCACTGGGCCAATCAAGCTAAAACTTGGCAGAGATGTTCCTTTGGTGAAGCTCTTCAAAAGTTGTTAACAGAATTCAATTCTATCAAAAACTCTGGTTTCCATTGAAACAAAGAGGTTGTAAAATGGCTGAAAATCTTAGAAAATCTTAGAAAAAATTCTTCTCCTCCTAAACCACTTGGCCAATCAACTTGTAACTTGGCAGGGATGTTCTTTGCGTGAAGTATTACAAAAGTTGTTGAAAGAATTTAATTTCATCAAAAACTCTGGATTGCATTGTAACAGAAAGGCTGAAACCACTGGGCTAATTAATCTGAAACTTGGTAGAGATGTCCTTCGGGTGAAGCTCTACCAAAATTGTAAAACTAATTTTATTCAATCAAAATCTCTGGTTTTCATGGTATTGGAAATGTCAAAATCTTTCCAAAAATCTCAGAGAAGGTTAATCTTCGACTAAACTATTGGGCATATCTTAAACTTGGCAGGGATATTCTTAAGGTTTAGGTCTACTAACCTTGTTAGAAGAATTCAATTCCACCAATAACTCTTTTGCAATTAAAAAGAAAATCAAATTGCAGGAGGAGGAAATTAAAGCCTGTTCTTTTTAAATCCACCCTAAATGTACATTAGACAATCTCAGGTATTTATAACATGGTTGACAAGTTATGAGTTGACGTACTCAGGTGAGCCATATAGGACCATCATGATCCTCTTGTTTACTTAAATATCCTCTGACTGGGCTTATATACTTTATTGCTTTCTAGGTCTTACACTTATATAGAGCATGAATAAAGACATTGATCTTATTTCCTCGTTTAATTTTGTGACGTCATAAATTTACCAAGCAACGTGTGTATAAACAAAAATGATGGTGTAATGCGTAATGCAATTTTCTGACATTTTCTAGGGTTTTGAGCTAGCTTTAAAGCTTTTCAATGAATCATTTATCATCTTTCTTTGAATAAATACAATAGTCTTTCTTTTTATGCAATAATAGCATCAATTCACTTTTTTTAGAACGTTAGAATTTGCAGAGAGTGCCTGAGCCCCTCAAAATGCTGTAATGCCCTCATGCTTTGCACTCCGACATGAAACCATGTTTTGGGTCTCTGCAAATGTTAACACCCTCAAAAACATGAATTAACCTTATAATTGTTTCCAGGTCAATCATCAGTGCCTTTAAGGTAGTGGAACCATAATAGATCCGCAACATTTCGGCACTCATGAACTTTCACAATGTTGACCAAGGTTTCCTAATGAAAATCATAAGGAAACCTCTGTTAACACTGTTAAAGTTCATTACTTTTGAAAAATCACAGAACTATTACGGGTCCACTACCTTAAGAAAACAAGGTCATAATGATATCAACCCATTATAGATTTATGCATCGGAGGCCTGTTTAACATGGAAAGTTTCCTCCCATTAAAACTAATTGTCTAGAAATTCTGTCAGAAAATTGCAGTCTAGCTAATGAGCCTGAAGCCTTTCAATTTTGTTAAATTGGCTGCTAGGCAACTATTAAAGGATAATGCAAAGCTTAACTTCCCATTTCATTTCATTAGTTCAATCTCTTCTGTAAATTTAAGACCTCACCTAGAATCCTTTGAAAAACAGTGGATTTGATAAAAGATTGCAATTCTTTCATCAAAAATACCTCGTATTTTCAAAGTAACTGATACTGTATTTCTCATAATACCGGTAAACACTCCCGGGAGCTAAACATAACATGGTCAGGGATATTTTATTTAGTATGCAATTTCAATAAATCATTAAAATTTATGCCTTGACGGCCGTTTTTCCTTTAATTTGAGGTGAATTTTCTCTAAAAAATCATATCAATGATTGTTTAGAAGAAATTCATCACAAATAAGAGAAGAAGTCTTAAAAAGATTCTAAAATTTGGGCATTTGAAGTGGGTTTTCTTAGTAAAATTTGTAGGGGTGCTCTTATAGTAAGGGCACTATTATTAGAGGAAATACAGTAAGAAGAAATATTAACTTTTGTCTGTGTCTATGTTATAGTTTGTCTAAATGTCTATCCTATGTTTGTTGTGGATTAAGTGTTAATTTAAATTCAATGGCGCTCAAAAGTGATTAGCTCCACTGGCTGAAAGCCACTGGGGCTATTGTCATGGCGTTGTGTCCGTCGTGCGTGCGTGCGTGCGTGCGGTCGTAAACTTTTTCTTTAAAAATCTTCTTCTCAGAAACTACTGGATGGATTTCAACCAAACTTCACAGGAATGATCCTTGGGTGACCCTCTTTCAAAGTTGTTCAAGAAATTTTGATCCAATGAAAAACATGCATTTAATGGGCGTGGCTAATTTCCAAATATGGTAAAAAGTGACTTTTCTCAGGTTCTAATTAATGGATACCAATTGAAATTAAAATAAATGATCCTTGGATGACCCTTTATCTCATTACCAAAAATTATTGTGATCAGATGAAAAATATTTATTTATGGACGGAGGTCATTTCTCTATATGTTATAAGTGGAAACTATGAACATCATTTTCTCAGAATGTAACTGATGGATATCAATCAAACTTCATTAGTATGATCCTTGGGTGATCTATTATCATGCAGCCAAAAAGTTATTGTGATTTGATGAAAAATATTATCTTTTAAGGGCGCTGGTCATTTCTCTATATGTTATGATAGTGGAAACTTTGAAAATCATTTCAACATCAGTAGAACCCAAAATATCTAAAAATCTAGTCAAAACTTAGATTTGCTATTACAAAAAATTCAACCCTGTGGAGCGACACGAGCCATTCATGGCTTTCTAGTTTTTAGTATGCAAAAGACTTGGCTAATAGTTGAGGGTCAAGTGGCATTAAAAGTCTTGGAAGGTATTAAAACAATGCATTATCTTCGTTTGAAATTAACTTGATAACACTGTATGAATATAACAGAAGGGGATTCATATATGAGAGTAATTAGGTTTTCGGTTTCATACCTCCATGAAATCAACAGATACATTCTTCATCTTTCATAATTTAACATCATGAAGCATAAAATGTAAAGAATTGTCCAATCTGAGACAATTTTCTTTTGGGACTTCTTTGTGTGCTAAAGCTTACAAAATAGCTGAGTACTCAAAATTGTTTTCAATTAGGAATGAAATCAATTTTTCAGCCAATCAGACTGCAAAAATGGAGATTGTCCAAACAAAAATTAAATTATTAGGTAACCAAAATATTATAAGATTTGTATGCAATAAAGAATTAATAGAGGACTATACAATATTGTCAGTGTTCTGCTAAAAACTCGTAACTACATCTTGTACAAAGCTGTAGTTACGAAGTTTTAGCAGAAAATCGACAAATTGAGCTATGCATTCATTTGGACTTGCTCTAACAAGAATTCAAGACAGAAGTTGATGAGATTGGCAACATGCTATAGTCTCATTTGTTTTAATGTCAACATTCTTGCACAGATTTCAGAGTTCTTGTAATTTGAGTACCTAGTCTCAGAAAATTGATTGCTCTCAGACATATACCAACAGAAAAAAAACCCAAGACTAAACCTGATAAAAAAATATTTTGTTGAGCGTGTCACAAGACATATACATCACTTACATCTTTGCTTTTTATGCCCCCGTATCCGATATGGGGGCATATTGTTTTACTCATGTCCATCTGTCTGTCTGTCTGTCTATCCGTCCGTCTGTCCGAAAACTTAACCAAACTTAACCTTTGCCTTATCGAGAGATCGCTGTTACGGGGGCATTCGTGTTTCACAAACACATTTTGTTTTCTTTGATTCCAAGTTATCTCTGTCTGATCAATCCTTTCCTGGGCCTTACTTTTATTGTTTCTTGATACTTTCATCAACAACAACAACATACAACTACTGTAATTTTAGCACCAGTTGATTTTTCTGTCTCCAACCAGTGGTATTTGCAAGTTCATGTTTAAGCATAGGAGAACTGTTTGTTCTTTTGTTCTATATGGTACTAAAATAAAGCAATATTTATAATTTTGCATGTTTAATAAATTGGATATATAAAGGAAAATAAAACTCAAGGGTTTTAACCCTTTGCTGTTTAATCTCTGCTTTTTATGTGCCTGTGATTTTATGATTGAGAAAACATTGTGAAAATAGAAGAAATTGCTTCTGACAAGCAATTTCTTCTTTTTCCACACTGTTTTCTACCCTACTGAATGGTTATTTTTCAAATTAAATCCACTTGAACTTTTCTTCTGCAAAACCTTTGAATTTGGACAGGTCCAAAATATTGTAAAACGGGAAAGGGTTAAGGGATGCAGGCTTAGCACATATGAGATACAAAAATTAGTAGTCAGGCCCCTCAAAACTGTGCTGTGAGTCCCATAGACTCTTTAGGATCAACTTCAGTAAAGAATTGAAGACTGCTTTAACCCTTTCCTGTTTTACAAAATTTTGACCTGTCAAAATTCAAATGTTTTGCAGACGAAAATTTGGAGTGCTTTTAATTTGAAAAATAACCATTTTGTAGGGTAGTAAATAGAGTGGAAAAAGAAGAAATTGCTTGTCAGAAGCAATTTATTCTTTTTTCACAATGTTTTCTCAATCATAAAATGACGGGCACGTAAAAAACAGGGATAAAACAGGAAAGGGTTAACAATCTTCAATTCTTTTCTGAAGTTGAGCCCCAGGTATAAATGAATATACTTCCATCAATTTCTTTACCAGGGAATAGCTCTAAATTTACATTACAAAAGGTTATAGCCTAAAAGAAGTAGACTACATCTGAAGCAGGAACTCCCAAAATTAAAGGAATGGACCCCTTAGATTCTAATGATTGAGTCCTTTGGGCCCCTTTCTGTTGATGTCAGACAAAAACCCTGAAATTCTTCATAATAAAACCCAACAAACAGTTTCCCACTTTATAAGATGTGTTTGTCAAAATTAATTTGGTTTGAAAATTTGAAAGTTGAAATCATTAAATTTTATAGAATTGTCCTAGGGCCCCTTTTACTAACCTTCTTATGAAGAAATTAATCATATGTCAAAATCACAAATTATACCTAATGTTTTTCATTCATTGTTAGATTCTGCCTTGCAATACCTCATTGGAATTGTCCAATGAGATTATGCGTGGCAGAAGTCTATATTTAATTACCATTGTAGAAGCAACTTTATTTGTTGACTTACCGAAAAAATGATAGTAGGATGTTTAGTAAAACAGGTCCCTGATCTTAATCACTCTCCCGAGTCAGATTTAAGGTCAAGGTCACATCTTAAGGCCAAATATCTAGGGTGGACTGCACACATTGTCTTTGGGCAACCTTTAATGTATAGTATTTTGTAAAAATGTTTTCAGTGATTAACTTGTCTTACTTTGTTAACTATTTTACTATTTTTTATGGATTAATTCTTTTCAAAAGAAGCTTTGATAAAGTTACTAGAACTTGGGAATGTTAGGTAATGAGGAAGGGACATTCAGCTGGGTCTTTTGGGAAATTATAAGTCTGTGTTGGTGTTCTGTATTGTTAGTTAGATATTAGTTTTTCCCCTGAACAAAGGCAAATTTAATTCTTAGACCGAGTCTTGCTGTCTGATTAAACTCTAATTAGGAAGAAAATAAGGCCATTGTTATTGCAGGGGTTCTTTACTTCAGCTGATAGAGAAATACAGACATAAATTCTGGCAAATAATAAATTCACTTATTTTATCAGCTTTGTGGAGAAGCTGGGCTGTTAGAATTAAGTAGAAATTCAGAGCATCAAAATGCAAAATAGAAATACTTTGAAAAGGTAACCTAACTGATTTCTTTGCACTCTTTTGTGACAGAAAAGAATAACTTTAATGTCCTATCTTTTGAGCATGTTAATTTTGATATACCCCTATTATTTATCAAACATAATTATTTAAAAATGCGGATCATTTATAATGGCTCTGGTAAACACCAAATATCCGTGTTTCAAACAGTGAAAAAGTTTTCAGTCGCAAATCTAAAGTTGCTTGCCACTTAAATGCCAAGTAACATGGTGACTTGTGTACCTAGGGTTTTCAGGAGAGCTTACATGTTTAAATTATGCTCATTCAAACAAATGAAGTTACACTGTCTCCTCTAACAGAACTATCAGTTGTGCATTTTCCTAGAAAACTTTAAGACACAGAAATCAGAAAAATTAAAGACACTGTTTTCCATATCAAATTTCAGATATATTTTCACCCTGAAATCATGTGGCCAAAAATTTGCCAAAAATTGAACATGGTAGAGAAAACTAAGGTTTATAGAGATCCTTCAAAATGTATTTAAAGGGGTCAAATCAAACTATAAATGTAAGTGTCTATATGATTATAGGCAATGTGCTGTCCCCTTGATTTGCCCAGGCTAAGAGGGGTAAAGCCAGTCTAAAATCTTTATTTCTCAAAGAAATTCTATGTTGTGTGTTATCATTGGAATCGTCTTAAGAAGACGATTCCAATGAGTACCAACAACAGAGGTTTTGTGCTATTATCATTTAGATACTCTTGAGGTTCTTTCAATGTTATACATGATCTATTTGCAGGATGGGAGGCTGCGTAGTGGAGATCATATTCTACAGATTGGAGAGGTTAATGTACGGGGAATGGGATCTGAACAAGTGGCAGCTGTCTTGCGTCAGTCCGGCAGCCATGTCCGTCTCATCGTGGCTCGTCCAATTATTGAACCACCCGTCATGCAGGTACCCCACGCACCAATCGTTCCAACTGTACAGTTAGACGAGCATCTAGAACAGATCAACAGCTTCATCGAGAAGCAGGACCAGATTATGTTAGAGGGACAGGCAGACCTAGAACAGCAAATGAACTTACAAAATCAGAATCAAAATCAGCAACAGCAAAACATCATAGAACAAGTCCAAGTTCACAATGTAAGTAGTAATATAGTAAACATTTAAAAACATGATCCTGTGTCTGACAATTTCAAAAATTTCAAATGTCATCAAGCACAGACAACAAGCTTGCTTGTTTGTCATTTGTCACATTCAGAATATTTGCCGTCAATCTAAAGATACTTTGCAGATACACAGGCTAATGTGAGTCTTAAATAAATAACATACGCATGTGGCATGTTATTGTAAGAACTATGTGGCCATACGCAAAAGCCTTACTGAAAAGCCATATAAGCTTTCTAAATCATAGACTTATAGGCAAGTTGTCATTTGTAAAGTGAAGCTCCAATAAGATTCAAAGTATGACTTATTTTGCACTGATCAATTTCCAAACAAAGCAAGATTTTGAAAAAGAATCACACTATAATGTTTGTAATATTTGCATATTAACTTCAACACTATATACTTAATATAAGAAACTATTTGGTATAAACCATTTGAGCCCGAGTGGGACATTTCCAACATCTTCAAACAGCCCTAAAGGAAAGACTCTGGCCAGCCTTTGCATCTGCACTGTCTGACCAGAGTATTTCTGTTATGCTTTGTAGATAGTTAAGGTCTAAACCCATTCCAAGGCCTAGTATGCCAAATGTTGAATTTTTCTGGTGCACATATGAAATAGTAGGAAATGTCACTCACACTGTCTGTTTCAAAAATTATGTTCATATTATATGAAAGCCGTCTTTTTTATTAAAGCCCCCACCATTTGGAGAGGAGTTACCCCCTGAATATCCTGAAGTTCAATATTACGATGTGACCTTGGTGAAAGACTCAGAACATGGTCTGGGAATCACTATAGCTGGATATGTGGGCAGGGACAACACTCCAGGAACAGGTATATAAATATATGTGTCATGTTTATACACTGCCAAAATATTGTAAATTGGTAATATCTCCACCTGTCCCTTTGGATGTAATTATGTATGTATGTTTGCACATTCCCATCTTGTTATAGCAAATCCTTCTATATTTAATGATGGATTTGGATGAAATTTTCACAGAATGTACCTGGTCACTTGACCTTGTGTATATAATCCGTGTTCGATGATGTTATGCGCAACTTTGTGGTATATAGGGAATACTGTGACTCTGGCACTGTTGTTAACCCTTGTCATGCGGAATAAATTTTGGCTAAAAATGTTCATTGAAATCAAAGGGCAAAAAGCACTGAAAGTACCAACTGTCTATTGACAAATCTGGTTTGAAAGTGTGAAACAGGTGGTATAGACTAACATCAGACTGCACAGATATGTGCAGGCTGATATTTTTCTATAGCTCCTGCTAAAGCAGAAATATTGCGGGTTCAGCATGACAAGTGTGAGGATCTTATGAACAACACTTCCATGTACTGTAATAAAGGAATTTTCATGTTGTTTCCATATTTGGATATGATTTAAGATTCTTATTTTATCTGTATGATGATTAGCTTAACTTGTATCTTCAGATGACCTGTGTGATATCTTTGTTAACAGTATCACTAAAGACAGTGCTGCAGATAAAGGCCAATGATTAGATGTGATGATGTAAATTAACATACAATTTCTGTAATTGTAAATTTGACCTGTATTTTCAGATGACCTGTGTGGTTTCTCTGTAAACAGTACCACTTAAGACAGTGCTGCAGATAAAGATGGTCAGATAATGGTCAATGATCAGATGTGATGATGTAAATCAATATACAATTTCTGTAATTGTAAATTTGACTTGTATTTTCAGATGACTTGTGTGGTATCTTTGTAAACAGCATCACGGTGCTGCAGATATAGGTCCAAGATCAGATGTGATGATGTAACAGTTTATTAAGTTGATATACAATTTCTCTAATTGTAAATTTAAACTGTATTTTCAGATGACCTATGTGGTATCTTTGTTAACAGCATCACTAAAGACAGTGCTGCAGATAAAGATGGTCAGATACAGGTCAATGATCAAATTGTAGAGGTAGGTATTGATAGTTACATTTCAAAGAAGAAGATAGTTTTTTAGCTCACTCTAGCATATCATGCTCAAGTTTAGCTCTTTCGATTGATTAATATAGGGTTAATTCTCGTTGTTGAGGGTGTGTTCATTTGCAGAGACCTGAAAAATGATTAAATGCCTGAGTGTGAAGCACAAGGGCGTTAAAGCATTTTGAGGGTCTCTGCAAATGTTAACACCCGAAAAACGTGAATTAACGCTATTATTGCATAAAACAGAAAGGCCATAACATTTATTCAAGCAATGATTCTAAAATGAATTATATAGACGATTTTAAACTAGCTCCAAACATGTGAATGTGCCAAAAAAAATTGCATTATGCATTGCATAGTCTCTATTGATTATACTGATGTTGCTTGGTAAATTTATGACATCAAGAATTTTGATGCGGGAATAAGATCAACGTCTTTATTAAGCTCTATACATAGTTACTGATGAAATATATCGGCTATGACCAAGGATATTTAAGTGAAAAAATCTGGCTAAACGGCAAGTGAATTAACTTATTAATCCACATTTTCTTCCGTTAACACCTGGGTTTTGTACGTTAACGTATGAATATAATGTCCTGAAAGCGTTTATTTTATGCAATAATGTCTGTTCTCTGAATTGGTTCAGTAGTTGTCAGATACAGGTCAATGATCAGATTGCAGAGGTAGGTGACAATACATTTTAGACTGGAAGAAGAATGTTTAGCTCACCTGGGCCTGAGGTTATAAAACTTTTCTCATTCTTGATTCAAAATTTTCTCAAATTTTAATTTGAGATTAAAGCCGTAATTCAGTTTTAGTACTCATTTTAATGTATTAACATAAAAGGTAATATTGATAAGTTATTATAGATAATAACTTATTAATATTATCTTTTATTTTCATACATTTATTTAAATTTAAAATTTGAGAAAATTCTCAGTTGAGCCTGAGAAAAGTTTTATAACCTTGGACCCTGAGCTCATTATGCTTAAGTTGAGCTCTTGCAATTGTTGAATGTCTGTTTTCTGTATCGGTTTGTCTATAATTAATTTGTTCTAACTCTTGAGGCCACAATTTAAGCCCAATTTGCATGAAACTTTGTCAGAATGTTTGTCTTGGATAAGTCGAATATCTGCGGTTATTGTTTTATCTCTATCCTACAAACACTTTGAAAAACATTCTTGATTGCTGTTAATGACAATTTGAAAATACATCTTAAAGAGAACATGCTTATCTGTGAGTCCTTCAGGATTAAGAACTTATCATTCTTGTAAGAAAACTTGTGAACTCTTGAATTAGAACCAGTAACAATTAACAGTTTGTAGGCACTGTATTTTGAAAATTGTATGCTAATTTGCATGTGAGTGAAAACAGCCCTGAAGTCAGGATGACAAAACGGTACAAATTGTTTGCAAATTTAACTCCCCTTTGCATTTGCACATGTGTCATTTGATCCTGCACAAAGTGCTTGATAATGTAAACTTAAAGCAGTTTCACAAATTTTCTCAAATTTCAACTTGAATTAAAGCTTCCGTTGTAATACTATAATAGATATATGAAAAGATGATATTGATAAGTTTTTAAATAAATAACAACTTATTTATATTATCTTTTTATGTCCATACATCTATTTATATTATGAGTTTTAGATAATTTCATGTTGAGAATGAGGCAAGTTTCATAATCCCGGGCACTAATTAGCTTTCCTGTTTATTAACAATACATGTACCTACAAAAATGTGTTAGAGAGAGAACTAGGGTGTTATAGTACAAGCCCTGTACTCTTGTGGTTAGCACTTTGATTCTTACTTCTCTGAAAAGGGTGTTATATTATTCACATTAAAATTTAGAAATTAAGGGCTTAGGGAAATACTTACTCAAGTGCCTATATCCATATATGCACTTATGATAGTGTTATGCTAAGCCCATAAATTACTTGTCTCCTGATCAGAGGGATTGTATTGCAGCTTTTGACTTTTCAGAAACTGTCTCTTTCCTAGAAGTACACTGTGAATATGTTAGCCAAAGTGTTAATGTCAAAATTGACACACTCATATGTACTTCTGTTTGAGACTGACAATTTTAAAATGATTCAACATTCAAATTGTATTAGTGATGGTTTTAAAACAATATTTCATTACTAAATCATAAGAAATTGGTCATTTGGTGCTTTGGAGAAATCTTCCTGTTGAAAAAAATGAATGTAGGAGGAATTATGTGTAATGAAAAAAGAACTGCCCTTTTCTCACAATGTTTTCTTGCCAATAAGTATGATGCTTATGTCAACCAGTATAAACTGTGATCATTTGTCCGAAACATCTCTGTCTTGGACTTGTCCAAAATTTTGTTATCCGGTAATAGGTGTTTTTGAGGGGTTTATACACCACTGAATTACTGGCTGTACTTAGTCATCTACTTACAACAGTATTGCAATAAGCCTTTAATTTGACTATGTTTAGGTTGATGGTCAGCCCCTACAGGGTCTCAGTAACCATGATGCTGTTGAAATCTTGAGAAAGAATGGACAGGTTGTAAACTTGAAGTTGGCCAGATATCAACATGGTGCAAAGTTTGAAAAACTACAGCAATATTTGGGTAAGTTTTGTCATTATCATGTATAAGTCACATTGCTTGAAAAAATGCTTTAATATAACACAGTTGTTAGGGATTCCAACTTGAGAAATTCAGACAGGAGATTTATAATGTGTGTCTCTCTTTCCCGTCCATTACATTTCGATGGCTCAGTGCTGAACAGTTGGAACTGCCTATAAGTATATAGGCAGTTCCAACTGTTCTGCACTGAGCCATTGATTTGTCTTATTAGTTTCAAAGCACACAAATAAGTTACATTTATCATAAGTAAACCTATAAAAAATTGAATATTGCTTTTGTTTAAAGTTGTATATGTTTTAAGCCCCACAAAAGCAAAAAAAGGGATTTCGTTCGTAAATACATCATACTGATTGTTAACTCCACTAGCCTAAGGGGCTGTGTCAGTTGTCTGTCTGTCTGTTCATCTGGTAGTAAACTTTTTCTTTAAAACTCCTCTCCTCAGGAACTACTGGATGAATTTAAACTAAACATCACAGGAATGATCCTTGGATGACCCTCTTTCAAAGTTGTTCAAGAAATTTTGATCCAATGAAAAACATGGCTAAAATGGGTATGGCTTATTTCCAAATAAGGTCACTTCTCACTATGTTATATATAGGGGAAGCATTAAAAAAGATTTTCAAAGAACGCAATTGATGGATATCAACCATATTTTACTTGAATGATCCTTTATTCACCCTTTGCCAGTCTTTGAAAAATCTTTGAACAGTTGTAACTGCCTATATATTCATAGATGAAAAATATGTCTTTTATGGGTGGAGGTCATTTCGTTATAATGTTATATAGTGGAAAATACGAAAATCATTTTCTCAGAATGTAAGTGATGGATATCAAGAAAATGTCACTTGAATGATCCTTGAGTGACCCTTTATAAGACTACAATAATTATTGTGATTAGATAGAAAATTTATATATATTTTTTTTTTTTTGACTGAGGTCATATTTCTCAGTTTATTATTTAGTGGAAACTCTGAAAATCAATTTCTCCAAACCTAAAAGATAGATATCAACCAAATATCAGGCCTGTGGAGCAAATTGCCTGCTCAAGCAGCTCTATTTTTCCATTGTTTCCCATTGTGTTAGGTTGCTCCCAAAAGTGAAATGCATTTCATGTCAAATATTTTGCGAGAGAACCAGAATGTGATTTGATGATGACTGAGTTTTTATTCTCCATGAAAATTGGCAATTCAGAATGCCATGAAATTCATCAAGAATCAATTTTAACTGACAGACATGATCTGTCTGAGGTCAGAAATAATGGGATGGAAGCCATCAGGAGTTGATAACTCCTTCTCATTGTTAGCTCACCTGAGCAAAAATTGCTCAATGATAGTTAAATATTGTTATTTTAAAGCTGCTCTTGCACAGATTTCATAGAAAAAATACAAAACTTGTTCTAAGTTTTGGAAATGTGTGTATTTTTAGACTATGAAGAATGGCCCAAAGCATTGGCACTAGAAACAACATATTTCAATAATTTTGTAACTTATTTTTTCGAAGTGGCAAGCTCAGTAAGGTATCCAGTCTATTTATTTCTAGTCTATTTATTACAAAATCGTTATTTTCCGTGAATAACCTTTCATTTTTTGCCTGTATTGATATGAAGTTTCTAGCTGTCAAATACTTTAACCTTAATCTTTGATTGAATAAGACAAACATGCCGAATGTCAATCAAAAATAGTTGGCTCGAAATTGAAGAATAATTTTTTTAGCGTTAGTAGTCACTTTATTTTTTAGAATGAATTTAACCTAAATTCGGGTATATCGGTCTTTCTTTCGATGCATTACCAGATTGAATCTTGTTATTTTAAAGGCTTCAACATGATGGGGTAGTTTATTCCGATTGATTTTACGAAAAATGTTAAAATTCACATTTTCCCAATCTGTGCAAGAGCAGCTTTAAGCTTGGCTATTTTCGGAGATAGCATGAGGTATTGGAAAAGCCTTGGTGCTGTCGTCGTTGTTGTCATACGACAACTTTGACATTTTGTTACATCTCTCATTCTTCTAAAGAGATTCACTTGAAACTTGGTAAACATGTTCACTATCAAAAGAACAGCTTATTATTATTACAAAGAGGATAACTCTAGATGAATTTAGTGCAAATTATGCCACTTTATACCTATCCAGCACTCAGGTTGTAAGCAGAGGCACCTGAAGGCGGTTCTCTTGTTGAATGGCTTTCATGTGCCCTGCAATGCTAGAAATGGGATATGTGTTGTAGATCATAAACAAATGACATAAAACATCTTCTCAGAAACCAGCTATGAAACTTGAGAATTTTACTTGGGTGAAGCTCTATCAAAATTCTTCAAGTAAAAAACATCTGCCCTTAACTGAGGTTGAGGTATTGATACTGTTTAGGTCTTTTGATACTTACCAACAGGATTTAATTTGGTGAAATTTGCAGGAAGATTGATGAATTGCATGGAAATTTAGGGTTCATGCATGATTTACCGGATATCTTGAATCCGAAATATATCTCCTCTGAAGCTCTGGTGTAAGAAGCAAACCATTAATTCATACGAAGTGGTCATAATTCACTGAACCCTCTCTAACTTACCAGACAAAAAAATTTTGAATTTGTTATAAATTTACAGAAATCCAGACAACAATTTAAAGTTGGTGAATTTAAAAGATTTTTTGTCTTTTGCCAAAGAAAACATTGTGTATAATGGAGCAATTGCTTGTGAAAAGCAATTTCTCCATTATCCATAATGATTCTTAATATTTTAATGTCATGGGTATCAAAAAGAGTGATTTTGTGGGAATGAATTGGTGAACATTTGTTATGAAAAATACCAATTTCTTCAGCTGTATCGGAATAATAGTCTCGTAAATATAGCAGACTAACAGATCAAGAAAATGATACCATATTGAAGAAAGTAATTTGACACTGATTGCTAATAAGTTAGAAAGTCAATATTTGCTTCAATTACAGTCCCAAGTGATATGTAGCCATGTCTCTTGATTCTTCTGTGATACCCATTAATTACGCCCATTAAATTCTGTTATGCCCATTGATTATGTCAATTAATTTCTGTGATACCCATTGATAGTGGCCATTAATTTCTGTCAAAAAACTGATATGTGTTTTGCTATCACATGCTTACTGAAAGGAATTGGTTTTAATGCATGAAAAAGGTGAAGTCTCAATGATATATACCATTAAAACTTGACATCTTAAATTATTCTGAAAGTAATAAGACTAGAGTAACTAAAATTAATGTTATATCTATAATTGCATCAATTCCCCTTAATAGAATTATGAACAATACTCTTAGTCTGTATTTAAACCAAAATGATTTGCATTGAAATCCTTTTGCTATGAAACATTGAACATAACCTTGATTAACTAATAATTAATGATAAATTTTGGACTGGGCCAGTTTCAATTAAGTTGCAGACAACCTGTAGTCAATCAGATTTTCAAATTTTTTGTCATATTGGACACCAAACATTGTAGACAATGAAGAAATTGCTTGTTACAAGCAATTTCTTCATTTTCCACAATGTTTTCTGATTGTTTTTTCTTCAAGGGTAAAAACTGAATGGTAAATATACATGTATAGGACAAATGATATGAACACTTTGCAAAATAGAATTTGCTTCTCCTGAAAGTTGTTTAAAAAAAGGTGTGAAAAAGGATGCTATAAGGACAGGACAAATTTGGGAAATTAAAAAAAGGGTTCTCTCTGTTTGAGTAAAGTGGTTAATTGCACAGTTTTCGTTGATTTCCTTAATAAGAGAAAGTTCTGCAAATTGTCCCAGTGATTTCCTTTCTACACAACCTGATACGATTTAGAATGATTCCCTGCCATTTGTGATCGAGGATTTTTACGGTTCCATTGATGGGATATTGACCGCAAGTGGGATCCAATTACGAGGCATAATGATCGCATGACAAAAAAATACGGCTTTCAGATTACAATCAATGGATTGTTCTCTTGGAATCTTAAAGCAAGTCTAGAAATAATAGGCTCTTATGGGACACCTGATATTTCTTCAGACAATGACCATGGTGTACAAAAGTGGTCCAATCTAGAGCTTTAGATAGAGGGGGTATTTTGAGTTTCAAATTTGAATATTTCATAATTCTTTACAGCACCCTATATTGCTGGAACTCATTTGAAACGTCTCATTGAGACGATTCAAATGAGTACCAACAACATAGAAGTTCATTGAGAATTTAGACTTTACCCCCATTTTTCTGGACCCTTGACCTTTACAGGGGGATATCTTATATGCAATGTAGACAGGGCGTCAACCCTTCTTATGTTGTTCACTGCATATTCATTCCATACATAAAGCTTTTGCATTCTGTATAGAACAAGATCAGCAAACACAGATGTGCAGCCTGATCTTTTGCAGTCTGTATAGAACAAGATCAGCAAACACAGATTTGCAACCTGATCTTTTGCAATCTGTATAGAACAAGATCAGCAAACACAGATGTGCAGTCTCATTTTTTGCAATCTGTATAGAACAAGATCAGCAAACACAGACGTGCAGTCTGTTCTTTTGCAATCTGTATAGAACAAGATCAGCAAAAACAGATGTGCAGTCTGATCTTTTGTAATCTGTATAGAACAAAATCAGCAAACACAGATGTAAAATCTGATCTTTTGCAATCTGTATAGAACAAGATCAGCTAACACAGATGTACAGTCTGTTCTTTTGCAGTCTGTAAAGAACAAGATCAGCAAACACAGATATGCAGCCTGATTTTTAATGCAATCTGTACAGAACAAGATCAGCAAACACAGATGTGTGAAGTCTGATCCTAGTCTTGACTATCTGCATTCTACTAAGGAAAACCCTCAGCAACGGAAACATTTGAACACTATTATTTTTCCGTTGTCTTTTCTTTCCATCCATTTTCTTCAAAGCTTTACAAAAAATATATCCCTTAAGATAGCAAAAGTTTAGGCTCGATGATGGCCAAAGCAGTAACAACAACAACACGAAGGCTATAGTAATGCCTCAGGTTTTCTCCCAAAACAGCCAAGCTAAAAAGTGAACATTTCTGATTAAAAAAAAGACATTTCAAAAAAAGTGCTCTTATTAGCAAAGCCAGTACATCATGTTAAAATTAATCTTTTGATACAAAGGTCAAGGTCGTCTACAAAGGTTAGATCTCTGAAATTTTACAAGTTTTAGGGGCACTTGTGCTTCACTAACTCTTCTTTTTCCATTCTTGTATTGCAGCCCAGCCACAGCCCCTGTTGATGAATGGTCAACCTGCCCTGAGTGATGATTTCAATCAGACATTGACACCAAGTGTAGATATGGACGATATAGATATGTTGGAAGACATGGGTAGGTACATTGTTTTGCTTGATAAACTGTTTTGGCTGCTTTCCTCAAGAAGTAGGTCTGCAACCTTTGCCTATCACTTAGTTTCAATAGGACGTTTTAACATGTTTCCACTCTGATTTCCATTCTCTAAGAACTTTGGAACAATATTTGTCTGTCTTTTTATGCCTCCGCATCAAAGGATCAGGGCATATTGTTTTACTGTAGTCAGTCTATCTGTGAATCTGTCTATCTCTATGCAAAACTTAACCACAAAACTTAACATATGCCAATATCTTCAAGCTTATTCAAGATACAAGCCTCATATTAGGCATGATTATAGATCTAAATGATATGCATCCGCTGAGGTTAAGGTAATGTTACTAGGTCATCTGTCAAGGTCAAAAAACTAAAAAAATTAACCCAAATACTTAACATTGCCAATATTTTCAAATAATTCAAGACACAAACCTCATATTTGGCATGGTAATAGATTTCAATGATTGCATCTGTTAATACCAAGGTTAAGATCACGTGTCAAGGTCATCTGTCAAGGTCAAACTTCTCAAGAACTTAGCCAAAAAACTTAACTCTGCCAATATCAAGTCTATTCAAGACGCAAGCCTTATATTTGGCATGATGATAGATCTAAATGATTCACATCTGCCGATACCAAAGTCAAGGTCAAGTGACAAGGTCAAGGTCATCTGTCAAGGTAAAAAAAAATTAAAGATTTAACAAAAAAAAAAAAATGAAATATTACCAATATCTTCAAGCCTATATAAGGTACAATCCTAATGGTTGGTATGGTGATAGATCTTGATAATGTGCATCTTTAGATACCAAGGTTTAGATAATGTAAAAAGGTCAAGGTCATCTGTTAAGGTCAAACTTTTTAAAAACTTAACTTTATATCTTAGCATGTTCAGTTTATTCAAGCTTTTTTTAAATCCAAGCCTCCTAATTGACATGATGGAAGATCAGTAGGTGTCAAGGTCATGTTACAAGGCCAAGGTTATCTGTCAAGGTTAACATTTAAAAAAAATGCTGTTATGAGGGCATTTGTTTGAAGTCTTTGGATAAATAAGTTATAAATGTCAAGAGCATGAAAACTTTGATTTGCTTGGAAAAGGGTAAAATATTGTCATAATATTCACAATAGATAATTATCTGTGTTGGGCGGAGTTTTCAGTGTATCTCACAAGGTTGAACAATAGGGACCCTGTAATCAATTCTCCTCACAAACCTACTTCAGATCCATTAATCAATCAAACATTCTGAGGATGAAGTCTTCAGGAACGATGAATTAGTCCAGATTATTGGTCCCGTCACTTAGACAAGTGATGTAAGAGTTGGTTTTATGCCCTTGTGCAATTCAAGGCATTAGCTTGTCCCTTATCTGCTGAATTTAAACTTTTGTTTCAAACATATTGCTATATTTGGGGGTCGTTTCAAGCAGTCTGGTTCTTGTTTTCTGGGCAACAGTTGAATAGAAAACAGTAAATGTAGATCAGACTGTATAGCTATACTGTCACCAAATCAAGGTCTACCAAATACTGGTTAACAGTGCATTTGCTATTAACAGAATGAGAATGGTTAAAATTGTTGTTAGTGCTTATGGATATAAAAGAGCTTACTGCAGCTTCGGTCTGTCTCTGTGATTTAAACCTTGTCATGCTGAATAAAGACCTTTGAAAATTTGCATTAAATTCAAAGTGCTGAAAGCTCTGGATGCAGTCAGTGTTTATTTTGGAAATGCAATTTTCAAACTTTCTTGGTTTAAAAGGAACTTTGGGTGGTTAAGACTAATATCAGACTTCACTTTGGTGCAGTTTGATCTTTGTCTATACCTCCTGCCAAAACAGGAATATTTCAGGTTCACCATGACAAGGGCTAGAGATTAATTTGTTTCCAGTTAGGATAGATTTCTTTACAACTTTCACACTAATTTGCAATTTTGGTTATATATATTTAATGATGCATTGAACACCATTTTGCTGCTCAGGCATTCAGCCAATCCATAGTTTTACTCTTGTGTGGAAAAAGGTCTGCAAAAATGTAATTTTTGACATTTTGTGATTGCCTCAGATACATGTTAGAATTTGTCAATTTATTTATATGAAGAGTTGAAAATAAACAGAACTTTTGGACTGTGTTATTCAAGGCTCTAATTGCAACAAGGATGCTGTAACTTAAACAAAATATTCTATTAACACAAAACACAACCTTCTAAATTGCATTATGTGATTTGCTCTGGGAAGTTTTATGTCTTTGATCTTAATTTTAAAGTGGTATTAAAACTTTACAAAATCTTCTCGTTAGGAATTTATGGTCTTTTCCTTATTGTTTGCAACTTTTTGTTGATCAATCTTGCATCATCGTAGTTATGTTTCAATATACTGTAAAAGCTCTTATAGAACCCTGGGGTTTGATTAGAATCATCACATTTCCATTTCAAAGGGATGATCATTTATAAGAGGCTACACTACATATCGATGGCTCAGTTCAAAACAGTTCTAACTGCCTATAAACATACATCAATGTGACAAGTTATTTGACTTGTGACTTGGAGGTCCATAGTCAATGCCCTGCCGTAGTTTTAATGGGCAAAAAAAATTACTAGCCAGCCAGCTGTACAATTTGGTAGCAGTGGGTTTAAATCATCTCCTCTCTCTCAGGGATGTGAAAACACCAGGATTGAATGTTGAAGACCATCTCTTTAAGCTTAAGCTTTCATTGCAATCAAACTAAAATAAATTAGTTTAAACAAAACCATGTCAATCGCAATTGTGAATAGGTAAGAGCAATAACTTTGTTGAATGATGCATAAAAGGTGATTCAGAATTATGGCCTCCTGATTATATCCTCTATTCCTTGAAGTAAATGTGTTATATGGATGAAATATTCGATTAAGTGGTTCATGGCCTTACTGCTTTACATATGTAGTTATCACTTGGTAGTCTGCATGCCTGTGGAGCGAATCAGGCAATGACCAGCACCTCTTGTTTAACTATGTAAGTAGCAGTTTGGTAGAGGTAAGGGCAATAACTTTGTTGAATGATGCATAAAAGGTGATTCAGAATTAATGGCCTACTGATTATGTCCTCTATTCCTTGAAGTAATTGTATTATATGGATGTAATATTAGATTAAGTGGTTCATGGCCTTGCTGTCTTCCATATATAGAATCGGTGGCTGTAGAATTTGTCTGGTGTTAGGATTAATGCAGTTAATGCAGATTTCTACCTCGTTTAGCAACTTGGGTTCTTGATGGTTTTTCTTCTGATTTGTACCAAAGAATTCTTTACCCTTCTCATGCTGAGCAAAACTCTAAGGAAAAATTGTCGTAAATCAAAATGCTGGAAACATTTAATGAGAGGATTCTATTGAATTTTAACAATATAGGATTATTGAGAGTTTCAAAGATTGCCTGACAGTATTGTAAACACAATAAAAGCAAGAAATTCCAAAAAAATTTATGTATCATTATTTAAGTCTATGTTACATTCATTAAATCAATGAGTACATTGTTCCTTGTTTCTCTAATAGTTTCAACATTGCATAGATCAAAAGAAGCGACTTGTCAATTAATATAATAGAATTATTGATATAAGTGAGAGTGTAGTTGCTGTTCATATTGTCTGTAATTGGTATTTATTGCCCGACCCTGCTCTTATATTGATGGTAAAAAAAGTGAGATAAATCAGTAGGACTACATTCCTTCAAGTCAGCATTTTGCATTTCAAGGGGTAAGCTCAAAAATATTGTCAGTGCCTGTAGATATTCCATTGTATGATAGAGTCCTCCTCTATTCTAATGTTGATTTGACAATTCATTTTTGAATTGTAAACTACTTAGTTCTATAAAACTGGTATTGGAAAAAAAACTTCTCTTATTTTATTGAAGATTCTAAACCATATCAGATCATTTGAAAAAAAAAAAACTTGAATGATGGAGTTAGTCTTACTGGCCTTTAATTCAGAAACGAGACTCCCACTCGGTAAAAGCTGTGCTTTGACAAAAAGAAATAATTTTTTGTTCAGGCTGCTCTTGTTAGGTGAGACATAGTTGTCACAATAATAGTTTGATCTAAGTGTGTAAGTGCCATATCACTCTGTTTGTTCCTCTGATTTTGATTTTGCTGACATTGTACAGGTATAACTCAAGGTCACAGGTTGCAATGTTGTCCAACTCTTTTTGATAGTTTTCAAAATAATTTGGCACAATAATTTACCAATATGAGTAGCTGTGCTATTTTTATGAAACTTTTCAGATAGTGCGAAGGTTAAGGTCACAGATCAAGGTCAAACGCTTAAATTGAGCTTGTCTGAAGCATAGCTTCTACACATAGGAATGATTTCAAAATGGTATTGCACAGTTGTTCTCCATCATAAGTAGATTTGCTATTTGAAAAAAAAATAATAAATAAATAAAATAAAATAAATGGCTCCAAGTTCAAGGTGCAGTTTAAGGTCAAATATTAGAATTAATGTACATCCAGAGCATACCTCTTATTTTTATGGATGAATTTGGAAAAAAAAATATTACATTTGTGAGCCATCATGAGTTAATGGGACATTTGCAATTGCTTTTAGGCTAGCTCCATGTTCAAGGTAACAGTTCAAGGTCAAATGTTTAAATGGAGCTTATGTGGAGCATAGCCACTACATTAATACATGATTTCAAAAAAAGTTTTTCTGATTCTTTAAAAAGTCAAGTTGAGAGATCCAGGTTAAATTTTCAAATTGACCTTATCTATAGCATATCACCAACATTTAGGGGTAGTTTCAAAAAGGTTTGACACAATTGCTCCATTCAAACATTCGACCTTGAACTGTTACCTTGAACAAGGAGCTAACCTAAAAGCAATTGCAAATGTCCCAATGTCATTATGAGAAGGTCAAGGTCCAGTTGCTGGTCAAAATTTTGCGAGTTAAACTGCAAATGTCATTGGACAACCATCTATCAGGATTTTAGTATACCATCAACAATGTAGAGTCCCAAGGACTCAAAAGTTAGGCTCATAGGGGTCAGTGCTAGATGTTTTTGCGTCTCTGCTTTTAGCTTTCCTAATGTTTTTGTGTGAATATTGAAATTTTAAGATAAACAATGTATTTGATAGATATTTACCTTTGGGAACAGCTCCTGAAAAGAATTGAAGACTGTTAAAAGCAGTCTTCAATACCTATCTGAAGTTGGTCCCCAGAGGGTCCTAATTAGGGACTCTCATCAGATAGTTTTGAGAGTCCTAGCTCCTTATTCAAGAGTCTCAGACTCGCAAAACCTACTTATCTTAAAATTTTGGTTTTAAACCTATTTATTTTACATCAATTGGGAAACAAGTTCTAACAACTTAGATTAATCCCTCTTGATTCTGCTTCTGATTCATCCTTATCACGTTGAAAACACCGGTTCTCGTCCGATCACCGAAGTTAAGCAACGTCGAGCCCGGTTAGTACTTGGATGGGTGACCGCCTGGGAATACCGGGTGCTGTAGACTTATCATTATTTTCCACTCAGCCGCCGTCATAGCGCAGTTGGTAGCGCGTCGGACTGTCAATCTAGAGTTCGCGGGTTCGATCCCCGACGGCGGCACTCATTCTTTCCGACTATTTGTCTCTCACCAATGGGTTGATAATCGTAGACCTATGTGATATAGCGGCTGGAGGCTAGGGAAGAATGTGGTGGTTGTACTGGTGATAGAAATACCAGGAATCCATTGTTAGGTTCTCCAGCCGCCGCGATATAACTGAAATAATGTTCAAAGCGGCGTTAAAGTCCATTCAATCAATCAATTCATCCTTACTTGCGCAGAATGTGTGGGCCAATGAAAGAACCAAGATCCTCTGAGGAATCAAACTCAGGACCTTTGGGTCAAGAGGCTGACGCTCTACCTCTAGACCACGGACACCTCTTAAAACCATGGTCTAGTGAATGAAACTGGCTATCTGGAACTCTTGTCTAATGTATAGTTATGACCATAAGAGGTAATTAAGTGTTGGACGGTCCGAAACAATTGGTCAGACAGGCTTTTGGAACAATTGATTTATATAGTAATTTAAGTTGTACGATGGTCAGTTATTAGGTTAGAGATACTTTGTTACTTGTTCTGTTTACTGGATGGAATTCCCTCATTTTAGTACAATGTACTTATATGGATATAGTTATTGCAAAGGAATTATTATGAGAGAACAATAATCTGTTTATTTGTTATCAAAGAAATAGGCATGGACTTAAACGTCCTTAAAAGTGACATATTTCTTCAAGATAAATGGAATGGATATGAAACATTAAAGCTTTTGTACAATTTTGTGGTTAAAACCAAAATATATTTTCAAGATTTATGAAATATATAGCTTGTGTACAATTATGTAAAATACAATGGTGAAAAAAGATTGAATTTCAAAGTATTTTATGTAATAATGCAATTGAGAAAAAAGAAAAGGAGACTACAGAGAGCTAGTGATGAGGATTGTAAGTGACTAGTTATAGATCACTGATTATAATTTAATTACAAATACTGAAATAGATAATGTTGGAAAAAATAAATTTCCTTATATAAATATTTAATTTATACGATTATTTATTTGAGTTCAGTTGCAATGTAAGCATTAAGTTTGCAGAAATGCTTTCAAGCACCCAATGTGATTGTTTTACTTCTCCCTGAGAGCACGGCTTTAATCCTCTGCTACTCACTTCTATAACTAGGTAGTCTAGGTCTGGCTATTCAGTATAATTCTAATAACAAAACCCTATGTAAAATGAGGCTTGAACTTAAAAAAAACAAGTGACATAAGTGACTGTAAGATCACATGTCAAAGTCCTTGAGCTCTAGGCCTTAGAGGTATACAAGATCTATCATGAGAGTATAGTATTGAAATGTTTTAAAGCAAGCCTTGGCAAGCTTAAAAACATTTCTATTTTAAACAACGTTTCAGCTTGTCTCTGATTAATTGAAAAATAGTTTCTTTTTTCACTTTAACAACTTGTATGTTAAAGAAATACAGCAAAAAAGGTGTGTTAGCTGACATCATTTATAGTGTGATCTTACAGATATATAAGACAAGGATATTTCTGATGACTGTATGTCATAGAAGACAACATTAGACTACATGATCAAGTCAAAATCTTATTTATAAGATTAGATCATTGGGTGTATTTTGCCAGAAGTTAGTTTTAATCATTTTACAATTAAATTAATAGTAAAATGCAACAATTTCATTTGAAAATGAATTTTACTTATTAATCCTGATTCCCATTTCTTTGTTCTATATTTCTAGATGGTGAGATCTTACCTGATGTTGAGGCTGGTTTAAAGGCATGCTGGGAGCCCATTGTTGGCGAGGACTTTGAGATTGTGGTAAGATAAGAAATAATGCCTTGAAACTTTCTAAATGGATAGCTAAGAAAAAACAGAAAAATGTGACCGGTCATGCAAAAAAGGTGTATCTGGGAACATGATAAAATGAAATAAGACAGGTCCAAAATTTTGTAAAACAGGAAAGGGTTAAAAAGATTTGTAGGAGACAATCAAGGAATTCAATCAGCATAACCAAGAAATATCTATACTTGTCTTCTACTTAAAATGATTTTTCTCCTTTAACACTTTCCTGTTTTACAAAATTTTGGACCTGTCCAAATTCAAAGGTTTTGCAGATGAAAATTTAAAGTGGATTTAATTTGAAAAATAACCATTCAGTAGGGTAGAAAATAGTGTGGAAAAAGAAGAAATTGCTTGTCAGAAGTAATTTCTTCTTTTTAGCTCCACTGGCTGAAAGCCACTGGGGCTATTGTCATGGCGTTGTGTCCGTCGTGCGTCCGTCCGTGCGTCCGTGCGTGCGGTCGTAAACTTTTTCTTAAAAAATCTTCTCCTCAGAAACTACTGGATGGATTTCAACCAAACTTCACAGGAATGATCCTTGGGTGACCCTCTTTCAAAGTTGTTCAAGAAATTTGATCCAATGAAAAACATGGATTTAATGGGCGTGGCTAATTTCCAAATATGGTAAAAAAGGACTTTTCTCAGGTTCTAATTGATGGATACTAATTATATTTTACATGAATGATCCTTTGGTGACCCTTTATCAGTCTACAAAAAATTATTGAAATCGGATGAAAATTATGTATTTTATGGGCGGAGGTCATTTCCACTATATTTTATATAGTGGAAACTTTGAAAATCATTTTCTCAGAATGTAACTGATAGATATCAACCAAATTCAATATGAATGATCCTTGGGTGACCCTTTATCAGTCTACAAAAAAATATTGAAATCGGATGAAAAATATGTATTTTATGGGCGGAGGTCATTTCTCTATATGTTATATAGTGGAAACTTTGAAAATCATTTTCTCAGAATCTAATTGATAGATATCAACCAAATTTTACATGAATGATCCTTGTGTGACCCTTTATCAGTCTACCAAAGATTATTGAGATCTGATGAAAAATTTGTATTTTATGGGCGGAGGTCATTTCCACTATATGTTATATAGTGGAAACTTTGAAAATCATTTTCTCAGAATGTAACTGATGGATATCAATCAAACTTCAATAGTATGATCCTTGGGTGATCCATTATCATGCAGCCAAAAATTATTGTCATTGGATGAAAAATATGTCTTTTATGGGCGGAAGTCATTTCTCTATATTTTATAATGTTGGAGACTTTGAAAATCATTTCAACATCAGTAAAACCCAAAATATCTAAAAATCTAGTCAAAACTTAGATTTGCTATTACAAGAAATTCAAGCCTGTGGAGCGACACAAGCCATTCATGGCTTTCTAGTTTCACAATGTTTTCTCAATCATAAAATCACAGGTATGTTAAAATTAGGGATTAAACAGCAAAGGGTTAATACTAGCTTTGACCCCTAAAATTCAACTGTCAAGAACTGCCCTGCATTTGAAAATATAGCGCAAGCCTTACTGCAAGTTGTTTTTTGTTCTTTTAAAACTTAAACATCAGTTGAGGCAAAAAGTCACGATATAAGATAATTATATCTTCCCTGATTTAAGAAATTTTTCATTATTCTTCCTTGTTTGAGAAAACTAATTAATGTGTTTCATTTGATTGTCAAAATAATTACAACTTATGACTTTCAATTAATTCTTCTGACAATCAAATTAGAAAGTATATTCTGAAACAAAAATCTGTAATTAAGTTTCTAGATTTATATTCCTTTGCTGTTAAAATCTTTAATAACTATCTTTCATTACATGATACATTAAAACAAAAAATTAGAAACTTTCAGTTTACCTTATCAGATAAAAAAGAATTTAAAAAAATCTTTTGAAAACTTTCATAAGCACAGCTATAATTATGCCCCCCCCCCCTTCAAAGAAGAGGGGGTATATTGCTTTGCACTTGTTTGTTGGTCTGTGTATCTGTGTGTAGACTTTTTTTTGGAAGCATATCTAAAAAAGTATGCAAACTTGAATCATTAAACTTCATAGGTGGATAGATCTCATGAGGATAAGTGCAGTGCGCAAGAACCATAACTCTACTCATCATATTTTGTGAGTTATTGCTCTTTGTTGATTAACAAAGAATAGGATGTTGACCTGCTATTAGGGGGGGGGGGGGGCATAAATGTTTTACAAGCATCTCTTGTTTAACAATGGTTCAGGGCAAGACTTAGATTTGTGACAGTCTCTTAAATAGATTTAATTTCACAATGTTTTCTCAATCATAAAATCACAGGCACGTAAAAAGCAGGGATTAAACAGCAAAGGGTTAAAGGATAATCAGGTGGTAAAGACTAAGATCAGTCTGCTATTATGTGCGGGCTGATCTTTGTCCATACCTCCTGTAAAAGCAGGAATATTCTGAGTTCAGCATGACAAGGGTTAAGATAGGTTAAAGCTCCCTCAAAGCTCCCATTAAGTGAGCTGCTGTAATCGCAACATATCTGGTGTCCTCACCCGCGTCCAAAGCACTTCCCTGATGGTTCTTTTGCCAAGTTTATATATTTACAGAATAAGAAAACCTTTGAACCTAGAGACTTTAGATTGAAATATAGTTGACAATTACAAATGCTTTATAACTGTCTGTTTGAATTCTGCATCCATAGATATATCTACACATATATTAGCCTGCGCAAGATGTTTCCAACTATTTTAATTGTGCGTAAAGCAAAGAGTCTGGCCAGTCTGTGCTTCTGCACAGCCTGACAAAAGTCTTCATTTCATATTTTGTAGGTAAATAAGGTCTCTCAAAGTATTGGTTGACCATTATGCAGTCTTTTGATTACACTATGTTACTGTTTTGGCTGCTTGTTTGAACCTAACCAAGTATCAAATTGTTGGAAATGTCTTGCACAGGCTTATATCTATCTGCCTTGCATTCAGAAACACAAAACCAGTAAACCATTTGCAATTTATTCCCCACTTTACCTATGCACTTGCATACAATGTTGGGTATAAATTGAAACAGTTTGCACTGTTATGTCATCCTGAACTTAAGGCTGTTAACATTTAAATGCAACCTATAAAAATGTTATTTTCTGATACATGAACTAACATTATCAAATTTCTGAATCTAGGTCAAGACAGTGAAATTTCAAATCTAAGTAGAAATAAAAGGCCAATGTCCTCTCTGTTTTAAAGAAATTAATAAATGAAAACTTATATCCAATTAAGGAACCTATTTAGACCTAATAACAAGTTTAAAAAAAACTGTTTATGAAATTCATGAGTTAGTCTTTTCTCTGAAAATAAGCAGATACATTTTTCATCCAGATTGCAAATTATTTAGAGCTGTTTTGGTGTTAATTAACACCTAATTTGGTAATATCAGGGATGTAGTAAAATTAAAATGGTTAAAGCTCAATTATTTACGGAATGAAGGCATTAGCAGGGGAAGATAAATTTCATGAACAAATTTGCAAATGTGTTAGAATTTATTGCAGCCTTGTTTTAAGTAGGCGAAAAAATGTTTCTGAGAAAGCTTTTGTGGAAAGTGAAGTACAATTTGATAAAATTTATGTTGAAAAAGAAGAAAAAAATTACAGCATTTATAAGATACTGGATTCTGATATATTGTGAAAACCCTTGTGCGATAAAAATAGTGTTCATGCTTGCATGGTTATAGTCTGTAGCTGAGAGAAAGGTTAGCTTACACAAATCAAGGGGTCAGCGCAATACTATTGTAAGTGCCGATTTATTTATAGGCACTTACTATAGTATTGGGCTAACCCCTCGAAATTCACAACAGTTAGTTACTACTCTTAATATGAGGATACTCACCTGCTGGTCATAGGTTCAAAGTGCCCGTATGATAGTTGTTGATATTATTGACAATAACATGGAGATTTTGTATCAACCCACAAAATTAGCCCTATTCAATCTATAATTTGATTTAACCCTTTCGTGTTTTACAAAATTTTAGACCTGTCCAAATTCAAAGGTTTTGCAGACGAAAATGTAAAGTTGATTTAATTTGAAAAATAACCATTCTGTAGGGTAGAAAATTTTGTAGAAAAAGAAGAAATTGTTTGTCACAAACAATTTCTTCTTTTTCTACAATGTTTTCTCAATTACAAAATCTTAAGGACGTAAAAACCAGGGATTGGACAGGAAAGGTTTGACAATATTTTGAGCTTGAATGGGCAATATCTAAAATTGAAATTAAAATAACTTTTATCTCATAGTAGATGTTCTGGAGGGGGGGGAGGCTGTACAAAAAACATGGTAATAAAGCATTATTTAGTATCCTTTTTCTGAAGGAAATGTTTTATCAAATGTATGTTTTCTGCTATTTTTTCCTATAATTTGAGGTTAATTTTCTCTAAAAATCATTGAATCTTTGATCACCCTCTGAAATTTTGAACATCTATATCTTAAAGCTTAAGAAAGGGGAGAATGGACAGAAATACATATAATAAATATTTAGTGTTTTGTATGGAAAAAATATCTAACAAGGTTGGGGAAACTGATAATTGTCAAGGCCCTGCCGAGACAA
Organism: Fragum whitleyi; assembly: GCA_948146395.1. Taxonomy (NCBI): domain Eukaryota; kingdom Metazoa; phylum Mollusca; class Bivalvia; order Cardiida; family Cardiidae; genus Fragum; species Fragum whitleyi. The sequence goes on along the minus strand of OX411548.1, from coordinate 13,741,904 downwards.
TTATCAATTTCCACAACTGAGTTGGATATTTTTCATACATTTTACTAAGTATGTATTATACTTATCTAATAACCTCTATTTGTTTTGTTTTTGTCGATGTTTCTTACAGGAATGCAAGTTTCTAAAAATAACTGCAATTTGTCATTGTTCTAAAAAATCCATGTGATATCATAAACAATATCAAATGGGATGTAATGACGTGGATATTTGTATAGTTATAAGATAAATTGTAAAACAGCTTACTGATGATGATTTTTCTGTTTTTAAGGTATCCCAGTTATCTAAGTTCCGTGAAGGAGGAGGTCTTGGTATAAGTCTAGAGGGGACAGTTGATGTTGAAAACGGGGTTGAAGTAAGACCACATCATTACATACGTGCTATATTACCCAATGGTCCTGTTGGTGTTAATGGAAGGTTATGTAGTGGTGATGAACTGCTGGAGGTAATAATTGTTATTTTTAATGAGTAGAAAGATATTTTAATGGGGTAGAAGTTAGACCACATCACTATATACGTGCTATATTACCAAATGATCCTGTTGGTGTCAATGGAAGGTTATGTAGTGGTGATGAACTGCTGGAGGTAATAATTGTTATTTTCAATGGGTATGAAGATATTTTAATGGGGTTGAAGTTAGACCACATCATTATATTCATGTTATATTACCTAATGGTTCTGTTGGTGTTAATGGAAGGTTATGTAGTGGTGATGAACTGCTGGAGGTAATAATTGTTATTTTTAATAGATTTGAAGATATTTTAATGGGGTTGAAGTTAGGTCACATCATTATAAACGTGCTATATTACCCAATGGTCCTGTTGGTGTCAATGGACGGTTATGTAGTTTAGATGAACTGCTGGAGGTAATAAATGTTATTTTTAATGGGTATGAAGATATTTTAATGGGGTATAAGTTAGGCCACATCATTATATACATGCTATATTACCAAATGATCCTGTTGGTGTCAATGGAAGGTTATGTAGTGGTGATGAACTGCTGGAGGTAAAATTTGTTATTTTTAATGGGTATAAAGATATTTTAATGGGGTATAAGTTAGACCACATCATTATATTCATGTTATATTACCTAATGGTTCTGTTGGTGTTAATGGAAGGTTATGTAGTGGTGATGAACTGCTGGAGTTAATAATTGTTATTTTTAATAGATTTGAAGATATTTTAATGGGGTTGAAGTTAGGTCACATCATTATAAACGTGCTATATTACCCAATGGTCCTGTTGGTGTCAATGGACGGTTATGTAGTTTAGATGAACTGCTGGAGGTAATAATTGTTATTTTTAATGGGTATAAAGATATTTTAATGGGGTATAAGTTAGGCCACATCATTATATATGTGCTATACCCAATGGTCCTGTTGGTGTCAATAGACGGTTATGTAGTTTAGATGAACTGCTGGAGGTAATAAATGTTATTTTTAATGGGTATGAAGATATTTTAATGGGGTATAAGTTAGGCCACATCATTATATACATGCTATATTACCAAATGATCCTGTTGGTGCAATGGAAGGTTATGTAGTGGTGATGAACTGCTGGAGGTAAAATTTGTTATTTTTAATGGGTATAAAGATATTTTAATGGGGTATAAGTTAGGCCACATCATTATATACGTGCTATATTACCCAATGGTCCTGTTGGTGTCAATGGACGGTTATGTAGTTTAGATGAACTGCTGGAGGTAATAAATGTTATTTTTAATGGGTATGAAGATATTTTAATGAGGTATAAGTTAGGCCACATCATTACATACATGATATATTACCAAATGGTCCTGTTGGTATCAATGGACAGTTTTGTAGTGTTGATAAACTGCTGGAGGTTATATTTGTTATTTTTACTTGGTAAAGGAATAAGTCTAGAGAAGACGGTCGATGTTGAAAATGGGGCAGAAGTTAAGCCACATCATTATACATGCTATATTACCAAATTGGTGACTCAGAGTGAAACAGTTGTACCTCCTTATATGTTTATAGGGAGTTACAACCACTTCACGCTGAGCCACGGAAATGGTCTTGGTGGTGTCAATGGACAGTTATGTAGTGGTGATGAACTGCTGGAGGTAATAATTGTTATTTTTGATGAGTATGAAGATATTTTAATGGAGTTGAAGTAAGGCCAAAACATTATATATGTGCTACAATAATACCTTATGGGCCTGTTGGTGTCAATGAACAGTTATGTAGTGAATAAGCGAGATTAACTTACAATATAAATGCTATAATGACCAATGCTCTTGGTTCAAGCTAAAAGTAAAAAGTTTTCAGATACTTGTATAACTATAAAAGAGTTATCGAAGCTGTATTGAATGTTTTGTATCTATTGTAGGTAAATGGAAAACGATTACTGGGGTTGAACCACAAAGAGGTTGTTGGTATTCTGAAAGAGCTTCCACAAAATGTTCGGCTGGTTTGTGCTCGTCGGAAACTCAAACCAAATGAAAATAACTATGCAGAGGAGGAGGGTGAATTTCAAACCCCTCCGCTTAATTCTGGTGTTAGTGAATTCACTCCGGATAGACTTGTTAAATCAAAGTCGGATATGGCATTATCTGAACCAATCGCTCAAACTTCAAACTTATCTGGTAAAAAGTCACGCTCTCTTGAGCCGTTAACAGGACTTGCAATGTGGAGTAGTGAGCCTGTTGTTATTGAACTGCGTAAGGGAGACAGAGGTCTTGGATTTAGCATTCTAGATTATCAGGTAAGTGGGCTAGTATATGCCTCCCAATTGCACATGCGTGATAAAAAATATATTTTCAAAAATATATTGTTTGTGAATGATCTACAGCCTAGCCAAGCTGTAATTACCATGTTATGATCACTCTCTGACAATATTTTTTTGATGATGCAACTTGTAGTACACACATGTGCACTGTTCGTAATTTGTAAGTACCCCCTTTGCAGGTTTAACATCCACAAACCAAAGTAAATCAATGTAAAACAACCAGCACCTATTTGTCTGCTGATTTTGATATATTGATAATATTACAAAATTCATTATCAAGTGCCACCTATTACTGTTCTCGGGGTCACATTTCATTATTTTATTTGCACTTTTGACATTTGATACCAATAAGGGTTTGTGCGTTTTAATGGATATACACAAGATTGCCCTTTCAATTGATTGAAGAAGACCTCTTTGGAATGCTGTATTGTCGTGCCAAAGCCTGGTTACTTTTAAAATCTTTTTGATGCTGTTGTTACTTATTTTGGTATACAAAAGCAAATACGTAAAAGCAAAAAGTAACACCAAGAAATATCAAGAAATGACACTCTCTCAGCATATATATTTGACAATTTTATGTTTTTTATGTTTTCTTAAATATATGCAAAAGATCCAAATGTCATCTCATTTATAACACAACCAACACTATGCTGTTTTTACTGTATATATCAGTAAATAAGTTTGAAACATTTAGTTGATAATCATACATCTATCAATCCTCATGAAGAACTGATTTCTGTTACTCAGATGAGTGACCCAGGGCCATCATGATCCTCTAGTTGTAGATTAAGGTTGAGGGCTCATTATGTGTTGTACAGCATCATTTTTCAATCTGTTCTTTATTGTGTACAGACAATCTTGCTAGAGCAACCATGTCTATTAAGAGGCCAATTTTATCAAGCGGCCATTTTCAAAATCCCCTTCCTAATATCAAAATAAAAGTAGGTAAAGTTGGTCCAAAATTATTGAATATGAATCCTATGTTGTTAAAACTCAATGAGACTATTCTTTTGACTTTTCATAATAAAGGATTTTTGAGAATTTTTGCAATTATATGCATATCTAAAAGAAAAAGCATGTTTCTTATTTGTAAACAAAACTTGTATTAAGCGACAATTTGTGGTCCTGTAAGAGGTCCCTTTATACAAGTTTACTGTATTTATATGGGTTATATTTTTGAAAAACTAAAATAACTGTTCTGTTTAATTTTCAGGACCCCGTGAACCCTAATGAAACTGTGATAGTGATAAAAAGCTTGGTCCCTGGGGGTGTCGCCCAGATGGATGGGCGCCTTGTGCCCGGGGACAGACTCATGTTTGTCAACGAGGTCAACTTGGAAAACGCCACCCTGGAGGAGGCTGTCCAGGCCCTAAAAGGGGCTCAGAAGGGGCTTGTAAGGATAGGGGTGGCTAAACCCCTACCTTTATCAGGATCATTCCAGGAGCAACCCTTTGAAGAATCAGAGGTAGGATTTTTGATTGCCTTGTGTAAAGAGGGTATAATAGTGATGAGTGACCAAAATGTCATAAATACAGCTAATTCAAGCTGTATTTACGACATTTTCGGTCATACATTGAAGATTAGTGTCTATCATCTGTGTAGGCTAATTCATTTATTTTGAAAATGGCTATTGACATGTGTTAATTAAATGTTTGTGATTAAATCTTTGGACGTCTCAGTGCAAAACGGTTGTAACTCCCTATAAGCATATAGGGAGTTACAACTGTTTTGCGCTGAGCCATAAAACTTTGTTGGTTTAATGGGCGAGGGAGTAGAACAGATTTTGTCAAAATGCTCAGGAAAATGAATTACTTAGAAAATAGATATTCTTCTTGAAATATAATTCAAGTTATTAGGCCCGTCTTTGATTTTATGGCTACTAAGTGCTTTGAATTGAAATAGTAGAACATTTCAAGTTAAAGCTTATTAAATGAGTAAACATGATAAAGTCTGTCCTATTTAGATTTTTAGCTCACCTGAGCACGAAGTGCTCATGTGAGCTATTGTGATCACCTTTCGTCCGGCATCCGTCGGTCGTCGGTCGTCGGTCGTCGTCCGGCGTCCGTCAACAATTTCTTTAAACGACATCTCCTCCTAAACTACTAGGCCAATTAACACCAAATTTTACAGAAATGTTGCTTAGGTGGTCCCCTTCAAAAATAGCTAAAAGAATTGAAATCCATGAAAAACTCTGGTTGCTATGGCAACAAAAGGTGAAATTTTAAGAAAATCTTTAAAATTCTTCTTCTTCTCAACCAGTAGTCCTACAGACTTAAAACTTGGCATGGATGATCAGTTCATAGACCTGAATTAAAATAGCTAAAATCATGAATGTAGGGCCACCAGGTGAGGAGCACCAGGGGGGATGGGGTAGTACTTTGGGTAAATTTTGTAATCTTTAAGCTTCTTCTTCGGAACCAGGAGCCCTACAGACTTGAAAATTGGCATGGATGATCAGCTCATAGACCTTAATAAAAGTAGCTAAAATCATATTTGTTGGGCTGCCAGGTGCGGAGCACCAGAGGGGAGGGGGTAGTACTTTTGTGAAAATTTTGTAATCTTTAACCTTCTTCTTCTTCTGAACCACAAGCCCTACAGATTTGAATATTGGCATGGATGATCAGTTCATAGACCTTATTATAAATAGCTAAAATCATGACTGTAGATTCACCAGGTGCGGAGCACCAGGGGGGAGAGGGTAGTACTTTTGTGAAAATTTTGTAATCTTTAACCTTCTTCTTCTTCTGAACCAGGAGCCTGACAGATTTGAATATTGGCATGGATGATCAGCATATGGACCTGTATATAAATAGCTAAAATCATGACTGTAGATTCACCAGGTGCGGAGCACCAGGGGGGAGAGGGTTGTACTTTTGTGAAAATTTTGTAACTTTTACCTTCATCTTCTAATGAACCTGGAGCCCTACAGACTTCAATACTGGCATGGATGATAAGCATATGGATCTAAAATAAAATAGCTTAAATCATGACTGTAGGGCCACCAGATGCGGAGCATCAGGGGGGAGGGGGTAGTACTTTGGATCGATTTTGAAATCTTTAACCTTCTTCTTTGAACCACAAGCCCTACAGACTTGAAAATTGGCATGGATGATCAGCTCATAGACCTTAATAAAAATAGCTAAAATCATGACTGTAATGCCACCAGGTTCGGAGCATCAGGGGGAAGGGGGTAGTACTTTTGTCAAAATTTTTTAACTTTAACTATCATCTTCTAATGAACCAGGAGCCCTACAGACTTCAATATTGGCATGGATGATAAGCATATGGATCTAAAATAAAATAGCTAAAATCATGAATGTAGGGCCACTAGATGCCGAGCATTAGGGGGAAGGGGGCAGTACTTTGGATCAATTTTAAAATCTTTAACCTTATTCTTCTCCTGGATCAGGAACCCTACAGACTTGAAAATTGTCATGGGTGATCAATATATTGACATTAATTAAAATAGCTAAAATCATGACTGTAGGGTCACCAGGTGCTGAGTGTCTTGGGGAGGGGGTAGTACTTTGGATCATTTTTGAAATCTTTAAAAGTCTTCTAATGAACCAGGAGTCCTACAGACTTGAAAATTGGTATGGATGATCAGCATATGGACATTAATTGAATTAGCTAAAATCATGACTGTAGATGCACCAGGTGCAGAGCTTCTTGGGAGAGGGGGAGTGCTTTGTTGAGAATTTTGAATCCCTACAGCCTTTATATTTGACATGGATTGATCAACTCATTAAAGAAAACTTTAAAAGACTCAGACTAGGCCTGTATATCTGGCATAGCTTAGCTGATCACAGACCTTTTATGGAAAAAGCTTAAATATATAATGACCAGGGGAGGAGCAGAGGGGGGGGGGGGAGGATTATTTCAAATGTTATCTGATTGAATAAGTGAAAATCTCTTTTTCTGCGGTTGCATGGACATACCTAGGTAATGAATCTTTTTTCTCAGGTGAGCGACCCAGGGCCAACGGCCCTCTTGTTTGTTCAGATTTTTGCTTGTTGGAATGGTATAATGAAATAAGTAACTTAAAATTTTGGTATAATTTAAAATGGTCATTTTGCATGAAATAAGGGGTATTAGTTTTAAGAATATGCTGTTGGCCTTTTTCCTCAAAATATAAGTGTTCAATTAGGAAAATAAATTACATTATTTCTTTACAATATGTTTAAGGTAAATAAAAAAAATACGACAAAAGTGTTTCTTTTTCAAATGACTAAAAGAAAAGTAGTAATCACTTTTATGCATGTTGATTTCAATGGACTGATCTAAATTTTTATTTTACAAGTTTTACAAGCATGTCCATTTGGTTAGAACAGCATTTTTATTGTTGCATGAAAATCTAGTATATTTCGAGGGCTGTATGGTGAATATTGAAGGTTTCTGTCTGTGTTGTTAACAGATGATAAAATATTCTGTACTCAGTATTCTTTATGATGAGTAGAACTTAAATTTCTGCTTTCAGAACCTATCTACATTATAAAAACATTAATCTAAATGCAATTCCGTAATATACACTTTTCTCAATGGAGTTTCTTACAATGTCGACAGAATGATTGCACACTTACAAGAAATGATCTCTTAGTCAATTTCCTTTAATATTGAAAATAGAAAATTCCTCTTTTCCATATGAGGTCAGCAAATCTGATGGAATTTTACTCCATTAAACAAGGCTTTCATATGCATTTAGAATTTATAAGCATCGACAAATCTGTAGAATATCATGGACCTGTTCCTCTTTGCTATTTACCCTTGTCATGCTGAATAAATTTTGGCTAATAATTATCATCAAAATCAAAAGGCAAAAAGCACTGAAAGTACCAACTGTAGGTCAATTCTTATTTGAAAACCAAAATCTATACACAATTCTGGTTTGAAAGTGAGAAACAGGTGGTGTAGACTGACATCAGACTACATATGTGCAGGCTGATGTTTGTCTATAGCTCCTGCCAAAGCAGGAATATTCAGGGTTCAGCATGACAAGGGTTAAACAATTGGCATGCTGAACCTGAAATATCCCTGCCGTGGCTGAAGCTATAGACGAAGATCAAACTGCACATATTTGCAGTCTGATCTTTGTCTATACCACTGTTGTTTCCATTTTCGAAAACAGAAAAGCTTAAAATTTTAATTTTCAAAATGGTTACCAACTCTCTTATAGTGCATCCAGTGCTCCATGCATTTAGATTTTGTAACAATTTTGCCAAGATCTTTTTATTCAGCATGTCAAGGGTTAACTGTTATATCAAAGGTATCAGGTTCAATAGAAAGTATTATTTCCAGAGCATACCTCAATAATGATTGACTTGTTATAGTATGGTTTTTCTCTCTGATTATTTGTTTAGTGCAATATTTCTCTCTGCTGATCAGATATTGAGATTATCTCATCAATTTTGAATAAAAAGAAAACAAAAGAGGTTTCTTGTGTCTACATTTTGTTTATATTTGTCTGGTCTTAAAATAAATTTCAACCAAGGGATATTTGAATTACAGAGGGAACCTTTGGACACTTTCCCATATCAGTATTTTTTTTACCAGGATTCTTCATTTTGGTCAAATTCAAATCTATTCCTATTTATTTGATGGTGTATTTGGATCACTCCTTACTAAACCAAAGTATTATGGAAGATTTTTATGATTGTCATTTAAAAAGCTATTTTTAATCCACCATAGAACACTGCATTAATTAATGGAAAGAAGTATATGCTCATCTGCACTAAGGTTATATCAAGCCAGCTTTAACCCCTTTAATTTATGTCTTTACTTGCACAACCCTTATTTATTGCCTAATTATAAGCCAACTCCCACCACTACCATGTTCATGCTTCCTTTTTAAACCCTCCACAGATCTTAGGATCTTATTTTCTTCATCATTGTGTACCCAAATTATCTTTGAATGTTTTGAATGAGTTTTAAAAAAAGTGCAGCATGAAATAAATGCATTCCCATTGCATGTAATATTTGGTTTGCTCAAACCTGTAATGTTCAGTTTGCATTTTGGTCATTTCTCTTTGATTTCATACAGATTACAATGTCCATGGCAACCACACAGATGTCATCCCCTGTTGACCCTCGTAACCATGACTACATGAATATTGATGAGCTTACAGGTGCTGCAGGTCTTCCAGCAAATATAAGTAGAAATGAATCATTATCATCAGGTAGTACAGCTGATGAGGCTGCCAGGAGGGAAACCAGCATCAATCTGTCAAAGAAAGATAGTTTCTACGAGTCTGATGAAAATCTGTCTTTTCTGAGTCCAACAAAGGCCAAGTTATCTGAATCAAAACCAGCTATTAAAGAAAAACCTGCAATTAAAGAGAAACCTTCATTTGATAAAGTGAAACCTGTTCCGTTGCCAAGGAAACAAGATTCCTCTCAGATGTCACAGATATCCAATGTAACAAGTTATGAGAACGAGGAAGCCATACAGAACTTTAAATCCCAGGAGATGGCTCAGCGACTAGCCCAGGAGATGGCTCAACATAAACTAGCTAATAGAGTGGAAGATGTCCACGATGCCTTCACAGATAAACACCAAGAGTATGATCTAGAAGATGAGATCAATGCTGAAACAAACACAAATCTGAGAGCTGAAAATCCTGGCCTAGGCTTCATGGAGAGGGCAGAAAATGGAGTCAGTTCTTCACCAGAAATATTTGAATATGAGAACAACTCTTTAGGGCCATTACCCTCTTATGAGGAAGCGGTTTCTGGGGATGCTGAGTTTTTCAATATGGATGACCTTGAAGGCCCACCTGTGCCAATTAGAGCTGATTCCCAAACAGTTGTCATGGCAACACCACCCACTGCCAAAGATGTAAGTGTCCAGATATCACATGATATCACAGAGTTTTTGTATTCAAGAGCTTTGCTTTTGTCTCTTGACAACATTTGTTGTCTAAATGAGATTTTAGCTTTCATACTGGTAGTAATCTTTATTTATGCACCTAGTCAGAAACTTGCTTATCTAAAACTTTTAGAGCATTATCAAGTGCACTTGAAATCATTTAGCATCTCATTTTACTTATATCTTGAATCATATATCATTTAAACAAACTTTTTATGAAGACTTTTATTCCATGTCTCATTATTTAAGGGAGCTTGAAAGAAGTCAATTAATTATGCACAACTCACAAGCAGAGGGATAGGGAGTAGAATTAAACATATTGTAACAGATGGTTAGAAAAGTATTTGTTACGCATATTTAAAGTGATTTGATTTCTACTCATTTTTTTGTAAGAAAAACTTGTGGAAGACGAGTTGAAATGTCCTGAAATTTGCAATTAGTTTGAAAGTAAACATTAATCTAGTTAGATAATGGTTAAGTCATGATCTTTATAATCTAGAATTGAGATTTTTTTTTGATCTTCTAATACTGCTGATAAATTTTGGCATGCTTGTAGTTATGCATGAATATTTTCAAATTTTTGAAAGGTTGAGGAAACTTTTTGAAACAGTTATGATTTAAGATATGTTTTGATGGGTGAATCATTGGCTTTAATTGACTTTTTCAAGCATAGTTTGAGAAAAACACAGTCATTATTTAGGCCACAGTGATGTTTGTCATTCCTCGGTGGTAACTAAATAATTTGTGAAGATACCCAAGTTAAACTTAGGATACATGTCTTGAAAATTGTTTTGCCCTTTTTGTTCTTTGATTCAGAAAATTATTAACTATCAACGACCATAATTAATTAACATGATTTTGAAAATGTGTCAATAATCTTAAATGTTTGCCAACTTGAATGATAACAATTCTTATTTGATGTGTTGTATTAAAAATGATAACTTACTCAATCCTTTTCATGCTGACAACAAAAAAAAGCCCTGGGTTCAGAATGGTAAAATGGTGCAAACTGTTGGCAAATTAGATCTTGCTTTGCACATGCACATGTGTGTAAAGCAGGGATAATTTACAAACAGTTTGTACTGTTTTGTCATTCTGAACACAGGACAGATTTAGAAGAAGATCTGTCTGTATACATTGTGCTGTCTGAATTTGGACTGCATTGCATCTGTTTCTTAACCCATGTCCTGCTGAACCCTGAATATTCCTACTTTGGCAGGAGGTACAGACAAAGAACAGTCAGCCCTTCTGTGCAGTCTGTTCTCAGTCTTAGCCATCGGGTTTTTCCTTTAAAACAAAAAGAGTTTATTCTTATGCCCCCGAATCGAAAGATCGGGGGCATATTGTTTTGTCCGTCTGTCTGTCTGTCTGCAAAAGTTAACCAAAAAACTTAACATTGCCAATATCTTCAAGCCTATTCAAGATACAATGCTCATAATTGGCATGATGATAGATCTCAATAATCCGCATCTGCTGATACCAAGGTCAAGGTCATGTGACAAGGTCAAGGTCATCTCTCAAGGTCAAATAACTCAAAAAGTTAACCCAAAACTTAACATTGCCAATATCTTCAAGCCTATTCAAGATACAAGGCTCATATTTGGCATGATGATAGATCTCAATGATCTGTATCTGCTGACACCAAAGTCAAGGTCATGTGACAAGGTCAAGTTCATCTCTCAAGGTCAAATAGCTCAAAAAGTTAACCAAAAAACTTAACATTGCCAATATCTTCAAGCCTATTCAAGATACAATGCTCATATTTGGCATGAGGATATTTCTCAATGATCCGCATCTGTTGGTACCAAAGTCAAGGTCATTTGACAAGGTCAAGGTCATCTCTCAAGGTCAAATAGCTCAAAAAGTTAGCATTGTCAATATTTTCAAGCCTTTTAAAGATACAAGGCTAATATTTTTCATGATGATAGATCTCAATGATCCGCATCTGCCAATACCAAAGTCAAGGTCATGTGACAAGGTCAAGGTCATCTGTCAAGGTCAAATTACTTCAAAAAAACTTAACATTGCCAATATCTTCAAGCCTATTCAAGATTAAAGGCTTATATTTGGCATGATGATAGATCTCAATGATCCCCATCTGCTGGTACCAAATTCAAGGTCATTTGACAAGGTCAAGGTCATCTCTCAAGGTCAAATAACTCAAAAAGTTAGCCAAACAATTTAAATTGCCAATATCTTCAAGCCTATTCAAGATACAAAGCTCATATTTGGCATGATGATAGATCTCAATGATCCGCATCCGCTGGTTCCAAAGTCAAGGTCATGTGACAAGGTCAAGGTCATGTGTCAAGGTCAAACTTTGAAAAAATGCTGTTACAGGGGCATTCGTGTTTCACAAACACATCTTGTTTTCATTTTTTTTTTTTCAAAATAAATACTGACTTACAATGAGTGTACCCAGTGCTCTAAGCACTTTTATTTTCATGTAATTTTGTATATGTCTTAATTACCCAAGACAAGGATGAAGTTACAGATGTTTGTAAGATAAATGCTCAATGTGCAGAAATGCTCGACAATCTGCATCATGCCCTTCCATTGATTTTAATACAATTTTGCAACAGTTTTATCTAGCATGACAAATGTGTGTAAAAGATGTTGTTATTACTCTTTATTGAAAAAAGAGGTTTATTGTTTTACTTATCATCTGTCAGACCATATTTATGTAGGTGAGTCAATATATCAAACAAAGATACTGCCTTTAATAAGCTCATAAATAACATTTGAATTACCATCTTTATTTTTAGCTCACCTGAGCACATGATGCTCAAGGTGAGCTTTTGTAATCTTTGAATGTTGGTTGCCAGCCATCAGTCGTACATCGTCAGATGCCAACAGTGTTTACACTCTAGAGGCCACAAATATGGACCAATCATCTTGAAACTTTGTCAGAATGTTTTCCAGGTCACAAAGATTAACCCTATTGAAAATAAGAAGAATCTAGGTCATATCACAGGAAAACGGGGCCTTAATCACAATTTTTTTGTTTACACTCTAGAGGCCACAAATCATAAATATGCAATTATGATTTTTTGCCGGAAAATTTTATAACTATTTATTAAGACAAAGAAACGAAGGTGAGCGATATAGGACCATCATGGTCCTCTTGTTCTAGAAAATATGATATCTAACCTAGCCAGTGGCTTCACTTGAATATTTGCTGATGCATAGCTATGGCCTCTAATTATCACTTCCCAAAGGGCAAAGTGTTTCACAAATACATCTATGTGTCTTAACTAGTGTTAAATCTTTTTTTATCTATCTTCATGTATGTGTTGATACCCTCTATTGCTTCTTTTACCTTCTGTTCCTGTATTTATTTCATTAATATCTTAATCTCCACCCAGCCTGAACTAGATTCAACCAATCAAAAATCACCAATTCCGTCCCCGCGGAAAACCACACCAGAGAAGCCCAAAGTGGTGAAATCACCGCGCCCAAAACCACCCATACCTCCAAAACCAGTTTCCCCTTACTCTCCTGCACAATCAGTAGAGGTTCAGGTAAAAAATCATACAGAGCTATGGATAGAGGGAGTAAAATCGATTTAAGATCAAAATATTTTAAAAAAATTATATAAATCCTTCACTGTTGGTATTCATTGGAATCGTCTCAATGAGACCATTAAAATGAGTACCCACAACATAGGGTTTTGTTGGAAAATAATGATTTTAGAACGGTTTTACCCTCTCTGATCTAGACCTGGCCATAGTTGGGTGATACTGTATGTTTGATACATAGTCAATGCATGTGTTTTGTACTAACACATTTTAATCATTTATTTTCCTTGTTTAATTAGATTTCTCACTATCTTGGTATTGTCCAATGTATTTTTTCCCTCACCCCTCACCCCTGGCTGGCGTTAATGCATCTACCCTAAAGTTAAAATGGGTATTCACTATTGGTGTTAATGAAAGGTTTGATAATATTTATTTTGATTTCAGAAGAATAAGCATGTTTTCTTACTGAGCCATTTAAAGTTTCTATTTTCTTAAGGTGTTGGTATGGGAAATGTTTCTTCTTCTTTTATTCCTAATTAACCTCGATTTCTACACATTTATTACAATGCATGTACTGTATTTACCAAAAGTATTCGGATCCCCGAAAAAATTTGGACACCATTAATTATTTTCAGAAATAATTTATTTTTTGTCAATTTTTTTGGGTGTCCAAATACTCATGGTAAATACGGTAGTTTTGTTTACAATTTTCACAATTAATTGATTTATGATTAAAATTGTTTTACTATCACAAGCAAGAAATTTTATAGACATTATCATACATTTTCATTAGATGCAGATTGCACTTGTCTTTTATGCTTCAAAATAAAATAGATCTATAATATTTTGGGATAAGGGCACATCTTAAAAGAAGTGCAAAAATATAGTAACTTCATATGAATGTATTACGGGCTTACAATGGTTTTGATCAGAACTTTCAAAATTGTCAAATTTGACAAAACCCGAACCTGATTGATCAATTACCATAATGTTTGCACTTGAATGTTTTTCAATGGAATGGCTTAAATGAAAAGACCAAGGAAGCATTTGCATGTAAAGGAGGTTGAATTGCAAATATCATTTTACATAAAACATTAAAATGATAAATTATATGGATCCTATGGACTTTCTAACGCTCACTCTCCTAACATTCAACAGTTCCTTTAGATAGTACATGTAAAACTAACATAAAATCTCAACTCACATAATATTGAAGTATGATCAGTGCATATTAATTGTTTGTTTCTATATAGTTATAAGCACAATAGTTTTGTGTGTACTCCTCTATATTCAAAATATGCATCTTATCAGAGTGAAGTAATTCATTTTTAATACCTTTTTGATACTGTATGCAAACAAAATAAACCATTACTGTTATCATCATTTAGATAGCAAAAAATTAGAAAAATCATCTTTGTTTAAAATAGTTGTGTACATAAAAAGCACCTAGAATTTTGATAAGAAATACTACAAATTTAAAATACCAGTTACACTTTTCATATTTAGATCTTTGTATTGCTAGAAGTTTGTAATGATAGTCATTAAAATCAAGTTGTAAAGCAAAAAATAAGTCAAAATGGACTCTGACTTTTAAGAAAATTTTGGTAATAACAATAACAGTTGGGTATTGTTGTATATTTCAGGAGGAAGGCCCACCCCCATTACCTGTGACATCACCTCCCCCACTCCTCCCCCTGGATGATGATACAAAGGTTAGTATTAAGTTATGATACAGCATGTTTTACAAGATTAGTTTGATACAAAATTAATTCTTGAACAAAGTAAATTTTATACCCCACAAATCTATGTTAGTCTGTTTATCTGTGGAGTCTGTGGTCTTGTGGTTAGGACGGTGGCTTTGGGATCGAAAGGTCCCGCAATCAAATTCCAACTAGACCACGGGAAATTTTCTGAGCAAGAATTAATTCCACGTTGCTCCTCTCCAACCAGGTGTATAAATTGGTACCTGTGAGAATGTAAGTCTAAGTGCTGTGGCTGCCGATGTGCGCTGTTTGTGAACAGCTGACTTGCAATTCAATGTTCGGGGTTAAAGTGTGAAGTCGGTTGAATATGCCTGGCATAGAAACAGACTATAAATTCAACTTAAATTTAAACTTTATCTCCAGCCTTTTCATGTCCACTCAAATGCTCTCCAACTAATGAACAGATTTCATATAACTTTTAGGGATGTGATCAGTACTATAAAGCAGATATATTCCATTTTGGTTACAATCCATTGAGTGATAAAAATGGCATTCAATTATGGAAAAGCACCTTTAGAGTGTGTGTAAAAGGGGGGGGGGGTAGTCTGTTTGCCACAGTTCTAGGTAATATTCTGAGCATAATATTCTGAGCATTTTAATTATAAGGAGTCAAGCTGACTATTATGGCAGCATTATTATGGCAGGATATTTACGTAAAATCTTGTGAAAAGAGCTTCAGTTACTATTTTTGTCTCCAGAATTGGCAATTTGTTTAAAAACCAATATATTTTCATGCCTTTAAATACTTTAAAGAAAAAAAGTAAAAGAAATACTGAGATATTTTATCCTGACTTGAACAAAAATCATATCTTTCCAATATGATTCAATAATCATTCCACGGAATCTGCCAAAACTCAGCACCTATTAATGTATATATGGTACATTAAGGCAAATGCAATTGTTTTGTGCAGATCCCATGATTTATTTTAAGGTTGTGGGCCTGTAATAGTTCCGCATCATTTTGGACCCCATGAACTTTCACAATGTTGACCAAGGTTTCCTAATGAAGATCATTAGAAAACCTTGGTTAACACTTTTAAGTTCATAACTTCCGAAACGTTGCAAATCTATTACCAGTCCGCTTACTTAACCCGAAATCAGGTAATCAATTTTGGGCTGAGAGTTTTGATGGCAGTGGTGAAAGAAAATGAATAATATAAAAAATCCATTGTAGGAAATGTTGAATTGGTTATCAATGGTGAGTTTGATATTATTGAAACTAATGTTAATCTGAAATAAAAAAGCGAGAAAACAAAGGATATCAAAGGAAATTCAAACCATCACAAGGGAGCAAAATTAACCCATATCATGCTGTTCACAACATATTTCTGCTATACACAAAGCTTTTACAGTCACTGTAGACTTAAATCAGCTTGTTAACATGGCAGTCTGATCTTAGCCTACAATGTCTGCTTTCTACCATATTGTGAGGGAAAAAAAAAGACCCTACTGGCTTACATATCTCAAAATTATCAATTTTGTTTGGCACAAAATATAATTCAGCACAAAATGGGTGAACACCAGTCAAACTTCAAATCATAGAAAGTTGCTGACTAATTGTATAATCTTCTTTGCCTGGGTATCAAACAATGTGGAAAAAGAAGAAATTGCCTGGATTTAATAATTTCTTCATTTTCCCATTCGTATGATGATTCAAAGGACATTTTTTTAACAGGAGTGAATTAGAAAATTGTTCTTTATCTTATGTTTTCTCTAGCTTATTTGTCTATATGATATGTACAGAGAATAGAAGCTAGATTGTTTTTTCACAGGAATAAATGTTTTTAGGTCTTTGTTATTGATTTGAATGCTCTTGCACATTATTTTGCTGAAGATTGGGATGTTATTACTTTCACATTTACTAAGTAATTTTGGATGATTTAGCTTTAATTGAATATTTATGATATCAGAAAAAGATGTTTTTTTGTGGTAATCACCTATTTCATATTGTGTCAGGATTTTTTGGATTCACCTCTTTTCTTGTTCTTTTTACCATTCTTTTTGTTGATAACTAACATCTTAAGCCCCAAACCCAACAAAAGAGCAGCAGTTTAGTTTCATTTGCTGAAAGCCATTAGACTATTTCATGGCTATGATACCAATGTTCAAGTCTAAACATGAATTGATTTTTTGTTTGCCTAAAGTATTTTTCACTTATTTTTTTTCTCACAATTTGTTGGATTTCAGCTAAATATCATAGAAATGATAATAAGAAGTGTACTAATTGGATGAAAAACATGGGTTTCACAGATAGAGCACCGCAATTTTATGATAAATATTGAGAACTGTATAGGGGATAATCGTTTGTTAAAGTGTAAGATCGATTTATATTTCATCGAGTGAACAACAAAAGCTATATTTTCACGAGTGGCAGAGAGTCTGCCATGCGCGAGTGAAAATATAGCTTTTGTTTTTCACGAAATGAAATATTAATCGATCTTACTCAAAAAGCAAAAGATTATTCTATTTCTTTAATGCAAAAATGAGACAAAATGTGAAATTTCTAGGACATATTTTCGTAAAGCGTGTCATTTTGTGCGTGAATGCTAAGCAACGTTCATTGTAGCGTCACTTATTTCGCCCCGCATAGATGACGTCAGATAGGATGAAATGCACAAAATAAGGGTATAAGTTTTTGATAATTTAACTGCTTTTGCGGTGAGTTTATCAAGTGATAATCTACAATTATTTCTCGATAAACCACCAAAAAGCATTAAAGAAAAAAGCATTTCACCACAAATCCTGTGTAAGGAATAATCTATGGTTGAATTTTATCCCATTATTTAAATATTCTGACCAAAGTGAAAATTTACAAAAGTTCTTCTTTGTGAATACTTAGTGGATTTGATCAAAATATTTACTACACTTTTATAAGAATCATTGGAAGTAAGCTATTATGCTCTGGCTTAATTTCATCATTATTTAACTAGTTCAAGGGAGATAACAGAGTTGCAATTGAATCCAAGAGAGATAATCATGTAGCAATTGAATTACTTTATAACAGTTGTTTCCCTTGTATTCTTTAAAGTTTTACAGGTTTTAACATAAAGTGCCTTATTCTCTGTATAAGAAGCATTTTGTTCAACATAGCTTTCAGATAATTTAATCTATGAATGTGGGCTATAATACTAGAAATATTTGAGTAAAATACCATTTATAAGATCATTTAGATAAATTCTTCAAAGGTTAAATATCAAAATAGCACATATCTGGCTAATCAGGGAAGGTTTGTTGAATAAATAGATTATTCTGAATTCTCACTTAGACACTATTGGTGTATTGGTACAAAAAGGGATTGTTGCCTTTTTGCATTAAAACTTTGTTCATATTTTTGAAAAACCTTTTTAAAATAGACCTGATTGCAATATGAAATACATTATACTTTCTGTTAAAAGGGGATTGAATATGATTCGGTTTAGAATGGCAGGACCTTATCTTTAACCAAATAAGTATAAAATGACTTTAAGAATATAATAGTGTTCTGTTAGGGTCAGTTACCAGTGGCATAGATTTGTTCTGTTAAGGTTGTGGACATGTAATAGTTCCTATACGTTTTGGGAGTGATGAACATTAACAGTGTTAACAGAGATTTCCTAATGAAATCATTAGGAAACCTTGGTCAACATTGTGAAAGATCATTTGTTCCAAAATGTTGCTGAACTATTACAGTTCCACTAGTTCCACCTTTAAAAAGGAAATGCAGAAAATCAATTTGAAATTAAAGTTGACTAAACAGCATGAAAGAGGATATGCATACACAGACAGCATGTGCCAAAAGCTTGAACTATTATTGACACTAGAGCTTAACAATTTAATGATTTGAATTGTTTGGCTTAAACCGTAAACAGCATGGCATTTGAATTTAGAAAGCAACTTTATGATGTTTTTAGGCTTCATGAATATTATAATAGGTTACATCACATTTGCCTTTTGTAATACCTGTTCAAAAAGAACACTTAAGGTTTATCATTACATTCCAAATTAGAAATTAGATTAAATGATAGGTGATCCTTCAGGCCAAATAAGGACCAATTCTGAGCATAGTAAAATAAATAATTGTTAAAGAGTTTGGTTCCAATAAAGGTTAAACAGAAGTGACATTCAAAGATTCTTAAATATTAATGATAAATAGAGCCGCTGTCAAAGCATGGTGGTAGCGCATTTGACTGTAATTCAAAAGGTCCCGGGTTTGATCCCCGACAGCTCATTCTTTCCGTCTATTTGTCTCCCACCAATGGGTTGATAATTGTAGACCTATTTGGGATAGCAGCTGGAGGCTAGGGAAGGATGTAATGTTGTACTTGTGTGAGAAATACCAGGAACCCATTGCTAGGTACTCCAGCAGCAGCGATATGACTGTAAAATTGTTCAAAGTGGCATTGAACCATATTTGATCAATCAATCAGTAATACTAAAAGATAATTCTAGAATCAGATATTCAGCCAAGTGCAAAAGGTTTTGGCTCTAATTTGCCTGTGCACTCAACACAGAATAAAAATTGCTTTCACCTGATTGGTCTGAGTATGATTTTGCAAATTATTTTAGCTGACACAAAAGTATCTGATTATATAGAGAATAATAGTGTAAGTGTTTTGAAATATCAATGTAATCTGGTTGAGGTTGGGAGAATTTATCATGACGATGCTTTGCCGAGTCCTGATAATTTCTTGCAGCCGAGACCAGATAACATTTATATTTTAAGACAATTAAATGTTATTCTTTTTATCATGCAATTTTTTTACAGTGCCTAATTATATCAACCCTTAAAAATCAAAGAAATTCAGGTGAAAGTATATGAAAATTGTTTTTAAAAATAGGCTACCTGCTATCAGGTTTTGTTATCAGACAGGTGATATCAGGTCAATAAAGGCTCCATTGCATGATAAAGTGAAATATAGTGCTGAATTATAATTCAAAATAACTTTAGACTGGTCTATAGTAAAAAAATCTTTAAAATCTTTGTCTCAGTGGGAAGAAATATTGTGAGGAAATGAAATTGCCTATCATAAGCAGTTTCTTCATTTACCATATGTTTTTTCCAAGCTTCTTACTTAGATAATTAAAAAAGTAGGCCTAAGTGAGGTGGATTAAACCATTCTAAATCTTCATTGCCTTGGAAAATACATTTGTTACCAAAGTAGTAGAATCTGTGCTCTGTATGCAAGTTTGGCTGAGATCATATAAGTCAAAAAACTTAAGATATGACCCCATGAAATATTTTCAAGTTCTTAGAAAAAATTTTAGTTTCAAACACCCTTGTAAATACACTAACAACATAAGATATAGTTGAGTTACAACAATTGTAGAATTAATGACACCCTTTCAAACGTTGAACTCTGTAAAATTAACAGCTTTTCCCTTCTGTTGTTTCAGTCATCCACAAGTAATACATCAACCACCCCAGTCAGCGTGAAGGAGAACCCAATCAGTCGGGCGGGTATGGTGAGCCCGGGCAGCGATACCCAAGATGTGAAGTCAGATCAGCTGGATACTTCCTCGTCATCAGATCAGTTCAACCAAAGTGACCTTAAGGTATATACACTAAACTTCACAGGCATTTGATTATAAGAACATGTTTTACCAGATTGTTCTTAGCACAGCTGTTTTCGGAGAAAACTGGAGGTATTGCTATAACCTAAGCGTCGTTGTTGTCGTTTTCATCATTGTCATGCAGAACTTTGACTTTTTGTGATATCTCTGGTTCTACTGAAGGCAATCTCTTGTAACTTGGCACACATGCTCACCATCATAAGAGCAACCAATACAATCTGCAAAACAAAAACCATCAACTCAAGAAAAAACAGACACTTTTTTGCAAAACATAACGCAGTCATTTACACCACACAAACAAGTTATTGAAAAACACAATAACAAACAAAAACCAAAAGTTTTTATCATGGGAGACTCTGTTACAAAAGATATCAACCCAATCAGACTGTCTGGAAATAGCTTCCAGGCTAGGGTCAGGTCTCACTCTGGTGCAACAGTACCAGATATTACCAGAAATTTACAGCAATGTAAGAAAAAGGAAGACCTCTCACAATATGACATGTTTATTATACATGCCGGTATCAATGATGTTTCTGGTGCTAAAAATAGCCAAATGATTACAACTCCTACAGCTTACAAAGGAACTGAAAAGCATTAACCCAAAAGCCAAAGTGGTATTATCATCAATCCTAAGGAAAAAACATGATAAATTGTCTCTGCCAATTATTGATGAATTAAACTCTAACTTGAAATATGTCTGTTCAAAGAATGATGTAATATTCTTGGACCATACACCTTCATTCAGTGACAGTGAAGGACTTGTCATTAAATACTTGTAAAGGGGTGATGTTCATCTATCAAACAAGGGCACATCCTTGTTTGCATCAAACATGAAGAAATGCATCTTTTCATCTCTTGAGTTAACAGACTCAGGGATACAATATCCAAAAGCTGTAAATTTTCCTTGGGTAAAACATCAACGAAGGAGAGAAATTCCAAATCATCAGTACCCACCCAATCGACACCAGTTCAATGTCATGTGGGGAGCACCTCCATGGATCTATCATCACAGACCATATCCTTAAACCATATTAATCAATCAGAACTTGTTAAAGCAGAAGAATATAAAATTCACTGTAATCAGGGCAAGTTTTTTTCCAACTCAAAGAATGGACTCAACATTTTTAACTTAAATATTCATTATTTGCTTCCAAAATTTGAAGAAATAAAAGCTCTTGTGCATGATCACAGTGAAATTGACATCTTGTGCCTTAGTGAAACTTTTTTACATAAACAAATTGAAAACAATGAAATACACATTAGTAATTACAATTTATTTAGAAGAGATAGGGGCAGTCATGGTGGAGGTATAGTCACATATATAAGAAATGAATTTCATTCAATTCTAAGACAAGATCTTGAACGCCCTAATATTGAAGCTTTGTAGTTAGAAGTAAGGCATTCTAAACAACGATCTTTCATACTTGGAAACATATATAGGCCTCCATCTGCAAATAATGATTGGGTCATTGAAATTGAAAACATTTTGGAAACTCTTTCTTTTGAAAATAAAGAAATTATTTTAACAGGAGATTTCAATTTTAACTTTTCTAATTCGATATGTTCATGCTCTTTTTGGAATGATGTCATTCAATCATACAATTTATCTCAACTTGTTGAAACTCCAACTAGAGTTACAAGCAGTACAGCCACTACTATAGACCATGTCTATTCTAACAAACCTCAAAATATCACCAATATAAATGTTCCAAAAATTGCATTAAGTGATCATTACCCTGTATGTTTTACACGTAAACTTAACTCCTCTGATTTTCCAAAGATATCTCACAATATAATTCAATACAGAAATTTACATCACTTTGATTCAGAATCTTTCTGCAGAGACCTAGCAAAACAGCCTTGGTCCCGTATAGAAATTTATGATCATGTAGATGACTCATTGGACTGTTTTGTTGCATTGTTCAATGATATTTTAAACCAACATGCCCCCTTAAAACAAAAACGAGTCAAACACAACAACCTTCCAGAATGGTATACAAATGACATCAAAAATGCCTCAAAACAATGTGATAGAGCAAAAGCTCAAAATGATACCCCTCTATACAAATACTGGAGAAACAAAACGAAAGAACTAATACACCAAGCTAAACAATATTTCTTTAATTCAGCAATTAATGAAAATAAAAGGAACCCAAAAAAATTGTGGAAAAATCTTAAGGAAGTGTCAGGAAAATCAAGAACTATTCAATCAAATTCTATAACAGATGAGCATGGACTTCCTATTACTGATGCTAGCTGTAAAGCTGAAGTTTTTGATTCATATTTTTCAGATATATTAAAATCTTCAAAATCCTACAATTTAAATAACAGTAGTTATAATGTTAACTTGCCACAGGGTAAACCAACTGAGTTTTCTACAGTTCAAAGCAGTTTTATAATCCCTCCCATAAATGAAGAGTTTGTTATTAAACAAATTCAAAGTTTGAATGTAAATAAGTCCACAGGACTTGATGGTATAAAGCCAAAATTTTTAAAAATAAGTGCTAGAATTATTTCAAAGCCTATAACCTATATATTTAACCAAAGTATAAAACAAAATGAATTTCCTTCTTTGTTTAAACAAGCTAAAGTTATTCCAATTTTCAAAAAAGGGGATAAAACAGATGTAAGTAATTACCGCCCCATTTCAATTTTGCCAGTATTATCAAAAAATTCTTGAACGTCATGTTAGTGACAAATTGAAGGTTTATCTTGAAGACAATATGCTTATTCATGGAAGCCAGTCAGGATTTCAAAGTAACGATTCTTGTGAGACAGCTCTCACAGCCATTATTGATTCCTGGATTGAAGCCATTAATAACAAAAAGGTTGTGGGAACTGTCTTTCTTGACTTAACAAAAGCCTTCGACTTGATGAATCATGATCTACTTTTACAAAAGATGAGCAAGTTTAATGTCAACAATCATTCTCTGGTATGGTTCAAGTCTTATCTTTCTAATAGAACACAGAGGGTATCTGTCGAGGGTAAACTTTCTACATCACAAGATAAAATGTCTGGTGTACCCCAAGGCTCTGTTTTAGGTCCTATTCTTTTTCTATTGTTCATAAATGACCTTCCATTACATCTAACATCATCATCAACAGATTTATTTGCAGACGATACAACAAATAGTGTGACAGGTCAATCAACCACAGCAGTATGTAAATTGCTCCAAAATAGTCTAAATGCTATAGATGAATGGTGTGGAAGAAATGCAATGCTGCCCAATCCAAACAAAACAAAAGCAATGATTATCACACCAGCAAACAGTATTTCAAGCAAAGAAACGTTTCCATTATTTCTCCATGATCAACAAATAGAATTCTCTGAAGTAGAGAAATTGCTTGGAGTACAAGTTGACCATAAACTGTCTTGGGCAGTCCAAATTGAAAACTCGTTAAAAAAATGCAATTCTTTACTTTACCTTCTTACTAGAATTAAGATTTATCTTGGTGTTCATGTAAGAAAAATGTTCTTTAATGCTTATATTCTCCCACACATTGATTATTGTTGTGTTATCTGGGGAAATTGTAATTCTAAACTTTTAGATAAGCTTAAAAAATTTCAAAAGAGAGCTGAAAGAGTAATTCTTGATAAAAATACTGATACTCCTAGTAATGATCTATTCAAAGAACTTAATTGGCTCGGCATTCATGATCTAATTGTGTTCAAAAAGTCTGTTTTTATGTATTAATCCTTAACTGGTAAACATCCAAACTACATATCAAACCTCTTTACTCAATCAGCTAACACAAATCTGAGATCAAATTCTTATGAAGTTCTTAGAATTCCAAAGCCAAGGATCGAGTTTTTCAGGAAATCAATTGCTTACGCTGGTCCAAAAATTTGGAACCAAATACCATTATATATACCAAATGCTGACATTCTAAATAAGTTCAAATCTACCTTCTTGATTTGGTGGAAGTCTAATGCACTAACCGATTTAGTCACCTGGAAACCATAGGTAAAAACTAGCCTATTCAATTTTGTTCCTTCATAGAATTGAAGAGTTTCTGATTCCAAAACATTATGTATAAAACCAAATTTGTTGTGAACAATTGTTTTTCTGCACTTGATTTATATAAGCAGTCTGTAAATAGATAATACCTCATGTTGTTTTGTTAAGATTAGTATTCATTATGTAGTGCATCTTATTATAATTATTGTCATTTTACACATTTAGACTGATCCAAAGCTAAATGGTTAAAAATGATAATATCAATAGTAATTCATTAATATCAAAATGTGACAGAATTCAGGTTCAGAAAAGTGTAAATAAGTACCATAATAATAATAATGTATCGGTACTATTTAATACATGTACAAGACAAAACATATTGAAGCTTTTATATGATACATTTTTCATTCATTCACTGATACTTGTTAATTTATGTTGTTTGTGTAAATGATTTTGTAAATATTTGAAGAGGCCCACAGGGAAGACTGGGTTTACCCAACTGTGTTGCCTCGTTAAATAAAGACTTTATTATTATTTTATTATTATTATTATTATAATACTATCAAGGGGATAACTCTAAATGCCATTTGTGCCAATAATGCCCCTTTTTCGACTTAGATTTTATCCAAAATCTAGCGCTCAACAGCTGAGCCTAGGTACCCATAGGCAGTGCCCTTGTTCTATACATGTATTTTGCTTACTCCTGATGGTAGGATTGCTCTAATTGGCTCCTCTATTTGAGTCTGTACTTGTATTTATTCCTGTCAGGCACTTGTGTGATACTTGTGCACACAATTGTTAATATAAATTCCCTTAGTTTGAAATTCTCAGTTGTAACAAATGTTTTATAATATTTGGACAAGACAAATAAGTATCGAACTATTACTATAATTTCGAAGTTTCAATTTTATGAAATTTTCAGTAGACATGGATAAGTTGAAATTTATTCTGTCATAAGATTTTATTTCAGATAAGTTGATCCTAACCTGAATCTAGAATAGAAATTGTATTAAGCGAGCCTTGGCGAGCCTATTTACCTTTCTATTCTAGATAAGGTTAAGATCAACTCGTTTCAAATAAAATCGAGTAACAGATTATTTTGTTCACATTAACAACAGATTATTTTTATCACATTTACAACATTTTGTACATTAAAAACCATTCTTGAAATGTTCTGATGATAGAAATGCCTAAAACATATGTGTTAGATGATATCATGATGACATCACTAAGAATGTCATCTTACACATGGGTAAGACAAGAATATCTCTGATGGCTGAGCTTTGTGAGAAATATTCAAGTTTAATGCATGTTGATAGATATAATATATTCCACTACAGGTTGTCCAGACATCTCCCTCATCCTCACCAAGGACAGCCTCCCCTGGTATATCACCAATAACATCTCCAAGTTTGATGAGATCTTTGTCGGGCCCTGATGCTTTCCCACCATCACTCGAGAAGAAAATTATTCTGAAGAGGTCTGATAACAATCTAGGTGAGTCTAAAAAACCAATAACATCTCCTAGTTTGATGAGATCTTTGTCAGGTCCTGATGCTTTCCCACCATCACTCGAGAAGAAAATAGTTCTGAAGAGGTCTGACAACAATCTAGGTGAGTCTGAAAACCAATAACATCTGCAAGTTTGATGAGATCTTTGTCAGGTCCTGATGCTTTCCCACCGTCATTTGAGAAGAAAATTGTTTTGAAGAGGTCTGACAACAATCTAGGTGAGTTTTAAAACTAATTACATCCCTTAGTATGATCATATCTTTGTCAGGTCCTGATGCTTTCCCACCCTCACTTGAGAAGAAAATTGTTTTGAAGAGGTCGGACAACAATCTAGGTGAATCTAAAAAATCAATAACGTCTGGAAGTTTGATGAGATCTTTGTCAGGTCCTGATGCTTTCCCACTATCACTTGAGAAGAAAATAGTTTTGAAGAGGTCTGACAACAATTTAGGAAAGTCTGAAAACCAAAAAACATCTGGAAGTTTGATGAGAACTGGTTGAGTCCTGATTCTATCTCAACATCTCTCGAGAAGAAAATAGTTCTGAAGAGGTCGGACAACAACCTAGGTGAGTCTAAAAAACCAATATTATCTCCTAGTTTGATGAGATCTTTGTCAGGTCCTGATGCTTTTCCACCTTCACTTGAGAAGAAAAATGTTTTGAAGAGGTCTGACAACAATTTAGGTAAGTCTGAAAACCAAAAAACATCTGGAAGTTTAATGAGAACTGGTTGAGTCCTGATTCTATCTCAACATCTCTCGAGAAGAAAATACTGTATTTATTCTAATAATCGCCCGGGCGTTTATTAGAAAAGTAGTGTTCGGCGCAGTTGGGGATGGGCGATTATTGGAGGTATTCTGTTGGGCAATAACTCAAACTTACTATATACGAACTTAAAATGTCCCTAAACAATGATAATGTGATACGTATCTGATAAATACAAAGTAGATTTCCGCGAATGTATTTATATTCTGCTATCATAAAACAATGGGATAAATTGAAAGTTAATTGATCATTAAATAGCTAAAGAATTCCCTCTCTGATACGGTGCTCGAAAAAACTAAACTAAAACTGTCGACATCGGCAAGTGATAACACCGACGACATTGCTGTTCTGTTTAGATTTTGAAACTTGAGCCAGAGGATCGTAGTGTTCAATAACAGATTCTCCAGTTTCAGAAAATTGTATTATTCTTCGTTTTCGTAGATATGAATTTACTGCATATCGCGGTCATGATTCCAGAGGATCGTAACTACATCCGAACATAGTGGTTACACGCACTTAATTTTAATATTCACCTCGCATTTCAATTTAAACCTATTGTTTGCTCCTTGTATATTTTTCGATAAATTACAAGAAAGGGATTAAAACGCCGTAATAGCAAATATTGCCTACCTGTTGTGAAAATAAAATTAAGTATCCAGTTTTCCTCAATTCTAAAATCCGCAACAAAGTCACAAAGAGACGGCCAAATAATAATTTTAAAAGGGTTTGGCATCTATCGAGACAAGCGTTGGGCGCGTGCAAGTTCCCAACACTTCCAAAAATAGCCGTCGGCGTCTTTGATCATCTATCCAACCTCTGTGTTAAATAAACTGTTCCGCATCCTTTACCTCGTTGCGAGACAAAAATATTTATTTAATTTGCCTGTATTGGCTAGATTGCTACTCGGATTTAATTTTAAAGAAAAGACATTGAATATCGGTAAATTCTTTTTATTCAGTTATTTGTTAAGAATATCATAGTTTTAGATTAAAATATAGTCCCATGTTTCGGACAAAAAATATTTATTTTTCCGTCAGTGGAAGCTGAAAACGCAGCTACGTCTGACCGGAAATCTTGCAAGCATTCTTTCTTTGACATTGGACTTAAAAAATGTTTGTGATAATCAGTGTTTAGGATAAAATATAGAACTTATTCAAATCTGAGTAAATTATGCAGTAACGAACATCGCAAACATAAAGATCACAAGCAATTCCCGATCTTCAGTAGGCTAACTCTCTTAAACGAATGCCAGTTCACCTAGAAAAACGAATCAACAGTGCTTTTTTGTTTTTGTCGTAGGTGTTGCATGATTTTTATAGTATTTTTGGAATAATTTGGAAGTTTACATTCCGGCAATTTTTCTTAAATCGGGGGATGGGCGATTATTAGAATCATCAACCTTTTCCGAAAATTGGTCTTAAAATGGCCGATTTTGAGCGGTGTTTTGGGGGATGGGCGATTATTAGAATAAATACGGTACATGTAGTTCTGAAGGGGTATGCAACAATCTAGGTAAGTCTGAAAGCCATTCTCTTGGCTTAACTATCTAGATCTTTGTCAGGTCCTGATGTGTGCCTGCCCTGGCACTTCAAGAAAGATTGTTCTGAAGAGGTCTCAGAACCAAGTTTATCTCCAAATTTGATGTGATCATTTTCAGATCTGAAGCTTCCATGGCTGAATATCACTAGATTGAACATTCTAGATTCAGAAAATAATCACATTTGTATAGGAAGGTGGCCTTTTATCAATTAACTTTTGAATCTTGAGTTTATCAAATGATAATCTACATATTTCAAGATAATTTACCAAAAATTAAAATATAAGTCCTAATTTAGTGTACCATGATTTAAAACATATCTTATTGGTCACCTTTGATTGATAGATTGATTTCAAAATGACTTGATGAGTATTTGCTTTCAAAGAAAAATAATTGAATGCTATGATAGCATTTTAGGATAAATAATGAAATTTTCAGTCTATAATGGTAGGAAAAAGTTCTTTCAGCTTTATACATATGATTATTTCTGCCTTATCGAATTTATTTACTCATGAATATTCATTCTAACATATTGTCAGTGGGTGATCAAAACTTCTTGACTACAGTTTATTAGAGCTGTAGTTAAGAGGTTTTGATCGCTTGATAATCTAGTATTCAAACTCATTCCTACTTATGCATTTAACTGTATTCCAGGTATAACTGTAGAAGCGACAGATAAAGGGATGAATGGCTGTATCGTGAAGAGTCTGGCCAAGACTGGTGCTATATACAAACACGGGCAGATTCAAGTCGGTGATCACATCATGTCCATCAACAACGAAAGCATGAGGCGCATCACGAATACGCAGGCCCGTGTGATCCTCCGCAGAGCATCCCTCATGGGATCTGTAGATATTACTATAAGTTACGTTACTGCTGCTGATGCTGCTGCTCATACAGAGGCTGTTGCTAAGCGACAACAGGAGAGCCCATCTACACCTACCATGATGCCATCACCAAAGTAAGTATTTCGATAAAAAGAAGGCATAAGTAGAAGTTGTCCAATGAGAGAGATTTTGTTGTAGAAGCAGAAAATTCTTTACTTAAGATATTTTTTTTGTAAATTTCAAGGTATGAATAAAAATAAGCAGTTCTTAAAGTACTTTTCACAAGATGAAACCAATTTTGAAAAAAAAAAAATGAAATGAAAGACCAAATAGGTTTAAAAAGAAAGCAGTTGAAGTTAGATTTAAAGTCAGTTTTTATGCCAGGCATATTCAAATGACTTCACCCATTTCGAGGGGTCAGTGCAATACTATATATGACCTGTGTAGGGACTGACTTTAAGCTTCTCCTTTTCAGTGGGTTCTTGCTAAAAGTCAATTTAGATTTGGAAATTTGATTATCATAAGATAAGTTCTTTTTATAGAACAAGAATTCTTAAACTCTAAACAAATAAGCCTACATCTGATGAAGAAATTTGTAAAGACTCAAAGGAATATAGAGTTATTGTTCTTTTAGAGCATAATTGCTTTCAATTGCTAGATTCTTTGTGATCTATAGACAAAGTTTTATTTATTCTCTGGATAATGCATTTTGACAAGTGTCATGTTTGTTAATTTGATAAGGATAATTTAGTTCAAGGTAAATCTTTTATACAAAAGCAAATTCCTGGTACCAGGATCTCATTGAGGAAAAAATATCTTCTTACCTTCTTGTGTCTTGATCGTCTTTTATTTTGAGTAAGAAAAAATCAATACTTAATTTGCAAAGATTGATCATAAATTCTAAATATTATGATAAGGTAAACAAATTCAGTTGGATGTGGATTTGATATTGTATTTGCTTGAAGGTTTATGTTCTATTTGTAAGAAAACTTCTATGGTGGTTGGGATAGATGTATTTCCTGTTGTAAATGGTTGAGGTGTATTAATAGATTATCAATTCTGATTTCTTTATCTTTTCTTCAAAGAAACTTAAATATGAAATTTGAAAATAACGAGAACTTGAGTAATACTTTGCTTCTTTCTTTCCTTTTGCATACTGTCCATATAATGACCTGTAAATAAAATTAGCAAACAAAGAAACAAGAAATTGACAAAAAATAAAGGTATTGTATTTGCTCAGTACGAGCTGGGACAAGTACCAGGGCATAGGGTAGATATCGTTCCTACTGAAAGGTCCTGAATCATTACGGGTTACCTGACTATTGTATCAGCACTACTGATGTACCTTGAAGTCGATTTCCAGGTGACGGTCCTACAGACTAGCTCTATTCAGTACCTGAATACAACTCTTTAAGGGGTAGTGTCCAATTATCAAAATTTTTATATGAGATAGTCTTCAAAGGAGTAATTTTATCAATTTTGTCTGAATTATTTCTTTTTTTATGCCAAAGCATCAAGTTCTGCAACATTTCGGAACTCATGATCTTTCACAATGTAGACCGAGGTTTCCTAATGAAAATAAGGCCAAGGTTAACATTGTTAAAGTTCATTACTACCAAAGATTGCAGAACTATTACGAGCCCATTACCTTAAATTAAACTTTGTCCAAAACTTAATCACTGTTCAAATTTACATCAAGGTCAAATGTCTAAGAAGATCGCTGTTTTGGGGGCATTAGTAATTTTAAAAAAATCATTTTGTTTGCTTGTAAATTTCTGTTGCTAGGAAAGGTTCAGCAGATTGCCATTACATTTTTTTTTCACCAAAATATGGTGATTGAATAATCATAAGAGTTTGTAAAGTATTGTTTTGTTATTAGACCAACATATGTTGTATCTCTGTGCTTCTTTATCCCCTGTCTTTATGTTTCTCGCTGCTAGGATATTTCCAAAGCATTATCGGTAAGATTTCAGTTCTCTCCCTTTGTTGTGGTTGAGGCCTGACGGCAGAAATCAACAGCTTTGAACGGCTTTATTATGCATGATACTTCATTGTTGTACAGAAAACACATTACACAGTTTGTTTTCTTTCTGTAGAAAAAATGTTTACATTTTTAGCTCACCTGAGCACGAAGTGCTCAAGGGAGCTATTGTGATCGATCGTTGTCTGGCGTCCGTCTGTCCATCTGTCCCTCTGTCCGTCATGGCGTCAACTTTTTCTTTAAACGACATCTCCTCCTAAACTTATGGGTCAAAATCAACCAAACTTGGCAGAAATGTGCCTTGGGTGGTCCCTTATGAAAATTGCTCAAACGGAACAGATCCGTGCCATATCACAGGAAAAGGGGCCTTAATGACAAATTTCTTGTTTACACTCTAGAAGCCACAAATATGGTCCAATCTTCATGAAACTTGGTCAGAATGTTTGTTAGGTCATGAGGATGAAGTCTATTGAAAATGGGAAGGATCCGTGCCATATCACGGAAAAAGGGGCCTAAATGACAATTTTGTCAAGAATTTCTTTAAACGACATCTCCTCCTAAACTTATGGGTCAAATCAACCAAACTTGACAGAAATATTCCTTGGGTGGTCTCATATGAAAATTGCTCAAACGGAAAGGATCCATGTCATATCACGGGAAAAAGGGCCTTAATGACAAATTTCTTGTTTACACTCTAGAAGCCACAAATATGGTCCAATCTTCATGAAACTTGGTCAGAATGTTTGTTAGGTCATGAGGATGAAGTCTATTGAAAATGGGAAGGATCCGTGCCATATCATGGGAAAAGGGGTCTTAATGACAATTTTTTTGTTTACACTCTAGAAGCCACAAATATGGTCCAATCTTCATGAAACTTGGTCAGAATGCTTGTTAGGTCATGAGGATGAACTCATTTGAAAATGGGAAGGATCCGTGCCATATCACTGGAAAAGGGGCCTTAATGACAATTTTCTCGTAAGAGCTCCAAACGCCACAAATATAATCCAATCTTCATGAAACTTTATTAAAATGTTTGCCAGGTCACAAGAATGAACTCTGTTGAAAATGGGAAGGTTCATGCCATATCATAGGAAATGGAGTCTTAATGATAATTTACTTGAAATATCAGGTGAGCGATTCAGGGCCCTCAGGGTCCTCTTGTTCAGATGTGTATAATGGAACACAAGACTTAAAATTTTAGTTTGTAATTTTATTTTATTGTAGCTTCTAGGTTTATTTTAATTCTTGATTTAAAATTTGATACAAACAAGTTTTAGATATTTCACCTTATTATTTTACCTATAATCTCTGTAACAGACGCACCATCAATCCAAGGTGGCATGGTAATTGTAAACAAGAGTTGATACTGGCACTTTTATGATAAATTTGAATATTAATGCTCCCCTAAAAATTTTCGTGCTCCCCTAAAAATTTTCGGGGGAGCATATAGTTGCTGGCTTGTGCACACCTCCGTCTGTCCTTCTGTCTGTCTGACATCACATCTCAGGAACCCCTGGGCCTAATTGGATGAAACTTCATATAAAATCTTTCTAGGAAATTTCCAAGACAACTTTTTTTTTAATTTTCTCAATTCAAGGCTGGGTCTTTGAAAAGGGAGCCTTATTGTAAAAAATATTTTTTTGCTAATTTCATCTAATAGTCAGAATTTTATGAAATTTCATAATTAAGTAGCAAATCAAGTCCTCTTGACCTTAAACTATAGAAAATTTACATTTAAGAAAAATCATGGGAAAAGGTGCCATAAGTCCTTAGCCTTAAGGGGTTTGGCTTTACATAAGCTCTCTTTTTGTCCTGCAAAAAATTATATTTGCCATGCCTTTTGATTAGTTACGGATATAGTCTTCATCTTTCACATGTGCATTGCTTGTGACAAAAACTTTTTGTTGGTACTAAGTTCAAGGTCATCAGTCAAGGCCATGTGTCAAGGTCAGAATTTAGAAAATTGAAACTCCAAAATTTGCCATAATTTTGCAATGGTAAGTGATATAGCCTACATATTTCAAATGATTATGACCTTCTATTAGTAAACGAAGGCAAGGATCTCGCCCAAGGTCAATTTGTCAAGGTCAATAATTTCCATCATAAATACTCAAAAGTTGGACATAACTTTTGATTGGAATGAGATAGGGTCTTCATATTTCACATGTGCTTTGCTTGTGATAAGACATTTCTCTAAGTACCAAATTCAAGGTCATTAGTTAAGGTCAAGGTCTTTCAGTAGATAACTAAGACAAGGATTTTGGTCTAGGTCAAGGTCAAACAGTCAAGGTCAATAATTTCTGTCATAAAAACTCAAAATTGGTCATAATTTTAATTGGATTGAGGTTTAATCTTCACATTTCACGCATGCATTGCTTCTGATAAGACCTTTTTGTTGGTACCAAGTTCAAGGTCATCGGTCAAGGTTAAGATCTTTTCTTAAGATCAAAGTTGGAAAATTGAAACTTTAAAATTTGCAATAATATTGCAACGGCAAGAGATTTAAACTTCATATCTCACATGTTTATTACTTGTGACAAGACCTTTCTGTACTTAGCATAGACCAGGCTCTTGGTGAAGGTCAAATTCCACCTGACAAGTGATTGCAATTTCTGTATTTGTAAAAGTTGGCTTCTAAATTGAAGAGGAGTTAAACTTTCTGTCCACAACCCTATGAACCCTTCAGCATATGTTTTTATAACCTACATACAAAAGATGTCATGGTAAACTGTTTTAAGTAAAATTTTACTGTTGACTTAAAGCATACTTAATTATCAAGCATATCCAGGGAGCATAACCTGTCACTGACGGCTCTTGTTATCACAATGAGCAGCTCTGATTAAATACTCCTGTAATATCCTAGAAATTTTTCAGGTCTTGTACACACTCATTTTTCTGGCTAATTTTTGTTTTGTATGCACACATTTTCAGACTAAATTTGGTTTTGTGTGCACACATTTTCAGACTAAATTTGGTTTTGTGTGCACACATTTTCTGACTAAATTTAATTTTGTATGCACACTGTCTCATTTTCAATTTTCAAATGATTTTATGATTTGTAGATGATAGATAGTGTCATTAACTAGATGAGCATGCTTGGTTCTTCCAATTACTAGATGCGTAGGGTTTTTACCAAGTAATGTATAGTAGCAATCTGGGGCCTGTCTTCCTAAACATCTTACAATGATTTTTAGCTCACCTGAGCACAAAGTGCTCAAGGTGAGCTATTGTGATGGGCTGCTGTCCGGCGTCCGGCGTCCATCGTCCGTCGTCCGTCGTCAAACTTTACCTTGTGTGCACTCTAGAGGCCACAATTTTGGCCCAAATGTCTTGAAACTTGGTCAGAATGTTTGTCTCTATCAAATCTCGGTCAAGTTCGAAATTTGGGTCAAGTGGGGTCAAAAATGGGGTCAAGGGGTCAAATTTTAGAAAAACCTTGTGTGCACTCTAGAGCCCACATTTGTGGCCCAAATGTCTTGAAACTTGGTCAGAATGTTTATCTCCATCAAATCTCGGCCAAGTTTGAAATTGGGTCAAGTGGGGTCAAATATGGGGTCAAGGGGTCAAATCTTAGAAAAACCTTGTGTGCGCTCTAGAGACCACATTTGTGGCCCAAATGTCTTGAAACTTGGTCAGAATGTTTGTCTCCATCAAATCCCGATCAAGTTCGAAATTGGGTCAAGTGGGGTCAAAAATGGGGTCAAGAATCAAATATAAGAAAAACCTTGTGTGCGCTCTAGAGGCCATATTTTTGGCCCAAATGTTTTGAAACTTCGTCAGAATGTTTATCTCCATCAAATCTCAGTCAAGTTTGAAATTGGGTCAAGTAGGGTCAAAAATGGGGTAAAGGGATCAAATCTTAGTAAAAACCTTGTGTGCGCTCTAGAGGCCATATTTTTGGCCCAAATGTCTTGAAACTTGGTCACAATAATTGTCTCCATCAAATCTCGGCCAAGTTTGAAATTGGGTCAAGTGGGGTCAAAAATGGGGTCAAGGGGTCAAATCTTAGAAAAACCTTGTGTGCACTCTAAAGGCCATATTTTTTGCCCAAACGTCTTGAAACTTGGTCACAATAATTGTCTCCATCAAATCTCGGTAAAGTTTAAAAATGGGTCAAGTTGGGTCAAAAATGGGGTCAAGGGGTCAAATATAAGAAAAACCTTGTGTGCACTCTAGAGGACATATTTTTGGCTCAAATGTCTTGAAACTTGGTCAGAATGTATATCTCCATCAAATCTCGGTCAAGTTTAAAAATGGGTCAAGTTGGGTCAAAAATGGGGTCAAGGGGTCAAATATAAGAAAAACCTTGTGTGCACTCTAGAGGACATATTTTTGGCTCAAATGTCTTGAAACTTGGTCAGAATGTATATCTCCATCAAATCTCGGTCAAGTTCAAATTGGGTCAAAAATGGGGTCAAGGGTTCAAATCTTGGAAAAACCTTGTGTGTACTCTAGAGGCCACATCTTTGGTCCAAATGTCTTGAAACATGTTTGTCTCCATCAAATCTCAGTCAAGTTCAAATTGGGTCAAGTTGGGTCAAAAATGGGGTCAAGGGTTCAAATCTTGGAAAAACCTTGTGTGTACTCTAGAGGCCACATCTTTGGTCCAAATGTCTTGAAACATGTTTGTCTCCATCAAATCTCAGTCATGTTCAAAATTGGGTCAAGTGGGGTCAAAATTGGGGTCAAGGGGTCAAATCTTTAAAAAAAGAATACATGTTTACTCAAATATCTTGAAACTTGGTCAATATGTTTGTTTGAAACCTAGGTCAAGTTTGAAATTGCCTTGAAATCTTACACAAGTTTGATAGAGGGTCAAAAACGTTTGTTAGTACTTTAGAGGCAACATTTTTAACTGAAATGTTTTCTTCTTGATCTCTTTTTGACTTTTGTTTAGCCATGCATCAGGTGAGCGCTTTAGGGCCAATGGCCCTCTTGTTTGCTTTAGTTAAAAATTAAAGTTGCTTCTACAGTAGTTACTAAATATGGTATTCTGCCATGCATCATCTCATTGGAATCGATTGAGATACTGTAGGGCAGAATTCAACAATGGATGAAACACCAGGTACGACTTTTGATTTATGTTTAATTTTTTTTAAGAAATTTAGCCCCTGATTACTAGATCTTAAAATAGATTTTCTTTTCTCTATTTAATTGAGTGATTAGTGGGAATCTGTTATAAGTGCTGACAATTGTACACTTATCCCATAAAATGTTCAATTACTTTCATTGAAATCTTGGAAAAAAGCAATTTAGCCCAAATAAGTTCATTGTGGAATAGGCTAATACAGCATCATGAAATAGTATGCAAGGTACAGACAAGAGGGGAGGGGGGGGGGGGGGTTAATGCCAGTCTAAAATCTTTATTTCTTATCTAAACTGCTGATTCCAAAGTCAAGGTCAAGGTCATCTGCCAAGGTCAAATAACTCATAAACTTAACATTGACGACATCTTCAAGCCTATGTACGATACAAGTCTAATCTTGGGCATTGTGATAGATCTCAAATATGTGCAACCGTAGATACCTGGGTTTATGTCATGTGATAAAGTCAAGGGCGTTTGTCTAAGTCAAACTGATTAAAGGCATAACCAGAAATCTTAAATTGTTCAGTTTATTCAAGCATATTATAGATACCTTTCTCATATGTTAATAGGTCAAGGTCATCTATCAAGGTCAACATTTTCAAAAAATGAATAATTATGTTACGTGGGCATTCCTGTTTCACAAACACATCTTGTTCTTGAGGTTGTCAGAATATGGGATTGGGTTGGAATGAGTAAAAATGATTTACCTAATATTACAATTTTCCAGGAGATACAATGTATTGACTTCTATTACTGACCACTTCTACTTTGTTAACAGATCCACCTTGAGCCCATTAAGTAAGAGAAGTAGTACATCTGATGGCAGTGCCCCCTCATCCCCACTGACCTCACCCCAGAAAACATCGCCCAAACCAAGCCAATCACCCGTGAAGACACCCACCCCTCAAGTGTCACCTAGACAGAAAGAGACTGTTGTTGTAGGTTCAGGGAACCAGACGTGGGGCCCGCCCAGACTGGTAGAGTTACACAGGGAACAGGGGAAAACACTGGGCATTAGTATTGTAGGTAGGTAAAAATTGGAAATGATAACCACTTTGAAAGAGGCTCCACTTGCAAAAGTGGTAGATTGAGGGTTTCTATAAAGGAGTTCGGAGTTCCAGTAATTAGTCCCATAGTATCCCTATCTATTTAGATAGGGATACTATGGGACTAATTGCTTAAATTCTGTTTACATCAGATGTCTATTTATTGGTATAATTTCAAGTTCCTGTGATTTGAACACTACAAAAAAGGGGATAGTTTTCCTTTTTAGCTCACCTGAGCACGAAGTGCTCAAGGTGAGCTATTGGGATCGTAGAATGTCCGTCGTCCGTCGTCAGTCATGTGTCGTCCGTCGTGCGTCGTCCACAATTTCTTTAAACATCTTCTCCTCCTAAACCAGTGGGCCAATCTTGATGAAACTTGGCAGGGATGTTCCTTGGGTCAAGCTCTACTAAAGTTGTTCAAATAAATGAAATCCACCCTTAACTTTCCCTTTACCCTTAACAAAAAAGGTGAAAATATGAAAATCTTCAAAAATCTTCTTCTCTGAAACCAGAAGGCAGACAGCTTTCATAATTGGTATGTAGCATCATCTAGTGGACCTCTACCAAGTTTGTTCATATCAAGACCCTTGGGTCATATATGGGCTTTGCCCGGGCCCAACCCTTTTTACATAGAATCAAAGAGCGAAAATCTTTAAAAATCTTCTTCTCTGTAACCAGATGGCACACAGCTTTAATATTTGATGTGTAGCATCACCTAGTGGGCCTCTACCAAGTTTGTTCATATCAAGACCCTTGGGTCATATTCGGGCTTTGCACGGGTGCATCCCTTTATCTCTTATGAGCACGAAGGGTAAAAAAATGAAAATCTTCAAAAATCTTCATCTCTGAAACAAGAAGGCAGACAGCTTTCATATTTGTTATGTAGCATCATCTAGTGGACCTCTACCAAGTTTGTTCATATCAAGACCCTAGGATCATATTTGGGCTCACCCAGGCGCAACCTTTTTTACATAGAATCAAAGAGCGAAAATCTTTTAAAATCTTCTTTAATCGAAACCAGAGGACACACTGCTTTCATTTTTGGTATGTAGCATCATCTTGTGGGCCCCTACCAAGTTTATTCATATCAAGACCCTTGGGTCATTTTTGGGCTCCACCCAGGTGCATCCCTTTCAGCTCATCTGAGCACGATGTGTGAAAATGGGAAAACCTTCAAAAATCTTCTTCTCTGAAACCAGAAGGCAGACAGCTTTCATATTTAGAATGTAGCATCATCTTATGAACCTCTTCCAAGTCTGTTCATATCAAGACCCTGGGGTCACTTTTTGGGTCCACCTGGGTGCATCCCTTTTTACATAGAATCAAATTATCTAATTAATGAAATGTCCCAGGGGTCATAGAGACTCAGGTGAGCGATCTAGGACCATCTTGGTCCTCTTGTCTTACATAATTATGATTGAACTTGTCCACTAGAATGAAATATTTTGGATACAGAGGGGGTTCATTAGAACCCCAAACCCCCCTCTGGATTTGCTACTGTGCCACAATATGACTGAAAATTTTCAAATGCAGTCTTACAGGCCTTTCATACAAACAAACAAACAAACCACTTTGATAAAAGCAACCATGCCATTACTTGATTCAAGACAACATAGTTTTAAGGTTGTCAAAATAAAAGAGGTTGCAGGCTATAGCTCAACGTGAAAATTGGACCTAGCACTTGTGCTGTTCATAGTTCTTCAGACTTGCCAATCAAGGTGTCCAGGATGTCATTTCTAGTTGAAGCAATTATCCTTCTGAAATTTTTCTCTAATTTCTAAATGGTTTGGTAATTTTGAACTTAAGTGGGATGGGGATTTAGAGGCTTGAAATTTTACAAAGCAAGTTCAAAAAAAGATAACTAGATTTTTATGATGGGAAAAGTTGAAGATTCATAGGGCACTTAATTTAAAGTATTTGTTAATTGAATGTATTGCACTTTTCACTTGCAATTTAATCTGAGTCATGTTTAGTTTAATCAGAATGACTTAATGATTGCTTTGAAATATTTAAAGGTGGTCGTGTGGATATGTATCATGTAACAGAAGAACATGTGATCTCAGGAATCTTCATCAAACATGTTCTTGAGGACAGTCCTGCTGGCCGTAATGGTACCCTGAAAACTGGAGACAGAATTCTACAGGTAGGTTCATCTAGTCTTCATCAATATGTTCTTGAGGACAGTCCTGCTGGTCGTAATGGTACCCTGAAAACTGGAGACAGAATTCTACAGGTAGGTTCATCTAGTCTTCATCAAACATGTTCTTGAGGACAGTCCAGTTGGCCATAATAGAACCCTGAAAACTGGAGACAGAATTCTACAGATAGGTTCATCAAATCTATGTCAAACAGGTTCTTCAGGACAGTCCTGCTGGCCGTAATGGAACCTTGATAACAGGAGACAGAATTCTACAGGTAGGTTCATCCAATCTATGTCTAACATATTCTTGAGGACAGTCCAGTCGGCCATGATAGAACCCTGAAAACTGGAGACAGAATTCTACAGGTAGGTTCATCAAATCTATGTCAAACAGGTTCTTCAGGACAGTCCTGCTGGCTGTAATGGAACCTCGAAAACAGGAGACAGAATTCTACAGGTAGGTTCATCAAATCTATGTCAAACAGGTTCTTCAGGACAGTCCTGCTGGCTGTAATGGAACCTCGAAAACAGGAGACATAATTCTACAGGTAAATTCATCAAATCTATGTCAAACATATTCTTGAGGACAGTCCTGCTGGCTGTAATGGAACCTGGAAAACTTGAGACAGAATTCTACAGGTAGGTTTATCAAGTCTATGTCAAACATATTCTTGAGGACAGTCTTGCTGGTTGTAATGGAACCCTCAAAACTTGAGACAGAATTCTATAGGTAGGTTCATATTATCAAAATTATATATGTTCATATGAACAATGCTGGTCATACAGGAGACCTAAAAACTGGGAGCGGAATTCTACGGGTAGGTTCATCTAATTAAGGCCAAACTAAGCAATAATTAGGATCAATTATCAAACGTATAATCTGATTTCAAAGTACTAGTTTTTACTTACTATGAAGTCATTTAGAAACATAGAATATATTTATAACTGTACCTTACAAACAAAACTGTGCTGTAGGGTAGAGCAAGGGAGACTAAGACCTAGTGCCTATTGCTGAGCTTAGACATATTTAGGGTTTAGTCAAAGTGTTATGAAGTCTTACAGATGATAAGTATAACTTGGCATAGCTATGCAGGGAGGGCTTAGAGGCATATCTTAACAAAATATTAACCCTTGTCATGCTGAACCCAGAATACTCCTGCTTTGGCAGGAGCTATAGACAAACATCAGCCTGCACATATGTGCAGTCTGATTGTAGTCTACACCACCTGTTTTTCACTTTCAAATCAGAATTGTCAATAGATTTAGTTTTTCAAATGAAGATTGACCTTCAGTTGTTACTTTCAGTGATTTTTGCCCTTTGATTTTGATGAAATTTTTAGCCAGAAATTATACAGCATGACAAGGGTTAGGGCTTTTACAATAGTTATGATCTTACCCCTGATATATAGTAGGCTTTTTAGAAGAGAATTGTTTGTAATGCTTGTATTAATGACAATTTTCTCACCATTTATCTACAGGTTGATGGTAAAGACTTGAGAAATGCGACCCATGATCAGGCTGTAGATACCATCAGAAATGCCAGTAACCCCGTCAAGTTTGTCGTACAAAGTCTAGTGGATCCTGCTTGTGTATGTATATTCCTTGTGTCTTGGTATTGATTGTAATATTGGAAAAGAATGGAAATGAATAAAGTTTCTGATTGAGCAATAAGCCAGTTCTTTTATGATGTTGATTAAATAGATGATGGTTGGCATCTTTAAATCTTTCATTGAATAAAAAAAAAGAATATTAAAAATTAATAGCTTTTGTTGTTGGCTTGATGAAAAATACGGGCATGTTAAACAAAGTATTATTCCATTTCTTGAAAGCAAAAATGGAAACATTTTAGGATAAATTTTGATAAAGAGTACCATTTAGCATGTGATTGCATTGCAAGGTTAAGGGTTTAATGGTTCCTGCTTAGATGATATCAAATATAGTTTAATGAATGAAAATGGTGTGTATTCTTTTGATAATTTCACTGGTTTTGCTGTGAAATTAGATAGTGATAAAATACCATAAAACTCAACAATGTACCGAATCAAGTCTGAAATCCATGTTTTAATAATGTATTTCATTAATATATATTTTAACATGTAAATTCCCTTATGTATGAATTTTCGGAATTATTTCAACACATGAGTTATGCAATGTTCTTTAATCCTTTTCGGTGATTTATCAAGAAATAAAGTTAGATTATTATTCTGATAAACTCACCGCCCAAGAAATGGAAATATGAAAAACTTACACACCAGTTTCATTCATTTCACCATATCTGACATCTAAGCGGAGCCAGATAAGTGGCGTCACCATGAATGTTGCATAGCAATTACATGTAAAATTTGTCTTTAAATTTTCATATTTTGTCTCATTTTCACATTAAAGAAATAGAATAATCGTTTGTCTTTTGAATAAGATTCATTGATTTTTCATTTCGTGAACAACAAAAGCTAGTTTTCACTCAATGAAATATAGATCAATCTTACACTGAAACTATTTAGAATTTATATACATGTATTCAAAACTCAAGTAAGTTGCATAGTGCAATTGAAATTGAATAGGTGAATGGAAAATTACATAATAAGTATTTACCTACGATGACAAATTTCTCTAAGTGTGACAATTTATTTTTAGCCCAAAGATCTAGAAGCTGACACTAAATCTGTACATTCCTATGATGAAGGTCTGAACAAGTTACAAGCTGCTCCACTCAATAACAGTAACTATGAACAGGTAAAATTTGTATACAGTGTGGTACTCTCCCTTTACTTCATGATCTTGATTTTTGTATGGGGCCCAACACCACTTTCAACATTATTGCAGTTATATCGAGCTAGCTGGTGCACCTGCCCATGGTTTCCTGCCCATGGTTTCCTGTTGTTTCTCACACCAGTACAACCCCAACCTTTCATCCCGAGCCACCAGTTGCTCCTCTTGAAACGGACAAGAAATATGTAGAGGTCTAAAAAAATTATTATTAACTACTATTAGGGAGAGTAACTCTTGCCAGTTAAATAATGTTCTTGTTAAAAGTGTCCTCCCCTATGTAAATAAATAAAAGCTTTTGTGCTTATTGGTATTTCAAAAGATATTATGCAAAGGTCTCTTGCATTTTGAGATTGATGAGCATTGTTTTGGTGAGGCAATTTGAAACTAGTTTATTTATGAATAAGGAATGTGCAAAACTAATATCTTAATCCATAACAAACTATTTGCTCTTCTGTTTGCATTGCGTAAATTCATTGAAAGACCTTTTATTATCTCCTGCAAATAGTTTTTCTTTCTTGTAAAAAGATAACATAGGCAAAAAGATGCTGTTAAGGAAATCTCTATCCATTCATCCATGTGTCTAACAGATGTATAGATAAGAGTCATTCTCAAATTCTTATTCCTCAACAAAGCTCTATGTGATGGGTACTCATTTAAATTGTCTTGTTGAGACAATTCAAATGAGTACCCACAAAACAGGTTTTGTGTAAATGCTGTTAAAATATTTGAATTTGAAATCCCCCTCCCAAAAAATTCTTTATGTGTAGGTCTGATCTTAGCATTTGATCATATGGTACCTGCTTGGAGTTTGATGTTGGTAGTGTTTCAGACTGTCAATCTTAAGGTTCCAGGTTCAATTCCTTATGGCGATACTCTTTTCTGACTATTTGTCTCTTACCAATGGGTTGATAAACATAAACCTATCTTGGATAGCAGCTTGAGGCTAGGAAAGGATGTACTGGTAGTACTGGTGTTAGAAAAACCAGGAATCCGTTGTAAGGTGCTCCAGCTGTCAGTGTCCTAAGTAATGAAAGATTGTTGAAGGCAATGTAAAACCCCATTCAAACCAAACAAAAAACAACTTAGGTGAACGATATTCTGCCTGGCCCCTTTACCTCCATCATCAGGCACCCCTTCAATATTTAATTGTTATTTACGGCGCTACAGATAGAGGGGGTATTTTGATTTTCAAGTTGAAATATTTCATGAGTCATTACTTAAAACCTATGTTCTTAGTACTCATTGGAAGTCTCATTGAGACGATTCAAATGAGTATCAACAACATAGCGTTTCATTGTGAATTAAAGGTTTTAGATTGGCTTTAACGCCTCTTATCTGGATCCCTGTATTAACTTCAAAATATATAGTTATTGGCATAAATAAACTGCAAACTGTTGAGGGCAACCTAAATATCTATTATCTTGTCTTTCCAATATTACAGACTGAGGTAGCCCCTGTTCAGACCAGTTCCCCTGTGCCCCCTCTAGAGACCCCTCCATCAGAGCCTGAGCCTGTGGCCCCACCTGAGCCCGAGGTTGTAGAGGAAGAGGAGGAGGATGAATTTGGCTATACTTCACGTAAGTTCCATACATTGATTAAAAAATTATGAAAAAAAAATAAGAAACCACTTCACAGGAGTGAAATAACCTTGTTTAATATTTTTATGCCCCCGTATCGAAAGATCGGGGGCATATTGTTTTACCGTTGTCCGTCTGTCTGTCTGTCTGTCTGCAAAAGTTAACCAAAAAACTTAACATTGCCAATATCTTCAAGCCTATTCCAGATATAAAGCTCATATTTGGCATGATGATAGATCTCAATGATCCGCATCTGCTGATACCAAAGTCAAGGTCATGTGACAAGGTCAAGGTCATCTCTCAAGGTCAAATAACTCAAAGTTAACCAAAAAACTTAACATTGCCAATATCTTCAAGCCTATTCAAGATACAAGGCTCATATTTGGCATGATGATAGATCTCAATGATCCGCATCTGCTGATACCAAAGTCAAGGTCATGTGACAAGGTCAAGGTCATTTCTCAAGGTCAAATAACTCAAAAAGTTAACCAAAAAACTTAACATTGCCAATATCTTCAAGCCTATTCAAGATACAAGGCTAATATTTGGCATGATGATAGATCTCAATGATCCACATCTGCTGATACCAAAGTCAAGGT
This sequence comes from Fragum whitleyi, assembly GCA_948146395.1. Classification (NCBI taxonomy): domain Eukaryota; kingdom Metazoa; phylum Mollusca; class Bivalvia; order Cardiida; family Cardiidae; genus Fragum; species Fragum whitleyi. The sequence continues at coordinate 13,697,669 of OX411548.1, read as the reverse complement.
CATGTGACAAGGTCAAGGTCATTTCTCAAGGTCAAACTTTGAAGAAAATGCTGGTACGGGGGCATTTGTGTTTCACAAACACATCTTGTTGATATTACATGGATGTTATCACACTGGTGGAATAACTATGTAAATGAATTAAGAACGTAGAGCAGCGATGTATTTCTTTGTGAAAATGATGTCATAATGTATTTGATGCAATAGATTTGCAAACGGCGTTATGTTTTGCAGAATAACTTGAGTCACAAAGTTCTAATTTTCCTGATTTATGGCAAAAATTTAGGTCATATTAAACATAAAATAACAAATTTGTATTTATAAAATACTGAATTCATTTAACTCTTCATCTATAAACTGATAAACAATTGGCATAGCCTGGTTTTTAGCTGTTTATAGAGGACTGATTTAATAAATTCATTATTCAATGACCACTCATTCACAATAGTATAACCACCATGAAAAGGAAGTGCTTCATATTTTGTTTAATCGGCAATAATGGCATGCATTCTGTCCAATGTTTATCTTCAATAAATTGTTGGAGTATCATATACTATGTTGGAAAAGACCCAAGAGACTTAGCTAAGATGTTGTTTTGTAGAATTAGTGAGAGAAATACCAGAGGTGTGTTCATTAGAGCGAGATTCTTAAGATTCTAATTAAGATTTTTAAGATAAAGTTTTCCATAGAGCGAGAATTTTAAGCCACTTTATAAAAATCCTAAATGAGGATTCAAAGCTTGCTTGGCATTGGCTCAAACGAGAAGTTTTGACAACATTGAATGTTTCACCCAAATTATCCAAAATCGTTCCTTTTGACGTCTTGAAAATTTTATTCAGTGGGATTTTTTATCTTTCTCTATCAAAAGCACCTAGGAGATCAATTGTTAGGTGTACCTTTCAGCCCCACAGGGCTCAGTATGACAGAAAAATTTAAGTTGCCTTAGACCCTTTTTCAAACAAAATCACAACTGTGTATCTAAAAACTAGTGCAAAACTGTTGTAAGTGCTTTTTTGTGACCCATCATGCGAAAAGGTACCATTTGGGTAGCACGTAAAGTGTCAACCCTAGTCAGACTGCGCGGAATGCGCAGACTGACTAGGGTTGAAACTTTTTGCACCACGCTTATTTTCTGAATATAGAATGATTAATCTATATCCAGTGAAAGAGTTTTTAAAATGAGACTTCTTGACCTGTGCTGGACCCAATCTCTTTTTCAAATATTTATTTTACGGAGTTCCAAGATGGTCCCTTTTTGTGTGACAGGTCACATTCTTACAATAGATTTGCTCTTACACCTTGATATCTCTTATTTGTTTGTTTGCTCTCTTGTATGTGAGATAGCAGCTGGAGGCTTTGAAAGGATGTGGTGGTTGTACTGGTGGGAGAAATACCAGGAAACCATTGTTAGGTGCTCAAGCCCATGCGATATAACTGAAAAAATGTTGAAAGTGGTGTTAAGCTCCATTCAATCAATCAATCTTGTAGCAAAGCTAATATACACTTACATGTACTTGTCTAGTCTGGAACGCGACCTCATCAGACTTTTTCTGTTAAACTAATAAAATTTGTAATTGATATTTCTTAGGAAATCATTTCCCAAATGGCATGCCTGCGTACACCCTGCAGGCAGCAGCCTTATCAAAAATGGAAGTTATTGCCAATTTGAAATTAGTTTGTTTTGTTGATTAGAATTACAGTTGTTGTTCAGTTTGTGTAAATATGGCTCCTGAACAATAGGGATGATTTAGATTTCAGTCTCAGAAATGTATTTTGAGCCTGTGCATGACATTTCCAACGATTTGAAATGTGCTTGAGGTGCAAACATTGAGCAGGATAGACAGCCACATGGTGTAAATATAAAGTTCCCTGATGGTCTATAGATACTTCAAGACTTTATCTAGCTACTAAATGCATAGTGAAGACTTGGATCAGACTGTGCAGATGCACAGGCTGGTCAGGGTCTTTACTTTGCACATATTTTGAATTGCTTGAAATCTTATGCTCAAGCTCTTTTGTCTTTCTTATGTGCTTTATCATAGGCTTAAGGTAGTGTACCCATAATAGTTCCACAATGTTTTGGGAGTCATGAACTATCAGTGTTAACTAAGGTTTCTTAATGATTTCGTTAGGAAACCTTGGTTAACATTGTGGAAGATCATGTGGTCCAAATTGTAACAGAACTATTGGAAGGGGGGGGGGGGGGGGGGGGTTAATGTGAGTGTAAAATCTTTTGCAGAAATGATAAAGTGTGTATAAGTATTAAACTCAATAAAATTAAATCAGCCAATTTATAGAAAACAATGGCTACAAATAAAATTAAATCAGCAAAATTAAAAAAACAAAAATGGCTGCATTAGTTAACCCATGTCACACTGAACCCAGAATATTCCTGCTCGAGCAGGAGTTTTAGACTAAGATCAGGTTGCTGATCTTACTCCTGATTTTCCTTAATAAACCAGAAGAGTAAAAAATTTGCATTTTCAAAATGAATACTGGCTTACAATAAGTGTAGCTATTGCTATTAGAACTTTGATTTTAGTGTACTTTTGTCAAAGATTTTATTCCGCATGACAAGGATGAAAAGAAAAGATGAATTAAGTTCTAGAAAAGAAGTTATATCAATTGCTGAACTGACCAATATAAAATCTTGTTTCATGGTTAATGTGTAGGAAACAGTTTCTCCTCTACACAATGTAATCCTAAGAGTTATATCTACAAGCTTGTTGGTATAAGTAAGGAAATATTAGGATAAGGTTGGAAAGTGAAATAAATAATGATAAGAAAAAGTTGCCCAGACTATTCTTGATAGCTCTAATGGTATATATGTTTTCATTTGCATCTCATTCCAATACATATATTCATATGATTTCACCTGCGTCATGAGAAAAGCAACTATAAGGGATTTTGGTGATTTTGAATTATGAAAAGAAACTGAATTAAACATAGGTGATAGGTCATTTTTTGTGACCTTACATTGACCGTTATTTTCTTAATGTGTAAAATCTGAAAATAAGGGTCTACTTGGTTTTGCTTATTGAGGGGCCAGCACAATACTATTGTAAGTGCCTATAAATATATATGAGGGATGTTCAATATTTATCCGGATTAGGTCAATTAATCATCACTGATTTATCGCTATGTGAAAAAAAGTATACTTATATCAATGGGACACTTTACATGATCAAACTTGCCAAAGCCTGAAGCAGTTGAATGATGTATATTCATTTCACACACAAACAAAAGTACATGGGTATTAGGATGGCGGCGCACAGTACATGACACTAGCGACGTTGCCGAGAATCGTGACATTTGGTGGTGTGTAATTTAGCTTGTCACGACTCGTTTTTTACGGAAGAAGGATGAATTCAGTGTTCCTGTAATTAAGCTGTGCTTTTATGGTTTGTATAAAGATAAACTCAAATGGTATGGCATCGAAGTTCTCAGAAAGGTACCCCTTAGTTAATCGCCTATTTCTTCAAGAGACTCGGTAATTGACGTCCCTACAGTTGCTTTGGCAAGTTTTCTCTGTCCGTTCTTCCTCTTATCTCACGGGGAACCGAAGTGTCTTCACCGATGGAAATAAAGCATTTTGAAGAATGAACCATTCCCTATCAGCCTGACAAGTATTTGATTTATTTCTTTCGTTATTTTGGTGGATAACGAATAGAACAATTAAAGATAAAAAATCCGGGCATTCAGTTGACGACTCGTCTAAAACGTTTTGAAACACACACCCCGCCACATTTTAAATGAACCTTATCGAAAAACCCTACGGTCAAATTACTTCAAATTAAGACAAGGCATTTGTAAAACTTATTCCAGCAACACAATTAATTTTCAAATGTTTCAACAGTTGGAAAAGAAAGAATATCTACAACAGAAGACCAAATATATAAATTATTTTATCTGCTGCGCCGGGTACTCGTTTCCATGACATTTTATATGGAAGATGCATGCCCGCTATGTTCGATAACCATATCAATTTAACATAATCATATGCAAATTGAATTCTGACAGCGAATGATACCAAATGTATTTTGATTGCTTCAAAAATAAAATTTTGCGAGGCAAAATCCGGTTAATTTTTGAACAACCCTCGTAGGCACTTACAATAGTGTTGCCATGATCCCTCAGTATGCTTTCATTATTGAATGTACATCATATTTTGTCAAATGAAAGTTTCAACATATTTTTCTGAATCTTGAAAAAGGTAAAAGGACTTTGAGTTTTGTTTCAGCATCATACTCTAAAGGAATGTATTTGCAGTACCTCCTAAGATGTTTTCAATTTTCAGTTATATTCCGCCAGACTAATGGTTGCTGAATATTTATTTTATTGATTGACAAACAGATATAATCATCTAGCAATGATGATGGATATACAGATAGTTCAATCTCCTCTGTTAAAAAGGCTGGTTAGATAATTATGCATCTACATCGTCTTTGTGACAAATTGCTTTATGGTATTTGGATAAGCATCACACTGTTAATCAGCAATCGGCAATAATAATGCTTTCCTGTGGATTTTCGAGAAATAACAGCAGATTTTTATTTGATAAGCTAACTGCCTAATGAGTGAAATTTTCAAAAATTTATACCTAGCTTTCATTCATTTTATCCTATCTGACATTATCTAAGCGGAACCAAAGAAGTAGTATCTTCATCATGAATATGGCATAGAAATTGCATGCAAAATGACACACTTTTAAGAATTTTCTTGTTTTTTAGCTCCACTGGCTGAAAGCCACTAGGGCTATTGTCATGGTGTTGTGTCTGTCTGTGCGGCCGTGCGGCCTGTCGTAAACTTTTTCTTTAAAAATCTTCTCCTCAGAAACTACTGGATGAATTTCAACCAAACTTTACAGGAATGATCCTTGGGTTACCCTCTTTCAAAGTTGTTAAGAAATTTTGATCAAATGAAAAACATGGATTTAGTAGGTGTGGCTAATTTCCAAATATGGTAAAAAGTGAGTTTTCTCAGATTCTAATTGATGGATACCAATAAAATTTTACATGAATGATCCTTCAGTGACCCTTTATCAGTCTATGAAAAGTTATTGTGATCGGATGAAAAATATATATTTTATAGGCATTTCTCTATATATTATATAATGGAAACTTTGAAAATCATTTTCTCAGAATGTAATTGATGGCTATCAACCAAATTTCACTGGAATGATCTTTGAGTGCCCCTTTATCAGTCTACCAAAAATTATTGTCATTGTATGAAAATTATGTATTTTATTGGCATTTCTCTATGTGTTATATAGTGTAAACTTTGAAAATCATTTTCTCAGAATGTAACTGATTGATATCAATCAAACTTCATTAGTATGATCCTTGGGTGACCCATTATCATGCGGCTAAAAATTATTGTCATTGGATGAAAAATATGTAAATTATGGGTGGAGGTCATTTCTAAATAAGTTATACAGTGGAAACTTTGAAAATCATTTCAACATCAGTAGAACCCAAAATATCTAAAAATCTAGTCAAAACTAAGATTTGCTATTACAAGAATTTCAAGCCTGTGGAGTGACTCAAGCCATTCATGGCTTTCTAGTTTTTATTTTTAAATAATTGTTTGGTTTTTTTTTGATTGAGAGCAATTGATATTTCATTTCATGAACAACAAAATCTATATTTCACTTGTGAAAATATAGCTTTTGTTTATCACTTGAAGAGTAAATAAATTATCTTACACTGAAACAAATGATTATCATGTGTCATCTACAGTTTTTTTTCAAGCTGCAGATACAACATTTTGGTTAATCATCAATGACACAATAACTTGATGGCTCAGTGTGAAACAGTTGTAACTGCCTATATGTTTATAGGCAGTTACAACTGTTTCACACTGAGCCATCAATATCATTTAAAAGAAAACACTTGCAGAGCAACTAAGGTGTTTTCAATTTTCAGTTATGTTTGGCCAGACTAATGATGGATGAATATTTATTTTATTGATTGACAGACAGAGATAATCATCAAGCAATGATGATGGATAAACAGTTAGTTCAGTCTCCCCTGCAATAAACTGTTCAAATAATTATGAGTCTACATCATCTTTGTGGCACATTGAAATATCATGTCCCAGTGCTATTCTCTTATAACCACAATCGGACTATTTTCAAAACAGTTGATTGTCAGGTTGTAAAAAAAATCAAAATTAAAATGTCACTGATTTTTGTTGTGACAGTTTCAGGGCGTCAACTTCTGTCCTATATCCTATATTTGTCCTATATTTTGATGGCTGTCCTATATTGTCCTATATTTCAAAAGTGTCCTATATAGTGAACACCTTAGCTATATTTCCAAAAGATAATATAGTGAAAAGAAAAGACATGGTAATTTACTATAGCTACTACGGTTCCGTATTAAAGTGATGCTGTGTTGATGTATCTGCAAAATACTGTCCTGTACTGAGATGTTTGTATTTATATTACCAATTTGTAAAGCAACTACTGGATGAACACTAGCTATCCTAGATTTCCAATTTTAGTTGCTACTTTTTAGCTGACCTCGGCAATAAGTGCTCAAGATGAACACTTTTGATCCTCCAATGTCAGACGTCCTTCTTGCAACGTCCATGATTTTAGATATATTTTCTCCAAAAATGGTAGGCCAATCTTGATGAAACTTGGTAGGAATGTTCCTTGTGTTATGCTCTACCAAAGCAGTTTCAAAAAAGATTAATCCACTCTTTAGCCTTGTTGCCATGACAACTAAGAATTGCTATGAAAATCTTTAAAAATCTTCTTCTCTAAAACCAGAAGGCAGACAGCTTTCATAATCTGGTATGTAACATCATCTAGTGGATCTCTACCAAGTTTGTTTGTATCATGTCTTTGTAGTAATTTTTTGCACAACCCATATTACATAGAAATAAAAGAGAAATCTTCAAAAATTTTCGTCTATGAAACCAGAAGGCTGACATGTAGCTTTCGTATTTGGTATGTAGCAACATCTAGTATACCTCTACCAAGTATATTCATATCATGTCCCTGGGAATAAATTTGGGCTCTGCCCATCCGATCCCTCATAGAAATAAAGAATGAAATCTTCAAATGGTTCTCTAAAACTAGACAGTAGACAGCTATCAGATTTGATATTTAGCATTATCTTTTGGACCTCTACCAAGTATGTTCATATAAAAGACTGGTTGTCAATTTTTTATGTAGCTTCATCTAGTTGACTTTAACCAAGGTAATTCATATCATGCTTCTATTTATGATCATATATATTTACTCAACCCGTGTGTATCCCTTTCTACATAGAAATTAAGTTTGAAATTGTAATTATTGTAATTATCTTCCTTGAAAAGAGTCTTGGGCATTGATATTTGGTACAAATAATCTCTTCTCAATCTTATTCATTTGATGTCCCAGAGGTCAAAGAGACTCTAGTGAGCAATTAAGGACCATATTGGTCCTCTTGTTAAAGCTCATTCTTTTTAGCTTCCCTTAACACTTAGTGCTCAAGTTGAGCTATTGTGATTGTTCACTGTCCATTGTCCATTCATCATCTCTCCCTCTGTCTGTCTGTCTGACAACAATTTCTTTAACATCTTTTAATCTTAACAACAGGGCAATTAAGCTGATTCTACCAAAGTTGTTAGAAGACACAAATCCCACCAAAACTATGGTTGCCATGGTAACAAACGACCAAAAATTTATAAAATCTTAGAAAGAATTCTTCTGCTCCTAAAAAATTCCTTTAAACGCCATATCCAGCTGCCACCATAGCGCAGTTGGTTAGGCATAAGACTTCCAATCTGGAAGTCGTGGGTTTGATCCCTGGTGGCAGCAAATATCCTTCCGGCGTTTGTCTCTCACCAAAGGGTAGATAATCAGAAACCTATGTGAGATAGCAGTCGGAGGCTAGGAAAGGGTGTAATGGTAGTACAGGTGAAAGAAATACCAGGAATCCATTGTTAGGTGCTCCGGCCGCCGCGATATAACTGCGAAATTGTTGAAAGCGTAAAACCCATTCAAACAAAAAAACGCCATATCCTAACACGAGGCCAATCAATCTGAAACTACCAAAGTTGTTACAAGACACAAATTCCATCACAAACTCTGGTTGTCATAGTACTAAAAGGCTGAAATTTTTTAGAAAAAATTAGAAAAAAATCTTACTCTCCTAGACCACTGGAAACTTAGAAGAAAAAAATCTTATGCTGCTAGACCACTGGGCTAATCAAGCTAAAAACTTGGCAAGAAATTTTTCGTATGAAGCACTACCAAATTTGTTAAAAGACTTTAAATATATCTTAAACTCTGATTGACAGGGTAGACAGAAATGCCAAAAAGTAATGGAAATCTTGGTAAAAATTAATCTCCTCCTTTAAAGCTTAGCTAACCAACCTTTCACTTGGCATGGATTTTCTTTGGTGACCCTCTATCAAATTTGTCAAAGGATTTAATTTCATAACACAAAAGATTGGTTGCCATGGTAACAGAAAGACCTTTTTTCCTTTCAAAGTCAAACTCTTGTATCTATGTAGCAATATGTCTTTAGTTAAGATTTTAGTATACTACTTTTTACAGGCAATTGAACATCTAAAGATTATGTTCTATTGTATCATAATGTTCTGATATTTCATCTTGAAACTTATTACTTGTATTAAGAAATAGTAATGAAAGGATGGTAAGGGATGGCTATTGGGAAGGTGGCGGCCATAAGTATTGTCCTATATTTGTCCTTTATTTTTACTCTGAAATGTCCTATATTTCTATATATTTTTCAAAATTTTGAGTTGACGCCCTGCAGTTTACATAATTTATTTTGTATGTAACATCATCTAGCAATGTTTATTAAGATTGTTCATACCATGGCCCTGGAGTCATATTTGGGTTCTGTCCAAGTATATTTTATTTTACATGGACAAAAAAGGGAAAAAACTTTAAAAAAAACAACAACTTTTATATTTGATGTGAGACTTGTGAAGTGAAACTTTAAACTTTATTTAAAAAAAATCATACTATCGCCCCTCTGTTAAATTGTGCTCAGCCTGGACACATCACATTTAACATAGAAACAAAGAGGTGATTTTTTAAAAAGTTTCTTGTCTGAAACCAAAAGGCAGAGAGCTTTCATACTAAGTATGCATTTACCCATCATATCCATCTTATATAAATTATACTGACTGCCAATGAGACCTGCAGTAGGCTCCATACCATAAATGCTTGGAGCACAGAGGGACCTTACAAAACTACAAACACACACACAATAGAGCAGTCGGGGCGGCCCGGTGGTCTAGTGGTAAGACACCGGACTACTAATCCTAAGGTCTGTAGATCGAATCCGGAACGCAGAAGGAATTTTCAGGGATACTTGCTATCCCCCGCCCAACTAGAAGTGAACTGGTAAGAAACCCAGAGGTAGCTTCGGGTGTATCGGTGCTTTACACTGGGCACATTAAAGAACCAAGGAGGTCTATTCGTAGAAGAGCTAGGGGCGTATGAACCCGGATCTCCTTGTATCCACTTTTTTCTCATTCATGGTCCATACAATATATGCCTAGAGCATGGAGGGACCTTAATCCTACAAACACACAAACACACACAATAGAGCAGTCATCTAGGCTACAGACAGTATTGCCTTGGTGGGCAATGTAATATTATAACTGCAGCTTGAATATTTCTCTTCGCATCAAATATCCTCTTCATTCAAACTGAAGTTACACTTCTTTGATTGCCATTGCTAGTGTGATATTTTGATGCTCACCAACAGACATTGCTTAACCTTTAAATCTTTCATACTTAACCTTGATTATTTATTTGCTTTGGCAGGAGGTAAAGACAAAGATCAGTCTTCAAAAATGTGTATTCTGATCTTAGTCTTAACTAATTGTTTTTCTTGTTAAAACTAGAAAAATTTCATTATTATTTTTTATGCCCCCATATCGAGAGATCGGGGGCATATTGTTTTACTCATGTCCGTCTGTCTGTCTGTCCGTCTGTCTGTCTGTCCGCCTGTCTGTCTGTCCGTCCGTCCGTCTGTCCGTCCGCCAAAACTTAAATTTTGTCTTTTCTCCAAAAGTATTTGACATACAAAGCTGTTCACCAAAGTCAAGGTCATGTGACAAGGTCAAGGTCATCTGTCAAGGTCGTCAAGGTTATGTGACAAGGTCAAGGTCATCTGTCAAGGTCAAACTTTCACAAACACATCTTGTTTCAAAATAAATCCTGACTCACAATAAGTGCAATCAGTGTTTTCAGCACTTTGAATTTAATACAAGTTTCCCAATAGTTTTAACCAGCATGACAAGGGTTAAGCTTCTGAGAAACTTTAAAGAATCGGAGCATTGAAGAGATCAGAGAACTATAAAATTGGATGGGTACTACCATTTTTTCTCAGCTGTTTACAGAGGGCCAACTTATTTCTCCCCCGAGCGGGGCCCGTTTTTGTCTTTTTTCACCCGGGCCACAATTAGAAACCAACCCCTTTGTTCCCGCTGACAAGATTTTACAAACTGTTTTCTATTTTTACCCCGCTTTGCGCGTGCACATGCTTTCAAAACAGGTTTAGTTTGAAAACGGTTTGTATAACTTGTCAGCTGGAACACAGGGGCTGGTTTCTAATTGTAGCCCGGCTGAAAAACATCTAAATCGGGACCCTTTCGGGCGAGAAATAAGTTGGCCCAGAGAAAACCCAAGGTATTGCTTTGGCTTTGGTGTTATTGTTGTCATCGTTGTTTTTATTGTTGGTATGCGAAAACTTTCATATTTTCTGTTATCTCTGGTTCTACTGGAGGCATTCACTTGAAACTTGTCACACATCTTCACTTTCGAAAGAGGAACCTATACTATCAAGGGGGATAACTCAAGATGCATTTTGTGCAAATTATGCCTCTTTTTTACTTAAATTTTTATCCACCATTCAGCACTCAACAGCCGAGTGTAGGCACCCATAGGCGGTGCTCTTGTTGTATGGTTATTCATAATATGCAATCTATTACCATAGGATAATGCGACTATGTGGGAGGAAAATGTTTTATTGATTGAACATTTTGTTTGCTCAGCAGCATCTTATATTACAACTTTTGTACTATTTGTTACCTTGTTCCAGAAATCTGAATATATTGTTCAAAGGAAAGTGAGAAAAAGGGAATTTGAAACATAATTATATTATTAATGTCTTTTCACATAATGTTTCTTTTACTCCTGGATATCAGGTTAAATATTTGAATTTAGCTTATACATAGAGAACCGTGTCATTTGCGAATGCATGGATTTTTAGCTCACCTGAGCACATCGTGCTCAAGGTGAGCTTTTGTGATCGTTGAATGTCCGGCGTCCGTCGTCCGTCGTGCGTCGTCCGTCGTGCGTCGTCCTCCGTCAACAATTTAAGTGTTTACACTCTAGAGGCCACAAATATGATCCAATCTTCATGAAACTTGGTCAGAATGTTGGTCAGGTCACAAGGATGAACCCTATTGAAAATGGAAAGGATCCATGCCATATCACAGGAAAAGGGGCCTTAAAGACAATTTTCTTGTTTACACTCTAGAGGCCACAAATGTGGTCCAATCCTCATGAAACTTGGCCAGAATGATTGTCAGGTCACAAGGATGATCCCTATCGAAAATGGGAAGGATCCATTCCATATCACGGGAAAAGGGGCCTTAATGACAATTTTCTTGTTTACACTTTAGAGGCCACAAATATGGTCCAATCTTCATGAAACTTGGTCAGAATGATTGTCAGGTCACAAGGATGATCCCTATCGAAAATGGGAAGGATCGGTTCCATATCACAGGAAAAGGGGCCTTAATGATAATTTTCTTGTTTTCACTCTAGAGGCCCCAAATCTTGTCCAATCTTCATGAAACTTGGTCAGAATGTTGGTCAGATCACAAGGATGAACCCTATTGAAAATGGGAAGGATCCATGCCATATCATGGGAAAAGGGGCCTTAATGACAATTTTCTTGTTTTCATTCTAGAGGCCACAAATATGACTCAATCTTCATGAAACTTGGACAGAATGTGTGTCAGGTCACAAGTATGATCCCTTGTGAAAATGGGAAGGATCCATGCCATGTCACGGGAAAAGGGGCCTTAATGACAATTTTCTTGTTTACTCTCTGGAGGCCACAAATACTGTCCAATCTTCATGAAGCTTGATCAGAATGTTTGTCAGGTCAAAAGGATGAACCCTATTGAAAATGGGAAGGATCTGTGCTATGTCACTGGAAAAGGGGTCTTAATGACAATTTTCTTGTTTTCACCCTAGAGGCTACAAATATGGTCCAATCTTCATGGAACTTGGTCAGAATGTTTGTCAGGTCACAATGACGAACCCTTTTGAAAATGGGAAGGATCAGTGCCATATCACAGAAAAAAATTTATGACCTTTGCTTGAAATTTGCTTATTAAATGAGACAAAGATACGAAGGTGAGCGATCTAGGACCATCATGGTCCTCTTGTTTAATAAGTGATTGGCTCACTTATAAGCTCATCATTTTATAGGTCTTGAATTTCAATTGCTACATGCAAAGAAGTAGTAATTGCCTATATGTTTATAGGCAGTTACAATTGTTTTGTGCTGAGCAATCGATTTGAGGTTAAATGTGGAAATATACTTGCACAACTCAGTAACAGAATTGGGACTTGTGCATACAATTTATCTCTATATAAACCAGAAGTCAATAAAGGGGCTGGCCACAAATTGTCCCTAAACAATCATTCTGGTGTAATATTCTAAAGAAAAAAAATATTTAAGGCAAAGAGTCCCTACATCTGGTTAATTGAGGTCATGTGACTTCAATTAATTCAGCAAGGTTCTATCAAAGATCAATTTAGTGCCAATTATTATAGTATAGGCTGTCTGGGGAATTTGGATTATTGTGAAAGCATGCAAGTTTTGGTTCATGTAAACTTACATTATAACCCAAGCCAGAATATTTTTATGCCTCACTTTACCAATTAACATTGCTGCACTGTATGCTCTTTTGGGAGACATTCTTGATCTCCAATGGAACCACTGAATATTCAAAGTATCCTATTTATTCATTTCTAAATGATTAGAGCCTGTGCAACAATTTCAAAATTTGCGCAAAACAAAGACTCTAGCTAGTCTGTGCATTCGCACAGTCTGACCAGGGTTTTAACTATGCAATTTGTAGATAGATTTGGTCTTTAGTGCCTTTAGATAATTAGGAATTCTTGTAAAAGTACTGTGTGATTGTCCAGGTTGCTCAATGTTTCAGCTTCAAGAACATGCAAACTTGTTGGAAATGTCATGCACAGGCTCATTTTGTATTTTTCAATCCTGCTTGTGGTGAGCAATATAAAACCATAGTTTGGTTTGTATGTCAGTCTGCCTGATTTTGTCAGGGCAAAAAATCCTACCAATTATTATAGTATAGGCTGTCTGGGGAATTTGGATTATTATGAAAGCATGCAAGTTTTGGTTCATGTAAACTTACATTATAAACCCAAGCCAGAATATTTTTATGCCTCAGTTTACCAATTAACCCTTTGCTGTTTAATCTCTGCTTTTTACGTGCCTGTGATTTTGTGATTGAGAAAACTTTGTGAAAAAAGAAGAAATTGCTTCTGACAAGCAATTTCTTCTTTTTCCACACTATTTTCTACCCTACAGAATGGTTATTTTTCAAATTAAATCCACTTTTATTTTTCGTCTGCAAAACCTTTGAATTTGGACAGGTCCAAAATTTTTTAAAACAGGAAAATATTAACATTACTGCACTGTTTGCTTTTGTGGGAGGCATCTTGGTCTCCAATGGAACCACTGAGTATTCAAAGTATCCTGTTTATTCATTTCTAATTGATTTGAGCCTGTGCATGACATTTCCAACAATTTCAAATTTGCGCAAAGCAAAGACTCTGGCCAGTCTGTGCATCCGTACAGTCTGACCAGGGTCTTTACTGTGCAATTTGTAGATAGATTTGGTCTAAAAGTGCCTTTAGATAGGTAATCTTGTAAACGTACTGTGTGATTGTCCAGGCTGCTCAATGTTTCCGCTTCATGAACATGCAAACTTGTTGGAAATGTCATGCACAGGCTCATTTTGTATTTTGGATCCTGCTTGTGGCGAGCAGTATATAACCATAGTTTGGTTTGTCTGTCAGTCTGTCTGATTTTGTCAGGGCAAAAAATCCTACCAACTATTATAGTATAGGCTGTCTGGGGAATTTGGATTATTGTGAAAGCATGCAAGTTTTGGTTCATGTAAACTTACATTATAACCCAAGCCAGAATATTTTTATGCCTCAGTTTACCAATTAACATTGCTGCACTGGTAGTTCTCTTGGGAGACATCTTGGTCTCAAATAGAACCACTGAATATTCAAAGTATCCTATTCATTCATTTCTAAATTATTTGAGCCTTTGCATGACATCTCCAACAATTTCAATCGTCCGCAAAGCAAAGACTCTTTCAATGACATCACTTTCAATAAAGAAATAAAGACTTGCTTTTTTTAACAGCCTTCAAATCTCTTCTGAAGTCATTACCTTAAGGAACATAGTATTTTACCTTTGTCATGCTGAACCTAGAATATTCCTGCTTTGACAAGAGATATAGACAAGGATCAACCTGCACACTTGTGCAGTCCTATCTTAGTCTATACCACCTGATTTTCCTTTTAAAACTTTCCTTGTCAGCCAGTCTGACATTTACTACGAAGTATTATGTAATACTCAACCTGGCATTTAAAGTATTTGCAAGATCTTGATAGACAATGGAATATAAGTGAGTAATACAATGTAATATGTAGTGACAGTTACTTAGAAACTGCAAGTCTTTTCAGAGTCAACTTGGTTCATTCCAAAAAATTGGTCCTGTACTATTTTGTGGAAAATATTTACCTTCCAAAGCTGTAGGATGAAAAGATCTTTTGTTAGTTTTTATATATGTATGAAAATATCAAAAACTAACTGCAGAGACATTATGGAACTATATTTTATTTCTATGGTGAAATTGTTCAATATTTTGTTAGCAAGTAGTAAAGGGATATAGTTCCAGAAACAACCCATTAAATACTGGCCTTGAAATTTGTGTGGGTGGCAACTTGAGTCTGGCGTAGACTCTTCCTCCTTGAGAACAGTGGGAAAAATATTTATCTCCATAGCTGTAGGCTATTAATTCTATGTTGTAAAGGGATAGACAGCAAAAAGTTGGCTCCAGAAACAACCCATTAAATACTGGCCTTAAAATTTGTGTGGGTGGCAACTTGAGTCTGGCGGAGACTCTTCCTCCTTTACAACCATTGGGAAAATATTTACCTTCAAAAGCTGTACTGTTGCTTAAGTTAGTTGATTATTTGAGAATGTATTAAGCAAAAAAAAACTTTAATTGTTGTCATGCTTTTTAGCTCACCTGAGCACGAAGTGATCAAGGTGAGCTATTGGGATGGTAGAATGTCCGTCGTCCGTCGTCAGTCGTCCGTGGTGTGTCGTCCATCAAGCATCGTCCACAATTTCCTTAAACATCTTCTCCTCCTAAACCAGTGGGCCAATCTTGATGAAACTTGGCAGGGATATTCCTTGGGTCAAGCTCTACCAAAGTTGTTCAAATAAATGAAATCCACCCTTAACTTTCCCTTTACCCTTACCAAAAAGGGTGAAAATATGAAAATCTTTAAAAATCTTCTTCTCTGAAACCAGAAGGCAGACAGCTCTCATATTTAGTATGTAGCATCATCTAGTGGACCTCTACCAAGTTTGTTCATATCAAGACCCTTGGGTCATATTTGGGCTCAACCCGGGTGCATCCCTTTCAGCTCATCTGAGCACGATGGGTGAAAATGGGGAAACCTTCAAAAATCTTCTTCTCTGAAACCAGAAGGCAGACAGCTTTCATATTTAGAATGTAGCATCATCTTATGGACCTCTTCCAAGTTTGTTCATATTAAGACCCTGGGGTCACTTTTGGGGTCCACCCAGGTGCATCCCTTTTTACATAGAATCAAAGAGCAAAAAGGCATATCTGTCTTGCTCTTCGCTGAAAACGTTCCATGGTATTGATCTTAGGCAATTATCTTCTTTTTGACATCTGCCTATCTAATTATTGTGATGTTCCAGGGGTCATAGAGACTCAGGTGAACGATCTAGGACCATCTTGGTCCTCTTGTTTATGAAAATGATAATGCCTTTCAATAATTTGTGAGAGTATTGTAAAGGGATATAGACAGCAAAAAGGTAGTTCCAGAAACAACCCATTAAATACTGGCCTTGAAATTTGTGTGGGTGGCAACTTGAGTCTGGCAGAGACTCTTCCTCCTTTAGAACAGTGGGAAAAATATTTACCTTCAAAAGCTGTAGGATGAAAGGATCTTTTGTTAGATTTTATATATGTATGAAAATATCAAAAACTAACTGCAGAGATATTATGGAACTATATTTTATTTCTATGGTGAAATTGTTCAATATTTTGTTAGCAAGTAGTAAAGGGATATAGTTCCAGAAACAACCCATTAAATACTGGCCTTGAAATTTGTGTGGGTGGCAACTTGAGTCTGAGACTCTTCCTCCTTTACAACTGTGGGGAAAATATTTACCTTCAAAAGCTGTACTGTTGCTTAAGTTAGTTGTTGATTTGAAAATCTAAAAGGAAAAAAACTTTATTTGTTGTCATGCTGTTTTATGATAATGATGAAGTAATTCAAAATTTTGTGAGAGTATTGTAAAGGGATATAGACAGCAAAAAGGTAGTTCCAGAAACAACCCATTTAATACTGGCCTTGAAGTTTGTGTGGGTGGCAACTTGAGTCTGATGGAACCTCTTCCTCCTTTACAACCATGGGGAAAATATTTACCTTCCAAAGCTGTAGGCTGAAAAGATTTTTTGTTCGATTTTGAATGGTGTTAACACTGCTTTTTACAATGTGTTGGCTTGAGCAATTTGAGGGCTTAGCAAGAAACAGATGTAACTGCCTATAAACATATAGGCAGTTACAACTGTTTCCCTTTGAGCCATCAAATTAGCCATGAATTCCTGGTACATGCATATAAAAATTTCAGAACTGTGCTAAGAAACAACTTTAAAATTATGTTTTAGAGTAACAAAACCAGCTCTGTAATATTGAATAATTTGTGCCTGATGTACAGCTATTTCCAGAGAAAAGCCTTCTATGAGGTTTTGTCTAACTCAATTCCAATTCAACAATTTATACAGATAGTAAGGCAGAATGACCATACTGTATTCAAAAGATATGCCCAGATGCCAATTTTCAACCTCATTAAAGTTCTTCATGAATATTAAGACTTTTAATGTGGCATAAAATAAATGACATTATGAAAAGTTTGAAACATAGGCATTTTCAATATTACCCAAGGTCATTGAATAATGTATTCCAATTGAACCTGGTGACAAACGACAAAATATTCAACTTTAAGTTAATGACCCTACCATTAAATGACTGAATGACCATGATGACATAACTTCAGCTTATTTGAGCTGTATTTAGGACATTTTGATCATCCACCTAAGATATTTAATAATTTGTAAAAATATTTTGATAATAGCATTCCAATGATTATTTGCAGAGACAGACAATCTATTGGCTGTAAATCTACCTACACAATAGAAAGTCTATATAAAATTAAACTTAACAGACCAATTAGAATATCACTTCTAAAGTATTCCTATTTCATTAACAGCTGTTTTAGTTTTAACCCTTGTCATGCTGACCTCAAAATATTTCTGCAGGAGGTGAAGACCATATATGCCTTGAGCATTTTTATGCCCCCGTATCGAGAGATCGGGGGCATATTGTTTTACTCATGTCCGTCTGTCTGTCTGTCCGTCTGTCTGTCTGTCCGTCCATCTGTCTGTCCGAAAACTTAACCTTTGCCTCTTCTCCAAAAGTATTTGACATACAAAGCTGTACACCAAAGTCAAGGTCAAGGTCATGTGACAAGGTCAAGGTCATCTGTCAAGGTCAAACTTAAAAAAAAAATGCTGTTACGGGGGCATTCGTGTTTCACAAACACATCTTGTTCATTATGTTTTATTAACAGAAAGGCAAATATTTTTGTAATTTCATGATCTTAAAAATTGGTGTTGAATTTCGACAAGTCTAAGATTCAGATGTTACAAAGCTTTAATAGTACTCACAAAATAGCTGTGATGACTTAATACAAAAAGAAATCACTGTGTCATGCCAGTTGTCTGGCCGCCAAACTCTACTTTGCAGTAATGTTTTCAAAGGGAATTAACCCTTTCGGCACCAATTTTATAGCGAAACAAAGCCTTCAGTGCCAAATTTATTCTGAAAAACTGCAAGGATTACTCCCATGTGTGTCTAAAATGGGCATATCTTTTTTATTTTTTGAGATATCTTGTTCAAACTTTCAACACAGCTTGATAATACATAACTTAACATTGAAAGCATTTAAACATTCTAATACAATTTGTTATTTCCAAATTAGGAAGTTCCAAATATTTTTTGCAGATTTTGCAAATAGTAATATCACTCAGACTGGGGTTGAAAAAACAACATATTACACACCTGACTGATAGCTTATTTCTGATTCCGATCTCAAACTTCCATCAGAAGAACTTTCTTAATCAAATTCACCAGCTGGCATGTCACTTTCGCTGTCATTTACAACAATTTCTGCAACTTGCTGGGTAGTATAGCGGATGCTTCGCCATTTTGGATCAAGCAAAAGATTTCAGATTTGTTGAATTGTTAAGAAAGTTTTAAAATATAAAAAAAATTGCTGATTTTCTGCAGAAAATTACAAAAACTAAATTGACAGCCTTGTTTTCATTCTGAAAGGGGAAACAGTGATACCTGTGTGATTTAAATGTTTGTAATTATTACACAAATACCCCCACTATTAATTGTCCACAGAAATCGACCTGCGGCGGTAAACCAGACTGACGACGTAAGTCGCCTATGGCGCCGAAAGGGTTAAATCATAACAAATCTTACAATAAAGTCCCCGGTCTCTCTTAAAAAGTTGTTTTTGTCTGGCACATGTTAACACAAACTTAGATTAAAGAGGCATGTAATAGAACTAACTAAAAACAAAAATATTTTATGAAAATGCTTACAAAAATGACTAAGGCCAGTCTATCACACCAGTTGCAGCAAGAAAGTGTCACTAGGAGATAAATGCTACAGCATGAAAGTGAACTTGATAATTAAAACAGTTGAAGGTAATTCTGTACATGTCAGCAAGAAAGCTTATTGTGTCTATGTAATGCCTTTCACAGTTAGAAAGTATTTATGTATCATTTTGATGCCTTTTACAACCAGAAATTTCCCAGTAATGCTCTACAGTGCAAGAAAATGTATCTGTGATGCTTGTTACAGCAAGAAAATTGTCTGTATGTTACCTGTTACAGAAAGAAAATGTGTGCTTTTACTGTAAACTAATACAAAATTGTCTATGTAAAGGAAGTGGTGGAGCAAAAGGAAATATTGAGGGCTTATCACAAGATAATTGTCTCTGCATATATACATTAATAGGTACTTAAAATAGTTTTGTGCCGACCCATTTTATTCTGTTGAGCTGCTGTCATAGCACAGTTGGTAGCCCGTCGGACTGTCAATCTAGAGGTCCTGTGTTCGGTCTCTGATGGCGGCAGTCATTTTTTCCGATTATTTGTCTCTCACCAATGGGTAATTGATAATCATAGACCTATGTGAGATAGCAGCTTAAGGCTTTGAAAGGATGTGATGGTTGTACTGGTGAGAGAAACTCATGTAACTGAAAATAATGAAAGTGGCATAAAATTCCATTCAATTAATCAATTAATCCTGTTGAAAATTAGGTGTTTTGCTAGGAAATATAAGAAAAGAGAATCTACAGACAGCTTTAAAAACAAAACTCTAGAAACCGTAACTAGTTCTACTCATTATATAATAAACTTTCTTTTATAAATGATCTCACAATTTTCAATTAGTTTCGTTCAGAATTTTAGGCAAAAATGAAAAGTAATGAAACCGTCAAAAAGTGACTTAATGGTGCGTAAAAATTGAGTTATTGTATTGAATAAAGACAAGTTTTCGCATATTTTTGTTAAGATAAAGATTGTCTGATAAAATTGTTTCTTCTTCATCAAGTGTGACTAGTGTAGAGTGGATAATTTGATCAGACTCAGTGTGAAACAGTTATAACTGCCTATATGTTTATAGGCAGTTATAACTGTTTCACACTGAGCCATGGAATTATGAAATCAGCAATGAAGAGACCAATGCTAGTGTGATAAAAAAAAATGAAATTAGTAATCATTCAAATTACTTAAAATTAGACCAGATTGTACTGTAATTTTGATAGTGTGCATGGACTTTATTAGAGGAATTCGCTATTTTGACCTGTCAATAGTATACAAGTGTACAAGTGTACTGTATAGGTAATCACAAGTCAGAATACCGTATTTGAGTGATAAGCTTGGTAGCTTAAATTTATGGTCAATTTCTTCCCTTAATCTAAAATTTTAACTGAAAAGAAATTATAACATGTACTTTAAGGAAATATTCTTTGTAATTTTCAAGTTATTGGTCAAGAAGTTTTTCAAGACTTAGTCACGGAGTTTAGAAGTATGCAATACCTATCTAAATCGAGGGGTCAGTGCAACACTATTGTAAGTGCCTATATGTTCATAGGCACTTACAATAGTATTGCATTGATCCCTCGAAATGCCTTAAAAATATACAGGCTTTTACTCTAGTGTTGTCTTTTCCCATTGAAAATTTAGACAGGCTCACACAGCATTTTCTGTATTGGGAAATATTTTTGCTGCACAAGCATGATAGATTTCAAGTTGGACAGCTATTAACCGATATTCATTCCTTCTCTTGAAGACGTATTTATAACAGGCTTGATATTACAATGTGTGTGTGTGATTGTTTAAAGTGGGCAAGTGTTATAAGTGTCCGTTTCAAAAGTGATGATTGTTAATACTTTGGATTTGCTTCTATGGTGATGTTGATTATACATTTTATTAGGATTTATTTATAAATTGCTGCCATGCAGACTTTAAATCTTGGCAAAAGTGCATATCAATCAAAGTGATGACAGCACTGGTTTTATAGCTTGTGAGTCAGTGTTAATTTAAAAAAAAATATATAAAAAATTTAAGATTTCCTGGTTTAAAAGATGAACACCAGGTGGTGTAGACAAGAATCAGACTGCATATTATATGCAGGCTGATCTTTGTCCATACCTCCTGCCAAAAGAAGGAACATTATAAGTTCAGCATGTCAAGGGTTAATACTTGGGATGTGTTTCTAGGTGGATGTTGATTATAATGAGGGTTAATTTATTGAGCTCTGCTGTTTTTGCTTTAGCTTGGGCACCAGAAGGGCTATTTGCTGAAGGGCTTGCATACAAACAGTTTTACTTTCTTTATTGTGTCAGAAAAAAAACTTATTGAATGCATTCTTTATAAAAAAAAAGTGTTAAAGGAATTCAAAAAAATTGGAAATACTGTAAGGGCATCTCAATGATCAATGTATGAGGGTTCTTGGAATGCAACTGTTTTAAGTGCTGCGAGGGACAATTCATACCATGAATATGCACATTGATAGTAATCACTGTAGAAGCACAATGTAATATAAGTATATAATATTATAGCCATAAGAAGTGTAGTGTTTAAGCTGCCTTAAAATGGCACCTGGTGTACCTATCTATGGCTTTTGTTTTGTCTCCGACCAGTAAAATAATTCACATTGCCTCCAAGCCACAAGCAAGCTAGCTATTTATTCTACTTAAGCTTACTTGCTACCATATCCATGTTTATGGGAGACAAATGATGAGTGTCACAATCAGTTTCAATCAATGTCAAATGAAAAGTGGTCAAGCCAGAGTTTTAACTGACTTGAGGGTTGAGAGCCCTATATGGGACCAATTGTAAGCTGAACACTTGGCCCTGATGATCATTGCTTGGCAAGTCAAAATTACTTTCAGGGTTTTGCTAGTATAATCTGTTAAGAATGAATATTTTGATGGATCATTGCAACACTATTGTAAGTGCCTATATAATTAAAGGCACTTACAATAGTTTTGCACTGACCCTTTGATCAAGGAAAAGTTAAAATTTATTCATTTACCTGTAAACATTAAATTTGATTGATTGATTGAATCAACATGTTTTCACTTACATCCCAGCTGCTGGAGCACCTAACAATGGATTCCTGGTATTTCTCCCACCAGAACAACCATCACTTCCTTTCCTAGCCTCCAGCTACTATCTCACATAGGTCTATGATTATCAACCAATTGGTGAGATACAAATAGTCGGACAGAATGAGTGCCGCCGTCGGGGATAAAACCCAGAACCTCTAGATTGACAGTCCGACGCGCTACCAACTGAACATTAAATTTGACTGTAGTCTAAATTGTTTTGTACTTTAATAAAGACTCAATATGCAGACATTAATTATTGCCAAGAAGACAAAACATCACAAATCAGCTGATTTAAAACAGATGTCTGTTAAAAAAGTAATTAGAGACTGATGAAAAAGTAATTAGAGACAAATTCTGTTTGATCAATGTTCATTTCTGGACTCTAACTCAAAAAACAAGTGACTTTGCATCATGAAACTTTATGCAAATACTGTATATGACCTCTATATTTGTTACAAACACATCCTGCACTAATAGCACTTGCATTCTGACAAAGTGCTTGTGGGGGTATAAGTCCGCTCTGCAACAGTTCTAGTTCAAAATTACTTTCAAGGTTTTGCTAACAAAATTTTTAAAAATGAATATTTTGAAGGGTCTATACAACACTATTGTAAGTGCCTATAAAATTATAGACACTTACAATAGTATTGTACTGACCCTTTCATCAAGGATAAGTTGAAATTTATTCAGTTACAGGTAAACATTGAATTTGACTGTAGTCTAAATTGTTTTGTACTTTAAGAAAGACTCAATATGCAGACATTAATTATTGCCGAGAAGACAAAACATCACAAATCAGCTGATTTAAAACAGATGTCTGTTAAAAAAGTAATTAGAGACTGATGAAAAAGTAATTAGAGAAAAATTTTGTTTGATCAATGTTCATTTCTGGACTCTAACTCAAAAAAACAAGTGACTTTGCATCATGAAACTTTATGCAAATGCTGCATATGACCTCTATATTTGTTACAAACACATCCTGCACTATAGCACTTGCATTCTGACAAAGTGCTTGTGGGGGGTATAAGTCCGCTCTGCGACAGTTCTAGTTCAAAATTACTTGCAAGGTTTTGCTAACAAAATTTTTAAAAATGAATATTTTGAAGGGTCTATACAACACTATTGTAAGTGCCTATAAATTTATAGGCACTTACAATACAGACATGTGATATCTCCCGATCTCAGCGTATTCTCCCGATATTTTACCCTTCCTCCTGCTCTCCCGATCGGGAAACTATTTCTCCCGACCTGAAGAAATTTGAGCCTGAAAAAAAAATTAGGGAGCCAAAAATGCACAATCGCCGGTCTGAATGCTCGAATGACGAGTGAGAAATCCAATAACGGGTACAGCGTTGTTTATCTGTCTAGAAGTGTCATCTTTTATCGTCGTCGGGTAGATCAACTATTGCCGACAAACGGGTGCTACTGTACCTTTCACCCTTCACACCGTATACGAAACGAATTATGACGATCAGCAATATTGACCTTTCTTAGAAACAGGATTTAAACCGGATGAAACGTTGTTACTCAATGTTACTTAAAAAAGATGTAGTGGATACAACTACGGACCCTTGTATAAAGAGTCCCCGATACAAGTTAAGCTGCGATTTTTCACCTATTTTGAAAAATTAAAATGGTTGCAAACACAGCTAGTAAATTTCCGCCGAAAGTAAATATCCTTTTCAAAAAGCCGCGAAAAATTTCCACTCTACGCGATTAGCGTCATGAAGGAAAAGGTCGAACATAATATGCAGAGCGACGCGTCACACGACCTTGGTAAAATTAGGCGGCATCGCAGAAAAACCCTCGTGTCGTAACGCATAATTAAGTAAAACAAGAAGCGGTCATACTTTTATTTCGACAAAGATACTTATTTAGTAGATCTTAGCTTGTTTTATGGTCAAATTATCAAAGTTACAAAAAGTAAAAACTGTCTCATGCGTTCTCAAATTGTCATTCAAATTTAATTATTGATATTGAAATTAAAGAAACATCGGACATTTGCTTTTTAAATGCCACGGCGTTTTCACCGGATCCTCGCTGGGGGTCGTTTTCAGACTTTACACACAATTTATGAATCAGCAATCTTTCTCGAATTTGAAATCGTATGTTTCATTCAAGTTATTTGTCAACACAAATGTTACAGATAAGAAAATAGAAAATTGTGGACTGGCTCTTTCCTGCTGACACAGAGCTTCTCATTAAGCTAATAAAAATGGATTAATTTGCAGAGGTAGCTCTTTCACTTTCTGTTTTCTACCGTGTTCGTCTTTAACGTCCGCGAACTCGGGATATGCTGTCTTTAATTTCAACGTTTATCGTCAATTTCCTATCAAAACCATTTATTTTTAGCGTAGTTCAGTAGCATTAAGTGCCAGTTACGATTGATTGGTCTGTCTCTTCGTCCGTCCATCCATGCATCCATCCGTCAACAATCATAAAATCACTTTATCTAGTCATCGGATTGCATACACAATCAACACAAAAATGATCCGTATGACAAGGTCTTTTCATATTTCACAGAATATTGTAAATCATGAAGAACTCTGGTTGCCATGGCAATAGAGTGAAATAAAACGTATCCAATTACAAGGCCTAGAATTTCATACTTTGCATAAAACAGTATTGCATAAATGCAGTATTACCTAATTCTTCACTACCAAACCCCTTGAAAGTTCTCTCCATTAAAAATATGCCTTGTGTTTTGGGTTTCTAGATTACTCAAAAAAATAAAGAAAAACTTTAACAGTCTCCTCCTAAGTTGCAAGGCCTACATTTTTTAAATTTGGAAAGATATTTTTTTCTACTGAATATCTACGAAAAAAAAATGAAAATGAAAAACACCTATATTGTGGAATCCTGAAATTTGCATAGAACTAAAAATTGGATTTGTAACATCTATTTCTCTGAAATTATAAGACCAAATTCTGTAGCATTACTATCCTCTATCAAAATGAATTAAATGATAACCTTCTTTTAGTAAAAAAATAAAGAGAAGAAACTTTTATGGAAGGTATTATAGTCAGTTTATGGTGTAGATGTCCATTGTGAAAACCCCATTTTTAGCCAGAACGCGTGTTGCGCAAAATCTCCCTATTTGAGACCCAATCTCCCTACGAAAAGGTCTTAATCTCCCTATGAGAGCCCATGGAAATATCTTATGTATGACAATAGTATTGTACTGACCCTTTCATCAAGGATAAGTTGAAATTTATTCAGTTACCTGTAAACATTGAATTTGACTGTAGTCTAAATTGTTTTGTACTTTAAGAAAGACTCACTGTACAGACATTAATAATTGCCAGGAAGACAAAACATCACAAATCAGCTGATTTAAGGAGGGCCGTTACAGTTTCGGGAGATATCCAGATATCCGAAAAACAGATGTATATTTTAGAGCATCAATATGCACAGATATAGCGAAAATATCAACATAGCTTTCCACGCATATTTTGAAAATATTTACATTTTTCTTAAGGTGGCCATGTTTTCGAAAATATCAAAGAAAACTTCTTATTACACAGACCAATCACATTGCTGGTGTGCTAAATTAACATATATTTATAGCCATAGATACGGAAAACATAAAAATATAATAAACTTTCTAGTAAGGGCATAAATAAGTGACAAGTGGACATTTTGATTTAAATGCTCCTCAAAGATAAAAAGTGAATTTTTTTTTGAAGGCAAAAAAAAGCAAACACTTACATTAAATAAACTCGAAATATGTCAATAGAAAATTAGCCCAACTATCGTACAACTGAAATTAATAAAGAAAAGTATATGTATCCAGGCACTTTTAGTCAATTTCGTAGGTTTGAAATACAGTACCCCCCATAATTTAATAATCTAATTTGATTTTGTCCATGCATTGTTACGTCCCCTGATTTCCCAATCAAGAATAAAAACCATTTGTAATTTTGATACACCTGGTAACGCCTATGGCAGTTGTAGGATTTATGTAACAGGGTTTAAACTACAATTAAGGGGGGGGGGGGATTTATAGTCATTTCACATCATTACCAAAGTTTTGCCGAATTACCCAGTGAAAGACTGAACACCCCATTCCCTCTGGATCCGCCACATGCACAGCCATTATCCTGATCAAAACACGAGGTTTTCCTCCATGAACTCATTTTCTATATGAGGCAATACATATAGAAATAATATGTCATTTCAGTTGCCACGGAAGATAAGGTGGTTTATTACTCGATTGAAACAAAAAAGAAAGAAAACATGACTTTCGATTGATTTTAAAGATTTTGGAATTCTGTGATTATGTTGATAATTTTAACCTAATTTATTTTACAATGGTTTGGAAAAAATTTCCTAAATTTTACATTGATCCCTCTTGATTCTATGGATTACAGAAGAGTTCAACAGTCTCAGGGCCAAATAAAGGAAAAAGTACAATTCCCGGTATTTATACCCGATCTCGGACCTTCTTGGTCAAGGAGCAGACGCAGTATCTCTCGAATACATACGCTCTTCGAATAATACGAAAACTTTTTGAAATCATTGCTTATTGAAATATTCAATGTTGGCAAAGCTATTGATGGAATATTAATAAATGTTATCTAATTATCGTTTTCACTCTTACAAACACACATAAAGATGGAAATTTAGAGAGAAGAAATGAAGGTTGAAATTGTCCTTTTTCTACACTGTCCGTTATCCGTTTTTACAACGTGTAACATACGTTTTGAATTGGATCTTTATAGGCAAAAGTCATATCATTTTGAAATATTATAAAAAGAATAGTGAAAAACGAACAGACAGTTAATAGTGCAGACAAGTAAACTGAAAAGGAGAGAAATCGTATCCAAGTGGCAAAATATTTTTATTTTGGGATATGATTCGTCATCCCGTATAAGTTTTTACCAAAGTCGTAAATAAAAAAGCATATTTTTTCTCCTTTTCAAGCAATGTTCAAATAGCTGAAAGATCACTACCTTTTATAAGCATCCATTATATGATAGTTTTATACTTACAACGATATGACCCGAACTCAAACATTCCCTTTCCCCGGGTGATGAAGAGAACGTGACAGTCCTGCGTTCAGGACAACAAAGCGAAGTAAACGTTTAGCTCAAGCACATGCGAGCAATGTAGGGTATAAATAGCAAAAATGATTGCTCCGTTTTGTCATCCTGAATGCATGGCTTGTGATAGGTCTATCAACGTTGCCCGTACTTCGTTGGAAAAACGAAGCACAAGTGTGAAACACTCATTAGATTTTCTTTACACGGTGATGCAGACTACCATTTTTCGGATGATCGTTTGTGATTCGTTATTCTGAACGCATGACCGGATTTCACTTTGTCCCTCGTAATAATTGCCAAAACCCTGCAGTTCAGGATGCAAAAACATTTGCAAATGTTTAGAAAGTGAACCTTTCTTAGCAGTCGTATGTTTCTGAAATGTTTCGCGAACCTTTTTATTTTGAATTCAGGACAATCCTGCGTGTAGGTTGACAAAATTACGATTGTTGAAAAAAAAGCCTTTCACTGTGCACGCGCAACTTCATATAAAGTTGATTTTAACAAGCCCCCCTCACATTTTTTTTTTCTAGGCGAGTTGTCTCCCCAAAACTGTAACGTCCCACCTTAAAACAGATGTTAAAAAAGTAATTAGAGACTGATGAAAAAGTAATTAGAGACAAATTCTGTTTGATATTCTCTATCAAAGAGTTTACTATCGTGAAACATGGATAGTTGATAGAATGTTTGAAAATGTGTAGACTGAAAGATGTTGCACCAATTGTTTCTATGTGCTGGTTTTCTCGTAGAATACAATTTCTCCTAATAAACACACCTAGGAGCATACATGCACAGACACAGACATTTTTTGAGAATGAAAATCAGGAATAACTAGTGATATTTCTTCAAAAGGATCTTTGAAATCCTTATGAAATTTAAATTTTGTGAAACATATACGTTGTGAAAAAATGTCCACAAAAGTACAAGATCAATTAAATGACAGTTCGAACAATCTATAGTTTTATTTACTATCCATTAACTCTTGTCATGCTGAATAAATTTTGGCCACAATTTGCATCAAAATCAAAGGGCAAAAAGCACTGAAAGTACCAACTGTAAGTCAATTATTATTTGAATAACTAAATCTATTGACAATTCTGGTTTGAAAGTGAGAAACAGGTGGTGTAGACTAACATCAGGCTTCACATATGTGCAGACTGATGTTTGTCAATAGCTCCTGCCAAAGCAGGAATATTCCGGTTCAGCATGACAAGGGTTAATTTAAATTATAGCCCATGAAATATTTGATCAATTTGATAAGTTTTTCATCAGTGGTACTTCTATAATCCAAGACAATAAGTTTCAGGTTGAAGTATGTATTTAAGGTTGTCCGATCATAAAGAATGCTGATCATCAAGAAAGACATCGCCAATAGAGTAACCTCCCTGAAGTTACCAGTACTCAAGACACCAAAATTCCGACTTACTGCTCAAGCTCTAATAGAACCCCACGGTTTTAAGATAATCACCGCATTTCCATTAGAAAGGGATGGGCTTTTATTAGAGGCTTTGCTACATATGACTCAGTGCAAAATAGTTGTGACTGCCTATGAACAAATAGGCAGTCACAACTGTTTCACACTGAGCCATCAATATTTCTTAAGACAGTGAAAAAATGCCATAAATAAATATAATCCACACAAAATATTTAAAATTGTTTGAGAAAAGGTGCAAAAGTCTCTGTTTAATTTTTTGCAACCTTACAATTTAAGGTTTCAATCTATTTATGTCAGCTATCTTAAGAAGAAAGTACGGGGACTGTAAATAAAAGCTGATTTATCTAAACTTTAAGTGCAATGACCTGTTACTTAGGCCCTACCCTGCCAGGGCAATAATCAGGGATTATTCCCATTTACAATCATTACTCTTGTAGCATGAGACTTCCTACATTATGAACCAGTGTAAAATTTTGTTGACTGGTAATGGTTTAAGTATAAGATTCAATCAATGTGAAAGCAATTTTACTGCTCCGGTGACTGATAGAAGTTTGGAATAATGAATTAGAATACTCAACTGTTTTAATTAAAAATGGAATACACAACTCCCAGTTGACCAATGGAATGTCTGAAAGTACTTTAACCCTTTACTAATTTTAGAAATTCTAAATTTACTGTCAGTTCTATCACATTGAAAGATATTCACTAGAAATTGAAATATTTATTAACTAATTATCAAAACAGCAATCAATTTAGTGTGGATATGGAGCTATATTAGCTAGGTAACAGTCCTTTAAGAATATACTGTAAAATAAAATAAAACTAATATTGAGTCATATTAAATTGGTCAAAACTATTTCATTTATTAATTTTACACATATAGCAGATATATAATAGATATATTTTGTTCTTTTGTGCAACGTTTATCCGAAAATGTAGACTTTCCTCAGCTATTTTTTTGTTCATATCAACAATTACATAGATATGCAGGAAATAAGTTGTTGGAGTAGGAAGGAAGCAATGTTATATTTGATTTGATCATCTTTACTCTGCCCTGCGTTCAGAATGACAAAATGGTGCAAACAGTTTGCCAATTATACCCCACTTTGCATGCAAGAGCCAGTGCAAAGTGGGTTATAATTGGAAAACTGTTTGCAGGGTTTTGTCATCCTGAACGCAGGGCAGGTTGACCTGTGCCCTAACTAAATAGAGTCATACCGAAAAAATAGATTTTACTCTAATCTCATGCAATTCAGGGCATATCCTTTGTGTATACAAAGCTAAAAAATCTGAAGATAGTATAGGCTTAGATCAGCCTGCACAGATGTGCAGTCTGATCTAAGCCTATACTGCCTGTTTGCCATAATTGAATCCTTGAAATTTAAGAATCGTTTTTAGCTCCACTGGCTGAAGGCCACTGGGGCTATTGTCATGGCGTTGTGTCCGTCGTGCGTCCGTCTGTCCGTCCGTGCGGTCGTAAACTTTTTCTTTAAAAATCTTCTTCTCAGAAACTACTGGATGGATTTCAACCAAACTTCACAGGAATGATCAGTGGGTGACCCTCTTTCAAAGTTGTTCAAGAAATTTTGATCCAATGAAAAACATGGATTTAATGGGCGTGGCTAATTTCCAAATATGGTAAAAAGTGACTTTTCTCAGGTTCTTATTGATGGATACCAATTAAATTTTACATAAATGATCCTTGGGTGACCTTTTATCAGTCTACAAGAAATTATTGAAATCGGATGAAAAATATGTATTTTATGGGCGGAGGTCATTTCTCTATATGTTATATAGTGGAAACTTTGAAAATCATTTTCTCAGAATCTAATGGATAGATATCAACCAAATTTTACATGAATGATCCTTGGGTGACCCTTTATTAGTCTACAAAAACTTATTGAAATCGGATAAAAATTATGTATTTTATGGGCGGAGGTCATTTCTCTATACGTAATAAAGTGGAAACTTTGAAAATCATTTTCTCAGAATCTAATGGATAGATATCAACCAAATTTTACATGAATGATCCTTGGGTGACCCTTTATTAGTCTACAAAAAATTATTGAAATCAGATGAAAAATATGTATTTTATGGGCGGAGGTCATTTCTCTATATGTTATATAGTGGAAACTTTGAAAATCATTTTCTCAGAATCTAAAGGATAGATATCAACCAAATTTTACATGAATGATCCTTGGGTGACCCTTTATTAGTCTACAAAAAATTATTGAAATCGGATGAAAAATATGTATTTTATGGGCGGAGGTCATTTCTCTTTATGTTATATAGTGGAAACTTTGAAAATCATTTTCTCAGAATCTAAAGGATAGATATCAACCAAATTTTACATGAATGATCCTTGTGTGACCCTTTATCAGTCTACCAAAGATTATTACGATCGGGTGAAAAATATGTATTTTATGGGCGGAGGTCATTTCCACTTTATGTTATATAGTGGAAACTTTGAAAATCATTTTCTTAGAATGTAACTGATGGATATCAATCAAACTTCATTAGTACGATCCTTGGGTGATCCATTATCATGCAGCCAAAAATTATTGTCATTGGATGAAAAATATGCCTTTTATGGGTGGAAGTAATTTCTCTATATTTTATAATGTTGGGGACTTTGAAAATCATTTCAACATCAGTAAAACCCAAAATATCTTAAAATCTAGTCAAAACTTAGATTTGCTATTACAAGAAATTCAAGCCTGTGGAGCGACACAAGCCATTCATGGCTTTCTAGTTAATCATATGTTCTTTAAAAAATGTTTATTAGGTACTGATACTGTTAGGGTCATCTGACAAGGTCAATCAAAACTTTACCCATGCCATAGAGCAATGAATTGGCAGTCATCAATAGGGAGGGGTTATCATTTCTTAATTTATATGAATACTGTATAATAATGGAGTCATTGATGGCATTAAAATTGCCCTTAAAAGCCTAGACCACATTTCTTACTGTGTTTATAGTGTCACAGCTTGGCAAAATGGGCTGAAGTGGATTTAATAGAGAAACATTCATTATAGTAGGAAGCAGAGTGTGTGCACATTATGTTTGTATGAATTAAAAATACTTTATGGATTTTAATGGTGTTTTTTATGAATATGGATTTTAACAGTGTTTTATGAATATGGATTTTAATGGTTTTATATGGATTAGAAATATTTTATGGCATTTAATGGGAACTTGCTGCAGAATTCCAGAGATGTTGTGTCCGTAAAATGATTATGAATCTTCATATTGATGAAACGCCAGAAGGCAAGTATAATTATTATCTTTAGCAATGGGACAATGAATTTGTCAGTTTATTGAGATTAATACCCTTATGTCATAATAATGCATGAAGAATCGGTGTACATGCAACAGCAATTGACAAACTCACTTTGTTTAAATTATTGCATTGCAAAATCCCTGAAATAGGTCCTTTATTAATCTTTTTTCTGTTGCATGATACATTTGAGTTTATTTTCTTTGCTGTATCATGATACACACAAACTTATTTCGTTTGCCACATTTAAATATAGCTATGGAAATAAAATAAATTCTATCATACAGTCTAAAAGAGCTGGAAATGAAATAGTCAGACCTGTCTTAGTGGCCACCTGTATTCAGCAAGCAACCCGCCTTTAGCAAGTGGTCACTGAGTTCCCAAATGAATCAATTGCACTGAAATTGACCTGTATTAAGCAAGCACCTGTCTTAAGCAAGCACTTTTTGAATGTCCCTTAAGTGATTGCTTAAGACAGGTTTGACTGTACCTTTTGTTGATGACTCAATATAAAACAGCTGTAACTGCCTATAAACAAATAGGTAGTTACAACTGTTTCATGCTGATCCATCAATATCAGGTTACACAGTCTGTGTGTAACTCTGGACTAAGGACAGATCTGTATCAAGGGGTCAGTGCAAAACTATATTGTAAATTCCTTGATAATTATTAGACCACTCTTTAAACAAATTGGCCAATCGGAGAACAGTATTTCAAAAGTATATATCAAAAATACAACTCTGAGCTATGTATATGATGGTAGCATGTCGTGCACGTGAAATCTGACATTTTTTGTGTGCTGAATCATTTCAAAATGATGTCACGCTTTTTATATAAGCACATTTTCCAAACAATTTTCTACAGTCGTAAAAATGCAAAAGAGCTTTAATAAGTTACGGACACAAATTCATAAGTAATTTAATTATAATTATGCCTAATTGCAGTAATATCACAGCGAGTTTTACCCTTTTTCATTGTCTAGAGGTTCGGGTAGGAAAATATAGCCGGTACACGAAAACCATGGTCTTAGTCAGATAGAAAATCTTGTGCCGCGGTATATGGGAAATAGACACTCGTTGACGCTCGTGTCTATTTCCCATATACCACAGCACTTGTTTTCTATCCTATACTAGGCACTCGCAATTTGATGGCTCAGTACGAAACAGTTGTAACTACCTATAAACATATAGGTAGTTACTAGTGTTTCACCATCACCATCAAATTGTTTTGTGTTGACCCTTCAATGTGTCAAAATATGAATTTGATACAATTGCACTTCAACTGACCCAGTTGTTACGAAAAGTACAGGGTCTAAATAAATATGCTTGTTATAAAGAATACCTGTTAACAAATTTCCATTAAAAACGCCCACATTTGATGATATTTGTGGAAGGTTTTTATCCAAGGAGTAATACATCATGTTTACAATAACAGACTCATATTTCTGGATATCCATCATATTTTGTAGGGAGACTTTTTTCTAATGAAAAAATCAGTGATCAGTATCCTTGGAAAATAACCTTAGTCCTGGGAGATTTATGTCTCAGCATATATATGAATAGTCATTTCATGGTGAACTTGAAATATTCTTGCCTTGGCACAAGGTATAAACCAATATCATCCTGCATATATGTGTAGTCTGATCCAAGTCAATTCCACCTTATTTCCCTTTATAAAGAAAATGTATGTTTTTATAGAAACATTTTCTAATGAAGAAATAAGTGATCAGTATCTTTGGAGTAACATTGATCCTTGGAGGTTAGCCTTTTTGCTGGTAGTCATTTTCAACCTGAACCTGTAATATTCTTGCTTTTGCAGGTGGTATGAAAATCATGCATATATTTGCCTGTCTGATCTTAGTCAATACCAATTGATTTTTTTTCTTTTAAACAGAAAAATATCATATTTTCATTTGTATCAGAGACTTATTTTTATGAAAATTCATTCATCAGTATCCTAGGGATTAGTATCTTTACTTATAATATTGAAATTATGGAAGTCCCCATGCTAAAAGAGTGTTTCAATACATTATTTACCTTAGGTTGTTGAACCCATAGCCAGAAGGAAACATTTTTAGATGTTTTAGGAGAAAACCCATGGTATTGTGATCACCTTAGCCTAGTTCGCATTGCTGTTGGAGTTAACATTACAAACTTTAACCTTGGTCACATCTCTGTTGTCATCATAGATATCTTAATGAAACTTGGCATATGTGTTCACCATCACAAAAACTATATCCTGATTATCAAGGGGGATAACTTCGAACAGAATTTTGTGAGAGTTATGCATCTGTTTCAACTTAGATTTTATGTATAAACCATCACCTGGAGTAAAGTTTTGGCACCCATGGGTGGTGCTCTTGTCTTGGAATAATTCAAATGCTTAAATTCGTAAATTTATGAAATTTAAAAATCATTAAAGAATTGTAATAAGATACAGAATCTGTATGTAATAATTCTTCCAGGTTACATCTTAATTGGTCTCTCTACAATCTAACTTAATTTGGACTAGTCTTAAACTTCGAAAAATTGGATCGGGTTTTAGTCATATTTCTTGGAGTTAGACTCCACAGACAAAAGTTTTTACCAGAAACCACAATGTGTTATGAAGTCTGCAAACATTCCCTCCAAAACCATCTTACTATTGGTTGAAGAAAGTGGCTGTTAGCTTGAAAAAAGAAAATTGAGATGATTGAAATGTACTACAACCCTTATCATGTTAAATAAACCCCTTTGCAAAATTACTTTAAAATCAAAATGCTGAAAAAATTGAAAGCACTACTGGTAATTGTGTTTCAGAATTTTATTTTGATTTACAACTTCCTGGTTTAAAAAGTAAAATCAGGTGGAATAGACTAAGATAAGACTGCACATATGTGCAGGCTGATATTTGTCTATACCTGCTGCCAAATGAGAAATATTCTATGTTTAGCATGACAAGGCTAAAGGGAAGGTTAATTAAGTAGGGTAAAACCCATCTACAAGAGGAATTAACTTGAGAAATGATAAAGTTTTCAAATTAGTTAATGTTTCCTTTCCTCTAATTTCAGAGCGCATCCAAAGACGGTATGGGGAGCTGGAGGGTGATCTTCTATTGGTTGATCTCCATAGGGGAACCAGTGGACTGGGTATCAGCCTGGCTGGGAACAAGGACAGAAATATCATGAGTGTATTTGTGGCAGGGATCCAGCCAGAAAGCTCTGCGGCCTTGGATGGAAGAATTCAAGTTGGAGATGAATTACTAGAGGTAGAATTTTGTAGAAATTTCATGTCTGCTCCAGGTCTGCTTAATTACACAAACAGAAATCTACATTTTCAGGGGTAAACCACATTCACTAAAATACGAACCTATGCTCATTAAGCAACCACTGCACAAAATCAGATACCTTTGACAATCAGAACCCATGTATTGAAATGAAAACTGCTATACATGTCCAAAGGAACCTGCCCTGTGTTCAGGATGACAAAATGGTGCGAACAGTTGGCCAAGTATACCCTGCTTTGCTCTCAAGAGTACATGCAAAGCGGGGTAAAATTGGCTAACTAATTGCACTATTTTGTCATAGTGAACGCTAGGCTGTCCAACCTCTTCACGTTCACAGTGGCGTCTGCGGACAAGTTAAGAGCCCCACACAAACAGATACAAATACACATTAAGGCAGACCTATAAACCCAGAGTCATAGACAAAAATTTAGGCCAGTGCACACAGACCTCTGCATAAGCTGACTAGATGTGAAAGATTCTATTTTTGGTCGATGCAAAGCAGTCATGCACTGATCCTTATAACTTAAAATCAGGTGAATACAAAACTAAGACATGCATTTAACCAAATCATCTTCCACAGCAAGATAACTTATCGTCGATGGGCAGTCAAAACCTTGTAACTTCAGCTTGAATAAGCTGGAGTTACGATGGTTTTGGTCGCCCACTGACATTATATAAGTGTTATATGTTCGTAATTTCTTAAACTGAAACACTTGTATCTATAAACCAATGATTATGCTGAAAAAAATCATTTTTCTATCCAATCACTGTTACAAACAATGTTGAGAGAAAGGATTTGTGAAGCGTATATTATTACTGCATCAAAAGTTTGTGAACCCACCTAACGGCCAGCTGCAGACTAAATAATTGGAAAATCTGTAGAAAGCTTTAGCCTCCTATCTATATCATCAAATTAATATCTATTGCCTCTTGATCTTAGTGGCAGCTTGTCAATTTCTCACATTAGATTCAATAAATTCTCCTAACCTTGCAGGATAGTTTTCCATTTCCCCTCATTATAGTGCTTATTTGTATAAGTCATCTCAAACAGAACCATTTGCTCTCTCTAATATAAATGTTGTAGTTCAGTGGAATACAAATAATTGTAACATTAACCTTTGTCATGATAAATAAAAACCTTTGCAAAATTGAATTGAAGTCAAAGTGCTGAAGGTGCTGTAGGTACTGATTATGAATCAGTGAGTATTTCAACATGTTTTTTACCTTTCTGTTTTTAAAAGGAAATTCAGAAAGTATAGACAAAGTTCTCACTGCACATGTATGCAGGCTAATCTTTGGATATACTTCCTGCCAAAATAAGAATATTCTGTGGCTCAGCATGACAATGGTTAATTTGTCAAAATTATTGTAGTTTACCAGAAATTGCTTTAAAAAAGCTAAGTTCTATGAATTTAGGGTTTATGCATCAGGCCAGTTCCAAGTAAATGGTTAATTGCTATTATATTGGCATCTCTATTGAATGTATTGCTATATAGCTTAAGCCAGGGCAGTCAAGCTTAAGCATTGTGAGGGGTCAGTGCAACACTTTTGTAAGTACCTATAAATATATATTCACTAACAACAGCTTTGCACTGAACCCTCGAATTATTTTCTGATGACTGTCTGAAATCTACAAAATGCATGCAAGAGGTATTGACACCCCCCCCCCCCCTTTAAGCCTGCAATAACCTTGTACAGGGGTGTGGAAATACAGAATTTTTCAACTGGTCAATGGTCGATCAAAAGAGAATTTTCTTCTTGTCCGAGAGCAAAATTACCTTGACCGCAAAAAGGAGAATAGAAAGATTTTGAGAAAACATTGTTCTTAAAGAAGAAAATGCTGGAATTCAGCATTTTCTTCATTGAAAACAATGTTTTTTACCCTTTGCTAAAAAGATTAGGCTGATTAATCTTTAAGATATAATAGTACCATACAAAGATTTACCCAGGTATTTACTTGTCCCTGGACAAGTGGCCTCATAAAATGTACTTGTCCGCAGGAAAAAAAGCCTATGTCGGACAAGTCAGACATGGGAATTCTACACCCCTGTTGTATCCTTGTCAGGCTAAAAAAAAACCTTTAAAGTCATTGCTTGAAAAAAAATGTTCATGTTTGACCTCAATTTCCCATGTTTGCTTGCACTGATTCAATAAAATAATGGAAAATATTTTAGTCAAAGAATAAATTGCTTTTCATAATTGAGCATTTCTCCAAATTGTCTGCAATATGCTATTGGGTTCAGGTCTTTACAAGAATTTATGGGGAGTTTGCTAAAAAGCCAAATTGATCATTTACAGATGTTGGAAGCAATATAAGCTACTGAAAATATTTGATTAAAAATCCACTTTGGCTTGGTAGTTTTAACTTAAATAGGAGAAAAATGCAAAAAGCATCTATAATACATATAAACATGCCATAAAGTGTCTAGTTTCTGCATTTTGGTCTCCATGGTGATCTGTACAACTGCAATCAAAGTCTAGAAACTACATATCATTTACATGGTAAAGATTTCAATTTGATGTACATGCTTGTACACAATTTACAGAACATTGTTATCAAAATGTTAATTTAGAATGTTAATTATGCTGTAATTGAAGAGATTAGCAAACCCTTAAATCTTTTTATGTTGATATTGACTAGCAACAAATTGCAATAATTCTTATTATCTAAATCATATATGACCTTTTACTAGTGTATATCCATCTGTCTGTCTGGGCAGAACTAATAAGAAATGAACAAAACATTTTCCTGTCATCTCAATTGAAGGATTTAAGGAGCTTTGTGACATAAAGGTACACCCCAACAATATGAATCTATTAATATCAAGGGTAGGCTCATTTGGATGAGTGGTTAGCGTGCTCGAGAATTGCAGGATCTAACCCCATGGAAAGTAGGTAGTGCATATTGGGAGAGCATTTTACAAAGAGAGCCCCAGTCAAGCCATCTGTAAACGTAGGTAGCACTATTAAGAATCCATTGCCTCTGTAATGTGCATGGTAAAATCTTGAATAATTTGGTCCTGTGATGGAAAAAAGAGCCTCTTGACCCTTAATCATGATTTTCTGAATAAAGAAAAAGATCAAGATTATTTAACAAGGTCAAGTATATTTTTTACTCATCATGGTCAATAAGATTGATTATGAATTAGCTGACCATGTTTAAGTAATGTTTTTGTTAACTTCAACTGTATTTTGTATTTCAGGTGAATGGTAATGTCCTATATGGAAGAAGCCATCTCAATGCTTCTGCAATAATCAAAGGGCTGAATTCTTCTGTCATCAAATTTGTATTGCTCAGGTAAGTAAAATCATTTCAAATTATCAATACCGTAATTATACCAAGATTTTGGGAACCCAAAATGGGGGCAACTTTTGATTTAAGATTCTGAGGAATTGAAACATGTTAATGTTGACAAATAAGGCCAAGTGACATGCAAACTATTACTGTATTTCTCCTAATGAAAGCTCCATGGAGCTATACATAATATGATCCTGGAGCTTTATTTAATAGCATTTTCTGATTTAAAAATATCATTGAATTGATGTCTTTGAGGAACATTTCCCTTTAATTTGAGGTTAACTTTCTCTATACAATCATATAAATTATCTATAATGTTTATGCAGACCTGTCTATCTGAATACTTATGCCAATTATTTTAACTAGCTCTCCATCCACTAAAACAAAGCGCTCGTGGATAAACCTAAAAAGACACCTTGCATTTCCCAGTAAGCATAGTTTATGCCTGTATTATCAAGCTGAAGACCCATACAAACGCTTTCTTATCCAGAATAAAGGGCAAATCTAACAGTCTTAGACTGGTGCAAATACAGAAGATCACAAACTCCATATTACATTTTATTGCCACTGAAAGGAAATTGAGGGAGTATAAGATTAGACAGAGTATTGTATTTTTTGTGAAAAATTAAATATTCAAAAAAATGTTTGGAAAGATTTCAAATTTTATTTTCTCGATCGTTATTTTATTCTAATAAGAAGGTATTTTTAGATGGATATTTTTCTGCTTTGTGACATTTCTATTATTATCGAGCTTCTTTTGCATGCTTCACAATCATATTAGTTATGACTTTGTCATAATGGTATTAGACTTAATGGTCTTACAAAATAATTAATTACACATAGAAGATGGATGGTTCTTCTTTTCAAGCCACCTGAACAATAGCTTTTTCTGCTTAGAAGAGGCATTGTTAAATATGTTGTTGGGAACCTTATGTTATAAACCTTGAGATTTAAATAGGCTCCTGCTTTATCAATAACACTTAAAAATGAGCCTCTGTGTGACATTTCAAACAATTTTATATGTGCGTCTGTGAAGACTCAAATCAGCCTGTGCAGCTGCACAGTCTGATTAGAGTCTTCACTACGCATTCAAGTAGACGCTATGGGCACCATTTTCTTTGCTCACATTTGCAGAACATTTTCATTGCACTGTGTGGCTGTCAAGGAAGCTGAATGACTCCCCAACACACACACATGAAATTGTTGAAAATGTCACATACAGGCTCAAATGTCTTTTTGGCAAACTACTGTATATACAACCTATACAATATGAGCTCCATCTGCCTGTATCAGCCAACAAACTTTATTATTGGGTATAAATTGGGGAAAAACCTGTGTAAAAGAGTTTCTTCGTGAAACAGTTGTATGAGATTGCATAAAACTGAATATTCTTAGTGCTGAAGTAAGGCATCAATCATAAAGCTTACAAAACTTATTCTAATATAAAGGCATTGCTTCAAGGTGTATTGAATGAATTCAAAATTAGTCAAACATATATATTGCTGAATTTTAGAATAATTTGGAAAGGTATACATGCTTCTTGCTTGATGTTATGAAATTAATATTTTAAATTTCAAGGAGCTGTACTTTTAAATATTAAGATATTTTGCATTAAAATATTTTTGTTTTGGGTTTGTGGAACTTTGAATTAAGCAAGTTATCTTACTTATTTGATAATAAGCTAGATGAAAAATTGTTTTTGGTTAAGGAGAGTGAATTAGTCTGCAATCTCAATGTGATTATTTGTGATAAGGTAAAGTTTGTGTAATGAAATCTTGATGATTGTCACTTGTAATCAGTTTGAGTAGCGTGATCCGGTCAGACCAGCCAGAAAATTAATTAAACTCATTTTCTGTTATCTACATTTCAATCTAGACGTAATTACTTACCAATACAGGCTTTGTCAGTCAGCCAGGTTAAATTGTGAAATATGGCTGTCCTATAGAAAAAAACAATTCTTGTCTGAGTTACAAACAGGATTTTCCCCAAACCTAAAATCGATGACTCTGTGGGAAGCAGTTCTAACTGCCTATATATTTATAGGCAGTTACAACTGTTTTGCACAGAGCCATTGGAATATGCCCATTGCATGGAAACTAGCTATGGCATACACTTTATCATTTACTATGCTCATATCCATGACTCAGTGTGAAACAGTTAAACTACCAATATGTGTATGGGCAGTTACTGTTTTTGCACTGAGCCATCGATGATGGTACTTTTTTGACTTGTTCAAAATTGAATTGTCACAAATAGTATACAAAAGATAAAATCCTGGCACATTAAGTCACAAATTTGTACTCATATCTTTCCAATAATTGAAAGCTAAGAAGGACTGATGTTGTTTTTCTGTTTGATCACCATTTGAACATTTGACCTTACCTTGTTGCCTTCATCTTGGATTGACTGAAAGTTTATTTTTATTGGCTAATTTTCTCAAGAGAGAGAAAATGTATGCCAAGATGTTTTGAAACCTATCCATAAATGGGCGAGTTACACTCTGGATACATTTGATACATTATCTATTATTGAAAACATTTTTGCCTTATAACCTTAAATCCCAATGGCTGCCCTAATCCTTTTGGATTATTAGCTCACCTGAGCACGAAGTGCTCATGTGAGCTATTGTGATCACCTTTCCTCCGGCGTCCGTCCGTCGGTCGTCCGTCGTCGGTCGTCGTCCGGCGTCCGTCAACAATTTCTTTAAACGACATCTCCTCCTAAACTACTAGGCCAATTAACACCTAATTTTACAGAAATGTTGCTTAGGTGGTCCCCTTCAAAAATAGCTAAAAGAATTGAAATCCATGAAAAACTCTGGTTGCTATGGCAACAAAAGGTGAAATTTTAAGAAAATCTTTAAAATTCTTCTTCTTCTCAACCAGTAGTCCTACAGACTTAAAACTTGGAATGAATGATCAGTTCATAGACCTGAATTAAAATAGCTGAAATCATATCTTTTGGGCCACCAGGTGCGGAGCACCAGGGGGGAGGGGGTAGTACTTTGGGTAAATTTTGTAATCTTTAAGCTTCTTCTCCTTCGGAACCAGGAGCCCTACAGACTTGAAAATTGGCATGGATGATCAGCTCATAGACCTTAATAAAAATAGCTAAAATCATATCTTTCGGGCTGCCAGGTGCGGAGCACCAGGGGGGAGGGGGTAGTACTTTTGTTAAAATTTTGTTATCTTTAACCTTCTTCTTCTTCTGAACAAGGAGCTTGACAGATTTGAATATTGGCATGGAGGATCAGCATATGGACCTTTATAAAAATAGCTAAAATCATGACTGTAGATTCACCAGGTGCGGAGCACCAGGGGGGAGGGGGTAGTACTTTTGTGAAAATTTTGTAATCTTTAACCTTCTTCTTCTTCTGAACCAGGAGCCCTACAGACTTCAATATTAGCATGGATGATCAGCATATGGACCTTTATAAAAATAGCTAAAATCATGACTGTAGATTCACCAGGTGCGGAGCACCAGGGGGGAGGGGGTAGTACTTTTGTGAAAATTTTGTAATCTTTAACCTTCTTCTTCTTCTGAACCAGGAGCCCTACAGACTTCAATATTAGCATGGATGATCAGCATATGGACCTTTATAAAAATAGCTAAAATCATGACTGTAGATTCACCAGGTGCGGAGCACCAGGGGGGAGAGGGTAGTACTTTTGTGAAAATTTTGTAATCTTTAACCTTCTTCTTCTTCTGAACCACAAGCCCTACAGACTTGAAAATTGGCATGGAGGTTCAGCTCTTAATAAAAACCTTAATAAAAAGAGCTAAAATCATGACTGTAGATTCACCAGGTGCGGAGCACCAGGGGGGAGAGGGTAGTACTTTTGTGAAAATTTTGTAATCTTTAACCTTCTTCTTCTTCTGAACCACAAGCCCTACAGACTTGAAAATTGGCATGGAGGTTCAGCTCTTAATAAAAACCTTAATAAAAAGAGCTAAAATCATGACTGTAGATTCACCAGGTGCGGAGCACCAGGGGGGAGGGGGTTGTACTTTTGTGAAAATTTTGTAACTAACCTTCATCTTCTAATGAACCAGGAGCCCTATAGACTTCAATATTGGCATGGATGCTAAGCATATGGATCTAAAATAAAATAGCTAAAATCATGAATGTAGGGCTTCCAGATGCGGAGCATTAGGGGGGAGGGGGTAGTACTTTTGATCAATTTTGAAATCTTTAACCTTATTCTTCTCCTGGATCAGGAACCCTACAGACTTGAAAATTGTCATGGGTAATCAATATATTGACATTAATAAAAATAGCTAAAATCATGACTGAAGGGTCACCAGGTGCTGAGTGTCTTGGGGAGCGGGTAGTACTTTGGATCAATTTTGAAATCTTTAAACTTCTTCTAATGAACCAGGTCCTACAGACTTGAAAATTGGTATGGATGATCAGCATATCGACATTAATTGAATTAGCTAAAATCATGACTGTAGATTTACCAGGTGCAGAGTATCTAGGGGGAGGGGGAGTGCTTTGTTGAGAATTTTGAATCCCTACAGCCTTTATATTTGACATGGATTGATCAACTCATTAAAGAAAACTTTAAAAGTCTCAGACTCAGCCTGTATATCTGATCACAGACCTTTTATGGAAAAAGCTTTAATAAATAATGACCAGGGGAGGAGCAGAGGGGGGGGGGAGGATTATTTCAAATGTTATCTGATTGAATAAGTGAAAATCTCTTTTTCTGTGGTTAAATGGACATACCTAGGTAATGAAGCTTTTTTCTCAGGTGAGCGACCCAGGGCCAACGGCCCTCTTGTTTTTCTTTCACCAAGGGGTTGGTAATGGTTATCCTATGTGAGATAGCAGCTGGAGGCTCAGAAAGGATGTAATGGTGGTACTGGTGAGAGAAATACCAAGAATCCATCGTTAGGTGTTCCAGCCACTTTGATATAACATATATACTATTGAAAGTGTCTTAAACAATTCAAACAAACAAAAATCAAATCCAACCTTAAATCAAACAACCAACACAAATGCGATAGAGAGAAACAGGGTAGAAAGACTTACAGAACATTTTGAAAATATTAAGCAGAGTTCAGGGTGGTAAATTTAACAAAGAAAAAAGAAAGAAAGGAAGAATATCCATTATTCAAGAGGGATAATCCCTAGCTACAATAACAAGATCCTCTGAGTTCCCTCACAAGCTGATGGGGAGCCTCTCTAACAGCTTTCAGACAGAGGGCTACATTAGAAAAGTTGTGGTAACCCTTGTCATGCTGAATTAATTTTGGCTAAAAATTATCATCAAAATCAAAGGGCAAAAAGCGCCGAAAGTACCCACTGTAGGCCAATTTTAATTTAAAAAAATAAATCTATGGACAATTCTGGTTTTAAGGGAGAAACAGGTGGTGTAGACTGACATCAGACTGCACATATGTGCAGGCTGATGTTTGTCTATAACTCCTGTCAAAGCAGGAAATTTCCGGGTTCAGCATGTCAAGGGTTAAACCCTCTTGCTCCCTTCCCAAGCTGGTTCTTTGCACCTCCACATTGCCTGTAATTCACATTTACTGAAGTACACTTTGAATTCAGGAAGCAAATTCCCTGACTACCTTTAAAAAGTCATAGTTTAAGGAACAGGACATGTGCAGAGAAAGCCACAAAATGAACATCTGACATTGTTTAAAAGCAACAGTGGTTACAACATTACATATAGGATTATTGTTTGTTACAGTGCAAGATTGATTTATGTATTCCATTGAGTGAACAACAAAACTATATTTTCATTAGTGGCGGAGCCACAAGTGAAATTGTAGCTTTTGTTGTTCCCAAAATGAAATATCAATTGATCTTACTC
Organism: Fragum whitleyi; assembly: GCA_948146395.1. Lineage (NCBI taxonomy): Eukaryota > Metazoa > Mollusca > Bivalvia > Cardiida > Cardiidae > Fragum > Fragum whitleyi. The sequence goes on along the minus strand of OX411548.1, from coordinate 13,653,415 downwards.
GAAAAAACATACAATTATTCTATTTCTGTTATGAAAAAAGGAGACAATATGTGAAAATTTTAGGACAATTTTCTTAAAGAGCATCATTTGCACGTAATTGCTATGTAACATTTCTGATGACGTCATTGTGCTCTGTTTAGACAACATCAGATAGGGTGAAAAGAATGAAAGCAGGGTATAAGTTTTTGGTAATTTCACTGGTAAGTTGGTGAGTTTATCAAAATGATAATCTACAGTTATTCTTGGATAAACCATCAAATAGCATTGAAGAAAGAATGATATGCCTTTAGCTCTCAAAGCTCAGTTTGGCCATCCATCTTAGTATTGCTAGTTCCAACCCTGGTTCTGCCAACTTTTATCCACCATTTCACAAAAGTGATTGTGACTCAATTCATTTGCCTCCCATACCGTAATATCAATTAGGGAATGATAGGTTTGCCTAAATGGGCAGCTGATGACTGGGATGAAATGTTGTGGTTGTACTGGTGTGAGAAACAACTGAATTGATTATAATCATGGGTAGCTGCAATAGAACTTCAATACAGTTGTGGCATTAAACTCCAAATAAACAAATTTATTTGCCAAGCATACTAGCAAACAAGCCATATTGTCATGTACTGTATCTACAATACAGAATTGTAACAAGATACAATACTGGAATAGGGGAGAATGTGTCATGCAATAATAGCATTATTTATAAACTGATATGTCAGTTTGTGACAGTAGGGCAGATTTTATTGGACTTTTTTATGTCTGTTAGATACACAGGAAACTTGTATAAAGTGATAGGTATTGAACAGAAATGATTCTGGAGATTTCCTGCCAGAGATTTCAATAAACACAATGGTGATTTCTCAAAACAAAATCCTATGTTATATTCATTAGAATAAAAATACAACATAAAAGCATTTATCAATGTATTTCAAACTAAAGTTATCAGATAGTGATTGCTTATATTTTGCAATCGTCATCCACTGCAACTTATTCATATCCAAAAACAAAATCTCTAGTAATACAGAACTCTCTCAGTCTCCCAACTGAAAGTCATAGCTAAGAATGAAAGTAGATGAAATTTGTTCAAAGAATGGAAGATCAAGATTATTTGTCCAAAATCTGCTGCATAAGGTACTATTATTAATTTCTTTCTTAGTATGTTACATTTTGAAAGCTTTGTAGATTGGAGTTGATGCAACATGTCATGCTCCTAAAATGACCTGGGCTACTTTAACCTCTTCTGAATTTTAATCTTGACTGAATACTACCGTACTTTGGATATTTTCATGTCTTCTTGTTAATGTCACTTTTACCAAAAATGTAGTAGTTTTATTTTGGTGTATCTTATTTTCCCCACTTAGCATAGATGGCGAAAATAAGATGCACAGGATGAAAAAACTTGTTTACAAGTCAGTCATTTTTGACACAGAGAACTTCTCTTCGATTTTTAAGTAGGAATTTAAGAGAAGTAACGGCATTAACTATTTTAGGCCAACATATCTTCTCTTGAACATCAACTTATTTGTGCAATAGGGATATTTTGATGCATTCAATTTTTGCCATCTAGAGAGGGTGGTGAAATAGGAAAATAGAAAATAGGACATAGTTCAATCCCCAATGTGAGATGATAGACATGAAATGTGTAGCATCCATGAGTTCTTTAAAACATTGCCCTAATCCTAGATGATACTCAATGGCATGGTCTTTGCTTGAATCAAGTTGTTCTCCTAATTTGGAGAAATACATTCAGATAAATGTTGCCTTACAGTATTCCTTTAAAAGTCCATTATATAGGACTTTCTTGATTGTATAACAAGTAAAAAATGGGTGAGTTCAAAGTTGAGAGTTGGGATGACATTTTATTTAGAGAATGTCAGGAAAGTTGAGCGTGTAGTTATCATTCAATGTTTATAGAAGGAAAAACCTGATAGAATTTCAAACGAAGCTGTCCCACTTGGGACTATTTGCTTAACACTTTATTTGTACATGGACTTTTTATTGCCCTGAGCCATAATCTGAATGATCTATCATTACAATCAAAAGAATTGGTATTGGTTGAGAAATAAAATCACTTGCCATTAGAATATCTGTAAATGATAAGGCTATTATTTTCCATACCTTGCAACTGTAAAATTTAATTGTTAAGACTCTTGATTGTATAATAACCAAATAGAGTAGATGCAAAGACTGGCCAAAGGCTTTGCTTTGTGCACATATGAAATCATTGGAAATGCCATACACAGGCTCATTTGCAAAACTTTAAAATTATTTCCCGCTTTGCACATATGTACACATGCAAAGCAAGGTATTATCGTTGCATGAACAAATTCATCCATAATGCGAGGCTGATCAATGTCAAAATATTCATATTCAGTTTCTTCAAGCTCAACATAAATTATCCTCGGACAACACTTAGCCCTCGCTGGCTCTTCCCCATGACCTCTATCAAGATACACTATCTCAAAAATTAAAAGGCCATTGGGTTTCGGGGGTATATAGGAGTCAGCTTGTTGGCCAGTCGGTCTGTCGGTTGCCCGGCATGTCGGTCTATAGCTTTTTTTTGTCTGCTCAATTTCTCAGTATCTAATAGGCGGATTTTATTCAAACTTTACAGATGTGATCAGTATCAGAGATGTGCAAGTGCTATTTTGGTAAAGATCCATTGACTCTTGACAGAGTTATGACCCTTTGATGGGAAATGATGTTTCATTATTGACAAGCACTTGTAGGGGTATTTGTCCGCCTTGCGACAGTCTAGTTTGTCTCTGACTAAGTATAGGATAGAAAACAAGTGCCATGGTATATGGGAAATATTTCCCATATACCGTGGCACGAGATTTTCTATCTGGCTTAAACCACCCTTTTCTAACATTGTCTGCATTTCTTATCCGAACCTCTGAACAATAAAAAGATAGTAAAACTGGCTTAATATTACTGTAAATATGTGTAATTATGCTGAAATAATATATCCATCTATTTCCTTAACTAATTGCAGCTCTTTTGCATTTTTGTGACTGTAAAAAGTCTTTTGGAAAAAGGCACTCATATAAAATGCTCTTCATCCTTTTGAAATGACAAGGCACACAAAACACCACATACTTCCATCTCATATATGTAAATATAAGGTTCGGAGTTGTTTCTGTGATTTATACGTTTGACATACTGTTATCTGATTGGCCAAGTCACTTCAAGCATGGTCTAAAGAATTGTATCCATTTCAGGCGTGATGATAATCTTGATCGAATGGCAGTTAAACCTTTGAAAGTCACAGCACCAGTGCAAATTAAACAGGTAAATAAATAGTGTACATTAATGGGGTGTTGTCTAGAAAAGCAAACTTTAAGGTCTCATTTTACCTTGTCACTAATTCTTGGTTTTCTCGTATGGAAACCCTATTATCGAAACCAACATGAAATAGAATAATTAAATTTTTTGTGAAAAAGATAGTTTAATAATCTATGGTCTTGGACCAATATTCTTTTTTAGGTGAAACATTGTATTTGTCATAATTGTAATAACAAGTTGTGGACAGTTCAAAATCTGGTAAATACATGTACAGTCAAATATCTTTACGTCGAATGTCCTTAAGACGAAGTTATCTCTACGTCGAAGTAGTTTTCAAGTCCCGATCTATTTACTCTTTATTTATATGTATTTCAACCTCCATACGTCATTATCTTTTGCTCGAAATTTTCCGTACGTCGAACCAATTTCAAGGTCCAACCACCATTGTTTGTGCGAATTCACACTTCTATACGACGAACCCCAGACTTGAATGATAAGAAATTGCAATCGCGTTAGTTATTCACACCTTCGGCCTGTCAGCTACAGTAAATGACACACGCGATCTCAATACTGGATATCGATTTTTACCTGATTGTGTTTGATTGTTTGTAAGAGAGTAAGAATATCGATTTTGGGTGATTTATTGTCTTAGAATATAAAGAGTTGGGAAAATGCACAATGACAACGGAGGTAGGGTAAGCCAATACAAAGCAGGCCTTGTTTGGAGAAAGACGTGGGCTGTGATTGTAAGCTGCTACTAAAGAATTTCAAGAAAGTTGAATGTGGAAACGAAGTTTGATTGGCATTGACTAGTATTCCGGAAGACATCGAATATTTTCACTCAATTTAGCGAAATTCGTTCGTTATGACGTCTTTATAATCTTATAAAGCGGGATTTTTACGTCTTTTTCTTAAGAAAGCACCTAAAGTCGGCCCGTGTGATAGTGATTTAAATGTGTGTGTTTATATAAATCTAATGTTTATGAATAAATAAAAATGTAAATAAAAAGAAGTGTCATATATTATATTTGATTAATTTATCATGCAAATCAAATACGTCCGTGATTTCTCCACTACTTATGGTCGTACATTAATGAAATGATGGCCGCATATATATATTCGTTCTGAAGATTGCCGTTTATCTCTTCGTCGAACTTTCTATACGTCTAAGTTTTCACGTAAGTCCCCCGAAGTTCGACATATAGATATTTGACTGTACATGTATTTGTAATTCAAGTAATTTGCAGAATGCAAAGGAAGCATATAAACATAGCCAAAATAATGACTATCACGTTATACAATCATGATAATATTAGACAACCCCTTTAAGTAACCCTGCCCCCTCCCTTCCCAAAAGAAACCTAAAAACATAGTTGTTGAATGCAATTCGAGAGGTCAGCACATCACTATTGTAAGTGCTGATAAAAAAATATGCACTTATAGTAGTGTTGCGCTGACCCTTGAATTGTAGTATATAAATAATTATTTTGATTCCATATAGAGAACATTGCAACATTTACTAAACAGAAGTCACTGCTCAAGTAAGGTTATCTCTACTAGAAACATAGCAGAATGTAATGCTGAACAAATTCCCCCACAAAAACAAGAAGTCCCAACCAAAATGCCAATGTTCATAAGATATGAAGTTCCAGAAAAAAAATGAAATGAAAATAATTTCATCTGGCATTTTGTGTTAGAAAATTGTTTTATTTGATTTTCTACAAGATTGGTGAGCATTCCACGTCTCCAGTAGAAATGTAGACGCCTTGATTCTCAAATATCCCGGGATGAAATGATGCTTGTATCACAAATTGATGTTTCAACCTTTACCAAATGTGTCAGTAAATACAAATTTAAAGAGGTTAGGTTTTCACTTTTGCTTTGATATCGTTTAGAATTAAACTGAGATTCTAGACCTCTTAATGAATGATATATTCAAAGGTTTACTTTAATTAGTTATTAATAATTATCTCATTTGAATATCAAATAAAAGTAAAATAAGATTACACTCACATGAACTATTTTGTGACAAATTTCAAGTTCAGGAGCCTGTGCTAAAAAGACATTGTTAATTTGCATAGGGCTCTGCGCAAAACAATTTCAATTTAATGCTCATGGATAATTAGAAGGCCAAAAATTGTAAGCAGAGGTATGTAGGCTTTTGCAATACTTTTGTGCTAACCCCATGATAAATGACCCATTCTGATAGTAAAGGCCTATGATTATCATGTAATTGTACTGTTATTTATATTTTTATATTATAAAACTTTTAAATAATAGTATTAACCCTTGTCATGCTGAATAAATTTTGGCTCAAAATTTGCATCAAAATCAAGTACCAACTGTAGGTCATCTTTTATTTGAAAAACTAAATCTATTGACCATTCTGATTTGAGAGTGAAAACAGGTGGTGTAGACTAACATCAGACTGCACTTATGTGCAGGCTGATGATTGTCTATAGCTCCTGCCAAAGCAGGAATATTCCGGGTTCAGCATGACAAGGGTAATAATACTCAAAAATTTTAGGGTTCAAAGCAAAGCTTACATACGCACATGAAATCTTTTTTGTACTGTCATCTGGGCCCGAGGTTATAAAACTTTTTTTGGGCTCATCAGAGAATTTTCTCAAATATTTGAATTAAAAGAAATGTATGAACATAATAGATAATGTCAATAAGTTGTTTATTTATATAGAGGATATTGAATGAGTGATCATTGAATACCGAATTTATTAAACGAGTCATCTATAAACATATAAAAACGAGGCTGCGCAGAGTTTTTATCTGTTTATAGATGACAAGTTTAATAAATTGAGTATTTAATGAGCACAAATTTGAAATTCTATTTATAATATAACCAGAATTTGGGCGATAAAACGAGAAAATTATCATATTTATCGATTCTTGTTACTCTGCAAAACATATACAGATCCATTATGACGTCGATTTCATTACAAAAATATAACGTTGTTCTTCGTTCTTAGCTCATTTGCATAGTTATTTCACTAGTGTTATAACATCCCTGTAACATCAAAAATATTCAACGGGATTATTTCACTCCGGCAACGTAGGTCATATTATAAAACAACTTATTGATATTATCTTTTATGTTCATACATTTATATTAGTATTACAACAGCATAACAACTTTAATTTCAAGTTGAAATTTGAGAAAATTTTGAATTGAGAATGAGAAAAGTTTTATAACCTTGGGCCCTGGACATGTAGCACTATAAAGGGGTCAGTGCAAAACTATTGTAAGTGCCTATAAATATATAGGCACTAAAATAGTTTAACACTAACCCCCTATATTTTGTGGATCATGTAAATTTGACCTGCATTTGTGTCTGCCTTGCTAGAGTCTGGTACAGATTCAAGCAGTTCTGTTTCGGTTATTGGATTCTGTTTTCCATTACCAATCTGATTTATAGCCCAGTGCAGGTTTGATAAAAACGTGTCAGTTTAAAGGGAAATGGATTGGTTTCCAATAGAAAAATGGCAGATATCTACCAAAATATCAGTACATTCGAGTTAAATAGATGAAATGTGTCTAGAACAGATTAATTTTCTAAATTAGCCTTTTACTCTTGTGGGAATTTGCACAAGATTTTTTATTGTACATGAATTTATATTTAATAACTACAAATAATTGTTTCACTTTTGAAACAAGATTGGAATTTATTTCTTGTATTGCTTATTTGGATTTTTCTACCTTCTTCAATACAAAATTATTTTAATTCTCAGATACCATTTTGTTAATTGTTAGAAAATATGAAATTGCTTCTTACCAGCAAATTCACCTTCAACTGTTTTTAACTCTAATAGTTGCTTTAATTAATGTGTCCTTCAACCATTTTCAAACTGAATTATTCAAGATCTGCCTTATGCTGTTGAATGGCACATTGATGGCTAAGTGCAAAACAGTTGTAACTGCCTATAAACATATAGGCATTTACAATTGTTTTATGCTGAGCTATAGATATACCTGCTGCACTTGAAGCTTTTGCAGACTGTAAAGATCAAGATCAGTCTGCTCACACCTGTAGTTTGATCTTAGTCTACAGTGTCTGCTTAATTCTTTCCGAGGTTACTTTAAAAAAGTAAATTTGGTAATTATTTTCCAAATTTGGCAATTTATTTGATACAACATAATAATAAGGCTGGAAAAATGTTGAATATGCTATTCTATAGTAAAGAAGAGTGACAACTTCCTTTTGCATAGACCTACCAAAAAAATGAAAGGTTTCAAGCCTTGTCAGATTGCAATGTTAACCCTTGTCATGCTGAACCCAGAATATTCCTGCTTTGGCAGGAGCTATAGACAAACATCAGCCTGCACATATTTGCAGTCTGAGGTTTGTCTAAACCACCTGTTTTTATGCCCCCCCTATCGAGAGATCAGGGGCATATTGTTTTACTCATGTCCGTCTGTCTGTCTGTCCATCCATCTGTCTGTCCGTCTGTCCGTCCGTCTGTCCAAAAACTTAACCCGAAAACTTAACCTTTGCCTTTTCTCCAAAAGTATTTGACAAACATAGCTGTACACCAAAGTCATGGTCATGTGACAAGGTCATGGTCATGTGACAAGGTCAAGGTCATCTGTCAAGGTCAAACTTTAAAAAAAAATGCTGTTACGGGGGCATTCGTGTTTCACAAACACATCTTGTTCACTTTCAAACCAGAATTGTCAGTAGAATTTATTTTTTCAAATAAAAATTTACATACAGTTGGAACTTTCAGTGCTTTTTGCCCTTTGATTTTGATGCAAATTTGTAGCCAAACTTAGCATGACAAGGGTTAATTACTTAATGAAACAGGAATATTTGGTGGTTAAATATGGGAGCCCTATGGAGTCAGACAGTTAAACTCTTCCAGGATTGTCACTTTTCGCACAATGAGTGAATCGATCTGATAAACAAGTGATAATCCTGACTGTCATTTGTTATATTGTAGGTTGATAAGCGCCCAGCTCAGTCAGAACCTGCTACCTTGAGCCCAACACCATCAGAAGAGAAGCAGCTACCCTCACCAACCTCTCCATCTACACATGATGTGGTACAGGCCATCAGTCTGAATAAGGTAAGTGTCACAAATAAGGTTAGTGTCATATCTACACATAATGCGGTTAGGGTCATAAATAGGTTCGGTGTCACAAATAAGATTAGTGTCACATCTACATGTGATGATGTACAGGCCATATCTTAAAAAGGTTAATGTCACAAATAAGGTTTGTGTCATAAAAAGGGTCAGTATCGCAAATAAGGTTAGTGTCACATCTACACATGTTGTATGTTACAGGCCATGTCTATATAAGGTTAGTGTCACAAATAATTTTTGTGTCATGAATCGGGTCAGTGTCACAAATTAGGTTAGTAACACATCTTCACATGATGATGTACAGGCCATGCCTTAGTTAGGTTAGTGTCACAAATAAGTATTGTGTCACATCTACACATGATGATGTACAGAACATAAGTCTATGGTTATTGTCACAAATAATGTTGGTGTCACAAATAAAGTTAATGTGAAAAAAAAAAACCAAAATCTACATCTTAAAATAGTAATTGCCACAAATAAAATTAATGTCATGAAGAAGGTGAGTGTCACATCTACATGTGAGACTGGTTATCTGTCTGAATAAGGTTAATGCCACAAATAAGTTTTGTATCTACATGTGATTTTTTTGTAGGCTATAAGTCTAAAAAAGGACAGTGTCATAACTAAGGTTAATATCACCATAAGGGTTAGTGTCACTTCTATATGGGATATTTTACAGGCCATCAATCAGAATAAGGTCAGGGTCACATTAAGGTTAGTGTCATACTGACTTGCAATGTTGGACAGGCCCAAAGTCTCAATAAGGTCAGTGTCACCAATGTTCATGTCACAAAAAGATTAGTGTCACTTCTACATGTTATGTGGCATGGATCTTCATTTTGATGAAATTAATCAAACACTTCCAATTCTTCAGATTTTGAAGTAGGGTTAGCGCTGCATTTACAGTATCTAAGATGCTGTGCGGCTACTGAAAGCCCTCTCAAAGCTTTGCATTAAATTGTTTAGGCTGTCATTTAGAATACAATAAGTGCAAACTTGACCACATCTACACATGAAATTGAAAAGTTTGAAGAGTCTAGGTAACATTAATTTGAATGTTTCGAAGTGTACACATAATGTTATAAAACCATCTGTTAACCCTTGTCATGCTTAACCCGGAAAATTAATGGTTTGGCAGGAGCTATACACAAGTATCAGCCTGCACATATGTGCAGTCTGATATTAGTCTACACCACCTGTTCCTCAGTTTCAAACCAGAATTGTTAATAGATTTAGTTTTTCAAATAAAAATTGACCTACAGTTGGTACTTTCAAGGCTTTTTACCCTTTGATTTTGATAAAAAAAAAATTAAGCCAAATTTTATTCAGCATGACAAGCCTTAATAGAAAGTGAATGTTTTAATAGAAGTTGAAAGTTTTAAAACCTATATTTCAGGGACCAAGCGGTTTAGGTTTTGCTATAGTAGATGAGACTCGTGGAGGCAGACAGGGCATCTATGTTCGTAGTATAACATACGGCGGTGTGGCTGACAGGGACGGACAGCTCTCTGTCGGTGACCAGATTCTTGAAGTACAGGATAAATCACTCATCAATGTCCATTATGATAAGGTCAGTTGAGATATGCTTTTTGATTGATTATCAAGAAATAACAGTAGATTATCATTTAATAAACTCACTGCCTAACCAGTGATATAATTAAAAAATTTATACTCTGCTTTTGTTCACATCACACCATGAGATGTTATCTAAGCAGAGTCAAATAAGTGATATCATCATAGCAATCACATGCAAAATGAAGAGCTTTAAGAATTAATCATCGTGTGTTGCAAGAGCAGCTCAGGGCTCAAACGGATGTGGTAGTGGTACACCTGGAATGCATGGTTAAGTGCTCCAGCTGCTATAATAGGACTTTTTTTTAGCTCGCCTGAGCACAAAGTGCTCAAGGTGAGCTATTGTGATCGAATGCTGTCCGGCGTCAACTTTTACCTTTTGTGCCCTCTAGAGTCCACATTTTTTTTGAAATTTGGTCAGAATGTTTGTCTCCATCAAATCTCTGTCAAGTTTGAAATAGGATCAAGTTGGGTCGAAAATGGGGTCAAATTTTAGAAAACCTTGTGTGTATTTTAGAAGCCACAATTTTGGCCCAAATGTCTTGAAACTTTGGTCAGAATGCTTGTTCTCATTAAATCTCTGTGAAGTTTGAAATTGGGTCAAGTGGGGTCAAAAATGGGGTCAAGGGTCCAAATTTTAGAAAACCTTGTGTGCACTCTAGAGGCCACATTTTTGGCCCAAATGTCTTGAAACTTGGTCAGAATGTTCGTCTCCATCAAATCTCGGCCGAGATCAAAATTGGGTCAAGTAGGGGTCAAATTTTAGAAAAAAACTTGTGTGCACTCATTTTTGACTCAAATGTATGTCTTCTTGAAATCTTTGACTTTTGTTAAGCCAGTAAATAATTTCAAATAAGTAGTTTTGGCACTTTGCTTCCTTTGTAAACTATATGCATCAGGTGATTGCTTAGGGGCCAATGGCCCTCTTGTTAAAAAAAACTGTTTAAGGCAGTGTTTGACCGCACATAAACAATCCTCGTTCTCTTTTTGTTTGAGCTCTTTTAATTGAATCGGGTATAAGCTCAAACAATATATAAGCTCAAAAAATAGTCGTTGATACAAATTGTCCTCTTTATTTTTAGGCAATAGAAATTTTACGCAATAGTCAAGGTAAAGTGAGATTAAAAGTGAGGAAATGTAATACTGAGGGATCCTCATACTCGCTTAACAACAATCAAGGTGGAGAACAGGACAAGGTCATTTTCTCGTCAATGCCTGGTGAGTATGTCAATAGACTACCAAAATGTCGTAACTTCAGCATGTATATGGATGGTAAGATATTTAATGATGGGTGAACAATATGTCTTAACTACAGCTAAAATAAAGCTGTAGTTATGACATTTTGGGTGCCCTCCAACAACAATCAAGGTGGTGAACTAGACAAGGTTTCCTTCAATGCTTTTCGGTGGTTTATCGAGAAATAACGGTAGATTATCACTTGATAATCTCACTGCAAAAGCAGTGAAATTATCAAAAACTAACACCCTGCTTTTGTGCATTTCATCCTATCTGACGTCATCTATGCGGGGCGAAATAAGTGACAACACAATGAGCAATCATGCTCAAAATGATGTGCTTTACCAAAATATGTCCTATAAATTTCCCATTTTGTCTCATTTTTGCATTAAAGAAATAGAATAATCGTTTGTTTTTCGTGTAAGATCGATTAATATTTCATTTCGTGAACATCAAAAGATATATTTTCACTCGTGGCTCTGCCACTTGTGAAAATATAGCTTTTGTTGTTCACTCAATGAAATATAAATCGATCCTACACTGAAACAAACAATTATCCTCTATGTCTTCTCATCAATGCTTGGTGAGTTTATTGTAGATGGGTTTGACTAAAATGTCATAACTACAGCTAAAATAAAGCCAAATAACTCACTAAAAATACATCTGTTCTTTCGTTGTTGCTTTGATCCCCACTGGTGGCACTCATCATTTCCAACTATTTATCTCTCACCAATGGATTGATAATTGTAGACCTATGTGAGATAGCAGCTGGAGGCTAGGAAAGGATGTAATGGTATTATTGGTGTGAGAAATACTATGAATCCATTGATAGCTGCTCCAGCAACCATGATAAATAACTGAAAGATAGTTGAAAGAGGAAAAAAAAACAACATTCAAACAAACAAATCCTTTGTTGCTTCCTGGGTATTGCATACCAAACATAAAGTAATACAGTGTACCAGAATTCTTTTTAGTACATACCAAGAGTGATAAGGTTGCAAAAAATTTAAATAGAATAATTTTAAAAAAATCCAGGAATTTTAGATCTCGGTGATTTCATACTTGAAAAAAGGAAAGAATTGTAGAAAAAGAAGAAATTGCAAGGAATTTCTCATTTTCCCAAAGTATTTCCATCTACATAAAATGATTTCCTCTTCAAATTCAAACCAGTCTGAAAATTTGACAGCGAGTAAAGGAATCATACACAAATACATAATTGATTGGTGGCCCAGTTCATAACAGTTGTAACTGCCTACAAACATCTAGGTAGTTGCAACTGTTTTGCACTAAGCCATCTATTTCCTTATAAATGTTTATTATTCATCTTCTGGTCAAGTGTTATTCCCAGTACTTATGGATATGAATTGGTATCAAATTTAGATGGAGAATTGATTTACTGCCAAGCAAACACTCATTTCGGAGTAAACAGTAGTCAAAATCTGTCAAGCTTTATTAAACAATCAGAGAATTAGGACTGGTGTTTATTTACTGTGCTGGCCATTCTCTCGTTTTGTACTCAATCTCAGTCAATTAATCTTTGCCAAGTGGTTCCTGTGAATAACTTCCTTGTTATTCCATCAATGATGTGGTTAAGCTAAGTTCGTAGTTAGCAATGTTATTTATCATGTTGAAAAAATATCTCGGAAAAGGCCCAATAAATCAAAGTGCTGAAAGCACCCAAATTTTTAACTGTTAGTATTCTTTGAAAAATGAATCTTAAATAAATTATTGGAATAAAGGACATTTAGCTTGTGCAGACTGCACATATTTTCAGGCTGATCTTTGTCTATACCTTCTGCCAAAGCAGAAAAAATCAGGTTCAGCATGACTGGGTTAAGACAATTATGCCTATTCAACACTGTTTTTAGCTCCACTGGCTGAAAGCCACTGGGGCTATTGTCATGGCGTTGTGTCCGTCGTGCGTCCGTCCGTCCGTCCGTCCGTCCGTGCGTGCGTCCGGTCGTAAACTTTTTCTTTAAAAATCTTCTCCTCAGAAACTACTGGATGGATTTCAACCAAACTTCACAGGAATGATCCTTGGGTGACCCTCTTTCAAAGTTGTTCAAGAAATTTCGATCCAATGAAAAGCATGGATTTTATGGGCGTGGCTTATTTCCAAATATGGTAAAAAGTGAGTTTTCTCAGATTCTAATCAATGGATACCAATTAAATTTTACATGAATTATCCTTGGGTGACCCTTTATCAGTCTACAAAAAATCATCGTAATCGGATGGAAAATATGCATTTAATGGGCGGAGGTCATTTCTCTATATATTATATAGTGGAAACTTTGAAAATCATTTTCTCAGAATGTAACTGATGGATATCAACCAAATTTCACTGGAATGATCCTTGAGTGACCCTTTATCAGTCTACAAAAAAATCATTGTGATCGGATGGAAAATATGCATTTTATGTGCGGAGGTCAATTCTCTATATATTATATAGTGGAAACTTTGAAAATCATTTTCTCAGAATGTTACTGATGGATATCAACCAAATTTTACTGGAATGATCCTTGAGTGAAGCTTTATCAGTCTACAAAAAATCATTGTGATCAGATGGAAAATATGCATCTTATAGGCGGAGGTCATTTCTCTATATGTTATAAAGTGGAAACTTTGAAAATCAATTTCTCAGAATGTAACTGATGGATATCAACTAAATTTCACTAGAATGGTACTTGAGTGACCCTTTATCAGTCTACAAAAAATCATTGTGATCTGATGAACAAAATGCATTTTATGTGCAGAGGTCATTTCTCTATATATTATATAGTGGAAAATTTGCAAATCATTTTCTCAGAATCTAATTTTTGAATATCAAACAAATTTCACTCGTATGATCCTTTAGTGACTCTTTATCAGTCTACAAAAAATCATTTTGATTGGATTAAAAATATGCATTTTATGGGCGGAGGTCATTCCTCAATATGTTAAATAGTGGAAACTATGAAAATCATTTTCTCAGAATGTAACTGAAAGAATCATTTTCAACATCAGTAGAACCCCAAATATCTAAAAATCTAGTCAAAACATTTATTTGCTTTTACAAGAATTTCAAGCCTGTGGAGCGACTCAAGCCATTCATGGCTTTCTAGTCTATCTAAAGAGACAAAAATAGAGAAAGATTTCGTCAACTTCAAACTTCGCAGTTTCTTTAACCTTGGAATAAAATTGTGCTTTCTAATAATGTTATGGGTTAAGTTCATCACTCATATGTGACTCACTGTCTTTAATCTGCCCCATGAAAAGCTGACAGTGGGCAAACACTGGTAAATCAATCATTTCTTATCTCCTACAAAATAAATCAAAAGAAGCAATGGTAGAATTTTACTGGAAATATTGACATTTAGAAGTATTTGCCATGGTAAATCCATACAGTAAAATGGGTGATGGAAATGCATTTGGGAAATGATAGCTATTTAATGGATTTCCTTTGAAATGTAAGAATGTTTATGTTATTTTGATGCAACAACCAGATGGATGGACTTTTAGTTTGCTCATTAATTCAGAGATGCAGATAAGAGGGAGGTGACGGTGGGGGTATGCTAGTCTAAAAAGTTTATTTCTACATGGAAATATATGTTTTTGGTACTCATTTGAATTGTCTTTACTAGACAATTCCAATGAGTACCAACAACTTAAAGTTTGTGCAAGTGTTTTTGAAATATTTGAATCTACAATACAAAATATCCCCTTTATCTGTATAGATAAGAGGGGGTTATGCAAGTCTAAATTTTTTACTTAATCTTTGAAACTCAATGTTGTTGGTACAAATTTGGATCGTCTAGATGAGATAAGTCCAATGAGGGCCCACAATATAAAGTGTGTGTGTATGTATTAATGAAATATTTGCATCTAAAATCCATAAAACTCCCTTCTATCTTTAGCTTTGCATGAGGGTATGTTTATGGTGACTGTGATGATCCTGGGTCCTTTATGTATGAAAGGTTTCCAACCTTTCTTGACTATTACCTATTATTTGGGCACCGCATGGTTTTGCAGTAAAACAAAGGGGTCTCGGGCCTGTAGGGATCCCAAAGTGTTTGGAGATCCATCTCATCAGTCATTTTTGGAAAGCCAAGAGTTCTACCTCCTTGCGAACATAAGGAACATAGTGGAGCTAGAACCTTTTATACTTGGCTTGCGAAGCTGCTCATCAGTCTAACCTGAGAGCTTTTGTCCAGATCCCTTGATTTTTAGCTCCACTGGCTGAAAGCCACTGGGGCTATTATCATGGCGTTGTGTCCGGCGTGCTTCCGTCCGTACATGCGTCCGGTCGTAAACTTTTTCTTTGAAAATCTTCTCCTCAGAAACTCATGGATGGATTTCAACCAAACTTCACAGGAATGATCCTTTGGTGACCCTCTTTCATAGTTGTTCAAGAAATTTTGATCCAATGAAAAACATGGATTTAATGGGCGTGGCTAATTTCCAAATATGGTAAAAAGTGACTTTTCTCAGGTTCTAATAGATGGATACCAATTAAATTTTACATGACTGTTCCTTGGATGACCCTTTATCAGTCTACAAAAAATTATTGTGATTGGATGGAAAATATGTCTTTTCTGGGCAGAGGTCATTTCTCTGTATGTCATTATAGTGGAAACTTTGAAAATCATTTCAACATCAGTAGAACCCAAAATATCTAAAAAATCTTGTCAAAACTTAGATTTGCTATTACAAGAATTTCAAGCCTGTGGAGCAACTCAAGCCATTCATGACTTTCTAGTTTTCAAAGTGCAAAGATCTTTTTGCTTATAGAATTTTTTTTTAAGCCAAGGTTCTTACATAATTAACAAAATGGACTTATAACTTGTAGTTTGCTGAGGTATTGGACTATATATCCCCTTATCCTTTCTTTTAAATGAAAACTATCTAGATGATGGAAAGAGGTCCTTGCATGATGGCTGTTGGTGGCAAATTAACAAAACAATGATGTGAGGTCATATTGTCAGCTGCATTGATTGCAGATTATTTCAAACATCAGTGTGACATCAATGTATTGTGCTTTTGAAAGATACTATTTCTGGAAATGAAAGTTGATATAGTATAATTGCTTATGATTAGTGTTATTCTAAGTGGGTAACGAAAAAATAGACCTGAATTTCATTTTAGTTAATGAAAGATGTTAGCAGTGACATAAATTTTAGGGGTCAGTGCAAAACTGTAACAAGAATCTATGTCAAAGGGTCAGCATAAAACTATAAATTTAAAGGCACTGACAATTATTTATGAAATAATTTCATTTCGCATTGATGTGTCCAGAATAAAGTCTGATGCAGGAAGAGTTATATGCAAAAAGTTAAATCCAAGGGAGGAGCCTGAGGATTTTGCTTTGCATATAACTCCTCCTCCATTGGACTTTATTCATGGCCACATCAACTTGAAAATGAAATTATATCCATTATAACATGATCACAATTCTAAAATAGTTTTTTTACCCTGTTCTTGGTGTGAAATAGTATTAATATATTTTTTTTGTGTAAAATTATGAAAAAGTAATGATACTGACGTATGGAGAATTTCACGGAAAGCAAAGCATGTCAATTAGCATTTGGGTTGGATGATGTCAAAAGAATAAAAGTTCACGCTAAAGATGACATTGAGTAGAAAATGGGCGGAGCTATCTGTGTACACAGTAAAAAAGATGGCATATGAATTTTATTGCAAATAAAGTTCTATGTAATTTCTTCATATTTCATATATGCGTTTTATGCCATAGTGTTATAATGTAGTTTTGTGCTGACGCCTCAATGTGTCTGTAATCACCAACAAAATATTTATTGTGACAACCTGAAACTGTTAGGTTAAGAGTTAGATTGCAAGTTCGAGTAATTTTGAAATATAATAGAAATATTATTAATTATGGCCATGGGGCCTTAATGCAAATTGGTTCTAAATGACAGAAATCCCTAGAAAGTTGATATGTGATGTAATGCAAACAATTCATAATATTCTACAGGTATATCTCCCTCTACATTACGCATCATTGGTTTACAGCCAAATGTTTATCAAAAATGTTAAATGCATGAGATAAAATTGATTTTTTTTCATTTAAGTATAAGACTAAAAAAACATAGTCACACTTAAATTTGACCCTGCAATCATAAGCTCAGCTGATTTGGAACAAAAAGTCTAGCTTTCTTTATCTCCTTGGCATTGTTTGCAACTCAGACGTTGGCATTGTTGCGACTCAGACACTGGCATTGTTGCTACACAGATGCTGGCATTGTTGCCACACAGACACTAGCATTGTTGCCACACAGATGCTGGCATTGTTGCCACACAGACACTAGCATTGTTGCCACACAGACACTAGCATTATTACCACACAGATGCTGGCATTGTTGCCAATTAAATGTTGGCATTGGTGCTGGATTTACAAACGTCATAAGTCTGTATTTAATTAAGATGTCTTCATGAAACTTTGTGTGTAATAATCATCACCAGCTATCAAGGCTATCAAGGGATCTAACCTTTGAAGCACTTTTTCAAGGATTGTCTCCCTTTTTCAACTAAGATTTTTATATACTCTTCAAAAGACGGGACATATGTGATCACCTGTGGTGCTGAGCAGCACTTCTTCGTCTCTTTCACCTTATGTCCGATTGACTAGAAACTTGGCAGTTATGTTCCTCTCATGATTACTGAGTGCAGTGTACAAGAAATGTAACTGTAACAAGCTTAATTTTTTAGTTATTTCCCTTTGTTGTTTTTCATACTTGGACATCCATCAGTATAACAGGCTTATTTTGTGACAATTTGCCACCATGTTTGCATTATCCAGTTTCTTTAGCTGAGCGTTGCCATCAGCAGGCACCTGATTTGCCCTTGTTTTATTTTACATTATTCTGATAAAATGAAATTTTGCTTCATTTAAATGGACTTTCTAGGAATTAGCTGATTTCCGTGACTTGTACCTTAAAAAAAGGGGTCATGAACCTGTTTAAGGTAGAATGAACCTATCACAATTGAGCTGATCAACTTGCTGTTTAAAATCTATTTCAGCCTGGCTGTGTAGGCTGCCTAGTCATTATACAGCAAAAGTGTATTAAGTGACAACTCGGGACCACCAAAAAGCGGTCGTTAAAGAGAATGGTCGCATAGTTCACATTTGGTCCTTGAATTAGAAACATAATTTTGATGTAATGTGTGTATAATTACGAATTTCTCTATTATCATGGTGTGTGGAAACTCAGTAGAATCCTCTGATTGAGACTATTCTAAGGAGTTTTCACAACATAGGATTCATTTACAATAACTTTAAGATCAACAATATCTTCTATTTAAGATTTAAAAAGGCAATTTTGAAAATTGTTGCTCGATAAAAATGGTTGCTTCATAGAGGTGGTCGCTCAAGCAAGATGTACTGGACTTATCCTTTTTTCATGTGCCAAAAAAGTGGTCCCTCCTGATATGACATTGATCCAACAAACACATTTTCAATATTTCAGGAGAGTCATCTACAGATGGACCTGTACCCCAAGCGGCCCCACAGGAAGAGAGTACTGTAGACCCCTTGACGTGCCCCATCATTCCAGGTCAGGAGACCACCATTCTTATAGAGAAGGGGAGAACAGGACTAGGGCTCAGTATAGTTGGTGGAGCAGATACCCTACTGGTATGTGATTATTATCCCCCGCCGTTTTCGGCGAGGGGATATAGTAATGCTCTCCGTCCGTCATTCCGAGGTTCCGTCACTAAACTTGTCCGGAGCATATCTCCTAAGGTATAATAGCTATCAACTTGAAACTTTATGGGTGGATAGATCTCATGGAGGAGGAGTGCAGTGCACAAGAACTACAACTCTTGCTTGCATAATTTTGGAGTTATTGTCCTTTGTTATTTTTAAGACTTAGATTTTGTCCGGAGCATATCTCCTAAAGTATAATAGCTATCAACTTGAAACTTTATGGGTGGATAGATCTCATGGAGGAGAAGTGCAGTGCACAAGAACTACAACTCTTGCTTGCGTAATTTTGGAGTTATTGCCCTTTGTTATTTTTAAGACTTCGATTTTGTTCGGAGCATATCTCCGAAAGTATTTAAGCTATCAACTTGAAACTTTATGGGAGGATAGATCTCATGGAGGAGAAGTGCAGTGCACAAGAACTACAACTCTTGCTTGCATAATTTTGGAGTTATTGCCCTTTGTTATTTTGAAGACTTAGATTTTGTCTGGAGCATATCTCCTAAAGTATAATAGCTATCAACTTGAAACTTTATAGGTGGATAGATCTCATGGAGGAGAAGTGCAGTGCTTAAGAACTACAACTCTGGCTGGAATAATTTTGGAGTTATTGCCCTACGTTGTTTTTAAGACTTAGATTTTGTCCGGAGCACATCTCCTAAAGTATTTAAGCTATCAACTTGAAACTTTATGGGTGGATAGATCTCATGGAAGAGAAGTGCAGTGCACAAGAACTATAACTCTGGCTGGTATGATTTTGGAGTTATTGCCCTTTGTTTTTTTAAAGACTTAGATTTTGTAGGGGCTTAATTTCTTCAAGTAGAACCCTAAATCTATTAGGCTTCAGTTTACTATCAAGCTTCCTCGGCGGGGGATGGCCATGTCCGACATGGCTCTTGTTACAGTTGGTATCGCTATCTTTGTGAAAAATATTAAAGTAGTGGATCCATAATAGTTCCACAACATTTTGGAACTCACAATCTTTCACAATGTTGAACGATGTTTCCAAATGAAATCATTAGGAAACTGGTTATCACTGTTAAAGGTCATCACCTCTGAAGAAGACTATTATGGGGCCACTTCCTGAACTTGAACTTGTAAATTTAATATCATAGTTATCTTATTTAATGAAAGAGTCCAGTGTAGCTCAGTAGCTAGGGCAGCCGACTTTAATATCATAGTTATCTTATTTAATGAAAGAGTCCAGTGTAGCTCAGTAGCTAGGGCAGCCGACTTGTGATTCAAGAGAGGTTGAATGTTTGAAACCCAGCTGGGCTATATATGGGCAGAGACATATATATACATATTCTATGTCTCTGATATGGGTATATCCTTGGCTAAAGCATTGAATTGAGCAATTCATGACCAAGGAAATTTAATGGTTTAAATTTTTGTGGTGTACAAAATAAATACAAACCAGGAAATTTTAACAGATCATTGTTAATTAAGATGCTATTTATTTACATTTTACAGATAAATACTTTAAGGGAGTGATCATTGTACATTTTACGCGTATTCCCAGGAGCATTCATTATACATTTTACACATATTCCAGGGAGCAATCATTATACATTTTACACATATTCCAGGGAGCAATCATTATACATGAGGTGTATGAAGATGGTGCAGCAGCTAGAGATGGAAGGTTGTGGGCTGGTGATCAAATTCTCGAGGTAAACTTGGATTGCCACTTGAACCCTTTCAAAAAATTGTTAGATTGTATTTACATATTAGATAAGGTCATTTACTTTTCAAGTAGTTGATCGTAGACAAATCGATGGCTCAGCGCGAAACAGTTGTAACTCCCTATAGACATATAGGGAGTTACAATTGTTTCGCGATGTGCCATTGAAATGGACTCTGGGCAGCCTTATAACTTTTGTGATTCTATTTGTGAGTGTTTTTAAACATCTAGCTAAATTTATGCCCCTATATCGATAAGATCAAGAGCATAATGTGATACTTTTGTACCTCTGTCTGTCTTTCCGACTGTCTGCAAAACTTAAGAAAAAAAAATTAACATTGCCAATTACTTCAAGCCTATTTGAAATAAGTTGTTTATATTTGTCATTATGATAGATCTCAATTCTATGCATCTGCATGTACCATGGTCAAGGTCATGTGACAAGGTTAAGGTCAAATTAGCTGTTTTAGGGAAATTAGAGTTTCACAAACACATCTTGTTTGTTTCTGGCAAAACTAATATAATTCATAATTAAAATCTAATATAAAAATATTACTTTCTATAAAGATATAATTTTCTAATTCCAGGTCAATAATGAGAATTTAAGGGAAGCAACACACGACTATGCAATCCAGGTTCTACGCCAGACCCCTGCCACCGTCCAAATTCTCGTCTTCCGTGATGACACACATGTGAAAGAGGAAGATATTTATGACATTTTCACTGTTGAACTGATTAAAAAGCCTGGTAAAGGGCTTGGACTAAGTATTGTGGGAAAGCGTAATGACGTCGGTGTATACATATCAGATATTGTGAAAGGCGGCGCTTCAGAGGCTGACGGACGATTGATGCAGGGCGATCAAATTCTAGCCGTGAACGGAGAGGATATGAGAAACGCAACTCAGGAATATGCAGCTGCAGTGCTCAAAGTGAGTCATAGTTTTTAAAAATTTGAAAAATGATACTTATAAGTGAAATTGATTTTCTATCATTTTCAAAATGAAAGGAAGGTTAGATATTTATTAGTCTTTCTTTATGTCAAATCTTTAGACTCCAAGGCTACTGTTCAACTGTTTTCATATCTTTTTCTAGATAATGAAAATATTGTCAGAGGATACACTATAGATCTTGTACATGTTTTTCAAAGTTGTAAACCCATGAGTTACAAAATTTCATGTTCAAGGATAAAGGATGAAAATTTGTAAGACAATACTGAACTCATTTGTAGTATGACTGAAACAGAACAGTATACATCTTACTTAATCAACATAAAAATTATTTCAAAAAAATTGTATTGTTTCTGAAGCATGTGTCTTTGATAAGCATAACGCTTTTTTAATTTACCTTTCTGCTTATGATATTTTAGTGTAAAAATACCTCAAAACTATTGGGGGGGATATAAAGGAGACAGTTTGTTGGTCCATCTGTCTGTCACTTGGTCCGTCTGTATCTTTTTTGTGTCCGCTCAATTGCTCAGCGGATTTCATTCAAACTTAAGCAATGATATCAGTGTCAAGCGAAGATGTGATGAGAGTGATATTTTGATTACAATCCATTGAAAATGGCTTTTCATTATTGACAAATACTTGTGTGTGTGTGGGGGGGGGGGGGTGTTATTAATCTGCTTTGTGACAGTCTAGTTTCCATAGTCACATATTTTCCATATTAATCTTTTTCAGACAACCATGGGTAAAGTGACCTTGACTGTTGGAAGGTTAAAAGCTGGTTCCAGAACTTCATCAAGAAGAAACTCTAACTCACCTGGAACCGCTCTCAAAAAGTCCGAGTCTACAGCAAGCAACAAATCAAAGGGAGGAAGACATTCAAAAAGTATGCAATAAACATATTTGATTTAAAAGGATTATAGTTTTAAATCCCTTTTTGAATCCCTTGTCCTTTCATTATAAATGAATTTAAGATCAGAAACAATATTCTAAATTTATAAATTCTCAATATAACCATATAATGTTGGTACTTAATGGAATTTTCTAGAAGCATTTTCATGTACAATGCTAGGGTACCCTCTTGGATGATTTCACTTTTCAACAATATAGGAGTAAAAATTGGTGACCTCTTCAAAGGTTACTCAAATTGTGAGAATTGTGTCTTAAAACTTACTGTAGTGGACCCATAATGGTTCGGAAACAATAATTCATGATCTTTCACAGTGTTAACCAAGGTTTCCTATTGATTTCATTAGGACACCTTATCTAACATTGTGATCATGAATTCTGTAATGTTGCAAAACTGTTACGGTTCAAATACTTTTTTGGGTATGTCTATATGTGAATAAAATCTGTAGGAAATGTAAAAAGGCTTGTTTATAATGAAAGGACTGGGGACTTTAGAATAGCCACCCACACTTATTTGTTAGACTTTCACAAGTCACTTTGTTGTATTAGATGGTTAGTTATGAGAATTTTCTTTTCAATTTTGCAAAAAATAAGTTTCACATACATCATAATTCTTTTTTTGTATTGTAAGAAGATGCTTCTTGAGATAATCCCCTTTTTGCCACTGTTAGTGCAACTTATCTGTCTTAAATATTTTTGGCTAGCATGAAAAACGTATTTAGTTAGAAGGCTGTAAAAGCATGTAACAGACAAAGGTTATGTTCTATATTCACGTGAATTTATCCTGGATTTTTTTTGACAAGAATAAAGTGATAAAGTAGGTAAGTTATCAATATCACACATGAAGGTCAATGTCTTGCCCAGACCAAAATTTTTACATTTCCTTCTTATTTGTTGTTAACTTAACTGAGAGATGTGCTGTCTAAAAGCATATGTATATGTGATCGATCATGCGAAAAAGGACCATCTGGGAACATTGTGAAATAAATATTCGGAAACTTGAATGGATCCAGTGTAGGTTAAACAGAGGGTGGATTGGGAAAATAATTACAATGGAAGGTGGAAGGATCTTTCTAGACTCAGAAAATGTGTTGTTTGCATAAAGTGCAGACCTTGGTCAGTCTGCGAGGATTGCATAGTCTGACCAGGGTTGACACTTTACACACTTCCCAGATGGTTCCTTTTTGTGTGATGGTTCACAATATGTCAAGTTTTAATGTCCTTCCAGAAATGATGTAGTTATTAGATAGGTCTATAACTGGAAGTATTTTATAAGGTTAACAAATTATGAAATAAGATATTATATTTCACTATGACAGTGTGTTGCTTCAGATGTATATTTGATTTGATTTAATGTTTATATTTCATCTAGTGGTAGGGAAAGACCAGACAATTATATTTCCACCATTTCTATGATATTGACAGACATGATTGTATATCAGACACTTTGATAAGCAGTGATGGCATTTCAATTATACTAGACAAAATTGGAAATTTTTGCCAAACTGGAGTTTATTTAGAAGTTAAACTTAAAACAGAGCACTGTATGTGATGATCTGACCAAATGGAGGCTAAAGAAACATTATAAGGCCAACTCTCCTCAACAGCACCTTATTGTGTCAAGTTTCTCCTTTTGTTAGCTTGGCTGTCTTAGGAGAAAACCCGAGGTATTGCAATAGCCTTGGTGTCATCTTCGTTGTTGTTGTTGTCATCATCATGCAAAAACTAAGACATTTTGTGATATTTTGGTTCTATTGAAGGTATTCACTTCAAACTTGGCACACAGTTTCACCATCAATAGAGGAACCTAAACTATCAAGAGGGATAACTGTAGATGCATTTTGTGCAAATTATGCCCCTTTTTAAACGCCATCAGAGGCAGTCGTATATTGGCATCATCTTCTGTGTCTGTCCATCTGTATGTACGTCACCTTTTCTTGTGAGCACAACTCCTCCCTTGTTCAAGGCCCGATTTTGATGAAATTTTCACAGAATGTTTCTAGTCACCTGACCATGCACATGAACTCACAGATTTGTGAATTTCAGCTGCGTCATGGAAAAAGGGGCCTTCATGTAAAGAAATCTTGTGAATGCAACTTTTCCCTCATTTATGGACCGATTTGAATGAAACTTTCACAAAATATTCCTAGTCACCTGACCTAGCGCATATTGTCATGGTTTGCTGAATTTTAGCAGTGTCATAGAAAAAGGGGTTTTATTGAGAAATTTCTTGTGAACACAACTCCTTTATTTCTGACTTATTTTAAAGAAATTTCTATGAAATATTCATTGTTACCTGAATTTGTGCTAGTTGTTGCAGTTAAGTGAATTTCAGCCTCATCATGGAAAAAGGGGCCTTCATATCAAAGTTCTTTTTATTATTATTATTATTAGTTGCAGTTTAAAGAAGTGTTAAACTCCATTCAATCAATCAATCATAACAAACAGTTTGAACTTGACAATTTAAAAAGGTAGTCTGCAAATGTTCTGAATTTAGTTCTGTAAAAATAAGTAGTGTCTATAATTATTTTTGTGAAATAGCAGCAAAGTGGCAGCGTATATTGTGACTATGGCACTCTTGTTTTTAAAATTGACAATGTTGAATATTATTGTCAATATAATTGTCAGTAATCATGTATGGGCTATTGTATACATGATCTATTTAATTATTTATCACACAGGTCATTCCAATCATCAGGAGCTGCATCATTAACTGGTCATATCTACCTTGTCGTATAACAGAAACCATTCATTTATTACAAATCAAAATTATTATTCATGCCACTTTATTAATTTGATTGGCAGCATTTTATTTTAACAATATGACTTTGTCTGTTATTACTTCTTTTCTGCAAAACTAAATCAAAAATCTTTGTGTTGCTTATATCTGCAGGCCTTTTATAGATACAATACTCTTATTTGGCTAGATGATAGAACTCTTATGTGCCCTTCTACTGAAGCTTAGGTCAAGTTTATTTCACAATGTCAAGGTCAATTATCAAGGTTAAAGTTACGCAAAGTTGAGGTAATAGTTTTACAAACACATCTTGTTACCAAATATAATACATGTACATTACTTATTAAATTTGTATGGATGACCAAAAGCCTTTCCTTCACTTCTACAACCCTCTGTGAATATGTTTTGTCAAAATATATTTTGATCTGTGCTTGAACTAATTTCCCCTCACTTTTCATAAATATTTTAAAACTTGAAAGTACCTTATTCTCCTAATCCTTTCATGTTAAGATATATATTATTCTACATAGTTAAGGCAGGATGTGTATGCAAAGATTACTCTGCTTATACTTGCAGTCTGATCAAAACCTATGATATTTGAATCTCCTAAGCTCTGAATGTTTAAACTTGATTGTCAAGAGAAATCAGGTCTTCAGTCACTGTCAGTCCTTTGATTTAGATTCAGTTGTAAAAATGGATTTATTCAGTATGCTAAGATTTCACTACATCATTTGCTCAGAAAAAAATATCAAAGTTTCATTATTAATAGAAATTTGTCATTTGAGAGCTTTTATTCAAATGCAGTGATCTCTCTTCCTTTAATAGAATAAATTTCAGTGTTTCTGATGTTTTACATGTGAATTATTTTTCATAAAAAAATCTCAACTCTAATTTTAATCCATTTGAATAAATGCAACACCATTAAATTAAACATGTGGTTATTCAGTAAATTTCACTAGTGATGGTGATAAATTTGCGCTAAATTGTTATTTTAGTGATTGTTTAAATGTGTGCTAAAAAACTCTAAAACTGGGTATTTGTACTTGATAAGTCTAGATATGACCAGTAAAGAAAAGCAGCTACAGACATCAGTAAGTGTGACTTGATGACTTAGATGGATAAATATTTCATTAATTATATACATAACCATGTCCCATATACAATAATTATGTTATATAGTGCTTCATAACCTAGAATAAGTGATTCTCGGTATAACCAAGAACAGATACATTTTATATTGTTAGTTGTGTATGTTCATTAAAAATGTCTTTTAGGCCCCTCCCTTAAATTTGAGGTGAATTTCCTTTAAATATTGAGGTGAATTTCCTCTAAACTATCATTTATATGATTGTTTAGAGGAATTGACCTCAAATTAGAGAAGAGTCTCAAAAAGTTCATAAATTTAGGCATTTGAAGTGGGTTTTTAGCTCATCAGAGCACAACATGCTCAAGGGGCGCTTTTAGGGTGACCCTTGGTCTGTCGTCCGTCATCAAAAATCTTAAAAACTTCTTCTATCCCTGAACCACTGGGCCAATTTCAATGAAACTTTGCCAGAATGTTCCTTGGGTCACCCTCTTTTAAAATTGTTCGTGAAACCCTGATTAGCCCATAAATATGGGCATGGCAGGGCTTGGCATTTTTAGCTCGGCTGTTTTCGGATAAAACCCAAGATATTGCTATAGCCTTTGTGTCGTCGTTTTCGTTGTTGTTGTCGTCTTCGTGCGTAAACTTTGACATTTTGTGATATCTCTGGTTCTACCTTTTCCAACTTAGGTTTTTTCCCACCATCCAGCACTCAACAGCTGAGCGTAGGCACCCGTAGGCAGCGCTCTTGTTTCACTTTGAAATCTTTGAACGACAGCTGCTCCTGAACTACTGGGCCGATTTCAATGAAACTTCACCAGAATGTTCCTTTGTTCGTGAAATTTTGTTTGGCCCATAAATATGGGCGTGGCAGGGTGGGGCTTATTTTGAGCCAGAAATCTTTGAACAACATCTTTTACTGAACCACTGTGCCGATTTCAATGAAACTTCACCAGAATGTTCCTCGGGTGACCCTTTTCAAAAATTGCTAGTGAAATTTTGATTGTCCCATAAATATGGGCGTGGCAGGGGGGGGGCTTATTTTGAGCCCAAAATCTTTGAATGACATCTTTTACTGAACCACAGGGATGCCAATTTCAATGAAACTTTACCAAAATGTTCCTTGGTTGACCCTTTTCAAAAATTGTTCATGAAATTTTGATTGGCCCATTAATATGGGCGTGGCAGGGCGGGGCTTATTTTTAGCCCGGAATCTTTGAAAGACATCTCCTGAATCACTGGGCCAATTTCAATGAATTTTTACCAGAATGTTCCTTGGTTGGTGACCCTTTTCAAAAATTTTGATTGACCCATTTATATGGGCGTGACAGGGCAGTGCTTGTTTTGAGCCCGAAATCTTTGAACGACATCTCCCACTGAACCATTAGTCCAATTTTAATGAAACTTTACCAGAACGTTCCTTGTTTGACCCTTTTCAAAAATTGTTCGCAAAATTTTGATTGGCCAATAAATATGGGCGTGGCAAGGTGGGTTTTTTTTGAGCCGGAAATATTTTAACGACATATCCTCCTGACCCACTGGGCAGATTTTAATGAAACTTTATCAGAATGGTCCTTGGGCGAATCTTTTCAAAAATTGTTTGTGTTATTTTGATTGGCCCGTAAATATGGGCGTGGCAGGGTGGGGCTTCTTTTAAGTCCAAAATCTTCAAACAACATCTCCTCTTCAACCACTTGGCTGATTTCAATGAAACTTTACTAGAATGTTTCTTTAATGACACTCTTCAAAATTAGTTTGCAAAATTTTGTTTGGCCCATAAATTTGGGCATGGCAGGGTTGGCTTATTTTGAGTCTCCTTTGTAAAAAAAATGGGTGGGCAGGGTCAATTTTAACTTTAATTTCTTGGAATAACATCTCCTCTTCAACAACTAGGAAAATGTGAATAAAAGTTTTGTCAGAAAGTTACTTGGATTGGTTCCACTGGACCAGTAGAATCAAGGTGAGCGATTTAAGGCCATTCTGGTCCTCTTGTCCTCAAATTGTATTTGTGCCACTATTAGGGAGGGTGCTATTATTAGTGGAAATACAGTATGACTTATATTGCATCCAAGAAAATAAGGGTAAATAGGAAATGGAAAGTGTTTGCAATACAATACAATACAATACAAATTTCATTTAGAGTTGATATCTATATAACAACAACATTAGCAATGTATCATTATTTACTGACCAGTGCAGGATTTTTGTAAGATCCTATGAATATATAGGCACTTAATAATAGTGACTGCTGTGCACTGATCCATTAAATTTAAAAAAAAAAAAAAACACCTTAGTATCATCTTTATAAACCAAATGATAAAATCCTGCATTGCTCCTGAAATTTGTAAGAACAAAGCCAAGTTATAACACTTTTCTTGATTTGCAAAGATCATCTAGACTATATGAGGGTTGTTCCAGAAGTTTGTGGACTAGCATCATATCTCAAACAATACTGCTCATTAAAAAAAACAACTTTTATCATCTTATGAAGTAAACTTTGCCTTACTCACACACCAAGTTAGATAAACGTACATCGAATATTAATCCTTTTATTAGCCACCAAAGACATACACTTTGTGCTGAGCAGCACACCTTAACCCTCTAACATACGTCATTGACATTGACATTTGGACAAACGGAAATTGAAACTTTTTCAATTAAATCACCCAAACTTCACTATACTATAATTAATGCCTAAATTTGTCATTACAATGCTATAATTATATCTCTGAAGAAGTGCTTTCAATCCTCTGCTCTCGCTAGAATCAATTTCCTTAAGTCAGAAAATGCAACCTGACACTGTTTCTGACATCCTGGTGGCTTTGGTCAGTCAGGGCTTGTAATTTGAGCAAAGAAAGTGTTTTAACCGATTAAATTTTCTTGAAAAACCATTGTATCAGTATTGAAATAGTGAGGGAAACTTTGAGAAATTTGACCTACTGTTAGGTCATATTTTTGATGTTAAGTAACAGAATGTATTGACTTTAAGTATGAACATTAGTAGATGATCAGCTTGATGTTATGCATGACTCTATGGCAACACCTGTTAAGCGCATTATGTGAATAAATATAATAGAAATACTGTGCATTTACTCATGAATGATTGAATTTCATCCTATGCAAATATCAATGATTTCTTTCAAACAGTTTTCGAGATTTTTAGAAAGTCCATGAACTTCTGGAACACGCCTCATATAAATGATTTCCCAATATCCTTAGATAAATGTCTCAGGTATTCTATCAAAATAACTTCTATAATAAATGCCACCCTTTTACTAAGAAAAGGCAAAAAAAAGAGATGAATTGAAGGGTCAATGTAACACTATTTTAGATTCCAATAAATTTATTTAGTTTTGTACCCCTCCAAATGTTGAGTTTTTTCTAAGAAACTGCACAGTACATGGGACATGGTTATAATCTATCTTGTGCTTACAAAATATTGTATATCATACTGAAACAAATATTGAATTACAAAGTTTTGTAAGCAAACTGACACTTTGTATTATATGAAATATAATGTATTGTGATTGCCAAGTGGTTACAGGTTTGTTTGATCGGATGCATGAGTTTATATTGTTAAAACTAAGTCTCTTATAATGAAGGAATTACAAAGAAAAGAATGGGAGCGAACCATTAGAAACATTAAAAAAAGGACAAATTAACAAGCATGCATGCAATGCATTAATTGAAGGTACATGTATAAGCATTTCAAATTTTCTTTATTTTTCTATTACCTGATCATATAAAGAATCCATGCTCTGGGGTTACTTTTATCTAGACCCAAAGTGAAGATGCTTCACACCAATGTTAAATCAAAGTACTGAAAGTACTGATAAGTTGGAATGCGATCGAGAGACGGTGACCTCAAGCTACTAGCAAAGCTGACGCCTCCCGCCCACCACAGGTGATCACAAAATACGTCTCGTCTTTTGACTTAAACCCCTTTTGGCTTAAACCCCTGAATCGCTATACATGCATGAATCTGATGAAAGAAAAATGATAACAAAAGGGCTAGAATGGCCCTAAACCGTTCACCTGAATTCGATTGGTCCAATGGATCTTTTCCAAGAAACCTTTAAAGATTCATTCAAACTTGCCCAATTGTTGAAGAGGAGACATTATTCGAATTATGAGCAGTCATAATAGAACCTGCCAACCCATTCATTACAGAGGAGACTCAAAACTAGCCCTACCCTGCCACGCCGATATTTATGGGCTAATGAAAATTTTGCCAAAAATATTTGAAGAAGGTCATCAAAGGAACATTCTTGTAAAGTTTCATTGAAATCTGCCCAGTGGTTCAGGAGGAGATGTCGTTCAAAGATTTGGGGCTCAAAATAAGCCCCGTCCTGCCATAACCATATTTATTGGCCAATTAGAATATAGCGACAATTTTGAACAGGGTCACCCAGGGAACATTCTGGCAAAATTTCATTGAAATTGGCCCAGCGGTTTAGGAGAAGAATAAGTTTTAAGAAAGTTGACGACGGACGACGGAGTCAGGGTGATCCTAAAAGCTTCCCTTGAGCATGTTGTGCTCAGGTGAGCTAAAAAGGAAAAAAATGATACGGACCATACAGCCGACTGATGGACGCACAGGCGAACACTTATACACTCAAAACAGTTTTTATATTATTTTTCAAATGAATTCTGTTCCATTTGAGTTATGAATTACATTTTTATTAGAAGTGTCGCACAGTGGACCTCAACTATTGATTTGTCCATGATGAAAAGCTATTTTCGCAGGGGGGCGGCACTCATTCTTTCCGACTATTTGTCTCTCACGAATGGGTTGATAATCGTAGACCTATGTGAGACAGCAGCTGGAGGCTAGGAAAGGATGTGGTGGTTGTACTGGTGAGTGATATACCAGGAAACCATTGTTAGGTGCTCCAGCCGCCGTGATATAACTGAAATAATGTTGAAAGCGGCGTAAAACTCCATTCAATCAATCAATCAATATTTTCGCAGGGAAGTCTTTCACTTCATGAGTTGAAATTCTTGGACGAAGTTCAATTGTCATTTCGACCTTTGTGACTCCAAAATTGGGCACTTTCTCGGGTCATTGACAACACTTGTGTCAAGTTTTATGATTTGGGTCAAAATGGTTGTTCAGTTAGAGTGGAAACTGTTAACTGTTGAAATTTACTGATGACCGTCACATGTATGGCCCCGAAACAATAGGGCATTTCTTTGGGTCATGGGCAATATTTGTGTAAAGTTTCGTTATTGTAGGTCAATTGCTTCTCCGTTTATCTAGCGGAAAGCAAAAGGTCAATGCACTGAGAGACATGATGAAATCAATATATGCACCTCTACTTCTGAGTTGGGGTTAAAGTTAATAACATCGTGAAATTGATAAGGTGAGCGATTTTGGAATGATTTAGGCATGATGTTGAATGAGTGAGCAGAGTGAGTTTTGAGTGAAATTAAAGGGAGGGAATCCAATGTCGCTTATTTTGTTCAGGATGAACAAAAATAGCGATATATAAAACCTATATAAAATATGCATAAACGTTCAATCAATAGCTTTCTATTTCGTCAAGAACCAATCAGACGCTTTATGTCAGTGAAATCGCAATTTGGTTCTTGCTAAATTCATTTTGAATGCACATGTTGGTCTTATTTTTTTCAAATAACTGTGAGCGTTTTTGAATGGTTTGAGTGCGTGTTTGGAATGAATAAATGGAGCGCTGATTGAGCGATGAAGAATTTTTTTTATTGAGATGAATGTCAATTTCACGGTGTAACTAACTGTATGATGGTGCTCTTAAACGTGTTGATGTGTAAGAATGAGAAGAAAACAAGTTGAACTAGTTGGTTTGCTTCAAATGGCAAATTGTCTTGGTGATGGAATGCAATTGGGCAAAGATATTAAAGATGCGGTGGCAAGGGTTTTATTGGATGAGTATTAGGTTTTTACAATGACACATTCATGTAGATAGTCAAAAGTTAGATGTGTAATAAGGTCGTTCAGAAAGAGAAACTATACCTTTAAAAGAAGCTATAACATAATTCTACGAAAAACATGTCGTGACCTTACCAAATAAGCAGATCACGTGATTGGTCTGCGCTATTGCCACAATACTGAGAAAACAGATCGCGACATTACCAAATAAGCTAATCACGTGATTGGCTAGTTCTATTGTCAATTGCTGACCTTATCGGACTTGACTTATCACATGATTTCCAAATATAGTAATGCAATCATGTGGTACTAATATATTCGTACGCAACTTTCAATAAATATCGTTTAAAACATAAAATTAGCGTGTTAATAATATACATGAAGTGATAGTTGTGTAATTGTACAGCATCATTAATTTTTGATGAAATAAACTGTATGTCTTTGTTAAGTTGAGATATACAAAATAGGCCGAAGTGTAATCACATCCTGTTCACGTGATATGTGTTCTCAAAAAACCCGAAATGAAATTATCTTGTGTTCATTTTGCGGTTTTGTTAAATCTAAGTTGGAATTGCTCCGCATTCCAACTTAAAAACCAGGCAGATTATAGTATTCGCTAATATAGGCAAATGCTATGTTTGCAAAAAAAGATAATAAAACTAAGTTGAAGGGTAGTTTTAGTCACTAAACTTATGTGGTGTTTTGAATAAAGAACTTGAACTCATGGTTCTGTATTTAAGCATGTTATGTTTTGGGCTGTAGAAGTCTAGTGAATAATGGAAATATGCATTTGTGCATCTTGTTTTGGTTTTGATCAGTTTTAAGCCTCTGTCAACATTTCCCTGTGATAATACTTTCTAGAAAAATTTCTATATCTTGCATTTCCAGCAATTATCACTACACTAGATAATTATTTTTTTTTGTCCTTGAAAAATAACCTCTGGGTTGAAAAAATTGCAATATTCAACATTTTAAGCAATTTTAATTTTGCATTATGAGAGCATGTAGCTCGCTTGCTTTAAAAAGAAATAAGTAAATATATGAGCTATGAACTCAGCACTGTAATTATTTTGGAAATAACTTGCAACCATTTATGTCATATCCCAACTTTTAAACAAATTTAGGTTACATGATATTGTATTTACAAACATAGCTTAGTTATATAGATTCACAAGTTAAATTGAGTGATCAAAATTTAAGTTTTATCTATACCTGTATAAACAAAACTGACTGTTTAGCACTCATTCCAATGTGTGAATCTATACCTTATATGACATTCAAGCTTTTGTTACAATATTTGACTTTATCTAATATCATGTGGACCTTTTGACAATTGTTACTTTTTCCCCTTTCAGAAGGCAGTGAAGATATGAGTCACATCAGGACTGTTGAGCTTGAACACGATACCAATGGATCATTGGGTCTGAGTATTGCTGGGGGCGTTGGCAGTCCTTTAGGGGACACACCTATCCTAGTGGCAAACCTTACTCCTGGAGGGCCAGCAGAAAAATCTAGAAAACTGAAGGTACAATGAACCCTAAGCTAGTAGAGCGCTAGATACATTGTGTGATAGATATTGAAAAAACTCCACTATAAACATAGAGTTATCATTTAGAAGGTTCTCAATTTATGCTGCTCTATCTCTATCAAAGCTTAGTCTTTAAGTTTCTCTTAGAATACATGTTTCACAATTATGATTAAACTTTGTAGTGAGGTTATTTGTATGAAATTTCAACAAATTTGTTAAAACATTTATAATAAAAACATATTCTATTAATTGTAAGATAATCAATATCAAAAAGATAATGTATACATGGTTAATCACATAAAGGTTGTTGTGTTTTTTTTTCAATTCAACTCATTTCTAAAAAAATTGGAAAAAAGTGTGAGGGGGGGGGGGGGAATATATAAATATTTTCTAAGAAAGGAATGGAAATCTGATGAAAGGCACCATTTACTTCATTCCAATTAAGTTTTTTTTTTATGAATAGTTTGTTTCTATTAAATATAGGTAGGGGACAAGATCTTAAGCATCAATGGTGTGAACACAGATGGAATGAACCATGAT
Source organism: Fragum whitleyi (assembly GCA_948146395.1). Lineage (NCBI taxonomy): Eukaryota > Metazoa > Mollusca > Bivalvia > Cardiida > Cardiidae > Fragum > Fragum whitleyi. Next base: position 13,619,201 of record OX411548.1, on the reverse strand, counting down.
CAAGTCATACAAATTCTAAAATCTTCTAGAGGCTCTATTACCTTACAGGTTACACAAGGTAATAACTAGATCATGATCGCCAAGACAATTCCAATGGTAACCCACAATGTAGTGTTTCATTGAGCAATAAATGTTTTTAAGACTTGTTTTCTCTTATCTGTACCTCTAAAAAGATTCTGTAAAGCATACCATTCAAATATCAGGTACTCCAATAGAAAAGATAGAATGATTAGAGCTTGTGGTAAAGATTTTCAAAACATTTGAATAATGAATAGATATTCAAAATAGAATTGGAGTGTAGGTAGAATGACCAAAATGACTAGTTTCTGCTACAGAGATTGAAGAGATTTAAAGGATTGATGAAGTAAAGTGACTCCCTGATATTAAATCTTTTTACAGGAGAACAAACCCAAGTGAGTGTAAGTGGTCGTTCCTCTTCCACCAAAGGTTTACAGCCTGATGTTCAGACACGCAACACACCTCTAGAAAATAATGTCTTTGATGAAACAGATGATGGGTACGTTTTTATTCTACTTTCTAAAGAGTTTCATGTCCTGTTGAAATTTGCCACAGTCTTTGTGCAGTTGGTAGGGCATCAGGTAATTACTAAATTCTGGTTCAATCCCAAGCAGCAGCACTTACCTTTTTCTTACATTTTTCTCCCCTCAATGGGTTCATAAATGTGGGATAGCAGCTGGAAGCTAGGAAAGGATGATATAGGTAGTGCTGGCATGAGAAATACCTGCAACCCATTGTAAGGTCAAAACAAACAAACCTGTGAAATATTAAAAATATTTCATGTTTCATGAATAATTGATGATGGTTGTAAACTTTGATTTGTATGGCCTTTACCTTGACCTTTAACCAACTTTCAATGGATGACTTGTTCCTAAAAAACTTCTGTAACATAACCTTGTACATATCTATCGGGTCATAAGCTTTATCATGGTGTCTCTAATGCTTCTAAAGTCCCCATGGTTCTCTTCTTTAGCTAGATTTATGTAAAACATGAATTTTAGAACATTAGGATTTATTATTAATTTGTTTGATAATGTCTCGGGGAAAGATTTTGTGAAAAGTCAAGGTGATTAAGTAGAGGTCATCAGGTTAACATGTAAATTACTCCTTGTACTGAGAGATACAATTTGTCATAATGAGTCAAAACAAATTCAAATAACACTTGAAAATAATTTGAAGTTTACTGTTTATTCATTCTGCAGACCCCCACCACAGTGGAAAACAATCACATTAGAGCGAGGCCCAGATGGATTAGGATTCTCAATAGTCGGAGGACATGCCAGCCCTCATGGTGATCTTCCGATCTACGTCAAAAACGTCTTCTCAAAGGGCGCAGCAGCTGATAACGGACAATTAAAGCGTGGCGATCAGATTTTATCGGTCAACGGAACAAGTCTAGAAGGACTCACACACGAGGAAGCTGTAAACATTCTGAAAAATGCAAAAGGATCTGTGATAATGAATGTGTTATCCTAGCAGAACTGATCACATGACCTGATCATGTGATGCCATATCAATGTCATGTGACTTGTTCATCAAAAATACTGTCAGCAGTGCAAGTTTATTCAGTGGTTTATTTTTATTCATTCCTTTATACGATGCATTTAGTACACTTTAATTTTCATTACTTACTACAGGCAAATATCAAATAAGGTTGAAATCTTTTCTAGCACAAAGATATATTACTTATCCTATACAACTTATCCTTTTGCCCCAGCCTGTTGGAATGCTTTGGAAAATGGTGTTGAAAAAAATGCATTACCTGCTACAGGCAATTTCTATATTTTCAACATTGTTTGCTTATCATTAAGGAAAAGAAAATTTGCAACTTCTTTGACTAGTCTTAAACTTTATCATCTAGTACCTGGTTTGAATTTCTTTAATTCTTTCCAGTCAATTATCTAGAAAAAAGATAGATTATCATTTGATAAACTCCCTGCCAGATCAGTGAAATTACAAAAAAAAATACCCTGCTTATGCTAATTCTACCCTTAAATGTTATCTAAGGGGAGTCAAATAAGCAAATTACATTATACATCATGATGTAGCAATCACATGCAAAATGACGACCTTTCAGAAAATTTGTCCAATAATTTTCTAAATTTTGCATTAGATACATGGAATATTTGTTTGTTCTTCTATTAAGTTTGGTTAATATATAATTTCATGAACAACAAAATCTATATTTTCATCATGAAAATATAGCTTTTGTTGTTCACTTAATGAAGTATAAATCGATCTTAAACTGAAACAAAGTATTATCCTGGATATTTCTTTGATATGTGACGACAGAACATTATGTAAATACATCATTATTTTATCAAATACATCATTTCTTCCATTACCCTTCCATTATATTTTAACTTGTATAATAAACATAACCAAGGTTGTGATTTTAAGGCAATAGATAGAAAAAAATATAAAACAGTGCTACAAATAGAGGGGGATAACAGATTTTAAAATGAAAGGTACAACAAATCCATTGCTCAGCATGAAATCGTTGCAGAATGAGCTCATAAGACTTGATGATAGAATTTGAGTCTGTATAGGTTCCTATACTTCAATGAATTTTGACTTTTAGACTGTAACAAAAAGTATCTCATAAGATAAGTATAAGACAAAAAGATGTATTCCACTTAGATTTAAATTTCAGTAAAATTATCATCCACATGTTTCTAGAATTCTTTAGTATTTGTTGATGAAATCATTGAATTTCAAGAAAAAAAAGGAATTTGCAGAGATATCAATATATTATTTCCTCAAGACTAAAACTGAGACTTTTCAATGATTTCAGCAAATATATATTTTTTGATAAGAAATAAAATCAATCCATCAATATTTGAGTTTTGTTGGCTCAGTGAAAATTAGTTGTAACAACTGTTTTATGCTTAGCCATTGATTTAAATAATGCAATGGTATATGCCAAAGGCCAAAGAAGTTAAGCCAATAACCTTGCCATTCCAATGATATTGTCTAGCATTTTTGCCTTCTACTGCAGTTTTTGTTACCCACTCCAGTATTTAAAAGTCTAAAATGTTATCAGGTAAATAGTTAATCTAGATTGGTGTTGGTGAATTTGTACATAGAGGAAAGAAATTGGAGTATTTTATAAATCAAGAGGTGAGTGCAAGACTGACCTTTTTGTCTTTACATCATATGGACACTTACTACCATCCTTGGATACCCCTGGGTCTCCCTATTCGCTATGATATAGTGTAGCATATGGGAGACCCCTTGGTTTCTTAGGTTGACTTACTACAGTGTCAAGGGCGTAACTACCATTAAGCAAGTGTGTAAAAGAAATAAATCCTCTTTGGAAAAATGTCATTGATGAATGATCATAACATCAAAACTACAGCTTATTCAAGCTGTAGTTACGATGTTTTGATTAATCACCAACTCTCAAATCATAGAAAAGGGGAGTGAGTGGAGGACATTCATCTTTTGTCACAATCGGCATTTCACTTTTATCTTATATATTCCCTGTTGGTCCCGTTCTGAGTGCTTATAAATTTCAAAATCCTAGTTACGCCTATGAGTGTTGCACTCATCTTGGAAAATGTTTAGTCTTTGTCCTGCTGAAGATATTAACCCTTGTCATGTTTCAGGTTTTAAAGCTATACAATGTTTTGGAAAATACATGTACCTTTGGGATCAGCTTCAGAAAAGAATTTAACCCTTGTCATGCTGAACCTGGATTCTTCCTGCCTTGGCAGAAGCTATAGACAAACATCAGCCTGTACATATGTGCAGTCTGATGTTTGTCCATACCACCTGTTTTTCCTTTTTTGACACCAGAAAAGCTATAAAATTTAATTATCAAAATGAATACCTAATAAGATTTAGTGCATCCAGAGCTTTGAGCACTTTGATTTTGTTGCAGTTTTGCCAAGATGTTTTATTTAGCATGACAAGGGTTAAGACAGTTAAAAATAGTCTTCAATTCTTTTCTGAAGTTAGTCCCAAGAGGGTCCTAGGGACTCACGTCAGATAGTTTACAGAGTCCTAGCTACTTATGTAGGGGTCTCAAGCCTGCAAAACCTGCGTCCCTCCCAGGGTCAAAACCCTGATGTTGAATGAAGACACTCAGTAGAATTACATCAAAATTGAACGGTTGATGCGACTGGAAGCACTACTTGTTGATCTATAAATCTATTGAAGACTGTAGCCTGCGTCATTATACAGGTTTGGTTCGATCCCTGACAGTGGCACTCATTCTTTCTGACTATTTGTCTTTCACCAATTGGATGATAATCATAGACCTATGTGGAATAGCAGCAGGAGGCTTGGAAGGGATGTAATGGTGGTAATTGTGTGAGAAATACCAGGAATCCATTGTTAGATTGTCCAGTCGCTGTGATATAACTGAAAGATTGTTGAAAGTAGCTTTAAACCCCATTAAAACAAACAAATTCTTTTGAAAAGAACAATCATGAGCAATTCTGGATTAAGAAAGAACATGGTGGTACAGTCAATATCAGACTGTAGAAATTGCAGCATGATCTTTATAGGGTTTAAGTACTACTTATCAATGAAATTGGGTCCAAAGGGCTCAATAGTTAGGCTAATAGGCACAGGGTATAACGTGCAACGCCGACACCAGAAGGTTCATATTTTCCGCTACCCAGGCCAATAAAAGTACGAATATCTTCGCTTTATGTGGATCTTTTGCCGAGAAATTTGGTATGCGTGTAGAGGACACATAAATGCTCTTAGACAATCACAAGCAATTAAGATTAGTCAGGTTGTTTGACAAAAAAATAATGACAAACCTAAAAAACAAGCAAAGTCACTCACTCCTAGGGCTAGAACTTGCCCATTTGGCTTAGTTTTTACCCTCTACTTTTATTTCCGAAAAGAAGAACCATTAATCTTGACAGTGATACTAAACATTGAAATGAAAGTGATTATTTCGGTTTATAAATCAGTCAAAAAGTTGCTCCACCGTTAGTTCCGTATCGAAAAAATAGATCAGGTGTCCACGAACCTCAGGTGGCAAGTTATACCCTGTGATAGGGCTCATTGCAAAATGTTTAAGACGTCCTGTTTTTAGCTATCAACATGTTTTTGCGTAGATTTTGAAAAATTCCCTTGATTAAGCTACACAATGTATTGGTAAAGACATGCACTTTTTGGGATTAGCTTGAGAAAAGAATTGAGAACTATTTAAAACAGTCTTCATTCTTTCATGAAGTTGGTCCCCCCAGGGGGGTCCCAGGGACTTGCATCAGATAGTTTTGAGAATCATATCTACTTATCTAATAATATCAGACTTTCAAAACCTGAAACCCTGTCTTTTACCATACCTCCTATTCAAATAGGAACATTCTTGGTTCACTGTAACAAGGGTTGTGCAAGCTGTAGAGGCATACATAAGAATACACTTTATACTGCCTGTCAAAAGGGAATATTCTGTTTTCAGCAGGTCAAAGGGTAAATGGCATTTAGTAGTAGTTGTATATATTAAAAAAAGATAGGATTTTTTACACCTTTTTTATTGACCATTGAGTGTTCAGTTAGTTTTGTTTATCAAGAATATGATGTCGTCGACCTAAGGCACTTTATTACAATTTCTTCAAGCTATATATCAATGGCTAAGCCTGTAACAGTTGTAACTGCCTATATGTTTATAGGCAGTTACAACTGTTTCACGCTGAGCCATCAATATGTGGTATTTGTTGCTTACTGAAACTGATAGTTTCTGGATGAAAAGTCATGTGGTCCTGGGTTTGATCCCTGACGGTGGCACTCATTCTTTCCGACTATTTGTCTCTCACCAATGGGTTGATCATCGTAGACCTATGTGAGATAGCATCAGGAGGCTAGGAAAGAATGTGGTGGTTTTACTGGTGAGAGTAATACCAGGAAACCATTGTTAGGTGCTCCAGCCGCCGCGATATAACTGAAAAAATGTTGAATGTATCGTTTGATCAAATGTGTTATCTTGCTTTTTAGAGAAATCTTTAAAAGTAAGTCAAAGGGTCAGTACAATACTATTTTAAGAGGTTATTTATAGACACTACTAATAAAACGTAATATTCACATTCTTAAGCTAAAGAATTAATGTTAATTCTCAAAAGCCTAATGTCCCTCTTTGAATGAGTGGTGCATTTTTAGCTCGGCTGTTTTTGGAGAAAACCCGAGGTCTATAGCCTCCGTGTTGTCGTCGTCGTCGTGCGAAAACTTTTACATTTTGTTATATCTCTGGTTCTACTGAAGGCATTCACTTGAAACTTGGCACACATGTTCACCATTGAAAGAGCAACCTATACTATCAAGGGGGATAACTCTAGGTGCATTTTCGACTTAGTTTTTTCTCCCACCATCCAGCACTCGACAGCTGAGCCTAGGCACCCGTAGGCGGTGCTCTTGTTTTCCATTCAGCATGAATTGATGTTATATGATGCATTCCAAATTGTTATTGTTGCAAAACGCTGAAAGTATTTAAGTCTTGTTTGTTTTATTTGCATTGTTTTTTTGGTGTGTGTTTTATTTTAGATGCTGAGAAATGCTGAATGGCTTTAAGCAGTCTATTGATCAACCATTAAAGAGATGAAGAAATTTTGTTGATTTCATTGGGGTATGAACCTAAAAACCTAATCACACTTTTGAATAGGTTTTAAGTTTCATAACACAATGTAATCAAAATTTACTCTCTTAATATCTTATAACTTAATATATCATAGAAAAACTGTTCAGATTCATTAATTAAGAAACAGATTTGTAATGGGACTATGTTGTGTGCGGACGCTTACAAAATAGCTGCCTACTCAAATTTGTTTTCATTAAGGAATACAACCAACTTTTCAGCCAATCAGAATGCACAACTTAAATTATTAATCATACAAACTGATTTACTTCTTATTGTAGGGGTAGATGTGAGGACAATATTTCTGATTAAATTATCAAAGTGAACTTAATTGAATTTGTCATATCAAAATGGTACAAACTTTGCTGTGCTTTGGACGAGGGAATCCTAGCATGGCCATGTGGTAAGAGTAGTGGACACATATAGAAAAAGGTGACAGTTGGTAGGCTTGAATATTGTCTGTATAAATCGAGAGGCTAAATTCTTGAGTATGAAAATCTTGTATAATGGATTTCTTATGAAAAATTGTTTTTTTAGCATGTTTGACTGGAACTTTGCTTTATGCCAAACAAATAATCATAGGCGTATCTAGGAATTAATTTCAGCCAATCAGGATTGTTGTTTCTATTGGTAACTGATTTGTGTCTTTTTTTTTCAAAGATCAGTCAGATAAAAAGGAAACATCTGGGTAGAGCGCAAATTGTCAACCTAAGCTACACAGCCCAGTCTGACAAAGGTCAAATCTTTCTTATTTGGCTATTTTATTTTCTTATCTAGAATCGTTATTCTATTTTCCTGTACAAGAAATATTGAATTGCAGTCTCTGGTCAGCCTCTTCTGGAACCAATTTCATCTTCAAATATTTATTTTACTGAGTGTCTGAATGGTCCTTTTTCTTATGTAGGTCACATATGGTCGGACCTGTCTTTGTGGGGCTCTTATGTTCTTATGTATGTATAGGTAAATATCTTGTTTTTGTATCTAAAATGTAATTAAAATTTCATCGCACATTTATTATTGATTATAATATGTTACTAGTTGATAATATTGATTTTTTTCACATTTAACAAATTAAAAAATTTAATATATAGCATATCAGTTGTTTTTGTTTTATCTTCTATTTCCCTGTATGCCCTTTTTCTTGCTGAAGTTGAAACCAAGGGCGTAACTACCATTGCACTCTATGCAAGTGTGTAATACAAATAAATCATCTTTCATTGGTGAATTATCATAACATCGTTAATAGAGCTTGTTCAAGCTGTAGTTATGATGTTTTGATAATTCACCAACATTCAAATCATAAAAAGAGGACCATGATGGTCCTGGATTGCTCACCTGGGTCTCTTTGACTCCTGGGACATCACATTAATCAAATAGGCAGATGTCAAAAAGGAGATAATTTCTACATAAGATCAATACCATGGAATGTTTTTAGCCAAGAGCAAGACATATATGCCTTTTCACTCTTTGATTCTATGTAAAACGGGATGCACCTGGGTGGAGCCCAAATATGATCCTAGGGTCTTGATATGAACAACTTTGGTAGATTGAGTGATTGAATGGAGTTTAACGCCGCTTTCAACATTATTTCAAAACTTGGTAGATGTCTACTAGATGATACTACCTACCAAATATGAAAGCTATCTGCCTTCTGGTTTCAGAGGAGAAGATTTTCATATTTTCACCCTTTTTTAGCTCGACTATTCGAAGAATAGGGGGGCTATTTCAGTCACCCGGGCGTCGGCGTCCGCATCGGCATTGGCGTAATGCTTTGGTTAAGATTTTACGTGCAAGTGTTAAAAATCTCTGTTTCTATTAAAGCTATTGCTTTGAAACTTTGCACAAGCTTCTGTGACCATAATATCAGCATCTAGACAAAGATTCATTACTCTGATATTGAATTTAGTGGAATTTTAACCCTTTTTGGACTTAAAAATCTTGGTTAAGTTTTTACGAGCAAATGTTGTTTATCTGTAATATTTCTGTTTCTTTAGATACAATTGCTTTGAAACTTTACACATGCTTCTGTGGCCATAATATCAGCATCTAGACAAAGATTCATTACTCTGATGTTGAATTTAGCCCTTTTCGGACTTAGTAATTCTTGGTTAAGTTTTTACGTGCAAATGTTGTACATCAGTTATATCTCTAATTCTATTAAAGCTATTGCTTTCAAACTTTGCACATGCTTCAATGATCATAACAACAGCCTCTTAATATAGATTCAATACTCTGGTATAGAATTAAGTGGATTTAGTGGACTTAGAAATTCTTGGTTAAGTTTTTACGTGCAAATGTTGTATTTCTGTAATATCTCTATTTCTACTATAGCTGTTGCTTGGAAACTTTACACATGCTTCTTTGACCATAATATTAGCCCACAGAAAAATATTCATTACTTTGATATTTAATTTAGTGGAATTTTAACCCTTTTCGGCCTTAAAAATCTTGGTTATGTTTTTATGTGCAACTGTTTTATGTTAGTTGTATCTCTGTTCCTACTAAAACGATTGCTTTGAAACTCTACCCATGCCTCTGTGACCATAATATCAGCCTCTAGACAAAGATTCTTTTCTCTTGACTTTCATTTTATTGAATTTCCAATGTCAATATTGATTTGCTGTTACTATCCAGCACTAGGAATAGTCGAGCTTCGCTGTCCTCCGACAGCTCTTGTTGTTAAGGGTAGAGGGAAAGTTAAGGGTTGATTTCATTTATTTGAACAACTTTGGTAGAGCTTGACCCAAGGAACAACCCTGCCAAGTTTCATCAAGATTGGCCCACTGGTTTAGGAGGAGAAGATGTTTAAAGAAATTGTGGATAAAGCACGATGCACGACTTACGACGGACATTGTACGATCACAATAGCTCACCTTGAGCACTTTGTGCTCAGGTGAGCTAAAAAGGGGAGTGGATGGAGGGCACTTTTCTTTTATCACAGTCCACAAATCACCTTTTTCCCATATAATTTTTTTTAGTGTTCACCTGATGAGTATGTATAAATGTCAAAATCCTGAGTTACTCCTATGTAAACAATTGCCATGCAACATCAATTTATAGGTAAACCGGGATATTTGAATATTTGTAAACAGAGCTTACACCAGTTTAATATAGATGAATTGTGATCCACAAATTTTTCATTGTCATGTTCTCTGCCTATACTAACAGAGTTTGACACTAAGGGAAGTCCGGGAGTCCGAGACTCCTAGATTGCCACTTAGGACTCCTTCCATTTGCAAGCAAGGAGTCCAATGGCCTCTTAAGGGTCATGATATGAAAATATTTTGAAAAAAAAATACACAGGGCAGTTTCCTTTTCAACCCCTGCTATAGGACTACAGATTTTTTTACTACAAAGTTGTTGAAGAAAACATTTTCTTGTATCCCATCGTATTTAAAAAAAAGACAAAGAAATCCTCTTCAGAGGAACACTGTGGAAAAGAAGAAATTGCTTATAACAAGCAATTTCTTCTTTTCCACAGTGATCTCCCATTATGAAAATTTGGACTCCTTACTTAAAGTTTGGACTCCTTGATTTCTCGTGTTAGGAGCCCAGTTGACTCCGTATTCTCAGGAGTTAGTGTCGAACCCTGACTAAAAGAGCAAAGAAACACAAAACTCATTGTTCAAAGGGATGTTTAATGATTGTTGATCAATTATACCCCCCTTCAAAGAGGAAGAGGTAAATTGCTTTGCACTTGTTTGTGAATTTAAAATTGGCCCCATGACATATGGGCAAGGCTTGATATGTCCATCTCGCGCTCCCGTCAATAGATTGGGGGCATATTGTTTAACCACAGCCTGTCTGTCTGTCTAAAAAACTTAACCTGTTAACTTAACAATTTCAAAAACATTTCAGATACAACGCTCCTATTTGACATGAAGGCACATCTCATTGATGTACATCATATAAGGACAAGCTCATTTATTAAGGTCAAACTTTGGAAAAATGCTGTTTACTGGTTATTAGTGTTTTACTAACATATTTTATTTTCACTTTGAAAATATCTAAAATCCAAGAGTATAACTACCATTGGGTAATAGAAATAAATCCTCTTTCAAAATATGTTAATAAATCATAACTTCGAAAATACAGCTTATTGTAGCTTACAATGTTTTGACTATTCACCAATGCTTAAATCATAGAAAAGGAAGTGGACAGAGGACATTCATCTTTTGTCACAGTCCACATTTTGTCTTTATCCTATATATACTATGTTGGTCACTTCTGAGTGAGTATAAATATCAAAATCCTAATAACACCTATGACATCTAATCCGAACTCAGAGGACATCTCTTTGCTATGCCATGTCAAGTTACCAGCTGCTGTGAATCATAGCTCTTACATTGATTGAATGGAGTTTAACGCTGTTTTCAATATTATTTCAGTTATATCGCGGCGGCTGGAGCACCTAACAATGGATTCCTGGTATTTCTCTCACCAGTACAATCAACACATTTCTTTCCTAGCCTCCAGCTGCTATCTCACATAGGTCTACTATTATCAACCCATTGGTGAGAGACAAATAGTCTGAAAGAATGAGTGCCACCGTCGGGATCGAACCCGGGACCTCTAGATCGACAGTCCGACACACTACCAACTTCGCTATGACGGCGACTCATAGCTCTTACAAGAAGAGGGACTAAAAGTTTACAATCAACCATGTAGGCTGTCCGCAAAGAAAACCTGAGGATTTGCTATACCCTTGGTGTTGTTATTACTGTTCGGGTGGCCTTGTCATTCAAAAAATAACATTTTGCGAAATCTCCGGCATTACAAAGGCATTCACCTGAAACTTGGCATAGAATGTTCACTATCAAAAGAGCAATCTATGCTATCAAGGGGGGGAACTCTAGATGTCTCTTGTGCAATTAATGCCCTTTTTTCAACAAGATTTTTTGACTTTTCAAATGTCAAGCACCAAACAGCCAAGCACAGGCATCTGTTGGCGGTGCTCTTGTTTGAAAATATACTATGTTTTAACCCTTGTCTTGCTGAATAAATTTTGGCTAAAAATTTTCATCAAAATCAAAGGGCAAAAAGCGCAAAGTATCAACTGTAGGTCAATTTTTATTTGAAAAAATAAATTTATTAACAATTCTGGTTTGAAAGTGAGAAACAGGTGGTGTAGACTTACATCAGACTGCACATATGTGCAGGTTGATGTTGGTCTAAAGCTCCTGCCAAAGCAGTAATATTCCGGGTTCAGCATGACAAGAGTTAATACATGTAGTTATCAGCATGCAGAACTGAATTCAGTAAGCGAGACCATGTCAAGTTTCAAAAGTTGATCTAATCATTGTTGCTGAAAAAGTTGCAATTAAAATTTTGCACTCTGTTGACCCTATCTGCATAATCAGAATCAGATAAGTATTTGCATGCATCAATTTCTTCAGATTCCAATTTACCATATGATATTCATGCCAAGTTTGATTGAAATTGAACTGATGGTTTGAGTAAAGATTTTCTAAGCACTTTTCTATGGTTTCTTTAAGTCTAATAAGACACCCTTTTCCACACCCCATGAATTGAGCTAACTTTGATTGAAATTTACCCATTCCTTAGGTAAAGATTTTCACTAAGTTTAATATCATGATGTCAAGTCTGCCACAATACCATCTTACTGAAAATCAAAAAGGATGACCCAAGAAGCAATTCTGCCAAGTCAATTTGAAATTGGCCAATGAAAATATCTTTAACACCCCTCAAAACATTGTGTACAATATGAGCTTTTGTGATCATTGAATATCGCGCATCAACAATTTTCTCATTAGCACTCTTGGGCCACAATTATGGATGCATCTTCATGATACTGGGTCAGAATGAATGGAAAAATTTAAAAAAAAAAACATACGAAAAAGGGGCATTGGTTTTATGAGAATTTCTTAATGAAATTCTTGACAATGTATAACATATAAAAGAGGATAGATCCCAAGTGAGCAAAAAACTTGGGATAAATATCAATCAGCATTTTTAGCTCCACTGGCCGAAGACCACTGGGGCTATTGTCATGGTACTGTGTCCTTGTGTCCGTCTTTCCATGCATCCAGTTTAATCTTTTTCTTTAAAAATCTTTTTCTCAGAAACTACTGGATGAATTTCAACCAAACTTCACAGTAATGATCCTCTTTCAAAGTTATTCAAGAAATTTTGATCGAATGAAAAACATGGATTGAAAAGGCATGGTTCATTTCCAAATATGGTAAAAAGTGACTTTTCTCTGAGCCTAATTGATGGATACCAATTAGATTTAACATGAATGATGCTTGGAAGACCCTTTATCAGTCTACAAACAATTGTTGTGATCAGATGAAAAGTATGTCTTTTATGGCCGGAGGTCATTTTTCTATATGTTATTAAGTGGAAACTTTGAAAGTCAATTTCTCAGAATCTCACCGATGGATATCAACCAAATTTCACTGGAATGACTCTTGAGTGACCCATAATCAGTCTACCAAAAATTGATGTGATCAGATGAAAAATATGTCTTTTATTGGCGGAGGTAATTTCTCTCTATGTTATACAGTGGAAACTTTGAAAATCATTTTCTCAGAAAATGACAAATGAATATCGACCAAATTTCACTGCAATAATCCTTTAGTGATCCTTTATTAGTCTACAAAACATTATTGTGATTAGATGAAAAATATGTATATGGGCAGAGGCCATTTCTCTATATGTTATACATGTATAGTGGAAACTTTGGAAATCATTTTCTCGGAATGTAACTGATGGATGATCCATCATCAACCAAATTTCACTGAAATGTTCCTTTGGTGACCCATTATCAGGCTGCACAAAATTACTGTGATTGGATGAAAAATATGTATTTAACTGACAGAGGTCAATTTTCTATATGTAATAATTTGTAATTCATCAATCTTGATTTTTTTCTTTGCAGAAATATTTCAGCGTGTGACACTTACCTCAAGCATTAAACTGCACTTTTACACCTTGTAGGGAACATAATAGTTTTGAAATCCACCAATGAAAGTAGGAGTTCTGAAAATAAGATCTTCTTTGGCTCATTGGTTAGCACATTGGACTTGTAATCCAATAATTCAAATTAACCAGCTTTTGTCAGTAAAATTCAGCTATGCTTAAGTTGCAGACAGTTTGTTTGTAAGAATGCTAATTAGCATATCGATTGTCATGTCATCTTTTATCTTGAAAAAAAACGTGCCAAATTGATATTCAAAAATGAACAAAAACATAGGCTACATTCATTATCTCAGAGCAATCCCTCTAAATTCTGGGGGGAGGTAAGAAAAGTAAAATCTACGAATCCTAAATGTAAAGTCAGCGAAGCCATGCTTTTTGAACATCTCAAAACTCTTTTCTCAAACGATAATGTCTTTAGTGAATGACGAAACAGAGAATTTCTTGAGGAATAATGGCAATGGTGATAAATTTGACTTCAAGTTAGACAAAGATTTTTCAGCTGAGGAAGTAGTCTCAGCAATTAATTGCCTTAAGCGTGGTAAAAGCGCTGGTATAGATAAATTACTTCCGGAAATGTTCATCGAATGCAAAGAGAGTTTAAAGAGAGTTTTAAGTCCCTTTCTATGTAAACTCTTTAATTATATGTACACTGAAAATGTTTACCCACTTAGCTTGACAAAGGGAGTTATTGTCCCGGTACCAAAAAAGGCGATTTGTCAGATGTTAACAATTATCGCGCAATTACGTTAACAAGTATTTTTTCAAAATTATTTTCAATTTTACTAGATAATCGATTACTTAAGTGAAAAAGAAAATGTTATCAATGATGGTCAGTTTGGATTTCGTGAAAAAAGGAACATGGTTGATTGTATCTTCATTTTAAATTGCATTATTGAAAAGGTTGAAAAACAAGAAAAAAAGAAAATGTATGGTTCATTCGTAGATTTTAGGAAGGCGTTTGACCTTGTCTATAGAAACGGAATATGGTAGAAGTTATTAAAATATGGAGCTTCAACAAAAATGGTTAAAATGCTTAGAACGATCTATGAAAAAGTTCAATCGTGCGTGCACAACAACAGACATAATTCAGACTTTTTTGAAAGCTATTCAGGTGTTAAGCAAGGTGAGCCATTATCTCCCTTGCTTTTTATCTTATTCATAAATGATATGTACGAACATTTAGTTTTAAACGATGATTATGCTTTCAGTTTAAATGATCTGAAAATATTCATTTTACTTTTTGATGATACAGTTTTGATATCATACACACCAAAAGGGCTACAAGATTTAATAAATCAACTGCAATTGTACTGTGATAAATGGGGAATAAGTGTAAATTCCGACAAAACGTTTGTCATGGTTTTTAAACAAGGTAATAGAGCTGAGAATATTGTTATTTTCTATGACGGAAATCGCTTAAATTTTGTTTATAAATTTACTTACTTTGGTGTAACAATATCAAGTAATGGAAGTTTCTACCAAGCCCAAAAATCATTATCAGAACAAGGGAATAGAGCCCTTTTTTCCCTTTTTGATAAAGTTGAATTTGATATCAAAGATAAGACAAAGTTATTCAATTCCATGATTAGTCCAATTTTGAATTACGGATCAGAAGTATGGGGTTTCCATAAATCACTGGACGTTGAAAAAATTCACTTACTGTTTTTGAAAAGAATCTTACGCGTTAACAAAAATGTACCTAGTGTTGCTTTGTATGAAGAATGAGGCCGTTTCTCACTAAGCGTAGCCCGCAATATCAGAGCAATCAAATATTGGTTTAAAATAACAACTCGAACTGATAGTCTTATGTATAAATTTTTGTGTGATTATTATTTGGATGAATCCACCTATATTAACACATGGTTCAATAATATTAAGAAATTATTAGATAAACTAGGTTTTCATTATCTGTGGAATAACACTAATGTGAATGCTGGCCATGTATCAGCTATAATTCAGCAAATGCATGATCATATAAAGTGGATAAGTGATATTCATGATTCGAATAAACTGTCTACTTACTGTCTTTTTAAGGAAGAATTAACAATGGGAAAATACCCATCTGACGTCATAAACAATAAACATAGACGTACATTAAGCAAATTTAGATGTTCCGACCATAAATTATCAATTGAACTAGGTCGACATAACAATATTGCTCGTTCAAATAGATTATGTGAACAATGCTTGATGAATGCTATCGAAGACAAATACCACTTTCTTTTGGTCTGTCCAAAATATAGAAATGTGAGAAAAGAATTATTTCCGAGGTATTACTGCAGATGGCCTACCAAGCAAAAGTTTATTCACTTGATGGGTAGTACATCTTCAGTTGTAATCAACAAACCTGTAAAGTATGTTTATCTTGCTTTCAATACACGTTCTTCATTATAGATTTAGACCTAACCATTTTCTAAACTTAAGTCTACTTTTCTCATTTTCTCGTTTTATAATTTGCTATGTTCTACTTGTATTTTTTCTCAATGTCTTAATACATGTCCTGCCTATTGAAGGCAATGAAACACTGAATGTTTTACGCCAAATAAAGAATTTGACTTTTGACTGACTAAAATATCACCTGATTTGTACTGTTACTACTTGCCTGTTTGTCTAGTTTTCCTCGTGAAAATCCCAACAAAATCATTAAATACTTGAATACTTTGTTTGGTCTAAATATGAGAAAAACAACATTCTTCATGGTATTAATTAAAAATTTGTTTCATTAATTCATTTCTGAGATTGGCAAAATGTTAGTCTATATAGAAGTCAAACGGACTATACCCCCTCTTCTTCGAAAAGGAGGGGGGTTTATAATGATCATGGGGTATGGAATTGAAGAGAAATAAACAATACTTTCTATATTTTTTACTTATTTCATTGTAGATGATATATAATCATTTGCATTATTATTTCTTTACAACATAATCTGGTTAAAACAATTCCCATACAAAAACATAACTTCATGTAACATGAATGAACTGAACTCTCTAAGCCCTGAACCACATTTTTAGAAATTAGTTCAAAACTCTAGTCAGTACCTTTAAAAATATGAAGCTGTGTGTGACATTTCCAACAATTTAACATGGAAGTAAAGGACCAACACTAACCAGCCTAGACAGCCACATAGTTTAACCCTTTCCTGTTTTACAAATTTTTGAACCAGTCCATATTCAAAGGTTTTGCAGACGAAAATGTAAAGTGGATTTAATTTGAAAAACAAGAGCTGTCACTGTAAGATGACAATGCCCCCGACACCGCTTTGATAGTAATAAGTAAGTTATGGCCAATGTTAAAGTTTTTGGATGGAATGACGGACGGACGGACGGACAGACGGACGGACAGATGGACGGACGGACAAGTCAAATTTATTATGCCTCCCTATCGGGGGCATAATAACCATTCATTAGGGTAGAAAATAGTGTGGAAAAAGAAGAAATTGCTTGTCAGAAGCAATTTCTTTTTTTTCACAATGTTTTCTCAATTATAAAATTACAGGCATGTAAATAGCAGGAATTAAACAGCAAAGTGTTAATAAGAAGATTACCAGACTGTCTAAAGACAATTTGAGACCTAATCTGTCTACAAATAGCTGAATGAAGACTCTAATCAGACTGTGCAGATGCACAGGCTGGGCAGAGTCTTTGCTTAGCGCAAATTGGAAATTGTTGGAAATGTCACACACAGGCTCATATAGGAACTTACAACAGTATTGCCATAACTTCCTGATTTTCTCAATGCAAAAACAAAACAATAATCTACTCATTAACTTCAATTTATAATATGACCCACATCACAGGAGTGAAATAACCCCGTTTAATACTTTTGATATTACACTGGTGTTATGAAACCAGTGGAATAACTATGCAAATGAACAAAGATAGGGAAACATCTTTGTGAAAATGACTCCATTTGCTGATATCTTTTTGCAAATGGTGTTATATGTTTCGCAGAATAACTTGAATCAATAAATTTCTAGAATTTCATTTCAATACAAAAATTCAGGTCAAATTATATCTAGAATATCGATTTTGTGCTTATTAAACACCGATTTTACCAAACTCATCATCTATAATCAGTTAAAAACTCGGCACAGCTTAATTGTTATCTGTTTATAGATGACTTGTTTAATAGTTTCTGTATTCAATGACCACTCATTCAATAGCCTCTATGTATTTAATATAATCAATTGTTACATTAACAAGAGCACCGCCTACAGGTGCCTACACTCAGCTGTTGAGTGCTGGATGGTTAAAAAAAAATCTTAAAAGGGGGCATTATTTACTAAATGCATCTAGAGTTATTCCCCTTGATAGTATAGGTAGTTCTTTTGATGGTGAAAATGTGTGTAAAGTTTCAGGTGAATGCCTTCAGTAGAACCAGATATATCACAAAAAGTTTTTCCACAGCGACACCAACATCGACAACACCAAGGTTATAGCAATACCTCATGTTTTCTCTGAAAACAGCCTAGCTAAAAAAAGCCATTGCGTAGAAACTTTTGTAAACAAAGTGATTTATTCAAATACATGAAATAAAACTTTTGCTGCAGAATGCTTTTTGTGACAAGCAATTTTCTATTTACTGTTTTCTATCTGATAGACTTTTTTCTCAGCTTAGTGAGTTTTAAATTATTGTCTGTAATTTCTTTCAATTTGAATGAGTAAACATTCGTAATAATTCAGTATCAACATCCTCTCAATTAATTAACCCTTTGCTGTTTAATCCCTGCTTTTTACATGCCTGTGATTTTATGATTGAGAAAACATAGTGAAAAAAGGAGAAATTGCTTCTGACAAGCAATTTCTTATTTTTCCACACTATTTTCTACCCTGCTGAATGATTATTTTTCAAATTAAATCCAGTTTAAATCTTCGTCTGCAAAACCTTTGGATTTGGACAGGTCCAAAATTTTGTAAAACAGGAAAGTGTTAATAATTAACAGATTACTACAGTCAATCAAAAAATCCTTTGGCCAATCAATTTATTACAAAATCCTTGGTAAAATTGCATTAATATATATTAATAGGCAGTTAAAACTGTTTTGCACTAAGCCAACAATTTATTTTGCAAATCAATGAGTGAGCATTCTTAAAAAAGCTCTGTAAAAATGACTGACTACCACATACCAATTGCTCTGCATTAAACAGTTATTACTGCCAATATGTAGCTACAACTGTTTTGCACTAAACCATCCATGTGCATGGGGGAATGGGCATTATTAGACAATGTACAGTAGTTGTATTTTTAGTTTCACTGATAAATAAATTCATGAAATTAAGCTTATAAAATTGATCCAGTGTGTGACATTTCCAACCATTTGACATGTGCGTGAAGGGCCAACATTAATTGTATAATTATAAGTTTTCCTGACTTTCTAAAGAGACTTTTGGACCTTCACTTTCTAGAAAGCACAAGCTGCAGATGTACAGGCTGTCCAGAGTCTTTGCTTGGCGCACATTTGCTATTGTTGGAAATGTCATGCGAAAGCTCAAATATTACCCTCAAACGAGTGCCCCTCATGCCAGCATGGCAAATACACTCTGGCATTACAGGTTAGGCAATGAATTGGAAAAGGATCAATACATGGGCGGTCCCTGTAATCGGCTTTTTGGTGCTGTATAGTGTATGAAAAACATAAGTCAAATTTAGGGAATAATTCTTCATTTGGCAAATGCATTCAAACCACCCATTTAATCTTAATCTTGGGCTTTTGATATGGAATATATATGTGACCCTTCAGTCAATAGGGACAATCTTGGAGGTCTGTAAAATGAATATATAACAAGAGTACCTATGGGTGCCTACGCTCAGCTGTCGAGTGCTTGATGGTGGGAAAAAATTTAAGTCGAAAAAAGGGCATAATTTGCACAAAATGCATCTAGAGTTATCCCCCTTAAAAGAATGGGTTACTCTTTTGATGGTGAACATGTGTGCCAAGTTTCAAGTGAATGCCTTCAGTAGAACCAGAGATATAACAAAATGTCAAAGTTTATGACGACGACGACAATGACAATGACAATGACGACGACATCAACATGGAGGCTATAGCAATACCTCGGGTTTTATCGGAAAACAGCCACGCTGGAAAAGGGATTATATCCCGCATAGATCAACCAGGAGGCAGATTTATGAAAAAAAAATATGATAGGAAGGTATAATAATCTTTCTAGATTCAGAAAACTTTTTTTTTGTGAAAAGTTTCAACCCTCTCCAGTTTGCGCCCATTTCGCAGTCTGAACAGGACTCTTTTCATTTCCTAGATGATCCCTTTTTGTGTGACAGGTCACATGTATTTTAAGAGATTGATTTTAGAAATACCAGGGATACCACAAAATGTCTTTTTTTTCATGAAGAAGACTATAAATACAACAAAGACAAAAGTGAAAAAACAAAGGCTATAGCAATACCTCAGTTTTTCCTAAATCAGCCAATTTGAAAAAAAAAATCATATTTACCGGTATATTAAGCTTAATATCAGATTTCAAAGCATCAGATCTCTTCAATCTTTGTTTCTTAATTTTCTTGTTTTGCTTTAATAAAAGTGAAGATTCAAGCTCTGAAAAGAAGTTTAGTATGGTTTGTGCCATATGAAATCAATTTTTAACACAACATATCAATGATTATCCATAACCAATTATGAGCTATGAAATGATGAACTATTTTTACAACCAACCAAGTTTGTAATTCAATGACAACTTAAGATTTAATGAGGCCATGTTTGAGAGCGGGACAAAATTGTCACAAAATCAGATTTTCAAAAAATAATCATTAATATTAGCCAGTATTAACTAATTAACCACAAAAATAAGCTCTATACACTCCATATCATGTCTAAAATAAGTTTCATCAAGAAATACAACAATAGAAATAGATTCATATAAACTTGATAAAACAGTCACCAATTTAAAAGAGACATATTTGATAAGTCTCAACGGTGGCTTTTTTTTCCAAGACTAAACATATATCAAGAGATATACAGGTTCATGTATTTTCAATTTGAGACAAACTAAATGAGCCTGTGCGTGAGATTTTTAACAATTTTAAATATGCCAAAAGCAAAGACTCTGACCAGCCTGTGCACCCGCACAGTCTGACCAGAGTCTTCACTATGCGCTTTGTAGATAGATAAGGTCTAAAAGACTCTGTAGACCATCAGGTAACTTTGAATTTACAGTATGTGGCTTTCTAAGCTACTCAATGTTTGCATTTTGCCAACATTTTAATGTTTATTTTCCCATATAATTTCTATCAACGAAAGTTCAAGTTTCAAAATTGAACTTTGTTGAAGTTAACAATTTGCTTGGTCAGTCGATATCTTGATTGACAGAATACATCTGTCAAAATTTTTCGAAACATCAGAAAGGCAAACCAGCCCTGTATTCATGATGACAAAATGGAACAATCTGTTTGCATATTATACCCCGTTTTGCATGTAAACTTCCATGCAAAGCTGGGTATAATTTGTAAACAAGTTGCACCCTTTTGTCATCCTGAATACTAAACTAAGTAAGACAGTCTGACCTCATCTATGTAAGCATGCAAAAACAATATATTGTAACACCTGTACAAAATAGGCATTTCATAATATAAATACTTTAACTGTCATGATCAAAACTTCAAAAATATCATTTAAAAATAAATTATCATATACTATGTATATACATATATATTTATATACAAATGTATATTATTATATTGTGTATTTGACTCCAAAAATACTTCACATTTTACATACAAAATGAACACTAGAAATGGTTGGTTTGACCTTCACCTTACAACACACAGACTAATATTTAGCAGAGGTCCTCTAGAAATTGTTAAACCTGTTAATCCTTCTCATACTCAGGGCATATTCAAACTGCACATGTAGCTTTGGCATATACATAGACCAAGATCAGCTTTATAAAATATAAGTCATCTGATCTTAGCCTACTATGTCTGTTTCCTATGTTGAGCCAAACTGCTTGAAAAAAGTCTGAAAATCTAGCAATTAATTTGATTTGCTTTTGTTCTTTTGAATACAGTTTTACGCCACTTTCGACAATATTTCAGTTATATCACACTGCTGGAGAACCTAACAAAGGATCCATGGTATTTCTCACACCAGAACTACCATTACATCCTTTCCTAGCCTCCAGCTGCTATCCAACATAGGTCTACCATTATCAACTGATTGGGTGGAAGACAATTTGTCAGAAAGGATGAGCGCTACCATATGTAATCAAACCAGGGATAAAATTAGTCGCTTTAAAGCCCCCATATGTATTTAGAGTAAAAAAAATCGACATTTTGTTAACATTCTTTCAAAAATTATTCTTGATTCAGTCTTTTGAAAGAAGAGTTACTTAAAATACAAATCAATTGAAAAACAGTGGCTTTTTCGGGAACGCATAATCTGCCATATACAGTTATTTATGTAAACGAAATTTTGGTCATGTGAAATATGCCCACGCAAAGGAACGGTAATGCACTCTATTCAAATTAAAGACTGAATTGTTGGGGGTCATAAATATTCATCAAGTTAGGCCTATATTTAGATCATCCCGTCACAATCATTTGCATTACCGAAAATTGGAATTACAAATTCAAGCTTATCTTTGAGAATAAAGGACATGTTTTTGCGTACTTAGTCATTTAAGATCATTGTCTTGCATTCAGAAATCATCACAAACATAGACAGGGGCTTCAAAGAAGTAGTTACTCGAGTAATATCAACTGTATTTAAATAGTTATTTGTCCCTTGAGTGATCTCTAAAAGTCAAAGGGACATAATCTGTACTAGAAAGCCATGAATGGCTTGAGTCGCTCCACAGGCTTGTAATTCTTGTAATAGCAAATCTAAGTTTTGACTAGATTTTTTAGATATTTTGGGTTCTGCTGATGTTGAAATGATTTTCAAAGTTTCCACTATTATAACATATAGAGAAATGACCTCCGCCCATAAAAGACATATTTTTCATCCGATCACAATATTTTTTTGTAGACTGATAAAGAATCACTCAAGGATCATTCCAGTGAAATTTGGTTGATATCCATCACTTACATTCTGAGAAAATGATTTTCAAAGTTTCCACTTTATAACATATAGAGAAATGACCTCCGCCAATAAAAAACATATTTTTTTATGCTGATCACAATATTTTTGGGTAGACTGATGTAAGATCACTCAAGGATCATTCCAGTGTAATTTGGTTGATATCTATCAAATAGATTCTGAGAAAAAGATTTTCAAAGTTTCCACTATATAACATATAGAGAAATGACCTCCGCCCATAAAAAACATATTTTTCATCCGATCACAATATTTTTTGGCAGACTTATAAATGGTCACCCAAGGATCATTCATGTAAAATTTGGTTGATATCTATCAGTTAGTTTCTGAGAAAATGATTTTCAAAGTTTCCACTATATAACATATAGAGAAATGACCTCCACCCATAAAATACATATTTTTCATCTGATCACATTAATTTTTTGTAGACTGATAAAGGGTCACCCAAGGATCATTCATGTAAAATTTGGTTGATATCTATAACTTAGTTTCTGAGAAAATGATTTTCAAAGTTTCCACTATATAACATATAGAGAAATGACCTCCGCCCATAAAATACATATTTTTCATCTGATCACAATAATTTTTTGTAGACTGATAAAGGGGCACCCAAGCATCAGTCATGTAAAATTTAATTGGTATCCATCAATTAGAATCTGAGAAAATTCACTTTTTACCATATTTGGAAATTAGCCACGCCCATTAAATCCATGTTTTTCATTGGATCAAAATTCCTTGAACAACTTTGAAAGAGGGTCACCCAAGGATCATTCCTGTGAAGTTTGGTTGAAATCCATCCAGTAGTTTCTGAGGAGAAGATTTTTAAAGAAAAAGTTTACGACCGGACGCACGGACGCACAGACGCACGGATGGACGGACGGACGCACGACGGACACAACGCCATGACAATAGCCCCAGTGGCTTTCAGCCAGTGGAGCTAATAATCTACTAAATCAATACATTTGCCCTGCATTTATGATGCAAAAGCATTTGCAAAGTTTTAGTTCGTGTATCCTTCTTTGTTCATGAGTGCATGTTGATGGCTCAATGCAAACACAGTTGTAACTGCCTAAATGTTTATAGGCAGTTACAACTGCATTGCGCTGAGCCATCAATGTGCAAAGCAGTGTAAAATTCTGAAACATTTTCATTTTGCACACAGGGCTGGTTTTATTAAATGGGGCACACCTATTTTTGTTCCTAAAAACATAGCATTGTTTATTTAAAACCAGTCTGCAATTTCATTCAAAATCATAGAATCCTGCAATTAGTCTATTTGTATCAAGGTACCAGTCTAAATTATACATTCACCTTTGACAATAAATGGTCAAGATTATATTTACATGTCATTTCATATTAACATATTCTATTGAATTACAATTCATTTTAAGTAAAGAAATGAAAGTTAACAAATTAAATCACCATACAATTCATAGAAACCCACATGCAAAAATATGGATGTAATCAAAGTTGGGTTTGAATAAGGTCACAAAAGATAAAACAAGAGTTCAGCAAACTAATGCCTATGCTCGGCTGCTGAGTGCTGGATAGTAGCTGAAAAATCTAAGCCGAGAAATTTCTCATAAAAATATACAAAGCAAGTTTTCAATACGTCAATAATTTTTAATCCTAATTTTATGGGTTTCCCCCAAAAAAACTTTGTAACTACATCTCGGTTCAAGCTTTAGTGACCTTTTTATCACTTATAGTAAATGATGATATTGGTAGATAGATCAGAAGGTTTCATACATCAAACTTACACAAAAATAATGTTATCATTACATGTAGCGTGGATTTGCCTTTGGACATGAAGGCACAATTTCATCAATAAACAGTCTTCATTGAAGATTTACTCTTATATGAATCAATATCCTTTTTCGCAGCAAATTTTCTCTGGCCAAAAATCCGACATAATCCACCGAGATCAAGTAATATTTCTGCAACTTTTCGGAAGTTATGATCTTTCACAATGTTAACTGAGTTTTCGAATTGATTTCATTAGGAAACTCGGTAAACATTGTGAAAGATCAAGTGTTCCGAAATGTTGCGGAACTATTATGTATCCACTATCTTAAATAAACCATTGATCCTAACAAAGAATCTGAACAACAGAAGCAACTACCCAACAATACTATTTGGTCAAATAACAAGAGTTTGATTTGACTAGAAGGTATTTATTTGCAAAGATAAGTTAAGACATATATAAATAGCACAAAATTTAAGAGATCAAAACTAAGTACGGATAATCTTAACCCTTGTCATGCTGTACCCGGAATATTCCTGCTTTTGCAGGAGCTATAGACAAACATTAGCCTGCACATATGTGCAGTCTGATGTTAGTCTACACCACCTGTTTCTCACTTTAAAACCAGAATTGTCAATAGATATAGTTTTTCAAATAAAAATTGACCTAAATTTGGTACTTTCAGTGCTTTTTACCCTTTGATTTTGATGAAAATTTTCAGCAAAAATTTATTCAGCATGACAAAGGCCATCATGAGCAGAAAGAGGGTTTATCCTACCCTGCATTTAATATGAAAATATTTGCAAGATTTTTAAGTAATGGTGTCCAGCTTTGTATGTACACTGGTCTTGAAAAGTTAGTAGTAATATAAACACTTGCAGACATTTTTTGAAACTGAACACAGGAATGGTTTTAAACTTTCCTGTTTAATCATATTGATGTATTCTTGAATTGCCATTATACAAAAACAGGCAATCATTCAAGATTAATTGAAGTATAATTAAAACTGTTTTATTTACCCTTTAAAATTGTCTCAAAATGCATAAGTAAGCAACATAATTTTGTTATTGCATCTTTTCTTCAGCCTGATCAAAAGTTCCCTCTTAAGGTAGTGGACCCATAATAGCTCCGCAAAATTTTGGAACTCATGATCTTTCAAAATTTTAACCAAGGTTTCCTAATGAAATCATTAGGAAACCTCGGTTAACACTGTTAAATTTTATGACTTTTGAAATATTGTAAACAATTACAGGTCCACTACCTAAAACCAAGATGCGTAGACTATGTTTGTAAGTGAGTACAATTAGGTATAACCATAACATCACATACATGTGCAAATTCTCAACTGTTTGTTGCTGAGTAATGGACATAAATTTAAAGTAAGAATAGGAGAAAAATGTAAGATTTTTTTATGTTCGGTTTCTTATTTTACTGTAAGTCAATGACATATATAAATTTCAACTAAAAAAATAGCAATTAGCATGAACATTTTTAAATACCAACAAGTTTTTAACCCTCAAATCCATTTATATTTTCATGATCATACAAAGTATTAAATAGGAGAGTGGCATTTGATAATTCAAAGAAAAAGATTTTTCTGTTTGGTATTCATTGGATTCGTCTTCTTAACCCTTGTCATGCTGGACCCGGAAAATTCCTGCTTTGTCCTTTGATTTTGATGAAAATTTTCAGCCAAAATTTAATCAGCATGACAAGGTTTAAGACAATTCAAAAAAGTACCACAATATAGGGTTTCATTGAAAAATTAAGATTTCAACTGGCTTTACCCCCTCTTATCAATCAGTATCACTCCCTGTTATTTAAAGCCTAATGAGCCACCACCTTTGAAATAAAAGCACAAAAATGATTCACACTTAAAGATGTAAATTGATGCATTCTTAATGAAAACTTAATTAAAATTGCAAAGGCAAGGCCTCTTTCTATCATTTCATCTTAATAAAATCTAAGCCAAATAATGTAAATAAGAAGAGGTTCCCAAAAACTATTGGAAGTGTCTATACATACATGTATATAGGCAATTACTATAGTTTTTAATGAACCCTTTAATATACAAGAGGGCAATAGTGGCCCTTAATCGCTCACCTGAATGAACTGTCTAAATTTTTTCAATATTCTTCTGCCTCTGTACAACCTGATAATACCTTTTTTACAAATTTTCAGGTTGACTTACAAGGATTTTCTATTATTTGACTCTGTGACCTAGTTTTTGACCCCAGTTGACCCAATTTCATACTCATCAAAAATTGCATCAATTCAATCATTCTGACAAAATTTCATGTTGCTTCTAGAGTGCATACAAGGTTTTTATAAGATTTGACGCCGTGACCTAGTTTTTGACCCCAGTTGACCCGATTTCGAACTCTTCGGAGATTTCATCAAGACAATCATTCTGATCAAATTTCAGGTTGATCCAGCAAAAAATGTGGCCTCTAGAGTGCATACAAGGTTTTTCTAAGATTTGACCATGAGACCTAGTTTTTGACCCCTGTTGACCCAATTAAAAACTCGTCCGAGATTTCATCAAGACAATCATTCTGACCAAAATTCAGGTTGAGTAAGCAAAAAATGTGGCCTCTAGAGTGCATACAAGGATTTTCTATGATATGAGCCTGTGACCTACTTTTTGGCCTCAGTTGACCCAATTTCGAACACATCCCAGATTACATCAAGACAATCATTCTGATCAAAATTCAGGTTGATTTGGCAAAAAATGTGACCTCTAGAGTGCATCCAAGGTTTTTCTAAGATTTGAACCTGTGACCTATTTTTTGACCCCAGTTGACCCAATTTTGAACTCATTCAAGATTTTATCAAGACAATCATTCTGATCAAAATTCAGGTTGATCCAGCAAAAAATGTGGCCTCTAGAGTGCATACAAGGTTTTTCTAAGATTTGACCGTTACCTAGTTTTTGACCCAAGTTGACCCAATTTCAAACTAGTATGAGATTTCATCAAGACAATCATTCTAACCAAAATTCAGGTCAATTGTGCAAAAAAAGTGGCCTCTAGAGTGCATACAAAGTTTTTCTATGATTTGAACCAGTGACCTAGTTCTTGACCCCAGTTGACCCAATTTTGAATTCGCCCAAGGTTTCATCAAGATATTCATTCGGACCAAAATTCAGGTTGAACAGGCAAAAAATGTGCATTCTAGAGTGCATACAAGGTTTTTCTATAATTTGACCCTGTGACCTAGTTTTTGACCCCAGTTGACCAAATTTCGAAATTGTCTTAGATGTCATCAAGACAATCATTCTGTTCAAAAATCAGGTTGATTGGGCAAAAAATGTGGCTTCTAGAGTGCATACAAGGTTTTACTATGATATGATCCCGTGGCCTAGTTTTTGACCCCAGTTGACCCAATTTCTAACTCATCCGAGAGTTTATCAAGACCATCATTCTGACCAAAATTCGGGTTGATTGGGCAAAAAGTGTGGCCATTAGAGTGCATACAAGGTTTTTCTATGATTTGACCCCGTGACCTAGTTTTTGACCCCAGTTGACCAAAATTCAAACTCATCCGAGATTTCATCAAGACATTTATTCTGACCAAATTTCAGGTTGATCCAGCAAAAAATGTGGCCTCTAGAGTGCATACAAGGTTTTTCTATGATTTGACCCTGTGACCTAGTTTTTACCCCAGTTGACCCAATTTCAAACTCTTCCGAGATTTCATCAAGACAATCATTCTGACCAAAATTCAGGTTGATTGGGCAAAAAATGTGGCCTCTTGAGTGCATACAAGGTTTTTCTAAGATTTGAACCTGTGACCTATTTTTTGACCCCAGTTGACCCAATTTTGAACTCATTCAAGATTTTATCAAGACAATCATTCTGATCAAAATTCAGGTTGATCCAGCAAAAAATGTGGCCTCTAGAGTGCATACAAGGTTTTTCTAAGATTTGACCGTTACCTAGTTTTTGACCCAAGTTGACCCAATTTCAAACTAGTATGAGATTTCATCAAGACAATCATTCTAACCAAAATTCAGGTCAATTGTGCAAAAAAAGTGGCCTCTAGAGTGCATACAAAGTTTTTCTATGATTTGAACCAGTGACCTAGTTCTTGACCCCAGTTGACCCAATTTTGAATGCGCCCAAGGTTTCATCAAGATATTCATTCGGACCAAAATTCAGGTTGAACAGGCAAAAAATGTGCATTCTAGAGTGCATACAAGGTTTTTCTATAATTTGACCCTGTGACCTAGTTTTTGACCCCAGTTGACCCAATTTCGAACTTGTCTTAGATGTCATCAAGACAATCATTCTGTTCAAAAATCAGGTTGATTGGGCAAAAAATGTGGCTTCTAGAGTGCATACAAGGTTTTACTATGATATGATCCCGTGGCCTGGTTTTTGACCCCAGTTGACCCAATTTCTAACTCATCCGAGAGTTTATCAAGACCATCATTCTGACCAAAATTCGGGTTGATTGGGCAAAAAGTGTGGCCTCTAGAGTGCATACAAGGTTTTTCTATGATTTGACCCCGTGACCTAGTTTTTGACCCCAGTTGACCAAAATTCAAACTCATCCAAGATTTCATCAAGACATTTATTCTGACCAAATTTCAGGTTGATTGGGAAAAAAAATGTGGCCTCTAGAGTGCATACAAGGTTTTTCTATGATTTGACTCTGTGACCTAGTTTTTACCCCAGTTGACCCAATTTCAAACTCTTCCGAGATTTCATCAAGACAATCATTCTGACCAAAATTCAGGTTGATTGGGCAAAAAATGTGGCCTCTTGAGTGCATACAAGGTTTTTCTATAATTTGACCCTGTGACCTAGTTTTTGACCCCAGTTGACCCAATTTCGAACTTGTCCGAGATTTCATCAAGACAATCATTCTGACCAAATTTTAAGTCGATCGGGCAAAAAATGATACCTCTAGAGTGCATACAAGGCAAATGTTGACGACGGACGACGCACGACTGACGACAGACATCCACCTAACCACAAAAGCTCACCTTGAGCACTTCGTGCTCAGGTGAGCTAAAAATATAACCTTTTACACAGTTCATGCCAAATACAATATTTTAGCACTTAAACCAATTCCCACTCAGTCCGACTTTTAGTTACACTGAGCTATCAAATTCATTAATGTGTAAAATTTGATTACGGCTGATTCTTCTTTTTCCAGCATTTTTACCCACAAATATAAGGGTTTTCTTCAAATCGACAACTACAACTAGTCATTTTTCTCATTTTGGACCATTCTAAATTTTTATTGTCAGGTAATTTACTTGACTGGGTTACTGCCCCTAGATCTATCGATACTAGAGACAGGTATTTTACAAATTTTCGTAAGGTCATGTGACCCGATAGTGACGTCATTTGATCAACGTTAAATGGAAGCTAGAAAATCGTAAAGCGTTTGGTAGCGGATTTGCGACATGCAGTTGATCGAAAAGCACGATGAATGCAGCGAAAACAACAAATAATGAGTTGATTGTTTGTTTTTCTTCCGTATGTTTATCTCGCAAAGATCATATTTGTATAAGCAACAGAATTTCAGTCGTTCCATTTTAAATAATGCCGCCAAATTTCAACGGATATCGACATGCATGATGGGAAAATTCTTACGGTTTGTAATAACTTACTTGTCATGAAAAACACACATCCAATCAGATTGCCGTAAGATTTATACACTACCCGTTGTCTCTCACAGACATCGGAGTACCAGTTCAGTAATTTACTATCATTGGTCCCTTGCAAAAAGATAGGTGCATGGAACTGATGCATGTATGTTTCACCTCTAAACATATAGGCATTGTTCATCAACTTGAATGAGACTGTATTTCTCTTTCAAGGGGAAAAAATTTATCAATACATTTTAGAAAACTTGCAACAACAGCTTGTTTTGGCTGTTGTAACTAGAACCAATCTGTGATATACTTGCTCATCTTCAATGTTGTGTGTTAAATAGTCTGTTTGACCTATATTTATATTTTGGCAATAAGTGATTATCTTTACCTGTTATTATTTTGGCAGATTTGGCATGACAATAATACTACAACAAAAGTAATTTTGGCAAGTATTATTGTCTTGCAGATTTGGCATGACAATATTACTACAACAAAAGTTATTTTGAAAAGATTCAAGCCATTGTTAATGAGAGATAATCAAAATATTCATTTTATCATTTAAGAGGCGATTTTTTGTACAGAGTCTACCACTACCTTTAACTGCACTATATTGCTTGTGTAACCACTTCTGTTCAACTATTTTTTTTATTTAGAGACCATGGAGAGTTTTACACCGCTTGCAACATTTTTTCATTAATATTGCGGTAGCTGGAGCACCTAACAATGGTTTCCTGGTATTCTCTCACCAGTACAACCACCACATTCTTTCCTAGCCTCCAGCTGCTATCTCACATAGGTCTACAATTATCAAGCCATTGGTGAGAGACATATAGTTGGAAAGAATGAGTGCCGCCATTCTTAAACAAAAATTGTTTATTATTGAATCTTATGTTGTAGGAACCCATTAGAACGGTTCAACTAATACTGTTCTAATTTGTTCTTACATCATAGGATTCAGTAAGACTTATGCAATAGTCTACTTTTCACTATCAAAATGACCTCACTTTTGTCATCAATGTTGTATTAAGGGACCATTACCCTCAGCCACTGCTTTATGGTGGTCTTTAAAGTGGTCACTTAACACAAGTTTTACTTTGTACTTCAGGGGCCTGTTTTACTAAACATCTTACGATCATTTCTTGCAAAAGTCAAAAATAAAAGTTGCTTCTACAGTAGAAACTAAGTATGAATTTTTGCCATGCACTTTTTCATTTGAATCGTCTTCTAGAGAAGATTCCAATGAGATATTGCAAGGCATAATCTTACAATAAATGAAAAAAATAGGTATGATTTGTAATTTTGACTTACGATCATTTTTTTTGTAAGGCATTTAGTAAAATGGGCCCCAGTTACACAGAGTAGGGGAACAGATGGCTTCCTCTTGACTTTCACATCAGTTCAAACAAAACATTCTATCCACATGTTGCTTATTACATTAAGGTGCACAGCATTTCATTCGTATCTGCAGCTTAAAATAATACTGCAGATATGGCAGTTTTTTTATTACCATCAAGCGATATGCAATTCAGTGACTCTTTAATTAAAAGTTTTTACAACTTGAAGAAGGGCTAAATATATAACTTCATTTCAAAATCAATCTTCCCATTCCCAAAAATAGGGCAACCAATCAGACTGGACAATGCACTCATTCTTCTCCAATAAGATCGCATGTTACTGTATCTTCATTTAGACTGGAAGAAGTAATATTTGGTAGACTAGAGTCTTGGTCCACACACTGCTCTGCAGTATGTACTCAACCATTCAACAACTTGGATCACAAAAGTGGAGTGTATAACAAGTGTAAGTATTGACAACCTAGGGTCAGTCAGCTCTTCTTGCTTTCTTCTTTTTACTCTTTGGTTTTGCTTCTGTCCATGATTCTGTTACAAAAACAAAGAAGTTCATATCTTCATTAAACAATGTGAACATTTTTAAGGGGTGCCAAATTGTAATTATTTGTAGGTAAAAATTACCAGACAGTACAACATTGGAACAACTTGTTTCAAATGATAGAAAGAGCTTTCAAAAGTGAAGGAATTTCAAAGTAACAAGCAATTTCTCTCTTAGCAGCAATGTTGTCCGAAGTAACAAGGCTCAAAGGAGTGAAATGTAACATATTTTGTAGATATGGTTAAACAGCTACTTAAAAAGTTTGGGAAAAACAAGGCTTTTATCTGGCCTTGATTAGGCTTTGACTGCCGGAGTTAGGTACAATGCATAGTGAAATCAAACTGTTGAAAAACACTCATGCACAATACTTAACATCATAGTGACCATATAGGCTCTCAAAATCGTCCAATACATTTATTGTATTGAATTGATTCACTACATTTAAATATATATGAGACCCATCAAATTATTATAGCAAAAGTTTTCGCCCTAGTTAGCCTACTATGCTTTACCAAAGTTGGTTCATTTGGCTCCCTTTTCACCTGACAGGTCATACATCTTCTAATTCATTTAATTTTTTTAGGTCATATTTGGGCCTGTGTGTGACATTTCCAACAATTCGACATGTGCGTGAAGGGCCAACATTAACCAACCTTTACTGCCTCCTAGTGTAATAAGATGTTTGCCTGACTTTCTAAAGACACTATTGGACCTTGTCTTTCTACAAAGCTAAAAGTAAAGACCTTAGTCAGACTGTGCAGATGCACAGGCTGGCCAGAGTCTTTGCTTGGGGCAAATTGGAGCTTGTTGGAAATGTCATGCACAGGCTCAATTGTTAAAGAAATCAAATCAATCTATTAGATAACCTACCTGTGACCTCCCCCATTTCATCAAAGCTGGCAGACTGAGCTGGAGCTGCAGCCTCAGCACCGGTACTCTCTGGCACAACCTTTGGTTCTTCTGTAACTGGAGATTGAACTGAAATATTCAAATAGAGTGTGGAGTACATATCAAAAATTAAACCATCACACATATCTACATATGTTCTGTGATTGGAGATTGAGCTGAAATAGTCCAATTCATTGATGAGTACACATCTAGCACTGGCCAGTAGTATCAAAGTTAGCTAGTGATTAATGTAAACGGCTTTCTATTGGCGGTGCCCACATTTTCCGGTAACAATTTATTGGCAATGATTTAGTTTGGCTCATCTTATATGTAATGCCAACTAGAGTAATGTCAAATTTCAACAAACTGAACAATAGTTGGTTTTCACACCTTTTGTTGGAGTTATTACACCTTTCACCAACTTGGATCGTAAATCTTGATCCGTTTTTTTAGGCATTTACAAATCAAAGGTCAGTGCAATATAATTGTAAGTGCCTATAATATATAGGCACTTACAATAGTATTGCGCTGTCACCTCGAAATGTAACCGTTGTCAGCATATTTGCTAATTCCAAATTGAATAAGTATGGTCTGCATATTTTTCATAAAGAATCATTAATTAATATCGACTAAAATGTACATCACAAACAATTACATTTCCATTATAATAAAGGA
Organism: Fragum whitleyi; assembly: GCA_948146395.1. Taxonomy (NCBI): domain Eukaryota; kingdom Metazoa; phylum Mollusca; class Bivalvia; order Cardiida; family Cardiidae; genus Fragum; species Fragum whitleyi. The sequence goes on along the minus strand of OX411548.1, from coordinate 13,585,795 downwards.
ATTTCTCATTCAATAATGACAAATATTGGTGATGGATTAATTTTGGCGCATTTTAGTTTGACCGCTTATATAGCAAAAATAAAAACACTGCCAAAATTACCCCATTTACAGCAGTTTTTAACACATTTTTTTCTGCCAATCATGTTTGTTGTTTCAACTTAACCATTTGAAACAACAAACATGATAGGCAGAAAAAAAATCTGTTTAGCCAATGGTCAACTTTTATACTACATGGCCCTGGAAATGTGAACCATCACACATTACATTTGTAATTGCTAAAGACATAAAATCAACCAGTTTGATAACCTCCTTGTGACCCCCCCCCCTCCCCTCATTTCATCAAAGCTAGCAGGCAGACTGAGCTGGAGCCACAGAAAAAACCTGTTCCACTAATGGTCAACTTTTATACTACATGACCCTGGAAATGTGAAACATCATGTACAATAAATATGATCTTTTTTCTAGCTACTGTATAGACAGAGTTATATGAGAGACTAGTATATTATAGAACCTACCTGTTGGAAATAACCTTCATTCATTTATTTATATTAACATACGTAATGTAAAGTAATGTCATCCCGCGCCCGCATTAATGAACGTGACGTTACCTAGCTATTTTGAGAGGTTATTGACGTATTGTTTGTAAACAAGTTTCATATTATTAGTTTAAAAGTAAAGGACGAACCTGGAAGTACTAGTTTAATTATTTTCTTCTCCAAACTACCACTATTAGAATGGTTTTTATACTGGTAGAGATGTTGTCTCATAGGGACTAGTTTTTTACGGAATCTACCATCACTAGTACTGGTTTTTGGAGGTATACCAGTATAGACGGTGTCTCAGTATCTCAGAGATACTAGCTTAATTAATGAACCTACCTTCACTAGTACTAGTTTTTGGAGGTATACTAGTAGAGACAGTGTTATCAGAGAGACTAGCTTATCATAGAACCTACCTTCACTAGTACTAGTTTTTGGAGGTATACTAGTAGAGACAGTGCTATCAGAGAGACTAGTTTATTGTGTAACCTACCTTCACTAGTACTGGTTTTTGGAGGTATACTAGTAGAGACAGTGTTATCAGAGAGACTAGTTTCTAAACTACCACTAGCACCAGTTTGACTATCTTCTGGAACAGACAAATCACCTTCCACTTTCTGAAATCAAATCAGATAAACAAGATTTACAACCAATTCTAACTAAACAGTTGCAAAGCTGATTAATTTTCCTCTAAAAGTGCTTGTCCATTATGAAATGCCATTTCTAATTAAGAGGCCATAATTCTGTTAGAAGTAAATGGATTGTAACCAAAACAGGACATGCACATCTCTGCTTGATATTGATCACACCTTTAACCCTTTGCTGTTTAATCCCTGCTTTTTATGTGCCTGTGATTTTATGATTGAGAAAACATTGTGAAAAAAAGAAGAAATTGCTTCTGACAAGCAATTTCTTCTTTTTCCACACTTTTTTCTACCCTACTTTTATTTGTACTGTTACTTTTCAAATTAAATCCACTTTGAATGTTCGTCTGCAAAACCTTTGAATTTGGACAGGTCCAAAATTTTGTAAAACAGGAAAGTGTTAAAGTTTGAATGAAATCTGTCCATTAGTTGCTGAGTAATTATGCATTCACATAAAAGCTACAGAAGGACCGTACCCCCTGAATTCTAAATCAGGAAAGTTTAAATATCATAATTTCAAAATAAATGCTGACTCACAATAAGTGATTCCAGTGCTCTTGGCACATACTCTTGGCACTTTGATTTAATTGTAATTTTGCAATATTTTCATTCAGCATGACAAGGGATACCAAAGTGCCTACCTCTTCTTTTCTTTTACTTTTATCTCTCTTCTTCTTTTTGGGACTTTTTGATGTTGTATCGGATATATCTGCTTTAATACTAGATGGAGAGATTGACGAGACCACCACTTCGGGTTCTAACGCAGACTTTGGTATCACAAAATCATCGTCATCTGGTGGTGGAGAATCTTTTTTACTTGTTTTTTTGGTATCTTTTTTACCCTCTGATTTAGTGACTTTATTGTTGGAACTCTTTGTATTTTGAACCTCGTCCACTGTGGTCTCCATGGCATCCTTGTTAAAAAAGAATTGATAATGAGGTACTAGTGCACTTCTACTGCTGATAAATGTCACCTGTTACACAAAAAGGGACCATGTGAGTAATAAGTAAAGTGTGGACTCCTGAACTGTGCAACTTGCACAGGCTGACAAAAGGAAATACTTTTCATACTTGATATGTTCATACTGATTTAGTGCAAAAGTGTACTAAAGGTATGTACATTGTATATACACTTAGTACAGTCTTGCACTGAACCCTTGATATGTAAGCACTTACAATAGTTTTGAATCCCTGATTGTCATATTATTTTCTTTTTTTTAAAATCAGTTCACCTTTTGTTATCACAAAGAATAGGTAAGAATGAAAATCTTGTCTTCTTTGTTGAACATTTTTGTTCTATTTTGTCATCTTTTCCTGGTATATAGAATTTAATTAAATTTCAGTTGTGTCCATCACTATTTGTGTGGGGTCCATTGCTATTTGTGTGTTCTAATTGGCTGAAAAGTTGGTTTTTTTCCCCAATGGAAACATTTTTGAGTACCCAGCTGTTTTGTAAGCCTCTGCAATAAGTAGTCCCATATGAGATCTGTTTCTTTACTGACAAATCTTAACATTTTTGCTTCATGAAATAACATAATATGATATGAAGATAATGTTTGTTTACTTCATAGAGGTATGAAACTAAAATCCTTAATATACTCATGTATTAGTCCATTTTGCGAATTCATACAGAATGATTAATTTTTTTAGTTTGATACCTCAAAGAAATCAACGAAAACTCTTTTCATCTCTTAAATACAGAAAACACTCAAGCCACCAAAACAGGTATTTATATGTTTAACTTTGACAAGTGACCTTGACCTTATAGGATTACCCTGACATTAAAAGATGTATATCCTAATGCTGTTCTTTCATGCTGAATGTGATTACTGTTACCATAAATCATAGGCATAGCTAGGATTTCAAAATTTATATGCACTCAGAAGGCAACCACCAAAGTTTAAATAGGATAAAGGCCATAAAAGGATGGTGACAAACGATGAATGTCCTCCAACTGCTCCCCTTTTCATGATTTGAGTGTTGGCGAATAATAAAAATTTGTAACTACAGCTTGAAGCTGTAGTTTTGATGTTATGATCATTCATCAATGATATTTTTCAATATCTATATATATCTATATAGATCTATACACCCATGAAGTTTCATGATCCTAGCTATTATACCAGAATTTCTTCCTACTGCTATAAGTTGGTTTTTTTTATTTTCCAAAATTTTCAACCTTTCTCTTACCAGAGTAACCAAACTTATAGATGGAATTGAATTCTTTATACACCCCTGACAAGTTTAAAATTGATTGGTCCAATGGTTTAGATTGATTTATTGAATGAATGGACTTTAAAGCCACTTTCAACATTTTTTTTAGTTATATTGCCATGGCTGGAGAACCTAACAATGGTTCCTGGTTTTCTCTCACCAGTACTACCACCACATCCTTTCCTAGCCTCCAGCTGCTGTCTCACATAGGTCTATGATTATCAACCCATTGGTGAGAGACAAATAGTCAGAAAGAATGAGTGCCACCATTGCCCAATGGTTTAGAAGACCATGAATTTGTCCTAAGAAATTTGGCAATTTTTGGCCTTTCCATTACCATGGAAACAAGACTTTTTGGTGGAATTATTGTTTTTTGTTAACAAATTGAGTATGGCTTTACCCCAGGAACATCCCTGCTAAGTTTAAGCTTGATTGGCCCTAGGAAAGGAAAAGAAGATTTTATCTATGATTTTTGGCAATTTGCCATCTTTCTGTTACCAGGGAAAAAAAGAAATTTTGATAAAATTTAATTCTTTTAACAATTGTGGTAGAGTTTCACCAAAGGATCATCTCTGCCAAGTTTCAGCTTGATAGGCCAAGTAGTTTAGGAGGAGAAGAATTTTTTCTAAGATTAATGCGATTTTCAAATTTTCCGTCTCTCCAGTACCATCAAACAACTTTTGAAAAGCTTCGCCCAAGAATCATGCCTGCAAAGTTTCAGCTTGATTGGCCAAGTGGTTTAGTAGGAGAAGAATTTTAAATAAGATTTTTCGTCATTTTTTGTCCATTTTTCAGCTTTTCTGTTTCCATGGCAACCAGAGTTTTTGATGAAATTAAATATTTTAAACTTTTTTGAGGAACTTCACCCAAGGATCATCCCTGCCAAGTTGCAGCTTGATTGGCCAAGTAGTTTAGGAGGAGAATAATTTTTCATAAGATTTATGACAATTTTAAGCCATTTTTTAGCCTTTCCATTACCATGGAAACCAAATTTTTCGATGAAATTAAATTTTAAGAGCTGCACCCAAGGAACATCCCTCCCAATTTTAGTTGTTTAGGAGGAGAAGAATTTTTTACTCAACCTTTATGCAATTTTTGGCCTTTCCATTACCATGCAAACCAGAGTTTTTGATAAAATTTAATTCTCTTTACAACTTTTAAAGAGCTTCACCCAAAGAACGTCCCTGCAAAGTTTCAGCTTCATTTGCTCAGTTGTTTAGGAGGAGAAGATCTGTAAAGAAATTTTTGACGGACAGACAGACAGACGGACAGACGATGGGCAATGTGTTATCTCAATAGCTCACCTTGAGCACTTTGTGCTCAGGTGAGCTAAAAAGCAGGAACCAAGCCAAAAATGTTACTGCATTTAAGATACCTTCTACAGTATTGCAACATCACAGAGATGTGAAAACAATTGGCCCAAGTGAAGGGATGTTGATAGCTGCTTCTACATAACCAAGGTGCAGAATGCACAATCTGACTAGGTCGACACTTTAATGATTTCCCAGATAACCCCTTTGGGCTTGAAGGGTCACTTTTGTATTTTCGGACAAAGCAAAATATTGCAAGGAAAGGACAAGATTTCCTTTATTTCAGCCCTTTTCTACTTTTGTGCTCTTTTTCTAATGTAAAAAAACCTAAACATTTTGTACTAGTTTGAAATCAATAAACCTGTTTGGATTCCTCCAATGAATTGGGACACATTTGGATGGCCAAACATAACCTCTCAAGGCATTTCTAAGATGATTAATATTTTTTTAATACATTTTCATTTCAAAGGGGTTAGTGCAAAATATTGTAAGTGCCCATAAGCATATTAACAATACTTTTGTGCTTACCCCTGAAATACATGTAGTAATTTAAGGGAATAGCCATGACAAAACGCAAACCTAGCTGGGCAGAAGCAAAAGCATGCAATAACCAGTCTACTGTAAACAAGAGGACCAAGATGGTCCTAGATCGCTCACCTGAGTCTCTTTGACCCCTGGGACATCACATTAATTAGATAGGCAGATGTCAAAAAGAAGATAATTGCCTAAGATTACTACCATGGAACGTTTTCAGCAAAGAGCAAGACAGATATGCTTTTTTGCTCTTTGATTCTATGTAAAAAGGGATGCACCCGGGTGGACCCCAAATGTGAACCCAGGGTCTTGATATGAACAAACTTGGAAAAGGTCCAAAAGATGATGCTACATACTAAATATGAAAGCTGTCTGCCTACTGGTTTCAAAAAAGAAGATTTTTGAAGGTTTTCCTATTTTCACCCTTCATGCTCAGATGAGCTGAAAGGGATGCACCCAGGTGGAGCCCAAATATGACCCAAGGGTCTTATTATGAACAAACTTGGTAGAGGCCCACTAGGTGATGCTGCATACCAAATATGAAAGCTGTCTGCCATCTGGTTTCAGAGAAGAAGATTTTTAAAGATTTTCACTCATTGATTCTATGTAAAAAGGGTTGGGCCCGGGCAAAGCCCAAATATGATCCTAGGGTCTTGATATGAACAAACTTGGTAGAGGTCTACTAGACGATGCTACATACCAAATATGAAAGCTGTCTGCCTTCTGGTTTCAGTGAAGAAGATTTTTAAAGATTTTCATATTTTCACCCTTTTAGTTAAGGGTAAAGGGTAAGTTAAGGGTGGATTGCATTTATTTGAACAACTTTGGTAGAGCTTGACCCAAGGAACATCCCTGCCAAGTTTCATCAAGATTGGCCCACTGGTTTAGGAGGAGAAGATGTTTAAAGAAATTGTGGACGACGCACGACGCACGTCGCACGACGGACGACGGACTACGGACATTCTACGATCACAAAAGCTCACCTTGAGCACTTCGTGCTCAGGTGAGCTAAAAAAGCAGTGAAAAGAAAACAACAGTTTAAAAGAACATATTTATTTCAAATTGTGATACCTGTATCTGCCACAAAAATATCTCATGCATTCAGCATCATTGTATATATGGTAGATTTGTTTTCAATAATTAAATCAAAAATATATTCCTGCTGGACACTTAACTTTGGCAGACAATAAAGACTAAGATCAGACTGTGCATTATTAACAGTCTGATCTTAGCCTAAACTGTCTATTTTTCTGAGCTAGACTGACTGAAACATCCGAACTAGAAAGCCATGAATGGTTTGAGTCGCTCCACAGGCTTGAAATTCTTGAAATAGCAAATCTAAGGTTTGCCTAGATTTTAAGATATTTTGGGTTCTACTGATGTTGAAATGAATTTCAAAGTTTCCACTATATATATATAGAGTAATGACCTCTGACAATAAAAGACCTATTTTCATCCAATGACACTAATTTTTCGCTGCATGATAAGGTTCACTCAAGGATCATTCCAGTGAAATTTGATTGATATCCATCAATTACATTCTGAGAAAATGATTTTTAAAGTTTCCACTATATATATCATATAGAGAAATGACCTCCCCCTAGAAAAATACATATTTTTCATCCGATCACAATAATTTTTGATAGACTGATAAAGGGTCACCCAAGGATCATTTCAGTTGATATGATCTCTGCCCATAAAATGCATATTTTTCATCAGATGACAATGATTTTTGGTAAACTGATAAAGGGTCACCGGGTGACCCAAAGATAATTCATGTAAAATTTAATTGGTATCCATCAATTAGAATCTGAGAAAACTCACTTTTTACCATATTTGGAAATTAGCCACGCCCATTAAATCTATGTTTTTCATTGGATCAAAATTTCTTGAACAACTTTGAAAGAGGGTCACCTAAGGATCATTCCTGTGAGGTTTGGTTTAAATTCATCCAGTAGTTTCTGAGGAGAAGATTTTTAAAGAAAAAGTTTATGACAGGACACACGCATGCACGGACGGACGCACGACAGACACAACGCCATGACAATAGCCCCAGTAGCTTTCAGCCAGTGGAGCTAAAAACTAGAAATTTTTTTGGAACAAAGTTTAAATTCAGCAGGATGAGGGTATTTACCCGTAAGTGTCATATGTAATGGCCTAAACCTTCTATAAACCAACAATCCTAACATTTTTAAATCCTTTTTTTCCACAAAAAAACAAATTACGGTAGCCAGAATATGTCCAGAGACAACACATGTCGATCCTACAAATGTTGGACCTTAAAATGTAACCTTTACTTTTGACCTATAAATCTTAATAATCAAATTAGCATTTTTATTTGTAATGGAGAATTTATGTGTCAAATTTTTTGAAATCCATCTTCAAGATAATTTGAAGTTGATTTCCAGACTAAAATTTACCTTTACCTTGATGTGACCTTGAACTATGAGATAAAGAAAAATTTCCTTTAAATGGCACATCTAATCATAGATGGGACAAGTTATGTCGAATTATTTCAAAATATATCTATGAATGCTGGAATAATAGTCAGAACAAATTCAAACAAACATACTTATTCAAACACAGAAGTGCCATGTAACACATTGGTCTCACTCAATGCAAGAGGACTCAACAAAAGGCTAGTTCAAGAAAAGAATACAAGTACATGAAACTGATTCACAAATATCCTCTCCTTTTTCAGAATGCCACTAGACATTAATGACCCATAATGCAGAAAAAGACCATAAGGCATCTGGGAACATTGTAATATATTTGGAAAAGAGTTTAATTCAAGGGAGGTCAACCAGAGGATATCTTCATTAACTCTATAGGAAGGAAGAATGATAATTATAGTTTGTGGAGTGCAAAAAGACAAATTCAAAAGAGCGATTTTGTAGGGGGTAAATTAGATCAAATGTAGCTTAAATTCATGGCTCAGCGCAAAACAGTTGTTACTGCCTATAAATATATAGGAAGTTACAACTGTTTAATGCTGAGCCATTGAAATGTTATTTTCCAATGCAAGTCTGTAGAAGGAAAAAGTTCAACTTTATTTCTTATTTCTAGAATGCTTTCCTATAGATAATCAAGATTTCCTAGTAAATTTCACTTGGTTGAGAAAAGATATGATTAAAGGGAATTCATCCTACAACTTTCATATTTCGTTTCATTTTTACAATCAAGAAATTGATAACTGCTGTCGTTTTTGTAAATTGATAAGCTTTTTTGTAAAGAACCACAAAAGCTTTATTTTCAATTGTGGCCTGCCACTTGTAAAAACTTGGCTTTTATTGTCCAGTAAAAAAAGAGGTTAGATTGATCTTGCAATGAAACAAATATTTATTATGTATATTTCTTTCACAACTGAAATCATCAAAAAGTTGAAAAATACAAGTCATGTATTATGTAAACATAAAAATTACATATTGTTTCAACTATTCTTTGTACTTGTTATAAGCTTTTATGTCTATATCAAAATAAACAATAATTTCTCTTTTCATCATACATACCCATACATCAGATACAGAATGTTAGTTTGAGATTTTTATTCAAATTATATCCATCATATGATATAAAGTTTATAATGGGCCAAATTGATACAAGATTTACAATGTCATCCATAATTATGATAACCTGTCTTTAATGGGACAGTTCAAGGACATATGCTTGACCTTTACACCTGGATTTTGACGCCAAAACAATCTCATTTTGATCCAAAAAATATTCAGACAGGGGGTCATTTGACCTATGGAAAATCCATTGTTGGATCCACTGAATTTTGTGCCATACATAGAGGATATTGAATGAGTGGTCATTGAATACCAAATTTATTAAACAAGTTATCTATAAACAGATAAACACGAGGCTTTGCCGAGTTTTTTATCTGTTTTAGATGACGAGTTTAATAAATTCTGTATTTTATGAGCACAGATTTAATATTCTATTTATAATCTGACCTGAATGTTGGTGATAAAACAAGAAAATTTTGATATTTATTGATTCATGTTATTCTGAAAAACATATAACTCCGTTTGCGAAATGATGTCAGCAGATCCTTTATGACGTCATTTTTCTAACAAAAAAATAACATTGTTCTTCGTTCTTAGCTCATTTGCATAGTTATTCCACTTGTGTTATAACACATGTGTAATATCAAAAATATTCAACAGGGTTATTTCACTCCCGCAACGTAGGTCATATTATAAACAGGGTTTGTGTAAAACAAATCGTTTTTGAATAAGTATGGCCTTGTTATATTTAATTTAAGAGTCCATAACCATTGACTAATTCATCACACAAAACTAAATTGCCAACACAAGGATAAACTATTTCTATTATTTAAAACAAATATAGATGGTGGATTAATTTTGACACATCTGAGCTTGACTGCCAATACAGCCCAAACAAGAGGCCCAAGAGGGCCTGTATCGCTCCACTGGCTTTAAAATCTTTAGACTTTCATTAAACAAAGCTTACTTTAGATGAATACATTAACACTCTGAAATCTCCTAAGACCTATTTAATAATGATTAACTGATTCTGGTCCATATTGCACCAAAATACTCAATCACAATGAACCTGCAACCCTTCACCCATCTTATTAAAACATAAGGTTCAGAAGGAGATGTCATTCGAAAATTTAGGGCTCAAAATAGGCCCCACCCTGCCACGCCCATATTTATGGACCAATCAAAATTTCTTGAACAATTTCAGTAAAGGGTCACCCAATGAACATTTTGGTAAAGTTTCATTGAAATCGGCCAAGTGGTTCAGGAGGAGATGGTGTTCAAAGATTTCGGGCTCAAAATAAGCCCCGCCCTGCCACACCCATATTTATGGACAAATCAAAATTTCTTGAACAATTTAAGTAAAGGGTCACCCAAGGAACATTTTGGTAAAGTTTCATTGAAATAAGCCCAGTGGTTCAGAAGGAGATGTCATTTAAAGATTTTGGGCTCAAAATAAGCCTCGCCCTGCCACGCCCATATTTATGGGCCAATCAAAATTTCTTGAACAATTTCAGTATAGGGTCACCCAAGGAACATTTTGGTAAAGTTTCATTGAAATCGGCCCAGTGGTTCAGGAGGAGATGTCGTTTAAAGATTTCGGGCTCAAAATAAGCCCCGCCCTGCCACGCCCATATTTCTGGGCCAATCAAAATTTCTTGAACAATTTAAGTAAAGGGTCACCCAAGGAACATTGTGGTAAAGTTTCATTGAAATCGGCCCAATGGTTTTGGAGGAGAAGATTTTTAAAGATTTCAAAGTGAAAAAATGCCCCGCCCTGCCACGCCCATATTTGGAGGCCAATCAAAATTCTTTGAACAATTTAAGAAGAGGGCCACCCAAGGATCATTTCTACCAAGTTTCGTTAAAATCTGCCCATTGGTTTGGGAGGAGAAGATGTTTAAAGAAAAAGTTTACGCACGGATGGACGGACGGACGCACGACGGACACTACGCCATGACAATAGCTCGCTGGCCTTCGGCCAGTGGAGCTAATAAAACCACTGGCAAAATGACTCTGTTAACAGTATGTAAACACTTCTTAGTTTTTCTGAATAAATTGTTTGTCTCCTTCATATTTTTGAATCTCTTATTATAATATATGATATAAAGGAGATAATTAACTCTAATAAATTTATAATTTACAGTAGTATCAAGATGCAATACTACAAATTTAATAGGTCAAAATGGGACACTGATATAGGGGTCAAATACGAGCTCAGATACAAAAGATTTTTTTTAAATGGATCACTTATTTTCTTCATACTGTTATAAGGGATCTGTAGACATTTAATTGCTTATGTTGATTCATTTAATTTTGGCCCTCAGAATTATATGATGAGAGGGTCAATGACTCCAAAATTCATTAGCTAGTCCAGGCCCAGTTAATCTAAATAACTTTCTTTCTTGTAAAGAGTGCATTGAAAAGACAAACTAGAATCATGTATACATCATTTCAGCCATAGACGACATTTTTCTCGGAATATGAACAAAATCTTCGAAATATCCAGCAAGTTCATCGACAGTCATGTCATCAAGTCTAGCTTCCTGAGAGCATGAAATATCCACTGTACCCCCTGACTGGGCTGCTAGACCTCTAGCAGTCTCAGCACTTCCAAGTTCTGTTGATTTTGAAGCACTGTTGTTATTACACTGAGATCTGTAGACTTTATAATGTAGATTTGAATGAGGCTTTTTATCACGAGCACTACCAGATTTCTTACTAACTGTTTGGAAATCCTCAGGGTTATCACTAGACTGAGAATTAGAACCAAAAGTAGGAAGTTTTGATGCGCTATTTGAGGCTACATGAAGATTTTTGTGTCCTATGATCCAGCTACCTTTCAACTTATGATTCATATCAAATTGTTTCCCATGTTTCATTATCTGGAGCTTAGCAGCACGAATTACTTGTTTGCAGTCCTTTTCTGAATGATGATGTTTAAAACGTGCTTCGCGAATCAAAGGACGGTGTTGAACCGACGATGTTGCATAATTGAATTTCTTCTTTGATTTCAACCTTAAATCACCACACATACACGACTTTTTGTGACATATTTCCGAGTTAAAGGTCATCTTTTCCATTGAACACAGGAAATCTTGGGGATAAGGCTCCATTCTTCCTGATGAACCACAGGTATTCTTTACTCGACTCTTCTCTGATTTCAACGATGACTTTGATGTTGAAGGTAGAGATTCTCTGCAGAAAAAAAAAAACCCACAATAGTGTAAACTAATGTTACAGACAGAAGGGATTGTGTTTATCAGTCCAGAATTATTCTTTGTGCTAAAATCCTGTGTTAGTATTCTTTTGATTTAACAATATGCTGATATCATTCAAACTTAACCTACCGTATTCAGAGGTACACATACGAAGGGGTAAAGCCAGTCTAAAAATCATTATTTCTCAATGAAACCCCGTTGAAGGTACTCATTTGAATCATTTCAATGAGAAGATTCAAATGAGTACCAACAACATAGGTTTTGTATTTTGATCATTGAAATTCTTTAAACCAGAATCCAAAATACCCCCTCTGAATGTAGCTATGTTATTGAAACTCATTTTTACAAGGAACACTGTTGACCTCTGTCATTTTGTTTGAAACATGTTCTTAATGGCAGAGGATAACTTGAGTAACTAGTCATGGTTTAAACATTGTATGGGCATATGAAGTTTTGGAAGGGTATTGTTATTTCAGATAGTGTTGTCTGTCTGTCTGTCTGTTTGAGGGTGTTTCTTTCAGAAGTTTGGTGAGGGTTTCTTCTCTTCCATAGTGTTAACCCTGTCATACTATATAAAAAGCTTGGTAAAAATGTTTTGAAATTTAGGTGCTGAAAGCAATGATCACACTTATTGTGAGTCAGTATTCGTTTACAATATCAGTTTTGAAACTTTTCTGGTTTAGGAAGGAAAATCAGGTGGTGTAGACTAAGCAGGGCTTGTGTTAGCTTTTTAAATCAGGGAGTCATTGACCCCTTGATCATAAAATTTTGGGGGTCAAAACTGATTTTGAAGGGGTCAAAAAAGAGCAAAATCAGTCTACATAGTAATCTATATTACTTAAACAACATAAACAATAGTGTAGACACACTTTATAGTTTATGTTGATCATTTATATAGATCTTTTGTAATAGTTTGGAGTAAATAATTGATGTTCATAATCTTTTATAATTCTTAGGTTCACCACTAGAAATACAGTGGGTCAAAATGACTCCCTGAAGGAAGTTTTTGAGGGTCAAAAGGGAATTTTTGGGAAACAAAACCCTGAATTAAGGGTCAAACACGAGCCCTGCTAAGATCAGACTGCACATTTGTGCAGGTTTATCTTTGTCTGTACCTCCTGCCAAAGCAGGAATATTCTAAGTTCATCATGACAGAAGTTCAACATCAAAATGTTACCTTGTACTCCACAAAGCCTTTATGTCACTGTAGTTATTGTCTGACTGCTGTTTACTCCTGAAAAGTAAAAGATGAAAAGATAGAAGTATTGAGAGATGAAATAAAATATCTTTTCATTATTGTTTTTTGAGGTTGAAAATCAATCATTTCTGATTTTTTTAAATTAAGACTGGTCAAAATTCAAAGAGGTTCAGGACCTGAGGTTTTAAAACTTTTTTCATGCTCAACTGAGAATTTTCTCAAATTCAGACTTTAAGTAAATATATATGAACATAAAAGATTATATAAACAAGTTGTTAATTATAATAAGAGGGGTTGCAGATAATCTTAATCTGATATTTCTCATCAAAATGATAAGTTATAGGACCCAGTCTCCCATGGCACATAAAATTTAGACTGGACCGCTGGATTTTTTTAAAACAAAATGCTTTTACCTATACTGTTAAAAAATTAAAAAATACCTATACTACAAAAAATTTGGCATAATTGCTTTATAATCAAAGTACTGAAAGTGCTGGTTGCACTTATTGTGAATCAGTATTTATTTGAAAACATGCTTTTTAAACTCTTTTGGCTAAAAAAGGATGAAAGCTTATTTTGACTAAGATCAGGCTGCACACTTGTTTGTCTAAACCTCCTTCCAAAGAGAGCTGGAAAGAGTAGAAATTTTGTACCCCTGTACCCGAGATCTTGTTACCCACGGTTATGGAAATAAATAGCCATGACTATCAAATTTTCTGATGTAAGTCCGTAGGACCATCTTGGAAATCAACTTTTAAACAGTCTTCAATTATTTTCTGAAAGGTACATTGTGCCCCTTTCCTGTTTTACAAAATTTTGGACCTGTCCAAATTCAAAAGTTTTGCAGATGAAAATTTAAAGGAATTTAATTAAAGAAAATAACCATTCAGTAGGGTAGAAAATAGTGTGGAAAAAGAAGAAATTGCTTGTCAGAAGCAATTTCTTCTTTTTTCACAATGTTTTCTCAATCATAAAATCACAGGCACGTAAAAAGCAGGGATTAAACAGGAAAGGCTTAAACAATAGTAAGTTAACGGGTGATGAATCAGGACCCTGGTAGGAACTTTGCCCTTCCTGATTCCCGGGTACTCCAGAACTCGTCCCAGCTCTATTTTGAAAGAAGGAACATTCTGGGTTCAGCTTGACAAGGGTTAAATATTGAATTTTGTCAGTTTGGACCTTGTCAGAAATTGAATGTCTTTCTCCCTATTCAATGTTGTTAATGTTCAACAAAACTTCCTCTGAAAGTTACAATAGACACAGGATTTTGGGATGAACAAACTTTTACAACCAGAGCTACAGATAGAGGGGGTATTTTGGATGTCAAATCAAATTATTTCAACAAAACTTGCACAAATCCTATATTGTGGGTACTAATTTGAATTGTCTCGTCAAGACAATTCAAACAAGTACCCACAATATAGGGTTAAAAAAGGAAATAAAAATTTTAGACCGGAAATACCCCCTTATCTGAACCTCTGTTTACAACCTACCAATCAGGGTCCACTTTCAATCTTTTAAATGCTGTGTGCAGTTCTGTATGTTCATCTGACAGCCCTGGCTTCTCTCCAGCCATCTCGGTATACAACCTTGACAGGCTGGGACAAGTCAAAGCAGCTTTGGCCTAAAATTACACAGATAAACAAGAGCTGTCACTGTAAGATGACAATGCCCCCGACACCGCTTTGATTTTAAATTATGGCCAATCTATGTTGAAGGTCAAGGTCATCCAGGGGTCAAGGTCACCAAAGTATGTGCCTACAGAAAGGTAATGTACCAAGGAATGTTGTGGTAAAGTATGATGCGAATATGTTAAGTAATAAGGAAGTTATGGCCAATGTTAAAGTTTTTGGACGGAATGACGGACGGACAGACGGACAAGTCAAATTTATGATGCCTCCCTATCGGGGGCATAATAATTAAAAACATGTACTATAACTAGCTTTTCATATTTTCCTAACCTGGTCTGAATTGTAGAAGATGTTTTTGCAAAACATAGATGCCCCCCAAAAGTAGCATTTTTTCATAGGGTTGACCTTGACAGATGACCTTGATGTTGTCATATAACTTGATAACAGCAGATGCCCATCATTGAGATCCACATTGTGGCTTATATGAACATTTAACCTTGATTAGGCTCGAAGAACTTGGCAATGTGATTTGTTTTTTTTGTTTTTGTTTAATTTGGCAGACAGACACAGACAATCCAAAAGACAGACGGACAAAAGTTAAGCAACACATGTAAGTCCATGATCTTATTGATGCAGGGGCATAAAAAGATTTCAGCTCCAGGCTTGTGTTTGCCCCTTAAAGCAGGGTTTTGACTCCTCAAAAAACCCATTCTGACCCTTAAAAATTACCTGCAGGGGGTCATTTTGAACAACTGATTTTCCTGTAATGCAACCTATGCAATATAAAAGATTATACAGATCAATTGTTTTCTTCATACTTTTACAAAACTTAAAAGATCTATATAACTGAAACAAGATAAACAATAAAGTGTGTCCACATGCATGCGCATTACTGGTAGGCAAAAGGAGTCCGATCTCTATGCGAGAAGACAATTAAAAGTCAATCAAAAACAACCGTTTATTTAAATTAAGATAAAAAGAAAATCAAAAATTATTTGTACAAATGTTTCCCCTTAATGATAAATGGATATTTAAAGAATCTTTTACGTAATAGCCCTTTATAAGTTTCCCCAGTATTACAAAGTTTCGTTTGAATTTCTGTATGAAAATGAAATAACTAGGCTACAGATGAGGATTCATTTGAACCCCTCGAAACCCCTTTGCATCCGCCACTTGAACAAGTTAACTTTCTTTACCGCTTCCCATAACGTGATGAAATTGTATGACATGAAATAAATAAACTAGAAAGCCATGAATGGCTTGAGTCGCTCCACAGGCTTGAAATTCTTGAAAAAGCAAATCTAAGATTTGACTAGATTTTAACCCTTGTCATGCTGAACCCGGATTATTCCTGCTTTGGCAGGAGCTATAGACAAACATCAGCCTGCACATATGTGCAGTCTGATGTTAGTCTACACCACCTGTTTCTCACTTTCAAACCAGAATTGCCAATAGATTGAGTTTTTTAAATGAAAATTGACCTACAGTTGGTACTTTCAGTGCTTTTTGCCCTTTGATTTTGAAGGAAATTTTTCGACAAAATTTATTCAGCATGACAAGGGTTAAGATATTTTGGGTTCTACTGGTGTTGAAATGATTTTCAAAAATGCCACTATATAACATATAGAAAAATGACCTCCGCCCATAAAATACATATTTTTCATTCGATCACAATAATTTTTGCTAGACTGATAAAGCTTTACTCAAGGATCATTCCAGTGAAATTTGGTTGATATCCATCAATTACATTCTGAGAAAATGATTTTCAAAGTTTCTACTATGTAACATATAGAGAAATGACCTCTGCCCATAAAATGCATATTTATCATCCAATCACAACAATTTTTGGTACACTGATAAAGGGTCACCCAAGGATAATTCCAGTGAAATTTGGTTGATATCCATCAATAACATTCTGAGCAATGATTTTCAAAGTTTCCACTACATAACATATAGAGAAATGACCTCTGCTCATAAAATGCATATTTATCATCTGATCACAATAATTTTTGGTAGGCAGATAAAGGGTCACCCAAGGATTATTCATGTAAAATTTTATTGGTATCAATCCATTAGAATCTGAGAAAAGTCACTTTTTACCATATTTGGAAATTAGCCACGCCCATTAAATCCATGTTTTTCATAGGATCAAAATTTCTTGAACAACTTTGAAAGAGGGTCACCCAAGGATCATTCCTGTGAAGTTTGGTTGAAATCCATCCAGTAGTTTCTGAGGAGAAGATTTAAAGAAAAAGTTTACGACCGCACGCACGGACGCACGACGGACACAACGCCATGACAATAGCCCCAGTGGCTTTCAGCCAGTGGAGCTAAAAAGTATGACTTAGGTTAATCGGTTCATGGCGTTAAGTAGATTAAAATTTCGTTACTACAGCCGATCGAGCTCTGTTGGATCTGCAGACGCACCGTTTTCAAGGGTTAATAACAGACGAAATGGATAATAGGTGTTGAATGTAATAGGGGAAAATGTAAGATGAAAAAGTAAAATGTATAAACCCTTTCCCATAACGTAATTTCACTGGGTTTTAGATGACTGGAGTTGAACAACTTTTGGGAAAAAAGTAACTTGTAACGTTAATTCGTTCTCTCGCCGGATTTTCAGAACTTTCTACTTATTTCTTCCTTAAATTAATTTTATTTTTGTTTTGAATTGTAGTTTTCGTCGTCGCCGAGTAACAGAACATCGAAAATCCTTTTTAATTAGGCTGTATTGCGATGTTTTAGTTGCGGCAAAGCTTCCCATTTTGAGCTTATTTTTGTCGTCTCGCCATGGTTAAAACAAAGATTTACAAAAGAACTGTCACCTTATTTCATCTTTAACAGATGACGCAATTCCTTATGCTTTTTTTTCTTTCGCATTAAAAATAGATTTTTTTATCCCATTATTATACATTTGGAATCAAGGGTAAATAATAGACGCAATGTGCAAACGTGTGGGATATAAGAGGAAAATGTACCGATAAGATGAATAAGTAAAATTCATTAACCCATAACATAATGGTTCAAAGCACATTTGCATTTTTGGCGGTTTTCATTTCCCGCTGAATCAAACACTACATTTAAGATATGCAGTTAGGCCTAACTCATTTTGACAAAAATTCTCTTGGAATTTTTCTCTTATTCAAATTTTAGGAAGATCTGTTAGTATTGACAGCTTGTTCAAGACACGATGAAAAAAGTCAATGGTTGAAATAATTAACAGAAATAATTCAGCCAGCTCTTAATTTATCACAGAAGATGGATCTACTAAATGAACATGATTCAGAATTGAAGAAGCATGTAGGCCTAATTTATCGCTGTTGAAATTGAATCTTAAATGAAATATGTTATCAAAAGCTTGATTAAATCAAATTTCGTGTTAGGTAACCTCAGCTGTAACGCTTCTATAAGTATGTAATATTTTGAAGCATGTCGATTATTTGTCACTATTTGTTTTACAGCACGATATTTCTATGTCTGAAGAAACATTAGGACTTTTATGTCATATGAAACATCATACTCTTTGCATAATGAATGGGAAAGAGGTTATATCCAGAGAGAAAGCCATGCATCAGTGGGGTTTGACACAAGTAATTGATTGTTGCACCGTCATGGTCAGATCAATGAAAAGTTGGCACATAGTATAGCACATTGCTTACAATAAGTTGATCTTTATGACAGATGCAAGTGTGTGTGATTAGCAGCTACAGTTTAATGACACGGGCAATATTGATTAGCGCATCCGGTTACGGTCAGATCACAGAAATTCCGTGGCCCCGTAGTATGGATCATTGCGTCAGAAACGGCGAACTTTTATGACACGTTTCTGTTAATAGGGGCTAATACTTTTTTTATCCCGCATAATGAAATTTCTTTGATGGGATTTTTACAATTCAAAGTGTGCACTAGAAAAGATGTTTAGTCAGAAGATCTTGTGTTTGGCGACAATCTATAATTATCTTTATCTTAAATTAACCCATTTTCTAAATATGCAGGAAAACATTTTATGGAAGCAAAATCGTTTTTTGTGAGGAGGTGATGATTCTCAAAATTTACAGATTAAATAAATAATTGGATAAAAAACCTTCCCCAGTTTTGAAATTTCTCTGACGGGATGGGATAAAGAAAATTGGGCATTGAATCTGGAATCAACACCGTATAGGGATATACTTTATTTTGTTTATGAATGGACAAAAAACATTAATACAGCTTAATTCACGTTGAATGTACATTGGTTGCTCTACTACATTCATATACATTTCTGGGTGGTTATCTTTTGACGAAAAAATTTCTTTTCAAAGACAATGTCACATGATGACCACAGCATAATCAATTAAACGGATGATTTATCTAAATTTTGACACCTTTGTCACTTGGGAAAATTTTTTAGAAATGACCCATCCAATTACTTGAATTTTGGAATTTTTGCTATTTGTGTATGTAACAGGTAATTTTTTCTGCGTTCAGCGATTCCCCAGATGCAAACAACAAGGTACCCGTGAAGCATCCATCAACTCACATATAAGAATCTTAAGATATCTTAATGAGGAAACAAAGATGGTTAAGCATTGGCTTAAAATAAGTAGCCTTGGCGACATGGAATGTTTTCACTCAAAATATTTAAAATTGTTTCTTATGACGTCTTAATAATCCAATTAAGACAGATTTTTCATCTTACACTAAAAAACGCACCTCTGGCTTGGGCCGTTTTGACCAAATTACGGGCCGGTTTGACTCTAGGCGTTTTGACTTTAATTTAGGCCGTTTGAACGTAAACAATATTCATAACTTAACCATTTAAACCTACTTTTTTTCGAAAAAAAAACATAGGCACCTGAGACTTAGGAGGAGGGGGCTTAGGAATAAAAAAAATACTGAGTCACTCACGCCACAACCAGCCTGCCGATTAAAGAATCGGGAGGAAGATACATAAAGAAATATACACCGTTTATTTCAACTACTCATTATCGACTTACTATGTCACAACGCTCTCCTATTTGTGTATTTGTTTCACAGGATTGTAAGAAGAAAACAAAATTTGAGACTTGTGTTTCATAAAGCGGCCATCTTTGTTTTTCGATGTGTGTTTACTAATGACGTCATCACATATTTTTTCCCAAATAAAACTTTTTTATTAATGATTTCGATTTTTAATTTCATCTCTTTTTTTCATTTCTAATGGAAAAATGCTCGATCTGTACCTTTCCAATTGCTAAGATATTTGAAAGACGAATTGTGTCCGAGTAGGAGGACTACACAAAAAGTGATGACGTTTTACGAGATCGACGTCAGCATGAAGCTATCCGAGTACTAAAAACGAACACATATTCCATATTTTTAGAAAATAAATCTTTTCCTGAGACAATCAAGTTACATCAGAGCATGGAATTTACAGAGGTGGTGACACCGTCCGTGGCAGTGCCGGTATTGTGCGTCTTGGTCTGTGCATTTCTGGTTTTTGCGTTCGGGTTTAAATCGCCAGCACAGCCACCAAGCTTTGACGTTTTTGATGAAGATGGAAAGAAGAAACGACTGAAAAAGACAAAGGTATATCTGATACCTTCAAAAATTAAAAACAATTTAGCCATTATTTTTTTTATCAATATTGAATGTCTTAAAGCTTTAGAAGCTTTCATAAAAATCAATCAAAACAGTCAATTAAAAAATCTTAGGCTTTTCATCCAGGATAATGGGTTTTTGCAAAACAGTGTGTATTTCCGTTTATTTATCGTTGCTACGGTAGCACATGCCCAAATGACAGTTAGTTGTTACGGGAGATAGTGCAAAGATACATGACAGAACTACTGCTGAGATTCGCCATGGTTTACTGGGCCTCGGTTTAATGCATCATCCGAAGGACAATTAGTTTGTTAGTGTGCCAGCCTGGGTTCGAACCCTACCCGTCGAACTTCACTGGTTTTGAAGTCCGATGCTCTACCAACTCAGCTAATCGGGCTGACAACAAAACAGTCCTAAAGCATTTTGTCAGTTTTATCAGCTGCATGTGTACTAGCAGGGGTCTCCCAAATCTATTAAGAGCATCAGTCCTAATAAGCCTTTAAGAAATCAAACAGATTTAAGATACATTACAATATTTTTAAGATATTTTTTACTCTAAAATTCTCATGAAGATTAATTTTTAGCTCCACTTGCCGACGGCCAGCGAGCTATTGTCATGGTGGTGTGTCCTTCAGACTTCACGAAATACCGCCG